>JAWHQI010000112.1:4318125-5757500 GCA_033032865.1 Dactylorhiza incarnata | reverse complement strand
GTGCCACGGTGTCCAGCGAGGGTACCATTTTTTACCAGAACTTTAGTACTTGATGCAGTCACTCCCCTTGATAAAGCAACATAAAGTTGGTCATGAGTGAAAACAGGAGAAGGCAAGTAGATACCAACTTGCTTGATCGTTTGTCCTTGAGACTTATTTAGGGTCAAAGCAAAGCTTAAACAGATTGAAAATTGTTTGCGAGTTAGTTCAAAAGGCATTTTTAAATCTTCAGCATTTTTGAGTGATATACGTGGAAGGAAGACTGATTTGCCTTTATGTTGTCCCGTAAGTATTTCTGCTTCAATAACATTTGGTGAAAAATGACGACAAATAAGTCGTGAGCCATTGCAAAGGCCAATCCGAGGATTTAAATTTTGCAGAAGCATCACAGGCGCGCCCTTTTTCAAAGATAGTTTGTGCGGTGGAAGATTGCCCGGTGAGATGCTATTCAGAAACTCTTGTGGGTATAAATTATATCTGTCATCATGAACATAATCGAAGGAGTAATATGTAATCTCATTTCCAGGCAATAATTTGGGATTTTTTTTATTTAACTGAGTCACATCTTCATTTAACGGAGTCAGCAACGCTCTATTTTCCCAATAATCAGAGGTGTTCATGTCGGATATAATATCAGAGAAAATGGTGTTGATAAGTACATTGATTGAATGTTCGTCATCCCATGAAATTATCATTGAATCAGGAACACAGATCATATCATCCTCGCATGCAGGTTCGTCACCGTTTCCAACCCGAAGCAAAAAATTTGAGAAATCTTGATCGTTTAATGCACGCATATTTTCGGCTAACGAAAGTAATTTTACAGTTGACCACAAAGGTGACTCAACTATGCTGGCATTGATAATTTGTGCCTTTGTTTCGTTAATTACGACAGGCGGAACTTGCCGAAAATCCCCTCCCATGATTATAACTTTACCACCAAAAGGTTGGTTTATCTCCAGAACATCTCGCAGCGATCGATCAATAGCCTCAAATACATGTTTGTGCGACATTGGTGCCTCATCCCACAAAATAGCAGAACAATGTTGTATGAGTTTTTGTATCTCAGATTGTTTCCCAAATTTACAAAATGAGTCTGGCTCCAAAGGAATTGGAATTTTGAATTTCAAATGTGTTGTGCTTCCGCCTAGAAGAAGAGTCACAGCAATTCCCGATGATGCTGTCGCAAGCACAATATGTCCATCTTGACGTAAATGCGCAAGTATAGCTTTGTATAAAATGTTTTTTCAGTGTCGTCAGGGCCATCTATGAAGAAAATACCACTTTGTCGTTGTCTAATAGTTTCAATAATAATATGGAAGGCACAACTTTGGCTGAGATTTAAAGCCGAAACTGAGTTAAGATCTGTATATGAGATCGGTATCGAGAGCTCATCTTCAACTAAGCTTGAGAAGCTGCTAATATTTTCAAAGATTGCAGATATTTGCGGAATATCAAACTGTGTGATGTTTTTGTTATGTTGTTGAAGAGTGTAATTAATTTCATGAAGAAGCTTATTAAGAATATATAAATCACTGATAGAAGTGGAGGAACTATAATCTTCAGTCATTACAGCATAATTGTCGTTCCACAATTGTCTAACTTCTGTAGGGTTGCAGTACAGCAAAATTGTAGTAAATAAAGTTCGCAATGCTAATGGCATTTGGTATTGTTTGGCCTCTCGCATACAATTATGTAGGCTGTTGTCTCGTTCAAGTAGGCCAAAATGTTCAGCAACTTCTTTGAATGTTGAGTGGATAGTAGTACCAACTGTCATCAGATGTTCGAAAGATTTAGGGCCCCGCACATGATTCACCAGCAAGCACAAATAAAAACGTTCACCTTCAGAAGGATGCACTGAGTAAATCCGGCCAATAACTTTTTGGCGTCGCCTCCGCTTATGCCAAGTTCTAGAAGTCAAATTCCATGTATAGTGTTTAGGAAATTCGATGTACAGATAATTGTGTGTCTCTTGTTGGGTGTCATAAACACTAAAAAATTCAGTTAACATTGTTCTGGAATTCCGTTCGTTTGCAAGAACATTGTTGACCAAATCAATAGTGCGAAACTTAACTTGATGTTTATTAGGCAAATGGATCTGTAAACGGGTAACCGAAGGATATGTCTGGTACATACCAAATTTGAATATCTTCTAAAACGCTTCTTGTGGGCATATCCATCGGCCATTTACGTATTGAGATACTTCATTTCTATCTGGAAGAGGCTGAACTTGGAATGCAATGGAATCTGGGCCCTTGTGAATGTATTTATATAAATATTTTATACTTTTAATACTGCTGCAAATCTCAACGTTAATATGACAATCATATTTTAGCAAAAGCCATGGGTTATAAGGAACAACCCATCGATTGTCAACAACAAAATCCTGAACACGCCGCAATGTAAATGATCTGTTAATGTATATTTGGTCAAATAACGGGTTCGAAGGTATAACGGGTCAGTTGGGTACACGGATACCCATCCCCGTAGACACTCCTAGGGTTTTACCTATATATACCCACTAGGGGCAACGGGGAGTGGATTCCACTTTGATCCTCCTTCGGATGCTTCGAGCAAACTCTCACAATCTCGAATCACGCCCTTAGGGTTTCGCTCTCGTCCGCCTGGTTCCCTGTTCACGCGAAGCTTTCGCGATCTCCCGTCGCTGCCGCTCGCGATCGACGAAGGAGGAGATCGCGCCACTGCTATCCTCTACTCGTCGCCTCTCCCGCTGCCGCTGCGATTCGTAAACCTCTCGTCGCCGCTCTCGACGAAGAAGGAGAAGGTCGCGTTTTCTGCGGCCGCTCGCAAAGAAGCCCCCAGCCCCCTGTCGCTGGTTCTTTGCTTACCACCGTTCGCGAAGAAGATCGCAAAGGAGGAGTTCACATCTCCCGCTGCTGTGACCGTAATCGCCGTCGCTTGTGCCTCTGCCTGTGCAGTCGTCGGAATCGCCAGATCCAAAGCCTCCCGCCTCAGATCCGCCGCGCCGCCGCCTCCGTCGTCCAGATCTGACGCCGACGCCTCCGTCGCTGGTGCCCTAGCCCGCAGCCCGTGCGTCCAGTTAGCGCACGATCGCTGATCGTGCGCTCGACAGCAGCCAGTGCCAGTGCGCTGCGGTTCTCCCGTGCGCCGCTTTTCTCCCGTGCTCAGCCTCCGCTGTCCAACGTCAGTTCTCTCCCGCCGCCGCCGTCTCCGCTCTCGAAAGTGCAGCCCTAAATTTCCGCTACCGCCGGTGCTAGTGACAGAAAGTTCCAATTTCTGTTTCGGAGTTGGAAATCCGTCGTTGGGCGCATAATGATGAAGGGGAACAACATGGCGTCCCCCGTTCCGATGATAAAGCTGGAGAAGTTCATGGCGACTAAGTTCAACGATTGGAAGTTGAATACTCAGTTTGGGATGAAGTTTCTGAACGTGTTCTACACAGTTCAGTCTGATGGTGCTGAGGTCGTAGGGACTGCTGAAGAGGCTCAGTGGATTTCTGATGAAGACATCTGCAGAGATTACCTGCTGAACTGCCTGTCTTCCAATCTGGCGAAGACTTACATGAAGATTAAGACAGCTAAGGCAATCTGGGATGCAATGCAGGAGCACTTCAGGCAGGAGGAGGACCTGTCCAAGGCGCACTTGGTGGACAAGTTCCACTCGTTCACCTTCGACGAGGAGAAGGCCATTCTCCCTTAGGTATCAAATTTTGAAGTATTAGTAGATTCTTTACATAGTGAGAACATTGCGTTGCCAGATAGCTTTGTTGCTTGCACAATTGTGTATAAATTGCCTTCCACGTGGTACAATTTCAAAACTGAAATGTACCGCAAGAAGATGCATGTGGGCTTGAACGAACTCAAGCGTTTTATACGCATTGAGGACGAAAATAGGATTCGACACGCTCTAGAAGTCGTTAGCAAGCAGAAGACTGCTGCTAACATGATTACGAACTCTAGACGCGCGCTGAACCCTAGGAAACCAAAGCCCAACCCTAGTAGCTCCCAGGTTGCAGGCCCAAGTAAACAAATCAAAAAGTTTAAGGGCAAGTGCTTTAACTACAATAAGTGGAGACACAGCGCATCTGATTGCAGGCTTCCTCGTAAGGAAAAGGGCAATACACCACATGAAGGCAACCATGCTAACATGGTTAGTCTCACTGAGCCATCCGACTTTGTTGCCATGATCGGAAACGGAAAGGCCAGTACAGAGTGATTCCTTGACTCGGGGGCAACGTGCCATGTGTGCAACAATTGTAATCTGATGACAGGTCTCACTGATGAAAAAGAATCGGTGATCGTTGCTTATGGTGAGACAACTGACGTTCTGAAGGTGGGGAACACAACTTTGCTGCTATCCTCAGGTAAGACTTTAACTTTAAAGAATGTTAAGTTTATTTCTTCTTTAGTTGCTAACTTAATGTCTATTAGCTTACTATGTGATGGTGGTATGTCTTTTACTTTCTATAGTGGTAGAGTAACACTGTCAGTTAACTCGCACTATTTTGGATGTGCATACGTCCAAAATAGAATGTATAGATTAAGTCTAGCAAATGAAATAGTTCAACAAGTTCAAACAAACTTAGTTAGCCCTAAGACTCTACATGAGAGACTAGAACACGTAAACTATAGGAAAATATTCCAAATTGCTAGAACTCATCAGATAGTTTTAGACACTACAGTCAAAACTGATAAATGTGAAGTGTGTGCTCAGACTAAGATCACTAGGAAACCTTTTAGTGTGGTTACTAGAAGCACAACACCCTTAGAATTAATACATTCCGACATATGACTTCAAAAGTTTTGTCACTAGAGGAGGCATGAAGTATTTGATCACCTTCATAGATGATTGTTCTAAGTTTTGTCACATTTATCTCCTTAAAACTAAAGACGAAGCGTTTGAAAAATTTTGTATTTTCAAAACCAGGGTAGAAAACCAATTAGGCATGAAAATCAAAAGATTTAGAAGTGATAGAGGAGGAGAATATATGTCCAGTGAGTTCAAATATTTTCTTGCCCAACATGGAATCATTGCAGAAACCACTGCTCCTTACTCGCCCCAGTCTAATGACATAGCTGAGCGTAAAAATCGTATGTTAACAGAAATATTAAACTCTATGCTCCTGACTGTAGGCATGCCTTCCGCTTATTGGGGAGAAGCAGTCTTAACTGCAAATCACATTTTGAATAAAGTTCCTCATGCCAAATTAGAGGTTACACCCTACGAGCTTTGGTTTAAGAGACCCCCATCTTTTACTAGACTTAAGACCTGGGGCTGCATAGCCTATGTCAGGGTTCCTGACCCTAGACGGTCTAAGATTGGACCTAGGACCAATACATGTGTCTACCTAGGTTGTGCTGAGGATAGTGCTGCAGATAGATTCTTAGATATTTCTAATAACGTCGTTATAGAATCTAGGGACGCAGTGTTCTTTGAAGATAAGTTCCTCAAAGATAAGAACCTGTCACTCCCAGGTATGCAAGTAACTATTACTGAAGAAGATCCTACTTCAGTACCGAGCACCTCCTATTCCGTTCCGATAGATAACTCTGGCCTAGAGTCTAGGAGAACTTCTCTAAGAGAGCGAATTCCCAGAACCTTCGGTAGTGACTTTGTCACTTGCCACGTTGAGGCTGATCCATCCACCTATAAGGACGCGATAAGATCCAGGGATTCCCTACTCTGGAAAGAAGCTATTGATGAAGAGATGTATTCTCTACTTCAGAATAACACCTGGACGTTGGTTGATAAGCCAAAAGGGGCTAAAACGGTAGGGTGTAAGTGGATTCTGAAAAAGAAACTGAATCCTGATGGTAGCATAGCTAAGTATAAAGCACGCCTGGTGGCTAAAGGTTTCACACAAGTAAGCAGAGTAGATTACTTTGATGTCTACTCACCCGTGTGTCACTTAGCAACCATTAGGGCCCTCCTTGCTATTGCGTCTATTGAGAACTTTATTGTTGATCAAATGGATGTTAAAGACTGCGTTCTTGAACGGAGATCTGACCGAAGAGATCTACATGAATTAACCTGAAGATTTCATTGTAAACGGTCACGAAACGAAAGTCTGTAAATTACTTAAGTCTCTATACGGACTAAAACAAGCACCCAAATTATGGCATGAGAAATTTGACTATAGTGTAAAGAACATGAGATTCATGTCGAGTCTCTTGGATAAATGTCTTTACATACGTAATAGATCAGATAAGTCGCCATAATATGCTTGTATGTGGATGATATGCTCATTCTAGGGTCTGATCAATCCGAAGTAGATGACGTTAAGTCAGACCTAATAAAAGAATTTAGCATTAAAGACTTAGGTGTAGCTAACACTATACTAGGCATGCAAGTGAGCTTTGGGAAGAATGGAATCTCCCTAAGTCAAAGCCACTACATAATGTCCATGTTGGACATGTGGGGATACAGTGCCAGTAGAGCATCTGAGACACCATACGACTACACTAACCGCCTAAAGCCCAATGAAGGAGCTATGATTAGAAAGTTAGATTACTCTAAACTACTTGGTAGTCTCATGTATGCCATGGTCTGCACTAGACCTGACATAGCCTTTACGGTCAGCATGTTGTGCAGATTCACTAGTAATCCTGGCCAAGACCATTGGAACGCCTTAGATAGGCTAATGAGATATTTAAAGCACACCCAAAAATATGCTTTAGTTTACACTGGTCATCATTTAGTTCTTGAAGGTTATTCTGATGCATCATGATGCTCGGAATTAAACGATATCAAGTCTACTAGTGGGTTTGTATTCACACTAGGAGGAGCAGTTGTAGCCTGGAAGTCCAATAGGCAATCTTGTATTGCACTCTCTTCTATGAAATCCGAACTCTACGCTCTTGCGTCAGCAGGAGAAGAAGTCGAGTGGCTAAGAGATTTGGTAATGGACATTCCTTTGTCGAGCCTGAAAATGAGTTCTGTTGCAGTTTACTGCGACAATCAGACTACTAAAACGATTGCTACGAACACTTTGTTCAATGACAAAAGAAGGCACCTCAGGCTGAAACAATCCTGTTTGACCCCACTCACAAGTCAAGGGATAATGACCCTAATTGATGTGAGATCGAAAGACAATGTTGTAGACGCCTTGACCAAAGGCTTGAATAGAGATCTCGCAATAAAAACATCGGGGGAGATGAGACTAAAGTTCATAGAAATATGAAACTTTCCTCCGCAGTTTATGTTTTGATAGTGAGAACATATAGTCGCAACATTCAAGCATCTAATAACAGATTGAAAACCCCAAATAATTTCTTGATGAAAATCTAAGATGACTAGATGTCTGTTATTCCACATTTGATAACTAAGCATCTTTCTCATTGTAAGTTGATTCGAAAATTATTCAACTGGGAATAGAAAGTCATTGTAGTCGGTTATCTAACATTGATGATCATAGCACATTATTCCACACCTGATAATGTTGCAAACGTTGTTGTGTCATATCATTCAACTTTTGTTGATGAGACACATAATGATCACTAATAGATAAGATAACGGTTGATTTACGAAATCAACACTAGACTGGTTCCTGCTAGACTAGATAGAGATGCTGACAATGTTACTTCACCAATGCTTCAGGTTATAAGCTCACTTATGTAAGAGCTAGTTCTCTTTCTACGTTACTGCATATGTTCATGAATTCATAGAATTTTCTAACTCATAAAATTCCTTGCAGGCTTTGGTGGAGATGGAGGAGAGAAAGTGGTGTTTGACATGGATGCTGATGATCTACTAGACGAGTAGAATTATCTTATGTTTGATCCTTGTCATGTTGTTTTTCAGACTTATTTTCATGAGTAGCACATTTTTATTCTGGATGTTATATGTTAATCATGCTGTTATTAATTGTGCTAACTCTTATGTTACTATGTTAAGTCGAAAACTTTTTTTACGCTATTACACTACTTTCTGCACTTCGAAACGTATATGTTATTTGTCACAAATATAGGAGGAGATTGTTAATGTATATTTGGTCAAATAACGGGTTTGAAGGTATAACGGGTTAGTTGGGTACACGGATACCCATACTCGTAGACACTCCTAGGGTTTTACATATATATACCCGCTAGGGGCAACAGGGAGTGGATTCCACTTTGATCCTTCTCCGGATGCTTCGAGCAAACTCTCACATGATCTTTCATTATCGCGGCGCCGATATATTGAGTAGGAGTCTGCTCCCTGCAAGGTATGCTCTGAAAAGTTTTTCGGGTAACCTTTTTTGCAGCTACCATGCTTCATGCAAGGGGCATGACGGTTTACGTGTGCGCACGGGCCATGAATCATATATCGTACAACAGTGTTATATAAATCAGGTTCATGTTCAACATGAGGAAGTTCGGCTCTAACAATCTTGTCATATTCATCTGGAGTACACATTTTATCGCGTGCATAAAAAATAATCAACATATGAACGTGTGACAAGCCTCTTTTTTGGAACTCAATTACATGAACATGACTAATCGTTTTGCCCAGAACATGTTTATGGAAAAGATCTTGCTTTAATTTCTGATATTTAGCATGAAATATCCGAGAAACTAAATCAAGACGATCTTGTGGGGTTTGTCCTGGATAAAGTGCTTCAGTGATTTCTTGCCAAGACGAGTTGCATGTCATTGTTAAAAATACATCTGGTCTACCATAATGCTGGACAACGGCCATTGCGTCTTGGTAACGTTGGTACATGTTGCGAGAGCTGCCAATAAAAGAAGACGGTAATATGACCCGATGACCGATATTTGCTGAAGGAAAATCACAATATACAATAGTTTGTATTAGTAAATAGTTTTAGAAGAATCAAAATCTTATGATATGGATTGAAAATGTGCGAACCTCCACTATTTTCTCCAGCAGTGAGGCAATCCTGCAAGCCACTATACAATTCAGCCCGAATATTTTTTTGGTTTTTTTTTTATCCATCGCAGTTTCTGAGTCTCAATATTAATGTAATTGTCAATAAAATATTGCTAGAGCAAGCGACATCCGTGTAACAGTATTGACAAAGTTGGTTGACGATCCTAAAATTGGATGAATATGAAGTCAAATATTGTTTTAAAGGCAATAGTAAATTGGGACAATAGCGAAAAGTTTTTTTTAAACCTGAAGTATGTATGAGTAATAGTCACAGCAGCTAACGTGACGATTATTCAGGCTTTTATATTCAGCTAGCCAACCTTACGTGTCATACGGGAGGAGTAATGGATATTGAAGTGGATCATAATAACTAGCAAATTCTTGGACAGTAACCAAATCACCTTCAATTGTCTTGACAATGATATTTCGTTCATTTGATTCAAGATACTCTTCAGCACCAACAATTATAGCTGCAACTTGTGATGCAGTTGGCAATGTATATTGTCGTTGAGAAGCTGGCATTTCCTTGATAACTAATCTGCTCCGATTAATATCTTCTTGTTGGGTCAACCGTCGAAATATCGATACAAACGGATTACATATGTCTAAAATTGTTTTTATTTTTTCAAGCAGCGCACGATCTAGCTCAATGTTTTCTTGTAAGCGGTGATCCGTCTCATGTTCAGTATCGTATATATATAGTTGTAGGTATCTAGGTCTTGTGTTTGCAACAGACAAAAGAGTTCCAATGCGGTGATATATTGCTCAATGAGCTCGAAAGGTATAAATGGCATGTTGATTTGCCACCAATGTCTCATCTAATTTAACTCCCATAGAAGTAAAAGAGAAAACATGATTATATGAACGGATATTTCTTTTAAAATGCCGGCTTTCAGCAGAATCAACGATGAATAAATTGTAGAGTTGATTTTGAACAGGTATAGTTGGAATTTCAACTCTTCCATTGCTGCAGCACATCGTTGATGTTTTACCATCAAATAAGTTAGCTCGGCAATAACAACAGAAATGAGGTCGCTGCAGGTGTAGGTAAACAATTTGGCGGATTGTATCAGATATGCGAGCAATGTTGTGGTTTAGGGGACGCCGATTTGTAAAAACAATACCATCATTCGAGCTTTCACCTTCCGTGTTTTCATGTTGCTGAACGGGGTTTGTTGAATGTTCTATGCAGATGAAAATAAATATAAGAATTAAAGCAACAGTTGTACATATTTGTCCGCAGTATTCTAGTAAAAACAAACCTTGTGGCTGCGGACGATGAGGTCTGTTTTGTATGTTCGAGGATGAAGTTGGCATAAAGTTTAGTTGTGATGAGTTTGCATCAGGAGTAGTTGCGGCAACATGATTACGCGAGTCAGAACACATTGGTGGGAGAGTAAAGTGAGACAACGGTGCAATAATTGGATGCGGTGTGGATGGTTCTCCAATTTGAGGTGGTAGCACAGCACGACGATACGATGAGGGTTGAACAGTTGTCAATGTATATCTATGCACAACACCGTTGTCGGCGTATGTAACTTTTGGCATACAATAAGGTTACGATGTTGTGTTATTTAGTTGTATTTGTAAACAAAAAAAAAATTCAACAAAAATTTCAGACTTACCCCATGTCATGTTTGATGGCGCTGCGACTTCATTGTTGGATGGTGGTGCGACTGCAGTAGTCTGGGGCGAAGGTGCAACAGTGGATTGTACTTCAGAGTTTTGAAATTGTAATTGTTAATTTTGCGGCCGTAATTGTTGGCGGCGTCTTTGAGCAGCAGCACGCCAAATTTCTCTTTGGCGTTCTCGCCGCGCTTCTGTCATATCAGCTCGTCTGGTTCTCTGACGGGATTGATTGTAAGCTCGCTGTGCGGCACGCTGTTCTTCGGTCATCTGCGCCCTCCTTTCCCGCGCACGTTCTCGATTAGAAGCTCGTTGAGCAGCACGTTGTGATTCCGTCATACGTGCATTTCTTCTCGATACATAAGATTGATTTTGTATACGGTGCGCTGCGCGCTGTTCCTCAGTTATAGATGTTCCTCTGGTTCTTGTTCGAGCACGAACATTAGATCGAACATGCTCATGCAATTCTTCCATTCCACATAAGTTGGTCTAAACAGGTTAATAAAAAACCGGTTAAATATTAAGATAAGGAATGCATTTAAATTAGAAAACCAATACATGTTCAATTATTGAGTGTCATTAGAGGTATTTCACCAGAACTTTTGTTGGTGGGTATTGAACTAATTGCAAGCAATCAACAAAAAAGGTCTAACAAAATAAACTGAACACACTTAGGGGCGCATGAAACAACAAATTCCACCAAATAAATCGGAATAATGAACAATAACAAAGTGTAGTTTGATCAAGAACAAAGTAAGTGAAAATCATTGAAATCTTCGTTGCAATCGGAATAATGCTTGAACCACTGAAATCTTCATATATATATATATATACGAGCATCTTCGCACGGGCTACGCCCGTGCTCGATGCTCTCGGGCGGTCTTCGGCCGCATCAATGCGGGCTTCGCCCGCAATCAAGCGAGCTTCGCCCGCTTGTCATGCCAGGCGGGCTTCGCCCGCCGCCTCGGCATCGGCGGGCTTCGCCCGTCCCGCGCCGATAATCGCCCGCCCATCGCCGGTCTTCGCCCCCGTCACCTATTTAAAAGTTTAAATAATTTTCCATTCATTAAATATTAACAGAAAAAATAAATTAAAAATAATCAAAACATGTAACCCCCTAAAATCTCGGGCGGGCTTCGGCCGCATCAATGCGGACTTCGACCGCAACCAAGCGGGCTTCGCCCGCTTGGCATTCAAGGCGGGCTTTGCCTGCCCCCTCGGCGTCGGCGTGCTTCGCCCGCCCCCTCGGCGTCGGCGGGCTTCGCCCGCCCCTCGCCGGTATTCGCTCGCCCCTCAGCGGTCTTCGCAATATTTTTTTTTCAAATGCCCCCGCGTGAGCCCGCCCGCTCCCTGTTGAGCCCGCTTGGCTCGCCCCGTCCTGGCCCGCGTGAACCCGCCCGCCCCCGCTTGAGCGCGCCCGCCCCCCGGGATCCCGCGTGACCGAGCCGCAGCCGCAGCTGCACCATTTTTTTCGTTCGTACAGAGGGCAAAAAGGTAATTTACTGTGACCGACTATATTGACAGCCCAGGAACGGATCGCGCTTATTAATATAGATATATATGACTTCAAGCAGAATGGCTGGCGCCGAGGTGGTTACTCTATGTCGTCTTAATGTAATCTAAAATTAATAAAAAAATCAAAAAAATGTATATTATAATTATATACAAAAATAAACTTATTAAAAAAATTGCATAATATGTATACACACAGAGAAAAACTATATTAGCGGTATAACATTTTATAAATACGTGAAAATAAATAACTAAATTATATAAAGTAAAGGTGATTTTAAGATCCATTTTTTTACAGCTGTATGAGTTTAATTAATATATTAGTAGCAGTTCTGCAGTTGTGTTGTGTATGGGACTTGTGCTCCTACCCGATTGCTGTAGTGGGCTCGGCCTATGCTCTTTGGAATCTTATAAATACAGAGAATAAAAGAAAAAAGAATAGAATTTGTATAATTAATGTTATATTATATGTAAGAGCTAATAATACAGTGTGAAAAGACGCGTAATTGCAGCAAATTTTTTTTAAAAAACATCGCCGGCGGGGCCCACAGGCGGGCCCCGCCCGCTTCATTGTAATGGCGATGTGGGACTAAATACACTGGCTTCCCGCTGTTTATATAGCGGGAAGCCGGTGAAAACCCAAAGAGTACAGCGGGCGGGCACAGCCGGCTGGCACGCTCCCGCCTGGCCCGCGTGAGCCCGCCCGCTCCCGCGTGAGGCCGCCCTGGCTCGCCCCGTCCCGTCCCGCGTGAGGGCGCCCGCTCCCGCGTGAGGCCGCCCTGGCTCGCCCCGTCCCGTCCCGCGTGAGGGCGCCCGCTCCCGCGTGAGGCCGCCCTGGCTCGCCCCGTCCCGTCCCGCGTGAGCCCGCCTGCCCCCGCCTGAGCGTGCCCGCCCCCCGTGAGCCGGCCTGACCGAACCGAGCCCGCAGCTGGCCCAGTTTTTTTCGGCCTCCCCCTTGAATCGGACGGCCAGATTTTGATCATGCTTGGTGGATTGGACGGTTCAGATGGGATCTATGGTGTTAGCAGAATATGCATACTTCCTTTATAGTATAGATATTGAAAAATTATTTAGATTCGAATGATATTATTTATATGCATTATTTAATTAATAACAACATATGAAAATTATTATTAATAATATATTCTAGGTGATTATTATGCGCACATCTATTTTAAATATGTGAAAATCATTTAATTAAAAAATCCCATATAAAGATAACTATAAAGATGGGTAGGAGCGAATCAATAAAAAAAATGAAATTTCTCAGAACCTGACAACTTTTTAAAATTATTCTCCTTATCATCATTAGTCTATCTTCTTAAAATAGTTCTGCAATTGTATCCATGAAACTCATATAACTTCTGTTCGAAGTTGTAAAACTGGAAGTCTTTTATCTCCAAAATCTCTATCCATAATTCAACAAAAATTTAATTTAGGGACATATCTGTATTTTTTTGGCCACAAGTCCACTTCCATTTTCGAATTCAAATTTTGTTGAGCGGATTTAAAATTATGATGCTATGAAATTCTGTCTTTATTTTGATCTGCATTTATAATTTTTTAATTTACATTTAAAATATACATCCACGTATCCAAAATATATTTACAGGTAACAATTACATTTTTTTTATTTTAGCAGTGCGATTGAGTATTTTGAACTGTAAAATTAAAGCCGAACTGAACCACTTGGTCGGTATTGACTCGATTTGGGGATTTGAGATGTTCGGATTTCAATTTTCTATGGACAAGAATCGCGCGCGACCGCGGATTTATAATTGTCCGGTCCGGGAAATCGGATCAAAATTCCAAATCTCAAGCCGAGGGGCAAGTTCGTAAATGCATGAAGATCGTTGCGCCGGAAGTCGACACGCATCTCTAAACCTGAAGGCTGACGCCATAAATGCCGCATCGCCTGCTAGAATCGTTGAGCTCTTCCGACGCGAGAAGAACCGCCGCAGGGAAGCGAAGAATTGGAGAATCTCATGGCCTCAACGTTGTGCCGAGGAATTGTGGCTAGCGGCCGACGAGCGGCGGCGTGGGGGAGAACCATGTCGACGGCGTCGTGGTGGAGCCACGTCGAGCCGGCCGCCAAGGATCCGATCCTCGGAGTGACGGAGGCGTTCCTCGCCGATCCCAGTCCGGATAAAGTTAATGTCGGAGTTGTGAGTGGTCGTCTTATTTCATTCATCTCTTTCTTTCCTACTCCACTGTAATTGCTATTTTAGACAAGGGTTACTTAGGCGAGGTGTAGTTATCTGGTTTTCGGCTTGGTGTGCCAGGGAGCTTATCGGGATGACAATGGAAAGCCGGTGGTTCTCAACTGCGTCCGGGAAGCCGAGAGGAGGATTGCTGGAAACCTCAACATGTGCGTAAATCTGCCAGCTCTTCTCTTTTGCTCCTTCATCTTTCTATAATTATCATTTATCTGTTTTTTCTCTTTTTGAAATTTCAATGTTGAGTGGAGAGAATAAGTATCTTCTCTTTAGCTATGTGCTGCTGTGATTATTCGATGGTCCAGTGGATTCCACTTATTATTATTTTCATTTATTTCCACTTAGGAATGGTTGGCTGTAGAAATATATTGTATATCAAGCTGGAAGTGCTTGATTTGGGTTTTGACATGATCGGCACTATATTAGGTTTTAAAACTTTGTTAAACAAGTATTTCCTTTTGGATAAGATCAAATCAAAATTTGTTTAAATTTAAAATCCACCTCATTTACTCCCCAAAAAAGAGTTTATCAATGCTTGGGGTTAATGTCCATCTTTGCTGTCAGCTTGTTAGAAATTAATTTTTAGAGAAACTAAGTAATATTGTAAATTAGATGAGAGAAAGAAGAGAATTAAAGTCTTCCCTATGATTGTGGTGTGCTGTGTTGAATGATTTACTAGGAGTGTAATTCAGTCAAGACGATTGTGAGACAACTTGAGTTTGACTCGAATTAGCCGAACTCAGTGAGTTAATGAGCTATGATTGAAACTCATTTGTCAGCTCATGAGCTAACTTGAATGAATGATTTAATTATAACATAGCTAAAATAGATCAAGATGTTAGTTTCATGTTTTTATTGCTACAATTTCAAATATTGACATCAATTTTTTTCCTTCATATTGAATTTGCTTGCTTATGAGTCTTCTCAAGCCCGGACTTGTAGAATTGAGCTCAAGCTTGAACTCGATTATTTAGTTAAGCTCAAGCTCAACTTGGGGTGGCTTGAGCTCGACTACTTCAGTTAACGCCCCTATGTGGAAGCACAATTATGATGAAAATTTTACGATATTTTTTGTCACGTGGTACCATTTTGAAGAACTTTTAGCTGGGTAATTTATGATATTAGTTTTAATTGTTAATTATCTTGTATTATTAATGTGATCACTTTCTCACCAAGATTCAGCCTTCAACGTCCTTAAGAAAATTGCAGAGTAGTCAATGTCGGGTATGACTCTTCTACTGAGGACTCAATGCCGAGTACTCAACGGTCGGTTGAATACTCATTGCCGAGTACTCGACTCGCTGGTGTAGTACTCACAGCCAAGTACCTTGCTGAATGGAATAATGTCAATATTTATCAATTATAACGCCTGAAGCATTTGTATTTACATATTAGCAGAACATCATCTTTAACTCCGAGTATAGAATATTTGAAATTTATAAAATATAAAATTCTTTCTTCAGCCCCCATTTTGGAATGGAATTCTTACATGAAATAAATTGTATCATTGGTCTAATTTTCCTACCATCTTTAACTACCAATGACTGATGGAAGGTGGTTGAAAAAGCTTAAACATGCATCCACACACCTCTAAGAAGCCTCTATTCAACAACCCTCCACCATCGTCCTCATCACCACTAATGTCGCAACCACAAAAAGCTTAACAAAAACCTAAAATGAGCAATGAACAAATCTCTACTACCCGCGCCACTCCTCTTCAATTTGTACTCATCCTTGAAGTCCTCCATCTGCATATTGCAAACCATATCACCGTCACCACCCCCTCCTAACCTCTCCACCAACCACCATCCTAGGAGCACCCTATATCTAGCACTACTCCAATTACCCCAACTGAAGCCTACAAACTTGTACCATCCGCCTTGACCTCCCCATTTTGTTGAGTCTGAATTAGATGGTTTGATATTTAAAGTTACCAAATTCTTCGATATCACTACTTCCATGCTGAAAACACTTCACCATCTCCTTTTTTTACATGGGCAACTCTTCCCTTGCTTGGTTCCAGTGAATGCACACCAACAAACAATTGTCTTTATCAGATGCATATACCATTTTCCTATTGATATGCTTCTCCTACATCGACCATCAAGGCATCCTGATGGCAGATCACCCATTGTAGAGCGTCCGAATTTTCATTTACATGCATTCTCATATATTATATTGTAATTTTCAATTTTTATTTATTATAATCGGGTCTGTTACATTAACAGCCAATCACAGCCGTTGATGTAAGGAGTTTCTTTTAAATAGAAGTAGGGGCAACCATCTTGGTCATTGCGGATTTTGGAGAAAGAAAGCCTACCGGAATCCGGCGATCTCTTCACGGTGACGACTCTGTGAGGCCCTAGGTGACGACTCTTAGGTAACCCCCCTTGTATCCCTCGTATCTCCCTCTTGCCACTGTAACCCGCCTCCTTAAATCTTCCCCACAAACCCCCCAACAAATAACTCCCTCTCCTATTTCAGCTGTCTCTCGCTACATCCCAACAACTCACGCTTCTCCCTGTTCTAGTTTCCCCCTGAATCCCACACAGCTAAGGCCTGCTACCCCTCAGTAATCCACGCCCAGGTTTCCTCCAAAAAGGAACCACCCGTGACCTTTAACAACTACTCGATGGCCTTTCTTGGGACCACAACCCGTCGATACCTGTGAAGGCTGTGACCCATCCCCGGGGATTCCCGTTTCTCGTCACTGATTCCACTCCCTGCTCTTGCCACACAAATCCTCCAATCAAGCCTTATCCTCTCACAGGAGCCACACTGCAGCCATCCAGGAATCCACTCTCCGGATTCAGAACTTTCCCCATTGATTCCTTGATTCCAACCACAATACAACCCTATTTCTTCCTCCGAACATCAGCCTCTACCTTTGGGAACATTGGATTTCCACGCGATGACCTCCCCTTACTTCGTGAGTATTATTTTCTTGTGTGGATCTTGTTCTCTACATTTATTTATGTGATTGTGAATTATTTCTCGTTGGATCTCTTGCACTTGTAGCATTTTGTTTTTGGATTAATCTCTGACTTGCATGAATCATTCGCCGCGTGCTCACATTTTGACCCTCTACGCGGAGGAAAGCCAAAACCCATTTGATTAAAGAAATTACTTTGCCTCTTAAAATATTTGCATGTGATTTATTCTTTTATTATTATATGTGAAAATCGTTGTTGGTTATTGTATGCGTCACATTCAGGGTTAGGAAAAGAGTGTTGTCTTTCCCCTCACTTCACACTAGGATAACATTATAGTTGTGCACTCACAAGTCTACCCTACATCAATTGGTATCAGAGATAGGTTTGGACCACTTTTATGCTCCGTAGTAGTAGGTTTTTTAGATCTCCTATGTCTGATCATTGTGTCACTGACGACCGTGCGGCTAGCTTGAATTCAGGCATGCCCCCCCCCCCCCCCCCCGCTGAATTTCAACGATTAGTCTTAGATCGTTTTGATGCCCTAGGCACCCATTTCGAGGATCTCTGTCATGACGTCGCCAAGATGAACATGCTTATTCAAAATCTAGAGAACCCGAGGTAGACGTCGACGCAACTGGGTGTCCCTCCCGAGGGAGACCCCGACATGCAACCTTCCCCAGACCTTTGGCTTAAGGGTGTTCTTCCCCCTCTTGATCGCCATCATCAGGAGGCTCTCCATCAGGGACCTATGCTACCTTTTAATGTAGGGTAGGTTACGTGGGTGCGCGATTAACATGCAACCTAGGTGAAATGTCGGGGAAACAACTCGACAACCCTAAACTACTATATGTAAAATGCAAGATCCGATGACGAATTGAAGACATAATAATAATTACTTAAATCCCACGCGTATGATTTTGACAAAAGCAAAATAATTTATTTAAGCAAAACAAGGCTTGGGCTTTCCTCCGCGTGGAGGGCCAAAGCAAGAGCACGCGACAAATTGATCCTGCAAATCATATTAATAATCCAGAGCAAGCAACTACGAAACAAGAGATCCAAGCCAATATGAAATCACATCACCATATTTTAATATTGAAAAACAAGATCCATACAACAAATAACAACTCACAATGCATGGGGGCTGCCGTAGGAGAGTAGATCCGACGACGTACGTCGTGAAGGTGGATACAGGCGAGTATACTGCCTCTGCTCGCGAGTTACAAGGGCTACTCGCCCATACTCGCGAGATACTCGCCCATACTCGCGAGATACTCGCCCATACTCGCGAGATACTCGCCCATACTCGCGAGTTACTCGCCCCTTGCTCGCCATACTCGCCCCTTGCTCGCCATACTCGCCCCTTGCTCGCCATACTCGCCCCTTGCTCGCCATACTCGCCCCTTGCTCGCCATACTCGCCCCTTGCTCGCCCAGCTCGCCCCTTGCTCGCCCAGCTCGCCCCTTGCTCGCCCAGCTCGCCCCTTGCTCGCCCAGCTCGCCCCTTGCTCGCCCAGCTCGCCCCTTGCTCGCCCAGCTCGCCCCTTGCTCGCCCAGCTCGCCCCTTGCTCGCCCAGCTCGCCCCTTGCTCGCCCAGCTCGCCCCTTGCTCGCCCAGCTCGCCCCTTGCTCGCCCAGCTCGCCTCTTGCTCGCCCAGCTCGCCTCTTGCTCCTGCTGGCTGAGTTGCCTTGTGTCTTGGACTGCCGGCTCCTGTGCTGACCCTTTGACCTTGACTTCAGCCTACGTGGCTTTGAATGGGCCTACCTCGGAGAATGAGGGTTGTACACAATCCCCGCTTTTTGCGAGTAACGTAGTTGCTCGGAAAGAATCATCCAACCCTTATTCGACGAGCTGTCTTTCTGGCGAGAAAAGGTCGACACCTCACAGGAGCCGAGCTCAACAGGAGGCGGATACAAGGTCGACACCTTCTAGGAGCCGAGCTCAACTAGAGGTGGAGAGAAGGTCGACACCTCGCAGGAGCCGAGCTCAACTGGAGGCAGAAAGAAGGTCGACACCTTCTAGGAGCCGAGCTCAACTAGAGGTGGAGAGAAGGTCGACACCTTCTAGGAGCCGTGCTCAACTAGAGGTGGAGAGAAGGTCGACACCTTCTAGGAGCCGAGCTCAACTAGAGGTGGAGAGAAGGTCGACACCTTCTAGGAGCCGAGCTCAACTAGAGGTGGAGAGATGGTCGACACTTCACAGGAGCCGAGCTCAACTGGAGGTGGATACAAGGTCGACACCTTCTAGGAGCCGAGCTCAACTGGAGGCGGAAAGAAGGTCGACACCTTCTAGGAGCCGAGCTCAACTAGAGGCGGATACAAGGTCGACACCTTCTAGGAGCCGAGCTCAACTAGAAGCGGAGAGAAGGTCGACACCTTCTAGGAGCCGAGCTCAACTAGAGGCGGAGAGAAGGTCGACACCTTCTAGGAGCCGAGCTCAACTAGAGGCGGAGAGAAGGTCGACACCTCGCAGGAGCCGAGCTCAACTAGAGGCGGAGAGAAGGTCGACACCTTCTAGGAGCCGAGCTCAACTCGAGGTGGAGAGATGGTCGACACTTCACAGGAGCCGAGCTCAACTGGGGGTGGATACAAGGTCGACACCTTCTAGGAGCCGAGCTCAACTAGAGGCGGAAAGAAGGTCGACACCTTCTAGGAGCCGAGCTCAACTAGAGGCGGATACAAGGTCGACACCTTCTAGGAGCCGAGCTCAACTAGAGGCGGAGAGAAGGTCGACACCTTCTAGGAGCCGAGCTCAACTAGAGGTGAAGAGAAGGTCGACACCTCGCATGAGCCGAGCTCAACTAGAGGCGGAGAGAAGGTCGACACCTTCTAGGAGCCGAGCTCAACTAGAGGTGAAGAGAAGGTCGACACCTCGCAGGAGCCGAGCTCAACTAGAGGTGGAGAGAAGGTCGACACCTTCTAGGAGCCGAGCTCAACTAGAGGCGGAGAGAAGGTCGACACCTTCTAGGAGCCGAGCTCAACTAGAGGTGAAGAGAAGGTCGACACCTCGCAGGAGCCGAGCTCAACTAGAGGCGGAGAGAAGGTCGACACCTTCTAGGAGCCGAGCTCAACTAGAGGCGGAAAGAAGGTCGACACCTTCTAGGAGCCGAGCTCAACTAGAGGTGAAGAGAAGGTCGACACCTCGCAGGAGCCAAGCTCAACTAGAGGCGGAGAGAAGGTCGAAACCTTCTAGGAGCCGAGCTCAACTAGAGGCGGAGAGAAGGTCGACACCTCGCAGGAGCCTAGCTCAACTAGAGGCGGAGAGAAGGTCGACACCTCGCAGGAGCCGAGCTCAACTAGAGGCGGAGAGAAGGTCGACACCTCGCAGGAGCCGAGCTCAACTGGAGGCGGAGAGAAGGTCGACACCTCGCAGGAGCCGAGCTCAACTGGAGGCGGATACAAGGTCGACACCTTCTAGGAGCCGAGCTCAACTAGAGGCGGAGAGAAGGTCGACACCTCGCAGGAGCCGAGCTCAACTAGAGGTGGAGAGGTCCAAGGGGACAAACCATCCCGAGGCCTCCATCCTATTGCGTTTGCTGAATGCTGATCGGTCAAATCGATCATCTCTTCGTCAAGCTGGGGGGTTGGCGTCCGGACTCTCCTCTGATAACCTCTCCAGCCGGATGGGAAATGCAGTCAGGGGGTAACTCGGCCAACGTGCAAGGGGGGAGCTGATCTCGACCGTCAATGCAGAGGCTTGGTCTTAGGAGGACTCTCTCCCGAGGCGCTATCCCACCACCCGACTTGGGTTTTTACGAGAGTCGAGTCGGAGACCTATCCCCCAATCGGTCACCAGGTTGCGGAAGAGTCTTCATACTATCACTCAACAATCAGAGGGGATTAACCGCACCAACCCATATGATTGGAATAAACTACAAGAGATATTAGGGTTTGGCGCAAGAGGTCAAATGACACCTTTATACAAGGGTCCCTCAGTCAGGTAAATCGATCATCGCTTCGACGAGTTGGGAGGTCGGCGTCCAGACTTTCTCCTGATAATCTCCCCAGTCGGATGAGAGATGCGGTCGGAGGGTAACTCGACCAACGTGCAAGGGGGGAGCTGATCTCGACCGTCAGTGCAGAGGCTTGGTATTAGGAGAACGCACTACCGAGGCACCGTCCCATCATCCGTTCTGGGTTTTACGAGAATCAAGTCGGAGGCTCGTTTCCCAACCTGTCGTGGAGATCGGTTTTACCTACTTCAAAAAGCTCTTGCCAGAAGAGAAAAACAACTCTCGCGGCCCATGTTTCAGGGGGCGAGGAATTTTTAATTAAATGGAATAAACACAAGGAGGGGGAGAATAGACCTTCCCGCTCAGGGATAGAACCTTTTCAGGTCATTGCCGCTCCAGGTATTCCCAAGCGATTCCCCTTCATGATTCTACAGGCGGTCTCTGCCAGTCTCGAATGCCTCTTGAACGATGAAAGATCCCTCCTAGTTCAGTTCGAGCTTCTCGAGGACAAGTGATCTCCTTGTTGAGCCTTTAGGTACTTCTGAGCAGTTCTTCATCTCATAGAACACACCATAAAGGGGACTGACAGTCGGGGAGGTTCCAAAGGAACACACCATCCCCAGGTCTCCATCCCACTTGGGTGTTGAATGCCGACCCAACCTATTTCACCTTATGAGTAAGACCCCTCATGGATCATAGCCGACGGAAGGAGATCATCGGTGATAAGAAGCTTGCAGAATACCAAGCTTGGAGACGTCATGAGTAAGCATTCTCATGGAACATAAGTCCTTCATGAAGATCATCGCGAGTAGAAGCTCGCGGAACACCAGCTTTGAGACGTCACGAGTAAACATCCTCGTGGAATATACGCCCTTGATGAAGATCATCGCGAGTATGAGCTCGCTGAATCCTAGCTTGAAGACATCACGAGTAAACATCCTCGTGGAATATACGCCCTTGATGAAGATCATCGCGAGTAGGAACTCGCGGAACACCAGCTTTGAGACGTCACGAGTCAGCATCCTCGTGGAATGTAAGCCCTTGATGAAGATCATCGCGAGTAGGAGCTTGTGGAATCCTAGCTTTGAAAACCACCGCGACTAGGAGCTCGCCGAGCATCAACTTGGAGGCCTCGCGAGTAGTTTGCTGAAGAAGACCATCGCGACTAGGAGCTCGCCGAGCATCAACTTGGAGACCTCGCGAGTAGTTTGCTGAAGAAGACCATCGCGACTAGGAGCTCACTGAGCATCAACTTGGAGACCTCGCGAGTAGCTTATGTGCTTTCCCTTGGTGACGAACTCGTCATGAATCATCCTGTTTGTTAGTCAGACAAAAGCACTCACGGGCTTTACCAAAGCACCCGTAAGTATGATCATGTGTGGAAATCATTGACATTGAAGAAGGAGGAAACTGAGGGGAGGAGTGTCCCTTTTTACATAAGACCCCCTACGCAGAGGGTTCGGGGGTCAAGGGGGCAGCGCCCCTTGCGGGGTCGGGGGCAGTGCCCCTGGAAATTTTTTATTTTCCATACTCGCCCGGCCTGGAAATCGCCCTTCAGGAACTCGCCACTCTTGAACTAGACACCAGGTTCTCACCACCTTGCGAGTAGAAAACTCACCCTCGCGAGTAGAGAACTTGCTTATGGGCGAGTATAGAAGAATCTTGCTCGCCTGCATGAAGTCGCCTCATTTGATGCTGCTTGCCTATGTGCGAGTAAGGAAGAAGCTCGCATATGGGCGAGTATTGAAGGAGCTCGCCCTCCTGCAAAAAGTCGCCTGCATGAACTCGTCTATGGGCGAGTAAGGATGGCGAGTAAGGAAGGATCTCGCCACTATCCAGGAAGCTCGCCTCTCTTCCGAGTAAAGTCGCTGGTCTGAACTTATCTCTGGATCTCGCCTGCAGGAACTCGCCTATGGCGAGTAGGGATCTCGCCAGCATGGAACTCGCCTATGGAACTCGCCTCTGGAACTCGCCTGCATGAAGTTGTCTCTGGAACTCGCCTGTGGCGAGTAGGGACCTCGCCATCTGGAACTCGCCTTCAGGATGTCGCCATCTGGAACTCGCCCAACTTGTCGAATGCTCGCGAGTTGCTGCCTTTGGCATCCATCTCGCCACTTTAAGCCATGAAGCCTTCTCGCAAAAATTTCTTCCTCCGACTACGATCCACGCTCACCGCACCAAAGTGTTGACGCCAGGAATATCCTGACCTCAAGATTCGGATCAATGCAGCCCGAGGTTACTGATCCTGCGATCCAACTTCACGGCTCTGATAGCTAAAATAGGAGAGAGAAAATGACTATAAGCACACCCCAGGTGCTCCAGCAGGGAGGTCCCACCACATACCCGGAAGTTTGAGAGAAACTTCCCCTCCGCAACCAAAAGCTGGGCGAGGTACTAGACGGGCATGAATTTGGCGAGTATTCAACTTGGGGGGACCTCGACCACTTCCAAAAGTGCCATTTCTAGTACCCCTGGGGGTCTATTTATAGAGAAATCCTAGGGGGGGTACATGCGAGTATACTGCCTCTGCTCGCGAGTTACAAGGGCTACTCGCCCATACTCGCGAGATACTCGCCCATACTCGCGAGATACTTGCCCATACTCGCCTCTGCTCGCCCCTTGCTCGCCATACTCGCCCCTTGCTCGCCATACTCGCCCCTTGCTCGCCATACTCGCCCCTTGCTCGCCCAACTCGCCCCTTGCTCGCCCAGCTCGCCTCTTGCTCGCCTCTTGCTCCTGCTGGCTGAGTTGCCTTGTGTCTTGGACTGCCGGCTCCTGTGCTGACCCTTTGACCTTGACTTCAGCCTACGTGGCTTTGAATGGGCCTACCTCGGAGAATGAGGGTTGTACAGGGAGGTTGTTTGCATGAGTTCTGGACGGACTGGATGGACAACAGGGGGTGTTGGATTTGGGCGGACTGGATGGACATCAGGGTGGCTGGGAGGAGGCGGAGGTGGCTGTTGGGGTCGGCGGTAGCAGGAAACAGCAACAGGGGGCAGAGGTAGCAAGAAACAACAACAGTGGCGGGCGGAGGTAGCAGGAAACAACCATAGGGGCGGCGGTAAAGGGTTTTGGAGGTGGAGGAAGGTGGCTAGGGATTATGGTTACATTTGGGGAGCGGGAGAGGGCCTAGGAGTCGTCACCTAGGGTTCCACGGAGTCGGCAACATGGAGTGATCTACCTAGGATTCCACGGAATCTGCAATGAGGATGGCATCCCTCATAACCTCCTATTTATAATAGAAGACACTTAGGGCACCCTCCATCAACGGCTATGATTGGTCGTGGATGCGGAGAGCCCGATTACAATTAAACAACTTAAAAAACAATAAAGTAATATATGAAATCGATTGGAAATGACGAGCCGGACGCATCCGTGGAGTCAGATCGTCGATCTGGAGATGTTATATATGGCAGGTGGCCAATTGACCCCGAACGGGCCCAAAACTTGTCCTCCGCCATGGGTTCACGTCTCCATTCCGCATCACCTTTAAGGTGGAGCCCCGATCACACCCATAAGTGACGACAGAGCCCCACCTACGTCAGACATCCTCTCCCACTAGGTCAGAGGGATCGTTGACGACCACCCGGTTGCCGCGATCATGATCGTGAAGACTATTATGATCTAGGCTATAGAGAGCGCGGTTCCCCACTCGCTCGATACGACTACGATCACGATAATTATTATGGATTACCGAGAGCCCCGTCGAGGAGGCCCTCCCTAGGAGGACGACTTCACCCGACGTATCCACATCGACACTCCTTCCTTCGGTGGTCATCTGGACCCAAAGTCCTTCAGTGACTGGGTCTTAAACATGGACCACTCTTCACGGTCAGGCGAAGATGTTTTGGTCGAGTCTCGAGAGGAGTCTAGACCGCAATGGCTATTACCCCATCACTAGATTGGCGGACATGAAGCAGAAGTTGAAGGATAAAACATACCCGCATCTTACCGAGACCAGCTCCTGGACCAACTATATGCTCTGTGGCAGGGGACCCTCTCTGTTGCCGACTACATGTCCCGCTTTGATGAGTTGGTCGTTCGGAATGACATTTTAGAGGAGCCCATAACGACAACATCTCACTTTTAAGCTGGGTTGAGGATTGATATCCGTAGAGAGCTCATTCCCCACCGTCTTGAGACAATCGAGTAGATTTTTCAGTTAGCTTTGGACTTTGGAGTATGTGTAGTACCTCTGCTCTATGGGGTCGAGACAGGCACCTGCGCACACAAACGATACTACATTTAGGAGACCACCTCAGTCGCACCTACTTCTCTCATGCGTCTGCCGATGTGAAAGACAAGGCGATTATCATGAGTGCTCCCAAGCCTGGGGGCATCCAGTGTTTTAGATTCTCTGGTAGAGGCTACGTGGCGGCGCAGTGCCTTAGGTAGAATCTACTCATTGAGGATGACGATCCCTGCACTGAGGTTGAGTATACAGCCGATGAGGAGATTATAACCACAATAGAGGATGGTTGGGAGAGTGACGTTGAGAGATCACTGGATATGGGATTAGTTAGATGCGTATTGCATACCCCACGTGCGGACGAGGATTGGCGACGCATCAATGTCTTCTATACCTATTTTTCTAGTGCAGTCGGTTCTTGCAAATTAGTTATAGATAGTGGGAGTTATGTAAACATCGTGGCCCAAAATGTCCTTGAGCGTATGCAGGTGAAGACTGAGCCTCATCCCCATTCTTATTGTGTCATCTGAGTTGATAAATCTGCGATCCAAGTCACCAAAACGGTGCCTTACTCCAATCAATCTTACTTTTGAGGATCGAGTGTGGTGTGATTTCATACCCATGGATGTCGCCCACGTATTGCTCAGGAGGCCTTGACTATATGATCGTGACGTCACGTGTTTCGGTCGATCAAACATGTGCTTTTTTTTATAAAAAGAGCCGAAAGATCACGCTATTCCCTACCAAACCCAAAGAGAAATCTAAGCGTCGGGTTGAGCCCTCTGTTAGCACGAGCTCCTCGAGACCACTACATATCTTGAGATGGAGCGAGATTTTGAGAGATAGCATTGAGGAGGGTATTGTCTACGCAGTGACGACCACCATGGATTCTTAGTGCCCTCCTGAGACCCTTGAGCCACACCCGAACGTTCGTCATATTCTAGATGAGTTTGTTGATGTTATGCCTGACGAGCTCCCTGGCAAGCTACCCTCTGCGTGACATTCAACACGTTATCGATCTCGTCCCGGGTACTTCGTCACCGAACCTCCCCCATTGTTGTATGAACCCCGATGAGCACACTGAGCTTAAGAGGCAGGTCGATGAGCTTCTTTGGAAGCACTTCATTCGCATGATCTTGAGTCCATGCGCGATCCCAACCCTTCTTACCCCTAAGAAGGATGGTAGCTGGCACATGTGTATTGACAATCCAGTTATCAATAAGATTACTGTGAAGTACCGCTTCCCTATCCCCTGACTCGGCGAATTATTAGACACGATGTCAGGTGCCCAGATATTCTCGAAGACCGACCTTCGTAGTGGGTAACACCATATCCGAGTTCGGGAAGGGGACGAGTGGAATACCTCGTTTAAGACCAAGGACGATATACATGAGTGGTTAGTCATGCCATTTGAGCTATCGAATGCCCCGAGCACCTTTATGAGAGTCATGACGCATTTCTTGCTGTCGTACATAAGCAAAAATTTAGTCGTATATTTCGATGACATCCCGATCTACAGTCAGACTCATACTGACCATCTTGAGCATTTACGACTTTTATTTGATATCCACTATTAGGAGAAATTATTTGTGAATTTGCCTCTTTGCGAATGGTTGACCCAAACATCCTTGTCTTAGAATATGCATTTCCGAAGTTCTAGTCCCAGAATGACATCCGCATTCTACAAAATGTATATCTTGAAGGACTGTGAACATCAAGGACTTTGATACCAAGTTGTTACGAGATTAACCACAGAACGCCGACCATTTCTCTAGAGATGATCGGAGGTAGGGAAGACGGCGGAGGAAGATACTACATAGCTGGAACTACAACTGTCTAAGCGGGTGTGGTCGGGGGAGAGGGAGAGCTACCACAATCTCATGCAGGGGACGGGAAAGAGACTCAATATTTGCTTCCTTTCATTCCAATCTTCCATTCCTATAAATAGGTTTACATGACACCATCAACTCCTTACAAGCGAATATCACATTAATTAATACATAATTAAAAATATATAAGATTTATGAAAGATAAATCACAATGACTAACAACATAAAAATCTAAAAATGAATGGCCGAATGCCCATAACATGATAACACCCCATTATGACTATGCACTCCTCATTTAGGATGGGAGAGTACTAACTAATTACCAAAGTATAATTAATACAACATACAATAATATTAGACGCTCCCGAACGTCCAAATATTAGTCTACTTCCAGCACCTTGTGTTGTCGTTGGGCTAGGCTGAGAAGTTTGTGTTGAGGATGCATCACTAGCGACAACGTGTGGGAAGAATTGGATCATGTAGAGACGGGATCGTCAACGAGCGGAACATATGTAGCGTCAACTGCGATTGTACCATGACTGGACGTACTAGGGTGGGAGACAGGATCACAAAGAAATGAAGAACGCCACGTGGAAGTATATCGTAGCCGTTCAAGTTAGGTCAAGCGAAGTAGTTGCATGTATAAAAGTAAGTTTCCTTGTTATTAATCAATATATCAAAACTTAATGCGTAGTACTAGAGACATAAACATAGAAACCCATAAAATATGAAGAACGTACACATGGAAGGATCTCGTAGTCGTTCGAGTTAGCTCAAGCAAAGCAAATGCATGTTGGATTAGGCTGTAAGTTGAACACAACCAACCAAGTAAGATTTGACAAAATCCCAGATCTTTTGGAGATTCAAATGGTTTGGTCTCTCATATGTGCCTATTTCAAGACTTTGTCGGATGTGACAGTGGAGACGGAGATTCAAGGGGAGACGAGCTCAACCTGTGGAAAATGCTAGGGGAGAGGAAGAAGGGGAGCCGTGGTCAACCTTAACCCTAGAAATTGAGGAAGAAGAGAAAACTAGAGAGAGAGAGGGATAAGATCTTGAGAGAGAAAAGAGAAATTGATTTCATTCTTTAATATCTCATACAAGACCCGATGCCTATATATAGGACCCTGATGACATGGACGTAAATACCTCATATCTAGAAAATGCATAAAACATTAAAACACTAAGACGCTAATAACTCGTAACCACGACTCGACTCACATAACTCAACTCATATACTCGACTAATACTACTCGACTTATACACTCGACTCGATACAACTCGACTCAATACCTACAGACTCATAATAATATAACCGCTAGATAACCGACTACGTGGGCCCCCTAACATTCCACCCATTTTCTTCAAGTCGAGCTTGCCCTCAATCTCAAACGGTCTTGGATGTCCTGATTCTTGGGTTCTTTGATTTCTCGCTAGAACAACTTCTGGTAGCGCATCGCTGCTGTGGAGTTGGTGTCGAGCGGAGGGGTCCCCAGGTGTTGAAAAGACTACAAGGAGCTGACGTGGCAGAGGCACGTGCAGAGGGGTGGCTGCTAGACAGAGCTGGAGTCGAGGCGAGTGTACACGGGGGGACGGTCGAGGGCGATGAAAAACCGGTCCGTAGGTGAGCTGCGACAATGAGAAGTGGCGGCACCGACTGGGGAACGGTCGTCGAAAGGAGCAGATCTACAGAGGCCGGCAGAGCAGGTGGTGGGATTAGAGGCTGCGAGATGGCGACCGCAGGGATTGGTGGAGGTGATCCAAACGGGGACGACATCACCACAGGGCTTGGAGGCGATGATGTCGGTGGTGTAAACTACGGGGTAGGAACCACTGACGGCGATGGTGGGGCGGCAAGAACTGCGGAGAGCGGCAGAGCTACTGCGGCCGTCGGTGGGAGTGGCGTCCGCTTTAGTGGAATCGACGGCCCGAGGGGGGGGGGGGGTGGAACCGGCGTCGGGAGGTGGCCGGCAAGGTTCAACTGTGGCATGGTCGGCAAGCGCGCAAACAACAACCTCGGTGGAACAATCGTAGGCGATGGTAGGCCAACACAAGTTGGGATGGAGGGGGTGGCAGCATGTACTGGCTGGGTCGATGAACACACTAGTGGAATCAGTGGCTGCCCCAGTTTGGATCGAGCCCCCAAAGTGTCGGTCAATGCTGGCAATGAAACGTGAAAGCGCGACGTCAAACGACGGCGATATCTCCGATATTTTGAAACAGAGGACGGCCTCTTCAGCAACACTTATCTTCATGCCGAAATAATTACTTAATCAATTACTTGAATTGCGTGATTAAATATTTATGGAGCCGCTGTTGTGGGAAGGACAAGCCAGACGCGTGCGGATCGAGGAAAGGACTACGTGCGCGGCTCGACGAAGAGAGCATGCTAGCGGCTCGATATACTACTGTTGCTTCATGGGCTCCAAGGTGATGCTCGATAAAAGGGGTGCAAGGATTGCAGGCACGACTGGAGGGTGGGAGAAAGCAGGAAGTCGCAGGGAGCGGTCGATAGACGTCGAAGGAGGAGCGACTGTGCACTGAGCTCGACGTAGACGAGGTCCGCTTGTGTGACATCGATGAAGCAGAGGGCGAACAGAAGGAGCGGGCGGGGTCGACTGGAAGGATGCGATTGGGCGTCGACTTGCCAGAGATCGATACGACAAAGAAGGATACCCTGGCTTGTGCGCTGGTTGAGGGTAGGCAGCTCGCGCGTGCGGAGGGAAGGGGTCTGTGACCGGAGGGGCGAAGGGCTTGATGTTGATGGTTCGACAAATCATACAAGCTGGAGTTTCAACGTGAGTTGGGGGCGAGGAAGAAGATGTCATGGAATCACTCGTATGGCCCGTAAACAACAAAGGCAGAAAGGAGGGGGCTTGTTTCGCTCTGATACCAAGTTTATATGTGCCTATTGTGAGACTTCGTCGGAGGTGGCGGTGGATCCGGAGATACAAGGGGAGCCGAGCTCAACCTAACCCTAGAAATTGAGGAAGAAGATAGAACTAGAGAGAGAGAAGAACTTGAGGGAAAAAAGAGAAATTGATTTCATTCTTTGATATCTCATACAAGACCTAAGGGAGCCTATATATAGGACCCCGATGGCATGAGCATAAATACTCCATATAAAGAAAATGCGTAAAATATTAAAACACTAAGATGCTAATAACCCGTAACCTTGACTCAACTCGAAACGACTCGACTCATACACTCAACTCATACAATTCGACTCATACAATCAACTCGATACAACTTGACTCAATACCCACAGACTCCTATTTTTGCATGGTGCGAATTTCTTTGCACAATGAGAGCGCCATCGAATATAAGAAAAATGTTTTCCATAAAAGATCACTCAACCTCATATTCAGCTTATCCAAAGAACTTAGTCAATCTCAAGAAAGAGCAGTCTTGGCAAATAAATGCCAAGATCCACACAACCTTAAATGATGTAATGATGATACAACAAAATTAAAGTACGTATTCTACATGCAAGTTTGCAAACCTCTTGTGTGGTGGAGATTGAGGGAAGCCATCCGGGACATCTCATATCTGATGTAAATGGTTTGCTGAGGGTGGAAAGTGGTTGTTGGTGCAATAAAAGCCTAAACTCTCATAAGTCCTGAATAAGGAGAGCTTCCGGTAGGCTTCTAAGATTATAAACTTTTGGGAGAAAAATGATCCACGAATAAACCAAATCCCACGTAAAAATAGGAGAAAATGTTGTTGGGTTATATAAATGAAAAACCTATAACAAAATACATGAGACGTCTTTTGAGTTCAATTAGGAACTCAAATAGTGTCTTAAGGTGAGTGACGCAGAACAGTCCTATATGACAGGAAAGTAAAGGGTAAACTCCTACATGCAACCATACATGAATCCAATGACTTTAAAACTTGCACTAATAATTTTATTTTGTAAATAAAATATAAGATAACCACAGTAGTTAAAACGTACGAACAAAGAGACACGTGAAGTTGTAAAATGTAAGAGTGTGTGTAATCAAATAATCTCAAGTAAATAGGAACATACAATGCTTTCAAAAAAACTTGGCAACAAAGATTACTAATAGACACTACTCAAGTAGGAAATGAACACACCAATCAACACAAAATAAATGACAACCAACTTGAAACTTACACAACTAAGAAATAGAGGGCTTGGTGGATCTCCGACAAGTCTCTGGTGGCCGAAATGATGTCGGTGGACTGTTGCTGGACTTCCCGAGGGTATTCTGAGGGCTGGACAGGGTTGTTTGAGTGCTGGACAGGGGTGGTAACCGAGTTGGGGGGCTGGGCTTGACGAGAAATGAAGGTGCCCATGTGCTGGACAGGATCCAAAACAGGGCACGAGTTCAGTAATGGGGTTTCAGCCTTTCAGGTGGCTGGAATTAACTCAAAATGGGACTGTTTGGGGAGATTCTGGATGCGGGAGGTTGTTCGGTTGAGAACTAACAGACGAAGTTTGTAGATTGATCTGAAGTTGAAGTATGAGAGTGGGGGAGTGCTGGGTGGGGAGTAACTGCCAGAGACGGGAGTGGGGAAGGCTCTAATTGACAGGTATTATGGGAGCTGTTTTGAAAAGTAGATAAGGGTTGTCGTGGGATAGATGTTGTGAGGAAGTGCTAATGAGGGATTAATTGGGAAAGTGGATGAGTGGGACTGTGGGAGGGGTGGAGTAAATTTAGGAAGAGTGGTTCTAAATTTAAGGAAATTGGGATAATGGGGAGGGAAGTGGGCTCGGTTTGAGGGGGTGAGTGGGGAGTTATGGTGGTTGAGGGGTAGTGCGGGGGAGGGGTGTGCTTGCCGGAGGTGGTCGCCGGCGAGGCGGTCGATGGTGGTCGAGGTGGTAGGAGGTGTTTTCCGGCGATCGCTAGAAAGCTGAAAATGGAGGAATTGATAAGGGGATTGGAGGGGGATCATCGGAGGTGGATGAGAGGGGATTTTGGGAGTGTTTGGGGGCTCACCGGAGGTGGATGAGAGGGGATTTTGGGAGTGTTTGGAGGCTGTTTTGGGTGGTGTTTGGAGAGGGGAATCGTGGGGGGTGGTCGGCTATGTGGAGAGATGTGGAGAGGGGTGGTTCCACGACAAGGGAGTGGAGGAGGGAGGGCTGCCGACAAATGGTGGTGGGGGAATAGAGGTGGCTGGCTAAGGGGAGGGGAAGGGATAAATCCAAGCTTTGGCACTGGGTGATCGAAAGGAGTAATTTCTTCTTTACTCCAACTTTCAATGATCCAAATACGAGTCATCTACCCCTATTTATAGACTATGAGGCCATCATGGACGGTCATGATTCTCCGATCATGACGGCCCTTAAAATACATGAAAATAAAAATCACAAAAATACAAAAAAATGTTAAATTCTCGGATCGTCCATCCGCATAAAATGGACGGCTCTGATCATAATGTAGGTCGACATGTGTCGCAATCCCTATCAGTGAGAGCATTACTAGGATAGTGATCCCTTGAAAATTCATGTATGATTCAAAAAGGGTAAAATTGCGATGTCCAATTTAGCATGAGACAGCAGTTGACATTCTCAATATCGTGATCACCTTTTGAACTGATTAGATTAGATTATTGTCCACTTATTTATAATATCACTACTAGGATCAACTATAATTTATTTATTTTAATTTTGGAAAGTGATTTGAGTAAAGCTTTGTATTTAATAGTGTTGATAGTTACGGGAGAAAAAACATATTTCATTCAATAAGAGGCTCCTCTATATATAGAGGAGGATTAAGAGATACATACATGCTAATAGCACACCAGAAACAATAAAAGAAATAAAACACGCTAATAATGCTAACACTCCCCCTCAAGTTGGGCGAGTGATATTAAACATGCCCAACTTGTTCACTATCTGGTCAAAGGAATTCACACTCAACCCTTTGGTGAGAATGTCGGCAAGTTGCCCGTTGGAGGGCACAAAAGGAGTACAAATGATTCCTTTTTCAATATTTTCCTTGATAAAGTGTCGATCCACCTCAATGTGTTTTGTCCGGTCATGTTGAACCGGGTTATGAGCGATACTAATGGCAGACTTATTGTCACAATAGAGACGGATGGGTCCTTCTTCAACAAGTCCAAGGTCGCTCAATAAGGCCCGAAGCCATAAGCCTTCACAGACCCCATGAGCCATAGCTCTAAACTCAGCCTCGGCACTAGACCGTGCCACAACCTGTTGCTTCTTGCTCCTCCAAGTGACAAGGTTACCTCCAACAAACGAGCAGTATCCAGACGTGGATCGCCTATCATCCACTAACCCGGCCCAATCAGCATCAGTATAAACTTCAATCTTGAGATCAGTACTCGGGGAAAACAGGATTCCCCTTCCTGGTGAGGACTTGAGGTACCGAAGAATCCTGCATGCTGCATCCATGTGCCGTGTCTTAGGAGCATGCATGTACTGACTCACAACACTCACTGCATAGGAAATATCCGGACGAGTATGAGAAAGATATATCAGCCTCCCCACTAACCTCTGGAACCCTGAAATATCCTCAATCGCCACTCCATCATCACGACCCAATCGGTGATTTGCCTCAATCGGAGTATCAGCCGGTCTGCATCCGCTCATCCCCATCTTCTCAAGAAGATCTAACGTGTATTTCTGTTGAGAGAGAAAGATCCCCTGCTTTGATCTAGCAACTTCAATTCCCAAGATGTACTTGAGTTTTCCTAGATCTTTGACCTCAAACTCTTTGGCAAGCTTCAACTTCAGATTCTGAATTTCTTCATGATCATCACCAGTTATGACAATGTCATCAACATACACAATAAGAACAGTGATTTTCCCAAGCCTACGTTTGATGAACAACGTATGGTCAGCATTGCTCTGAGAGTATCCAAACGACACCATCGCCTTGTGGAACCGGCCAAACCATGCTCTTGGGGACTGCTTCAGTCCGTATAGAGCCTTCAACAATCTACAGAGTTTCCCTGAAGCACCAGCCGGAGTGAGACCTGGAGGAATAGACATATAGACCTCCTCCTCCAAGTCGCCATGGAGAAAGGCATTCTTCACATCAAGCTGCAGAAGATCCCAATCTTTGCAAGCAGCAACAGAAACCAATACCCTGATGGTATTCATTTTAGCAACAGGGGCAAATGTCTCCTGATAATCAATGCCCTGGGTTTGGGTATAACCCCTCGCAACCAACCGTGCCTTGCATCTCTCAACAATCCCTTGTGGATTCTGTTTCACAGAGAACACCCACTTGCACCCAACAGGTTTTTTTCCATAGGGAAGAGAGACAAGATCCCACGTATGGTTCTTCTCCAGAGCCGTCATTTCCTCAACCATCGCCTCACGCCACACAGGAACCTCAAGAGCCTGTTGCCATGACACAGGTATAGAAGAAGTAGCAAGAGAGGAGACAAAGGCCTTATAGGAGGTAGATAGAGAATCATACGATACATAATTAGAGAGAGGATGGCGGGTACAAGACCGGATACCTTTTCGAAGGGCAATCGGTAAATCAGAAGGCCCTGAGTCAGGATCCACTGACTGTTCTGGTAACATAGCAGGCTCCTGAGTGCTTGTCCCCTTTGCACGCCGAGTATAGACCTGCAGAGTCGGAGGTGGAGGCATAGCGGAGGAAGAATCCAGAGAGACAGAAGGAGACATAGGAAAAGAGCCCCCCTTCACTGGAATAGCAGGACTCACTTCCTTTGGTAAAGTCTCCCCCTGAAGTGAGGGATATGGTGGAGGAATGGGCAAAGAAACGGAGGGAACACCCGATGGTGAGGAAGAGGACAAAGGGTAATATGATTCAGATTCACGGAAAGTAACATCCATGCTAACAAACACCTTTCTTGTAGGTGGGTGAAAACACTTGTAACCCTTCTGCGTAGGAGAGTACCCAATAAATACACACTTGAGGGCACGCGGATCAAGTTTTGATGGACGAGGGTGATGGATGTGGACAAAGCAAACACAGCCAAACACTTTAGGAGGAAGGCGGGTGGGTGTCACCCCCAACGTGTCCAAAGGGGTAGAGTTCCCGAGGACACGTGTGGGCATACGATTGATGAGGTAAGCAGCAGTGAGAACCGCATCTCCCCAATAGAATTTTGGGAGATGCATTGTGGACAAGAGGCATCGAGCAACCTCCAACAAATGGCGATTTTTCCGCTCAGCAACGCCATTTTGAGCAGGGGAATACGCACAGGTAGTCTGGTGTAAAATACCGTGGTCAGCCAGGTAGCGCTCAAACTGAGAGTCCATGTATTCCCGGCCATTGTCACTGCGAAGAATTTGAATTTTGGACTGAAATTGGGTGGCGATCATGGCATGGAATTGTCGAAAAACGGAGAACGCATCACTCTTGCGACGTAGCAAATATAACCATGTGGTGCGTGAGAAGCAATCAATGAAAGTAATAAGCCACGTACAACCAAAAATAGAAGGGAGCAAGCATGGGCCCCAGATATCAGTATGAATAACAGCAAATGGAATAGAACTTGACAAAGATACATGTTTAAATGAAGTACGATGATGTTTGTTGACACTACAGACATCACACACAAAAGACGCTAAAATAGTAGCAGAAAGAGTAGGAAATAACAGTTTCATAACAGAAAGAGAGGGGTGTCCCAGGCGACAATGCCAGGAGTACAGAGGATGAATAGTGCTGGAATGAAGAGCTAGAGGGGAAGAATCAGCGCCGCCAGAGTCAAGCACATAGAGACCATTCACCATGCTACCAGAGCCAATCACCTTCCCCGTCGTCAGGTCCTAAAACACACAAGAAGACGGAAGAAAGGTCACAGAGCAATGCATGGAGTTGGTCAAATGACTAATGGAAAGTAGATTACGAGTAAAGGTAGGCACGTGAAGAACAGAGGACAAGGTGAGGGAGGAGCAGGGGATGGTTCCCTTTCCCGCAATGGAGGAAAGAGAACCATCAACAATACTCACCTTATCACGCCCAGAAAGAGGAGTATAGGAAACAAAACCTGTAGAGGACCCGGTCATATGATCCGTGGCCCCAGAGTCAATAACCCATTGGGTGGATGAAGAAGAAACAGCAGAATGAGCACCTGGCAGTCCTGTACGAGCGTAGGAGGAAGAGGCAGAAGGCTCCGTAGAAAGACCCTGCATCATGCGTCGCAGAGCGAGCATCTCATCCGCCGTGAAGCCACCAGGTGTAGCACAGGCATCAGTACCAGAGTATCCATGAGAAGCATCAGCAGTAGCATCAGTAAGATGGGCCGCACGGGGAGCAACATGACGACCCAGGGGGCGTCCAGTACCACGACCGCCACGAAGCGAAGCACCCCCTCTTGGAGTAGGGAACCCATGAAGCTTGAAGCAGGTATCCCGTGTATGACGATTCTTGCCACAATAATCACATACAAGATGATCCTTATCTGAGCTCCTCAACTTGAGATCACGGAATGGACGAGTGCCAAGAAGAGAGGGGGTAGACGCAGCCAGAGCAGAGCTCTCTGGCACAGGGTCAGGTAGGAGAGTCTGACGACGATCAAACTCCTGCTGCACTATGCTGTAGACCTCAGAAAGGGAAGGAATCAACGGTCGCCCGAGAATCTGAACACTGATCTGATCGAAGTCGCGATGCAATCCATGAAGGAACTCAAATATGCGATTGCGATCATCTCTGGCCCGAACCATCGCCTCATCAATAGGACTAACGAATGCAAGGGGATCAAAGTGATCATACTCCTGGTAAAGTTGCGTGAACTCCAAGTAATATGCTGACGGAGGTCGGTCACCCTGTCGGAGTAAGCTAATCCGGCGGCGTAGCTGAAAGATCTGAGCCGCATTGCCACGACGGGAGTAGGTTGACTCCGCACGACGCCAAATATCAGCAGCACTATCAAGAAAGAGGTAGTTGCGGGAAATGGACTCTTGCATGGAGTTGGTGAGCCAGGACATAACCAAGGAATTCTCGGACTCCCACTGCTGCCATTCAGGAGAAGTCCTGTCAGGTTCCTTCATGTGGCCGGAGACATAGCCAAAGAGACGCCGACTTTTCAGCGCCAGGGTGATGGAACGGGACCATGAGAGGTAATTGGATTCATCGAGGCGGATAGTAGTGATCTGAGAGGTATTGTGATCGGTGGTGCCACGGTAAAAAACCGAAGAAGAAGGACCACTAGATAGAGCAGGGGCAACACCGATAGAGAGAGGATCCGGGGTAACACCGGTAGAAAGAGTTGGAGAATCCATTCCACTAGATCCCATGGCAAACCGGAATAGAAATCCGGGAAAAAAAAAACAGAACCGGAATAGAAATCCGGATAGGAGGAAAGCCCCAAAAAGAAAAAATTAGGGCATCAAGAGGTGGATGGTTTCAGCCATTCAAGCAACACAAGAAAGGTGGCACCGGAAAGAAGAACTTATGCCGGCGCCATTAAGGAGGGGGAAGGCAGAAGAGGAGCGCTGGAGTAGCGCTGGACGGAGAGCGCTGGAGTAGCGCTGGAGAGAGGCGCTGGCGGAGGAGCGCTGGACGACGGAGAAGAACGGGACTCGCCGGACGCTGGAGTAGCGCTGGAGTAGCGCTGGCGTGAGGCGAGAGGGACGCGGCGGCGCTGTCGGGCGAGGCGGAAGCGAGGAGCAGTCGGGCGAGGCGGAAGCGAGGCGGGTGCGATAGAGTTAGGTTACGGAATGTCCGAGCTCTGATACCATGTTGATAGTTACGGGAGAAAAAACATATTTCATTCAATAAGAGGCTCCTCTATATATAGAGGAAGATTAAGAGATACATACATGCTAATAGCACACCAGAAACAAGAAAAGAAATAAAACACGTTAATAATGCTAACAAATAGTTAGAAAATTAATAATTTATATAACTAGCTAGGGATTGAATGTATTTGCCGCTAAGTCATTGAATTTGATATGTGACTACCTCTTAGTTTTATTGCCTAATTACTCTTTACATTAAGTATGCACCGGAATTGGTGTGATTAATTTAATATTAATTTTATATACTATATTAATGACTTAATTATTGGTTTTACTATATAGTCATAAACTCATAATTTATTAACCGCAAAATATGTGATGGGGAATATTTGGTATTCTATAATTACCCTAATTTGGCCTTTTATGACATTTAATAGACACAATTCAAGTTTACTCCATGCTAATCAAATTTAACTTATGTCGTCATATTATCATAAATGAGACAGAGTTGTAACTTGTAAGTAATTATGAATATGTATTAGTTAGTTTCTAGTGTAAATTTTCGACATGCAAGTCTACATCAATATTCAAGCTGACCATCTTAAAATGACAATGTTAAGATTGCTGAGTGGAAAAAATAGAAAAATTATTTAAAGATCATATTAGAGAAACAATGTGCGTGAACATCTATTCAAGATGAGAATAAAAAATCGACTTCTACATTTGAAAGTTTGAATTCCAATAAAGCGGGTCTTTGAATTCCAGGGAGTACCTTCCAATGGGAGGTAGCATCAAGATGATTGAAGAGTCACTGAAGTTAGCATATGGGGATGATTCCGAGTTAATAAAAGACAAACGCATTGCAGCTGTTCAAGCTCTATCAGGAACTGGTGCATGCCGGCTTTTTGCAGATTTTCAGAGACGTTTCTTACCTGATTCACAAATTTATATACCTGTACCGACTTGGGCAAAGTGAGTGTTCTTCTGTTCATTTGTTCTTTATAGTATAGTATTTTGCCAAGTACTTTCTAGTGCTCCGACCTATCAAATGATTATAAACAGTTTTTTTTTATTTTACAAGCACATTGATTTCTATGGTTTCTAATGTGAAGATGTTAAAGGAACTGTTATCTGAGCATATTAATTACTGACGTGATTATTTTAACAGTCATCATAATATTTGGAGGGACGCCCATGTCCCTCAGAGGACATTTCACTATTACCATCCAGAAACTAAAGGACTAGACTTTGCTGCCATGATGGATGATATTAAGGTAAATGAATCTATGTTGTCAAGGTAATTATGAACTATATATATAGGGCATTGTTAAAGGCAAACCAAAAACGGCTATCCACACACCAACATAACTTAAAATTCCCATTTGAAATTAGTTCCGTTTTTTACAGGCAAACCAACAAATTGTTATCTGCACACCAACATAACTTAAAATTCTCATCTAAAATTAGTTCAGAAATTTTCTACGGACAAATCATAAGCCGCACGTTAGCGCCGAAAACCCACCCTGATTCGCTCTCACGCTCAGTCGAAACCTTCTCGCATTCTATAATGATTTGTTTATTCAGTATGTGCATGCACAATAAAAGTTAATCGACAAAGAAGTGCAATAAGATGTATATAATCATCTTCTTATCTTTCAGAAATTTTCAAAGGGTAATATAACATAACAAAAGGCTCTTGAGACTACAGTGTCAGAAAATAAAAATAATAATTATGCAGAAAATTTAGTGATCATACTTACTCATACATAAATTGAGATTGTCAGTTAACTTCTGTGGTTAAAGCATGAATGCTGAAATAAGAATTTTCATTATTTCCTGGATCGGACCTTGGTTATTCAAAAAGCTAAACTAGGTGAACAATCTTTTATGTCTTTATAGAAGCAAGAACTCACTATTTACTTTCTTTTTTCCTTTGGGTCACTTTGATTAACAACTATCCTCAAAACCCTCTCAATGGTTGAAAAATAATGACAAATTTTCTAATTTTAGATTTGATTTGCTGTTAACAATATCGGTTTGTCGTTAACATATTTGTTTGCACCGAGTAATTTTCAAAAAGTATGGTTTGCTGTTATTATTAGTGTACGGATGTCCATTTGTGGTTTGCCTTAAACAATGCCCTATATATATAGAACTCTTTTGATATTTCATCCTTTTGCTACGCTCATTCAATCTCTTACTTTACTATTAGTCTATTACATCATACTCTTCCTGCTATCTACTCAGGCATTTATCTATATGATGCTTTATATGTCTAAGCAAAATTTTCAATCTTTTAACACTTGATTTATCTATATTATTTTAGACTCTTGCCATCTTTTCCTAATACAAATTTAATTGAGATTGAATCTACTTTTAAGTTGTTCACAATATTGAATTTTCCAAATGTTTTTGCACTCAGAATGCACCCAATGGTTCATTCTTTTTGCTTCATGCGTGTGCACATAATCCCACCGGGGTTGATCCATCTGAAGAGCAGTGGAGAGAGATATCATATCAGTTCAAGGTAAGTAATTTATCTGGTATTGTTTTCCATTATCATTTATTGTTTGCAAACTGCTAACCTTTTACCTTAACGATACATTTTTTTAATAGGTTAAGAATCATTTTCCATTCTTTGACATGGCATATCAAGGCTTTGCTACTGGTGACCCTGAGAGAGATGCCAAGGCAATTCGAATATTTCTCGAGGATGGGCATATGATTGGTTGCGCCCAGTCATTTGCCAAAAATATGGGGCTTTATGGGCAGAGAGTGGGATGCCTCAGGTATACAATTCTCTAAGAACTGAAGTTTATTAGAGAAGATGACTCTGGTTATGAAGATTAACACATAAATACTTTATTTTCTTGAGATGCGGGATCTCATGTGAAAGTTTTGTGGTAGAGTAAGTGTATATTAGATTATGGTATATTTATTATTCGGTTGAGACTTCCTATGAAATAAAGTCCCCCTTAGTTAATTATTTTTTCCTGGTTCACATGAGATCACTCTTTATTAAGAATGTTGTTGGGCTTACGTATTTTAGGTCCATGTATTATGAGTGCTTGTGATGTGATCCAACTGGGCACTGGGCTGCTCGCAGGGCTATCTCACCCGGGATCCATAGCCAGCCCCAGCCGACCACACCAGGGCCGCGGCCCATACACCCCAACCCTTCTCCCTGGGCCGGACAGGCTGCTCACAGGGCACGCGGCCCAGGATCCATAGCTGCCAGTGGAGGGCGGGATGTTGAGGCTGGGGCTTGATACCAAGACCTCCTAGACAGGATGAGGGATTTCTCCCTGACATCCTATCACCAACTGAGCCGTAGAAATCCCTCATCCTGTCTAGGAGGTTTTGGTATCGAGCCCCAGCCTCAACATCCTGCCCTTCGCTGGCAGCTATTGATCCTGGGCCGCGTGCCCTGTGAGCAGCCTGTCCGGCCCGGGGAGAAGGGTTGGGGTGTATGGGCCGCGGCCCTGGTGTGGTCGGCTGGGGCTGGCTATGGATCCTGGGTGAGATAGCCCTGCGAGCAGCCCAGTGCCCAGTTGGGTCACATCATCTTGGATGAATAAAATTAAACCCAATCAATATCCTATGATTTTGCCATCTCATAAACACCACAATCTATCAATATTAGAGGTCACAATGCTGTAACATTCAACGATTGTTAGCATTTGGGTTCTCTCTTATATGATGTCTCTAGTAGGACCAGGGTGTAGGTTTGTATGCAAGGCATGTTTTCGTTATTTGACATGAACTCATTCATCATTGAGAGTTTTTCGGAATGGTTCGAAGGTGCAAAGAATGGTCACTTGCAATTTAAAGATGTTGGTTACGATAGAGAAGGTGACGGAGACCATCAACCAATTTTTGCATCATCATCGCATAGTTTAAAGATGTTTTTTCGTTGTTGCATGCATACAAGTGTCTATATGTACTGATGTCCATATGCATGTATGTGTATATGTCTATGTTTATGTACATACATTTGCTCTACATGTCTAAACACGCACGTGTGTGGGTATATATATACACATGTATGTAGCCATCTACGAAGTACGGATACTTAAAAATGCTTCGCGTATCGGCTCGAACGCGTATCGGATACGGGAAACGCCCGGAAACTCGTTTCCGAAACGTAGGAAACGCAATATTTAAATTAAATAAAAAATTAATTGGGAAACGTGTATCCCGCTTGCGGGATACGCCTTTTCCGCTATTTTATTCACGGCGTCAGGCGCGTGGTCACACCTCATATTAATGTGATTGTTTAGGGTTCACACTTGCGCGCGTTTCACGACCCCGACCCCCGCAGCTTTGCGTTGTTCTCTCCCGACCCGCCCGCAGCCGAAGCTGCTGCCGCTCCACCGTCGCTCCAGATCACACTCCCTGCTCTCGATCCCTCCCTGCTAGTAAGCTCCTCCTCCTCCTCCTCTTTTTCTTCTTCCTCCTCTTCTTCTTCTTCCTCTTCCTCTTCCTCTTCCTCTTCTTCTTCCTCTTCTTCTTCTTCTTCTTCTTCCTCTTCTTCTTCTTCTTCTTCCTCTTCTTTCTCTTCCTCTTCCTCTTCCTCTTCTTTTTCTTCTACTTCCTCTTCTTCCTTTTCATTAAGATTTACTGTTATGTTATTCTAATTCTCTTGTTATTGTAAATCATATGTCTCATGCAGTAGGGATACCTATTGTTGCCTCATAAAATTTCTCTTTAAATGGTGGCGAACTCTTAGAAATAATTTCTTCTCCTTCGTGTCATCGCTTACGGTTGTTAATAACACCACCACATATTCTCCATGATATGTTTAATTACATTGAGTAAATGACTTTAATTGCATTGTAACGTGATTAATTCATCACGATAAACATTTACTCAATGTAATTAAACATATCAAGAATATGTGGTGTTGTTATTAACAACAGTAAGCGATGACACTTTGGAGAAGAAATTATTTCTAAGAATTCGCCACCATTTAAAGAGAAATTTTATGAGGCAACAATAGGTATCCCTACTGCATGAGACTTATGGTTTACAATAACAAGAGAATTAGAATAACATAACAATAAATCTTAATGAAAAGGAAGAAGAGGAAGTAGAAGAAGAAGAAGAAGAGGAAGAGGAAGAAGAAGAAGAGAAAGAAGAGGAAGAAGAAGAAGAGGAAGAGGAAGAAGAAGAGGAGGAGGAAGAAGAAAAAGAGGAGGAGGAGCTCACTAGCAGGGAGGGATCGAGAGCAGGGAGTGTGATCTGGAGCGACGGTGGAGCAAAAGCAGCTTCGGCTGCGGGCGGGTCGGGAGAGAACAACGCAAAGCTGCGGGGGTCGGGGTCGTGAAACGCGCGTAAGTGTGAACTCTAAACAATCAAATTAATATGAGGTGTGACCGCGCGCCAGACGCCGTGAATAAAATAACGGAAAAGGCGTATCCCGCAAGCGGGATACGCGTTTCCCAATTAATTTTTTTATTTAATTTAAATATTGCGTTTCCTATGTTTCGAAATCGCGTTTCCTGGCGTTTCCCATATCCGATACGCGTTCGAGCCGATACACGAAATATTTTTAAGTATCCGTGCTTCGTAGGTATACATATATATTTATATCTGTATATACACATATATAGATGTATGTGTGTATACATGTATATATGTATATGAGTGATAGTGCATGGGGGACCCCGTGCGGCCGTGACAGTAACCCGACGACTACAGTACCTCCGCCCGTGCTGGCCTACTCCCGGGTGCACGGGCTTCGCCCGTGCCCACGATACTTCTGTTGCCCATAGTTCCCCTGAGCGCGCTAGGAGATCGAGCAACAACTGTAGTACTGTACTCGAGGGGATCGTGTGCGGCGTGAGTACCGCCCGTGCTCCCGAGAGCAGGCTAGCAAGGTTGGAGGTACTGTCACGGTCGCACGGGTGGGCCCCCGTGCACTGTCACTATTATATAGTAATAGAAATCATATTAGTTTTTGCTCTTGCTTGTCTCATTACTATTGTATGTTAGGGCACAATGCACGAGCGAAGTCCGAGAGCAGGCGAGCACCGGCGAAGCCCGTGGGAGAATAAGTTAATGTCGGAGAATTCAGGATTATCATACAAAATGGATAGAAACGGTTATATTTTGAATTATACGCCGAAAATTAATAAAGTATCTAAAATTGCATAATTAAAGTATTAACAGATTTTTTTCTTTTTAACAAGTTCTTTCGTACTTTTCGAATTATGCTCCCTTGTAACTTCAAACTTCCATGTCCCACTCAAGTGTCCAGCCTGCTGCCTTCCTCTCCTCTCTCTCTCTCTCCCACTCCCCCTTCATTGTCATTTTACCCGGAGCTTCTCCTTCCCACTCCCTCTCTCTCCCCTTCTTTCTCTATCTATTTTTATCTTTCTGCAACAGATGAAGGTAAGCCTCCTTGGCCCGCTTCGCCGGTCTTCCATCTCCTAAGCTTCTCAGTCTCTTTAGCTGTAAATTGCATCAGTTCATCTCCAGTGTCCGTGGCCAGCTAAAGGGGTCGGCTGGCCACCACAATAGGGGTTGAACTGTGTAGTTCAGCCCCACAGGCCTCCTTTTAGTGATTGGGGGCTGAACCGGATGGTTCAGCCTCGTTGCTCCTTGTGGCCTCCTTCGGTCGTCGAGTATATTGATGCCCCGTGAATCGCAACGCGTTCGGGGGCATAACATTCCCCTCCCCATCAAGCACCAGCTTGTCCCCAAGGTGGAAGTCTGGAAACAAGCCGCGAAATTCTAGCAGTTCAACCCAGGTGTTGTGTGCAACTGTCAAGTTCTTCCATTTAACCAGGATCTCAGGACGGTATTCAGTGCCCCGCTTCTTCCACTTGGTCAACAATATTTCCTCCGACGAGGGCCGCATTTTCCCCGTTGTAGTAGCTTCAGGTAATAGAGGGCTCGCCTGAACTGCGTCGCCAATCTTCTTTTTGAGTAGGGATACATGAAAGGTCGGGTGTATACGGGAGCATTCCGGAAGCGCTAAGGTGTAGGCCACCGGTCCTACCCGCTGAGTAATGCGGAACGACCCGTAGTACCGTGGTGCCAATTCTTGATTTGCCTTGCGGGAGACGGAGAGCTGTCGGTAAGGTTGGAGTTTGAGGAAGACCTCGTCTCCGACCGTGAATTCCCGCTCTGTCCGATGTTTGTCTGCCTGTGCTTTCATCCTGTCCTGAGCCGCTCTGAGGTTGTCACGCAGGAGGGCCAAGGTGCGATCCCGGTCGCGCAATGTTTGGTTGACCGCTGGAAGAGCTGTGCTGCCTGGCTCGTAAGAACCTAAGGATGGCGGAGGGAGGCCATAGACGACCCCAAACGGGGTAAGCTTGCTGGCTGTGTGATAAGAGGTGTTGTAGCAGTACTCCGCCCAATGTAACCAGCGGGTCCAAGTGTGTGGCTCCTCCATCACGAAGCATTGTAGGTATGTCTCCGCCCCTCGATTGAGAACCTCCGTTTGGCCGTCTGTCTGGGGATGGTTGGCCGTGCTCAGGCGCAACCGCGTACCTTGTAATCGAAAAAGCTCCCGCCAGAAGTTGCTCATGAACACCGGATCGCGATCCGAAATGATAGACCGGGGCACGCCATGATGTCGAACGATCTCTCGAACAAAAAGATCGGCTACGGATTCCCCGATGTAGGGGTGACCTATGACGAGGAAGTGCCTGTATTTCGAGAGTTTGTCGACCACGACCAAGATGACTGACTTGCCCTGAGATTTGGGTAGTCCGTCTATGAAGTCCATGGAGATCGTGTCCCAGATATGGTGCGGAATTTCCAGCGGAGTAAGCAAGCCCGCTGGGGAGGTTGTTTCATATTTCTGTCGTTGACATACCTCACACTGTTGCATAAACTGTTGTACGTCACGACGTAAGCTTTTCCAAAAGACATTCGCCCTCAGCCGTTGGAGAGTCTGGAGCACGCCTGCATGGCCCCCATCGGAGAAGAATGGAACTCGTGCATCATATCTGTCCTCCAGGCTGAGGTATGTGGAATGACTACTCGGCCCTGGTAATAAAGGTGCCCTCCCTGTAACTTGTACCCCAGTGTGGTCGTTTGCCCCTGTCGTCGTGCATCCATGATGATCCAGAGCTCGGGATCCTGTTGCACTTCCTCTTGTATGTCGTCGAGGGAGTCGATCATGGGACCCGAAATGTGGGAGAGCGAGCTCTCCAAAAGTCGTGATAGAGCATCCGCGACCACATTTTCCTTCCCTTGCTTGTAGACGATCTGAAAGTCATAGCCCAACAACTTGGTCACCCACTTCTGCTGAAGAGGGGAGGCTAACCGTTGCTCCAGGAAGTGTTTCAAACTCTGGTGGCCTGTGCGAACCTTGAAGTGATGTCCCAGCAAGTACGGCCTCCACAAGGCCACCGCGTGTATGATGGCTAGCATCTCCTTCTCATAGGTGGACAACCTCAGGGTCCTTGGAGCTAGTTCCTTGCTGAAATAGGTCAGGGGTCTCCCTTCCTGCATCAAAACTGCGCCAATGCCTACCCTGGACGCATCGGTCTCCAACACAAATTCCTTGCTGAAATTTGGTAGAGGCAGGACCGGCGTAGTCGTCATGGCCCGTTTTAGAAACTGGAAAGCCGCCTTGGCGTCCTCCTGCCATACGAAGGCTTCCTTCTGTAATAGCTGAGTGAGCGGTCTCGCAATCTTGCCATAGTCCTTCACGAACCGACGGTAGTAGCCGTGAGACCTATGAATCCCCGCAAAGCCCGGATCGTCGTAGGGCGGGGCCAAGGTACCACGCTCTCGATTTTGTGTGGGTCGGCCCGAACTCCCTGTGCCGAAACCAGATGGCCCAGAGAACCTCCACGAGCCGTCTTTCTTCTTTACTAGAATGATGGGCGAAGAGAAGGAACTGGTACTGGGACGGATGATCCCGACAGCAAGCATCTCTCTAACGCTACGCTCGATCTCTGCTTTCTGTATGTGCGGGTAGCGGTACGGTCTGATGTCGGTGGGTTTCGACCCCACCTTGAGCTGAATCACGTGGTCTCGGAACCTCGACGGAGGAAGTGCGTGCGATTCCTAGAAGACATCTTCGTACTGGGTCAACACGGGTCACATCTGCTCCGGTACCTCTAATGGAATATGATTGGAAGATGCTAGTCCCATGATCATCGCCACCGAGCTTCCCTGTTCGCCCAGATGTTGCAAACTCCTGACAGAGATCTCCTTCAGCGGAGATGATTTGAGGCCGTGAAGGTAGTAATCCTTTCCAAGCTGTGTGAACTCCATGATCATCTGGTCCCAATCGAAGGTGACTCTCCTCAGTTGTCTCAGCCACTGGACTCCTAGTACCATATCAGATCCCCGGATGGGCAGAAGGTAGACGTCAGTGCGACAAGTGTACCACTGTATCCGCAGTTCTACTCCCCTCATCACCCCTTCACACCTCAGTTTGCTCCCATCTGCTACCATGACCTGGAAAGTGGCACCACGATCTACCGTGTGTCCCACCTTCATTGCCACGGTTGGGTTGATGAAATTGTGGGTGCTCCCACTATCAATCAGAATTGTAACCCGCTCCTGGGTTACTTTCCCCGCTACGCGCATAGTGAGGGAGGCCGTACACCCCTCCATTGCCTGTATGTATACCCCGAATTCTGTCAGATCCAAGTCCTCCTCTAGTTCCACCTCAGTTGTTTCTTCTTCCTCTTCCTCCTCTCTCAGCATGAAAAGCTAGATCTTCTGGCACTTATGCCCCGGACCATACTTCCTCCTCTCTCATCACAGTTGAAGCACAAGTCTTTCTCCTTCCTTGCCTGCAACTCAGGCAAGGTCAGTCTTGTCACCGTCGGCCGGTCGGCCGCCGACAGATCTCTCCTAGCGGGTGTGGGAGTCGTAGCAGCTCTACCTATGGTGCGGTTCCTCTGTTTGTTGAAGCGCTCCTCCTGTATCCGTGCCAGACTGATGGCGTGACTTAAGCTGCGGGGCATATATGCATGGACCTCATCCCTCAGATGATCCTTCAGACCAGAGACGAAACAGCTCAGCAGTATTTTCTCCTCCCATCCGACCCTGTTGGCCAACCTCTCAAACTCTGTGCGGTATTCCATCACTGTTCCCTTCTGTCGTAGCTTCTGTAGCATGTCCTCGACGTCTTCATACTCCAGAGGGCTAAATCGGGCTAAAAATTCCTCTACGAACTCAGTCCATGGCGCGTAATCACAACCCCTCAAGAACCACTGCGTCCACTGGTAGGCGTCATCTTCCAGGTGAAAAGCTGCCAACTGCACCCGTTGCTCGGGAATTTCCTGAAAATTGAAAAAAAGTTCCGCTTTTTGCACCCACTCCAACTCATCTCCTCCTCTGAATTTGGAAAAATTCATGTGAGTCCTCTTTGTTGGCATGTAGGCCCTCTGGTTCGCCTGCCCGTACCCCCCGATTCTTGTCTGTACCCCGCTGCCCTCTGCTGCTCCATAGGGGGGTGCGGTCCTTGGGGTCTGGGAAAATGCATTCCTCCTTGGGCCATGGCCGGGAAAAATCGTTCCCTTCCTTGTCCGCCGCCCATGTGTTGTCCTCCTTCGTAGATACCGGTCGGTGGTGGCCGCATGTGCCATTGATCGCCATTCCCGTAGCCCGTAGGCTGTCCGACGGCTCGTGGAAGGGGTAAGAGTCCAGCAACTCCTCCAATCGAAGCGCCCGAATTTCCGGGAGGTCGAAACTGCCCCGCTGCGTGCTCCGGAGAGCGCCAAGTGGCCGTACGACCTGTCCCGACCTCGCTCCAGCCCGCTGATGGGCCGCCCAAATTGGACAACCCCGCCGCTGGCTCCTGTGGTCGCCAGGAGGCCATGTGTCCTGTTCCGGGTTCGCCCCAAGCCGACGGTGGCACGCCCAGGCTGTACGAGTGCTGCGGGTTCCCGTCAAGTCCCCCCGTCGCCGACATCGCCTGCGTTCCCCCGCACGATTGCTGCGGGTGGGTTCCGCCCGTCCATGGGGGCGGATGGTGCATCGGAGGCGGATCCGACGCTTCCACCTCCGATCCTTCGTTGGCCGCTTTGCCCTTCAGGTTTTGTGTTAGGAGGGTCTTGATCTCCTCCATGCGGGCGTCCATTCGCTCCTCTAATTGTTGGGCCGAGGTCTTCATCCTTTCTTCGATGGCCGCTACCATGTTCGTCAAGCCGACGTAGTTCTCTTCTAGAGTTGTCAGTCGACCGACCTCTTTGTGCAAGCGGGTGTTCACCATGGTCGGAGGAAAGAATCCTCTGATACCAAATGTTACGAACGTAGGAGGAGAGCGAGATTGAGAGAGAGATCTAGAGAAGAAGAGATTAGGGTTAGGGTTGAGAGGGAAGAAGGGGATACTTGAATAATGATCTTCATACCCTCCAGGAGAGTCCCGGGGTTATAAATACCCCGGGACTAGATGGGGCCGGCCGGCCCCCTCAATAAGGGCTGAACCGTGTGGTTCAGCCCCGCAGGCCTCCTTTTAGTGATTGGGGGCTGAACCACCGGTTCAGCCCCGTTGCTCCTTGTGATCTCCTTCGGTCATCGAGCATATTGATGCCCTGTTAATCGCAACGCGTTCGGGGGCATAACATAAAGTCATCTCCCACCAGTACTGACGTGGCCTCAAGCTGCTCTCTCCCATTGCCTAACTTGCCCCCTCATCTCTCTCTCTATCTATCTCTTGGAGCTCATCGCCCCCTTCGCTATCCCTCCCTCGACAGCTGCAACAACTCAACGCTAGCCTGCTTCGCCACCTCTCGCCGTCTACTGCCATGACCATCATCTAGGTCTCCTATCCTTCCTCTCTCTACCTGAAAATAGATAAAAAAAATAGGAGGCTTAAACAGTAATTTTGCTAAATGGTCAATAGTAAACCTAAACAGCTAGCATTTCTATAGTAATAGATATTAGCTATACCTGCAACCTACTCGGTCCGTCCCTATCCCTATAGGCCTCTACAACTTTACGTGCACTAACTGCCATAATGTAATATTTAAATTAAATAACTGTTATTAGTATATAAGTATAATGTATTTATGTATCTATCTATAATATAAATAGAAATATATTTTAATCTCCTTCAGATCCGGCCAGAGTCCAAACGGAGGAAGGAGCTGTTATGGGTCTCGAACACCGAGCCTAGTTATTCATTGTTATCTTTATGGTTGTTTGTCTTTTATTAATATTGTCTTTTAGTACGTTGTAAGTCTATATAAAGGCATGAGTATGTATGTTCTCATGAAATGAAAGAAGTCTGTTTCCTCAAAACCCTAAAGAAATTTTGGTAGCTCTCTCCACCCGAGCAAGCCCCGCTTAGGCAGCCGCGGTTCCGGCTCCGCAGTATCCCCTCTGCCTTCGGCCACCACTCCAACGAGCACGTAACAACTTGTTATCAGAGCCATCGATTCTCCTCTTCTCGTTGTGGTTCACAACAGCCTGCTCGTTTCAGTCTGCTACTTCTCGCAGCCGCACTCCTCCGATGCATCCAAGTCGCACGCATCCGACGCCTCCCAGCCCACCCGTCGCCCGATCCAGCTCCACACTCCAGCTTATGGCCACGACATCTGCTCCTTACGACAACAACTCCCACGCCCACCCACCTTCCCGCCCCACTCTCCCGCCAACTTCAATCCCACGGTCTTCTTTTCTCTGCATAGGCAACCAACCGCCTTCCAGCGACCCCTCCTCATCGAAATCTCCCTCGTCGTCTCTTCATTGACGATATCCTCCCTCTACTGCATCGACAAGCCGCTCAACCCAACAGCTTCTCCGCACGCAAACCCTCCGCAAGGGCAACCGTCGCTTCTTCCTCAATATCCTTTCAACGTCTGCGTCCTAACTCGAACCTTGAACCTGTATCTCGATCCCCTCGCCTTTGCTCATATTAATTTTTATTTAAAACGGGGAAGGACACTGCTACACAACGAGATCAGGATATTTTAGTATCACACGAGAACATTGGGAAACATTGCATCTTTCGCGGCAACCCAAATTCAGTCGCCTCCGACGACTCCAATCGTCTAGTCACTCGCTCCATCTCTCGGCAAACAATTCACCCGATGGGGGACTCACCAGATTTCAAGGCTGCTCTCCAAGACGTGTTGGAGACCTTCATGACTTCCATGGAAGCTCGCTTTCGGCATCGGGACGACATGACCACCCTCACCGTCAGGCTTAAATGAGATGGCTGCCACCCTTCCCGTTGTTACTACCCCACCTACGGATCACGCCAGCAACAGTCAAGCACTGCCACCGCCATGAGCCATCGCCACCAGCCCTCGTACGCCCTGAGATGGTTACACTACTGCGCTACCCCAGGTTGGATTTTCCTACTTATGATGGGAAGATGGACCCCTTGGGTTGGCTCACTAAGTGTGAACAATTTTTCGCCCACTAACAAACACCGGGCACGGATCAGATTCATCTGTCTCCTTCCACCTACTCGACTCAGCTCTGCTTTGGGTCACTCGTCTCCTCACCGACTAGTCAGGCTTGACATTGGAAGACTTTAAGCAGTTCTACAACTTACGTTTCGGCCCTCTCACCCTCAACAAATCCCTTGGCGAGCTTACGACTTTATGACAGACGGGATCCGTAGACGATTATCTGGAATAGTTTCAGCTTCTCCTGGCACACGTCACTCTTCCCCCGGGGGTGCAGGTCTCCATCTTTACTGCAGGCCTTCACGATCGTCTGTTGCTGGATGTCGAATTTTAGACTACTCGGGACTTAATGACTGCTTTGAGTCTGGCTAGGATTTGCGATCTTCGCTTCAAGCTGGCGCATGAGGCTTACTTTTTCCCTGACACAGGGGCTTTGCCAGGACATACTGAGGGCCCTCCAGGCCCTTCGATTCGTCGACTCTCTCGTGTCGATATGATGGAACGGTGAGCGCAAGACACATGTTATAACTGCGACGAGCAGTACACTCGTGGACATCAGCACAAAAATCTTTTCTATGTGCACGTGTCGGATGAGGCTGCCACCGTCATCGATCTTCCTTAAGCTTGAGGTCAAACTCTTTTTGCAGGGCGGGAGAGATGTTATGGGCCTCAAGCATCGAACTTAGTTATTTATTGTTATTTTTATTATTGTCTTTATTGTTGTCTTTTATTAATATTATCTTTTAGTATGTTGTAAGACTATATAAAGGCATGAGTATGTTTGTATGTTCTTATGTAATGAAAGAAGTCTATTTCCTCAAAACCCTAAAGAGATTTTGGTAGCTCTCTCCATCCGAGAAGCCCCGCTTAGGCAGCCGCGGTTCCGGCTCCGCGTTATCCCCTCCGCCTCCGGCCACCACTCCGGCGAGCACGTAACAAGAGCCTGCCATTTTATTTAAGAAGATGGAACATTGTAAAAGAGTTGGAAGAACTCGCAACGACTGTTGTTGGAGCATTGAAGGTGGCCAACACCACCTGCGATCTTTTTCATTTTTGCCGCCATATGTCTTGTATAACCCGTAATTCGTCGAGATCAAAAATGTATGAGGACAACGCAGAAGACCTCCCCCACCTGGGCGAGTGCAGAAGACCTCCCCCACCTGGGCGAGTCCAGAAGACCTCCCCCACCTGGGCGAGTGCAGAAGACCTCCCCCACCTGAGCGAGTGCAGAAGACCTCCTCCACCTGGGCGAGTGCAGAAGACCTCCCCAACTTGGGCGAGTGCAGAAGACCTCCCCCACCTGGGCGAGTACAGAAGACCTCCCCCACCTGGGCGAGTACAGAAGACCTCCCCCACCTGGGCGAGTGCAGAAGACCTCCCCCACCTGGGCGAGTGCAGAAGACCTCCCCCACCTGGCGAGTGCAGAAGACCTCCCCCAGCTGGGCGAATGCAGAAGACCTCCCCCACCTGGGCGAGTACAGAAGACCTCCCCCACCTGGGCGAGTACAGAAGACCTCCCCCACCTGGGAGAGTGCAGAAGACCTCCCCCACCTGGGCGAGTGCAGAAGACCTCCCCCACCTGGGCGAGTAAAGAAGACCTCCCCCACCTGGGCGAGTGCAGAAGACCTCCCCCGCCTGGGCGAGTGCAGAAGACCTCCCCCACCTGGGCGAGTACAGAAGACCTCCCCCTCCTGGGCGAGTACAGAAGACCTCCCCCACCTGGGCGAGTGCAGAAGACCTCCCCCACCTGGGCGAGTGCAGAAGACCTCCCCCACCTAGGCGAGTGCAGAAGACCTCCCCCACCTGGGCGAGTGCAGAAGACCTCTGTTGGGAAAATGATTTCTCTTAACCCCTAGAAATAAGTTGAATATGAATTCTAAGAAAGAAAAACAAAGTTAAGTAAATATGCGTCGAATACTATTCGACGCAACGTCGAAATGTAGTCGACGTTTCCTTCAGATTGAGTCGAAGTAACTTTAGGAAGATTTCGACGTATGTGTTGTCGACGCTACTCTGATTTCTAGTCGACGCATCCAATGATGTCGACGCATCTTAGTCGACGTACCTTCCATATTCTCCTTTCAACGTTCAGCCAAGAAGAACTCGACGTTTACGTCGAATGGTAATCGACGCACGTCGATTTATATGACAGATTTAAATTTGCGCCAGATCTCTTTCCTTCATTCAGTAGATCTGATTTGTATGAAATAATGTTAATATTTTATAGCCGTTCTGAATCATTCTTTCCTTCTATTTGATTCTTGGCTAATCTGATTAACTCTATTTTGGATATTATTTGAAATCAGGATTCATTCTTTTCTTCTACAGAAAATGTCATTATGGAAATATTTCCTTCTTTCTATTTGTCTGATTGCTAATTGATTTTCCTCCTATAGTATTATTTGACTGAAACAGAGCTATAAATAAAGAGGAGGTCGGCAGAAAAAGTCAGTTGAGTGATCTACCACATACATTTGAAATAGAGGAAAAGCTCCCAAGAGAATAGAGAGATAAGCTGAGAAAAGTGATAGTGTGCTGCAGAGAAAAAGCCTTCATCTTCTCCTTCTTCTTCTGAAGTCATTCTGCTGCAAATTCTGATAGCTCTCACAAAGAGAGAAAAGCTACAAATCTTCTTCTCTCTATAGAAGAAAGATTTAATTCACTACTTGTGCTTCCAATCTTCTTGCTAGGAAGAAGATTCATTCTTGTTTCTATTTCTTTCTTCTTCTTTGTTATTCTTACTTAAAACATTGTAAAAGAGTTTTTAGAATCTCTCTTCAAAAAAATTCAGTGTACTGGTTCTAAGAGTCTCCTTTTCAAAAGACTCAGTTGGTTCTAAGAGTCTACTTGTCAAAAGACTCAGGGTGGTTCTAAGAGTCTCCTTATCAAAAGACTCAGTACAAGATAGTGAATTTCCTACCAAGGGGGTAGAAGAGTGGACTACCCAAAGTTTGGGGAACTACTATATTTTCTTGTGTTGTGCTGTGATTTCTATTCTTGCATTTACTTTCTTTATTTGTTTAATTCTTGTTGGTGTGTGGGAAGCTCTAATCTGTGATCATACACATATATATATATATATATATATATATATTAACTTTGCACAAAATATTTTTTAATCTCTATTCACCCCCCCTCTAGAGAATTCTAGTGAGGTTAACTGTGCACTTTCAATTGGTATCAGAGGGAGGTTGATCTAACAAGGATAGCTCTTTGATCAAAAAGATCCTACCTCTTATATATATATATATATATTTTTCTTCTACAAAATTATTTTCATGGCACAAATCAAAGATTATGCTTCCGCCAGACCTCCAATGTGCAATCTTGAAAAGTTTGCAGTCTGGAAAACAAGAATTAGAATTTATATGAATTCCATTGATGCTGACTTGTTTAATATTACTGTGACAGGTCCCCCAAAGCCTTATAGAAAGGATGCAAGTGGCAATGTCACACAGACACTTGTTCCAAGATCTGAGTGGACAGAAGATGAGAAGAAGGCAAGAACATATGATCTAAAGGCCATGAACATACTTGTCTCAACCCTCTCAGATGACATCTTTCAAAGGGTTGTTGACTGTGAATCAGCCAAAGAAATTTGGGATGCTCTTATAAAGATGGTGGAAGGAAGTGCTGATGAAAAGAAAGATAAGAAGGCTCTATTGATCTCCCAATATGAGAACTTCCAAAAGAAAAATGAAGAGAGTATCTCTGAGATGTATGACAGATTCAGTCTAATCATCAATCAATTGAAAAACTTGGATAGAGAGATCTCTCACACTGAGATTAATGACAAACTGCTAATGAGTCTCCCTAGTTCATGGGACTCAAGAATATGGGCAATAAGAGACACTAGAGGACAAAAGGAGATCTCAACAGATGCTCTCTTAGGAAAACTCAAATCCTATGAGCAATTACTGAGAACTAGAGAAGAGAAAGAAAGAAGAGAAAACACTGCAATCTCCTCAAAAGACAAGAACATTGCTTTAAAGGCAACAAAAGAAGGAACTCCTGTCACTGAAGAAGAACTATTCAGTTTCCTGGCCAGAAGATTCAAGAAATGGGTCAAGACAGATGGATCAAAAAAGAGAGAGTCAAAACCAAGGTATGACAAAACTCCCACTAAAGAAATTATTTGCTATTCTTGCAGGAAACCTGGACATATTGCTCCAGAATGTCCAGAGAATGCTGAAACAAAGAAAGATCTGAAGAAGAAAGATCTCAAGAAAAAGAGGAAGAAGAAAGAAAGAGGCTTTATTGCAGAAGCCTGGAGTGAAACAGACTCTGAGAAAAGTTTATCCTCTAAGAGTGACAATGAAGAATCTAGGCAAGAAGACCTATGCTTGATGGCCTTTGAAGGCCCCAAGAATGATGATGTTGCTAAATCTTGGAGTGAGACAGGATCAGAAGAAAGCATATCTTCTGAAGATGAAAAAGAAAATAGCCTTATTCTCATAGAGGAATCTGAGGATAAGGATGAGGTAAGTATCCTTGATGAAATAGATTTTCAAAGTGACAATTTCAGAAATGATTTTATGGGAATGTGTCTAGATCAATTAAAAGCTAAACAAGAAATCAAGGACCTAAAAGAACAAATTCATATGGTTAAGAACCAAAGAAATAAAAAGGATATAAGCTCAATAGATCATGTATTAAGGGCTAACATAAGAGAGAAGGAAATAGAAAGGGCTAGAATAGAAAATCAGTTCCTTAAGGATAAAGTTTCTCAGGCAAAGGCCTTTGAAGAATCAATAAAAATGAGAAGCCAAACTCTTAAAGAAATCACTGAAAAACAAACAATAAGACACAAAAATCTTGGGCTAGGGGCTGATCCATCAATCAGCCTAATTCCATCCAACAAGCCTGCTTGGATGAGCCCTGTAAAATTCACTAAATCAGCAAACCAAGAAAAAGAAGAAAACTCCTTCAAGGAAATAAAACAATCTGATGAGACATCATATTATTCAGCTGATGACTCACAAACTTCATCTGAAGAGGCAACTAAACCAAAAGAAACAACATATAAAGGAGTAAAAACAGAAAAAGATAAAATGAAAATTTATGAAGACACAGTCGCGTCGACTTTATATCGACGCATGAATGATAATGCCTCGACTTCTACTCGACGTACCCTCTCAGATGCCTCGACCTCTACTCGACGCTTGAATAAAGATACGTCGACATCCAATCGACGCAACTTCCTCCATGCGTCGATACCAGATCAACGCAATCTAAGAAATGCGCCGAATATAAATCGACGCAACTATCAACATACATCGAATGGATATCGACGCATAAAAACTCAGAGCAACATGAATACCAATATTCCAAAAATCTTCCATCTTAACCCCCATTCAGGACCCATTCATCCTGATCATGATTTCTATCCTAATCAACATTCTACCCAAAACTTGGTAACTAAAATCTCATCCTAATCAAACCTTCTATCCTAATCAACACTGGTATCCTAGTCAACAATTCTATCCTCCTTTAAACTCAAACTCTCACAAAAGTAAGATACTCAAGTGTTACATATGCAACAAAAATGACCACTTTGCCAAAAAGTGTTGGTATAATCAATCAAATTGGTCTTAAAACTCAGTCCTAGGCTAACTTAGAAACCTTTAGGATTAAGAAGAGATAAACAGAAATAAACACCTAGAACTTTTCAGGAAAATTAAAAGTCACGTCGACTTCTAATCGACGCACCGTCGATGACTCAGATCAATAGGTACAATCGACGCATACGTCGATAAGAAACCCCTGCATCCCAGAACAAACTAAATCGACGCTCACGTCGAATTCCACTCGACGTAACGTCGACCTCATAAAAACGAGCGACAATAATATTTTCAGTCACATCCACTGAAGTACCGAATAAACCTCGAATTAAGTTCAGTTTCGACGCTTCACCTGACTTAAATAGTTTCTTCAGTTAGAAGCCTTCACGAATCTGCATCCTTCATCCTTCTTGCTCCTCAGACCAGCCGATCTCTTCCTCTCTCTGTCACTAACCTAAAATGGCTCCAAAGACCAACTCAGGCTTCGACATTGACCTTGAGTCCTTCCAAGCAGCCGCAGAAAACTACAAGAGCATCATTGCTCCTTTACTGAAGCAGGCCTGGACAAACTCATCTCTACTAGGTGCAAGCTCCTGGAATCAGAGCTCACAGAGCTAATAACTCATGTTCAGATATCTGAACAAGGAGAAATCCAGGGAACACTATATGAGACTCCAGTCTCAATCTCAGCAGAACATATTAGGGCCACCTTTGATCTACCATCAGGTATATCCTAATATCATCTTTGTTTAAATGAAATAAGGAAAGAAAAAGAGCCTCTAAAAAGAATGACTAAACAAGTCTTAATTATTTTCCTATTAGGTGATGAATCCATTGAACTCACACCTGATGAAATCAAGCATTTGCTCACCACCATGAATTTCTCAAAAGATAGGCCAATCCATCTGAAAAAGATAGACTTTTCTGATGAGTACAGATTGCTGGCAGATATAGTAGGGAAGATACTACTATGCAAGATATCAGCCCATGATGCAGTGCCCAAGCAGCAACTGAACATCATGGGGGCCCTTGTGCTGAAGAAGAAGGTGGACTGGGCCAGCTGTCTTCTCAAAATGATAGCTTCCAAATACTCTCACAAGGAAAATGCCTACATGAGAATCATGAGCCAAGTACTCTTCCACTCCTTCCCTGATCTCTGTAGGTCAAAAGGAATTCCTATCCCTCCTGGAAAGAGGATGTCCATTGCCCTCTTCTCCAAATGGACCAGGCAAATCCCCAAGCCTGGTTCCATTTCTGAAAGGACTCCCTCTCCTCCTAACTCTCCTCCTCCTCCTCCTCCTCCTCAAAGAGACGACCCTTCTCTACCACCATCATCCACTCAAATACTCTCTACTACCCTCACAACTCCTACTCTACCTACCTCTTCTCAAACACCTGCTTAAACAGCAGTTTCTCCTTCTCTTCCTCCTCCAAATTTCCCATCTTCTCTACCTCCATTATCACCCATACCTCATGAATCAACTCACTTCTCTCCTCCTCTATCACCTCTTCCTCCACCATCACCTCCTCACCTTTCACACCATGAATCATCTGCATCCACTGAGGCTCTCATCACTCAGTGCATCAAATCAGCAGCTGAAAAATTCCAAGTGATGCTGGATGAGCATTGCTCCCAAATTCATTCCTCCATCCTTCACATGCACACCCAAATAGATGAGGTCAGTGCCTCTGTGCAAGGCCTAAAGACCTCTCTCTCTTCCTCTAGAGTGACAAGGTCTTTTTTAACCTCCCTGACCAAGAAGGTCAAGAAGGGGGAGAATCTAGATGAAGAGCAGCCCTTCAATCCTAAATCTCTCTCTCACAAGTCCCCTCCTTCTTCAAAATCTGACAAAATCCTTGGGAATGAGATAGTACCTGAGCTACACAATGATGAACAAACTATAGAGGTACTTCATATAGCAAGAGAGGCTGCAAGTCAAGTAGTACTATTACAAGGGGAGGCAAGCAGAGCAGAAACTGAAAAGGAAGATATGACAGTTGGGAAGAAAGATAAAGAAACTACAAATCAGGGGGAGCTGGATACTGATGAAGCTGGAAATGAAAAAGGACAGCCAGATGCAACTGGAGCTGGAGATGATAAAGAAATAGAAGAAGTAGAAAGATTAAAGGAAGTTCCATCCCAGGGGGAGCAATCTGCTCAGGGGGAGCTAGGTGAACTTCCTAGAAATGAGAAAGAGAAACCCTCCTCTCCTAAACAGTAGTATTCAAGAGAAAGAGAAAGACCCCTCCTACCCCTCCTGAGTAATATTTGAAAACAATGCTGATATATTTTACCCTATAGTTGAATACTACTTGGTATGAACATGAAATCTGTTTATATGATTCTGAAAATTTGTTTATATGATCTTTTCTTCTAAAATTCACTTCTGATTGAGTGGCATATTTCTTTTCTATACAAATGCTGTGCTGAGGTTAATTATATGCTAATACAATTTCCCTCTAAGTAGGGTTAAGACAAATAGGGGGAGATTGTTGGGAAAATGATTTCTCTTAACCCCTAGAAATAAGTTGAATATGAATTCTAAGAAAGAAAAACAAGGTTAAGTAAATATGCGTCGAATACTATTCGACGCAACGTCGAAATGTAGTCGACGTTTCCTTCAGATTGAGTCGAAGTAACTTTAGGAAGATTTCGACGTATGTGTTGTCGACGCTACTCTGATTTCTAGTCGACGCATCTTAGTCGACGTACCTTCCTTATTCTCCTTTCAACGTTCAGCCAAGAAGAACTCGACGTTTACGTCGAATGGTAATCGACGCACGTCGATTTATATGACAGATTTAAATTTGCGCCAGATCTCTTTCCTTCTTTCAGTAGATTCCATTTGTATGGAATAATGCTAATATTTTATAGCCGTTCTGAATCATTCTTTCCTTTTATTTGATTCTTGGCTAATCTGATTAACTCTATTTTGGATATTATTTGAAATCAGGATTCATTCTTTCCTTCTACAGAAAATGTCATTATGGAAATATTTCCTTCTTTCTATTTGTCTGATTGCTAATTGATTTTCCTCCTATAGTATTATTTGACTGAAACAGAGCTATAAATAAAGAGGAGGTCGGCAGAAAAAGTCAGTTGAGTGATCTACCACATACATTTGAAATAGAGGAAAAGCTCCCAAGAGAATAGAGAGATAAGCTGAGAAAAGTGATAGTGTGCTGCAGAGAAAAAGCCTTCATCTTCTCCTTCTTCTTCTGAAGCCATTCTGCTGCAAATTTTGATAGCTCTCACAAAGAGAGAAAAGCTACAAATCTTCTTCTCTCTATAGAAGAAAGATTTAATTCACTACTTGTGCTTCCAATCTTCTTGCTAGAAAGAAGATTCATTCTTGTTTCTATTTCTTTCTTCTTCTTTGTTATTCTTACTTAAAACATTGTAAAAGAGTTTTTAGAATCTCTCTTCAAAAAAATTCAGTGTACTGGTTCTAAGAGTCTCCTTTTCAAAAGACTCAGTTGGTTCTAAGGGTCTCCTTGTCAAAAGACTCAGGGTGGTTCTAAGAGTCTCCTTATCAAAAGACTCAGTACAAGATAGTGAATTTCCTACCAAGGGGGTAGAAGAGTGGACTACCCAAAGTTTGGGGAACCACTATATTTTCTTGTGTTGTGCTGTGATTTCTATTCTTGCATTTACTTTCTTTATTTGTTTAATTCTTGTTGGTGTGTGGGAAGCTCTAATCTGTGATCATACACATATATATATTAACTTTGCACAAAATATTTTTTAATCTCTATTCACCCCCCCTCTAGAGAATTCTAGTGAGGTTAACTGTGCACTTTCAACCTCCCCCACCTGGGCGAGTACAGAAGACCTCCCCCGCCTGGCCGAGTACAGAAGACCTCCCCCGCCTGGGCGAGTGCAGAAGACCTCCCCCACCTGGGCGAGTGCAGAAGACCTCCCTCACCTGGGCGAGTGCAGAAGACCTCCCCCACCTGGGCGAGTGCAGAAGACCTCCCCCACCTGGGCGAGTGCCGAAGACCTCCCCCACCTGGGCGAGTGCAGAAGACCTCCCCCACCTGGGCGAGTGCAGAAGACCTCCCCCACCTGGGCGAGTGCAGAAGACCTCCCCCACCTGGGCGAGTGCAGAAGACCTCCCCCACCTGGGCGAGTGCAGATGACCTCCCCCACCTGGGCGAGTGCAGAAGACCTCCCCCACCTGGGCGAGTGCAGAAGACCTCCCCCACCTGGGCGAGTGCAGAAGACCTCCCCCACCTGGGCGAGTGCAGAAGACCTCCCCCACCTGGGCGAGTGCAGAAGACCTCCCCCAGCTGGGCGAGTGCAGAAGACCTCCCCCAGCTGGGGGGAGTACAGATTTCCATCCCGTCAGAAGGCGGGAGCCGCTATCCGCAGCTCATTTCAGAAGGCGGGAGCAGCTATTCGCAGTCCATTTGGATTTGCCTATAAATAGGACCCCAAGGCACAAGTAGAAGGCACCTTCACCCCCCCCCCCCCATGGTGGGCGAGTACATTGTCTGCCTCTCTTGTGCCAAGCTCATCATTGGCTTTAGGAGGGGATGTTCCTATAGACTTCCGGGTATGTTGCGGGACCTCCTCGCTGCAGCGCACGGGTCTTGTTTATAGGCAGGTCGGAATGGTTTTGCATGCTCTCTAGCTTCTTATCACCATGTCTCACGTGGGTCGATCACTAAACGAGTAGCCTTTGGTCACCCCCAAGTCTCGAACAAAGTGACCGGTATCCGGGTTCCAACATGTCTGCTTCTCACCGAGCTCCTTGAGGCCACCTTTGTCGATGCCACCAGTGATCCCCCTGGCTGAAGCTCGCTGAAGTCATAACAACGGTGGCGGAGATTGGTGATCCCCCTGAGCACAACCCAAGCTCTCTCCTCCTTGCTACAACCAGTAAAATGGTGGTTGACCCATGTCGTTGGGCTTGAGGCTCAAACTCGCTTGCAACGAGTTTCATTGGTGATTATGATGACCAATGATATAAACCACATAACCAAAGGGAATAGTTGGAAATAAAAGATTCATGGGGGGTCCGCACGAAACTACATTATATATATTGTTAAAAGACAAGTTACCTTAGCCTCACTGGGGGGGGGGGTGACTTTAACCTTGCTGGGCGTATTATCCCAGGCCTGGATCTATCGAGCAAGGGAGTAAAAAGGAAGAAACGTCAAAACCTAAGGGTGCGTTCTCTCAACATGGTATCAAAGGGGGTTAATCCCTCGTCGACCTGAAGGTTCGATCGCCTTTAGCTGGTCTTTCTCTTCCCTCGATCGTGAACTCCGTCGGATCTCGTTCTTCTGGCGGCTCGTGGACGTGTGGGTTCGTTCGGCAATGATCCTGGATCGCTTGTCCTTCTCGATCGATCATCTTCTGCGCATCCTCGATCAATCAGCCGTCTTCTGCTTAATTGATCATAGTTTGTGAGGTCTTCTCCTGCTACTATGAGGCATGTTCCTGCCGCTTCCCCTACCTGCTGTAGCCGACGCTCGTTCTTTCCTTGCCCGTCCGTTGTTCTTACTGCGGTTGTTCCTGCCGTATTTTCCACTCCGTTGGGAGTTCTCGTTCTTTCCTCACCTGTCCATTGTTCTTACTGCAGTTGTTTCTGCCATATTTTCCACTCCGTTAGGAGTTTCTGGACACAGTTGTCTTTCTTCCTTGTTGCCTTGCTTCTGCTGCTTGAGTCCTAAGCTTCCTGAAGGAAGTTTTTTGTGTGCTCTAATGGGGGATAAATTGAAAAGTGTTAATGTCCCTAAAGGGACCTTTGATCAACTTAAATACTATGATGGAGGAAGTTCAAATGTGGATTTCACTCATTGTGTGACTCACATCAAAGTGAATGGGAGGAACTACCTCCTATGGGCACAGTCTATGCGGATATTCATTGGGAGTCGTCGACGACTTGGGTTTATTACAGGATCCAAACTGGCTCCAAGCAAGACTGACCGCTCTTACGAGGAATGGGAAGGTGAGAATCTTACCGTGATCAATTGTCTTGTTAACTCTATGGAACTTAAGATTGCAAGTCAATCTTATTATGTCAGAATGCTAAGGAAATGCGAGAATTAATTAAATAAAATTATTCAAAAAAAAAAAGACTTGACAAGGGATCTATCAACTTCAAACTGAACAGATACATATGACGAGTATGAATGACTTCGAGGAGTATTATAGTAAACTGACACATAAGTGGGCAGAAATTGATCAATACTCCAATATTCAGACCATTGAAGATTACAAAACCGAGCTTATGCAACGTAGGGCTTTTGAAATGCTTTCTGGCCTTCCTTCAGAACTTGAATTCCAAAGAGTTTAGATGTTATAAAGAGAGTTTGTTCCTTGTTTGGAGACTGTTGCCCATTACATTTGTGGAAAAACTAGTCGTATAAACTTTCTTCGTACTGATGTGCATGTGGGATATGAGAAATCAACCCTTGTAACTTAATAAAGGAAGTTGAACTCTAGAAACAGAAAACATGAAGATAAGAGTGAGATGAAGTGTCCCCGTTGTAGGAAGAAGGGGCATGAGAAAGATAAGTGTTGGGATTTGCATCCCAACTTGGTTCCTCCGGGTTGGAGTCGTGGCACTGATACAAAGTATGTGAGATCACAAACGACTATGTATGGTACATTGGAGAATACAGGTCACCTTATGGAGGAAAATGAAAGTTGAGTCAGGGAGCTAAATGCCATGAAGGCCATTGTTGGTAGACTTCTTGTCACTGACATGTCTGGTACCGCTGCTCATGTTCAAACTACCTCCCTATCTACTGTGAAGCCACATACTCCCTGAGTCCCTGGATCATTGACTCAGAAGCTTTTGACCATATGGCAGGATCTTCTAGTAGGATTACTTCTGTCTCTTCTGCATTTGGTAGTGTTAGACTTGTAGATGGATTTTCTGCATCAGTGACTGGTAAAGGGATTATCCAAATCTCACCTAATATCTCCCTTAAATCTATTGTTATTGTTCCTTCATTTCCTACCAACTTATTTTCTGTGAGCAGTTTATCTAAACAACTGAATTGTGTCATTACCTTTTTTCTTCTCATTGTGTTTTCCAAGATCTGGCGAGTGGGAAGACGATTGGTGGTGGACATGAGTCAAGCGGTATTTATATTATGGACACTAGTATTGCTTTTGGTGTTAAGAAATCCTCAAGTACTGATCGATTAATGTTGTGACATAAAAGATTTGGCCATGCTAGTTTGAAGACTTTGAAGTCTGCTTTTCCTAGCTCTTTTGATGTGTTTGAAACCAAGATTGATTGCCAATCTTGTGAATATATAAAACATTGTAGAACCAATTATGCTCCTAGCAGTAGTCAGAGTGTTAAATGTTTTGATTTGATATATTCTGATGTTTGAATCTCTCTCATTTGCTCTATGAATGGATTTTACTATTTTGTTCTTTCATTGATGATTACTCTCGTTTTACTTGAGTTTTTCTTATGAAAGAGAAGAATGATGTGTATGATATATTTCGGTTATTCTACCACTATGTGCATACCCAGTTTGGTACTCAAATTAAAATTCTTAGAAGTGACAATGGAGACGAATTTACAGGCGGGGAACTTCAGAGGTTCCTGAGTGACCATGGCATTATTTTTTAAACTTCATGCCCTGAGACTCCTCAACAGAATGGAGTAGCAGAAAGAAAAAATTGTCACATTTTTGAAACTACTCGTTGTTTATTACAAGAGATGCATGACCCTAAGGGACTGCGGGATGAAGTTCTCACTTCTATCTACCAATTAATAAGATGACGTCTGATACTTTGTGCATATTGTGGAATCACACAAGGATAAATTGAGTCCTCAAGCTATTAAATGTGTTTTTGTTGGATACGTTGTTAACCAAAAGGAGTATAAGTGTTACTCACCTTTGTTGCAGAGAAGGATTATATCTAAAGATGTCACCTTTTTTGATCACACTCCCTATTATTCAGAAGAAAAGAAAAATGTTGCATATCAAGAGAAGCATGAAGGTGGGAGTTGTATGATGTTGCCTTTCCCAACTCCCGTAGATGTTCTATCTCCTAGCAGCTCAAATATTCCAGTTGAAAAGAAAGTGTCTACAAATGATCTGCGTGTCTACAACAGAAGGCAGAATCTTCAAGTCTACCAAAGGAAGCGTGTAAGAAGAACTGAACAAGAGAGTCATACATTCCACCACCCACCACCACTTTGCCAGATCCAAACACTAAAACCACACCTGAAGATATGTCTTCTTCTCTCCAAATTCATAGTGATCGTACCAAATATCCTATTGATAAATATGTTGGGTATCACTCTCTCTCCATCACTGAAATTTTATCTTGCATCAGTTTCCTCTCTTTCTATCTCTACCAATTTTTCAGATGCTATGTCTAATCCTCACTGGAAGAAAGCTATGGAGGTGGAGATGCATGCTCTCCAACATCAAAATACTTGGGAAATTGTTCCTATTCTTCATGGGCGTCATACTGTCGGATGTAAATGAATATATACTATCAAATATCTTCAGGATGACACTATTGATAGATATAAAACAAAGCTCGTTGCTAAAGGCTTTACCCGAATTGTTGGGATTGATTTCGAGGAGACGTTTGCCCCTATTGCTAAACTCATCTCCGTTAGAATTCTGTAATCTGTTGATGCCCACAAGTCGTGGCCTTTATATCAACTTGATGTGAAAAATGCATTTCTCTGCGGCGAATAAAGGAAGAAATCTACATGACTACCCTGCCTGGCATGGAAGTTCCTAAAGGACATGAATGTCGTCTTAAGAAGGCTTTGTGTGGCCTTAAACAATCACCTTGGGTCTGGTCTGAAAAACTAAGTGTCAAACTCTCGAGTCTGAATTTTTTCCGTTGTTCTTATGATCACTCAGTCTTCATCTACATAAAAGAGCAATGTACCACTATTCTTATTGTCTATGTGGATGATATTTACCGGAAATAATGTCCAACACATTACTCTTGTTAAAAGAACATTGAACTCTACTTTTGAAATTAAAGATTTGAGTCTCCTTCGATATTTTCTTGGAATTGAGATTGCTAGATCTGACAGAAAGATTATGATCTCCCACGTAAATATGTCTTGGAACTTCTTAGTGACACGGGATATATGGGAGTGAAACATATGGACAGCCCCGTGGATGCAAGTTATGATATCTACAAGGATGATTCTCTTGATCTTGAAAAGAAAGTGGACTTTCAACGCATTGTGGGGAGGTTAATTTACCTGACTATCACTAGAGCCGACATCTCATTTGCGGCTGGGTTAGTTAGCCAATTTATGCGCAATCCTAAAGTTCATCACTATCATCCTGCTCTTCGGATCCTTAAAGTTCAAGACTACTGTGATGCTTATTGGGTTGGTTCCTCTGATAGAAAATCTACAAGTGGATATTCTATCTTCATGAGTGGCAATCTTGTTTCCTGGAGGAGTAAGAAGTAGAATGTTGTTACTCGTTCTTCTGCTGAAGCAATATATCGTGTCATTACCATTACAACATGTGAGTTGATTTGAGTTAAATCTATTTTGGGCAATATGGGATTTCCTGACCTGGAAGCATGAACTTGCATTGTAGTAATCAAGCTGCTATCCACATTGCCAACAACCCGGTTTTTCAGGAGGACTAAACATATTGAGATCGATGGCCATTTTGTGTGGGAAAAGATTCAGAATCAAATCATTGTTACTGTGTTTGTACCTTCTGGAGACCAACTAGCTGATTTGTTCACCAAAGTTGTTCCTGGTAAAACTCTTCACACGTACTCTCTCAGGCTCAGAATGATGGATGTTTATGATGTTAGCTTGAGGGGGGAGGGGGTGTTAAAAAACAAGCTACCTTACACTCACCGGGGGGGGGACTTTATCCTTGCTTGGCATATTATCCCAGGCCGGATCTATTAGGCAAGGGAGTAAGAAGGAAGAAATGTCAAAACCTAAAGTGCGTTCTCTCAACCTATATGTGTATACATGTATGTATAATTATATATAAGTATGTATGTATATATAGTATACATATCTAAACTACATTAAAGGAATTCTTTAAAAGAGTTTATGGGCCTCATATATATGACCATCAAAAGCATTTGAGTTGTTTGATCTTTACATGAGAGAGAGAGAGTATGTGAGAGGAAAAGTTTTTCCTAGACCTCTTATGCCGACTCAAAAAGCTACGACCTTGAGGAGAGGGCATTTTTTATTTTCTTTCTTTATTTTTATTTTTATTTCCATTTTTTATCTTTAAAATAATGTTGCAAACATTTTTTCTTCCTTTTCAAATTAATTGCACGGGCGGAACCTCTTCGGTGTTCACAATCAAGAACAGCCATTCACGGGGCATAAAATGCTAGTGTATGTATATGCATATAGATATACATGTATACATATATATATTTTCATGTATATATATATATGTTTATACATGTATATATATACATTTATACTATATATAAGGCGTAAAAATACTCTTTGGTGAAACATTTATCTTTCCAATTTTATCCCTTTATTAGAACTTTTATAGTTTTTTATAATTGAGTTTCATTTGTGTGTTTTTTATTTTATTTTAAAAGGTATGCCCTTATCCGCTCAATTTTTATAAGTTTTGTATTTGGCGAGACAATTTTCGGGAATGATAATTGATAACCGCAGTGCATTGTCGCGTCAGGGCACGAGGGAATCCCATGCCCGACTGCTTGTATATATATATGTAAGTTTTATTATTCATAAGAATATACTCGTGCTCATCCTCTGGTTGCTTTTTTTTGGCAGCATTCTTTGTGAAAACGAGATCCAAGCAGTTGCTGTGAAGAGTCAGTTGCAGCAGATTGCTAGACCTATGTACAGCAATCCACCTGTTCATGGTGCGCTTGTTGTTTCCATAATCCTTAGTGATCCACAGCTAAAGAGCTTGTGGCTGGAGGAGGTTAAGGTAATCTATCTCCTGTATCATTTCTCTAATGTAGTTTTACCAAATTATATATATATATATATACATATATATATATTATACACACGCACTATTAAGGGAAAATGACACATTGGTGAAACATTTATCTTCCCAAATTTTACTATTCTTTATTACAAAATTTTCAACTTTTGACAAGTGAATTTAATTTGTATATTTTTTATTTAATTTTAAAAAGCGTCATCATCCCTGCAATTTCTGTTGAGTTTTGTGTTCACCATGATGAATGTTTACGAGGACGACGAACAAAGGATGTACTGTCATCAAGGCATGGGGAACCGTGCACGAATGCATGTATATATAAAAGAGGAAAACATAGTCCTTCTAGGAGAAATAAATGCGTGGGAAAAACCAGAGTAGAATAGTTCTTAATAGAAACAAAATCTTAGAAAAAAAGAGAGCAGAAGATTCAACTGATCAATTTCTGGATGATGACGAAGAAATACCGGCAAGTGGAAAAGGAATTGGGCGGTGACTGAGTGCCGAAGCCGATGGCGGAAGAAGGAAGCATGATGTATCAAGGAGATGGAGAGAACAAATCAGAGGAAAAGGAGCAAGAACGGGAGAATTCCCTTTTCGACGTGTGAGCGCCAAGAGGAAAGTATGATAAGGACGCCAAATGTGGAGAGAGTGGAAAAGAGAGCGTATGTCTATTCGGTGATTGGGTAGAATGTGATGGAGATCGATACACGACCATTCAGATATTTGTGGATTTGATATTCTTGGATCGTCAGATGGACACGATCGGAGACCGTGATCGCGACCGGCTCGATTTTTCATATTTTTATATTTATTTTCTTAACTTATATTTTGAGAATTAGGTTAAATTATCCGTCGGGCGATCGTAGCCATCAAATAAATTTAACCTAATTCCCTCCCCCTTATATTCTACTAGCAGCAACATGAAAGGGAGGATCGAGCATTTATGCTTCTTTTGGAAGACGGCTCTCCGTCTACGGAGGTTCTGCTGCCTCCCCCTCCCGGTGCCGACGCCGGGAGCCTCTACCGCTGCCTCTACCCTCAGGTGCTGACGCCTGAGCCCCGACTCCACCGCCGCCGCCGTTCCCACCGACGGATCCATCTCAACCCTCCTCCAGGCCGCCGACAGTCCTCTTCCTCATTCATACAACCATCCACCGCCTCCTCCAGCTCCGCATTTGCTGCCTGAGCCTTTCCCCGCCTTCACTGCCTGAGCCTTTCCCCGCCTTCACTTCCTGATCCTTTCCCTGCCTTCCCAGCAGCCCGATGCCGCCCTCCGGAGCCACCACTACGAGTTTTCCCCGTCCAGCCCTTTTCTCCTCCAACTGCGACCTCCCAGCTCATCCCCACTGCAAACCGCCACCTCCCAACACACAATATAACGGCTATATTTTATGGCTGCAGTGGTGCCTTTTATCAGCCTTTTGCCTGCTTTTCTGAAGGTGGATTCCATGGAAAACCTGAATTTGCACAGGTTTATAGTTTTATTCTTCTAAAATATTGAAGACTACTATTGAATTTTCATAGTACTTGAATGGTTAAATCGCAAAATAATATCACGCAAGAGTTGTCAATTCAAATGCGCACAAAGATAAATTAAATTATAGTAATATTAGGGTCCGTTTGGTTGGGCTGTTGCTGATGAAAAGCTGCTGATCAGAAATGGAGTTTTGTTAGAAAACTGTTTGGGTGAAATGGAGTTTTCAGTGCTTATTGAAATGGAGTTTTATAATTTTTGTTTGGGCCAAATAGAGTTTTTGAAAAAAAAATTTCGATACACATCAAATACACAATCTTGATAATAGTTACTATAATAGATAAAAATACCAACAATTCTTCTCACCATCTAAGATCTAGAAGTGTACAACTGTTGCGCTATATTTTCACGCAACGTGATCATCTCATCTACCCCGCCTGCTGTATCAGGACAAACTACTTGATGCCCTTGTGTGCTTCCCCCCTCATCACCACCTCCCTGCTCGACGTCATTGAAATCAATATCCATCCGCGACGGGTGCCGCCGAATAAAATTATGCAGTGCCATAGTCGCCATCACAATATCGGTTTGTTTGGCGAAGCTGTAGCTCAGCATATCACGCAATATGACCCACTTCTTCTTCCAAATGCCGAACGATCTTTCAATGACACTTCTAAGGGATGAGTGCATTTTGATTGAATATCTCTCGGCGTCCTTCCGGTGCACGACCGCCACGAGCAAAGTCCGGGAGATGATAACGTGTCTCTGGATATGGTTTCAAGTATCCCGTCGCACACACATACACACACAAACACACACAAACAACACATACACACACCAACAACACACAATATATAACACACACACACCATACATACACACACACACATACACACACAAACAACACATACACACACACACAACACACACACATACAACATACACACATACATACACATACAACACACACACATATACACACAAGCACATACATACACAAATACACACACCTGCACAAACAAAAAAACACAAACACACACACACATATACACACAAACACATACACCTACACAAACAAAAAAAACACAAACACACACATACATACATACACACGCACATACACACACAAACACACACATACAAAAAAACATATATTGAAATACCCTAAAAATTTTGAACAAATCTTCAATATTATTACACCATCCCAAGTGAAACTATGCACAAATTCGAGCATCAAACAAGCTATCACAGATAGAGGAGGGATTGTACCAGATCAGTCGACTGGGAGGTCAGCGGCAGAGATCTGTGGCTAGGGCAGAGGTCTGCGGCGAGATCTGCAAGGATCTGCGGGATCTGGCAGATCGGGAAGCTATCGATCGGCAGATCTGTGGGATCAGGAAGAGCTCGATCCGTCGGCGAAGATCAGGAAGAGCTCGAACGGGAAGCTAGCGATCGGGAAGCTATCGATCTGCGGGATTCCTCTCCGTCGGCGAAGATCAGGAGGAGCTCGGCGATATCCGGCGGTTCTGGATTGGGATCGAGGGGGCAAAATCGCTCGGAGAGGTCACGGGAGATCGCGAGAAGGAGGAACGACGCGTCTGAACTGGCGCCCCTACCCACGTCTGGTGATATAAAATAAACGTGGTTTTTAATCAAACGCCGTTTGCTACTATAAGCCAAAACAAAAGCTGCGTTTCAATGAAATGGAGTTTATCTCCAGCCGCACCGGAGGTTTTCAGCCCAACCAAACGGGGCCTAAATCGCCTTTGATTTTGAGAATTGTTCTTTGAATGCAGCCATCACAGTGAAGACGAATCTTCAGTGCCGCTGTCAATTCGTCACTGTCAAAGCCACCGGCTGGAAATGGCAAACGACTGAGGCGGAGATGTCGCAACAGAGGAGGTCGCCGGTTTCTTATCCGTAGATTTGTAAGTGTGCGTCGAGCACAGGGGGGCACGAGACCTAGCCTGCAAAGTAATCCCGAGCCTTAGAAAATGAAAAGGAAGCAGAGGCCTGACACCAACGATTACACAATTTAGCCTGCATTGATGCTCTAGAGGGTGTGATTGCATGCAACAAACTTGGCGAAAAACATAGAACTAAGAAAATAAGATCAACCATGTGAAAAAATGAATAAACATGAAAGAAGAGGAATGAATTAACCTGGAAAATAATTGATCTGCCTCATGCTGTTGGTAGTGTCGTCACTGGAGAGGACGGTGTTGCGGGTGATGATGTCGGGGAGGAGTTTGGGGCCGAGATTGTGCCAGTCGGTGAAAGCAGCCTTGATGAGGGGACTGTCTGGGCCTGGAACTCTACTTAAACTGTCCAGGTTGAACTCATCTTCACAATTTTGATTATTTTCTTTGTTGCTGCGACTATGAAATGGAAGGTTGATATGTCTGGGTTTTTATAGTGATATTAGTGTGGAAGTGGAGAGTGGCCTGGTAGTTTAATTGTTTCAAAGGAAGGCAACATGTTTAAATAAAATTGGTAGAACTTAATTACTGATATACATAAATTCAAATATTTCTGATATACATTTAGGAATACGAGCATTTTCGCACGGGCTACCGCCCGTGCTCGATGCTCTCCGCTTCGACGGTACCTCCGCCCAAACTCACCTGCTCTAGGATGCTCGGTTAATTGACAGTGCATGGGTAGCCCCCATGCCCCACGCGGCGTGCCCCCACTTCGACAGTGTCCCGCCGCGACGGCGCTCCCGCCGCTCGCGAACCATTCAATTATTAATAAATAAATATAAAATAAAATTTAATAAATTCTTTTTGAATGGAAGGTGATTGTGCATCTGCTGAAAGTGTCACCCCCTGAATTGTGTATTAAACCAGATTGCTGCAACAAACTGTTAGGGAATTTTTATTATCGTACTGTGCTAAAAAATTTTATAGTTATTGAATTTTGGGCACGTGGGACATGACGCAGGACGGTCTGGACTGAAAGTGGCAGTGCCGACACGCTAATATAATCCTACGTGCATATGTGAAATGAATGCGATCAAGTCGAACCTAAATGATGCATGACAATGCGTGCTTTTAAAAAATATTAGCCGGAAACAAAATGTTAGCCAAATTAAACTATACACAACTAGCAAAACAACACACGTTCACAATAATTTTCGCGCGTGTAAGCAAGTAATCACGTTCTTTTCACAAGAGGTGCTTTTCAACTACAAATTTTCCAAATAAATTTTATAGGCGTAAAAGAAATGAAACAGTAGCACTAGCGATCACAATACCCAAACAAACATATAATATCCTCCAATATTTAACATAGAAATAAAACAACACATTAAAGTAATACTCACGAACAATAGGAATCCCTGTAGCGGTGATGGAATGCGGTTACGGTGGACTGCGACAGCGGGCTGCACTGTAATGCTGGAAGAAGATGAAGGGCTGCACTGTAATGCTGGATTTTGAAGAGAAAACTGTTGGTTGTTGATTCAGTAAAGGGGAAGAGAGGTGTGGCATGGGTTTGTTGTACAGGGAAAGTAACAGGGAAAGGTACGGGATGATGGGCTGGACACTTGGATGAAGAAAGAGGGATGGAGGGAGGGCCTGTGGAGAGCACAGAAATTGGATCGTGGCTGCCGATTGGGTTCGACTCAGTCGAATGGAGGGAGGGAGACAGTTTGTTGTAGAGGAGAGATCGGCGGGAGACGGAATCGAGCCAGCCGCTGGAAGTCACGCTCGACAGGGGAGAAGCTACAGGAAGCTTGCGACTTTTGTCGAGGAAGAAGCCGCTGAACAAGAACAGGCCGAGCACTTGGAGATGCCTACCGACAGAGGGGAACTGGACGGGAGTGAATCATGGAGGGGAAAGACAGTTGAGGCAAGCGACTGCTGCAGGGATAGGCGAGAAAGATGAAGATGAACAGTAGTGGGATCGGGCAGTTTCACGCCGGGAAGATGATGAACTACAGAAATGGCGAGGGAGGAGATGTGCGGTGATGGAATCGAGCGGCTTTTGGATGAACAGGAGCGGTTATTTCCTTCGTTTCGGTGAGGAAGGAGAACACGACCTGTTTCCAGCTGTTAACAGAGGCGTTGCGTGGGTTTAGAGTATGGGAACAGTGGATGAACAGTGAAAATAATAAAAGATAAAAGGTAATTGAAATTCGCCGAGGCGTCGCACCACGAATGATCGTGAATTCTGGAATCACTCACAAAATGCACAATGAAATGAAAATCAGAACTCTCGTCCCTATTTATAACGAGAGGAGCGGTTGGGCACCCGGCGTGGACGGCTATGATTGTCCATTACGCCCGGTGTTCTAAAACACTAAATACAAGCCGACAAAAATAAAATAAATACATATGAAATGTAAAAGAGGCCCCGGACGCGCTCGCGGTCTCGGATCGCCGATCCGATCAACGCATCTCTGGTAAATCTGCAAAAACGGGTCCCGCCAAGTGGTGGGCCGATCTCCGATCACGAACATGCAGCCGATCCCCATTAGGACGTGTCATCAATGCTAGTGTGTGTGTGTGTGGCCGATCCCCATTAGGACGTGTCATCAATGCTAGTGTGTGTGTGTGTGTGCGCGCGCGCGCGCGCGTGCGTGTGTGTGTGCATGCGTGCTATTGTCCTTCAAAAGGACAGTTGGTTCTCCTTTCACGTCAAATAATTTAAATAACTAAGTTTGAAATAGCTAATGGAAGGATAGAAATATTTTTCCATTGAATTTTATTGACCTATTTTTAAGTAATGCAACAATCAACTAGAAAATCAAGACCGTTTCCCTTATACTTCACCATTAAAAATAATATAAATTTAACTTTCATTATATATTAAGATTGACTTGGTCATGCATCAAGCATGCAAAATAACATTTTAATGGATGGTCTGTGTTGCGGGTCGCTTGGAGGGGAACCCCATCAGTCTGGATAGTTATATAATTGATTCATTATATCTGTAATGTATGAGTTTTCAAATAATGGAAATTTTCTACATGTTTTGTAAATTTTCTTGAACATTTTCCTTAGATTTAATTTTAAAAAATCATATAGGAGTAGTTATAGCCGACCCACTATGGTGGGATAAAGGCTTGAGTGTTGTTGTATATAGGAGTAGTTATGTTAGTGAGAGCTAATTCAAGCCATCCATTTCTTCTGTAGATTGGTTCAAAGTTTCAATATCCATTAAAAAAAATGAAAGTAGATCGAGCTCTGTTTAGTGTCGTGAAAGGCTACTATTTATTGAGTTGTATTGTATTCATTCTTTCAGGGGATGGCCAATCGCATCATTGGAATGAGGACTGCTTTACGCGAAAACATCGAAAAATTGGGCTCCAACATGTCATGGGAGCATATTACTAATCAGGCAAGCTTGTACCCTAAACTATTAATTGAATTTGTGATGCAGTTTTTGAATGCGTGAAAAGAGTTGGTTGGCAAAAATTCTTCAGTTTCAATATAAAAACCTGCCCACAATATCTAGGGTTCGTTTGCCCCGCGGTGGCGGTCGTAAATGCGGTGGTTATGAACCGTCATTCCTCACCTAAGGAACTTCATGAACCCCGACCACCGACCTTACTTAAGGAACTTCATCCACTTTTATATTCAAAATTAGTTTTTTTTAGTGTGACGATCATAACCGTTGTCATGTCAAATGCATATTTTATAACGGTGACGTTTTTATCCAAACTCACCTGGCCAACTACTACAATACTACTACTGCGCAATAAGTGCGCAAGTAAGATTTTAAAAGAATGTCGGGTAAGGTTGATGATGATCTTAAGCAACTGTCAAATCTAACCTGTTGTCCTAGGTGTTACAGAACTTAAACTGGTATTGTTGCATATGAAATTTGTTCTAGGGGGATCCCACGATTTCTCTTTTTTCTATCCAGCCCGCAGACGCCAGTTGGCGTTCGCGGCCAATAGTTATACACAGCCGTGTGTACTGCACTAGATCCCGCACTGACGCTTGGGAGGTGTCGGGTGGAGCTCACGAGACCGTGTATTTTATTGGCCTCAGACGGCCAGACATCCTTCGGCGTTCCAGACAGAAAATGTCTCCACAAGATTCTGTATTGTGCCTCTCATCCTTGTAATTAGAAATTTAAATGAGTGCACCTTTTGACTGATTTGACAACTTCCATCAGTCACAATTAAATCAACAATTGAGCTAATTGAACTGTGTAGAGATAATACTAATTAATAGTTACAACTCTTAACCCCCCATTAGTGGTCAAGGAAAACTTGAAGAGCACTTGAGTTGGATAAGGTTTTAGTATGGGCTGAAAAACTTTACCGGCTTTGTTGAATATAAATTTGCTTTAATATAGGTTCGAGTCCGGGAAGTAGCCTCTTGCAAAAATGCAGGGTAAGGTTTGCCTACATTTCACCCTTGTGGTGGGACCCTTCCCCGGACCCTTGCAGCGCGGGGATTCATTCTTTGTGTACCGGGCTGCCCTTTTTATAGGAGTTCAATTTGGCCAGCCCAACCTTGTTCATGCCTCTCGGACCCAAACTTCTGGGGCCCTCTGACCATAAGAAACCTGGATGAAACCAAGTGGCTGCTGATTTTGAATAAGATTTGACACCATATTGCAAGTTGTTGGTGTGCGTTTAGCGCTGAGTGGTGTGCAGTTAGCGCATACCCTTCTTTTGTGTAATTAGTCCCACATCTCCAATCAGGAATTAGATTCACTCTTGTGTATGTATAAATAGGGGATCAATGTAAGAGGGAAAGGGTAACTTTAGAGTGTGAATAAAACATACTTTTATTCCATTTTCAACTTGGTATCAGAGCCAGGTTCGGATCCGGTGCGAGAGTGTGCAGCGGGACGAACTCCGGAGGTGGTCTCTCTGGCGGAGTTGCTGCGACACTAGGGTTGCGGCACCTACGCAGAAAAATTTGCGCGGCTCCTGCGCAAAGGAGGGGTGCGCAACACCTGCGCGCGGTTGAGCGGCACCTGCGCGCGTCACCTGCGCAGAGGAAAGGTGTGCGGCACCTGCGCGCGTCACCTGCGCAGAGGAGAGGTGCGCGACACCTACGCAGAGGAGGGGTGCGCAGGACCTGCGCAGTGAGCGGCACCTGCGCGCGGCCCTTGCACGCGACAGCGGTGAGCTTCACTCGGAGCACGCGCGGCACTTGCGCTCGACTGGTATCGCTCGACTGGGAGCACTCGCGGGAGGGGCACGACATTTGCAAGGAGGCGCTCCACTCGACGCTTCCACGGTAGCGACACACCCAAGGAGGTGCGGCACTGTGCGGGACCTGCGCTCGACTCTTGCGCAGAGCAGGGGCACGGCACCTGCGCGGCTCTGGAGCAAGTGCGGCAGCAAGCTTGCGGATCTTGCACAGAAGAGGGGTGTGCGGGAGCAAGTGCGGCAGCAAGCTTGCGGATCTTGCACTGTGCGGGACCTGCGCGCGACTCATGCGCAGAGGAGGGGCGTGGCTCTTGCACAGTGCGGCAACACGGCAGCGGCAAGTGCGCAGCAAGCTTGCACGACATTGGACAACGAGTGTGCGGCGTTTGCGCGGCGTCTGTGGCATTTGTGCCTGTTTCGGAGAAGCAACAATGCGCAACGAGCGCAGGGAGTGCCACTTGGTGCGGCAGCGCGGGAGTTGCGCAGGGAGTGGAGCATGAAGTGCGGCGGGAGCACGCGACAAGCGACTGAGCATCGTTGTGTGGCAGTACTGCCTGCAGGCGCGCATCTTCTTTTCTAAGAGGGTTAATTAATAAGAGGATTAACAAAATTCAAGAAATTGTTGAAATAAGACGATAAATAAATAATGGAGAAATTGGTTGCAAAAATGGAGGAGACGGATCTAAAGGTGTTCTTCGAATTCTTGCGGATGTCCAAAGGTGAGGGAGTAGCTCAGTCGTCGCCGCCTCTGGTGAAGCTGGATCTTCCCCCTGTGGAGCTAAAGCTCGATGGACCTGCTACATACTTGAGTTGGTCGCGTCGGGTGAAGAGGGCACTCTCCGGAAGGAACCTGGAGGGTTATCTGACTGGTGAAAATGAGGAGCCAGAAAAGGACTCGGATGGGTACATTGAGTGGAAGACTACACGTAGTCTATTACACACTGGGCTCCTAAATTCGATGGTCGCGTCTATTGCTATCACTGTGGATGGCATAGAGAATGTAAGCAATGTTTGGGGGAAGCTACAGAGGCTATATGCAGGAATCGACAACAACATGCGCGTGTTTCAGATCGAGCGGGAGATAGAGACTGTAACCCAGGGGATCGTTTGATTCAAGAGTATGCCGCAGATTTGGAGCGACTGTGGGCAGATTATGATTATTTCTCACCAGTCGCATGCTACAAAGACCCTGAATGCACGAAAGGGGAGCGAGATGCTCAGCGGAGGACTATGCACTTTATGAGGGGGTTGAACCCGGCATTTGAGCATAGGAGTGCGATGTTGCTCCCTCAGCCAAAGATTCCCTCACTGGATGAGACGATCTCAGCTATGATGCAGGAGGAGAGCCGAATTAAGCTTCAGTCTGGTACTACTGCACCCACCGAGGTGAAATCAGCCCTAGTGGTAACCAATTTTGGACACACAGGATACAAGGGTGAGACACGACATTGTTACAATTGTGGCGAGACAGGTCATTTGCGACTGGCTTGCCCCAAGCCACCGAAAGAGCGGGATGCAGGTGGACGGGGAAAAGGAGGCTACCGCGGTCGCGGTCGTGGTGGGCGCAGAGGTGGTGGAAGAGGAGGTTACCATGCAAATCTAATGATAGCCGAAGGCGAGGTGGACGGAAGTATGACTGATATAGGTTACTCAGAGGAATAGGAGATCGTGAACGCTTACTCTCAGCTGATGCAGAGAAAGCAAAAGGGTGTGATGGATGACGCACTCACTCCAGTTTCATCAATGGGTAACATTGCCTCGTTCGCTCATTCAACCTTAGGTACAGATGAAACTCTGGCCCTCGCAGCTATATCCAATACTAGATCACCAGATTGGATAGTCGATTCGGGTGCCTCTCGACATGTCACTGGGGATGCTAGGGAATTTCTTTCGTATACTCCCCTAGTAGTCCCAGAGGGCATCCAGACTGCCGATGGTACAACTCAACCAGTGGTTGGTAAGGGTACCGTGCGATATACCAATACTTTGACTTTGTCCAATGTTTTGCATGCTCCATCATTTCCTGTGAATCTCCTATCCATTAGTGTCATCATATCTCAACTAAAATGTGTTGTTTTGTTTGATATTCCGAAGGTGATCTTCCAAGAGAAGGAGATCGGCAGAAGACTTGGGACTGACACATGGCATAGTGGCTTGTGGTACCTGGATAAGGAAAGTATGGACTCAGCTCTCTCAACACCGGTAGAAGATGCCGCAGGAGTCGGAAGGAACATAGAAGAATTGCTTCTTCTTTATCATCGGTGTTTGGGACATCCCTCTTTTCATGTTGTAAGTCAGTTGCACCCCACTTTATTTGAAAAAGCTAATCGTAATAAACTTGTCTGTGACGCATGCGAGTTTGGGAAACACACTAGAAACTCTTATTCCAGTTCGGATAATAAAAGTGTTACTCCTTTTGATTTAATACACTCTGATATTTGGGGACCTTGTCCCACAACTACTGTAAATGAGTTACGTTATTTTGTGTCTTTCATTGATTGCTTCTCTCGAGTGACCTAGCTTTATTTGATGAAAAATAAAAGTGATGTATTTACATGCTTTAAGGATTTCCACAAAGGGGTTCAGACTCAATATGGTGCAGTTGTAGAAGTATTGAGATCTGACAATGAGACCGAGTACACCAACAGAGCATTTGGAGAGTACTTGTCTTCACAGGGAATACAACATCAAAGACTTGTCCGTACACACCAGAGCAGAATGGTGTAGCGGAACGGAAGAACAAACACCTTTTGGAAGTGACTCGGAGTATGATGATATCGATGAAGGTACCAAAATATTTGTGGGGGCAAGTTGTTCTTACAGCAGCATATTTGATCAATCGAATGCCCTCACGAATGTTGGAATGGAAGTCTCCAATTGAGATACTACGGGGGAAGAATATAGATATTCTTCCCCTCAAGACCTTCGGTTGCGTGTGCTTCGTACAGGATCGGAGACCAAATGTGAGAAAGTTGGATCCAAAGGCTCTGATGTGTGTCTTTGTTCGGTATTCAGCTACTCAAAAGGGGTATGTGTGTTGGAGTCCGGTAGAGAGAAAATTATTCATTAGTATGGATATCACATTTAGGGAATTCGAGTCATATTACTCCTCTTCGGTTGACTCGCCTTTTGAGGACCCGCTTGTTACAGATGATATGAGGCGAGAAGGGGAAGATAACAGTAATAGTGAGAGGAGGATAGTAAGTATCCCTTGCCCTCCTGTACAGAAGGGTGCGGAGTTGGCTGTTGCGCCAGTACAAGAGGAAAATAAATCTGACATTGATGAACATCAGGTTCAGGGGGAGCTGAGAGTGTATACATGAAGAGTCCAGCAGAATGAAGCTATAATACCTACAATGCCACTTGTGTCGAGTCCCGTGTCTTCTGCTACTCTGACTCCTAGGACACCTACTCTATCTACTTCAGCCTCTGAATCCACAGGTGCTATAATTCCTCCCCTTCCTACCTTCTCTCCCATACCGGTAAGGCGGAGTTCCCGCAGGAATGCAGGAGTCTCACCTGATCGATATGGCTTTCCCCATGATATTGTCTGATTTATCTTACTCTAAAATATCACCTATACATGGAGCATTCATTGCATCTTTGGACAATGTCTCTATTCCTAAGTGTTGGCAGGTTGCTAAGGAGGATGCTAGAAGAACTCGGGGCATTGGAAAAGAATAACACCTGGAATCTTGTATCTCTACCACCTGAAAAAAAGGCGGTTGGGTGCAAATGGGTTTTTACGGTTAAACAGAACCCGCAAGGTCAGGTTGAGCGCTACAAAGCCCGATTAGTTGCGAAGGGGTATAGTCAGACTTATGACATCGACTACGATGAGACCTTTGCACCCGTCGCAAAGATGAGCACAGTGCGGACACTGATATCTTTGGCGGCAAATGGGGGATGGAAACTACACCAGCTGGACGTGAAGAATGTCTTTCTTCACGGGGACTTGTTGGAAGAAGTTTACATGGAGGTACCACCGGGTTTTGGCACGAAGTAAACAGCAGGGAAGGTGTGTAGACTCAAGAAGTCACTTTATGGATTGAAGCAGTCTCCTCGAGCCTAGTTTGACAGGTTCAGGAGGGCCATGGTAGCTATGGGATATCAGCAGACCAATGCGGACCATACATTGTTCTTTCGACAACGTGGAGCTCACATTACAATACTTGCTGTGTATGTGGACGACATGATCATCACAGGCGATGATGAAGGTGAAATTACTCGGCTGAAGAAGAAATTGAGAAAGGAGTTTCAGGTGAAAGACTTGGGGCAACTAAGGTATTTTCTTGGGATTGAGGTAGCCCACGGTGCAAAAGGGATTGTTCTATCCCAACGGAAATATGTGTTGGATTTGCTCAAAGAGACAGGTATGCTAGGGTGCAGACCTGCAGTTGCTCCCATTGATCAGAAGTCCAAGTTTGGTGCTGAGGCAGGAGAGCCAATTGATAAAGAAAGGTACCAGAGATTGGTAGGCCGCCTGATCTATCTGGGTCACACCCGCCCCGACATATCGTTTGTCGTAAGTGTGGTGGCTCGCTATATACATGATTCTAGGGAGGGTCACATGGATGTTGTATATCGGATTCTCAAGTACTTAAAGAGTGCACCAGGAAAGGGACTGATCTTCAGAAGGAATGGACATTCAAACATCGAAGGCTATTGTGACTGACTGGGCTAGCTGTGTTGATGACAGAAGGTCAACGTCTGGATACTGCATGTTTGTAGGAGGCAATCTAATCTTCTGGAGGAGTAAGAAGCAGACAGTAGTTGCAAGGTCTACAGCCGAAGCAGAGTACTGAGCCATGGCATTAGGTGTGGGAGAGTTATTGTGGTTGAAATCCCTGCTAATGGAACTCAAGATAGACCAAGGAGGGCTGATGACATTATGGTGTGAAAGCAAGTCAGCCATCAGCGTTGCAAATAACCCTGTTCATCATGACTGAACGAAGCATATAGAGATCGACAGGTTCTTTATCAAGGAGAAACTGGATAGCGGGGTGCTCAAACTGGGATATGTGGATACGAAGGAGCAGGTGGCTGATTGTCTAACTAAAGGACTCAACTCATTTGATTTATCCAGATTGGGTGACAAAATGAGCTTAGTGGATATCTTTCGCCCACCTTGAGGGAGAGTGTTGGTGTGCTTTTAGCGCTGAGTGGTGTGCAGTTAGCGCATTCCCTGCTTTTGTGTAATTAGTCCCACATCTCCAATCAGAAATTAGATTCACTCTTGTGTATGTATAAATAGGGGATCAATGTAAGAGGGAAAGGGTAACTTTAGAGTGAATAAAACAAACTTTTATTCCATTTTCAACTCAAGTGTATGTTGATCTCAATCCAGTGAAGGAAATAGAACTTTGGCTCTTAAAAGTAGTGAGAAATTAGGGCTCCAGGCTTTATGCCCGCAGAAAAATGTTATAGGAGTAGACTAAAGCAAAATATGATAAGGCTCAATTCCAATTCCTTGCCAATTCCGATGTAGTTATATTAAACATGAGACATCAATGAAGAGACACTGAAGAGACACAGCCACTCTTCAATGCATATTGGTTCACGAAGAGTCACAGCCAATCTTCAATGCATATTGGTTCACGAAGTGACAATCATTATTATGTAATTCTAGAGCATTCTTCCTTCTCTATATATATTGTTGTAATGGTCTTTCAAAGTGGATAATAATAAGAAGAATATTTCCTCTCATCTATCACTCCTCCCATACGTTTATTGTATCAGAGCAAGACAATGCTCCACCGAGCGACTCCACCACTCCGCCGAGCTCCTCCCTCACTATTCGTCCATCATCCAACACCACCACCTTCAATCTACCCAATGCTCACCACTACATATCTATCAAACTTACCAGTAAAAACCTCCTATTCTGGAAAGCTCAAATCGAGTCATTCCTACTAGCACAAGGCCTCTTCGGCTACCTCGACGGCACCATAACACGGCCAACCACAACAGCGGAAGAGGTCACATGGATTCCACAAGATGCCATGATTCGAAGCCTCCTCACAGCCTCCTTATCTGAAGAAGTTTTCCCAATCATCATCGGGAAGGACACAAGTAGAGCCATTTGGGATGCCATTCATGAAGCTTATGTCTCAACCTCAACTCCCGAATTCTCTCCCTCCACCTAGCCCTCCAAGATCTCACCCATAAACCTGAAGATGTCTCAATGTTTCTCCTACGTGCCAAATCCATTGCAGACGAACTTGCAATCTCTGGCAATCCCATCACCACAGCCAATTTCAATCTCCACATATATCGCTCTCTCAGGAATGACTTTCGTGAAATTATTCCTGTACTCATGAACAATCCAACTCCACTACCCTTTCCCGATCTTCAAGCAAAACTCATCAACCATGAATTTCTACAAGGCTCCCAAATTCGGAAGTTATCTCTCATCGATAACTCCACTCCACCGACAGCGAATGTACTTGAGCAATCACACAACAAGACTGACTACAACAACAACAGAGGCCGAGGACGAGGCCGAGGAGGCCGTCAAACTCGACAAAGTCGCCCTTGGTGCAACCTTTGCAACCGTAACAACCACAACACACAAAATTGCTACTTTCGTAATCAACGTGCTCCACCGAACCGGCCTTCCACAATGCGATTTCCTACGAATCCAACAGCTCAAGTCACCCAATACTATCCACAATATCAACCGACAGTGAGCAACTACAACTAGATCCCAGACACTGGCGCAACTCACCATGTTACTCCAGATCTACAGTCCCTCTCATCCTATGATCCTTACAACGGACCGGAACAAGTTCAAGTTGGCAATGGTATGAATCTACCCGTAAAACACACTGGCTCCATCACTTTGAACTCCCCTACACGATCACTACATCTCAATAATGTGCTACATGTACCATCAATCACTAAATCTCTTCTCTCAGTTCAGAAATTTGCACAAGATAATCATGTGTTCTTTGAATTTCACCCATCTTTCTTTTGTGTCAAGGACAAATCAACCAACCAAATGATACTATCCGGACCGAGCCATAAAGGACTCTACACCCTACCTCCGGTCTCCTCAACGCCTACATCAACTCCATCTGTACACGCCGCTACCAAAGTCTCCACCACAACATGGCACAATCTTCTTGGTCATCCGCACTCGCAAGCTCTACGCCAAATCATCCGCCGCAACGATTTACCTTGTAACTCCTTTAAAAGTTCTACTTGCATGTCTTGTCCGTTCGGCAAATCTCATCGATTGCCATTACCATCTACTCTCTCTAGAAGCACATCTCCTTTCAGCTTAGTGTTTAGTGATGTATGGGGTCCATCTCATTTTACCTCGGTCAATGGATTTCGATATTTTATCATTTTTGTGGATGACTTTACAAAGTATGTTTGGTACTACCCCATGACAAACAAATCTGAAGCATTGCCAATATTCCAAAAATTTCACAAACTTGTTGAAAGACAATTCAACACGAAACTCAAATCCATCCAATCAGATTGGGGCGGTGAATTTCGCAATATCTCAAAATATCTTGAAACCTTGGGTATTCATCATCGCATTGCATGTCCTCACACCCATGAACAACAAGGGTCGGTTGAACGCCGCCATAGGCACATTGTGGAAATTGGTCTTACTCTACTCGCTCAAAGCAAACTCTCACAACATTATTGGCATTTTGCTTTTGAGACTGCGGTTTATCTAATCAACCGTCTACCTACCCGGAACAACAACTACAAATCTCCCTTTGAGCTCCTCTACAATCAACCACCAAAATACAACTTCCTCAAAACCTTTAGTTGTTTATGTTTCCCATATCTACGTCCATACAACTCTCACAAGATGGACTTTAGGTCCACCCCATGCATTTTTCTCGGTTATAGCCCAAATCACATGGGCTACCGCTGTATGGATATAAAAAGCCATAAAATATGCATAGCTCGTCATGTTCACTTTGATGAACACACTTTCCAACTCCAAAACACCCATCCGATATCACCACCAAACACATACAATAACATACTCCCATGGGCATCTGCACCTCTCCTTACTCCCCCTATCACTCCTAATATCAATCCAACACCATACCGAACTCCACCTTCAACTCCAGCACCGAACCAAAATCCCCCTCCGCCTCCACTGTCACCAATGCCGCCACCTACAAACTCACCGCCACCAAAAAAGACTCAATCACTAGCCCAAATCTACAATCGCACTCAACCCATGCCAAACCCAGATATGAATCTCACCACCACCTCCAACTATGAACCTACATGTTATACCCAAGCAGTAAAGTTCCCCGAATGGCGCACTGCTATGGCGGATGAAATCAATGCCCTCATTCATAACAACACTTGGACATTGGTACCTCCAAAACATGGATCAAACTTGATTGGGTGCAAATGGATATTTCGCATCAAAAGGAAAGCTGATGGGTCTCTTGAACGCTACAAAGCTCGCCTGGTTGCTAAGGGATTTCACCAACAATATGGCACTGATTATACTGAAACATTCAACCCCGTCATCAAGCCTACAACCATCAGAACTGTCCTCTCTATTGCAGTTTCCAAAGGATGGCCGATTCGTCAACTGGACGTTCACAACGCATTTCTTCACGGGCACCTTAAGGAAGTGGTATACATGTCCCAACCTTCGGGCTTTGAAGATCGTAACTATCCACACTATGTTTGCAAATTAAACAGATCACTCTATGGCCTCAAGCAAGCCCCCCGGGCCTGGTTTCATCGGCTCTCTCACTTCCTTACTCAGCAAGGTTACAAATCGTCCAAATCAGACTCATCTCTATTTGTTCAACACTATGAAACGACCACGACTTATATTCTGATTTACGTGGATGACATCTTCATAACCGGCAGCCACGACACTCAAGTTACCAACATCATAAATGCACTCTCTACCACATTCCATCTAAAGGATCTTGGCCCCTTGCGATTCTTCCTCGGGATAGAGGCTATTCCGGAAAATACTTAGGTACGCATAACATACCTAAAGGATGGTGCGCTTATTGTATTTTTAGGCCAAAATACAATGTTTAAAAAAAAAATTACAGAATATTAATTTAATTATTTTTATGATCATTTTAAGATCTCATATGTATATGTTACGGTCTGAAAATATACGTGTTAAAAAGTGATTTTTTTAATACGGTTTACAGTTGTAAATTACATATGTTTTTACGACTGTAAATATAACTATGAATACAGTTACAGTCGCAATTTCAACTAAAAATACTGTCCCGTACCATCCTTTAGGAACGTTACACGTACAGAAAATTCTCTCGGCTATTCCACAGCCACAAGGTCTGCTCTTGACCCAAAATCGGTACATTGGGGACATCTTACACAAGGCTGGAATGGATGATTGCAAACCAGCAAACACTCTAATTGCTACTCTAAAGAATACAAAAAAATCTGAACCACACCCCAATATCACTCAATATCGGTCTGTAGTTGGTGCCCTCCAATATCTAACCCTCACTAGACCGGACATTTCATTTGCTGTCAACAAAGCCTGCCAATTTATGCATGCTCCAACCTGTGATGATTGGACCCTTGTCAAAAGAATTCTTCGCTACATTAAACACACAAAGAATCATGGACTCTTCATTCATCGATCATCCAACTTCCAACTACAGGCTTTTTCGGATGCTGATTGGGCGGGTGACCCAGGTGACAGAAAATCAATAGGTGGATATGCAATTTTTTTAGGCAAGAACCTCATTAGCTGGTCATCTCGGAAACAAAAAACAGTGGCTCGCTCCTCCACAGAGGCCGAGTACAAATCTCTTGCTGATACCGCGGCAGAAGTCACGTGGCTACAATCATTATTTCATGAGCTTGGCATCTCACAAACACCACCACCGCTTCTGTGGTGTGACAACATCGGTGCCCTATATCTATCTGCCAACCCTGTATTTCATGCTCGCACCAAACACGTCGAAATTGACTTTCACTTTGTTCGTGACAAAGTGGCCAACGACAATCTTGCAGTCCGCTACATATCCACTCAAGATCAAATCGCCGACCTTTTCACCAAAGGCCTTTCTACAAAACGATTTAACTTCCTAAGAGACAAGTTGCAAATTCGCCACATCGAATCCTCAACTTGCGGGGGCGTATTAAACATGAGACATCAATGAAGAGACACTGAAGAGACACAGCCACTCTTCAATGCATATTGGTTCACGAAGAGTCACAGCCAATCTTCAATGCATATTGGTTCACGAAGTGACAGCCATTATTACAAGCCATTATTATGTAATTCTAGAGCATTCTTCCTTCTCTATATATATTGCTGTAATGATCTTTCAAAGTGGATAATAATAAGAAGAATATTTTCTCTCATCTATCACTCCTCCCATACGTTAATAAGTTAGGAAGGAATTGAGATTGCCGTTTCAATTCATTTCTTTAGTTTGTAAATAATAGTTTTCGCCCTTTTTCAAACATAAAATTTTCTTGTCCTCTAAATAAAGATAACACTACATGACCTATAGTCATACAATCTTATCTATAAATGGTTTAGGGAAACAAACACTGGTTAGGACAGTGTCCTTATTTTAACAGCCTAGGATGATATGGACTTTGATGTGGGGTTGTGGTTAGCCCAGTGTTTCAACCATGGTTTCAGCGCGAAATATTTGCGTCCGTGACTCGGACCGTCCGAGACCAACCGGATTGCGTCATGTGTAAAGGTAGATGTATCTCAGATAAAGAAGTTGTATCTCAAGTAAAGAAAGAAAAAATATCTCAGATATAAATGAGTGGCTTGGAGCAACTCCTGGTTATAACCGGGACCCGGACGCAAATATTCGCCGGCTTCAACAACTATTTATTTAGGGTTGATATTAGTATGGCTAGATTATTCCTAGATTCTGAATATTTAATTTCATCAATCTTTGGCTTTACAACTAGCCTTTTTGTAGTTGTTGCATTATGATCTATTATCCTGGCTGTGATGCGTATGTAATAGTATAATACGCATGCGCACCAGTGATGCGTATGTAATAGTATAATACGCATGCGCACCACTGGGATGACTCCCCTCGGCTAGTGAAATCCATACCCGATCACTCGTGAGCCTCTTGTCGTTTCAGTAATTGATGTATTAGTGGCGGTTGTGAACGACAAACCGTGAACGCCCGACCTCAGCTAAGGAACTTCATTCATTTTTATTTTTTCTTGGTGGCTGTCATAACTGTTGTGATCGTGTAAAAGATATTTCATGACGTTTTTTTGTCCAAACTCAGCGGAGCAGAAAACCACGCCAAACAGATGACGGTTCATAACCACCGCGTTCACAACCGCCACCGCCATGGCAAACAAACCCTTAGTCTTATTAGGTTATCGTGGAAGTTTGGTTTAGGATTTCCTTGGGAGATCCAGCCCTCACGAGTTTTGCCGCGAGTGTTCATATTTTGGCGCATACATGACTTTTCATTCTTCTTCAGTTCTTCTCCTTGCTCCATGTCATCATGCTACGGAGCGAAAAAAGGAGGAATTACATGTTTACCCATGTAATCCAACATTTAAATACGACAATAAATTGAGCCCGTATTATATTCGTGTATGTAGATCGGAATGTTCTGCTACAGCGGGTTGACGCCGGAACAAGTCGATCGGCTGACGAGCGATTTCCATATTTACTTGACCAGGAATGGTCGGATCAGGTTAGTTTTTTTATTTATTTAATTTAAATTTACATATATTGTTTATTATTATTTGATGCTGCTTCTAATTTCCCTGATTGTGAATGTGCAGCATGGCTGGAGTTACTACAGGCAATGTGGGTTACTTGGCCAACGCCATTCATCAGGTTACTCAGTGAGTAGTTGAATTTGCTTTTTTAGTTCCTTCGGCTGGAGAAATGAAATATTCCGATTTCATCGCGAGCGTATTTTAGGCATTTTTGTCGTCCATGAGCCGCCGATCCCGCCGGCGGCATGAATATTTTGAGAATAATAAAATATTTCAATAATTAAAGCCTAATGCCAAGTGGCACTTATAGCTCATCTTTCACACTATAGAATTGTAGATGGATGGGGCGAGCTGTTAAATTATCAAACTCTAGAATGATATATCTTTAAGGCGGTTGTTATTCGCAAACCGTGTTTGTCTATTCGGAGGTTTTGTTTATTCGTAGCTCTAAAGGAAGTCAAATTTGTTATTTTCCGATGTTTTTGTTATCCACAAATTAGTGAAGAATTAAAAAAAAACTTTGGTCATCTTATTCGCCTACCTCACCAGAGAGAGAGAGAGTAAGCCTAGCTATCTAAATCTTCCCAAATAAACTGAAATTGCATGAACATGGAAGAAATCGTCTTTCTTCCCCAACTCGGTCTCTATCCGTGCATTTATTTTATGAATCGCGATCCGTGCACACATTGAAGTGCTTAGATGGTGGTCAGAGATGTTCCTTCGTTGTCGGGCCCTGCTCAGGAAATCGACGACATCGACGGCTCAAGTTTAAAATTGGTCTGTGATAATAATTTGTAAATTCAAATAAAGTAGAAAAAAGTTGGTCTGCAGATAGACATTTATGGTCTATAAATAACATTTGCCTATCTTAATCTCTCTAGTCATTGTGTACTTGGTAAGATGATTAATATGAAAAGAGCTTATACCGTATTATTTTAAAGTTTTAGGGTCCATTTGGCGTCGAAAAAATGTCGATCATAGTGAGATGTGTTTGACATGACAGCGGTTACGACCGCCATTGAGAAAAAAAATAGTTTTGAACATAAAAAATGGATGAAGTTCCTTAGGCGAGGTTGGGGGTTCAAGAACGATAATTCGTAACAATTGAGTTCACGCCCTCACCACGCCAAACGGACTCTTACTAAAACAAAGAATTTTGAATGTCTTGAGCAATTGTCTTCATTGTTTTTCAGTATTTTTGTTAAATTTAAATTTGTTTCATATGTTGAAACAAATTGCTCCTCAATTTGGGCTTTTAAAAAATATATTTCAACCTAGAGTATATAGTTCATTATATTTTATTTTCTACTCTTTTTATGTTCTTCAGTTTCCTTCCATATTTTTGAGGCACTCGTCCTCAAGATTCTCAAACGTGCAACGGGCACTAACTAGGGCTCCGTTTGGTAAAGTGGCGGCGGTCATGAACGCGGTGGTAAAATCATCATTCATGACGCTCTCTTAAGAAATTTCATCCACTTGAACATAAAAGTGCATGAAGTTTCTTAGGTGTCCGTTCACAAATGATGATTTTACCACCGCATTCACGACCGCCACCATTGCGCCAAACGGAGCCTATATCTAATGAGGAAAGTGGCATTGGGGGCATGCTTGGTGCTCCTAGACTTTCAAATTTGGCAACCCAATTAACTCGCTACAGTCCCCCTGTTGTTACCCCTAAACCAAGGATTTGTTTGGCAAGACATTTTTTTTTCTCCCGTGAGTTTGGTCAAAAGACACCGTCGTAAAATCTGTTTGGCATGACAACTGCCACTAGGAAAAAAATGTATTTTGAAAATAAAAGTGGATGTGATTGTTTAGGTGAGGTTAAGCATTCATGAACGACATTTCATAATCACCGTGAACACGATCGCCACTGCTATGTCAAGCGTACCCTAAGATGTTCAGAATGACCGCTAATCTAGGAGAGCATAAAACTTTAAAGCGGTGATTCGGCGCATTTATTGGTTGCTGAGATTGTCCGTGCCATCGACTCACGCAAACTACGACCATGATACAAGCAAAGCGCCATCACTTTCTCAATCTTGGCGGATAAGTTGAGAATTTAGATACTCTCCATTTGAAGGCAAATAGATACTTTTTATTTCATGGTTCAACTAAGTTTTCAAGACAAATTAAATAATCCCATCTTTTTTATTTTTCATATAAATAAAATATTTCCAACTCTCCAATTGAAGTCGTGCATCCAAAAAAAAATTGAGTGTTGGGGCGCTGACCCTAAAGAAATACATAGATGAAATACAATATCCCTAAATAAACGAAAGAAATAAATATAAAAGGTTATTTACCGGGAAGTTTGCATAATTACAGCTTGCACCCCTCATAACTTTCAAAATTACAAAAATCTCTCCCGTTTACATTTCATAGCACAAAAGTACCTGCTTGGAGTAAATCTTAAGAGGGTCTTTTTGTGCATGAATGTAATATAAAATATAAACATCGAGGAGAGGTAATTGTAATTTTGAAAGTTAGAGGGGTGCAAACTGTAATTACTCAAACTTCCCGATAAATAACCCTAAATATAAATCAAAACAATAAATGCAATCATCTATAGTTGTCTCTCCGCATCAACGCCAAGCGTTTTTCGAAAGGAGAAATTTGTTGGTACGCTAAATGCACCGTCCTCGTCATGCGGAGATCGTGCTTTCCAGTCAGAATTTCTTCGGATTAATTATAAATTTTCAGTCATACAATTGGAAAGCACGCTCTCCGCTCGAAGTACCAAAAAATCTCTCTTCCTAAAGGGAGAAACAGATTGAATCAATCAGAATATCAGTATATATGCATAACTGCAGCCCAATTTTAAAACAAAACGATTCTAGGATTTAATAATTAGCCATGCATCATCATCAGTTCTTAACCCAGCTTCTTCAAAGGGACAAAACAAAGAATTAACCTACAAAACTTTGGGAACCTTATTATCTCGGACCCGAGAGCTCGATGGGTTCGATGACAAAGGAAGAGGCCTCGCTCGCATCATCATGCGGCTGGAAGAAACTGTGAGATATTCCATGAGCAGTGTCGCGAGATTCTTCGATTTCTTCGGCCGGCCTCGCTGCTTCGAGCGCTCTCACCACTTGCGAAATCTTCGGCCGGAGGATGGGATTGGCCTGCGTGCACAGCAGGACCACCTCAACTGCTTTCTCCAGCTCAGTTCCGTCGAACGAGCCGTTGAGCTGCCTATCAGCCATTATGCATACCCTTTTCTCTTCATACAGCTCTCTCACCTGTGTGCCAAGCTTAACTAGTCAGCAATAAAATTCCTCTATGAATGAAAGAATATCATGCCAGGAAAACTACTTTTCACAATATATTTTATATCAAGTTATAACTGATTTAATCATTTTCTCACTTCTGCTGGTCGACCATGCTCATAAAATGGAAATTTTAGTGCCCTCCATATCACGACCCCGGAAGCGAGAATCTGGCGCCATTTTGCAACGTGTGAAGGTTCGGTCTCGACTCTCCACAACAGCATGAAGCTGAAGTGTGTTCGATGGTACAAAATGTGAAAAGTTAAGCAACTAAGTATAGACTCTGTTTGGCTCGGCTGCATCGATTGGAGATGCAGTAATGAGTAGTTGTGAAAAAATCAACTGTTTTGCTGAGTAGTGACGCTAAAACTGTTTCGAAAAACTGCATTTGCAAGAGCTGTTTGGCGGGGAAGTAGCGGAATTCGCGGCACACAGCCACCTTGCCGCTACGCCAAACAGCCTCATAATAGTCAATTAGGGTTACTACCTAAATTTATCACAGTAGCAAACAAGCTCATGCATCAAAGTATTTTATTTTATAAGCAGAGTTTATACATTGTAAACATACAAATTCAAAGTTCATCTATCACTCACTAAATTCCCAAGGAAATAGTATGGCCTCCCCCTGTATTAACAAAATTTGCAAAAGAGAAACTTGAATTATCTTCACTATATATATAAAAGGAAGCCTAATCTTACACTATCGAATAATCAGAGCGGTTCAATAAATGAGGTTATGGGCAGGTCTACTTCAGGCGGCCCGTAGGTCTAGGACGGGATGGGGACATAAAAGACTAGCCAATTTTAGAAACTCCATGCTGCTTTAATAGAATATGAACCCTCTCATTAGGACAGTTTGAACCATTAACTTCTACAAGTTTTCTGACGGCAAAGATTTCAATTTTTTTGAAGTTTCTACTCACTTTCAAGTATTTTTAGGAGGTTTTTATTTTATAAAATCACGTATATTTAAAGGAATTAGCATTTTATAAAATTTACTATCAGTCGTGTAAGGGTCCCTCTGTGCACAATGCCACAGCAACGGTACTCGGCCGCAGCTCAATGCTCACTGTAACCAAAGCAAATAAAAAATAAAAAGTTCCGCACGGGGAGCATTGATCGGTTGATCAGATATGATCACCGCCGTGCCCTGCTCAAGGGAGAACCTGTGCACATATACACAAATTAATAAGCAGTTGTCGTCAAAAGCACTCACCCGGTCAAGGATCACTCCCTTCTGACATTGGCCGTTTCCGGAGCGCAGGGTTTTCTGTCCGGCTATCAGTTCCAACAAAAGAATGCCAAACCCGAAGACATCTGTTTTCTCCGAAGATTGGCCCGTGGAGAGATATTCGGGGGCTATGTGCCCCACAGTACCTCTCACTGCTGTGGTGACATGAGAATCCCTCCTATCTAAGAGCTTTGCAAGTCCAAAATCTCCTACCACTGCCTCAAATCTTTCGTCGAGAAGAATATTCGCAGCCTTAACATCCCTGTGAATAATCTTAGGGTTGCATTGCTCGTGCAAGTATAGCAGTCCGCGGGCAGCTCCGAGTGCAATTCTCATTCTTTTATTCCAGTCCAAAGATGGCTGCTCCTGATTATGGTCTGTACAAAGCACAATTTTATCGAAGCAATTCTTCAACTTGTTTTGGTATAACGGTCTGTACAAAGCACAATTTTATCGAAGCAATTCTTCAACTTGTTTTGGTATAACAGATATATCCATCATTTATTTATAGCATAGATGATATAATTTATAACTTAAACTTGGTGTTAACATGAAAAACTATCTCAAGATTATTATGCGATAGAGAGATATTGTTAACAACTTAAAAGTTAAATTTTATAAAATTGTAATTAGGCGATGTTGCATGAATCCAAGTGATGGCGGCAATTAAATCATTGATATCTAAGGCTCCGTTTGGCGCAACATTTTTACTCAGGTGAGTTTGGACAAAAACGTCACCGTCATAGGATATGCGTTTGGCGCGACAACGGTTATGCCCGCTGTACAACCCCCATATCCATCGAGTGAGGCCCAGCGTGGAGGGTCGCCGATGTACAACCCAGATATTCGCCGAGCACTCCCAAGGATCCGGGCGGAGAGGGGGAAGGGGGGTCTCGCCCCTCCCTCTCTCGCCCAGCAGGTAGGGGCGGAGAGGGGGGAGGGGGGTCTCGCCCCTCCCTCTCTCGCCCAGCAGGAAGCGGCGGAGAGGGGGGAGGGGGGTCTCGCCCCTCCCTCTCTCGCCCAGCAGGTAGGGGCGGAGAGGGGGAGGGGGGTCTCGCCCCTCCCTCTCTCGCCCAGCAGGAAGCGGCGGAGAGGGGGGAGGGGGGTCTCGCCCCTCCCTCTCTCGCCCAGCAGGTAGGGGCGGAGAGGGGGGAGGGGGGTCTCGCCCCTCCCTCTCTCGCCCAGCAGGAAGCGGCGGAGAGGGGGGAGAGGGGTCTCGCCCCTCCCTCTCTCGCCCAGCAGGAAACGGCGGAGAGGGGGGAGGGGGGTCTCGCCCCTCCCTCTCTCGCCCAGCAGGTAGGGGCGGAGAGGGGGGAGGGGGGTCTCGCCCCTCCCTCTCTCGCCCAGCAGGAAGCGGCGGAGAGGGGGGAGGGGGGTCTCGCCCCTCCCTCTCTCGCCCAGCAGGAAGCGGCGGAGAGGGGGGATGGGGATCTCGCCCCTCCCTCTCTCGCCCAGCAGGAAGGGGCGGAGAGGGGGGAGGGGGATCTCGCCCCTCCCTCTCTCGCCCAGCAGGTAGGGGCGGAGAGGGGGGAGGGGGTTCTCGCCCCTCCCTCTCTCGCCCAGCAGGTAGGGGCGGAGAGGGGGGAGGGGGGTCTCGCCCCTCCCTCTCTCGCCCAGCAGGTAGGGGCGGAGAGGGGGGAGGGGGGTCTCGCCCCTCCCTCTCTCGCCCAGCAGGTAGGGGCGGAGAGGGGGGAGGGGGGTCTCACCCCTCCCTCTCTCGCCCAGGGGAGGCCCCCCTCGTCCAGTTTACTATTCGCAGTCCAGTTTGGCTATCCGCAGTCCAGTGGTCTGCATTTAGTGTTTTAGAACAGCGGGATTCGGCTATCCGCAGCCCAATTCAGGGGTATTTTGGTAATCTGGCAGACCAGTTTTTGGCTGTTCGCAGCCCAATTTCAAGAATCCTATAAATAGGACCAAGGGGGTACCATTGGGAGGAGGCTCTCATTCCAAGGCTAGCTCTCTCCTCTCTCTCTCTCTCCCCAACGAGTCTCTCTATAGGGGGTGAGGAGAGGCTCCAGTGGTGCCCAAGCTTAGTAGTGGCTTGGGAGGGGAAGTTCCAAGGGGACTTCCGGGTATGCGGCGGGACCTCCCCACTAAGCCCTTGGTCCGTTTCCAAGTCCAAGTGTTCTTGTCTAGAGAGTTGGCTCGAGGGAAGTAGGTGTGAGACCACCCCTTTTCTGGGACCCCGAACTCCACGGAGACCGAGTTGTCGGTTTCAACATTTTTGGTGCGGTGAGCGTGGAGAGTGGTCAGCACAGAAATTCTTGAGCCAAATCTCATGACAGGAGACCTCGGAGGAGGAGACGATGAGGGGTCTCACATCCCAAGTGAGGTGGTAGGAAGGGGAGAGTTCAGGACGGCCATCAAGGGAATCATGGAGCTGCTCCAAGGCATCACCAGGGGAGGTGACTGCTCGGCTCCCTCCCCCCCAGACACCGCCTTCTGGGTCGCAAGGAGTGCTCGCCCAGGGGGGGTTAGGAGAGGTTGCCCCAGGGGGTCGACCAGGCAAGGAACCAGTGACTGAGAGTGGCGAGCGGGACCTCGCCGGGCGAGTGCTTTTTCCTAGCCCGGCGAGTGGGGTCTCGCTCGGAGCAGGAGTCGCGCAAGTGGAGCTCGCGAAACCGGCGAGTGGGGGGTCACCCTTTAGCGAGCTGATCATCTCGGCTCCCATCCCGGAAGGCTTCAAGGAGCCCAACATGACTTTCTATACCGGGAAGGATGATCCCGTCCAGCACCTACAGTGGTTCGAGGATACCGTCTCCATCAGGCCCATGACGGACGCGTTCAAGTGTCGTCTCTTCGCCACCACCCTGAAGGACAAAGCTAGGGACTGGTTCCACCAGCTCCCGGTTGGCTCCATTTACAGCTTCGAGGACTTGGGCCGAAGCTTCCAGCTACGCTTCTCCACATCCAAGAAGAGGAAGAAGAATGCTGAGTCCATTTTCCTGATCAAGCAGAGGCACGAGGAGACGTTGGCCCAGTACATGGACAGATTCCAGGAGGAGATCCTGAACATCCAGGAGGTGCCAGGGTATGCCCTCCAGATGGCTTTCACCGTAGGGCTACGAGAGAGCCTCTTCAAAATGCGCCTAACTAGGAAGCCTCCCTTGTCCTTTGAGGACCTGATGGAAAAAGCTGCAAAGGAGGTAGCCACCGAGGCGGCGAACCCGGGGCTAGCAAAGAAGTTGGCGAAGTTGGTGGAGGCCGAGCCAAGAGAGCAAGGTGGCCTCAGGCAGCAGGAAGGAAGGAGGAGGGAAGAGCAGAGGGGTCAAGGGTACCAGGGACCCCAGGAGGGTCAGGAGCAAGGGAGGGGTTTCGCCCAAGGAGGGGGAAACTTCTACGGAGGCCAAGGGAGGCCCAACCCTCCTCTTTGGAGACAGGCCCCTAGGCAGCTCCTACCCCCACCAGCTCAAGCTATGGCGATTCGAAGAGGAGGAGTTGAAGCAAGAGACATCCCAGCCCGTAGGAGAAGGGGGGGAAGGGCGGTGCCATACTGCGACTACCACCAAGCAGAGGGGCATGCAACAACTACCTGCCCAGAGTTCTTGGAGGTGAGAGAGGCGAGAGGTTAGACACAACAGCAGCCGCCGGAGCGGATTGAAGAAGTTCCACCTGGAGCAGTAGTGGATGATGACATCTGCGAGGACCGAACTGACGTAGGAGCCAAAGGACGGGTCGCGGTAATCCACAGGGGGGTAGGGGTCGAGGCCACTCGTAAGGCAAGCCTCCACTCCGTATTTCGACGCAGCGTCGCTTCAACGTCACAGGACCCACCTCCCGAGGAGAAAATCAATTTCTCAAGCAAGGACATGCCAGAACACGAGGATCCATTCTGTGATGCGCTAGTCATTCAGACAGCCATCGAAGGTTACACTGTCTCTCGGATCCTCGTTGACAACGGGAGCTCTGTCAACGTCATTTTCAAGAAGGCATTTAATGAGTTGAAGGTGGAGGCAAGGAGGGTGCTGGCCTCAGATGGGCCCTTGTTTGGATTCTCCGGAGAAAGGAAAGAGGTAGAGGGTGGAGTTGGACTCCAAGTGACGATGGGGGGAGGTTCAAGGAACTGTCGGTTCGTCATAGTTGACGCTCCTAGCAGTTATAATGCCATCTTCGGAAGACCCCTCATCAGCGCCTTCCGATGCGTACCATCATCCTTCCACCAGTGCCTCAAGTTCAACACTGGAGGGATCCAAGTCAGGATCCGCGGAGACCCCAGGATGGCTAGGCACTGCTACGTCACAGCCGTCAACAGCATCTCTTGGCAGGCGGGGGCGGAGGAGATGGAGAAGATCATGGAGAGCATGAGCCAGATGGGAGTGGCAGGAGAAACAGAGGAATGATCATCTCGCGCAAGCAGCCTGAGAGGCGAGTGCCTGGGGGGTATGTTGTGTTTATTTTTTGTTTTTTTTTGTTTTCCTTTGTAGCAAGTTCTACCCCTCGCTGGTTGGGCCAGGAGGTTTTGACAAGGGAAATCCCCCCATTAGATGGATGAAGTTATTTTGCTTATATGATTAGTAAGTTGCCACCGAGATGTCCTCCTCACTCCAGGCTCTCACTAGCTGGGTGGGTCGAATGATCCTCGGATGGGTAAGTTCAACGTCGAGATGTCCTACTCACTCCAGGCTCTCACTAGCTGGGTGGGTCGAATGATCCTCGGAAGGAAGTGCTTGCCACCGAGATGTCCTCCTCACTCCAGGCTCTCACTAGCTGGGTGGGTCGAATGATCCTCGGATGGGTAAGTTCAACGCCGAGATGTCCTCCTCACTCCAGGCTCTCACTAGCTGGGTGGGTCGAATGATCCTCGGAAGGAAGTGCTTGCCACCGAGATGTCCTCCTCACTCCAGGCTCTCACTAGCTGGGTGGGTCGAATGATCCTCGGATGGGTAAGTTCAACGCCGAGATGTCCTCATCACTCCAGGCTCTCACTAGCTGGGTGGGTCGAATGATCCTCGGAAGGAAGTGCTTGCCATCGAGATGTCCTCCTCACTCCAGGCTCTCACTAGCTGGGTGGGTCGAATGATCCTCGGATGGGTAAGTTCAACGCCGAGATGTCCTCACTCCAGGCTCTCACTAGCTGGGTGGGTCGAATGATCCTCGGAAGGAAGTGCTTGCCACCGAGATGTCCTCCTCACTCCAGGCTCTCACTAGCTGGGTGGGTCGAATGATCCTCGGATGGGTAAGTTCAACGCCGAGATGTCCTCCTCACTCCAGGCTCTCACTAGCTGGGTGGGTCGAATGATCCTCGGAAGGAAGTGCTTGCCACCGAGATGTCCTCCTCACTCCAGGCTCTCACTAGCTGGGTGGGTCGAATGATCCTCGGAAGGAAGTGCTTGCCACCGAGATGTCCTCCTCACTCCAGGCTCTCACTAGCTGGGTGGGTCGAATGATCCTCGGATGGGTAAGTTCAACGCCGAGATGTCCTCCTCACTCCAGGCTCTCACTAGCTGGGTGGGTCGAATGATCCTCGGAAGGAAGTGCTTGCCACCGAGATGTCCTCCTCACTCCAGGCTCTCACTAGCTGGGTGGGTCGAATGATCCTCGGATGGGTAAGTTCAACGCCGAGATGTCCTCCTCACTCCAGGCTCTCACTAGCTGGGTGGGTCGAATGATCCTCGGAAGGAAGTGCTTGCCATCGAGATGTCCTCCTCACTCCAGGCTCTCACTAGCTGGGTGGGTCGAATGATCCTCGGATGGGTAAGTTCAACGCCGAGATGTCCTCCTCACTCCAGGCTCTCACTAGCTGGGTGGGTCGAATGTGCCTCGGGGGCGAGGTTCTGCCCCCCTCGATGGATATTTGGGCTTGGACTTTTCTTTCCGAGGTTGTGCCAACCTCGCAAAGAGCGGGGATTGTGTACAACCCCCATATCCATCGAGTGAGGCCCAGCGTGGAGGGTCGCCGATGTACAACCCAGATATTCGCCGAGCACTCCCAAGGATCCGGGCGGAGAGGGGGAAGGGGGGTCTCGCCCCTCCCTCTCTCGCCCAGCAGGTAGGGGCGGAGAGGGGGGAGGGGGGTCTCGCCCCTCCCTCTCTCGCCCAGCAGGAAGCGGCGGAGAGGGGGGAGGGGGTTCTCGCCCCTCCCTCTCTCGCCCAGCAGGAAGCGGCGGAGAGGGGGGAGGGGGGTCTCGCCCCTCCCTCTCTCGCCCAGCAGGTAGGGGCGGAGAGGGGGGAGGGGGGTCTCGCCCCTCCCTCTCTCGCCCAGCAGGAAGCGGCGGAGAGGGGGGAGGGGGGTCTCGCCCCTCCCTCTCTCGCCCAGCAGGAAGCGGCGGAGAGGGGGGAGGGGGGTCTCGCCCCTCCCTCTCTCGCCCAGCAGGTAGGGGCGGAGAGGGGGGAGGGGGGTCTCGCCCCTCCCTCTCTCGCCCAGCGGGAAGCGGCGGAGAGGGGGGAGGGGGGTCTCGCCCCTCCCTCTCTCGCCCAGCAGGAAGCGGCGGAGAGGGGGGAGGGGGGTCTCGCCCCTCCCTCTCTCGCCCAGCAGGTAGGGGCGGAGAGGGGGAGGGGGGTCTCGCCCCTCCCTCTCTCGCCCAGCAGGTAGGGGCGGAGAGGGGGAGGGGGGTCTCGCCCCTCCCTCTCTCGCCCAGCAGGAAGCGGCGGAGAGGGGGGAGGGGGGTCTCGCCCCTCCCTCTCTCGCCCAGCAGGTAGGGGCGGAGAGGGGGGAGGGGGGTCTCGCCCCTCCCTCTCTCGCCCAGCAGGAAGGGGCGGAGAGGGGGGAGGGGGGTCTCGCCCCTCCCTCTCTCGCCCAGCAGGTAGGGGCGGAGAGGGGGGAGGGGGGTCTCGCCCCTCCCTCTCTCGCCCAGCAGGTAGGGGCGGAGAGGGGGGAGGGGGGTCTCACCCCTCCCTCTCTCGCCCAGGGGAGGCCCCCCTCGTCCAGTTTACTATTCGCAGTCTAGTTTGGCTATCCGCAGTCCAGTGGTCTGCATTTAGCGTTTTAGAACAGCGGGATTCGGCTATCCGCAGCCCAATTCAAGGGTATTTTGGTAATCTGGCAGACCAGTTTTTGGCTGTTCGCAGCCCAATTTCAAGAATCCTATAAATAGGACCAAGGGGGTACCATTGGGAGGAGGCTCTCATTCCAAGGCTAGCTCTCTCCTCTCTCTCTCTCTCCCCAACGAGTCTCTCTATAGGGGGTGAGGAGAGGCTCCAGAGGTGCCCAAGCTTAGTAGTGGCTTGGGAGGGGAAGTTCCAAGGGGACTTCCGGGTATGCGGCGGGACCTCCCCACTAAGCCCTTGGTCCGTTTCCAAGTCCAAGTGTTCTTGTCTAGAGAGTTGGCTCGAGGGAAGTAGGTGTGAGACCACCCCTTTTCTGGGACCCCGAACTCCACGGAGACCGAGTTGTCGGTTTCAACACCCGCCACCAAGAAAAAACATAGTTTTGAACATAAAACTGGATGGAGTTCCTTAGGTGAGGTTGGGCGTTCACGAACGACTAAGTAGATTAACTACAAATGGGGTGACTTCTACTGAAGATAGAAGAGTACTTTGGATCTTTTGGCAAGAGAAAATAAAATTTAATCCTCAAAGATTAGAAAGGAAAAGCGGTAAGCCTTAAGACAACATGAATAAAAATTGTTCAAATTTATTTTCAAAAATAGGTTTAATAACTCTTGTCAACACTTAAGAGTGAATAAATAGAAAATGAATATTCAAATTGCCACACAAAATAGTTAGGACAAGGATATGATGATTACAGCATAAGTTAAACAACAACAGTTTATCAGCTTATACCACAGCAGACCCCCCCTCCCCCCACCCCCCACCCCCAGGACAAACAATATTCTAAGATTATGCTTACAGTTAAGACTATGGAAAATCTAATGACTTATTATAAAGTGAACAAATTCTGGCATAGCAACATGGAGATTTACATCATATATCAACACATGCTATTAATATTGCCTAAGAAAAGAAAATATTTTAATACACATTGTGAAGTCTGAGGTTTGTGTGGTAGGAAGGACTTGAATAGAACAGACCTAAAAACTTGTTTATAATAACAAATATAACAGACATAAAAATTGGTTTTCATATATAATTGACAATTTTAAAGGGAACAAACTTCAAAACTGTTTTACCTTAACATTTCTAACAATCAGAAAAAATGATTTACAAATATAATGGACAATATAGATTTCAAAAAACAATTCTTAGAGGTTGTAATTTAAAAAAAAGTAGAGAAAAGAAGAATAAAATGACTGAGGAAGCAAACCTCTCAAGCGATCAGACACGCTCCCATTTGGCATGTATGGGTAGATAAGCATCCTGTCATTTGATGTCATACAGAACCCATACAAACACAGGAGATTCCTATGCAATGCTAACCCAATCATTTCTACTTCTGTTTGGAACTGGATTTCACCAGTAAAGTTGGGATCTTTCAACCTTTTTACTGCAACAACTGTCCCGTTTTTTAGACGCCCTTTATAAACCACCCCAAATCCACCTTGACCAAGAACGTTCTTAGAACTAAAATTACTCGTTGCAACTTGCATCTCCCGATATGAAAACCTCTTTAACTGACCCATTCCAAATTCATAGTTTTGTTCTGTAAAAATGAAATATCACTACACATTTCATCTTAGGAAAATGATTTTATACAAAAAATCTTTTGGAAAACATACCATCAGATGCAAAAGGCAATCTCCAGCGGCATCGATGTATCCAGTAGGCAAGAAGAAGCAAAGAAAGCATCAAAACACAGCCGACACTCAAAGAGACTGCTAAGGCTAACTGATGGTTGCTGTTTTTTCTTGAACTTGTGAGTTCTAAGAATGGAGTATATTTTGTTAGGCAGGGAAAAAGGCATTTGTGTGAAGGAATAATGGATGGCTATGTACCATGGACTACTAAAGAGACATTTGCACAACCATGAGTTGTAGATGAATTGCAAAGAAAATAGTTTCCTGCGACACTAGAGTGTGATAATCTCAAGTTCTCAACAGTTGAAATAAAAGCAATCAGAATGAGAAAATAACATTTTTCTTACAAAAATAATTATATGGTAGTTCAAGATGAAAGGAACATAAAGGATCTGTTTTGTTTGAAGGAACCGAAAGACTGAAAATGTAATAATGAATTGAATTTGCTTTCTAGTTCAATGGATGAGAAATTGAGTGTAAATGTTAATTTTAACTCTGTATTTAGTTGATAAACGTATGAGGTTATGCTGAGAATATAATCACACTGCAGGAAACTCCGGTTGTCTTGTGCATTTTTTATAGATATTAAGTCCCTCCACCTATCACCAACTAGCTTTAGTTGGATGCCTAGGTTCTAAAGTATTAACCGAGTATGAATTCAATATCTTGGCTAAACGTGTTAGGGGTAAGGCTTCACCCGTACCGGTGGGCAATACCAGCTGCTCAAATACCGCACCACGCGAAGCGGTCCACGGCAATGATCCATAGTGGCCCCCAATCCGGAGCCCCTAACAGGGCCGCGGCCCCCACACTCCAACCCGTCTCCTCAACCAGTTTAATTGAGGCGGGTTGTTGAGGCTGAGATTCGATCCCCAGACCTCCTTGATAAGTAGCCTTCAACACGGCTCTCATCACCAACTGAGCCGATGTTACGGCCCACCCAACCAGGTCCGCACAGGTCAACACCCTGTGGGCCCAGGGCGTCCGTACCAGGGCCGCGGTCCATACACCCCAACGCGTCTCCCCTTTAGCTTCTCCGGGCCGCGGCTCAGTTGGTGATGAGGGGTGTGTTAAGACCTTCTTGTCAAGGGAGGTCGGGTGTTCAAAACCCAGCGGCTTCACGCTCCTACAACAACGCGCCCCGGAGAAGCTAAAGGGGAGACGCGTTGGGGTGTATGGGCCGCGGCCCTGGTACGGCCGCCCTGGGCCCACAGGGTGTTGACCTGTGCGGACCTGGTTGGGTGGGCCGTAACATAAAAGTGCACTTTTATGTTAGGGGTAAGGCTTCACCCGTACCGGTGGCTCCGGCCGTGGCCGACCTCATAAGGTCCGCCGGAGGGGGCCCAGGGGACCCCGTTGCCATCGTATGCCGATCGGGCGTGCGTAAGCCCGATCCGAACGGGATCGGCTTCCGTCGAGCCCGATCCCATCAGGGCTCCTCCTGTCGAGGTCGATCCGCCTCCTTGCTGCCCTCCGCTTGCCCCGCTAGTGATTTCGGTGCCGTTCGATGCCGCCGGAGGGAGATAGGACGCCTCTGCTTCGAATCCGTTTGGAATTTGAGTTTTTCCTCTCAGATTTTGCATGAGGCCCTTGATCTCTTCTAAACGCTGATCCAGACGTTCCTCCAGTTGATCCGTTGTCTTCTTCAAACGATCTTCCAAGGCGTTGACGGTATCCGTCAACCCTACATAATTTTCCTCAATCGTGGCGATGCGGGCGAGTTCCGCTTCGGAGCGCGTCACCATGGCCGAGGAGCGGCTGCTCTGATACCAAATGATACGAACTAGAAGAGGGAGAGAGATCTAGAGAGAAAGATAGAGGTAGAGAAGATGACGGCTACAAGAAATTAGGGTTGGAGAAGAGAGAAACCTGAAAATAAGTCTTCAATAATCCTCTCATCAAGGGGGGACCGGGTTTAAATACTCCTCCCGGTCCCCAGGGGCCGTCCGGCCCCAATAGGGGCTGAACCAAGTCGGTTCAGCCCCCCTGTTGCTGTTTTATTGAAGTGGGGCTGAACCGGATGGTTCAGCCCGCTCTTTTGTCTGAGCCTCCTTTAGCCTGCGCCTATACTGATGCCCGTGGAAGCGTGTCATGTCGCTTGGCGTAACAAAACGCCACACGGAAAAAATTTTGTTGTCTCTCGAACTAAGGGCTTGATGTGTGAGTGGAAACTTGTTGGCCCAGTCCCACATTAATTTGTGCACGCACATCAGCCTGAACTAGGAAACGCAAGGATGAGTCAGGGTAATGCCAGACTCAAAATCATGAGTCTCCTTTCAATTTACAATTCTTTATTTCCTTTAACTAATAGTCATTTATTTCCATCAAGTAAATGCCTTTATAATCCTTCTTGTAAACCTCTATATATAGAGAGGTGTTGTGTATAGATCAGACATGCGAAGTTTTCCCTAAGGATATATAATCGTGTAGTTTTGCTTGGGTGAATACCAAATATTTATAATGACTCGACTCATAATATGAGAGGTATCTTTTAAAAGTATGTAGTGGAATTAAGTTATGAACTCAATTAAGCATGCTATGGTAGAAGAATTACTAGGATGGGGGGTGACGAACGGTAAGGTCCTAGAGGGGCTAAGGGTATTTTCTATATGCAAATGCACTTTCCGGCAATATATCTTACTTGTAATAATTTTTTTTGGTTTATAAATCAAAATGCTAAATGAGTCACAATAGAGAAGGCAAACAAACAAGGAAAACACGAGACGTCGTATATATAAAAGAGTATTCAAAATCAAATGGCTAAGTAAATGAAAACTCACAGAGATTCAATAGTTTGAAACAACGATTACAAACGGCATACTCTTTGAAGAGAAAATAAACACTTAATTCAACACTAAGAATTAACTTCAAAACAAATAAACTCACACGGTAGTACTAGTAGTAGTAGTAATAGTTGTAGAGAGCTTGGAGAGTATCTCCCGGTATTGGGACAAGTAAGGACACTGAAATTCGAACTCCTAGTGGATTTTTGGGGTGCTGGACAGCAGGTAACGGGGCTGTAATTTGAGTTCCCGGGGGCTGGAATAGGGGGCTGCTGCTGTGTATGGTTGGGGTGGACGGAGAGGGAAGAGAGGGTGGTGTTGGAAAGGGGTTGGAGGTGGTTCCACGAGTGGGGCTGCCGCCGTGGCTTAGGAGGCCGGCTGCGCAAGGAGGGAAGTGCACGATTGGAGTAGGGGAAGAGGTGGTTCCACGTGAGTTTGAAAGGGGGGGGGGGAGTGGGGCTCGGTTTGTGGGAGAGGTGTGGTGTGGTGTGAGGGGGACCGGCTGTTGTAAAGAGGAGAGGGGCTTGGTTGTGGGCTGCCAAGCGGTTCCGTGAGGGGTAGTGGGGAGAATGGATGATTAGGAGTAATTTTAGGATAGTGGGGAGTTATGGAGGTAGTGGAGGAGGTAGTTACGGTAGTTATGGGGTAGTGGGGTGGTGGTTGGCCGGAGGTGGTCGACGGAAAGGTGGCCGGAGGTGGTGACTGGAGGTGTTTTCCGGAAAACAAAGGAAACTTGGAGGGTGACGGTGAAGGTTCGCCGGAGGTGATTGGGGAATGTTTTTCGATGATCGCCGGAAACCGGAAATGGAGGGAATTTGGAGGGGGAAAGGGGGCTGTTTTGGAGGTATTTGAAGAGAGGAATGTTGGGTGGACGGCCGGTAGTTGGAGGGGCGAATTTGGGTTGCCGGTTGGTGGTGGTGGTGGGAGGGAAAGAGGGCTGTTGTAAAGAGGAGGGACCGGCTCTTGTAAAGAGGAGAGGGGTTGGGTTGTGGGCTGCCAAGCGGTTCCCGTGAGGGGTAGTGGGGAGAATGGATGATTAGGAGTAATTTTAGGATAGTGGGGAGTTATGGAGGTAGTGGAGGAGGTAGTTAACGTAGTTATGGGGTAGTGGGGTGGTCGACGGAAAGGTGGACGGAGGTGGTGACTGGAGGTGTTTTCCGGCGATCGCCAGAAAACTGAAAACGAAGGAACCTTGGAGGGTGATGGTGAAGGTTCGCCGGAGGTGATTGGGGAATGTTTTTCGATGATCGCCGGAAACCGAAAATGGAGGGGATTTGGAGAGGGAAAGGGAAAGGGGGCTGTTTTGGAGGTATTTGGGGAGAGGAATGTTGGGTGGACGGCCGGTAGTTGGAGGGGCGAATTTGGGTTACCGGTTGGTGGTGGTGGGAGGGAAAGAGGGCTATCGGTTGTAGGTGGTAGGGCTGGATTGGGGGCCGGTTGGAGGTGAAGGGTGGGTGGGTGGGGTGGGGTGGGGTGGGGTGGGGTGGGGTGGGGGTGGCTCGTTTTGGAGGGGAAATGGAGGGGATGTTGGCCGGCGGCAAAGGGGTGTGAGGGAGGTCCAAGCTTCGCACCTGGGGGTTCCGGCTTAAGCACCGATTGATCAAAAACAAGACTTCTTTGCTTCAACTTTCAATCCCTCTCTTTAGAGCCCTCTATCTCTATATATAGACTAGAGAGGGGCAACAAATGGTGTAATGATTCTACGTTCATTGTCTCCCTCAAAATAAACAAAATTACAATGTAAAAATAAAAATGCAAAGACCGAAAAATGTTACGATCGGCGATCCGCTCGAGATGAGTGGTCCCGATCGTTACTGGGCTCGTGACCGACGAGAATAGACCCTAACGGGCCATGTGGCATGATCCCCATCAACTCCTCCCGTCTCAAAAGCATTTATCTCCGAAGAATTGAGATGATCGTAGTGTCGTCGTAGGGCCGGGGCGAGTCTCTCAAGCTTTGCTGCGGAAACCCAAGTGTCGTCGATAAAAGTGCGGTCCGGCCAATGGACCAAGTATCTGACTCTGTCTGGTACTGGTACAAGCTCATAGGTCACGATCTCAATGATGACATTGAACCGTCTGGAGCCAGTGGACGATGAGACCGGTGTCAGAGGAAGTGGTACTACTGCGGAAGAAGCTGGAACTGTAGCTGGATCGGTGATGTCGTCGAACGGTCTGGTGCTTGTGGACGGTGAAACCTATGTCGGCGGACGCAGTACTGTCGTGGAAGAAGTCGGATGATCAATCGGTGCTGAAGACTCGGGTTGCGGTGTGGTAGTTAGTGGGAGTTGGGAGTATGGCTGAGTAGTAGACGAAGACTGAGGCTGAGGAGCTGAGGTGGCAGGAGGCGAATGGTACATGTAGTCGTGTGGCTTAAAGAATTGAGTCAAATCTTCAACGTTGAATACGAGTGAAATCCTCATACTCTTCGGAATATCTAATTCGTAAGCATTTATTCCATCTCTTTTGAAGGCAGTGTAATAACTCATTCGCTTAGCATTTAATTTTCGAGAAGTTCCCTTAGGGAACCTCTTAGCACGTATACGGACCATCACTTGTCCTCATTCTTTGAAGCTTTGTAGTCTCCTGTGACTATCATCATAAGATTTATAAATGACATTATTGTAAGTAATTTTTTGTCGGATAAACTCATGCAAACTATGGAGGTGTCTAGCAAAGGACTCGACAGACTCGCTAGGGTGGAACTCTATGGGTAGAGGAATAAGATCTATGGGCTTCCTAGGCTCATGCCCTAAGACTATCTGGAATGGACTCAACCCTGTCGTCCTATTTATCGAGTTATTAAATGCGAACTCTACCATGGGTAATATTGAATCCCAAGAGGAGGTGTGGTCACCAACAAGGCATCGTAAGAGATTTCTTAGACTTCGGTTTACTGCTTCAATCTGACATCAGTTTGTGGCTGATAAGCGGATGAGAATTGTAGTGTAGTGTTTGTCTTCTTCCATAGGCTTTTCCAGAAATAGCTCATGAATCAGAAATCTTGATCAGATACAATGGTCTTAGGTAGACCGTGAAGCTTGAAGATGTCTTGAATAAATATCGATGCGACATGCGACGCATTGACAGTCTTGCTGCATGCGATGAAATGAGCCATTTTGGAAATCAATCAACAACGACAAGGATAAAGTCGTGTTTGCACATGGTGCGAGGTCAACCGAGCACAAAGTCCATATTAATGCCACCCAAGACTAGTGTGCTGTCGGAAGTGGTGTATATAGACTCATGTTCTATCGCGACCCTTTGGCCGTCTGACAGATATAGCAATGTCAGACGACTCGAGTAACGCCCCTTATGAGTGTGGGCTAATAAAAACGATCTTCCACAAGTGCGGTGGTTTTATCTCTTCATGTGACGCATCGACAGTCTTGCAGCATGCGATGAAATGAGCCATTTTGGAAATCAATCAACAACGACAAGTAAAGTCATATTTGCACATGGTGCGAGGTCATCCGAGCACAAAGTTCATATTAATGCAACCCAAGGCTAGTGTGGTGTCGGAAGTGGTGTATATAGACTCGTGTTCTATCGCGGCCCTTTGGTCGTCTGACAGATGTAGCAATGTCGGACGACTCGAGTAACGACCCTTATGAGTGTGTGCTAATAAAACGATCTTCTACAAGTGCGGTGGTTTTATCTCTTCCAAAGTGACCAGCTGCACCGTCAGCATGCATCACCCATACTAGATCTCGAATGGATGTACTGGGGATGCATAGAAGCATGTCGCAAAATAGATAACCATCGGTGATCGAAAAGTCAAGGATGACCTCAGGTGGGTCCAGAGACAGTGCGGAGTATATAGTCGCAAAGTCTGGACATGTCGGATACTCCATGATCAAATGCTCGAATCCCGTGATCTCAGTGGTAAGGGTGTGGAGTAGGCCCACTCGGCGGCAAAGTGCATCAGCTAGTTGGTTCTCAACACCAACTCGATGTTTAAGAATGTAATGAAAATCTTGTAAATATTCTATCCACTTTCGTGGAGATGACTCAATTTCTTCTGGGAGTCTAGATAATGTAAGGTCTGGTGATCCGAATATAATCTAAACTCACGGGGGAGGAGGTAGTGTCTCCAATATCTTAGAGATTGATCAATTACGTAAAACTCCCAGTCGTAGATGGAATATCCCTATCGAGCGTCGTTTAGTTTCTCACTAAAGTAAAAAATTGTGCGACCTTCCTGACTAAGTACTCCCCCTATGACTACGGCGGAAGCGTCGCAAGCTACCTTGAATGCTCGGTTGAAATCGGGTAACCGGAGTACTGGGCCCGTGATCAATTTTGCTTTAATGTCCTCAAATGCCTGTGTGGCGGCGGGTGTCCAATGAAAATCTCCCTGTCGAATGCAGCTTATATAGGGAGCCATAATAGTGTTGAAACCTCTGACAAAGTGTCTGCAACGTGGCCAACCCATGAAAGCTTCGAGCTTCATGGATATTTGTGAGGATTTACCAGTCTCGAATAGACTTGACTTTATCAGGATCTACGGACACGTCTGATAACTTCTCACAAAGAAGTTATCTTGATTCATAATTTTAACCAATTTGTCTAATATGTTTGATAAATATGGATTTAAATGTATTAAATATTAAAAATTTATTATTCTGGTCAAGTTTGGATATTATCACTATTTTCGTATGCTTTTATTGTAGAAATTCCGAAGAAACCAACTTGAAGGGATCGAAGAGAAGGCGTAAGAGAAGGTGTTGGGCGCAGAGAAGCAGGCAGAACGAAATATGTTGTAACATTTTTAAATATGTTGCAACATATCGGCGAATCCTGAAATTTTAATTTTGAGAATCTTTCAAATCGGCGGTTACACGAGGGAATAGACGCATCTATTCGTCCAACCTGAGATTCCTAATGGGGCGCACAACCATAAATACCAAATGGAGAGAAAAAAGAAGTATCTTTGGACATTTTTCACATAAGAGGAATTAGAGATCTAGGGTTTGGGCGGCTCTTGGAGGAAGAAGACACCATTGAAGAAGAAAGGATCCAAATTTCTTGCATCATGTTTTGTAAGATCTCTCTAATTTCGTTGTGTTTGATCTCAGTTATGAACTAAACTCTCATAGTCTTGTATGATGAGAGTACTATGTGTGTTTTGATGATGAATTTCTCCTAAGTTTTAAGTTTTTTTTATAATTTATATTTATGGAACTTATGAATTTGATAATGAAAGCTTTGGATTATGCTTTTATCTCTTATTGCGTTGCGAGAATCGAGAGATGAGTTACGTAGTATTAGTTTGAAGGTTATCTTATTACACCGCGAGAATCGAGAGATGAGTGGTGTGAATTTTTAACCAAAGTTTCTTTAATTTTACTGCGCTTCAAGATTCGAGAGAAGAGAAGTGCAAGTGTTTCATAAGTTCACTATAGCATAAAAGGGAGAAAGAGATTTCATCTTCTTGCTAGCGACCATGATTTTCTCTTCATAATATTTTCATTCCACCTGAGTTAGAGATGACTAGGGGAGTGTAAGATATCAAGATTTCCGATATCGAGGGATAATGATTTCTTTTATAAAATCGTCGCAAGATAAATTAAAGAACAATCACATATAATATTACTTTCAAACATCATCATAATAGACATAGGAAATCAGAAATACAAGACTGTTTTTTCCAACTGATAAAAAGTTATTTTTAAAGAGTTTATTTAGTTTAAATCTTCATTTATAGTTTTTATTAACTTTCAAAATCACCTCATTTGATCTACTTGGATTTAAAGAAACGGTGTAACTAGTATTTGCAAGCATTAGATTAATCGCTTCTCCGTGGGAACAATCTTTATTCACACTTTATTACTTGATCTGACACGTGCACTTGCGTATAAACCATTTTTCGCGTATCAACGTCTGAGGCAGAGATGATGAACCCTAGAAAGTATACAAACTCGGATGGAAATGTGCACTTTTTCATATAGATATAAAATTGCTCCTTTCGAAGGGAGCCAAAGAGCAATCGTATGTGTGAGGTGATCCTCGTGAGTCGGACTGTAACTAGGATATCATCAAAATAGACTACGAGTGACTTTCCCATATACATGCGTAAAATCAGAGTCATCACACACATGACTGTACAAGGGATGTTGGGTAACCCAAAGGGCATAACCAACTACTCATATAACCCGTCCTTTATCTTAAATATGGTTTTCCACTCATCAACCTCTCTGACCCTGATCTGGTGGTACCCGCTCCGTAGATCTAGCTTTGAAAAGATCCGAGCATCTGACATGGTGTCTAAGAGGTCGTCAAGTCGAGGAATGAGAGACCGATATTTGATCGTGACCTTGTTAATAGTCTTGCTATCAAGGCACATTCACCAACTAACATCCTTTTTAGGTGTAAGAAGGGTAGGTGTAAGACGGATATTTGATCCGAGCATCTGACCGCTCAAGGGCTCAAACTTTCTCTAATAAATTGCTCCCGTCGACGATTTGAGTTCTGAGCTCTTTATGTTCGTCAGGATTCATCTGATAGTGCGGAAGATTCGGTAAAGATGATCCCGGTATAAGATCGATTGCGTGTTGGATTTCCCGTAATGGGGATAGCTCATCAGATATGATATCGTTGTACTCATCTAGGAGGCGTCGAACATCGGGGTGAATGGAACAATCCTGGTAGTACTTCATATATTATTAGTTGGGTCATTATACATGGTATCAGAACAATCACGGTCCAAAAGCTCGCCTTCATATCACCTAAACAAAAAGAAGTTTTTGTATTAGAGGTCAAAGATCCTATATATGTGGGGGCGTGTTGAGAATATAATCCCACAACAAGAAACTCATGTAGTTTGTCCACTTAAAGTAAATCCTGAACCCCACAGCCTATATCCAATTGTTTCTAGGTTAGAGGGATGAAAAGTAAGTGTGGAAGACCATCAAGAATAGCAATCACAGCTACAGTCCAAGGCCCATAATTCTTATTCAATTTTCACTCTCTTTCTCGCTGCATGGCTTTCTTAAATAAAAAATCAAACACAATTATGCACATCTCCTGACAGTTCTTATTACATTATGAGAGGATGTGAGTCAAACTCTCAAAGTGATAATTCTAATTATATTATGAGAGGATGTGAATAAGTGATAATCTGGTAAATTTTCTTCTCTTTTTTTATTATGGTTGGAAAGGTAATTATCGACGAAAAATTGCACTTGTAGATATTTCCAAGGTATACCCACTTCCCTATTGACTACGGGTTCATTTGGCGCGGCGGTGGCGGGCGGCGTTTGCGGCAAACGCCGCCGCAAGGCGCGTAACCAAATGCGTGGCGGCGGCGTTTGCCGCGTCTCCACCCGCCGCGCCTGAGGAATGGAGCTCTTCCCCTCCGTTTCGAGCCCCGCCTCCCGTTCCCAACCCCCCCTTTCCACCCGCAGTTGCCGCCCGCCACCGCCGCGCCAAATAAAGCCTACATTTGGGATGAAACCACAACAAAAAATTGTCAAGTAAATTGCATTTGCATTCCCTCTAATTCCTCCTTCAAAACCAAGCATACCCTAAATTTCTACTATCAATATAACATCAGTTTAACAAACCTGTAGTCTTTTGCAGAAATCCTTGGGATTTGACCACTTAGATTGTTATAGGACAAATCTCTGTTACAAAATATCTCAGTAAGTCCTAAATAAGAATGCAAGATACTATGTTAAAGAAAGAAAATCAACCTAGTACATACAGGAATGTAAGTCCAGCAAGTTTGGCAACAGCTTCAGGTATGGGACCAGAAAAATTATTCCTGTCTAGTCGCCTGTATAGGAGAAACAAATTATATTTCCACATGTGATTATTGAATCCATTAAGAGAAAACCTAATTGAATACAGAAATCTTACAGGTAGCCTAGCTGAGTCAGAAATCCAAGGGACCTCGGAATTTCACCAACAAAATGGTTTCTAGATAGATCTAGAGTCTTAAGCTGTGATAATTTCCCAATCTCAGTAGGAAGAGGACCTTCTATTTTATTGTCGTGCAAGAGCCTGGAATGGAAAAAGTGGTAAGAATTAATTATGTAACCATTAGAATCTTCAATAAATGCAACCCAATATGTCAACAAAAGAAAAGAGAGAGATTTGTTTCTCTTCTTTATCAGCTATATTTCTTACACCACAAAAAAGAAATGAAAATAATTGAAAGAAGTTTTAGGCCCAAGTCGAAAATGCTTATCTAAACTACATTAAAGAAAATTCTTTACAAGATTTCATGATCCTCATACAAGACCTCTTAAACGTACTCATATAAGACTTTTTTATTCTTCATTTTTATCTCTAAAATAATGTTGCAAAATTTTTTTCTTCCTTTTCAAATTAGTCGAACGGGCAGAGCCCGACAAAGAGCACAAGCGAAGCCGTGGCCATCCAAAGCTTTTATAGATAGGCGGAGCCTGTTCGCACAAAGAGCAGTCGTGCACGACTGCTGGTTATATTATACGAAAAAATGTTGCTGAGATATAACACAAAGAAGGGCTGCTTGGTTTTGATGTTAATAAGCTGCCAATATTATTTGTTAAATTAATGTTCTGTTTAGAACTATTATATTTAAAAGTCAAAGTTATTAGACTGCAACTATTATTAAGATGGTGTGATCTAATGTCAGCAGATTCAAGTGGCAACTAAATTTAGGTAAAATAAGACACATTGGTCGCTAATACAGTTTTGTTGAGAGGGTATATTAGTAATCAAATATTTAAATCTATGTACTATATATAAAATAAATTTTCACATCCTGTAATGATTTTTTACTACAAAATAACTAATTAATATACAATCATATGATCAGAAATTCTTCCTCCGATTAAAAATAAAGTAGAAATTAATTAATTACTATCACATACACTCCAAGTCAAATTTCTTAAACCCTAAACGGATATACGCAATTATGCCAATTCCCAACGGGTTTGCGAATCTCCTCGAATTTACCAGACATCATGCCCCACCGCTAGCATCATTGAATGACAATAAGAGATGTCTATCGACCAAACAACCTCTATTTCGGAACTTCTAAATTATGTTATACTCTTTCATGAAAAAAAGCCTAAACAATTCATAAACTTTGTAAAACAAATAGTGCGGAAAAAACTCCTCAGGTTGAAATTGTGATCATACCCTCTATTTAATTGCCCAATTGATTAGTTCATTATTTTCAGCAAATGAATTAGGTTGATGGCGCAGGTTGTCACGGTCTTGGCATTGACAACTCAACTGTGACCAAGGTTCCAAAAATTTTGAGCGCATGAGGCCGTTAGGGTTGAACAAGGTTCATATGATGAAGGCCAACTGTGATGTTTCTTGGCGTCCAATGATGAAATAGTCTTTAGATGGCTAAAGAGAATTCTTGAAGATGGTAGAAGATTCTAGAATAATATGGAGTATTCTAGAGTTGTGTAGAAACTATAGTATATTGCAAAATATTGTGGAGAATTCTGTGTAGAATCTTCTAAACAAATGTAGATGAATGTAGACGAATCTAGAATATTCTAAAATTATGTAGAAGTGTGTGAATGTGTCTAGAGAAGTCTAGAGTATTCTAGAGTTATGAAGAAGTGTGTGAATGTGTCTAGAAAAAGTCCGCAATATTCTACATTTATGTGGAAGTGTGTGAAAGTGTCTAGGCAAGTCTAGAATGTTCTATAATTGTGTGGAAGAGCCTTGTATATTAGAAGTATAAGTGTGTAGAGAGGATAGAAAGTTCCAGACAGGTCCATGTGTGGAGAAGTCTAGAAGCTCAAAGTTTTGGAGGAAAGAATGAAGGTCAATAACAATATAAGGCCTCTCTCTTTTCGAGACATCCACATTTCCATCCAAATTTTGGAGTTGTGAGAGTTTGGTCCTTGGAGTGCTTAGTTTGTTGGAGTCTTCAAGTGTTGAGTGTTTGAGATTGTTGGATGTTTGTTGATGTATGTCTTGATCAATGTATGTCCCAATCAACTATCTTGTAATTGTATTCTTAAGTATAGTTTGATTTCATCTACTCCGCTGCATTGAACTAAAGTTCCATGAGCGTGACAAGGTGCTCATCTGTAAAATAATAGCTTAGTATTTCGAATTGCATTGCCCATGATGATACAAAGAAATGCCAAGTTTCATTTCATTTTATTGATCTTAAAAAGGTATACGTTATGACTAACATGATATTTTATTTTTTGCGCATTAAATAAAAAAAAGGGTGTTAAAATACATTGAATCATGGTAGGTTTGAATTTTAGTATGGTGATACTAAAAATAGAAGACCTCATACAAGAAATACAGTTTTAGTATGGTGATACTAAAAATTACCAATTTATCTTCTTACAAAATAAAATGATACCTAGGTGTGATAAGTTTAAGTATCTTGGATTGATGATTCACATGAATAAAGATATAGATAATGATATAATGTCTGAAGTTAAGGTTGGGTGATTAAAATGGAGATAAAAAATACCATGTGATGAGAGAATATCATGGAAAATTTGAGTATTGAGCATTAAAATGTTTGTTGAAATCTAAGTTAGTGTGACGGGAACGAGAATGTTAGTACTAAAAAAATAGAAAAAATAAATTAAGTAATGGCTATATTAAAGGAATAGTGGGAGTGACAAGCAGATAGGTTTGGGTGATTTGGGGATGTGCAATGAAAATAAAAAAAATGGATGCACAAGACAAGCAAATAGATATAACCTTCCAAAATTGTGTACACGAGAAGGGGTAGATCCGAGATAATATAGATGAAAATTATTCTAAATGATTTACAAACTTTAGGTTTAACAAATCAGACATCACTCAATTATAAATGAAAAACAAATACTGTGACAGAGCTATTGATGATGGTGTTGATGATGATGCATAATTTGGGTTTCACCAAAAACAGTAGGGCATAAAAATTGACATCAATGAACAATCATAACTCATACGTGAATATTTCTTAAAATATTTCAAGAGATTGAAAACCTAGGGATTTAGAATATATCATCTTTGAGCAAACTCACATAGTTTGAAGGTGACTTAGGTTTCCCACGCTGGCAGATAGAGTACCTGAGAAGCCATTGTTGGCCATTTCCCTGCCATAACACGGAGAAAGCAAACAGTGCTGTACTCAAATGATACCACATTCTAAACTAACCGATTAGGGCAGACGAAGGATGAAGAAATACAGAGAGATGACGAAGCCATTGGATGAGCAGCCGACCATGGTCCAGGTGCATGGGTCCACGGAATTGATGTCCCATCCACCCATCACCGCCGTCTCAACACTAATCTCCCTCTTGATCGACATCAGCGCCACCACTGCGATCCAAACCCCAATCGCGCTTCGATTATTTCAACAGGAAAAGAAATCCAAAACAGAAAGCCGCAATTAGTCTATAATAGGAGCAGAACCTTCGTTGTTGACGCCGCTGGGAGAGAGTGGGGGATCGGTCGAGTGCGCGAGATACGCCAACGAGGAGAAGATCTCGGCCAGGAGAAGGAGAAGCGCAAGCCATCGCTCCACGGCTGGGTACATCCAAGAGGTTTTCTTCTTCGACTGGTACAGGCCGCGGCTTGCAGATATGAAGATGTCCGGGACGATTCCACCATTGTCGTCGAATATATTAAACAAAAATGCACAAAAAATTAATTGGTGGGTTCTTCGTATCTCTCCCGCCCTATCCTCGAAAGTTTTTCCGAGGAATTAAAAATTAAAACAGCGAGCAAGTGATCGGGAACAGAGCGAAGAAGACCAAGTTCCTGGAGATTCCTCGAGGTCGTGCAGCTTTAGGGTTTAGGGAGAGAGAGAGAGAGAACAGTTTTTTGAAGGAATTTGTAATAATTTTGGTGTTAAAATATCTAAATCAGTCTTTAAATTTTAAGCAGTAGTTGAAATAGGTCTCTAAATTTAAAATATTTGAAATAAATTCGTATAGTTTCTAACTTTTTTGAAGTAAGACACTTTACTTTCCATCCACTTTATTACTGGTTTTAGTGGCGAGACGCTCATGTGACAGACACGAGCTCCTACGAGTTAATACAAGTGGCAGACACGAGACCAATCACGAAGGAACCCAGATCGCGACATGGGGCTCCCCCTATCAATTAACTAATGCAACTTAAAATAAACAAAATATCAATTAATTAATGTGAAAATTAGTTATACACCAATTTTAAATTTTTGTTAAAAAAAATCTTAATGATGTATATATATCGTGCATATCAAATCAATTTTAATATAGCTGATACAATTAAAATTAGCTTCTCAAAAATACCGTTGACAGCCTACCGTAATATGTATATGAGATTTACTAAGAACTTTTTCGATTTTATGGGTTTTCATCGAAATTTTAATTTTGAGGATAATTTGTAATTACAGTATTGAATTTATTTTTTAAATAAATTATAATATATATTAATTCATTAGATAAAAATAATAAAGCTATATTTGACAACTTTAAATTTTTCACCAAAGCCAGCTATTCTCTTTTAATATTGTAAAGATATGTTGAGGTGGTGAGTATATATGTTGATTGTTGAGTTAAGAAATTCAATTATTATCGGCGGATGTGAGGGTTTTAATTAAAAATAATATGAAGTATATTATTTATGCTCGATAAAAAAATAGTATAATTAATATATTTTTGATATCCGCTCATATCTCCGGCTTCCGAGTAGAGATTTAAAACCGTTAATAAATTAGATGAAAACTTAGGTGAAACTTTTTCAAAAAAATTAGAAATTAAAGGTACTCATTTCAAATATTTAAAATTGGACGTTGTTAATAGCAAATCTTGAACGGATATTAGCAAACCATCAACACTTAAAAAAATATGCGGTATTTAAAAATACGTCTTATAGGTGCATTTTTAGGAAAAGTGTTCAACATCAAAGTTGTAGATCTCGTCGAGATCTACAACTTTTATGTTGAACATTTTGCCTAAAAATGCACGGGTTAAGCGTATTTTCAAAATGCGCGAGACTATTGTGAAATATTTTGTGCATTTTGAAAATACGCTTAAACCGTATATTTTTAGGCAAAATGTTCAACACGAAAGTGGTAGATCTCGACGAGATCTACAACTTTGATGTTGAACACTTTTCCTAAAAATGCACCTATAAGGCGGATTTTCAAATACCACTTATTTTTTTAAGTTTTGATGGTTTGCTAATATCCGTTCAAGGTTTGCTATTAACAACGTCCTTAAAATTTTAGGGACTTATTTCAACTTCTGCTTAAAATTTAGTACCTGATATAATTACTTTGCCAAAATTTGATAATTAATATATATTTTATCTATTTATTACACTGTTAATAAGGTATATTATCAGTATACGGGAGGAGTCCAATAAAAATCTATTTTTAATTATATCATCATCTATAAAATAAAATAAAATTAGCTGCAATTGTCTAGCAAAAATCTAAATCAGTCCAAACTATAGCACTTTTTTAAAATCAGCCTCTCAACTTTTGAAAGACTGAAATCAGTCCCTATACAAAAAAAATTTCTATACTACTAAAACAACCCAATTTAATCTTAAAGGCTGTTTTCGTTACCCAATTTAATGTTTTCATTATTAAACTTTTAATGTTTCCAATGGCAAGATCGTAATAATATATCTTTCGATCCTTTCGGCTGCATTCGTTTCACGGGTTTTCAAACAAAGGTTTTCGTCCAAAACCAAAAATACTTGGGTTTGGGAATTTGTCCAAAACTCAATTATATTGTTCATTTACATGATGGTTTTCAGTGACAGGAATTGAATCTGTCAATTTTTATGTTCAGGTACACGATGAAATTCAACGTAGGAATTGATATTTGATCAACAAAAACTCACGATATTTTAAAAACAGACATGCAACATAAAACAAAAACATAATATGATTTCATCAATCAAAAGTGTCAATATCATATGCATAACATCAACAAAATAAACAGCTAAACCATCAAACTATCATCCTAATTGCACGCATAATCAACTCCTCCACAGAAGCTCTGTCATAATTAAGAAGAGCTCGCACTTTATCTCGTCAGTGTTGAGCATGTCCATAGCCCTTATCAGATCATACTCTGAAAGCTCTGACATAACTAATTTACATACACACACACACCAATACACAAACATGTACATACACTCCCATACAAACATGTACACAAACTAATTTACATACACACACACACGCCCATACACAAACACATACTCTTCCATACAAGCACATAGATACAAAAACTAATTTACACACACACACACACACATACAACATGTACACAAACTAATTTACATACACGCACACACTCATGTACAAACACATAGATACAAAAACTAATTTACATACACACACGAATACAAGTATACAAACTAATTTACATACACACACACACTCATACATAAACACATAGATACAAAAACTAATTCACACACACATACAACATGTACACAAACTAATTTACATACACACGCATACACAAACAAATCTACACACACATACATATACACCAAGTAATTTACATATACACACCCATACACACACAAGCTAAATAGACAACACACACACACATAAGCTAAATAGACACACAACACACACAAGCATACACAACATATGAATACAACATTAGAATAACACAACATACACACACAAACATACATTGCACAAGAGCCTAAAATACATTGCAACTCACACACACAAAGACAAGCATACACACATAAACATACATTGCAACTCCCACAAAAAAGAAAACAAAAATCCTAAAATAATCTACATTGCACAAGCTAACAATTTTCCAAAGCCCAAAAATTTGAGATTAGGGTTTAAGATTACCTATTTGAATGTTGATGATGCAATAGGAAGGAGAACATTTTTAGGATAATAATGGAGACACCGGCTGAAAGGAAGAAAAGGTTCTCCTTGGTCGGAAGGAAGAAGAGAGGAGGTTCTGCTAGGTCGTCGGAGCAGGAGCAGATGCCGCCTCCTACTGTGTAGCTTCCTTGCGTCGCCGGAGCAGGAGCAGATGCGATCGGAATACCTCAATGCATGAGAAGATGCCATGCCAGAAAGAGGGTCGCACGCGGGAGGAGGAAGGGAGTGGGCGAGTCGCGACTCGCGAACGGGAGAGCACTGACGGCGCAATTTTCTCCAAAAGCCGATGAAAATGGGAAGGCTTTCACCCTAGCCTATTTCCTTAACGGATCTGACCCGTTAGGTTTTTGATGAAAACCAATTCCCTCCAATAAATTACCAAACGAACGTCTGTGAATGAATTTGAGTTACTCAAAATCAATTACTTCCTACAAAACCTACGAAACGAACCGAACGCAGCCTTCATGTTTTTATTGTTAACATCCTTTTAAAATAGCCAATTTAGGTGGCGTTTGGTTAGACTTTTACGTTGTTGTGCGGCTGGGACGCACCGCAATAATGATAATAAGCGGCGTTTGGTTCGACTTCTTTCCAAACCTCTGTTTGTTAGGGTCCGTTGTTTTCCTTTTACGCCCAGCCGCTAATTTTATCTGCGGTTCACCACAGAAGCCGCACATTTCTTTTTCCAGGAATACCTACGAGTGTCTCCCGATCTCCCCTTCCCTGTCGACGACGACGTAAAACCCCTTCCCCGATCTCCATCGCTCTCGTGGAAGATCTCCTCTGGTTCGTGGTCGACGAGTGCACACATCTCCATTGCTCTCTCCGAAGATCTCCTCTGGTTTGTTTTCTTCATGCTTGGATCTTTTCGTTGGTTTGCCACATGTGCCGCTAATACCTAGTAATGTCATTTTTCAGATAGCCGTCGTTCCCTCTCTCACTGAAGAACTGTTTCCGTGAGGTATCCCCCTTCTCCTTCTTTCCAGTTGGTTTTAGGGTTGGATTTTGGTAGTTTGTCTTGGATTTTCTATAGCTCAATGTTTTACCAGATCTTTCATTTTCTATGCCAAATCTTCTATTTTTATCTGCAAATCGAATGCTCGATGCTTCATACAATATTCATACACAGTAATTTCCAAAGGAATGACTGCAAAATCACCTCTCTGCTTCAATGCAAACCTAGGAAAACAAACGAAGCTGAAATGTTCATTTTGAAGGTGTAAAATATTGTGCATAGACATTTCAATCAAAATATTTTGGGTTATATGTAGTTTATTGGGCTAAATCATATATCAAATTAGTTGATGTGGCATAACACAGTTAATGTATTACACACAAAGTACACCTGCATTTTCATTATAGAACATGTGCATAACACCCTATCAAAGGTAAATATGATAGTAAACAAGTGCAGAACACCATACGATAATACAGATGATTATTTGTATAATTTAAAAATACATCATAGTTAATTTGAATTTTGGCCTTGCAATGTTAATTTGATATCTATTTGTGTTGTTATTAGTTGTTTTTCTATGTGCAACAGCTTCTTGAAATGTGTGTGTGTGTGTGTTATTTTTTATTGTGTGTATGTGTGTGTCTGTGTGTGTGTATGTGTGTGGGGGGTTTTTAATTGTGCGTTTTTTTAATTGTGTGTGTATGTGTGTGAAATGAAGAGTATGCATGTGTATGTGTGTTGTGTATTGTGTATTGTGTATTGTGTGTGTGTATGTTTTTTTAATTGTATGTGTGTGTGTATATGTGTTGTTGTGAATAATTTATCTGTGTAGTATGTGTATGTCTGTGTGTGTATGTGTGTGTGTATTTGTGTATGTATGTGTGTGTGTGTGTGTGTGCGTGTGTATGTGTATGTGTGTGTGTGTGTGTGTTTTAATTGTGTGTGTGTGTGTGTATGTGTGTGAAATGAGGAGTATGTATGTGTATGTGTGTTGTGTATGTGTGTGTGTTGTGAATAATTTATGTGTGTGTGTGTATGTGTTTGTATGTGTGTGTGTGTGTATGTTTTTTTAATTGTGTATGTGTGTGTGTGAAATGAGGAGTGTGTATGTGTATGTGTGTTGTGTATGTGTGGGGGGGGGGGGGGGGTGTGAAATGAGGAGTATGTATTGTGTATGTGTTGCTCGAGGTGTTCACGCTTTGTTGCAGTTAGCCGAGGAAGTGATTCAGCCATCAGATAGGTCTTTCAGCTGCACTCCGCCAGAGATTATGTATGACAGACGTTATATGCTTTTTTTTAAAGATTGCGTTGGGGCAATAGATGGAACACATGCTAACGCGTGCATACCAGTTGGAAGTCAAGTACCATATATTGGGAGAAAGGGCAGACCAACACAAAATGTCATGGCGGCTTGTGATTTCAACATGTGCTTCACTTTCGTTATGATGGGTTGGGAGGGATCTGCGCACGATAGTCGCATTTTCAATTATGTCATAACTGATCATCGTTATAAGTTCCCTCATCCACCCCAAGGTAAATAATAAAAATTCAGTTCATCTATTTATCACTTTAAATATTTTTCGTTGTTAAACATTTTTTATATTCTTCAGAAAAATATTATTTGGTTGATTCTGTCTATCCTCTACAAAAATGATATTTGAAACCATATCAAGATACAAGGTATCATCTGCCAGACTTTGCATGTGGTGGTCGTCGAGCAAAAGGACGTCGAGAGATGTTCAATCATGCGCATTCATCGCTTAGAAGTGTAATAGAACGATCGTTCGGCGTTTGGAAGAAGAAGTGAGTCATACTGCGGGACATGTCAAGCTATCATTTTGACAAACAGACAGATATTGTGATGGCCACGATGACTTTACATAATTTCATTCGTCGGCACCCTTCAGATGTGGATTTTGATTTCAGTGAGTGCGAGCAGGGGGGTCTAGATGATGGAGTGGCCACACAAGGGCGGCAAGATACATGCTCTGACACTGCAGGTGGTGTAGAGGAGATGATCATGCTACGTGATATTATAGCGGATCGATCAGTTGTATGAATCTAGATCGTAGAACGAGACGTCGGAGGTAACTGGTTCAAGTAAACATTATTTTTTGTGTTTGGTATTATATTATGGAAAAAAATATTTTTTTCATATATTTTGTGCAAGACCAATGCTCTGGATGCTGAATGAAGGAAGCATGGTTATGTGCACATAAATCAAAATGGATTCTTGAGTCTGCCCTCTCTGATGTCTTTGGCTTTGATTTGAGGGCATGATTCCGCAGCAAACGTGACGGTATAGGGGGCCACTATTTCAGTGGTAATCTGTGAGCAGCCACTTTGTGCCTCTATTGTCAAAGGTTCGGTCTTTCTCCTCTGAGAGAAGCCACTTTGGGCATAGGGCCAAAGGTTAGGTCTGTTTCCAATCTTCCCCCGCCCATACCCCCAATGATTGGGGACTATATGGGTTCTGTTGTTGTTGTTGTTGTTGTATTTGTGGGGAAAAAAATTCGCTCAAAACTCCGTTTTGTTTACAAATGACTTTTTCAAAACTCTGTTTTACAAATTTCATTTCACCCAAACAGTTTTGTAACAAAACTCTGTTTTCCAGAATCATCAATTTTCCTATCAGCAATTTTTCATCAACAGCAGCTCATCCAAACAGAGCCTAAAATGCTGCTTTTAAAACACTAAAGTTGATTAGCATCGCAAATGCAATAAAAATCTGATCATAAAAAACACTCTCATTCACCAACCCTTCTTCACCCAATTGCATAGTCATTTCATGCAAATCCTTCAACATAAACTAATTAGCATCGCAGAAATCAAAGTAGGTAATTTTATCAGGCATATAAACAGTTCTACTAGATGCAATGAATGATCCAGAATGATGCATCCTGATAGTGAAGAACATATTTTCTTTTGCGGCATCTACACAAACAAATCACTATATAAATTAACGGTCTATTGTACGCTACCAATACTATAAAGAAATTGCAAATATAGTACTATAAATGGGAGCTTGAAATGTAAATTCCAAAACATCAATTGCTCTTTGAACCCACACCATTGTAGATGACCCTTAACCTAGGAATATAAGTTATAATCTTTTTCATAAAAAATGGAAACAATCATGATGGGCAAAATCTCTAACAAAAGCATGTAATAATTATGGGCAGGCTATTCCTTGAATGAAACTGTGATAGGTCAGGCTATTCCTTGAATGAAACTGTGATAGGTCATTCTCATGATAGGTTATACTACAACAAAACTAGGCTATGACGACGCTTATTTTGCGGCATTTTGAAAAGCGCGGCAATAGTTTTTGGCTTTGGCGTCATTTTTAATTAAAAGCGTCGCTAAAATAATATATAAGTATTCGGCGACGCTTATATAACAAGCGTCGCAAAAACATAAATTATTCGTCACGCCTTTTCATAAAAAACGCCGCGAAAAAGTTCCCTCCAAAATTTTACTGAAATTTCTTTTACCGCGTTCTGCTCGGTTTATTTTTTAAAGCGTCACTTTTGATAAGATCAAAAAGATAAATCCATCCCTTAATTTTACTTCAGATCCGCCACTCCTCTATCTCTCTCTCTCTCTCTACTTCTGCTCCTCACCCGTCCCCTGCCACCTCCACCCATACTCTTCCCAGCAGTTCCTGCATCATGAGATTTCCAACCCAATGCTTTCGAGATCCCAGTAGAAGTTTTTTTCCCTGTGAGGAGCTCGGATTCTTTAATCTCATCAACCACACTACAATATTTTTGGCCTTTAGCAACACTTTATTCGGCAACATTCAAAAAATGTTGCCTAAACATTGAATAGAGAACAGTTTGTAAATGTTGCCATTAAGTAATAGTTTTAGGCAACATTTGTGACGCAACATGCAATAAATGTTCTCTTATCAATTATTGAGAACAGTTTCGAAATGTTGTTTTTGTCGACGCACTTTAAGCAACAATTATGCGGTGTTACCTTTTAAAATAATTTTTTGCAACACATTAAAAATGTTCCTATAGCTTTCTATGATTATTCGCACACCCAAAATAGCTATTCACAAACCATAAAGTTATAATTAAAATTAAACTTAGCAAATCTCGGGTCTCTAAATAGCCAAATCGGCAAATTTCCACGAATTCTTATTGCACTACGTACATGAAGAATCATCTATAATCATCTCGGGTCGCTTGAATATTAATTTTACGACATTTTCTGTAAAACAAAGCGAAAAATAATATGTTTTACGATATTTTAATTAAATCGCAATGAAAAATGTTGTGTTTACGTTTCACTATCACGGAGCGAGTTAATATTTTTTTCTCGCAATTAAATATGATCGTGACCCACCTTTTATAACTATTCCACTCAAACCCTAATCAGTTTCTTGACTCGTTCACGTCGTCTCATGCTTCCCCGCTGGTCTCGACTCGTGTTCACGTGATCCCCGGCGACTCGGCGAGGGCGCCTCACGCCTCACGCAGTCACTCGAGCGACCCGCGCCGGCGATCCCGTCTTCTTCCCGTCGTTCCCATTTCCGGCTCCGGGTGGGAAAAAAATTTTGAGGCACTTTTAGCGGCGTTTTTATAAAAACACGTAGCCAGCCAAAACAATTACTTTCCGCCACGTTTTTTAAAAGGCGCTCATCATGATTTGATAATGGAGGCCGGTTACCCTTAATTAATTTTATAACAAAATTTTCGCAAATTCCCGCTTCCTCGAATAACCAGCGCGCGCGCACTGCCCTAAATCTATCCCCCTGTAGCCATCGAATAAAACCTGCGCTAACCCTAAATCCCGACCCTGCTAACTCCCGCGCGAAGACCTCGCACTCGCCTTTGCCGTCGCCGTCTCCGTCTCACTCGCTACCATAGAAGACTCGCCTTTGCCGTCACACGGGCTACCACTGAAGCCTCGCCTGCGCCGTCGCACTTGCTACCATCGAAGCCTCGCCTTCGCTGTCGCACGGGCTACCTCCGAAGCCTCGCCGTCGCACGGGCTATATAGGAAGAAAAGGTATGGTTTTGATGTTTTTATTTGGTACTTTGTTTTTATTTGGTACTTTTTGCTAAGGGGATCTCGTGGCAACAAACACACCTAACCTGCCATCCCCTTCCTCCTCAAATTCCACACGACCCGTGATTCTATCCTCCAAGACTAAAGCTTGTGACATAGATTTTCACAATAGTAGTAAAAATGAGCTAAATCTGATGCATTAGCGAGAAAATATTAGGTTCATTGACTGGATAAAAGAGCATATAAGCAGACCCACGGTACTGTACAGAAGCTATCACCAGGAAAAAACAAAAGAAAAATCATGTTTTTTTTGCCAATAAATTGTGCTTACAGGGGAGTGGGGCACTATACATCCATGCATGCCAAAAAACTGAACAGCCACTTATGCAAATCTCTTGCGGCCTCCTGCAGCAGTTTGAGAGGGGAACAAGAAAACAGGGAAAAGAAATTAGTATTTCAGCCTATCAATGAACTGAGAGAAGAACGAACTACAATATTCTGGGCAAGTATTTTTAGTACCTAGTCGTCCTCTGCAGATCTACGCTATCTGACCAACGCATTAAAAGAACTCCACACAGCATAAATCCAGTTAGAAATGGACTCGCGTTGGCAAAATTTTGTTGCTTACAAGATCAAGTAGGATTCAACATTTCTAAGAACTTTTCTGGATCTTGTCCCACAAAAACCTGTTGACAACATAATTGGGAGTAAATTTCGGTTTCTAGTTGATGTGACAACATGAATAAATCAAAATATCAGACTAAATGCTGTTAACATGCACAATACCTATATAGTCATGCTCATGAGGGCATAAATTTCCACTATATTTGAGTTTTAAATTGTTTATATTTACAAATTTTCAAAAATGTAATACTTAGAATGCTTTCGGATTATTGATATGCAAATGCATTCATGAATCTTAAGAAATTTTAAAACATAAGCATAAAGGTCGGATTCCATTCAGGATCTACTATGAATTATAGTGAAATTGACATTGATGTTTTAGGAGTTGGGATATAAGGATTAGAGTTTAGGCTTACAGTTTAGAGGTGAGTGCGAATGTGATGGTTCTATTTTGGGGTTGTTGGTTTACAAGTTTTTTGCAGTAGAACAGGTGCAACATTAGAAATATTTTTTTTGTTTACATCAAAATCCTTTAAAAATGAGATACCTACAAGCTGCAACCATTATTGACCCTTTGGTGATTCGTCGTTAAGTTTTGCTTCGAAAATTCATTCAAATATGCATCCAAATAAAAGCAGAGCATTCCTGAACTGAACTGGTGGTTGATCATTATTACTTCTAAGCAAAAATCTATATTAACTTTCATATAAAATTATCCTGCATTATTTAAAGAGGCTTGCAGTTTTCTCCGTGTACAAAATCAACAAGTACCAATATATCAATTACACGTGTTATGTGTAGCACTTAGTGCAGTTCACTGAAATGGTGGTTCTGACAGAACTTAGTTACAAAATTTATTGCATAAAAGAACTGGTTTAATTTGTCTCTTTTGAAATTTAGGCCGGATGGCCATTAAAACATGTCCGCGAATGACTGAATCCAACATTGTTTACTCTTACCATTACGAATATGTGACCATGTGAATAGATTTGTTATTTGATGATGATATTGTAAGATCCCCCTCCCGGAACACACAACACGGCCGAGGGGAATCTTATGCCCAGGACAGCCGTCTTGCGGAAGCGCCAGCGCACGAGCTAGCCTCCCCCACAAGACGCCTATCCTGCCGGCCAAATCAACTAAACAGCGCCAACCCATCAATGAAAGAATGTATTAAAAGCCAAAGATTCACAATAAGTAAAAATGTCCAAATCAGAGTAATCAGCTAAATGCCCCAAGGGCTACATCTCAAAACACTCACCCGCCTCTGTCACTAACGGCAGCTAAGGTACCATAAACCCCAGCCCTGCACACCTGACCCGGCTGGCCTCCGGTACTGAACGCTGCTACACATCTGAATGTGCTCCTAAAAAGAGGGAGGTAGCAACCGTTAGTCATAAAGACTAAGTGTCTTCCCATCCGCTCCCCCGGCGACTCCAAGGCACCGGGCGGAAGGAAAGGAAGAAAAGCTGCAATATAACAGTAATATATACGAAGCAGGTGACGGGGAAAGTAAGCTAGTATATACACAAATTCTAAGCTACACAAGTGTAAAAGGGTTAATCTAATCATGTATAAGCAGGAGTATAATAAAGGTGTACAGCAGTAAATAAACAGTAAGTAAAGCAGGTAAAGCGAGGCAGTAAGAACAGTAGCGACAAGTAATCAATCTCGTACCCTAACTTATATGAATGCTCATACAAACTTATAAGTTAGGATTTCCAGGAATTATAACTCATCATATAAAAGAGCACATACTAATTTATATGATGAGGATCTGCAAGTGCGTATGCTATGCTATGTCATGAATGTTTTATGCAATGAAACTCACACACACGACTCTATGCGCATAGACTTTTGTAGTTCCCTCTGTTTGAAAGGAAGCCAACCTCTCGGGTACCAACCACTGTGACACACGGTGGTAGCGGACCGGGCTGTCCACTCCTAGGCGGGTATGCACACTACCAGACCTAGACCGCACGTACGCCTCGACGCTAAACAACCGCGGAGCTCTGCGTACTCTTTGCTGGAGTCCACCAGGCTTTGAGCTAAGTGGAAGGTGTCTTCGAGGAATTGTCGTCCCGACATGCAGACAAGCTGGCCCCTCAGACCCCAACACACTCGCTAAGTCCACGTACCGCGGTCGGTGTGACGACCTGCCTAGTACCGAATACCTGCCTCAATTATCCAAGAACTAACGGGGCTATCCTCCCCTCAAGCCTCCAGCTCGTCCAACCCAGTATACCACACGCTTGCCACTCCCTCACTGGGAGGAGATACATAAAACCAATCTTACCCTATTATGGCTACTCTTGTCTACTTTAAATGTTATTGCAGTTTAGGGTTAATCTTGGACTTCCCGAGGTATACCCGGTGAAGGGCTCTCAACGGTACTAGGGAATGTGATGGGATGTATCCCAAATTCCTCTATCTAAAGATATTTAATTTAGTTGGTGGATGTATTTCACTTCGCATTTCGTGTTGCTCTAATAGTTAAGTGGATTTAGACTTCGACTCCCACTTTGCCCAATTGGGCTAAGCGCAACTCGCACTTAACTTTAACTCTTGACTTAGCCTTAACCTGACCTTAAGTGGTAGCCCCTCACGGGTTTAAAGGATAAATCCGATCTCCTAATGCTACGCTCCAAGTTTCTCCCAAGTCTCATGAGGTTTAGAAGGTCTAAGCTCAAAACTCAATTTTTACTAAACCTAGACCACTCAGGCGAACTATATTTACCCCAAAGGTGGAACCCTCAAAATATTTATCCTCATGATCTGATATAATTAACATCGGTTCCCACTAACCTACGCAGGTCATGATCCAAAATTCATCATTTCCTCTGTCAAATTGGTCATTAATAATATATGTCTAATTATGTGACACATGCTAAATTACATATGAAGTATAAATTATATAAGTCCATATCGTCCAATAAAATCACCAGAGATATGTAATGTTAATTTAAGTTAATGGACAAGATTCATAATCCTCTAAGGTGATTTAGCATGTTATTTAATAGTTGAACATAATTATCAAAATGTCACTATACATGTTAAGTCCTAAAATAATCATCCCAAAATTTTAAGGAAAATTACACTGTGGCTCATATGACTGAAATAAACATCTAACCATAATTTTAGAATTTCCAAGGTAATTTAGCCGTATTTAATTCATTAATTCACAAGGTGCTAAAATCATATTTCTAAAATCACTGTCACTATGCCTCATCATCTATAACATGATTCATATATAACCTTAGCTCAATCAAGCTTCCGAATCAGTACTTATATCACAATTAAATTACTAAATAAATGATTAATAACTTTGAAACTACACATCCAAAAATTACAAAACTTCACAGGGGGTATATAATCATGTTATTAATTACTCCACCAATTTCATGAGCATCGAAGTAACATATTGCAAGACATTCAAAATGTACTATAATCACATGTGTTATGACACAATTCTGTAAATCTGATATTCTAGAAGCTACACTCATCCAAAAATTATGATTAACCCTAATATGGGAATCTAAGAATGAGATCTACAACTTTTATGTTGCCATAAAACCCAGGACCTAATGCTTCATACCCAAAATCAGTGTTGAATGCAATTGTACAAACCTGGGCAGGAAGCAGAGAACTAAAACAAGATTTAGTTTTCTGGACAGTCCACTCGACTGGACTTTTAGAGAGCTACAGGTCACCCCAGAAAACCTGTAACCTATCGTTGGAAAGCTCTTTTCAAGGGCTACTACTTTCATGTTGAGCCCGAAATCTAATTCCAGTGGGGTCAAGCCTAAAAAATTGGCTTGAACCCAGCTGCGCACAGTTCTCCTTAATAACCAAGAGCAAGTTATGAATTGAATCTGATTTAACAGGGAGCTTTCATCACATCTATCCACAGTTATATAATTAGCAACCCTAATTAATCAGGGCGTTATTCCCCATCTTTCCCAGACAATTATTACATAATCAAAACTATGTTTAACGGAGCTTCATTTTATTCTCTCCCCCAAACATGAACTAAATGTATATATATATATATATACAATTGAAATCCATTCAACAGGAAGCTTATTTCTCAACTCCAAATCAACAGGGAACTTATTTCTATTATCATCCCAAATGCCTAATGAACATATATATATATAATTGAAATTCCATCTAACAGGGAACTATTTCCCAAGCAGCTACAAGTCATATATATATATATATATTTATATATATATATTGTGCTTCACCAATGCTCTGGATGCTGAATGAAGGAAGCATGGTTATGTGCACATAAATCAAAATGGATTCTTGGGTCTGCCCTCTCTGATGTCTTTGGCTTTGATTTGAGGGCATGATTCCGCAGCAAACGCGATGGTATAGGGGGCCACTATTCCAGTGGTACTCTGTGAGCAGCCACTTTGTGCATTTATTGTCAAAGGTTAGGTCTTTCTCCTCTGAGAGAAGCCACTTTGTGCATAGTGCCAAAGGTTAGGTCTGTTTCCAATCTTCCCCCGCCCATACCCCCAATGATTGGGGACTATATGGGTTCTGTTGTTGTTGTATATATATATATATATGTGTGTATATATATAATCGAAATCTCAATTACAGGTAACTAATTAATGAAATCCCATATGAAAGTTTGGGGCAGCCACCTTCACTCCTCCCATGCACCCTCACGAGGCCTCCGATTGTCACGAAACCAACGTCCCACGTTCGTATTGAAGCGGGGAGTCGATTGGGGGCATTTTCGCGGCGAACGACGCCCTACGGCGAAAAACCCTAACGCGGCCTTTTTCCTACGGAGCTTCATCACGCTCGCAAATCGACTCAATTGAGTTCGATATCTCGCCTAGCGGATCTAAGAAAACTAGCACCAAGGGAGAGGGGAGGAAGTCGCCTGAGTGTCCATGCATGCAACCCAATAGCCGCGTATGCGGCATTTGTCCGTCGCTCCCGGTCATGGCCGGATCTCGCCGATCCGGATCTCGTCGGACGTTGCCGAAGTGGTAACGACCTCTTTGAGTGGGCTGTTTTGGTTTTCGGACGCGAAGCTCGCCGGTTTGCCGGGTCTGAAATGGAGAAGCTCGGCAAGGTTGGCGGCCATGGCGTTTGCCGGATCTGAAATGGAGAGATGGCCGGCCATAGATCTTGAGGTTAGAGAGAGAGAAGATGAAGGAGTGTTGGAGGATTTTGGATGGTTCTGTAAGAGAAATAGAGAGAGAGGAGGGAGAGAGAGATAAGAGAGATGGGAGTGGCTGGAGGAGGAGGCTCACGGTGTAACACCCCAAATCTGGTAGTTCCGCGAAGTAGGCGGAGTGGTAGTGCGGCACGTGAAGCAGGCTAGATTTTTCCCTGTCTGCTCTTAGCGCACGATCAGTGGCCTCATCGCGCACGATCAGTGATCGTGCGCCAGCGATCGTGCGTTAATTCCGAAGAGAATCGAGTTCTGTCTCGGACAGTGCGCACGACCATTTCCCTCTTCGCGCACGACCAGTGATCGTGCGCCAGCGATCGTGCGCTTATTCGCAAGAATTCAGAGTTCTGTCCCGGATAGTGCGCACGACCATTGCCCTCGTCGCGCACGACCACTGACCGTGCGCCTGTGATCGTGCGCCCTGTTTATTCTGTTCCGCGATTTTGAGCGGAGAAGAGGATCCGACCGATCAAATTTCTTGGAATTAGATCCAACGGCTGGGATTTAATGCTGGGGGGTCTTAGGGCTTTGGAGAGGGATTAAACCCTCATTATTTCATAGTGTTTCTCTCTCCTAGGCTAGAGGAAGAAGAAGGGGGCAAGGAAGAAGAAGAGGAGATTTCGCCATTGACGGAGCTCCGGAGCTCCGTTTCGCGAGCCGTTTCCAGATCCGGAGAGTGCAGCCCGGTGCGGTTCTTTCCCTCCGCGTAGAATCTCGGATCCATGGCGAAGAAGAACACGTCTAGGGTAACGATTCTTCCTCCCGAACTTTGGACTTGTATTTGTCCATTTATTCCTCTTTCTTTGCTTGCATGAGGTATCTCTTTCACCAAATGGGTGAAGTGTAGGATTTCCTCAAGTCCTTCGGGACTCCGGGTAGATTGTGTCCGTCCCCGGCATATTGCATGTAGAAAATCCGGTAGTCGTGCGGATTTAGGCATTGTGTGTGAAACTTATTCGTGGCCGTGAGCCCGAATCGGTGATGCTTGATTTGCGACGTTGCATTTAGGTTAGGCCTAGAATGCGTGCCGGAGAATGACTCCGTGAACTCACCTATAGTATTGCGGGAGTTAGGTGTAGGCGTCTTGTGAAGATCCTAACGAAAGCCCCATGCTTTGAGGTTTGGATGAAGGCAAACCTTCACCACGAAATTGATGCGGAGCGTATGTAGCTCCCTTGTTGAGAATTCGCGAAGCCTAGATCCGTGTGAAGGGGTTAGGTGCGTAGCGTATATTTTTAGTGTAGCACTTGAAAGTGCTGAACCCTTACGGGCCGAGGTGAAGCCGTACCCGCGTCGTGCGATAGATCGCGACGATTAGAGCACGGGCAAAGCTGAACCGAACCCGTTTCCATGCAGATCGGCGAGAGGTCCCTTCCTCATGAAAGCTGTGTGATCATGGGAGAGGTCGTGGAAGGTGTCATACCTAGACCGACCAAAAGCTCTTGTTTCCCACCTAAGGTTGTGACCCTTAGGGTGGAGTGTTGTGAATTTGATGTTATGTTTAGCCTCATGCGATTGCTTAGGCGGTTGTGGGAAACCTTCGGGTGAACCTAACCGACATTATGTGCATACCTAGGTTCCCTTCTTTTTGATGCTCAACCTAGAAGATTGATTGTGCTTGAAACCTCACCTTGTGTAGTTGCACCTTCTGTATACTAGTATTTGTGCTAGTATAGCTTGCTTGCAGGGTAGAAGCTCCGCCACCCCGGGAAAGGGGTGGGGTCGTTATAATTTGGTCAGCTGTGCTGACCGTTACTTTGTTTGCCACCGCTTGGTGGAATGTTCTTATGCAGGTGCAGGTGAGCCTAGCGGGAAGTAGCGGGCGTTGGCCCTTTTGCTGTGTTGGCCCTCGAAGGCCAGCCTTTTTCCTGTTTTCTCATGTATTGCCGGCCTGCGTGCCGATGTATGCCTTTTTGGAGTTTTGTACATTGATTTGATGTAAGGCCCTAAGGCCGTAACTCTTACTTCTGGACTCATTCCTATGATAGTGGACATGTCTTTTTGAATGGTTTAATTAATGCTTCCGCTTACGTTTTGTACTCTCGTTTTGTAGTTACCTTTCTGGTTATCACATTTTAACTCCTAGCTAGTGCGGTTTGTATGGCGTGGGGTCCCGGCCGGACCTGCTGTTATACTTTTCGTACTGGCAGGGTGTTACACACGGGAGGGGGAGTTGCCGGAGTTGCTCGCCGTGAGGAGCTTGCCCGAGCCGCGAGGAGGAGAGCAGGGGCGGACGGAGGAAGCTTGGTCGGGGATTTGGTGGTGGTCGTCCATGGCGGATGAGAGATGGCTCGAGATGGAGGGAGGAGTTTCGGCCATGGATGCTTGCCGAAGGAGAAGGTGCGCCGGAGAAGGGAGGTTGCTGGAGGAGTATAGGAACGCCGGAGAAGGAGGAAGTGTGGTGATGCGTGCCGATGGTTAGGCGGGAATGCATGTGGTAATTTTAATATTTTGGGGAGGGCATTTTTGTCATGTATTGCCAAGTATATAAGGCAAGGGTTTAGGGTTATTCCTTTTTATGTTATCTGGTGATTTTCCCTGGAGTCGACGGCAGTGTGGAGAAGCTCTCCCAGCTGCAGCGGTGCCACCTGTTCAGGGCTTGCCCTTAGGGTTGGTTGGTTGTATGTCTTGTGTGGTTGTTCTTCTTGATTTGTAGTGAACATCATCTTCCCTGTTCTATTGAAATACATTGCACTTCCTGTTCTGTGTGGTTGGTTGTTTCTCTCCCTTTTTAGATCCTATCACTGGTATCAGAGCCAGGTGCGGGTAGGAAACACGATGCCAGTTTCCGATGGTACCCGTTCGAAGGAGATAGTCCCGGAGTTGGAGCTGTTGCGGAAAGAGCAGACGACCATGGCGCAGTCCATCCATTAGCTCACGACACAATCGGACCAGCAGCGTCGGACGTTGGAAGAAATGAGGGAGATGTTGGCTAATCTCGCCGGTCCTCGGATAGACAGAACGGTGGACTCGGGCGGCCGCAGCTCAGCCGCCGATGGACGCCCCTATACAGCACAGGACAGTCACCTGAATACTCGAGGTACACGCTTCGAGTTCCCTCGCTTTTTTGGCGACGCCCTGCAGGAATGGATCTACAAAGCTGAGCAGTTCTTCGAACTCGACGACACCCCGGACGATTGGAAGGTGAAAATTGCGTCGGCTCATGTGGAGGGGAAGGTGTTATACTGGCATCAAGCTTACATGAAGTCTAGGCTCACACGACATTGGCCGAAATGGGAAGAGTACACTCAAGCGCTGGCAGCACGTTTTGGCTCGGTCCTCTTCGACGATCCAATGGCGGAATTGAAAAATCTGAAACAAAGGGGCACGGTTCAAGCGTTCTTGGACGAGTTCGACATTCTTCTGCATCGGGTGAACGTCACGGAAGAATATGTCATGAGTTTCTGCATTGCCGGACTTAAGGACGAAATCGGGTATGCCATCCGCATGTTCCAACCGAAAACCCTCCAAGAAGTTTTTGCGTTGGCCCGGATGGAGGAGCGACGGACAGCATCCTCGCAACGGCGAAATTTTTCCAGTGTGGCTGAGACCAGTTTAGCGGCAGAAAGAAGGGTATCAACACACAAACCACTTTCGACCCGACTACCGGTTCACTCCAACGGACACCAAGGCAACAACCGCCGACTGACATTGGCCGAAATGGAGGACAAGCGCACTAAAGGTCTTTGCTTTTGGTGTGATAGCAAGTACACACCAGACCACGGTTGTTTGGCGAGGGGGAGGTCTTACGCCTTGGAGTTGCTTTCCGACGACGAAGACACCGATCCGGATCCACCCGGTGAGGACAATATCGAAGCCGTACAGGAAGACAGCGACATGGAGGCGGTTCCACACCTATCGGTGCATGCTCTTATGGGCATCACACAATATCACACCATGAAGGTAACAGCCTCGTATCAGGGGCACGCCATTCAGATTCTGATTGATTTGGGAAGCACGCATAATTTTGTGGATGACGGCGCGGCTCGCCGGTTACAATGTCAAGTGACCCTGATACCCTCCTTCAACGTAGCAATAGCGGATGGGAGGCGGGTATCCAGTTCTAGCAAAGTGGTGGGATTCACGTGGCGGATGCAAGGTGTATTTTTCACAACGGACATGTTGGTGCTGCCACTCGGTGGGTGTGAAGTGGTTTTAGGGGTGCAGTGGTTAAGTACGTTGGGGGTGATACACTGGATTTTGGCAACCTTCGCATGGACTTCATGAGCCAGGGCCGGAAGATCTCGCTGAGAGGAACAAAAACAGCGACCGGGACATGGATGAAGCAGCACAGTTTGGAGAAAATGATAGCAAAAGGGGGGCATTTGAACATGCTGTCCCTATGCGCAGTCCGCACTGTTCAAGACACAAGAGAGCTTCAAACTACGCAGCTGGAGTTGAATCAGGGAGCTGAAACCGTGGATGTCCTGCCACCGGAAGAGGCCGGACAGTTGGAAGAAGTGCTGGCTGTTTTTGCCGACACTTTCAAGGAGCCCTTCGGGTTACCACCGCAGCGGGAACATGTACATCGTATTCCCCTAACCGAAGAGCACGGGAGCATTAATCTGCGACCCTATCGCTACCCGCCGCTACAGAAGGATGAGATAGAGAAGATAGTGGGGGAGATGTTACATGCGGGAATCATCAGACCGAGGTGCAGCCCCTATGCTTCCCCGGTGGTGCTCGTACAAAAAGGTGACGGATCATGGAGGCTATGCATTGATTACCGTCAACTCAACTTACAGACAGTAAAAGACAAGTTTCCGATCCCCATTATCGAGGAACTCATTGATGAGTTACACGGGGCTGTTTTCTTCTCCAAATTGGATATGCGGGCGGGCTATCACCAAGTCCGGATGGCAGAAGAAGACATTTACAAGACGGCGTTCCGAACACACCATGGCCACTACGAATTTTTGGTTATGCCCTTCGGCCTGACCAACGCGCCATCAACATTCCAGAGTCTGATGAACAAGATCTTCCAGGACCAACTTCGGAAGTTCATCTTAGTTTTTTTCGACGATATACTGATTTTTAGTAAATCTTGGCAGGAGCACATGGAGCATCTCACTTTTACATTGGAGACGTTACGCCAACACAGCTTATTCCTCAAGCGGAGTAAGTGTAGCTTCGGGCAACGAAAGGTACATTATCTGGGCCATATCATCTCACATGACGGAGTGGCCACGGATCCGGAGAAGATTCGGGCAATGTTGGAATGGCCGACCCCTAAGACAGTGAAGCATGTGCGGGGGTCTTGGGCCTCACCGGATACTACCGGAGGTTTATTCAAGGGTACGGAGGCATCGCTAAGCCGTTAACGGAATTGCTCAAATCAGCCCGGCTACATTGGACAGAGGAAGCCGAACACGCATTCATCCAGCTCAAGAAGGCTGTCTCCCAACCACCAGTACTATGCTTACCCGATTTCACCAAATCCTTTGTGGTTGAATCGGACGCCTCCGACAAGGGGATAGGAGCGGTTCTCTTACAGCAGGGTCGGCCAGTGGCCTACTTTAGTAAGGCGTTGGGCAAGAAGAATTCAATGCTATCAGTCTATGAGAAGGAACTACTTGCGGTGGTGTTAGCAGTGCAACAATGGCGACATTATTTAATTACCGGATCGTTCATCATCCGCACGGACCAACAAAGTCTGAAGTTTTTGTCAAATCAAAAATTGGCTACACCGGCACAACAAAAATACTTGTCCAAGTTGTTAGGATACGACTACACCATCCAGTACAAGCAAGGGAAAGAAAATCTGTGCGCCGACGCGCTATCCAGAAGGAAGGAGACGGAGGAGGCCGAGTTATTCGCGGTGGTCACGGTTACATCAGATTTCCTACGGGAGCTTAAAGAATCTTGGCAACGGGACCCCAAAATTCAGCACATTATAGAACAAAAAACAGCGGACAGCAACTGTTATCCGAAATATCAGTGGGAAAGAGGACTGCTGAAGCGGAAAGGCCGGTTGGTGGTAGGGGACGAAGCTGCCATTAAGCTCAAATTGCTGCAAATGTACCATGACAGTGCCTGGGGCGGACATTCAGGTATCACGTCAACGTATCATCGCCTACGCAAGCTGTTTTTTTGGAAGAAAATGAAAGTGGCTGTTTATGAATACGTCCAACGCTGTGTCGTATGCCAGCAATGCAAACCGGATAATCGGAAAGCGATGGGGTTACTCCAGCCCCTACCGATACCGGAGAGGATTTGGCAAGAAATATCGCTGGATTTTGTGGAGGGGCTCCCAAAGAGTAATGGTAAAACAACAATATTGGTGGTCGTTGATCGCCTTAGTAAGCAAGCGCACTTCATGGCCATTTCCCACCCGTATACGGCCGAAAGTGTAGCTCAAGTATTCTTGGACTCCGTTTTCAGATTGCACGGGATGCCGGAGTCCATCGTCAGTGATCGGGACACCACCTTTGTGAGCCAGTTCTGGCAAGAGCTTTTTCGGGTGCTACAAGTCAAGCTGAAATTATCTACAGCGTACCATCCCCAAACCGACGGCCAGACCGAAGTGGTGAATCGGTGTTTGGAAAATTATTTACGATGCATGTGCTTTGAGAGGCCAAAAAATTGGGTTCATTGGCTACCGCTGGCGGAATGGTGGTACAATACAACGTACCAAAGTGCAATTAAAATGACTCCCTATGAGGTGGTTTACGGGCAAGCACCGCCGCTACATGCGACCTATAGTCCCGGCCTTGCGGGAGTGGAAGAAGTGGATCGGTCCTTGGCTGCACGCGAACAGGTCATCCAGATTTTGAAGGTTAACCTTGCCGCAGCCCAAAACCGCATGCAAGTAATGGCGAATAAGAAGCGAAGGGAACGGGCATTAGAGGTGGGCTCGTGGGTTTACGTCCGACTACAACCCTATAAGCAGATCTCGATCCGACCTAGGGGCTGCCACAAACTAGCGCCTAAATTCTTCGGTCCGTTTCAAGTGGTGGAGAAAATAGGACCTGTTGCTTACCGACTAGACCTTCCCGAGGAAGCGAAGATCCATCATACTTTTCATGTATCGCAACTACGGGAGCACCACGGAGATCCACCAGCTCAAACCATTCCATTTCCATCAGCAGTTAACCAGGAGGGTAACCTGATGACTGAGCCGGTTGCGGTGCTAAATCGCCGCATCGTTCCCCGGGACGACAAGGTGGTGACACAATTACTAATTCAATGGGCACAGGGTACGGCCGAGGAAGCGACATGGGAGGATCTTGGGATGATTCAACGGCGGTTCCCACAATTTCATCCTTGAGGACAAGGATGTTGTCGGGGAGAGGGTAGTTGATGCGTGCCGATGGTTAGGCAGGAATGCATGTGGTAATTTTAATATTTTGGGGAGGGCATTTTTGTCATGTATTGCCAAGTATATAAGGCAAAGGTTTAGGGTTATTCCTTTTTATGTTATCTGGTGATTTTCCCTGGAGTCGACGGCAGTGTGGAGAAGCTCTCCCAGCTGCAGCGGTGCCACCTGTTCAGGGCTTGCCCTTAGGGTTGGTTGGTTGTATGTCTTGTGTGGTTGTTGTTCTTGATTTGTAGTGAACATCATCTTCCCTGTTCTGTTGAAATACATTGCACTTCTTGTTCTGTGTGGTTGGTTGTTTCTCTCCCTTTTTAGATCCTATCATGTGGCCGCCGGAGTTGAGAGCTTGGAGGGGATCTGGATCGGCAAGGGGGGAAGTGTTGACGGCGCTGGGAGGAGGAAAGGCTCGGCAGGTAAGCTTCTAACCTAAAGTTTAAGTTATATTTATAAATAATTATATATAATAATAATAATATTATTATTATTGTTATTATTACTATTATTATCATTTAATCGCTCGTATAACACTCTAGAGGACTCAGAATTCGTCCCGAAAAGGCTCGTTACGACCGTCTCGTCGATACGCACCCATCGAAATGATTCACGATCAGTTCCGAGTTTGTTTGCTCATTTTATGCTTGTCCGAGCGTTTACGGCCTAATATACTTAAACGTCAAAACCCATTCAAACGATGTCGGAATCGCAAACGGATAGATTCGTTGAACTCGTACTATTATTAGGAGTCTAACAAGAATGGTTGGGGTCAAGTGCGGGGTCGTTTCGCATATTTCACCATTTTGGATGAATACGCTATTCGCAGACCACATTAATAAATTCGCCGATTCCCATCAGAATCGAGCGCGGACAGTTTTGTTGAACTCGTATAGGCTTCACGGGTCTAACAAAACTGACTGGGGTGAATACCGAGACCGTCTGCTGCATATCGCCTTTTGGATAAATATGTTATTCGCAGACCGTGTCATTTGAGCTAACGTACGTACTATAATTCCTTCAAGGTGGTATGCCTCCTTCGAGTTTTATTGCTCAAATTATACTCTCCAGACAGCTCGGATCCCGATACAGCAGACATCGAGACAAGGAATAGAACTGGTACTCGCCGCATTCTTCGAGTGCATTTCCCCGGCTCAGGTGCAAGTCTGGCCCTGTACACCCCGAGCTCGAGTCAACTCGTTTGACTCAAAAACCCGCACAAGGGGTCTAGCTCGAATTGGGATGTTACAGATATTGCTTAATCCAGTTTTATCTATCCAACTTGTTTGTCATCTCGATTAAGCATTTAGAGATGTTCAATAGACATAATTTTTATTCTAATCAATTCTATTTTAAGCACTAATTCCTATGATTTGTTCATGACTTACTACATGATTAAGCATTTTGTCCTGTTAGTGTTCAGTTTTGGAGTTTCACACAAAATATAATGGCAGTCCTTAGCTTAGAGTAGTAGAGGCTTAAATTAATGTTTACCTAAGTCATGAGCATGGCAAGACATTGTTGCACATATAGTAGACCCAACATGAGTTGCTAGTGGCTTATGTGCTAAGGGACATGTGGTATTTCCATGTCATAATTATAGTCAGTATTAATAGGTTAGAATCATACATAAGTGGCTAATAACCTTGATAAAGTAAATATATTTCAAACCTATGTCTTATATTGAGTTTACATCAATTATTATCTAACCTATAGGATAATAAGTTATTATTATTTTATTAACTACAATATATTAATAAATAGTTTACACAGGTATGAGTACTCAATGAATTAAAACATGGAGTGCACTTATAGAAATCAGGGAGTGCACTTATCCTAAACCCTAAACCCTAGTTTACCAATAACTGAATTTATCAAATCATGCCCGGGGGGATTGTTTGAGACCATAGATGGATTTCTTAAGATGGAGAGGCCATTGACAATGCACAGCCACTGAGAGAAGAACACGAACTGTGTTGAGCTAGGCCACCGGAGAAAATGTTTCCTCATAGTCGAGACCTTGTTGTTTAGGTCTATTATGTAATCAACATGTACACTATTTTTGTATATGAATGAGTTATGAATATTATGCTATATGTAATCAAATCATTAAACTATAATAGGGGATTTAATGTTGCGGTACACACAACTAATTAAATGCAGATAACAAGAACACAAATAGCCACAAATTTATTATAATGAAAATATAAATCAAATACAGGAGAAAAATAGACCGTCCGGAGAAACGCACGCGGATGCGCCGGACGCGCGCGATCCGCAAGAAAATAGTAGATCTGGACTGCAATCCGCCTTGCGGACGCACAAGGTTCGCCGAACCTTCAACGTCGTAGTCCGACGTTCAACCACACCACCACCGGAGAACAACGCCACCACCGGAGAGAAACCTCCGTCGAGGCTCACTGCACACGCGCACGCCTTCGACACCACGCCTCTTCACTCCAAAGAACGTCCACTGCAACGCCGGCGACAAACGCCAACAAGCCCGGCGGCAACTCTCTCTCACGCCGGCGGATCTCTCCTCCAAGACCGGCGGCGACACCCAAGGCAGGCGGCCTCTCCGAGTGCACGAACGAGAGAGAGAATGGAAGACGGAGGAGGCAGCTTTTCTCTCACGGGCGGCTCTCCACTATGCTACAGGCGGCTCTTTTCCCTCACGGTGACTGGTTTCATACATAGCCTAAGAAATACAATATTTCTATATATATATAATATATTATTCTATATATATATATTTCTTTCTATATATATATAATATATTATTCTATATATATATATGTATTTCTTTATATATATATATATATATATATAATATATATATATGTAGATAATCTGATGGAGGATCCGAACCAATAATTTCAACAATCCACCACCTTGGTTCGGGATCCGGAGCCACCACCTGCACGAAGCACTCCCTGCGCGAAGCAACAACTATGCGAAACAACACTGCGCGTAGCACCACCTCAAAGACCTGAGGCGTCAGCCGACCTGCTCCAGTCGACTCATCCCTGCCCGGGCTCAACCCCTGAATGTCGACGCAACTGGATCGCTGAATCTGACTCGCCTAGTCAGACTACCAGAAGGGCGATTCCCTGCACCACCTCGACCATCCACTCTGTCGGCCGCAGAAATCATGGGCACACCACCTCGCATCGTGGTCCCCATCAGCCGGTATAGACTACCGTACTGCATAGCTCGCATGAGCACTGTGCGCCCTCGCGTCACCGTCAGAACTCCACCTCTCGCCGCAAAACTGCATCCTCTGGAGTCCAATCTGCCCAGCGATATCAAATTCCTGCGCAGCTTAGGTACCAGATGTACCCGCTCTAGCCTACGCACTGCTCCGTCGTGCATCCTGATGTCCACCGTCCCTGTCCCCGTGACCTCACATGCTGAGCCGTCACCCAGAAAGACCGACCCAGACGTCACCTCCAGTGAACTGAACATCCCTGCATCTGAGCAAATGTGTTGCGAAGCACCAGAATCCAATATCCAGCTATCCGAGTCACAAGAACTCTCAGTGATGAGGAGAGACACATCACTATCATCTGCCGTAGCTACCGCCGCCTTGCCCGCATCCTGGACGTCCCCGGAAATCTGCGCACGCTGCGGACAATGTCTCCTGATATGGCCACTCTGCCTGCAATGGTAGCACGTCACTGCCTTCCTCGATGCGGATCTGGACCGTGCACTCCCAGATCCCTTCTCGAACTGCCTCCCTCGTCGTCCTCCTACTGCCAAAGCATGCTCACCCTCAGGAGCGGGGTTCGACAGCATCTGACTGGACAGTAACGCAGATGTGATCTGCTCCACGTCTACTGTATCCTTCCCATACAGCAGAGTGGTCTGCATGTGCTTATACGACGCCGGGAGCGAGGTAAGAAGCAATAAGGCCTTGTCTTCTTCCTCCACCTTCACACCAACCACATGCAGCTGGCTAAGAAGTCCATTGAACACGTTGAAGTGTTCCTGCAGGTTACCACCTTCCTGCATCTTCAGGTCGTACAGTCGCTGCTTCAGCAACAGCCTCGTGGTCAACGACTTGCTCATGTAGAGTCCCTCAAGCTTCTCCCACAACGTGACAGCGGACTCTTCAATACCGATGTTGAACAGCACCTTGTCGTCGACGCACATCCGAATAGCGCTAGTTGCGCGCTCATCCATCTCAGTCCACTCAGAATCCTTTACCGGAGCGGGCAAAGTATCACGCCCCCGCAGCACTTGGATCAACCCCTGCTCAACCAGCATATCCTTGACCCGAATCTGCCATAGGCGAAAGTTCCCGCTACCGTCAAATTTCTCCACCGAATACCTGGCCAAAACAGTATTCTTCGCTGCCATAGCTGTCTGCAGTACCTCTAGGTAATCTGATTAATTCACGGATCAGATCTGGGAAGATAGGGAGCGGAACGATGTCGTCACCTACCGTTGACCCAAACCTAAACCGGAACGTCCAATCAGTAACCTACTCGGAACCTGCCTCTGATACCACTTGTTGTAAAATCCGGTACACGCAGCTAATTAAATGCAGATAACAAGAACACAAATAGCCACAAATTTATTATAATGAAAATATAAATCAAATACAGGAGAAAAATAGACCGTCCGGAGAAACGCACGCGGATGCGCCGGACGCGCGCGATCCGCAAGAAAATAGTAGATCTGGACTGCAATCCGCCTTGCGGACGCACAAGGTTCGCCGAACCTTCAACGTCGTAGTCCGACGTTCAACCGCACCACCACCGGAGAACAACGCCACCACCGGAGAGAAACCTCCGTCGAGGCTCACTGCACACGCGCACGCCTTCGACACCACGCCTCTTCACTCCAAAGAACGTCCACTGCAACGCCGGCGACAAACGCCAACAAGCCCGGCGGCAACTCTCTCTCACGCCGGCGGATCTCTCCTCCAAGACCGGCGGCGACACCCAAGGCAGGCGGCCTCTCCGAGTGCACGAACGAGAGAGAGAATGGAAGACGGAGGAGGCAGCTTTTCTCTCACGGGCAGCTCTCCACCGTATGCTACAGGCGGCTCTTTTCCCTCACGGTGACTGGTTTCATATATAGCCTAAAGAAATACAATATTTCTATATATATATAATATATTATTCTATATATATAATATATTATTCTATATATATATATTTTTCTTTATATATATATAATATATATATGTAGATAATCTGATGGAGGAGCCGAACCAATAATTTCAACATTTAATCCATATCAGATTAACGCATTGTGCTTACAAATAATAGCTACAGCCCCTAGAAAGGTTAAAATCATTCATACACCATGAGTTTTTCATTCCTATTCACTAATTACAATAAGATCAAATTACATAATCTAAATTATACCCGGGTTAGGCTATCTAATTGTTATTAACATGATATTACAATTAACTATCTTTGCGTGGGATATCAATGCTATACATTCCAAGTTTGAATATTTACACAGGTTAAAATAGCTTTAAAAATATATATAATTAGGCTTTTCGGTACCATGTCCATTCTAACCTATATATTCAATTTTTTTCCAAAGGTGTTTGATAAGATTTGGTATCTTGTGCATTTTATTTCAATTTTTTTGCTTATTCAAATTTTAACTTTACTTTTGTAAATTTTACTTTATAATGTAACTCAATATAATGTTTTTATTTTGTTTAATTAGGTACTTTAAACAAAATACGATGAGAAATGATTGGATTAATTTGCCTCGTTATGGTGAAGATTATATTAATGGTGTTAAATATTTCTTGGATGTTGCGTTCAGTAAAGGGTTGTTCGAAGGAGAAGAGATTTTATGTCCATGTGTTATTTGTTGTAATGGTATTTGGGGGAAAAGAGACACGGTGTTCGACCATTTGATAAGTAAAGGATTTGTGAAAGGCTACAAAGATTGGATTTTCCATGGAGAAGACATTAAACGTACGTATGAATCTTGATCAAGATACTAATGATGATGCCTCATCTGATGATATTGATGGCTTATTATTTGAGACATTTAAAGATGCGTCTAAAGAAGATGGAGTGCATGAAGGCCTAAATGAAGATGCAAAGAAATTTTATAAGCTTGTTGAGGAGGCAAATAAAGAACTATATTCTGGTTGTAAAAAATTCTCTATATTATCTTTCACTATTCGGATGTATCTACTAAAATGTCTTCATGGATGGAGCAATGCATCATTCACATCTCTCTTAGAGTTATTGAAAGAGGCTATAACTGACTTGAATATCCCTATCTCTTTTAATAAAACAAAATCTATGATAAGAGACCTGGGTTTAGATTATAAGAAGATTGATGCATGTCCTAATAATTGCATGTTATTTTCATGCATTTGTTATGGAGTATTCTATAGTCTATATTTTCACTCATGGTTTGTTCATATGTGATAGTCTATGTTCATGTTCAGTTTCTTAGGCTAGTCTATCTGGAGAGGAAGTGGCAGGCTTGGGAGGGCGGTTGGATGGGAGACAGGGAAGTGGCGTGGCCTGGGAGAGGAGATCGGCTATTGTAGGAGGGTGGGATGGTGGAGCAGCTGCTGTTTGGGTCCTGGAAAGTGGACGGCTGTTGGGAAAATCAGATGGAGGTGGGTGCTGTTGAGAATTTTGATGGAGGTGGGTGCTGTTAAGAATAATGATGGAGGTTGTAGGGGATGTTGGAGGGATGCGGCTGTTGTAGGTTATTGTATTGTGTTAACATGGTTACATTGGAAGATTGTTTTTCTAAAAATGCTGTTAGATAATAAATGTGATAGTACTAAATTTGTCGTTTAAATTAAGTTTATAATGAACTTTGGATCATCCAGAGTGTGTGATTTTGGAAGGCTCCAGTGGCCTACCCGTATATTGATCCCTACTACACGTGCATCATTAATTGCTGCTTATGCCGGTCAACCAGTGGTATAGTTTGTTTTTCAATTTTACTGTATAATGATTTGACTTATTATCTTATCTTAAATTACTCTCTAATTTCAATAATTTAATGAATTCCAGATACATCCAAACTTGGTAGGAATCAGCCAACCTGGGGTGCCTTTGCCGGTTGATGAGCCGGTGTATGTAAATGCAAAACAATATCATGGGATTCTGAGGCGGCGTCAATCTCGTGCCAAAGCCGAATCTGAAAATAAATTGATAAAATGTCGAAAGGTACTTTCTACCTGCAATTAGGTCAACTTATTCCTATGAATTCTGCAAAAGGTAATTTCTATCTGATCAACTTATTCCTGTGAATTCTGCAGGTCGTTAGAGACTTTTGAACAATTAGGTTTGTCTTTTTAATTAAATTCTGCAGGTCGTTCGATTTTGTGAATTCTGCGAAGATTTTTGTGTATTTCTATGACATAATTTTTTGTTTCATGGTTTGGAATACTATAGGAGAATCCCACTTCATCTGTTGAGGGAGCAGGGCGGTGGGGGTTGAAATCCTGGCAAGGATGCAAGTTTCTTAAAACACTAGGGATTCCTTCTGTTATCCAGTGCTTATCCAGCCCAGTAAGAAACACAGTACGTAAGTCACTTCACTTGAGATGAAGGGTTGATAGGTTTCTAAAGGCTTTGAACATTAAATCAACAAATCACTTCACTTGAGATTACTTTTTGATGATCTTGCTGCAGGTGGTGTCATGACATTGGACGCGAGCATGCTGCGAATAAACCAACGTCAAAGACCAACGTCGTCGAGCAGGGAGGAGATCTCCTATCTACCTGCGGAGCGCCAAGTTGCGGTAAAATGAGAAGGAAACGGTAAAAGGAGGGAGTCTGGCCTCTCGGCAAAACCTAATTTCTTGTTATGATTTGACCAAAATACCCTACATATATTGATTTAAAGAGAATAGAAAATATATATTAATACGTGAGGGTGCAAAGGGCCATATTAATAGGTTTGAGGGGTGCAATGTGCCAAAACTAAATCCTTAGGGTGCAAAATGTCAAACCCCCCTATTTGGGGGGGGGGGGGGGGGGCAAAGTGCCAAAAGTTCTTCAAAAAATGTAAACATTTAGTTAATATTTGGCTCTCCGTTTTTTATATGATCAATTACCATGCAATTACTAAATAAAGATAAACATCAAAAATACATATCCAATCTTATATAAATGAAAGCACAAAATATAATCAAAATGTCGGTCATCCAAAACTCCACCAATATTTCTTAGATATGCATATATATGAAACCATTGCAAGTAAGCGACATATAAAATATAAACCAAGATTATAAATAACATTTTATACCTTTGATTTAAAATCAAATTTAATGATGAAGATCCAATGCATAAGAGACTTCAGCTCTACTCACAGCTCCAACCATAACCCTAACCCAAGGGGTCTAGAAGAAAGTGTGATGTTACACGGCTTCGACTCGCGAATGGCGGAAAGCAGAAGTGCAAACAGTAAAAAGGGGTGCGACTATCTTCCGGCGAAGCTCCCCAGAGCCGTTGATCTCCTCCAATGACGGAGAAATCACGAACTGGGAGGAAGAAGGAGTGTGTGGCGTCGACTCGCGAACGGAGGAAAGCCAAAATAGGCGGTGTGCCCTTAATGGAGGAGGGGTTAGGGTTTTTGAATTTTTTAGAGTTAAAATTGGTGTGCTAATAGCATGTATTGATGTGCTTATAACATTTTTCATAAATATTCAGGACAATTTTTTGAGATTTATAGAGTGGCATATTCAACCAACCAGCTTGATTATTCGTTCCAATAGCCGGCGAAATAGTAATCATATTTAAGTATTTAAGTGGCCAGGGAATATCGAAGATATTTTTATTAAAGATTGATTCTTGCCCGAGTATTTTTTTCTCTGGAATGACAATAATTAATATTGTCGCTATCAAACCTGCCATTGTTGAACTCATCTTCTTCTTCCACGATAGAAAGCGCGTGGCAGAGAACTCTTCAATTCATTCTTTGAATTTCTCCATCCCTTCCTCTCTTATATACACACAGACCCAAGCTCTCAATCATCACTAAACCTTCTTCTTCTTCTTCTTCTTCTTCTTCTTCATATTAATCCAGCACGTACTCTGCTGAGATTGATTAATCTCGCGCAGGAATATCTCTGTAAACGCAGCTAGCTAGCCATGGCGGCGGCCGCTTCCTCCGTCTGCTTCCACCTCGCATTCTCTTTAGTACTCGCGTCTCTTGCTCTCTCCGCTCAAGCACAGCTCTCGCCGAGCTTCTACGCCGCCACCTGCCCCAGCCTGAACGGCATCGTCCGCTCCACCATGGCTCAGGCCGTGAACAAGGAGCCGCGCATGGCCGCCTCCATTCTCCGCCTCTTCTTCCACGACTGCTTCGTCAACGGCTGCGACGCTTCCATTCTTCTCGACGACACCGCGACCTTCACCGGCGAGAAGACAGCCTTCCCAAACCAAAACTCTGTTCGCGGGTTCGAAGTCATCGACGCCATTAAAACCAACGTCGAGGCCGCCTGCAAGGCCACCGTCTCCTGCGCCGACATCCTCGCCATCGCCGCCCGCGATGGCGTCGTGATGCTCGGCGGCCCGACATGGGCGGTGGCGCTCGGGAGGCGCGACGCCACCACCGCCAGCCAGAGCACTGCGAACAGCGATCTTCCGGGGCCGTCGTCGACCCTCGACACGCTCGTCTCCAAGTTCTCGGCTAAGGGACTCAGCGCCCGGGACATGACGGCGCTTTCCGGCGCGCACACAATCGGCCAGTCACAATGCCAGTTCTTCCGCTCCCGCATCTACAACGACGCAAACATCAACGCCGACTTTGCCACACTTCGACAGGGGAACTGCCCGTCGTCCGGGGGCGACAGCAACCTGGCGGCGCTAGACGTGCAGACACCGAATCAATTTGGGAACGAGTATTACCAGAACTTGGTGGGGTCGAGGGGGCTGCTGCATTCGGATCAGGAGCTATTCAACAATGGAACCCAGGATGCTTTGGTGACGCAGTACAGCAGAAACAGGAATCTCTTCTTCGGCGACTTCGCCGCTGCAATGCTGAAGATGGGAGCCATCACGCCGCTTACCGGAACCAACGGTCAGATCCGTTTGAACTGTAGGGCCGTTAACCCGTGATTAATTAACGGTTTTAATTTCCTCGTATGAAATTTTGTTCTTCAAAAAATTAAGCAATATATACAATATTTCTTCTAAATCTCCGTAATTTTGGATGTGTAGTTGCACTGAGGAAAATGAGTGGATAGGATTGATCGGATCTGGTGTCTTCTTATCTACAATCACACCCTAGCAGTTTATTAATTCTATCCTTTATATTTAAAATTTAATATATATTATAATCTATTTAAAAAATTTAAAATATAATGCATTTTCAAGTAATTAATGATGAAATTTTGAAAAATAAAATTTTTTAGTAGAGCTTCTATACCTACTATGGTAGACTATCATTAAACATGTTAGCGGTATTTTCGAGGTTCTACCATTAAAACTCATCGACTTTATTAAAGTTGATTTGCCAGCCCCGCCCCCCTCCCTGTTGCCGCCCTTCCGTCGAGCCTGACCGGGTTGCCCGGGACAAGGTCATCATATTCCTAAAAGTGTACATTGATCCGAGAGACCTAAATTGTGCGTTCATATTCTCTGTCACGACCCGTCTACGTGCTTCGGTTGGATCGTGGTGCCACAGACATGAGGGGATGAAACACCATGTCTATTAGGCGGGGGTTGAATTAGCATTATTAGGTTTAAAATAATTAATTTGAACACGTAATGAAGACCTCAAAAGAATGAACATGCAATAATATGAAATTTCAGTACAAAATTTATAGACTAACAGTTGTCCATGAAATAAGAGAAAATGACTGAATGTAATCATTACATGGCAGAAATACTCAACAGAAAAAAAATACATAGAACTTGATACAACAATAAAAATAAGATAACCTCCAGAAACACAAGAATAGGGTGTAGAGCGGACTCATGAACTAGGCGGCGCAGTCACGGACGCTAAGACAAAAAACCTCATAACAATAATAAAAGTAAAGTATAGTAAAATGAATTACAACTAGCAGTAGATCAGAAAGAATACACGTACAATTTTCAGGAACTACGTAAAAAGATAGCTATCAGGACATGCAAGTAAAAGAGTCACGCGGAAACAAACTGAATTATTAACCTACTCCGGAGTATAGTATAAACAGATTTTTGTAATAACATAAGTTGTAACAAATGAAAGTGTATGTGTTTTTGTTTGATGCACAAGATTCATGATTCAGACAGATTCAAGTTTTGATTCAAGACTTATCAGAGATTCAGGAGCTCAAGCTTACTATGACCGGTCCCTTGTTCCCGTTAGGAATTCAAGAGGGAACCCAAGTCAAGGGGTTGCATCAGTTAAACACTACATTTCTATGTTTAATTACCTACGTTATTAACGAAATAATTCATAATTTGGTAAATGAGACAAGTTATCATTTTGATAATTCAGGTGTCGAACAGTAAAATTTATGGACATAGGAAAAATAATACAAATTAGGATCAGATGTTGCAAGCGAGAGATTTCTCTATTTGCCTTAAGTAAGATTGAAGCTGACGGTGGCTGCTAAGGGGCGCAACCAAATTAACAATCTTAATTTGTTATAAGGCGCAATTACTTGCGTACACTCTGAAAACTATAAAAGGGGGGCTTATGCGGCCTTCGTTTGCAAAGGAGAGAAAAAGAGGAGAATAAGAGCTCCAATGTTTTCTAACGAAGAGTTGCAAACAAAAGTCCAACTTAGAGGTGCGAAGACCCGACTCGACGCTCACTGCTCAACCCGCGCTTCCCGCGTGCCCGGTCCGCTCTCAATTCTGCTCCAGTGCGCGCTCTCGTGCTCTGCTCCAGTGCGCGCCTCGCCGCGCCACGCTACACCTCTGAAAAGTTAATCTATCTACTCGGCTACCAGTTCTTTGTTTTGGTCTGTCACTTGATCTAAAAATCTCGTTGTCTACTATCAGTTTTTTTGTTTTGACTGTCTGCGCGTTCAACCCACTCTCGAGCTAAGACGATCCGCCTCAACCGGTCCGTAAGTGCGTTGAATGACCCACAACAATAGTAATTTAAGAGCAAGCAAGAAGTATCTTTCGGGTAGTAATATCACGACAAAAAAATCAACTCTCGAAAACTTATAAGTTAACAAATTTCTATGTAAAAAAAGTGTAATAATGAATGAAATGTCATGTTGAAATTTGAGAAAAGTTATTGTGCTTAATTAAGGCTCTGTTTGGTACAGCTTATGCGGATGAATACGCTGCTGATTGAAAAGTGATGATCGAATATAGATTTTATAAAAGCAATGATGAATAAGCATTAGACTGTTTGGATAGTTTGTTCTTAAGTGCTTATATAAAGTTTCATTCATTCATTTTGGTTCGTTCGTTGGGACGCGTTTTTTACGGGACACGTTTTTCTCTCGGGCGTAATTTTTTCGCCCGAGCGCGATTTTTTTTACCCGGGCAAAATTTTTTCGCCCGGGCGCGATTGTTCGGGTATGCTTGATTTGTTCGCCGTTTATGGTGAAACATTTGCGCCCGGACGAAAATTTCGCACCCGAGCGAAATATTCGCCCACGGGCGAAAAAATCTCACGCGTGCGAAAAAATCGCGCCCGGGCGAATAAATCACGCCAGGTATAAAATTTCGCATCTGGGTAAAAAATTCGCTCACAGACGAAATTTTCTCGTCCGTGCGAAAATTTCGCGCCCGCGGGAAAAAATCACGCCTAAGGGAAAAATTTGCGACCGGGCGAAAAATTCGCGACTGGGCAAAAATTTCGCTCCCTGTCATTGTGGTGGCTACGATGACGCTACTGTATAACTATATTAGAAGACATTCATCGCGTCGAATCCGGAGTTCGATGAATGTGATGAGAATGAATGTTTTGTTGATCCAAAGGCATATACAAGCTGAGACCAAACAATCGTCCAAGGACTATCAGTGCAAATCCAAACATATATTATATTTCAGTAATGACGCATCTTCTCTTTCTTGGCCAGCATCCTTTTTTGGAGACCGCTCAATTCGTGGCTCCTTCTTTTGGGATTCCTCAAATCCCCACTGATGGAGGAGAATTTCGTGGAAGGGATCTTTGATCTCCTTCCATTGTTGTCGTCTATCCCTATATTCTGCCGAATATTCGTCCTGGCCGGCCCCACTATTATTTGGAGATCGCTCCAAATTTGGCATCCCTTTTATTCCGGTGTTTGATGGAGGATTTTTTTGGGAAGGGATTGATCGTCTTCCATTATTAAGCCGACACATCCTCCTTACCCTCTTAGGGTTTCCTCCTCCTTAAATAGGTATGGCCGACCACCCTTAGGAGAGTGCAGAGCAATAGATTTTCTTTGGTGGTTCAGCAGATTTCGGCCGACATTCGACCATCGCCTAGCCGCGCTTACTCTTCGGAGTTCTTCTTCCAGTCGACTTCTTCTCTCGCCGTCAAAAATGTTTTCTCGTCGCAACATGTACTACCGGATCTTAGAGGATTCGAGATTTTCATCATTTTTCTCGGTCTATTCTTCTCCTATATTTTTAGTCGTATTGTATGTTTGAGGAATTAATAGTAAATTTATCTCTGTCTGCACAGTAGACATACCCAATTTTGGGGAGCCACTTTATATCTTGTGTTCTTGATTGCGGTGCTTGCTTTTATTTTTTTCTGCAATTTTTGTGCTCATCGCTTTTCGCTATTTTGGCCGTTAGAAAAATATTTTGGGACAAGATTTTTATCTGCACTCGGATTCGATTTTCATAACAAGTGGTATCAGAGGTAGGTTCGACCAGCGACTATTTGGATGTTCCGTTACGAGTTGGGTCAACGATAGGTGACGACATCGGTCCGCTCCCTATCTTCCCAATCTTGATCCGTGAATTTATCTGATCGCCTCGGTCTCAGTGCAGATTTCCTCTGTTTGATTTTCTATGGCATCTTCTACACCAATTTTTTTTCTTTTTTGGGTCATGTTATTTCTATGCTTGTTTTCGTATAACTCTTATTTTTTTATCTTTCCTAGTCAAGAACTTCATTTTTGAATGCAGTTTGGTTACCCTCCATTACCTAAGCTCTTTCATTGTTACACCTCATTCATAAGCTTAGAGTGTGTCTAATCAAACTTGGAAGTGCACATAGGGGTTCATTTTTCTGATTAGTTCTCATAGGGGTTCATTTTTCCCATGCCGAGGTCAATTTGTTTGCATTCATTATTGATGTGTCTGCATTTGTCAATTTCTCTCTCGCGCGCACATCAAAGGCCAGAAACCTTGACAACTTGCTCAGTTATTTTGCCGTGAGAGACCATCGCTGGAGGTGGAGCTGTTGTTTTTTTAGCTCTAGGTGGAGCATTTCTTGAGTCAGCCACGACAATCCAGTTGGTCATGTGCTACTCAGAATCAGAGGAGTTTCTTTCTTATGATCTGTTCTTTTGGCCGAAGTTCAGTCTATTCTTTTGGCTTTGGATCTTGGTGACCGTTAGGGCATCTTGGAGTTATCTCAGCCAGGTGGAGCATTTCATGGAAGAGGCGTCAATGTGGAGATTGTTGCGGTAATTACACATCTTTCCTTCTTTGGTCGACGTCCTTTTATGGAGACCGCTCAATTCGTGACTCCTTCTTTTGGGATTCCCCAAATCCCCACTGATGGAGGAGGATTTCTTGGAAGGAATCTTTGATCTCCTTCCATTGTTGCCGCCTTTCCCTATATTCCGCCTAATTTTTCTCCTGACCGGCCCCACTATTATTTAGAGATCGCTCCAAATTTGGCATCCCTTTTATTCCGATGTTTGATGGAGGATTTTTTTGGGAAGGGATTAATCGCCTTCCATTATTGAGCCGACCCATCCTCCTTACCCTCTTAGGGTTTCTTCCTCCTTAAATAGGTGTGACCGGCCACCCTTAGGAGAGTGCAGAGCAACAGATTTTCTTCGGTGGTTTAGCGGATTTCGGCCGACATTCGGCCATCGCCTAGCCGACTTCCTCTTCAGAGTTCTTCTTCCAGTTGGCTTCTTCTCTCGCCATCAAAACTATTTTCTCGTCGCAACGTGTACGACCGGACCTTGGAGGATTCGAGATTTTCATCATTTTTCTCGGTCTATTCTTCTCCTCCATTTTTAGTCGTATTATATGTTTGAGAAATTAATAGTAAATTTATCTCTGTCTGCACAGTGGACATACTCAATTTCGGGGAACCACTTTACATCTGATGTTCTTAATTGCGATGCTTGTTTTTATTTTTTCTCTAATTTTTGTGTTTATCGCTCTTCGCTATTTTGGCCGTTAGAAAAATATTTTGGAACAGGATTTTTTATCTGCACTCGGATCCGATTTTCATAACAATATAACACCTACTACATTTGAAAGAGCGGGAGCACTAAAATGTCCACTATTATTAGTCTATTAAGGACTACATTGCGGATCAACTGATGAAATATCACATTATAATAAATTGCGGCGTTCAATAATGTAAACATAAACATGTAATTCGTTAACTATATTTATTATTATTATTATGCAGTTAAAGTTCGAATGCGCTCGAGACTCGAAAGATATATTATATGTTCATGACGTAGCACATTTACGAGTTTTTTGAAAAAACATATAATTACTATGTCTATTTTTTAATATTTTGGAGTACTAAAAAAACATATTAACTAAACTGATATGCTTTATGTTGTTATTTTTTAACTCTAATTTTTTAAAACATATATTACACGCCGCACAATTGTTTTACCAAACAACTTTTTTGTTTGAAATAGCACTGCAAACGATTTCTTCTAAACAGTTTCGTTGGTTCATCCACCACTCTGCAAAACATCTGATTATTCAACCGCTGCTTCTCTCCACTATTTCTCCGATCGCTGCAGGTGAGTCAAACAGAACCTCAACCTGGACACACTTCCTTAACTCAATTTAAAAAAATTCCATGTTAAAAACTCCACGTGCCAATTCCATAGCATTTCCTCCTCTCATATAATGTTTACAAATTTTTAGTCTGCGAATAATAAGATTGATAAAAATAAATTTAATTAAAAAAAAATCATACAATTTTAATAAATAATCCTGGAATTTTTTCCAGGCTAGCTAACGGCGCCATGGCTGTCAACAAATGAACTAAATAAAAAAAATACATATGGGAATCTATAAGGCACGTGACGTTATTGCATTATGCACGTGCAGGCAAAACACTAATTAATCACAAGTTAACCTGCCGACAATTGGAGCCGTCGGTTCCGGTGAGCGGAGTAATGGACCCCATCTTCACCAACCCGTCCTGAGTTCCGTTGTTGAAGAGCTCCTGGTCCGAATGCAGTAGCCCCCGAGACCCCACCAAGTTCCTGTAGTATTCTGCCCCGAATCTGTTTGGGCTCTGTGCGTCCAGCGGGGCCAGGTTGGCGTCGCCGCCGGTGGACGCACAGTTTCCCTGTCGGTGGGCGGCGAAGCTGGGGTCGATGTTCGTTTCCGTGTAGACGCGGGAGCGGAAGAACTGGCACTGCGTCTGGCCGATGGTGTGAGCGCCAGAGAGGGCGGTCATGTCCCTAGCGCTGAGTCCCTTTGAGGCGAACTTGGAGACGAGGGTGGAGAGGGAGGAAGAAGGGCCAGGGAGATCGTTGTTCGCCATGCTCTGGCTCGCCGTGGTGGAGTCTCTCCGCCCGAGCGCCACCGTCCAGCTGGGCCCGCCGAGCTGTCGTACGTTTCAATCAGAGATTTCATAATTAGTCATTACTAAGTACGTAATTAATTAACCATATATAGCAGATTAATCTGAGATTAATGACACCGAGTCAATGTTATGACTGGAGTACAGTCGTGTGGTGCACTTGGGGCCTCACATGCACTGTTGCAGTCGGTGTACTGTCTTGATTGGCCGCAGAGGTAGAGCCCCGTGACTTTCACTCGAATAATAAGACACAACTACTAATAATAATACCTTAACGACGCCATCGCGTGCAGCGAGGGCAAGAATGTCGGCGCAGGAGACCGTCGCGGCGCAGGTGGCTTCGACCTGAGATTTAATGGCGTCGATGACCTCAAAACCTCTGGCGGAGTTCTTGTTGGGAAATGCATTCTTCTCTACGGTGAACGCCGGAGTGTCGTCGAGAAGAATAGAAGCATCGCAGCCCTGATGATGATCATCAATCAATTAAAATCAGTCTAATTAATTATTTCTAATTATTAAGACTATTGTGCGTGATATATTAATACTAATTAATCGGATAATTAATTATTATATATACTACTTACGTTGACGAAGCAGTCGTGGAAGAAGAGGCGGAGAATGGAGGCGGCCATGCGCGGCTCCTTGGCCACCACCTGAGCCACGGCGGAGCGCACGATTGCTTCTAAATTCGGGCAAGTTCTGGCGTAAAACTTGGGAAAGAGGTGCGCATCAGCAGAAGAAGCTAGCAGAGAGAGAGCGATGACGACGATGAGGAAACTGCAAATGGAGATGGATGACGTCATTAATCGTCTGCTGATGTAATTTTCCGTCGGGGGCCGATCGATTGAAAAGCTGATAGATCGAGCTGGGTGAAGATGATGAGAGAACTGCGCGCGGCGGGGTTTATATAGAAAGTTGTTTGGGGATGCGGTGACGATTTCAAACAGCCAAGCTGCGCGGGAATTTCTGATTGTTTTGAAGGTCAAATGAGAGGAGTTAGTGGGCCCGGGGAAACATTAATTATTCTTATGGTTGCTAATTAATCCCTGGAGCTTAAGCTGCTCTACGCGCTTGGCCTTGAGCGGTTCAACCTCTTCGAAAATTAGGTGCGATTTTGACTCTACAATATTTGAGCTGTAAATTTATTTAAAAAATAAAAATAAAAAACAAATCGTATTGATTTTTTTGGGGAATATCTGTATATTTAATTAATAAATTGAAGAAAAAGGGGGAGAAATAATCCCAAATTTTTGAAGCCTTTTATTGTGCGTCCGACGCACACAGAAGCGTGCGCCAGAGAAAATTCGATCGTAAAATCGGCAATCCAACGGCTGAAATCTAAACTGAAAATTACAGACGTGTTTTAAATACGGTTGTAATTTCCAGTTTCGATTTCAACCGTTAGATTTCAGATCTTTAAGGTCGGATTTCCTTTAGCACACATTTTTGTGTGCGTCTGACACACCAAAAAATACGCCCAAGTTTTTGATGGATGTGATGTGGTCGTGACAACATCTAATATTATCTCAGCCCCACGTGTGGAAGTTACATGTCTCCAAGATGTACCCGCAACCTAGCTGACCCGATAAAACATCGGGGGAGATGGGATTAAAGTTCATTTAGTGTGACTTAATACCCTGCTTATGTTTTAAATCTTAGAACCGTAGTCTGCTTACATTCGAGCATCTAGAGTGAGCACACAGAAGTATTCCAGATGCTATCTGATGAAAGCCAGAGATGGATAGTTGCCAGTCATTCCAAACTTGATGACTTACGCAATTATTTTTAATTCAAAAGCTGATTAGGGTATCATTCCAAAAACGAATACTGAAGTTGCTGATATGCGTCCTGATATTATGATCATTACTTATATCATTCCAAACTTGATGATATATTGGTCACAGCTTGTTGTATCATTCCAAACTTGATGATATAATACAATTGTGAAACGTTTGGTAATAATCTTAATAATCGAAGGAACATGGTTTGATTCTTTGAAATCAATTGTCTAATTTTGTGTAAATTGGATAGAGATGTTAATATGTGATTCTTTTCTTCCTGGTTAGAGTATTATGTTTTTTTACTGTTAGAACTATTCACTTTACTCTTGGTTAGCAAATGTTAGAATTCATAGAGATTTGTCTCATGATATTCTTATTATGTCTGTTTGCAGATCACATGGAGATTGGAGGAGAGAAAGTTGATTTCGACCCAAATGATGATGATCTATTGTTTGCATAGATCATTGTTCATTAATCTGTTCTTTGAGTGTTTTTCCAGCTTTGCTTACTGTTTTCTTGTTTAGAGCCTTGTGTTTGAGTTTAGATATTGTGTATTCTAAAACTCATATTTATGTTTCTGGAAAACTCATGTTTGTCGTTATTAACTCTTGTTTAAAGTAATCTGTGATGTGACCCCGATATTTACAATATAGGAGGAGAATGTTGAGGTATATTGAACTATCGGGTTAACGGATGCTTAACGGTAGGTTAGGACCCGTTAGGGATCCACGCACCCGCCGGGGAATTAGGGTTTGCCTATAAATACCCTGCTAGGGGCAACGAGTAGAGTGTTCCAAACTAGACACTCACGCGGATGCTTCGAGCACCATTTTAACAGTTATAAGCTCCTCTCCGTACATATCCATGAATGTAAATTTTTTTGTATAAAAACAAAATAAAAGATGTAATTAGTTAACTCGTTGGATTCTATGAGAAACAATCTGTACCATCAAATAGATACTATTCATTTGGTCTCAAGTCTGGGCGCTCTAGCACGGGAAGGAGGGTGAACCGGTCTGGGCGCTTCAATACATTGTTTAAGGGGTCATACGAACTTGGAATCAGACGAAAATAAATTAATGTGTTGGAACCGTCTTGCCGAGGCGGTTACTATCGCGACTCAATTTTACACTTAGGCCGTCTTGAATATTTAACGATACCTAACATCGATGTATTTTATGCGTATTTTAATTTTTTTTTAATCAAAAAAATCTCCATCGTTAGATCGAGTGAGAATGCATCCATACCACGAAATTGATACTCTTCATTTCACCCAAATGGAGATAATCCGGATCCCTTTTTGTATGAGTGAGGTTCCTTGCGTTGCTCTTTGTACGACGTCACATTTTTTTTCAATTTTTTTAAAATAAATTTTCTGATTTGCTAAAAAAATTATTTGTGTATAATAATAGGTTGAAAAAATAGAGAAAATTTTCTGTGAGTTTAATGCATGGGAGATCTGTGGGGGACCTTTTTTTAGTTCAAAAATATAACTAGATTTTCATTGATTGTAAAAATGGACTGGATTTTAGTTAAAAAAATGGACTCGATTTTTAGTTCAAAAATAGGACCTTTTTACAGTTGTATTTTCACTCCAAAATATAGTCATATGAGTACTTAAAATGAGCGTAAAAATACATAGATCAATATTTCATGATTTATTTTATAAAAAAATAGAAAACATAAGAGGATTTTTATATTTCCCCCACGGTCCTCTCCGTGCGTTGAACTCACAGAAAATTTTCGCAAAAAAATAAGGGGTTGTTGTTAATAAAGATTTGCCGCTGAATATATAGGAATAATATAATTACAAAATTAATCTGGTAAAATACTTATATTTCATTATTTCCAGCTTTATATTTTCTTTATTATAAGTTTTCAAATTTAACGCGTTTGTTAGATTTTTTTCGTTTTTATTTTAAATTTAAAAAAATGTGCACTGAACATCTCAATTTATATTAATTTTTATACTCGATGAAATACAAATTTCTCCTCTGTCAATCTCTAGTCAATTATTTATCGGCGTCATTCAAATAATAATATTATTTTATTAATAATAAAATCTAAGAAAGTGAAACTGAGTCACCGGTCACGCGCCTCAACTTGTTCTTATAGGACAGATGTGGACAGCTGGCATTTTTATTTAAATAACATAATTTTGACCCTTATTAATTCAGTAAATTTTTGATATTGCAAAGCACTTTTTGTTAAAATTATATCCGCAAATCAAATTTTTGATATCCGTAAATTTAAATATTAAAAAATTGTAATAAAAACTTCTTCTCAAATATTTCAAAAGTCCATAATATTATCTAAAGTTCATAAAGCTGAATATTTTTAGAGAACATAAAAGTAAATTGATAAAATTTAACAATCAAAATATGTCAATGTTGTTTTCTTTGTAGTCATCGCTTCACTTTAACCCTGAAATTAATGTGTAAATTTTTTTTTTAAATTTTTAAATTTGCAAATTGAATATCTATATGCTATCAAAAACGCACATTTAAATACTTTGTATCTCAAATAGTTAGCAAAATTTGACACTCAAAAATCCTTATTGCCCTAGCTAGTCGCTACCTCTCAAGTTTTTTCTCCCCCCTCGGATAGCTTCTACTTACTGCCCCAGCTAGTCGTTGTTGTTGTTGTTGCTTTAGGCCCCGTTTGGTTGGGCTGAAAACCTCCGGTGCGGCTGGAGATAAACTCCATTTCATTGAAACGCAACTTTTGTTTTGGCTTATAGTAGCAAACGACGTTTGATTAAAAACCACGTTTATTTTATATCGCCAGACGTGGGTAGGGGCGCCAGTTCAGACGCGCTGTTCCTCCTTCTCGCGATCTCCCGTGACCTCTCCGAGCGATTTTGCCCCCTCGATCCCAATCCAGAACCGCCGGATATCGCCGAGCTCCTCCTGATCTTCGCCGAAGGAGAGGAATCCCGCAGATCGATAGCTTCCCGATCGCTAGCTTCCCGTTCGAGCTCTTCCTGATCTTCGCCGACGGATCGAGCTCTTCCTGATCCCACAGATCTGCCAATCGATAGCTTCCCGATCTGCCAGATCCCGCAGATCTCGCCGCAGACCTCTGTCGCTGACCTCCCAGTCGACTGATCTGGTACAATCCCTCCTCTATCCGTGATAGCTTGTTTGATGCTCGAATTTGTGCATAGTTTCACTTGGGATGGTGTAATAATATTGAAGGTTTGTTCAAAATTTTTAGGGTATTTCAATATATGTTTTTTTGTATGTGTGTGTTTGTGTGTGTATGTGCGTGTGTATGTGTGTATGTGCGTGTTTATGTATGTATGTGTGTGTTTGTGTTTTTTTTGTTTGTGTAGGTGTATGTGTTTGTGTGTATATGTGTGTGTGCTTGTGTTTTTTTGTTTTTTTGTATGTGTGTGTTTGTGTGTATATGTGTATGTGTTTGTGTGTATATGTGTGTGTGTGTATGTATGGTGTGTGTGTGTGTTATATATTGTGTTGTTGGTGTGTTGTGTGTGCGTGTGTGCGTGTGTGTGTGTTGTGTGTGTGTGTTGTTTGTGTGTGTATGCTTATATGTATGTATGTGTGTGTGTGTGTTTATATGTTTACATATTTTTTTATTTTTAAGATGGGTAAGCCGAAAGACTGTGGTGTCTCCGCTATGTGGGATTCAAATGATGTCCTGTTTTGTGTGACATATGCATTCATGAAATAGAGCTTGGTAACCGACCGACAACCCATTTTAGCAAAGAGGGCTGGGTTAATGTGACCGAGAGATTGAATGTATTCATTTATTAAAAGATGATCATTTAACTTTATGTTCAACTATTTGCCCTTCCTAATTTTTGTTATAATATTGTAGGTTGTCCCAACGGCCAAAAAGTTCAGATATGCTGGCATCCCCCCCCCCCCCCCCCCCCCCGAGTTAGAGGAACGATTGAGGAGGATGTTTGATTCAGTAGTTGCCTGTGGATCTTTCAGTAGCACACCGCCAGAGATTCTGTACGACACACGTTACATGCCATTCTTTAAAGATTGTGTCGGTGCAATTGATGGAACACATGTTCATGCATGCGTACCTGTTCGTGATCAAGTACCGTACATTGCGAGACATGACATGCCAACACAAAATGTGATGGCTGCTTGTGATTTCAACATGTGTTTCACGTTCGTTATGCCAGACTGGGAAGGCTCTGCGCATGATAGCCGCATTTTCATTTATGCGCTTCGGGATCCCCGTTACAAATTTCCGCATCCACCCCCAGGTAATAAGATTTCTATTCCATTTTTTATACTTCTCACCTTTGAAGCATAACAACTTTGCTCCTGGTTTTCAGGAAAATATTACTTGATAGACTCTGGGTATCCGCTACAAAGGGGATACTTGAAACCATATCCAGAGACACGTTATCATCTCCCGGACTCTGCTCGTGGCGGTCGTGCACCGGAAGGACGTCGAGAGATATTCAATCACGCGCACTCATCCCTTAGAAGTGTCATTGAAAGATCGTTCGGCATTTGGAAGAAGAAGTGGGCCATATTGCGTGATATGCCGAGCTACAGCTTCGCCAAACAAACCGATATTGTGATGGCGACTATGGCACTGCATAATTTTATTCGGCGGCACCCGTCGCGGAGGGATATTGATTTCAATGACGTCGAGCAGGGAGGTGGTGATGAGGGGGGAAGCACACAAGGGCATCAAGCAGTTTGTCCTGATACAACAGGCGGGGTAGATGAGATGATCACGTTGTGTGAAAATATAGCGCAACAGTTGTACACTTCTAGATCTTAGATGGTGAGAAGAATTGTTGGTATTTTTATCTATTATAGTAACTATTATCAAGATTGTGTATTTGATGTGTATCGAATTTTTTTTTTCAAAAACTCCATTTGACCCAAACAAAAATTATAAAACTCCATATTTCAATAAGCACTGAAAACTCCATTTCACCCAAACAGTTTTCTAACAAAACTTCATTTCTCAGAAACAGCTCTTTTTCAAAACTCCATTTCTGATCAGCAGCTTTTCAGCAGCAACAGCCCAACCAAACGGACCCTTAGGCTCCGTTTGGCACGGTTTATTTGCTCCGGTGAGTTTAGACAAAAACACAATTATCATAGAATGTATGTTTGACATGACAATGATTATGACCGCTACCAAAAAATAAACTAATTTTGAGCATAAAATGCATGATTTTTTTTAGGTGAGGTTGGACATTCACGAACCACAGCTCATGACCACCGCATTCACGACCGCCGCCACCGTGCCAAACGAAGCAATAATCTACTTCGCTATCTTAACAATATTTTTCCTTCGACGCTAGATGACACCAACTCGGAAGTGGACAAAGTCTAGGAGAAGTTTGGAGAAGCTTCTGCGTTGGAGAAGAGTCAGAGGGCATGAAATATTTGACCGAATTTTAAGTTTTATATATATGGGCATTTAATTAAGCATTTTTTAATGTTAAATTCATACATTAATTTGCTGGTCATGAATTTTTTTTGATGGGGTTACTCTCACCTTAGAAGATCACAGTGCGTGACTCCTGATCATGTCGTATATTTCCGCTAGCCTGAATTAAAGCGCATGATTGATCTAAAATACATTCATTTTTCAATATGATCGTATTACATAAATACGATCATATATTTTCGCAAACAATCTACAACGTTCAAATCACATATCATACGGTTATATTTGCCAATTGCGCCACCTAAATATTTATTGTTGTTCGTCATGAATTTTTATTTTAGGTATTGTTAATGGCAAACCAAAAAACGTCTATCCGCACACCAATATAACTTAAAAGCCCTATTTAAAATTAGTTCCAATTTTTTTACAGCAGGCAAAGCAAAAAACAGTTATCCGCACACCAACATAACTTAAAATTTTCATCTAAAATTAGTTTAGAAATTTTCTACGGGCAAACCATAAGCCGCACACCAACGCCGTAAAACTCACCCTGATTCCCTCTCGCTTTCAGCCGAAACTTTCTCGCTTTCTATAATGATTTGATTATTCAGTATGTGCATGCACAATAAATGTTAATCGACAAAGAAGTGCAATAAGATGTATATAATCATTTTCTTATCTTTCAAAAATTTCCAAAGAGTAGTATAACATAACAAAAGGCTCTTGAGACTACAATGTCAGAAAATAAAAATAATAATTTTGCAAAAAAATTATTTATCATATTTTACTAATATATAAATTGAGATTGTCAATTAACTTCTGTGGTTAAAGCATAAATACTGAAATCAGAATATTCATTCCTTCCTGGATCAGACCGTGGTTGTTCAAAAAGCTAAATTAAGTGAACAATCATGCAGCGACGGAGCCAGAAAATAATGTCAGGGTGGGCAGACTCATTTTATAATGTAGCTAAAAAAATTAACTTAAATTATTCAAATAACTGTATTAATACAAGAAAATTAACATATGAATATTTAAGAATATTTCAACTAAATTAAAATTAAAAACACATAACATTACCTTTCATAGTTGACCACGTCGACTTTTCATATTTTGAAAGCGTTTGTGATAGTTTCATTATCAATGCTTTTGAATATTGTTGAAACCAGCAACTGGTCTCTTGAGTTCGGACCCACTGGGGGTGTAGCCGATGCTTATTTCTCCCTCACTAGACTCTCTTGACGGTGGATGCTGGAAACGGAATAGACCCAAGGCTGAAGCGAGGAGGTCCCGCCACACACCCGGAAGATCTTAGAGAGCTTCCCCTCCCAAACCAAAGCTCAACCGGGCACCTTGGAGGGCACTGGCTGCCAACCAAAACTAGCCTAGAGGAGAGGATTCTCTAAAATCGGATCTCCTCCAAGGTGCCCTTAAAGGTCTATTTATAGTTTTCCTAGGCTGGTCTGTAAATAGCCTGAATCCGCCTTTTAATTTTACTAACCGCACCCCAAATTGGTCTGCTAATAGCCTAACTCCGCTGTTCCGAAGGGCTATTTGCAGCCCACCAGGGGTATTATGGTCATTTTCCCCTCACACCTATTTGGGCGAATGGTCCGTGAGGGCACCATTCGCTGGGCATCCGCCTGGCTGTGCGAATGCCCACGCTTCTGGGCGAATGGTCCGTGAGGGCACCACTCGCCTAGCGCCTTCTCTCCTACAGCTTACCCCCACCAATCCGGGGGCATTTTTACCTTCCTTGGCCTGGGCGAGTGACCCGGCGAATGATCCGGACGACCCAGGTTTCGCCAGTTGGCTGGGGGGGCCCACTCGGCGAATACGGGTTGTACACAATCCCCGCTCTTTACGAGCGGTTCCTACGGTCGTAAAGAACAGTCCAACCCTGTATTCGGTGAGTGCTTGCTGACTGGATCCATAAGATTCCGTGGGTCCCACCGCCACCTTATATATATACCCTCATGTCAGGTTTCTCTGGACCACTCTCTCGGCTCGGCTCGGAGCTTCTCCACTTCCTAATGTCTTTCCACAAACCTTCTGCGAAACCCCTCTCGCGAGAGATGATCGACCGCCTGGCTGCGGCTCAAGCTGCAACGGCCCCCAGGGCATCCAAATTTGCTCCCTAGCTGATGTCTAAACGGGATCCGAGCGCCCCCTATGTCTCGCGTCGAGCCAAGACGATTCGGCTGAATCGTCAGAGAGGCGAGACTGCCTCGGAGTCTCCGACGGATACTCCACCGGCGAACACGCAGGCGGATGCCCTTCCGGACCCCGCGGTGCTGGTATGAGGATTCTTCCTGTCTCCATTTAGTTCCTGTCCCTTACCCTGCGCTTATTCCGACCATTCGCAGGGGGCTTCGGTACCTGAGGACGGCCATGGGGCCGTTTTGAGCAGTGCGGTGGTGCCACCTCCCGCGGACGAGGTACCTCCTCCCGATCTGGATCTTGCTCCTCCGCCTCCTCCTGGGGAGACTGTACCCCAACCCCGTGAGTTGTGAACCTTCTCGCTTTTTTCCTTTTATGTTGTCGGCTACTAATCATTACCTTTTCGCAGCCCTCAACCCTGACGTCCCGCTGCGGGACTCCATTCCTCCCAGTCCCCCTGCTCAGGTGAACCCCGCTGTCACCGCGAATGAACGGAGGGTCTCCCCTGAGCGAGAGCTGGATCAGCCTCTCCGTGCTGATGACCGTGCGGATGCTCCGGCTCCTTCTTCACAGCCTTACCGTCCAGGAAAGGGAAAGGTCTTACCTCCCGCCTGGCTGTTTGGGACGCACCCCCATTCGTCTCGTCCTTCGGGTCACCCAGACCCCACCCCAGGTCAGTTCACTCACCCGCCTCTATTGTACTCGCATACTTTATCACCACTAACCTAGTTGTGATTCCGCAGGCTATCGAGAGGCCTCCCCCTTCGACTCCTACTACGAGGGGGGAGAGGGAATGCTCTCGCCTCTCCCTTCCCCTGGGGATCTTGCTGACTTCCTGGGTGATTCCTTGGATCACGCGACCCTGAAGGATCGGATCTCGGAGGTCCTGGGGAAGCTCATCCACATCCAGCGAAACGTGGCCAGCCAGGTGGACGACGTGCGGCTGAGAGTCGCGCGTGAGTTGAAGGACCTTCGACGAAGTCACTTGCATCTTCTCGCGGAGGTGGAGCGGCTAGGGGGTGAGGGAGGGGGAGTTGTCTCCCGGAACACATGCCGCGCGAGCCCGGGACCAACTCCAACTGGCTTCCCATGAGATCACCAATATACTCGCTTATTACCGCCCGCGAATGCCCATGGAAGCTGGATCGCGAAAGCGAGGTCGGTGGATCTGGGAGGAGACCTGACCTACCCAACGTCCACCCCTCTTATTGTTTTCTTTTCTTACTTTATGCTGCGAATGTTGAACGTTATATTTCTGTAATAATTTCTCTATGCTTTGCGAATGCTTCTTTATTCGTTTTTCGTATCTCATAGCTTTGCTTGGGTATTGCCGAGTGATAACTTATAGCCGGATGCTCTTCCAACCTCGTTGCGTAACCGCGGAATGAATAAACATAGGGCATTTGCCATTAATGGGCGAGAGGGACCGGCTCGGGCTTCGAGGTGTCGGGAGGGCGCGATGGCTATCCGCACACCCGAGGTCTCGAAAGTCCAAACGCCGTTTAGTCCCTCTATAAATAGGTCTTTCAACCACCGTATTAAATACCTAACCATCCGCTCTCTTTCCTTGCGCTAGCACTCGCGCTTCTTCCTTATCTGTTGCCCCTCTTTCCTTCTTTACTCGCAAAAATGGGTGGCGATGCGGAAGGCCGGGCCAAGTGCGCCAGCGCATTCGCCAACCACGTCTTTGATTCCTGCGACCTCTCTGAGGAGGCCGACCTGACTGCCGTCGCCGACTACATCCCGCCGGGTTTCGAGGCGCGAAAGCCCAGGCCGGACGAGCGTCTGAACTCCATCTCGCCTTGTGCTCTCGCGGTCCCGCTAGAGCATTTCGAGGTGGGGTTTCACCTCCCGATCTGGCCGGAACTCCGCCAGACCTTCAGGTACTACGGGGTCGTGCCTGGCCAGCTCAACCCCAACTCCATCGCTATGTTGGTTGGGTACGCGAGCTACCTGCGAGAGGAGGGAATCGAGTTCTCGCTGCCTGTCTTCCGCAAGCTCTATACCTTCCGCTGCACCAATGGTATCTCGTTCTTCTCGGGACTGAGCCCCCTAAAGCACTACGGGCTCCCGAACAAGAACCATGACTGGGTTCGCCGCTTTATTTTCGTAAGCGGGAACCTAGGGAACACTCTTCTCGCGTCGGTGCAGGAGGAGGAGTCAACCTTCCCCCCCCCCCCCCCCCCCCCCCCCCCTCCCCGACCCTAGGGGGGCACGAGGCCAAACTCCACCAATACATCCTGGAGCACGGGATGGATCTCGTCCATCTCCGGCGAAACGTCAACTCGCTTCCACCCATTCCGCAGGGCGAGGGTAAGTGTTCGAGACTTCATTCGCTTTCGCTTTGTGATTTTTACATCATTCGCTAGAACCATTGGCTATATTATGCAGGTGTGCGCCACTTCCCCCTTCATCCGCCGCGTCCCTCCGGGTCTACCCTCTCTCTCGCACAGGCCGCCGCGGGTGCCTGTCGGGAGGAACCTTCTTCCTCCAAGCCTGGCGGAAAGAAGCGCAAGCCAGCGGTGCTGACCTCTTCCTCTTCCAAGAAGCCCAAAAACCCCCCCTCCGCCAAGGGGAAGGGGGTCCTGGACGAGACCCTCGGGGCGGATGCTCAGATCCAAGCCCTGGGGACGAGTGCGCCAGGAGAGACCACCCCTCGCGCAGGACTGTCGCTGCCGCCGCCCCCACTTCCCAGGGACCATCGGAACTTCCCCAGCGGCGAGAAGTACAGGGACCCCTCGGGGGCTCCCCTGGTTAAGTGGGACAGGAATGCGAACCGGGTCTCGCTCTCCACCCTCCATCCGTCGTGGATAGAGAGCGATCTCGCCAGCGGTGAGGCTTACGCCATCGCGTATGCCCTCTACGGCCAAGAAGACGCCGAAATCTATGATGCCGAGACGACCCAGGTTCTCGCTCATGAGAGTGCCAGGGCCATGCTGCGGGCGCTCGAGCTCGCGCACATGTCTTCGCGCCGGAGCATCAAATTGGCGCGGGACTTGGCGGCGGTTGAGGAGTCCCGGTCCGTTGCTTCTACTGAGGCGATGGAGCTTAGGACTAAGCTGGCGGCTGCAGAGACTCTTCTCGCCAACCACCCTGTCGCAGAGGTATGTTTTCTCCTTTCCCGTGAGTGACTTGTTGCCGATTGACAACTTTATTCTTACTACCCTCGTTATTAATTTCAGGATACCACGGTTGCCGAGATGCTCCGCGCTCGGGTGGCCGGCCTTGAGGATGAAATCCGTCTGGCCAAAGCCGAAGTCCAGCGATTGCGAGAGGCTGGTGCGTCAGCACTCGACCCGGGGAGCGGGGGCCATTTTTATCCCCATCACGAGTTGGAGCAGCTGATGCAAGAGAACGCGCAGAATGCCGTCAAGCATGCACTGCAGGTGCTGCGGCGAGCGGGATACCTGAAGGCGGAAGCCGAACGCCTTTCCGCTCGCCAAGTCGTCCCCGAGCTTTACATTCCAATCCCCTTTCCTGAGGACGACCACGTTGAGCTGCGAGAAGACGCCCTCATCCCAGACTCTGGCGAGAGCGACGGATCTTCAAGCGAGAAATCTGCTGATCCTTGAGAAGGGCCTCTTGTATTTTCTCTTTTTGCATTTATCATTTTGACTGTAATCTTGAACGGGCGAGTGCCTTTAAAAGATGTATATATTGACTACAATTTGTGTTATTCTAAGCTTTCCTCTCATTCGCTGCTATACCTCGTTAGGCTCATTAGGACGTTGATTCTTCTTATTCGCTGCCACACCTCGTTAGGCTCATTAGGACGTTAGGTCGTGATGCGACTGTCTTGGCCACCCCGCGAATGCTCGAAGATGACTTAGGTCGGTCGTTCCCCTTCGATCTCTTGCTACCAAGAGAACCTTACCATTCGCGTATCACGGGGTTTCGCTTAGGTAGTCAAGAGAGTGGGGTGTGATCCTCTCTCCGGAGCGTGGTCTATGCGAATGCTCTTGAGATCATCTCTTGAGAACTTAGAGCCCGCCACCGGGTGAGCCTTCGGACCTGCCAGCTAGATGGGAGCCTGGACTGCGGGTCTGCTCGGGGCCAACCTCTGGAACATAGAACCTGCCACCGAGTGAGCCTTCGGACCTGCCAGCTAGATGAGAGCCTGGACAGCGAGTCTGCTCGGGGCCAACCTCTTGAACATAGAACCTGCCACCGAGTGAGCCTTCGGACCTGCCAGCTAGATGAGAGCCTGGACAGCGGGTCTGCTCGGGGCCAACCTCTGGAACGTAGAACCTGCCACCGAGTGAGCCTTCGGACCTGCCAGCTAGATGAGAGCCTGGACAGCGGGTCTGCTCGGGGCCAACCTCTGGAACATAGAACCTGCCACCGAGTGAGCCTTCGGACCTGCCAGCTAGATGAGAGCCTGGACAGCGGGTCTGCTCGGGGCCAACCTCTGGAACATAGAACCTGCCACCGAGTGAGCCTTCGGACCTGCCAGCTAGATGAGAGCCTGAACAGCGGGTCTGCTCGGGACCAACCTCTTGAACATAGAACCTGCCACCGAGTGAGCCTTCGGACCTGCCAGCTAGATGAGAGCCTGGACAGCGGGTCTGCTCGGGGCCAACCTCTTGAACATAGAACCTGCCACCGAGTGAGCCTTCGGACCTGCTAGCTAGATGAGAGCCTGGACAGCGGGTCTGCTCGGGGCCAACCTCTGGAACATAGAACCTGCCACCGAGTGAGCCTTCGGACATGCCAGCTAGATGAGAGCCTGGACAGCGGGTCTGCTCGGGGCCAACCTCTGGAACATAGAACCTGCCACCGAGTGAGCCTTCGAACCTGCCAGCTAGATGAGAGCCTGGACAGCGGGTCTGCTCGGGGCCAACCTCTTGAACATAGAACCTGCCACCGAGTGAGCATTCGGACCTGCCAGCTAGATGAGAGCCTGGACAGCGGGTCTGCTCGGGGCCAACCTCTGGAACGTAGAACCTGCCACCGAGTGAGCCTTCGGACCTGCCAGCTAGATGAGAGCCTGGACAGCGGGTCTGCTCGGGGCCAACCTCTGGAACGTAGAACCTGCCACCGAGTGAGCCTTCGGACCTGCCAGCTAGATGAAAGCCTGGACAGCGGGTCTGCTCGGGGCCAACCTCTTGAACATAGAACCTGCCACCGAGTGAGCCTTCAGACCTGCCAGCTAGATGAGAGCCTGGACAGCGGGTCTGCTCAGGGCCAACCTCCTGAACATAGAACCTGCCACCGAGTGAGCCTTCGGACCTGCCAGCTAGATGAGAGCCTGGACAGCGGGTCTGCTCGGGGCCAACCTCTGGAACGTAGAACCTGCCACCGAGTGAGCCTTCGGACCTGCCAGCTAGATGAGAGCCTGGACAACGAGTCTGCTCGGGGCCAACCTCTTGAACATAGAGCCTGCCACCGAGTGAGCCTTCGGACCTGCCAGCTAGATGAGAGCCTGGACAGCGGGTCTGCTCGGGACCAACCTCTTGAACATAGAACCTGCCACCGAGTGAGCCTTCGGACCTGCCAGCTAGATGAGAGCCTGGACAGCGGGTCTGCTCCGGGCCAACCTCTGGAACGTAGAACCTGCCACCGAGTGAGCCTTCGGACCTGCCAGCTAGATGAGAGCCTGGACAGCGGGTCTGCTCGGGGCCAACCTCTGGAACATAGAACCTGCCACCGAGTGAGCCTTCGGACCTGCCAGCTAGATGAGAGCCTGGACAGCGGGTCTGCTCGGGGCCAACCTCTGGAACATAGAACCTGCCACCGAGTGAGCCTTCGGACCTGCCAGCTAGATGAGAGCCTGGACAGCGGGTCTGCTCGGGGCCAACCTCTGGAACATAGAACCTGCCACCGAGTGAGCCTTCGGACCTGCCAGCTTGATGAGAGCCTGGACAGCGGTTCTGCTCGGGGCCAACCTCTTGAACATAGAACCTGCCACCGAGTGAGCCTTCGGACCTGCCAGCTAGATGAGAGCCTGGACAGCGGGTCTGCTCGGGGCCAACCTCTGGAACATAGAACCTGCCACCGAGTGAGCCTTCGGACCTGCCAGCTAGATGAGAGCCTGGACAGCGGGTCTGCTCGGGGCCAACCTCTTGAACATAGAACCTGCCACCGAGTGAGCCTTCGGACCTGCCAGCTAGATGAGAGCCTGGACAGCGGGTCTGCTCGGGGCCAACATCTTAAACATAGAACCTGCCACCGAGTGAGCCTTCGGACCTGCCAGCTAGATGAGAGCCTGGACAGCGGATCTGCTCGGGGCCAACCTCTTGAACATAGAACCTGCCACCGAGTGAGCCTTCGGACCTGTCAGCTAGATGAGAGCCTGGACAGCGGGTCTGCTCGGGGCCAACCTCTGGAACATAGAACCTGCCACCGAGTGAGCCTTCGGACCTGCCAGCTAGATGAGAGCCTGGACAGCGGGTCTGCTCGGGGCCAACCTCTGGAACATAGAACCTGCCACCGAGTGAGCCTTCAGACCTGCCAGGTAGATGAGAGCCTGGACAGCGGGTCTGCTCGGGGCCAACCTCTTGAACATAGAACCTGCCACCGAGTGAGCCTTCGGACCTGCCAGCTAGATGAGAGCCTGGACAGCGGGTCTGCTCGGGGCCAACCTCTGGAACATAGAACCTGCCACCGAGTGAGCCTTCGGACCTGCCAGCTAGATGAGAGCCTGGACAGCGGGTCTGCTCGGGGCCAACCTCTGGAACATAGAACCTGCCACCGAGTGAGCCTTCGGACCTGCCAGCTAGATGAGAGCCTGGACAGCGGGTCTGCTCGGGGCCAACCTCTGGAACATAGAACCTGCCACCGAGTGAGCCTTCGGACCTGCCAGCTAGATGAGAGCCTGGACATCGGGTCTGCTCGGGGCCAACCTCTGGAACATAGAACCTGCCACCGAGTGAGCCTTCGGCGAGTGGTCCTCTCTCGGCGAGTGGTCCTCTCGCGCGGGACCAACTGACACACCTCAACACTCGCCGGACTGCTGAACAGCTGCCGTCCGGGGAGATCTCGCGCGCTTCCTTCTGCTGGCACCTCCTTCCCCGGCCGCTGCCCCGGTGCGTTCTCGCCAATCTGCAAAGGCGGGACCACTGGGACCGCTGGGGTCTCGCACTCGCTCCTTGCCGCGAGAACTGTCTGCAGGACCTCTCGCTTGAACTTCTCAAACATCTCCAGCCACTCCCCTGCCGCTGGTGGCTGCGAGTGACCTGAGTCAGAACCATTTCCTCCATCTCCCGTCATCGAAACTAGCATGGGATTTTCTTTCACCCGCTACGGTCCACGCTCACCGCACCAAAATGTTGAAACCAGCAACTGGTCTCTTGAGTTCGGACCCACTGGGGGTGTAGCCGATGCTTATTTCTCCCTCACTAGACTCTCTTGACGGTGGATGCTGGAAACGGAATAGACCCAAGGCTGAAGCGAGGAGGTCCCGCCACACACCCGGAAGATCTTAGAGAGCTTCCCCTCCCAAACCAAAGCTCAACCGGGCACCTTGGAGGGCACTGGCTGCCAACCAAAACTAGCCTAGAGGAGAGGATTCTCTAAAATCGGATCTCCTCCAAGGTGCCCTTAAGGGTCTATTTATAGTTTTCCTAGGCTGGTCTGTAAATAGCCTGAATCCGCCTTTTAATTTTACTAACCGCACCCCAAATTGGTCTGCTAATAGCCTAACTCCGCTGTTCCGAAGGGCTATTTGCAGCCCACCAGGGGTATTATGGTCATTTTCCCCTCACACCCATTTGGGCGAATGGTCCATGAGGGCACCATTCGTTGGGCATCCGCCTGGCTGTGCGAATGCACACGCTTCTGGGCGAATGGTCCGTGAGGGCACCACTCGCATAGCGCCTTCTCTCCTACAGCTTACCCCCACCAATCCGGGGGCATTTTTACCTTCCTTGGCCTGGGCGAGTGACCCGGCGAATGATCCGGACGACCCAGGTTTCGCCAGTTGGCTGGGGGGGTCCCACTCGGCGAATACGGGTTGTACAAATATATTAAATGTCTGCTCATAATTAGCACATCAGTTTAAGTTAAAATCATTCAAAATAAAAGAGATCCAAAAATGGAGATTAGAGAAGATAAATTCCCTCTTCTGGAGCCTCGAGGCAAGAACTCTGCGGCGAAAACCCTAAACCCTAATCAGGGATTCCGCAGGCGACGGGGAGGAGGGCTGGCGACCTGGATGTCGCTAAACCCTAATCAGGGATTCCGCAGGACCGCAGGCGACGGGGAGGAGGGATTGCGCAGGACCGCAGGCGACGGGGATTGGAATCTCTGGAGCAGAGCGCCGACGGGGAGGAGGGATTCCGCAGGACCGCAGGCGACGGGGAGGAGGGATTCCGCAGGCGACGGGGATGGGAATCGCTGGAGCAGAGCGCCGACGAGGATTAGGGGATGCAGCCTGCGGGGTATCGCGCCTGAAGAAAATGAATTGTTCATTCCTGGATATAAATTTAACCTAATTGATATGCAATCTCGGCCATTGAATACAATCTGAGGGTTTAAAAAAAACAGCAAAATGAAGGGAAGGGGTTTCGATCCCGGATTAAAACCCAAATCACCCAAAACTTTTTCCACGGCACCGAATTAAAAGTTATGTATATTTTATATCTTTATTTATATATATAATAATTATATATATATATATATTAAAAAATTAAAAACTCATTTCATAACCCCTACTTTGTTGATAATTTCGCAAAATCCAGGGTGGGCAGATGCCCACCCTGGCCCCTATGTAGGTCCGCCCCTGCAATCATGTATGTCTTTATAGAAGCAAGAACTCAACATTTTTTTTTTCTTTCAGTCACTTTGATTAACAACTATCCCTAAATACTCTCAATGTTTGAAAAAAATGACAAATTTTTTAATTTTAGATTTGATTTGCTTTTAACAATATCAGTTTGTAGTTAACAGATTTAGTTACGCACATATTTCAATCAGAGCGGCAATACATCTTGTGCGTGCATTTTTAGGAAAAGTGTTCAACACGAAAGTTGTAGATCTCGATGAGATCTACAACTTTTGTGTTGATCACTTTTCCTAAAAATGCATGTACAAGACGTATTTCCAAAACGCGCGTAATAACTCATACAAAAAAGTGCGGATATCCAAAACTGTAGTGCGGTTTTTTTATTAAGATTGGTATGATGGTGACGGACAGATTTATTTACGCACGTGCGATTGCGTATATAAGGTCAAAATTCAGAATTTGATAAAATGACGTTTTTATCCAAATCTCAAGCCAGCCGATAGCTTCTGTTGGACGTGGAATTTAACCAGCTAGCTGTACCTTTCTGTCTTTTTAGTAACGGTCGGCAACTTGACTGAATGATATATAGTTCACGTGCTTTTGGAATTTTGTTATGTTCGAGCCACGTGAAATGCACGTGCACGTATGCCTTCAATTTTGGCTAAATTGAATCGCCATGTTTGAACGAACTAATGGAATATTTAATATTTTTTTTAGGTAAAATCATTAAATCAGTCCCCAAAATTACGCTACTTTATGAAATATGTCATTCAATTTATAATAGTAAGAAATCAGTCACTAATTTTAATAAAATGCTGAAATCAATCATAATTAGCAGAATAATTAGAAGAATGTACTAACAAAAATAGCATATTTAATGATCTATAGGCTTGAAAATTAACAAAACAACATCGTGTGGTGATAAATTTTCTAAATAGCGTTCGAGATAATTGTTAAACTTGTAGGATGTTCCTATTTAGCAATAGCAAGCGGTGGACCAATGATCATCGAGAGAATGAAATTAACTTTACTAGGATTTTTATAATTAAAAGCAAATAAATTATTTTCTGCTGTTATTGCAAGATGGGATTTTAATATAGCATGCATGTGTATCGGTCAATAATACAACTAAAATACGTAATCTAATTGGGTAATCTAATTGGTGTGTCGGCCAAATCAGATTTTACACCAATAATTCTCACTTAATCTAATTGGGTACTTATTTTATGATGATAAAAAAAAAAAATTAGGCACATAAATTAGAATAAAGAACCGGGAGAAATTCATTTTGCGTGAATCGGTGTGACCTTTCTTCAGGGCCACGGTCATTTATATAAGTAAAGCTGCAGTCCGGTGTACAAGAAGGTAGTAAAATACAATATAAAGAAAGGATGTATTTTTAAAAATAAGCGCTATTTTGTTAGAATGATGTTATTTTTGTTAAAATATGCGCTATTTTGTTAATTTACGGTCTATTTAACACCAATTAAGTTGCTTTTCGTTAGTAGATTCCATTAACTAGGACTAGATTCCATTAACTAGGACTGATTTCCGATTTTCATTGAAGTGGTCATCACTCATTTCACAATGATTGTTGGGTAACAATAACACGTCTTTTGTCGTTAAGCACAAGCTATGAAGAGTGGCGTACGTGCGGGGGAATGAGACGTTTTGGTGCGCTTTGGCAGGGTATAAAGGTCTACTTCTCCCGTACCACGGCCATTTCCCACGTTCCAAAGCTACATGCAATTCCCTCATTTTGATTTTACCCGACGGGCCGCCCATTCGGAGGGTGAGATGTGGTCTTGTTGTCGATTGAATTTTTATAAGTATCAGATTTCTAGGCGCATACAATAATCAGGATGGTAAAAGGCAATGCAGTTTTTGAAAGAAGTTGCTCAATATAATGAGTCTGACTAAGAGTAACCTTACACTTATCAACTCTAACTTTCATATCTAAAAGGGTATCAACGGGACCGAGGTCCATCATGTCAAATTTCTTTGTGAGTGTGGGTTTTGTATCCTTTACTGCAACCAGATCTGACAATAGAATCAAAATTTCATTCACATATAGACATATGATGGCTGTTTTATTTGACATAGAGCGGTGGTAAGAACATTTGTCAGAAAGACTGAACTGAAAGCCAAAACTCTTTACCACCTGGTCAAATTTCATGTGCCACATCTTAGGTGCTTGCTTAAGCCCATAGATGGATTTGTCTAATTTGCACACTTTATCTTTTAGATCTGGATGGACATACCCTTCAGGTTGTACCATGTAGATATCTTCATCAAGCTCTCCATTCAAGAATATTGTTTTCACATCCATTTGATGAACTGTAAAGTTCTCGATAGAGAACAAGACAAGAAGATTCATAATAGTGGATAGGTGACACACAGGTGAATATACGTCAAAGTAGTCAATTCCTCCTTGTTGCTTATAACATTTAACGACTAGACGTGCTTTATATCTAGATATGGACCCATCACTGTGCAATTTCTTCTTTAGCACCCACTTACATCCAAGGACTTTGGCTTCTTTAGGGAGGTCCACTAGATGTCAGGTGTTATTTCGTAGCAGCGAGTCCATTTCATCATCTATGGCTTCTGCCCACATCAACAAATCTCTAGATCGCATTGCTTCCTCGTAGGAGAATGGATCATCCTCTAAGTGATAAGTGCTAATTTTCACCAAAATTCTTAAGGACGCTATCACTTGTAGATACTCTAACTGGGATAAGACTATCCTCTACAGGTTGGGAAGCAGTGCCAGAGGGGCCAACTTCAGGTGCTACAAGAGATTCAGAAATCATCTCAGTAGACCCGGAGACGGTTAAACCATGATCTTTGATAAACTTATTTTCAAAGAAAATAACATCTCTAGATTTTATCACTGTATTAGTGGAGAGATCTAGAAACATATCTGATGCACTATCTTATGCACTACCTAGATATACACAAGTTGTTGTTCTAGGTCCCACCTTATGTCTCTTAAGGTCTTGTATTATAACATAAGCAATACAACCCCAAGTATTTAGAGTGTCAAATCTATAGGGATGGCCATACCACATCTTAATTATATGGAGTGGAAGTGAGCTTAGCATGAGACAATATATTCAGAATGTGATTGACAGTTCAGACTGCTTCTCCCCAAAAGGATTTAGGCATGCCAGCAGTAAGAAGCATATAATTTAGCATCTCTGTTAATGTTCTACTTTTTCGCTCAGCAATACCATTAGAATGGGGTGAGTAAGTAGCAACGTTTTCTAGAATTATACCCGCAGATGCACAAAAATCCTGAAACCCTATCGCAGTATACTCTCCTCCTCGATCACTTTTACAACACTTAATCTTCAGGTTTAACTGATTTTCTACCTGATATTTGAAAATCTTGAAAATCTCGAATGATTCATCTTTCGATTTCAATAGGTATACATGACAATGTCTGAAATAATCGTCAATAAACGTAACGAGACACTTCCTCCCCCTCTAGTGACATGACTCCTAAAATCACAGAAGTCTGAATGTATCAATTCAAGAAGTTGTGTGCTCCTAGAAACGAACTTAAACAGTTTTCTAGAAATCTTAGTTTGTGCACACACCTCACACTTATCAAATCAAATAAAAAGATTTAAGGGGATGTTATGACTTTTAGCTAGATCTCGCATTTTTCTGTAGTTCACATGTCCTAGTCTATTATGTAACCATTTATGATCTATTAAAGTTGAACTCACTTGGTTTATGCTATCATTATTAAGGATAAGTCTATATATGTCATTGATCAAATACGCACAACCAAAGTAATGTGAATTAACTGTTAAAGTTATTCTACCGCTAGAGGTTGTGAAAAATATTATTCCTGCTTTATCTAACAAACTTATAGAAATTAAGTTCTTAGTTAAACTAGGAACTACTCTAACATGTTGTAAAGTTAAAATTTTACCTGAAGAGAGAACCAGCAGTGTTGTCCCAGCATGCTTGACTTCGGTCTCAATACCAATTAACAAATAAGTAAAAAGCCAAAAAAATTATTCAGAATGATTTTTTGAGATTTATAGAGGGCTTATTCAACCAACGTGATTATTCATGAGTGGGGTTATATGCACACCAATAATGACTATGTACGTTGAAAATATATTTACAGCCCAAATTCATATATTTGCACACCCAAAACAGTTAAAAATGACTCATCCGTTCCGCATTCTACTTTAAGGTAGCACTCACAGTCTCTGTCGAAGGCAACGACCATCGCTTGTGACCCATTGCAACTCCCCTCGAGTAAGCGCTTACAAAGCATTCACAGAGATCTCCCCTTTCCTCCGGTTCACAAGCCTTACCTCTGCCTAGTCCATTCTCGAGGAGCTTGCCTTCGCCAACAACATCCATGCCATCGATTTTGATGTCGGAATAGGGAGCCATTGGTCGGCATTTTTCCAAGATCAGAGGCCCTCCGCCTCCACGTACCGGAGCGCCATTGTCGCTCTGTGTCACAACCTTCGTCGTCACAACTTCCTATCATCCGCTGGATCTCCATCTAATTCAAGAAAACCTTGCTCATTTTACTGCAAACCTGAATGTCCTCTTCGAACTTAATTTCCCGCCTTTGGAATCCTTCGACCTTGCTGTCAATTTTGCAATTAGAGAGAAGGTGATGGGTGGCTTGATCGCAGTGGAGCATGTGCAGAGCGAAGACAATCTTGCGGATATATTCACGAAGCCCTATATGCGGGGCCGTTCTGGAAGCTTCGCTCGTTGCTTGGAGTTATTCCTGGAGCTCACTTCAAGGGGGAGTGTTAGAATTGAAGTGAGCTAGCGCCTGCGCTAGGACTAACGCCAGCGCTAGCTCAACTTCTAGAAGACCTCCTCCCCTGCCTATAAATAGGAGGGGTAGACTCCCTCTAAGAGTATGCATTCAGATAGTGGCGAGTATCATCAATCTTGAGCGAGCTTGAGATACCAGAGTGTCACCTAGCGAGTAGAGAACCCGGAGTCAGTTCGGCTAGCGACCTAGGGAGTGTTTCTTACTCGCGAGATAGCACTGACGTTAGTGATTAAAGCCTGCGGTAGCGAGAAGAGGAGGAAGCGAAGAGTAGCGAGATTGCGAGTAGCGAGCTTGAGAGCTTGCACCAGCACTAGGAGCTAGCGCCCGCGGTAGCGAGTAGCGAGTATAACCTACGTGGTGTGCTCCGGAGCAGAAGCGGACACTGTCCGTGACCAGTTTCTTATCTTCATTGGTTGTCGTGAATCAAGTTGTATGCAACTTGTATTCAGCCCCTGTTCATTTGGCTGCCAAACTTTATTAATTGTGAAAGTTTGTGTTCATCTTTTGGTGTCCTTATTCCCTTGTTGGTTGACGTGTTCTTCCGACCTTAAATATTTCACACAGGAAATATATCTAGCCTGAGTATTTTTCTTCGGAATGACAATAATTAATATTGTCGCTATCAAACCTACCATTGTTGAACTCATCTTCTTCTTCCACGAAAGAAAGCGCGTTGCAACATCGATCTTCCATTCATTCTTTGAATTTCTCCATCTCTTTCACTCTCCATATATACACAGACCTAAGCTCTCAATCATCACTAAACCTTCTCCTTCTTCTTCTTCTTCCTATTAATTATCCAGCACTCTCTGCTAATCTCGCGCAGGAATTGAATATCCGTAAACGCGCAGCTAGCTAGCTAGCCATGGCGGCGGCCGCTTCCTCCGTCTGCTTCCTCGCATTCTCTTTAGTACTCACGTCTCTTGCTCTCTCCGCAGAAGCACAGCTCTCGCCGAGCTTCAACGCCGCCACTTGCCCCAGCCTGAACGGCATCGTCCGCTCCACCATGGCACAAGCCGTGAACAAGGAGCCGCGCATGGCCGCCTCCATTCTCCGCCTCTTCTTCCATGACTGCTTCGTCAACGGCTGCGGCGCTTCCATTCTTCTCGACGACACCGCGACGTTCACCGGCGAGAAGACCGTCTTCCCTAACCAAAACTCTGCTCGCGGGTTCGAAGTCATCGACGCCATTAAAACAAACGTCGAGGCCGCCTGCAAGGCCACCATCTACTGCGCCGGCATCCTCGCCATCGCCGCCCGCGATGGCGTCGTCAAGCTCGGCGGCCCGACATGGGCCGTGGCGCTCGGGAGGCGCGATGCCACCACCGCCAGCCAGAACACGGCGAACAACGATCTTCTGGGCCATCTTCGATGCTCGACACGCTCGTCTCCAAGTTCTCGACAAAGGGACTCAGCGCCCGTGTTGGGATTGGTGATACCTCACCGATCCGTGTGCCTATGTGATTCCTAAAATAGGGTGAATCCTATTAATGGAATATCATTATGGAGAGGATATTTTTCAGGGTTGATTATCCTATTTTGGTTGAAACCTAATATGAGCACCTTCCTTATTTTAGCTCTTTCAATTTTGGCAGCACACCTCATATATATATTATCAAGGATGAGAAGAATAAGAGATTCACGTATCAATCAAAAGCAAGGTGGTAGCGGCAAGGTTCTTGTCCAGGCGGCGGTTCTTGGCAGCGACAAGGCTCGAGGCGGGAGCTTGGCTCCGGCGATCCGACGTCGAAGAGGTAGGAGACCTCAGTGTTTTCCGGCGGCGAGCAGACAGGCCAACTCTTCCACGGATGCGGAATCCTCAGGCGGAGGGTTCTTTCTGGCACGGCACCAGCAGCATCGAGGAAGGAGACGACACAGTTTTGCGTGATAGCGCCTGGAGCTATTGGCTACCGTGGGCGGTAGCCTTCTGTACCTGTTTTCAGTTCGTCTCTCGGCGTATCTGTCTGTCGTCGTTCGTCTCAGTGTATACTCTGTGTAAACTCTCTGATTATTATAGTGGATCTTCTCCGGTGCTCTCCCCGTGGACGTAGGAGCTTCTCTCTGAACCACGTAAATCTTTGTGTTGTCTGTGTGTGTGCTTGATATCTTGCTCATACCATTTTATTTTGCGTAATTGCATTGTGCTCGATTTTTTCCGTTGCGCTACCGCGATTCTAGATTCAATTTCATAACAATTGGTATCAGAGCTAGGTTCCGCGGGAGTAATCGTCTGGACGTTCCGGTTTTTTGATTTGGGTCAATGGTAGGTGACGACACGGTATGCTCCCTACCTTCTCAGATCTGATCCGTGAACATTATTCAGATTGCCCAGTAGTTCTGCAAGCAAAGCAATGACAGCAAAATTTGAAATTTCCAAGTACGACAACAAAATTGATTTTGGTCTGTGGCAAAAGCGGATCAAAGCGGTTCTCGTCCAGCAAGGTCTTCACAAGGCGCTCGTTGGAAAGGAGAAGGTTAGGGTAAAGAAGGACGATGAGTGGGAGGAGCTGGATCTGAAGGCCATTAACACGATTCAGTTGTGCTTGGACGATGAGGTGATGTATAACATAGTCGACGCTGAGACTACGACGGACTTATAGAAGTAACTGAAGGAGTTGTACATGTCTAAGTCTCTCACGAATAAGCTTTACGTGAAGAGACAGTTGTACAGCTTGAGCCCTAGTGCCGACGAGGGCTAATTCGTGAAGAGCAATGACCCAGCCCGTGGTAGATCAAGAGGAAAAGGCAAGGAGGAAGACCGACCTAGGTTTAAGTCCGGAAGCAGGAACACTAAGTGCCACTACTGCAAGGAGGAGGGGCACTGGAGGAATAATTGCCCGAAGAGGAAGATTAAAGAGCAGACGCATGAGCCACATCAAGCTGCGATAGCATCTGAGGATGAGAACGGCGCCGACGTTCTTCATATTTCACCCAGTCTTGAGACCACAGGTTCTTGGATGATGGATACAGGTTGTTCGTACCACATGTTCCCGAACATAGGATGGTTCTCCAGCTTTAGGCAGTGCGAGGGTGGTCGTGTTCGTATGGGGAATGACTCAGAGTGTGAGGTGTTAGGAGTTGGTAACTTCAGGATTGAGATGTTCGACGGAGTGGTCAGGACACTCAACAACGTTCGGTATGTGCCCAAGTTGAGAAAGAGCTTGATTTCTCTAGGCATTCTGGAGGCCATCGGGTACTCTTATACCGGCAACGTCTGATATCTGAAGGTCAAGAGAGGCGCGCAGGTAGTCATGGAAGGAGAGCGCTCTAGCACTCTCTGGAGACTGATCGGCACCACGATTGCCATAGGGAGGGGCAAGGCTAGGAGGGAGGTCTGACTGCCTCTCAGTCTACAGGACACTGCATCATATACTTTCCAGGTGATCTCCTCAGATCCTGGTTCCTATGAAAAGGCTATAAAGAGCAGAGACCGCTCTCAGGGGAAAGCTAGGAAGGACCAGTGGAGGAACATGGCAAGTTTCGTGGCTAGGGAGTGCGCGCAGAGGAAAGGCATTGGAGAAGGTAAAATCTCCGCAGCCGTAGAGAAGAAGGGCAGAGAGTCATCTCGGAAGTGCCCAGATATCGCAAGGGGAGCCATCCGGCTCAAATGTCTTACTGAGGAACGTAGCGAGCATGCAGAAGAAATCAGTGAGAGGAGTCAAGTTCAAGAACGGTCTTGACTTGGCTCATCTTGATACGTGTTGATCATGCTGACCCCAGGGAGAGGGGGTAGTTTTTTCCGGAGGGAGGAGATCCAAGATGCAGGTGGAGTTTATCGTGCGAGGCGTCAAGGTGGAGATTGCTGGGATTGGTGACACCTCACCGATCCGTTTGCCTATGTGATTCCTAAAATAGGGTGAATCCTATTATTGGAATATCATTATGGAGAGGATATTTTTCAGGGCTGATTCTCCTATTTTGGTTGAAGCCTAATATGACCACCTTTCTTATTTTTGCTCTTTCAATTTTGGCAGCACACCTCCTATATATATATTATCAAGGATGAGAAGAATAGGAGATTCATGTATCAATCAAAAGCAAGGTGGCAACGGCAAGGTTCTTGTCCAGGCGGCGGTTCTTGGCAGCGACAAGGCTCGAGGAGGGAGCTTGGCTCCGGCGATCCGACGTCGAAGAGGTAGGAGACCTCAGTGTTTTCCGGCGGCGAGCAGGCATGCCAACTCTTCCACGGACGCGGAATCCTCAGGCGGAGGGTTCTTTTTTTTTGAAAAGTGCATATAGCATGAAATTAAAAATAAAAAAGGAAAACAAAGCTACAGCATGTCATCCAAGTCTGCACGAACAAGCTCGGCAAACTCGGTCTGAGTGCTATCAACATCTAGCCATACAAAGGTTTCCCGAAGGGCAAAACGAGCGCAGAAGTCAGCAACTCTGTTGGCAGCACGACCAATATGCTGGAATCGAAGCTGCGGGAAGCCGCTCAGAAAAGAGAAGTCCTCCTCGCCGTCCACCGTCACACTCCAGTCGCCCTGTCGCAAACCAGCAGCACAGTTGTCCATAAGGGTCAAACAGTCGCCCTCCACAATAGCCCCGCGCACCCCATATAAAGATGGCGGGATAAGATCCTTGAGGGCCAAGACCGCCGCCAGCTCCACTCCCCCAGGATCCCAGTGCAAAAGCGAGGATCCAGCAGCAAAGATGAGAGCACCCCGGTCATCGCGGGCCACCATCCCAAGCCCAGCAAGCCCGGACGAGGAGAGAGAACCATAAACATTGAACTTTATCCATCCAGGGGGCGGGGGGGGGGGGGGGGGGGGGGGAGGCACCGACATCATCGAGGAAGGAGACAACACTGTTTCGCGTGATAGCGCCTGGCGCTATTGGCTACCGTGGGCGGTAGCCTTCTATACCTGTTTTCAGTTCGTCTCTCGGCGTATCTGTCCGCCTTCGTTCATCTCAGTGTAAACTCTAAACTCTCTGATTATTATAGTGAATCTTCTCCGGTGCTCTCCCCGTGGACGTAGGGGCTTCTCTCCGAACCACGTAAATCTTTGTGTCGTCTGTGTGTGCTTGGAATTTTCTCGTTTATTTATTTTTGCGTAATTATTTTGCTCGATTTATTCCGTTGCGCTATCGCGGTACTCGATCTGATTTCATAACACGCCCGGGACATGACGGCGCTGTCTAGCGCGCACACAATTGGCCAGTCTCAATGCCAGTTCTTTCGCTCCCACATCTACAACGACGCAAACATCAACTCCGACTTCGCCACACTTCAACATGGGAACTGCCCGTCGTCCGGGGGCGACAGCAACCTGGCGGCGCTCGACGTGCAGACACCAAATCAATTTGGGAACGACTACTACCAGAACTTGGTGGGGTGGAGGGGGCTGCTGCATTCGGATCAGGAGCTATTCAACAATGGAACCCAGGATGCTTTGGCGACGCAGTATAGCCTAAACAAGAATCTCTTCTTCGGCGACTTCGCCGCCGCAATGGTGAAGATGGGAGCCATCATGCCGCTTACCGGAACCAGCGGCCAGATCCGTTTGAACTGTAGGGACATTAACCCGTGATTAGCGGTTTTAAATTACTCGTATGAAAAATTGTTCTTCAATCAATTAAACAATATATACATTTCTTCTAAATCTCCATAATTTTGGATGTGTAGTTGTACTGAGGAAAATGAGTGGATAGGATTGATCAGATCTGGTTCTTCTCCTATCTACAATCACAAGTCACAACCTATATAGCAGTTTATTAATTATATCCTTTATTTTTAAAATATTTAATATATTATAATTTATTTTAAAAAAATTAAATATAATACATTTTCAAGTAATTAGATTGTACCCTCAAATTAAAAGTAATCTCCAAATTAAAAGTAACGATGAAAACTTATAAAATAAAAAAATAATAGAACTCATATAATTAACTACTATGATATACTATCATTAAACATGTCAGCGATATTTCGAGCAAAATGCTATCTTTAGGCATATTAGCTCATTTGTGTTTTTTTTTATACTGAGCTAGGTATAATGTCATAGAAATGTCAACTAATACATATAAACTTAATTAATTAAATTTCATTATACTAAATTCTACATGCAACAAGCAGGTTCCCTGACTTAAGCAGAATGATTAATTATGGGTTGACGACCGGCCATTAACAGGGAATAATATTTCAAAATTCAAGCAATTTGTTTTTCATTTTGTACTTATAGGTTCCTTATGCAGCTGTGACTCAGTGCGCGGCGTATCAAGATCGGGATAGTTTACGACTGTAGCAAATATTGCGACGATGAGCTTTACAACGGGCTAGCAGCTAATTAGGGCTTCGTTTGGCGCGGTGGTGATGGTCGTGAACGCATGAGTTAAATCGTCATTCGTTATCAACCACCTAAAAAATTTCATCCGTTTGAACATAAAAGTGGATGAAGTTCCTAATAATGCGCCTCTTATTTCACATTTGTCAACTAAACATCTTTCTTATTGTAAGTTGATTCGAAAATTACTAAACTGGGAATAGAAAGTCGTTGTAGTCGGTTAATCTAACATTAATGATCATAAGCACATTATTCCACACCTGATAATGTTGCAAATGTTACTATGTCAAATCATTTCACATTTGATGATGCGGTACATAATGATCATTAATGAGTAAGATAACAACATTTTATTTACACAATCAACCATTGACTGATTCCTGCTAAACCAGATAGAGATACTGACAGTGTTACTCCACTATTGCTATAAGTACTAAGCTCACTCAGGTAGAACTAGCTTACTTTAAAACATTACTGCATATGTTTTTATGAATTCATAGAGTTTCTAACTCATGATATTCCTTGCAGGCTATGATGAAGATGGAGGAGAGAAAATAGTATTTGACATGGATGTTGATGATCTACTAGACGAGTAGAATTGTTATTTGTTTTATCCATTGTCATTATGTTTTCAGACTTATATTCATGAGTAGCACCTTATTTCTGGATGTTTAATTTTTGCTGTGTGTAAACTCCTGTTGATATTTAATGTGCTAACTCTTATGGAATTGCGTTAAGTTGAAAACACCTCTTATGTTACTCACTATTTTCTGGCCTTCAAAACGTATATGTTATTTGTCACAAATATAGGAGGAGATTGTTAATGTATTTGGACATATAACGTGTTCGGAGGCTTAACGGGTCGGTTGAGTACACGGATACCCAATACTCGTAGATACTCCTAGGATTTGCATATTTATACCCACCTAGGGGCAACAGCGACTTCATTCCACTTTGATGTTCCTCCGGATGCTTCGAGCAACACTCTCACACAATTACTTTATAATATATCTAAGGTAACGAAAACACGACTCAAAACCAATAATTCCCTTTAATTTGGTGCCGCATAGTTTATATTCTTATTTTTTCATTCAATTCTTTGTTATATGTTCTGAATGCACAACATGCTTAGTTTATGTTATGATGTTCTCATTCCGTCAATTCTATAATAAACTTAGCCTCAATTTGACGCAGTGGCGGCGGTCATGAACGCGGTGATTATGAACCATCGTTTTTGAATGCCCGACCTCGCATAAGGAACTTCATCCAGTTTTATGTTCAAAACTAGTTTTTTTTTCTTGGTGGCGGTCATAACTATTGTCGTGTCAAACAGACATTCTATAATTGTGACGTTTTTTGTCCAAACTCACCGGAGCAAAATCGCCACGCCAAACAAAGTTTTAGAGTCAGTTTGGCATGGTGGTGGCAGTCATGAACGCGATGATTATGAACTGTCGTTCGTGAATGTCCGATCTCACCTGTACTTCATCCACTTTTATGTTTAAAACCAGTATTCTTTTCTTGGAGGCGGTCATAACCGTTGTAATGCCAAACATACATTCTATGACGATGCTGTTTTTGTCCAAACTCCCCGGACAAAAAAACGTCACGCCAAACAGAGCCTTAGGGCCTGTTTGGGAGGTCTTTTCAGAAAGGAGGAGTGGTGGCAAAAGGATGGTATGAAAAGGTGCTTTTGGAAAATGTCTATTGCAAAAGGAGATCTGTTTGGGTGAACTCCTTTTGCAGAGATTTTAAAAAATGAGAAGCACTTTATAAACTGTTTGGTAAATCTCCGTTGTCATGACTGTTTTAAACGCATTTTTCTCACGGGCGCGCATTTTTCGCCAGGGCGGACATTTTTCTCCGGGAGGCGCATTTTTCGCCCAGAGCGTGCATTTTTCACCCTTGCTCTCATTTTTCGCCTGTGCGCGCATTTTTGGCGGTGCGCGCATTTTTCGTCCGGGCGCACATTTTTCGTCCGAACGCCCATTTTTCGCCCGAACGCCCATTTTTTCGCCCGAGTGCCCATTTTTCGCCCGGACGAGTATTTTTCGCCCGACGAGTATTTTTCGCCCGTACGCGCAATTTTCGCCCGAACGCCCATTTTTCGCCCGGGCTCGCATTTTTTCGCCCGGGAATGCATTTTTCGCCCGGGCGCAAAAAATACACGACCGGGCAAAAAATGCGCTCCCGGGCGAAAAATGGGCGCTCGGGCGAAAAAATGCGAGTCCGGGCGAAAAATGAGGGCCAGGGCGAAAAATGCGCGCCCGTGCAAAAAAAAAATACGCGACCGCGCAAAATAAAAGCGCGTCCGTGCGAAAAATGTGCGTCCGAGATAAAAAATGTGCGCTTGGGCGAAAAAGAGCGCCCTGGCGAAAAATAGGAATTCGGGCAAAAATTGCGCGCCCGGGCGAAAAATACTTGTCTGGGCGAAAAATGCGCCCGGGCGAAAAATACTGGTCCGGGCGAAAAATGGGCGCCCGGGCGAAAAAATGGGCGTTTAGGCGAAAAATACTCGTCCAGACATAAAAATGCGCTCCCGGGCAAAAAAATGGGCGCCCGGGAGAAAAATGCGCGCCCGGGCGAAAAATGCGCGCCCGGGCGAAAAATGCGCGCCCGGGCGAAAAATGCGCATCAGTGCGAAAAATGCGCTCCCGGGTAAAAAAAATGCGCGCCCGCGTGAAAAATGTGGCCCGGGCGAAAAATTCGCGCCCGGTCGAAAATGCACTCCCGGGAGAAAAATTCGCGCCCAGGCGAAAAAATGCTCGCCCGGGCGAAATATGCGCTCCCAGGCGTAAAATGTACTCCCGGGCGAAAAAATGCACGCCCGGGCGAAAAATGCGCGCCCGGCCGAAAAATGCGCGCCCGGCCGAAAAATGCGCGGTTGGGCAAAAAATTCGCGCCCGTGCGAAAAATGCGCGCCCGGGAAAAAAATGCGCTTCCGGGCGAAAAACGCGCTCTCGGTCGAAAAAATGCGCGCTCAGACGGAAAATGCGCGTCCGGGCAAAAATTGCGCGACCGAGCTAAAAATGCGCGCCCGGGCGAAAAATGCGCGCCAGTGCGAAAAATGCGCTCCCGGGCGAAAAAAATGCGCGCCCGCGTGAAAAATGCGGCCCGGGCGAAAAATGCACTCCCGGGAGAAAAATTCGCGCCCGTGCGAAAAAATGCTCGCCCGGGCGAAATATGCGCTCCCGGGCGAAAAATGTGCACCCGGGCGAAAAATGTGCGCCCTGCCGAAAAATGCGCGGTCGGGCAAAAAATTCGCGCCCGGGCGAAAAATGCGCGCCCGGGCGAAAAATGCGCGCACGGGTGATAAAATGCGCGCCCGGGAAAAAAATGTGCGTCCGGGCGAAAAACGCGCGCTCGGTCAAAAAAATGCGCGCCCAGGCGGAAAATGCGCGACCGGGCAAAAATTGCGCGACCGGGCAAAAATTGCGCGACCGGGCAAAAATTGCGCGATCGAGCGAAAAATTCGAGTCCGGGCCTAAAATGCGCCCATCGGCGAAGAAATGCTCGACTGGGCAGAATAATGGGAAAATTTTGCTCTCGGACGAAAAATGCGCTAACCTTGTATCGGGATGAGGAAGTGCTTTTCGAAAAGGTTGAAAAGTAGGGGACAAATGACTTTTCAAAAGGAGGAGAAAAATGAGTTTGCCGCGGTAGCTTTTCCCACCGGTAGACAATCCAAACGGTTTTGTAAGTGCGGTGGCTTTTTTCAAAAAATGGAAAGGAGCTAAAAAGCCCTCCCAAATAGGCCCTTAATATGCATCATGGACCCATCTAAAATCAATTAGTCTTGGTTTTATTTATTTAGCCATTCATTGCGTACGTTGTTCAAAATGTTTTGAATCATATTAGGTCTTAGATGCTAGCCATGTTATACAGGTGCCCAGGCTCGACTAAAATCCTAGTTCTGTCACTGGCCGACCCCCATGCCCCAGTCTGTGATCGGGGCGGAGCATACCTAAACTGATTTCTTATATCTACAACATATTTATAAACTGAAAAGAACTGAAATTTATTATCACCAAATGCTCTCTTTTTTATTCGAGCAGTTTGACATGGAGAAACCTCCGTGACCCGCACGACAGTACGTCCTTCACGACAGTAGCTATGCGCGTGCTTGCCTGCTCTCGGGTGTGCGAGTTTCTAGTTTATATTGAGTGGGGCCTGGACGAAGCCCGCGTGCCTAAAATTGAGAAAGGACCATAATTTTCTATAATTATTTAATATTTATAATACACGGAAAAACTATCAAATAAATATTAAAGTAACTGTCACAATACCAATTAACAAATAAGTAAAAAGACAAAAAAAACATTCAGGACGATTTTTTGAGATTTATAGAGGGCTTATTCAACCAACGTGATTATTCAGGAGTGATGTTATATGCACACCAATAATGATTATGTACGTTCAAATATATTTACAGCCAAAATTCATATATCTGCACACCCAAAACGGTTAAAAATGACTCATCCGTTACGCATTCTACTTCGAGGTAGCACTCACAGTCTCTGTCGGAGGCAACGAGCATCGCTTGTGCCCCATTGCAACTCCCCTCGAGTAAGCACTTACAAAGCACTCACAGTCTCTGTCGGAGGCAACGAGCATCGCTTGTGCCCGAGTGCCTAGGCCATTCTCAAGGAGCTTGCCTTCGCCAGCGGCATCCATGTCATCGATTTTGATATGGGAATAGGGAGCCATTGGTCGGCATTTTTCCAAGCGCTCTTGCAGAGGCCCTCCATCGGAGGGAGCGCCATTGCCGCTCCGCGTCACAACCTTCGTCGTCACAACTTCCTATCATCCGCTGGATTTCCATCTAATTCAAGAAAACCTTGCTCATTTTGCCGCAAACCTGAATGTCCTCTTCGAACTTAATTTCCCGCATTGGAATCATTCGACCTTGCTGTCAATTTTGCAGTCGCTTTTAGCAATCACCATTTGCGAACTCTCACCAATGATTAGGATTTCAGTAAACCTTGGTTGTGAAATGAGCGATCTTTGTTTCACCTGATGGAAAATTCTAGATCTAGGGCGAAGCCTAGAGCGCAGCGGAGAGCAAGGATCAAGTAGGGATTTATACCTCCATCCATAGGGCTACTCTTGGACGAACGGCTTTGATGAGGAGAGCTCGTGCGGAGCACCTCCAGGAGACGTATGCCGGCGGAAAAGGCAGAGCTCGGGCGGAGCACCTCTAGGAAATGGTTGCCGACGGAAAAGGCAGTGCTCTGGGCGGTGCACTTCCGGGAAACGGTTGTCGGTGGAAAGGGCAGAGCTCGGGCGGAATCACTTATTGCGGCTTCCAGATTTTGGTGGAGAAAAATGGACCAGATGATTTAATGAGATGGGTTTTAAATCCTTTGTATACCTCAAATCCAGAGCCTCAAGAAACCCTGAACGATCTGGGTCGTCAATCCTCCCATCTAGAGGATCTTGACTAAACTCAGATCTCACTTAAACCACTCGTCACATTTGAGTCTAGCGAGTCACCTCCTTATACTAATCACCCTATCGGACTCTCATGGATTGAATCAATTAGATAAGCTAACATTCTCCCACTCGATTCAACACAGGAAAAATCCTTCTATTGTATAAAATAATTAATTTTGTTCTATAAAATAACACTAGACTCATAGGGTGATAGTTAACACCAGAAAAACTTTCGTATGACCATACATAATTACATAAAATATCAGCGACTCTTGTCTCAAACCTTGTGTGATGACTTTATACTTGTGCAGGACGTCACAACTACATGAACTGCGTCGTTTGTACCTTAAATAGTAGATACTTTTCTTCCAAATTACAATGTAATCATTAAATCCTACCAAGTGCTATATGTTGTGTCAATTCTTTATGAGTGGGTGCTCCCACTCTTTTAATGCAATATATAATCTCTAACATTACTTTAGTGTGCAGAAAAGAAATAAAAAACTGAAAAATTGTATTAATCCAAAGGAGAGCTACAATGAATGTCATGATTACTTAACCATCAAAAGAGTCCACAAGTCTCATTCTGTCAACATGACTTTTGAATAACTTAGGTGGAGCCCTTTAATCATGGGATCTGCTATCATAAGCAGTGCGTCTTGCTATATGCTCAATGATGATCTTGCCCTCCCTTACATTTTCTCTAACCACCAAAATTTTTATATCGATGAGCTTACTGCGGCTCCCGCTTTTATTGTTCTTGGCAAAGAACACTGCTGCAGCATCATCACAAAGAAGCATTATTGGCTTAGGAACCGTATCCATCACCCTAAGCCCTGAAGAGAAATTCTTCAACCACAATGTTTGTTTCGTTGCTTCATAACATGTAATGAACTCTGCCTCCATGGTCGAGGATGCAATAAGAGTCTGCTTGGTACTCTTCCAAGCTACAACACCACCAGCCAACATGAAAATGTTGCCAGAAGTGGATTTCCTCGAATCTTGACAACCTGCAAAGTCTACATTTGTGTATCCAACCAGATCTAGATGATCGGACTCTCTATATGTAAGCATGTAATCTTTTGTCCCCTAGAGATATCGCATGACCTTCTTAGCAGCTGTCCAATGCTCTATCTCAGGCTTACTTTGATATCTTCCCAACATACCCACCACAAAAGCAATGTCAGGTCTAGTGCAAACCTCTAAATAGACCAAACTGCCAGCTGCAGATGCATATGGAAGGTTTTTCATGGACTCCAATTCCAGAGAATTTTTGGGACATTGTGACAAACTGAATTTGTCACCCTTTACTATAGGAGCTATAAAACTAGAACAATTTCTCATATTAAATCTTTCCAAAATTTTGTTGACATAAGCCTTCTGAGATAACCCCAAGATCTTTCTAGATCTATCTCTATGTATCTCAATTCCTAAGACATAGGAAGCCTCCCCTAAGTCTTTCATGTCAAAATTTTGAGAGAGAAATTATTTAGTTTCACTTATCATTCCCAAGTTATTGCTTGCTAGCAAAATATCATCAACGTATAGGACTAATAGCATGAATCGCTCGGCTCCCATAGACCTTGATGTATATATATTGGTCCACAATGTTTTCCTCAAAACCAAATGAGGTAACGACATTATGAAATTTTATATACCATTGTCATGAGGCCTGTTTTAGCCCATATATTGATTTCTTCAATTTGCACACAAGGTTGTGAACTTTCTCTTAAATGAATCCTTCAGGCTGATTCATATATACTTCCTCTTCAATTTCCCCATTTAAGAATGCTGTTTTGACATCCATTTGATGTAGCTCCAAATCAAAATGAGCTAGTAGGGCCATGATAATCCTCAGCGAGTCCTTCTTTGAAACCGGAGAGAAGGTGTCATGGTTGTCTATACCCTCCTTTTGAAGGAAACCTTTGGCAATAAGTCTTGCCTTATATCGTGCGATGTTACCAGAGGCATCAACTTTTGTCTTGTAGATCCATTTGGAACCTACAACACGAAAACCTTCTGGTAACTCTGTTGGAGCTTACTTTCCGCATCTCTTGGTTTGAGAATAACAAATTCCATGATGTATTTGATCTACTCTTTTGTGTGTTTATAGTGTACAGGTGATACATGTTAAATAAAGAAACACGTCCTCGTTCATGGATCAAAAAGACAAAATGACGAGTTTTGTATGTTAAACTTCAAATGACAATAACTTTCAATCCAGGAAGAGTTACGGAACGTGCCACCCCATTTCGGAGATGAGAACGACTCCATCTATAGTCTGGAGAAGTTTCGGACGGCAAAAATGAAGAGGAGATATCGTATTTCCGACAGCAGTACCGGATTTCCGACAGCTAGCTAACGGATTTCCGACAGCTAGCTAACGGATTTCCGACAGCTAGCTAACGGATTTCCGACAGTGCTAACTCTACGACGTGCATCAGTTACGCAAGCTAACGGATATCCGATAGTGCTATCGGATATCCGACAGCCCACGTCTCAACCACGACCTCCACTTCGCGCAGAAACTTCGAATTAGTGGGACACGTGGCAGCCTCTGGAGATAACGGATTTCCGATAGCTAGCTAACAGAAATCCGACAGCTCTTTTATTAAAAGGGTTCAGAACTTCGTGGATTTCAAGCTTTGAAGATTCTAAGTTCCTTCCTGAGTGCATACGAACCAGAGAGCTCCAGAACCTCAAAAACTCCCATTTGTGCTGAGAAGGTTTGAAATTGAAGACGAGATCGGACGCGCTTCTACATCAACGATTATCTCGAGGCTTCAACCTTCCTTTTAGAGATCTAAATTTCTAGGGAGTTCTTATTTTATCTTGTATTTTCATTTATATACATTTTACTTTGTATTGGTAGGGAAAATCGCTTCCTTGTGCGGAGCGTCTAAGTCCTTGCGTGGCTTAAGGGAAAATCGCTTCCTTGTGCGGAGCGTCCAAGTCCTTGCGTGGCTTGGTGGGAAATCGTGGCCTTGTGTGCTACGTCTAGATCTTGGGAAGATTTAGAGGATTGGCTTGGGCTTGGTCTAGGGAAAGATAAGTCATAGCCTTCCGGTCCTTAGTAGAAGGACCGGTAAAATTGTAAAAGTTTTATTTTACCATTATTGTCTTGATCTTAAGCTTTATTAAGATCGTTATGTTCATGTATGTCTTTGTCATATTTAATAAAATTATGAATGTTACTTTATTGAAAATTAATTGAGTATTTATTAATATAAAATTTGTGTTTGGAAAATTTCGATTAATTATTTTTAAGAAAAGTGAAAGTTGGTGAAAAATTCTTAAGTAAAAATCAAAATTTAAAAAGGCCCTTATTCACCCACCTCTAAGGGCGCCACAAGATCCAACACCTGGTATCAGAGCCAGGTTATTCCAAATTGGCTTAACAACCGGGAATAATGGCGTCTCTTGATCATGATCTCGCTTCTACTAGTGGGGAAAATTTTAATATAAATGAAAAAGTATTATCACCACCTTTATTTATGGGCAAAAATTTTAAAGGGTGGAAAATATTAATGAAAAATTTTCTTAAGACCTTAGATGAAAAAGTTTGGAATATTACTATTAAAAAGCCATCAAACGTAATAACTAGAAACGAAATTATTTTAAATGCAAAATCTATGAATAGTATATTTTGTGCGTTAGACAAAAATATTTTCAAACTTATTTATACTTTACCTACCGCATATGAAATTTGGAGTTTTCTTAAAAGAACTTATGATTCTCCTTCTACAGGTACGGAACATTCACAAGAACCGGAGAATATGCAAGCCTATGCAAATATTCAAGAAAGCTACACAAAGGATGGATCCATAGAATGCTCATCAAGCGGAAAGGATGATGGAAACTCTTGTTTGGAAGAGGAAGATGAAGAAGACAAAGGAACACTATATTCAAATCTTGCCTCATCCACGAGCGCTGTAAGGAAATCAAAATCTCCTATTTTTTGTACATCTATTTCTACACTACAATTGCTACAAAATACTAAACGTAAGATTAAGAAACTAAAAATGGCTAATGCAAAACTACGTTTAGAAAATAAAACTTTGAAAGTAAATGTGAATGTAGAATCCAAAAATGAAATGTTTGTATCTCATGCATGCTCTTCATTTGAAAACTCTATATCTTGTTTTGATTGTAATAATATTAAAGAAAAATTCAAGGAACTTGAAAAAGATCTTACTTTCATAAAAGAACAAAATGAAAAATTATGTTTAGAAAACTCTTCTCTAAAAATGATTGTGCTAAGTGTAAAGAATATAAAATTGAAATTAAAGAGATGGATGAAACATTTGATGAATATAGAAATAACTATCAAGATCATATTGATTCAATTGTTTCCACTCTTAAAAATAGCACAATTGCTTATAATAAAGCTAGACATAATTTAAAGATTAAGAATGATGAATTAAAATAAAAAATCAACTTGCTTAAGAAAATGGTAAATACAAATTCACAATATCAAACTATATCTAAAAACAAATTGAATATGAATATGAACATCTTAACTAAGTTTAATAATGGGAGTAAGAAACATAAAGGATTTGTAAATCAAAATCAAAATCATCATTATGTACAAAATCATGTTTCTCCCAACCTAAAATTAAATGCAAACAAATTTCCTCCAAATTATAAATTCAAAAATCATTTTGATCCAAATATTCAAGTAAATAATTATGGAAATTTGAAAAATAAAAATAACATTTTTCCAAGGTTTGAATGGAGACCCAAAGCTAAAGAAGAAACACAAACTCCACTCAAAAGGGCCCATTCATCACTATCTCCCCAAAAGCAAACACGATGTATTTGGGTACCCAAAAGAATCATCACACCCGGTCCTCTTTGGATACCTAAATCTCTCATTCATTAGTATCAAATCATTTGCATGAAGTAGAAATCAACTAAAAATGAAATATCATTATTCTACTTCATGATATGCCTAACGTTTTTCTTTTTGTTTGTTTATTTTCTTTTTGTTGAACCATCATGATATGATCACTTTATATAACTTGTAATATGACTTTCACATATTAAACCAAAATTCATAAATAAATCAAATTGAGTAAAGTTGAATAATAAGTCATGTCATTTTTCAAGTGATCTACTTATCCTTATTATTTTTATCCTTCTAAATCCATTTCCTAAAAGGTCTTATAAAATTTGAAAAACTAAATTTATCATATGATATTATTAAGACTAAATGAAATAAGTGTCAAAATAGATTTAAAAGGTGTATTTTAGGGGTCTTAGGCTAAAATATTAAATGCGCAACTAATTGCATATTTGTCTATTTTTCGTTGCTGCATATAATAGCCCCTATATTGAAAATCATAATCGAGAAAAATCAGAATCAAATAATATCAAAAACAATGTGTTTTAAATCAAATATAGTAACTCTGTTGCTAACGCCAGGCGTTATCACTAACGCTGGCGGTAGCATTTTTCCTAAAAATTCTGATTTTCTCTGAAAAATTATTTTTACTATCATTGTTGTCAAATACCTTGTATTTGTTTTGTCAAATTTCTAAAAATTAAAATCAAAAAGAAAATTTACAAAAATGATGAATATGATTTCACAATCACCACCATGATCTATTAATATCCTATACTAAAATTCACTATAATCATATATCATAATTCATGATCCATCAAGACCTATCTTAAATCAACTAATTCTATCAACCTTAGGAATTATGAAATATATGATTGCAATTGGTATTATAGTTTCATATCTTGTTTTGTGTGTGTGTGATGTGCATCTTTATTATTTGCATGAATCTCATTATCTTTAGACCTATGAATTAACTTGATATCAACAAGATGAAATCAAATATAATTGTCACTTCTTTCTAGGTCTATGAAAATTCAAAACTCTATGTTTGAATACATGCAACTCAATCTTATGTTTGTCCATCTTTACTTAGCTTTGCACTATGTTGTCCTAATTCATCACACTAGCATTATCACGTACCATAGATAGAAATCAACGCTCATGCTAGTTATATCTTGCAATGCTAAAGTAAATTATGTCATTAAAATATGAAAATCTTATTTTCCTTTATAGTTATTTGCATGAATAAAACTTTTCTAAATGGATTTAAAATCAACAATCTTCGATAAAATTGTAAATCCAAAACTAATCATGAAATTATAACACGGTTAATATATTTAAGGCTTACACGCTTAGTATGTCCATAATCAATAAGCCTATGACATGTGTCTCACAATAGCGAGGGCGTAGGATTGTGTGCATTAGAGACCTAACCTCTAAGTCATGTCTTGTCCTTAACCGGGGAGGGTTCCAGTGGGGCCTTGAGAGGCACTGGGGGGAAAAAGTGCTAGGTTGAGCGTCGTCTTTTGTATGCATATGGGATTAACACCCCAACCTACGATATGTGTCAGCTCCTCATGCCCATCCGTCACTTAGTACGGGGCTAGAGTGTAGTCATGTAGTTAAGGTATCTTGATCTTAGATATACTTATATTATATTCATTGCATGAACATTATCTAACTCCTTATACATAAATCATGCATATTTTTTTTATTCTAACATTGCATCATGTGTTTGCATATTTTAATATTTTGAGCTTTAATGATTTTACCAAACACAAGTATTTGAAAAATCACCAAATACATGCTAAAAGAGCCTTCAAATCTAATCAATATACTCTGAAATTTCAACTGAAGGAAGGTCTCTTTATAATACAAATAAATTGAGAAAAATATTTTTCAAAACATCAAGAAATGCAGTTCTGTTTTGGCGTTAAGAAGTTAATGCCTGACTTTAGCTCCTTTGCTCCAAAATATTTTTTGTTTTGAATTATTTCTGGTATTATTTTAATATTTTGCGTGTTTGTAAAAAGTTTTCTATCTTTTTATTCCTTTTAAAACAAAATTTTATTTCTTTTAAAAAATATATATATGTATTTTCTCATACGTTATTTTTGTTTATTTCTCTGGCATAGAATATCATTTACTGAAAGGGCTATTAAAGACTTCTATGATTTCCAGAGAATATATATAAAAAAAACAAATACAAAATTACAAAACAATTTCAAAGAACAAAAATATATTTTTCTTTATGTGTGTTTATTGTTTTGTGCATATATAAAAAAATTTCAAATATTTATAAAAACAAAACTGATTGTTATTCATTGTCATTGTCAAGGATGGATGATTAATTATATCAATTAAAGATTAAATACAATGTTTAATTTAACTTTCAAGTTTCTTAAAAACATTGTTTTGTATTTGTCATGCATTGAAAATTATCTTGTTATGTACAATGAAATTGATTGTAGATAAATATGTGTAGAAATGTTTAGTATGCCTCTAAGTATGAGTAATGTATTATGTTTGATAATGATTCATTCACTCACTTATTTTTGATAACCTACATGTGTTTACAATCTTATTCTTACATGATTGTGTAGTGTAATATCATAAATAATTAAAATGCCTAAATAGATTACCTACACAACATTGAATTGGTTATTACAATTCTTTGTCTTTCATGCACTTATTCTTTAGAGAAATGTGGTTTAAAATGCTATGTTTGCAAAACAAGTGAATTCGGAGTCCTTAATCACTAAACTAAAAAGCAAATAATAAATGACAAGGAAAACTCCACCAAGCACTTCTCACCCTCCTGATAAGTCTTAATGAGCATTGTGAGGTTGAGCACCTTGACTAAGAATTGTAAAGTGTCTTGTAGCAAACAATTTATACACCACTTCTCTTTAGTACACCGGATCACAAAAAATTGAAAATAAAGCTAAAAAGTATAAAAGTGATCCCCCAAGCACTACTTTGCACCCTGATAAGTCTTAATAAGCATTGTGTGTGCAGAGTACCTTGGTAGTTGTACTATTTATTCATGTGCATTGAAATAGTGTGGAAGTAATATTATTTGTGTATTTTAATGTTGTGTTATTTCATTATATATGTCATGTGTTTTTGATTGATTCACTTGTATACTTTATCAAAACACCACTTTGTACACATCATTATCTTTCATAATACTTTTACTCATGAGAATTGGATCCTAAAGCTCATCTACTCAAATCTCTACAAACTTAAGTAAATGCACTAGATAACAAAGCATGACCGCTATAATTTTTATGTTTACTTGAAATGCAAATTTTATTACATTGTAGTTTGTGTATCTTTTCTTGATATTATGAAATCATGCTTGCAATTTTTTTTATCTTAATGGAATAGCATCTCTTCAATCTTTAACTCAAACGTCAACTTTTCAAATTTAAAACTCATTATCCTTTATATGGTTTTATCTTCTAAAATGATGTTTATGTTTAAGAGTGCTTATTATTTTTAACACTGTGTTTTCCTTTAAGCAAGTGGTATCTTAAAATAGAATGCTTACTTTATCATGTTAGCTATGTTGCTTACTACTTTATGTTACATCATGCTTATATTTTTCTCAACAAGTAGTATTTAACAAGCTTTTGATTGCATCCTATTTTTCTTCTCGACATAAAATCTATTACTCTTATATACTCCCATATTTATTATTTCTTTATAATTATTCATTCTTTATTTCAAAATAACTTTTGATAATATCAAAAAAGGAGAGAAATATAAATTCAAGAAATCTCTTACTAATCTCAATTTTTCAGAATGCACCACTGCAATTAATTATAACATTTAGGGGGAGCATACATTTAGGGGGAGAATACAATTTAGGGGGAGTATATTAAAAAGTTTTCATGGAAAGCGTCTATGTAGAGGGAGTGATATTGCTCGATCATGACAACCCACTTTTGGTAATAACAAAAGGGGGAAAATAAAATGAGAAATCTAGTGACATAGATATTTATGGGGAGTAAAATCTATCACACAGTAAACCTTTTATTCATGCATATCTTTTATCGCACTTATCTATAAACTCACTAATTTCTCATATGGGTATTTGTTATTATCAAAAGGGGGAGATTATTGGAGCTTGCTTTCCGCATCTCTTGGTTTGAGAATAACAAATACCATGATGTATTTGATCTACTCTTTTGTGTGTTTATAGTGTACAGGTGATACATGTTAAATAAAGAAACACGTCCTCGTTCATGGATCAAAAAGACAAAATGACGAGTTTTGTATGTTAAACTTCAAATGGCAATAACATTCAATCCAGGAAGAGTTACAGAACGTGCCACCCCATTTCGGAGATGAGAACGACTCCATCTACAGTCTGGAGAAGTTTCGGATGGCAAAAATGAAGAGATATCGAATTTCCGACAGCAGTACCGGATTTCTGACAGCTAGCTAACGGATTTCCGACAGCTAGCTAACGGATTTCCGACAATGCTAACTCTACGACGTGCAGCAGTTACGCAAGCTAACGGATATCCGATAGTGCTATCGGATATCCGACAGCCCACGTCTCAACCACGACCTCCACTTCGCGCAGAAACTTCAAATTAGTGGGACACATGGCAGCCTCTGGAGATAACGGATTTCCGATAGCTAGCTAACGGAAATCCGACAGCTCTCTTTTATTAAAAGGGTTCAGAACTTCGTGGATTTCAAGCTTTGAAGATTCTAAGTTCCTTCCTGAGTGCATACGAACCAGAGAGCTCCAGAACCTCAAGAACTCTCATTTGTGCTGAGAAGGTTTGAAATTGAAGACGAGATCGGACGCGCTTCTACATCAACGATCATCTCGAGGCTTCAACCTTCCTTTCAGAGATCTGAATTTCTAGGGAGTTCTTATTTTATCTTATATTTTCATTTATATACATTTTACTTTGTATTGGTAGGGAAAATCGCTTCCTTGTGCGGAGCGTCTAAGTCCTTGCGTGGCTTAAGGGAAAATCGCTTCCTTGTGCGGAGCGTCCAAGTCCTTGCGTGGATTGGTGGGAAATCGTGGCCTTGTGTGCTACGTCTAGATCTTGGGAAGATCTAGAGGATAGGCTTGGGCTTGGTCTAGGGAAAGATAAGTCATAGCCTTCCGGTCCTTAGTAGAAGGACCGGTAAAATTGTAAAAGTTTTATTTTACCATTATTGCCTTGATCTTAAGCTTTATTAAGATCGTTATGTTCATGTATGTCTTTGTCATATTTAATAAAATTATGAATGTTACTTTATTGAAAATTAATTGAGTATTTATTAATATAAAATTTGTGTTTGGAAAATTTTGATTAATTATTTTTAAGAAAAGTGAAAGTTGGTGAAAAATTCTTAAGTAAAAATCATAATTTAAAAAGGCCCTTATTCACCCCCCCTCTAAGGGCGCCACAAGATCCAACAAACTCTACTAGATCTCATACTCGATTGTTTGCCATTTAGTTTAATTCTCATTCATAGCTTCATACCATTTTTCAGAATCTGTACGGCTTACAGCCTCTGAAAATGTGATGGGGTCTTGATTAAGTCCAGACATGTAGTCGATCTCTTTCAAGTATACAACATAATCAGATGGAATAACCGGCCTTTTGACTCTTGAAGATCTCCTTAAATCTGATTGATCGAGTGGTTGTGGTGCAGTATCCACTCGCGGTGGTTCCTGAATGACTGCTTCACAAGCCATATCTTCATGAGGGCTTTGGATAGGAGGATCATCAATCACTCCTTCATAGGTTGGGATCCGAATAGGTAGGTGTTGAGCCATAGCAGGTATGAGCCTACCAGGTTCAACACCACTACCTAACCGGTTGGCTCAAGATAAACATCGACGGGTCTCTACGTCCTAACCAGGAGGCAGGTGCGGGTGTGGTGCTTCGATAGGAGGACGGGGAGGTTCTTCTCGCAGCCGATTTTCCCTTGATGCACTGGGATCCTGGCCAGGTGGAGCTGCAAGCTATTCTGGCGATCCGCAGGGCTATTCTGCCTGCCCTTCTGAGCTCGTGTGGAGTCATTGTGGAAGGGGATGCGGCAAATGTCATCGACTTCTACCGCAAATGTGTGGTGATGGATGCTCGGGTGCCGACCTTGGTGGACGACGAAGATCTCTCTTTTTTCTCTGACTTTGCCGTGGTTCGGTTTGAGCTCGTCATGAGATCTGCCAACAGGGTGGCCGATCTTTGTGCCCAACGGGCTTCGGCCGGGGAATTCAGGTGGGCCCCCGAGATGGGGCGGAGGGGAGATGAGGCATTCCTAACCTTGGTGGCCGAGGACCGGCAAGGGTTAGGAATTGGTTGATTTCTTTTGTTTTCCTTTGTTCCTTTCTGTTGCCCTTGTACCTTCTTTTTTCTGTTCTTGCTAGTGCATCTTTCAAGGTTCAACACCACTACCTGGAAGTGTAGTCTCCTACACCTCGTCTATCACAACTTTATGAGAACAACTCTCATCAGTGTTAGATTCTTCAAGAAATCTTGCATTCCATGCTTTTACAACTTTAAGCGTGTGAGAGGGACAATAAAACCTATAACCCTTGGATTTTTCTGCATAGCCAATGAAAAAACCACTGACCATCCTTGGATTTAATTTCTTTTCATGTGGCTTGTACACCCTAACCTCTACTTGACATCCCCATATGTATACAAGGTTCAAACTGGGCTTCCATCCATTCCATAACTCAAAAGGTGTTTTAGGAATCGACTTGGATGGAACCCTATTTACGATATATATGGCTATTTTCAAGGCTTCAACCCACATGATAGGAGGGAGAGTTGAGACACTTGTCATACTTCTTACCATGTCCATCAGTGTACGATTCCTCCTTTCAGCTACACCATTTTGTTGTGGTGTGTCAGGTGTCGTATATTGAGCTATGATTCCATGTTGTTCAAGGAATTTAGCAAATGGACCAGGTCTTTGGCCTCCATTTGTGAACCTACCATAATACTCACCACCTCTATCATATCTTACAATTTTGATACTCAAACCAGATTGTTTCTCTACATCTGCCTAATAAACTTTGAAGGCATCTAGTGCTTCAAATTTGTTATTCAGAAGGTATAGATACATGTACCTTGTAAAATCGTCAATAAAAGTAATGAAATACTCTTGACCATTTAAACATGTGGTGGTAAATGGTCCACAAATATCAGTGTGAATTAGCCTTAGTTTTGCATCAGTTCTTCTAGCTCCTTTATTGGACTTGTTGGATTGCTTTCCCTTTATGCAACCTATACAAGTTCCAAAATCAGTGAAGTCAAGTGTCTTTATGACACCTTCCTTCACCAATCTTTTGAGGCGCTCGATGGAGATGTGACCCAATCTCTTATGTCATAAACTAGATGAATGATTATTTATAACAGTGATATTACTTCTATTGTCATGCAAAGTAGTGAATGATTGCATATAATTTAAATCTAGATCCAGACTATATAAACCATCTGTCAATATACCAGAGTCAACAGTGACTGGATGCTTAACAATCAGAAAAGAAATGTCTTTGAACTGAAAATTAAAACCTGTAGGTGCTAGTCTAGATACATATACCAAGTTCTTAGAAAAACTAGGAATATAAAAAGTCTTCTCCAAATCCAAAATGTATCCGGTCTTTAGGACGAGCCTGTAGGTCCCAACACTTCAATAGAAGATGACATCTTGTTCCCCGAATAGACACAGAGTTCTCCATCACTGGGTTTCCTTAGGCTTTGAAACCCCTGCTTGACAGTAGAAACATGGATTGTATAGCCTGAATTAATCCACCATGTGTTATGAAAATCATGAGAATTTACAAAATTTGATTCATAACACACTAAAGATGTCATACCTTCAGTTTCCATGAGTCGTGCCTTATACTTATGGCAGTCCTTCATGTGACCCTTTTTCTTACAGAAAAAACAAGTTGATAGCTTTTGGTTATCCTGTTTCTTTATGGAAATGGCTACCCCTTTGCTTTTATCCCTTTGGTCACACTTAGGCTTGAATAGTAGGACTGTACTTTCCTGTGAGACACAAGATTAACTGATTCTAATTTTTCTTGCTTCAGTCTGCCCTGCTCTTGAACACACATGTTCAACAGCTCATTTACTGACCAATTTTCCTTATGTGTCATAGAAGACACCTTAAAAGCTGTATAGTTAGCAGGCAAGGAAGTCAAGATAAAATGGATCAGAAAAGACTCTGAAAAATCAACATCTAAAGTCTTCAGCTGAGCACTATGTCTCTCATTTCCATAATATGTCCCATTACGCTTTCTGTTCCTTTAAGCCGCATGGAACAGAGCTTTGCCATTAGAGTCTGGCCTGAGCTTTATCGGAGCTGACAAACTGCTCATTAATGGCCCCCATCAGTTTTTTAGCAGTTTTGCATTCGGGGATGGATCCTCGTATGCTCTGGCTAATGTGGGTCTTGATCGATTACCATCACACTGAGACGATTGGATCTCTCTCATCGCTCGTATATGGTGCGGTCAACTGGAGAGCTTTGCTCCGTGGGGAGAGTTGGCTCCTCCGTGCGAAAAGCCAGATCTAAGTCCATGCACCCTAAGGCTAGAAACACCTTATCTTTCCATATTTTATAATTGTCCCCGGAGAGAGTGGGGATAAAGTGAGTTAGGTCGATTACGGCGTTAAAAACTGCAAAAACCATAAAATCACATGTTTACTATTGATTTTAAAGACAACGAAATATTAAAAGACAATTTTAGCATTACGAATGAATATTCATTTAACAATTAACCCATGTTAATTGCTAATGATAAGAATCTAGTCCTCCTTTGGGCAAAGACCGTTATCGCATTGGATCTTATCTAACTAAATTAATATAGCTAGTAAGGGATATACCAGAATTAATGGAATCTCGTACCTGTGGGCATGGGGACCCATTAATCTTAGTATATATATATACTTGCTACTATATCTCAATTAAATTCTAAATGTTATTTATTACTTCCCTGTGGGGTCAGGTAATTTTTAACAAGTATGAATATAATCGCAACGTGCAAAAATTAGATTGAGTGATTTGAACACACCCCATGATGCATTCCCAGTAAATCACTTTACCGGATTTATCAGGATGCTTTGGCTACTCCTGAAAAGCTCAGCAAAAAAAATTTATTCTAATTAGAGCAGAAAAGAAATTAGAGCTCATCAACAAAGTACCCGAATTCAATCACCAAAACGATCCCACAAGACCATGTCAGAAGCCAAATTATTTATAACTCCACACCTCCAAAAGCTTGAATGCCAAAAGTATTTTGCTTTGCTTTAAACTTGCACCTCCACCGTCGCTCCGAAGAGTACCGGGGAACGCAGATCCGAAGCACACAAGATTCTCCATATGTGGATCTCGAGCACAAGGCGCCGACGGGCATGGAGATCGGATTCGGGTCAAGAAGGTAGGGTTGTCCGTTGCCTCCACAATACAATCCAAATTTGTAAAGAAAATAAATTACATAATCATGAAAAAATATTACACCCATCACAGAAGGCGGCAACTGACAACCTCAGCATTCTTGGAAACGCAACAAGGAGCATCCAATCAAAGAAAAACATCACTGATTTTGGAAGAAACCGCCCAGAGTTTTGGAAAAAACATATCACAGTTTTAAGAAGAAAACTTCACAGATTTTTGATGGAAAAAGAAAACATATGGAAAACCCCTAATCTTCCGCTCTGATATCAAGTGATAAAAAAATTCTAAATCTAGGGCGAAGCCTAGAGCGCAGCGGAGACCAAGGATCAAGTAGGGATTTATACCTCCAGCCATAGGGTACTCTTGGGTGAACGGCTTTGATGAGCAGAGCTCGTGCGGAGTACCTCCGGGAGACGTATGCCGGCGGAAAAGGCAGAGCTCGGGCGGAGCACCTCCAGGAAATGGTTGCCGACGAAAAAGGCAGTGCTCTGGGAGGCGCACTTCCTGGAAACGGTTGCCGGCGTAAAGGGCAGAGCTCGGGGCAGAATCACTTCTTGCGGCTTCTAGATTTTGGGGGAGAAAAATGGACCGGATGATTTAATGAGATGGGTTTTTAATCGTTTATATACCCCAATTCCAGGGCCTCAAGAAACCCTGAACGATCTGGGCAGTCAATCCTCCCATCTAGAGGATCTTGACTAAACTCAGATCTCACTTAAACCACTCATCACATTTGAGCCTAGCGAGTTACCTCCTTATACTAATCACCCTATCAGACTCTCATGGGTTGAATCAATTAGATAATCTAACATCACCCACCACTCCCTCCGTTCCTTCCAGTCAACCGCCGTCCTTCTAGACTCCATCGAAGCATCGGGCATGCCCTAGGCACGATTGCGAAAGAGGAGTCGGGTCGGTGTGCGGGTATAGCATGCAATTGTTCAAATTTAAGTTTTTTAAAAAGTTATTTTAGGAGGTTCAATGATGTACACATTCAATATTGGTGTACCTATACCATCACTCTTATTCGTTCGGATAGCCCGCGAAATAGTAAGAGCAATTAATATGTTATAAGCACACCAATATAGGCTATTAACACACCAATATTTACTTTAAAAAACACAAAACCCCTAGCCCCACAAGCTTTAAGCGCACACCTACTCATTTCTAATTTCCGCCGAGCCCTTTCGTCCGCTGTTTTGCGATTTTGAGCCGCACACCTCGCTTCGCCCGTCGCCACCCTTGGAGGAGATCGCCCGTCGCTGCCCTTGGAGGACATCACCGGCGAGTTCCACCAAAAAACCCTAAACCTACAAATCTAGCACCCCTGCCTTCATCGCGGCCCACAACTCGCACATTCACTTCTCCTGCCATGAATGCATCCCACATATCGTGATCCCGCTCCTCCTGCCGTCATCACTCCCACATCACACTGCCTCCCTTCTACTCATACACCTTCGTCCTCTCTCATTTCTTCTCACGCCCCCTCTCATTACTTGCAGGTGCTAGGGCATCATAGGTATTGTTGTTTAGTGATGAAAAACACCCCATTGTTAGATTCCTAATTAATTCAACCCGCGGGAGCCCGATAGGGTGATCGGTATACGGTTGTGACTCTCTAGGCACGAGCGTGACGCGTGGTTTGATTTAGATCACGGCTTGATCAAGATCCTCTAGATGGGAGGATGAACGGCCGTGATCGTTTAGGGTTTGGCTTGAGGCCCTCGTTTGGGATATATATAGGTGGAGTTAAACCCATCTAAACTCTCCCCATTCGGTTCTCTCCCACCTCCAGAAGTCCAAGCCGCTGATTTAGGATTTAGAGGCGATTCCCCGCTCGGCGATTCCCCGCTTGGCGTCTTCTTCCTGCAGGAGCCGCACGCCTCCACTCCCTCCGGCGATACCAGGGATCTCCTCTTCTCCCTTCAGCGTCACTGCTCCGCCCGGACTCGCTTCCTCCGGCGTTGTCACTCGACTGAACCTCGTCGATCTCCAGCAGTGCCGACCTCCAGGCCCTCGTTGACCTCCGCAGTACCGACCCCAGCCCGACGTCGACCTCCTCTGCTGTCGCCGTTCCTATCGCCGAACGATAGTGAAGCCGCTAGCCCCCTTTCGCCTAGCGTCTTCTCCCTCCGGCGACACCATCAGGCGGCAAGCTGCTCCGCCCGAGTCTCCTCCTCCGGCGATACCATCAGATCGCAGAGCTTTGCTCTAAGCTCTCCTCCAGCTGATACCTTGCCTGAGCCCTACTTGCTCAGATCCAGAGTTGCTCCGCTTAGCGCTACAGTCGAAGCCGATCGTTCAAAAGTGGTCGTAATGGCCGGAGGTATAACCCCTCTATACACGATCCTCTTTATTCCGCTGCGCCCTAGGGATTGCTCTAGATTCGGTAACGCTAACATTTGGTATCAAAGCGAATATAGAGAGGAATACCTAGATCAGTTTTGAAAATCTCTGTGACGATTTCATCCCAAAATTTTTTGGTTATTGTTTTCAAAAACTGTGAAGATTTCTTCCCAAAAATATTGTTTTGATCTTTAGTTTTCAAACAAAAATTTGTGGTGATTTCTTCCAAAATACGCGTTGCTAAATCTTTTGGATGCTCATTACTGTGTGCTTGAAAATGTCTGGTTGCCCGTTGCCCATTGTTCTGTGATGGTGTAATATTTTTTCAATTCGTCTATGTAATTATTATTTAACTTTCTGGAATGTATATGGTGGCAACGGAAACTCCGACATTTTCGACCCGAATCCGATCTTCGTGACCGTTTCTTGGTGAAGACCTCAACTTTCCAATCCAGTGTTCCTGGGAGCTCTCCGATGCGGCGGTGGAGGTGCAAATGCAAGAAAAACTCCAACTTCAATTTGGCGGGGTGGAGTCACGTGTCATCCGGCTTTTGACGCGTTGCACCAAAAATTTGGCGGGTGGTTGGAAATCGGATTCGGGTCCTCTTTTTTGGTTTTATGAGCTCTAAAAATTTGTTAGCTTTTGGTGCTCTAATTAGAATAAAGTTTTATCGAGTTCACCAAGAATAGCCAAAGCATCTTGATAAACCCGATAAAGTGATTATACTGGATCACATCATGGGGTGTGTTTAACAAATCACAAAATAATCTAATTATTGCACGCTGCAATTATTTTCTGAGGTTGTTAAAAATTACTCGGCCCCACAAGGAAGTAATTGATAACAACGAAGGACTTTAATTGGCTTGTAGTGGTAAGTGTGTACCTCGATTAATGAGTCTCCATACCCACATGTACGAGATTTCATCACCCGTGATACATTTTCTTACTAGCTATATAATTGAATAAAGCGTGATAAAATCCTATGCGGTAGCGGTCTTTGCCCAAAGGGAGACTGGATTTTATCATTAACAATTAATATGTGTTAATTGTTAAATAAAGATTTCTACCTCAATGCGTAATAAACTACTATTTTCGTTGCTTTAAAATCAATAGTAAGTGTGTATGTTTTATGATTTTTGCAGTTTTTAATACTGCTATCGACCCTACACAGTTCATCCTCACTCTCTCCGGGGATAATTATAAAATATGGAAGGATAAAGTACTTCTTGCCCTGGGGTGCATGGACCTTGATTTAGCTCTTCGCACGGATGAGCTTGCTCTTCCCACTGCGACGAGCTCTCTAGCTGACCGCACCTTATACGAGCGATGGGAGAGATCCAATCGTCTCAGTATAATGGTTATCAAGACCCACGTCAGTCAGAGCATAAGGGGATCAATCCCTGAATGCAAAACTGCTAAAGAACTGTTGGGGGCCATTGATGAGCAGTTTGTCAGCTCTGATAAAGCTCAGGCCAGCACCCTAATGGCAAAACTCTGCTCCATGAAGCTCAAAGGGACAGAGAGTGTACGAGGACATATAATGGAAATGAGAGACATAGCTGCTCAGCTGAAGGCCTTGGACGTTGACTTTTCGGTTTCTAGTCCACTTTATCTTGACTTCATTACCTGCCGACTACACTGCCTTCAAGGTGTCTTACATGACACATAAGGAAAAATGGTCAGTGAACGAGCTGTTGAACATGTGTGTTCAAGAGTAAGGCAGGCTGAAGCAAGAAAAGTTGGAATCTGTAAATCTTGTGCATCACAAGAAAGGCCAATCAAGCAAGTCCAAGGGTGACCCAAAAGGCAAAGTCAAGGCGATAGCTGTTTCCATCAAGAAACCGGATAACATAAAGCTACCAACTTGTTTCTTCTGCCACAAGAAGGGTCACATGAAAAAGGATTGCAACAAGTATAAAACTTGGCGCGCAAAGCATGAAGGTACGACGTCATTAGTGTGTTATGAATCAAATTTTGTCAATTCACATAATTTTCATAACACATGGTGGATTGATTCAGGCTCTACAATCCATGTTTCTACTGTCATGCAGGGGTTTCAAACTCTAAGGAAACCAAATGATGGGGAACTATGCGTCTATTCAGGGAACAAGATGTCGTCTTCTGTTGAAGGTGTTGGGACATACAGGCTCGTCCTTCAGACCGGATACATTTTGGACTTAGAGAAGACCTTCTTTATTCCTAGCTTTTATAAAAATTTAGTATCTGTGTCAAGACTATCGCCTATGGGCTTTGATTTTCAGTTTAAGAACTTTTCTTTTCTGATTATTAAAGATGCAGTAACTGTTGGATCTGGTAAATTAACTGATGGTTTATATAGTCTTGATTTAGATTTAAATTATATGCAATCATTTAATATGACACATGAAAATAGCAGCAATATAAGTGTGAAAAATAATCACTCGTCTAGCTTATGGCATAGGAGATTAGATCATATCTCCATAGAGCGCCTTAAGAGATTAGTGAATGAAGGTGTCATTCAGACACTTGACTTCACTGACTTTGGGACTTGCATAACATGCATAAAGGGAAAGCACACTAGCAAGTCCAGCAAAGGAGCTAGAAGAAGCGATGCTAAATTAATGATAATTCACACTGATATCTGTGGACCGTTTACCACCCCTTGTTTGAATGATCAAGAATATTTTATTACTTTTATTGATGATTTCACAAGATATATGTATCTCTACCTTCTGAATGACAAATCTGAGGCATTAGATGCTTTCAAAGTCTATAAGGCAGAAGTAGAGAAACAATCTGGTCTGAATATCAAAGTTGTGAGATCTGACAGGGGTGGTGAATATTACGGTAGGTTCATAGATGGAAGCCAAAGACCTGGTCCATTCGCTAGATTCCTTCAGGAAAATGGAATCATAGCCCAATATACGACTCCTGGCACGCCACAACAAAATGGTGTAGCCGAAAGAAGGAATCGTACTCTGATGGACATGGTCAGAAGCATGACAAGTGTCTCCAATCTACCTTCTAACATGTGGAGTGAAGCCTTGAAAATAGTTGTGTATGTTTTAAACAGGGTTCCATCTAAGTCGGTTCCTAAAACACCCTTTGAATTATGGAATGGATGGAAGCCCAGTTTGAATCATGTGCACATATGGGGCTGTCAGGTAGAGGTTCGGGTGTACAAACCACATGAAAAGAAGCTAGACCCAAGGACAGTCAGTGGTTTCTTCATTGGCTACGCAGAAAAGTCCAAGGGTTACCGTTTTTATTGTCCCTCTCACATGTTAAAAATAGTTGAAGCAAGAAATGCTAGATTTTTTGAGGAATTCAATACTGGTGAGAGTAGTTCTCATAGAGTTGTGATAGAAGAGGTGCAGGAGACTGCACCTTCAGATAGTGGTGTTGAACCTGGGGGGCTCATACCTTCTATGGCTCAACACCTACCTATTCAGATCCCAACATATGATGGAGTGATCGATGATCCTCCTACCCAGAGCTCTCATGAAGGTGTGGTTAGTGAAGTAGTCACCCAGGAACCGCTTCCAGTGGTTGAGACCGCCCCACAACCACTTGATCAACCAGATCTACGGAGATCCTCAAGAGTCAAAAGGTCAGCAATTCCGGCTGATTACGTTGTATACTTACAAGAGACTGACTATATGTCTGGACTCAATCATGATCCCATCACTTTTTCAGAGGTTATGAGCCATACAGATTCTGAAAAATGGCATGAAGCCATGAAGGATGAATTAAACTCGATGGCAAACAATCAAGTATGGACTATAGTAGAATTACCAGAAGGTTGTCGTGTGATTGGCTGCAAATGGGTCTATAAGACCAAAATCGATGCCTCTGGTAATATCGAAAGATATAAAGCATGACTTGTTGCCAAAGGTTTCCTTCAACGGGAGGGCATAGATTACCATGACATCTTCTCTCCGGTTTCTAAGAAGGATTCACTAAGAATCATCATGGCCCTCGTAGCTCACTTCGATTTAGATCTACATCAGATGGATGTCAAAACGACATTCTTAAATGGGGATCTTGAAAAGGAAGTATACATGAGTCAGCCTGAAGGTTTTGTTTCAGAGAGTCATCTTAGACTCGTATGCAAATTGAGGAAATCACTATATGGGCTAAAGCAGTCCTCACGACAATGGTATACAAAGTTTCACAATGTTATTATCTTATTTGGCTTCGAAGAAAACATTGTGGATCAGTGTATATACATCAAGGTCCGTGGGAGTTTTTTTATTATATTAGTCCTATATGTTGATGATATCTTGCTGGCGAGTCATAGTCGGGCCATGATATGGGAGACTAAACAGTTTCTCTCTAAGAATTTTGATATGAAAGATTTAGGGGAGGCTTCCTATGTTATAGGAATTGAGATACATAAAGATAGATCTCAAAAGATCTTGGGGTTATCTCAGAAGGCCTATATCAACAAAATTCTAGAGAGATTTAACATGAAAAACTGTTCCAGCTCTATAGCTCCCATAGTGAAGGGTGTCAAATTCAGTTTGTCACAGTGCCCCAAAAACTCTCTGGAACTTGAATCCATGAAAAATATTCCATATGCATCTGCGGTTGGCAGTTTGGTCTATCTAGATGTTTGCACTAGACCAGACATTGCATTTGTTGTGGGGATGTTGGGAAGATATCAAAGTAATCCTGGGATAGAGCATTGGACAGCTGCCAAGAAAGTCATGCGATATCTCCAAGGAACAAAAGATTACATGCTTACATTCAGAGAGTCCGACAATCTGGATTTGGTCGGATATACAGATGCAGACTTTGCAGGCTGCTAAGATTCGAGGAAATCCACGTTCGGCTACATTTTCATGTTGGCCGGTGGTGCAGTAGCTTGGAAAAGCACCAATCAGACTCTTATAGCATCCTCGACTATGGAGGCAAAATTCATTGCATGCTATGAAGCAACGAAGCAAGCATTGTGGTTGAGGAACTTCACCTCAGGGCTTAGGGTGATGGATACAGTTCCTAAGCAAATGAAGCTTCTATGTGATAATGCTGCAGCAGTGTTCTTTGCAAAGAACAATAAAAGCGGGAGCCGCAGCAAACACATAGATATAAAGTTTTTGGTGGTCAGAGAAAATGTGCAGGAGGGGAAAGTCATCATCGAGCATATAGGCACACTGCTTAGGGTAGCAGATCCCATGACTAAGGGGCTCCCACCTAAGTTATATAAAACTCATGTCGAAAGAATAGGACTTGTGGACTCGTTTGATGCTTAAGTTGTCATGACATTTTGTATCTCTCCTGTTATTATTTTAATGCAGTATTTCAGTTTATCATCTCTTTGTGCACTCTATGATTTTGTTAGAGATTTATATTGCATTAAAGAGTGGGAGCACCCACTCATAAAGAATTAACACCACATAAAGCACTTGATAAGGTTTAAACATCGCACTGTGATTGTGGAAGGAAGTACTCGTCATATAAGGTACAACCGCCACAGTTCATGTGGTGGTGATGCCCTATGCAAGTATGAAGACGTCACATAAGGTTCGGGTCAAGAGTCACTGTTATTTTAAATTTATTTTGTATGGCCATACATAAAGTTTTGGTGTTCACCGTCACCCTATGAGTCTATAATTATTTTACTCCTATAAAATAAAACTAATTATTTCAAATAATAGGAGGTGTTCCCCCATGTTGAATCAAGTGGGAGAATGTTAGGTTCCTAATTAATTCAACCCGCGGGAGCCCGATAGGGTGATCGGTATACGGTTGTGACTCTCTAGGTACGAGCGTGACGCGTGGTTTGATTTAGATCACGGCTTGATCAAGATCCTCTAGATGGGAGGATGAACGACCGTGATCATTTAGGGTTTGGCTTGAGGCCCTGGTTTGGGATATATATAGGTGGAGTTAAACCCATCTAAACTCTCCCCATTCAGTTCTCTCCCACCTCCAGAAGTCCAAGCCGCTGATTTAGGGTTTAGAGGCGATTCCTCGCTCGGCGATTCCCCGCTCGGCGATTCCCCGCTTGGCGTCTTCTTCCTGCAGGAGCCGCACGTCTCCACTCCCTCCGACGATACCAGGGATCTCCTCTTCTCCCTTCGGCGTCACTGCTCCGCCCGGACTCGCTTCTTTCGGCGTTGTCGCTCGACGGAACCTCGTCGATCTCCAGCAGTGCCGACCTCCAGGCCCTCGTTGACCTCCAGCAGTACCGACCCCAGCTCGGCGTCGACCTCCTCTGTGGTCGCCGTTCCTATCGCCGAACGATAGTGAAGCCGCTAGCCCCCTTTCGCCTCGCGTCTTCTCCCTCCGGCGACACCATCAGGCGGCAAGCTGCTCCGCCCGAGTCTCCTCCTCCGGCGATACCATCAGATCGCAGAGCTTTGCTCAAAGTTCTCCTCCAGCTGATACCTTGACCGAGCCCTACTTGCTCAGATCCAGAGTTGCTCCGCTTAGCGCTACAGTCGAAGTCGATCGTCCAAAAGTGGTCGTAATGGCCGGAGGTATAACCCCTCTATACACGATCCTCTTTATTCCGCTGCGCCCTTGTGATGCAGGACAGGAATCCACCTGCCTGCCACCCTGCGGCCTGGCGCACCAGCTGTAACGACCCGCAGACCGCCACAATTCAAAGTACTTTGATACCACTAAATTGTAACGACCCGCAGACCGCCACAATTCAAAGTACTATCATAACCTGTTCTCATTAATCCATATGCGCATCAAAAGGTAATAGAAAACATTTCTAACATTTAAACACAATGAGTATGTACATACACTGTCATAAGCCACAAAATACTCTATTACATTCTTCAACAAGTCCAAACTAATTGTACATGGCCATATTAAACATGAGTTTCTACAAACGATGACAATTTAACAGCTAAGAACAAAACTCCTAAGGAAAGGAGCTGTTCTTCACATCTTTAGCGGTGACTGGCATGCGACTTCCCTGTACCTAAAATTTAGCATTTGAAACCGTTAGTCTTTCATAAAGACTAAGCGAGGCGCTATTTCTTTAACCTGCTATACAGTCAAGCATGCATAATATTATATAAACAGGTAAGAGCAGTACTAAGCAATGTGTAATATTCTAGCAATTGTATAACATGTACAATAATCTTAAGCATGTGCAGGTACAAAAGTAAGGGAGCATTATCTTTCATAAATTCTATCATTAGGTAGTATTAGGGGCGAGTGAATCCATTTCATTTTCATATACATGGTTCATTCATGTTTCATGCTTTGGGCCCACCCCGAAGGGTCTTCATGTTCCAAAACTAGTTTGGAATCTAACATATTCATATATTCATTCGTATGCTAGCAGTTCATTCGCCCGTAATAAAACCTCGTGTCGACACGTTTACATACAGTGATTTATTTTATGTTATAATCCCCTCAGAATTTTCATTCGCCTGTTTGCCTTATACAAGGCCATACATTCTAGCGAGAATTAGTTTCAGTGATTTATAAGCATGCTCCATATCATCACATACCATAAACATATTTTTCCCTTTTTACATAAAAGTGCGTAAAGCAGAAAATAGTTGAAAACTATGCATAGATTAAACAAATAGGTCTCACCGTTCCTTTTTCCCTTCCATTGTCATGCCCCACTTCATCGTCATGTCTATTGCGGGATGCCATCCTCCGATATCTGTTTAGCAATCGTATTAATAAAATGTTTATACTATTGGGGTTGCATCACATAATAGTTATAACGATGATACACTAGGGTTGACACACTAGGGTTGCCTTACATAAAGGGACGGGCTAAGCAGTGAAAAGGGGCAAGGACTAGTCTAAGATAAAAGCACAAGAACCCATTTGTCAGGCATAGTGTTGATACCACTACATAAAACCAACAGGCAAAATAAAACACTAACTTGGGAAGCGTAGGAGTCATCAGCATAAATGCAGTGAGAATAACTTCATAGCCATTCCAACATAACACTAGCTGACCAAGAATAACCCAGGATATTCAAATCTGGACAACATAAGGTGGCTGCACAACAGCAGGAAAAACAGCCATATATTCAACAAAATAGGAAGCCTGCAGCAGAAGCATACTGACTGTAAAAGGAGCAATGAAATTAAAATTGACAGCTAGACTGCATAAATAGAGCACAGTCACAGCAGCCCAAAAGTTAACAACATAACAACAGGAATTTAGAAGCAGGGCAGCAGCCGGCCTAGAAAAGAAGGAGATAACAGCCAACCAAGGTAAAAGCCCCAAAAGTTTACAAGTTTGGTTCACTTTTTCTCACAGCATACCCTTCTCCAACCAGTAATCATAAGCATGATGAATAATGTTGAAACCAGCCAACAATAAAAACGAAAACCCCACAGTTAAACAACAACAAGTATAGAACCAATATCCTCTTCACCCGCACAATACCACAGCTACGGGACAAATCAAACTCACAAAACTATGCCAATATGGGACATGATCATCACGCCAGAATCCAACTCACAAATAAGCAGGCCGATGAAGTAAAAAGGGGCAAGATAGCTTACAATAACGCTGACTTAAAGGAATCAGACCACAGCTGCAGCACAAGTACTCGAGGCCCAGCTAAGCTCAGCTCTAAATATTTCCTGTGAGATGTATTGAACCATACAGTGAAAGGGGGAAGAAGAGAGGAGAGAGGGAAGAGGAAGAATGCTCCGTGAACCCTAGCGGAAACAAGAACGAGAAAGGGAAAATAACTCGGCCGATCCAATCCTCCACCGCCTTTAACAGCCAGTGCGAAGGATATTCCCAATTAACTCTACCCAAAAGTAAAATATGCTATCAGCACACCAAGAGCTGAAATGACTATCAGCATACAAAAGCTGGACATGTCTATTAGCACATCAAGAGCTGGTAATGGCTCAACCACCACTATCAGCACCAATATTCCCCATCACTGTGCTAATAACAATTGCTATTAGCACTAATAGCAGCACATACCAATTTAGTACATTCTCATAACTAATACCAAATGATAGAAAGTCACCCTTTAGGCCAGGCCATAGAACAAGTCCCGACTAAAAGTCCCCATAGCATATTCAATTACTTCCTTATTCGCACATTATTGGGTTTTACTGTTTTACGCTTCATCATAGGGGATAGTTATAAATGTTAAATATCATCATTGGGATCTTGGTTAATACAGTTATAATGCTAATTATTGTGGAGTTATTCGTGATAACATAATAATGAAAATAAAGAAATTAACTTACGGGAAACGGCGTGCGTCACACCAGCACCCAGGGGTCCCGCCCAGGAATCCACCTGACAGGCAGGGCTACAGCCCGTACACCCCAACCCATCTCCAGTCGGCAACAACTGGCGGGTTGTTGAGGCTGGGGATCGAACACCCGACCTCCATGATAAGAAACTCAGCTCAGTTGGTGATGAGAGCTCTCAGGAGTTTCTTATCATGGAGGTCGGGTGTTCGATCCCCGGCCTCAACAACCCGCCAGCTGTTGCCGGCTGGAGATGGGTTGGGGTGTACGGGCTGCAGCCCTGATGAAAGCCCGTCAGGTGGATTCCTGGGCGGGACCCCAGGGTGCTGGTGCGCCAGGCCGCAGGGTGGCAGGCAGGTGGATTCCTGCCCTGCATCACCTAGGGATTGCTCTAGATTCGGTAACGCTAACACCCATCTCTTCATATTCTGCATTTTTTTCCTTGCCCTAGGTTCAATTTTAAGAAACGAAGACAGTCAACTTCCTCTCCCTTAAACGGAGACAGTCAACTTCCCTACTCATTGGTTTTACCGAAGGTTTTACTGATTTACATCAACCAGGTTCCAGCTTGCTTGATATTCTATATTCAGATATGTGCAATTCTACTGGGATATTATATACATCTTCTAATTCTATTTGAAGTCTTTGACAAGATTTTTGGGGAGTATGAGCATTTGAGGTGTGATAAAATGCATGATACATTTCAACTACTATTTATTTTGATCAGTCAAATCTTGCATTTTTTTATTTGATCCACACTTTCAATACTAATTGCAACTAATCAGATGGAAAAAGAAAGATAACGCGTTGTTGTAAAAATAAAATATTTTGATGTACTAATATAATTTAGCCGTCAACAGCCCAAATTGGTGTGCTGTTAACATTGCTCAATAATAATCATATTTAAGTGGTCAGGGAATATCAAATATATTTTTTAAAGATCTCAGAAAATATTTTTCTCGGTAATCACAATAATTAATATTGTCGCTATCAAGCAAACCATGGTTGAACTCATCTTCCACGAAAGAAAGCGCGTGGCAGAGAACTCTTAAATTCATTCTTTGAATTTCTCCATCTCTTTCTCTCGATCTATATATACACAGACATAAGCTCTCAATCATCACTAAACCTTCTTCTTCTTCTTCCTATTAATTATCCAGCACTCTCTGCTGAGATTAATCTCGCGCAGGAATTGAATATCTGTAAAGGCGCGCAGCTAGCTAGCTAGCCATGGCGGCGGCCGCTTCCTCCGTCTGCTTCCAGCTCGCATTCTCTTTAGTACTCGCGTCTCTTGCTCTCTCCGCAGAAGCACAGCTCTCGCCGAGCTTCTACGCCGCCACTTGCCCCAGCCTGAACGGCATCGTCCGCTCCACCATGGCCCAGGCCGTGAACAAGGAGCCGCGCATGGCCGCCTCCATTCTCCGCCTCTTCTTCCACGACTGCTTCGTCAACGGCTGCGACGCTTCCATTCTTCTCGACGACACCGCGACGCTCACCGGCGAGAAGACCGCCTTCCCCAACCAAAACTCTGCTCGCGGGTTCGAAGTCATCGACGCCATTAAAACCAACGTCGAGGCCGCCTGCAAGGCCACCGTCTCCTGCGCAGACATCCTCGCCATCGCCGCCCGCGATGGCGTCGTCAAGCTCGGCGGCCCGACATGGGCCGTGGCGCTCGGGAGGCGCGACGCCACCACCGCCAGCCAGAGCACGGCGAACAGCGATCTTCCGGGGCCTTCTTCGACCCTCGACACTCTCGTCTCCAAGTTCTCGGCAAAGGGACTCAGCGCCCGGGACATGACGGCGCTGTCCGGCGCGCACACAATCGGCCAGTCGCAGTGCCAGTTCTTCCGCTCCCGCATCTACAACGACGCAAACATCAACGCCGACTTCGCCACACTTCGACAGGGGAACTGCCCGTCGTCCGGGGGCGACAGCAACCTGGCGGCGCTCGACGTGCAAACACCAAATCAATTTGGGAACGACTACTACCAGAACTTGGTGGGGTCGAGGGGGCTTCTGCATTCGGATCAGGAGCTATTCAACAATGGAACGCAGGATGCTTTGGTGACGCAGTATAGCCGAAACAAGAATCTCTTCTTCGGCGACTTCGCCGCCGCAATGGTGAAGATGGGGGCCATCACGCCGCTTACCGGAACCAGCGGCCAGATCCGTCTGAACTGTAGGGCCGTTAACCCGTGATTAACTGTTTTAATTTGCTTGCTCTTCAATTAATTAAGTAATACATACATTTCTTCTTAAATCTCCGTAATTTTGGACGTGCAGTTGCACTGAGGAAAATGAGTGGATAGGATTGATCAGATCTGTTATCTTCTTATCTACATTCACACCATACCAGTTCAATAATTCCATCCTTTATATTTAAATCCAGCTCATATTCATACTCTCTTGCTTTAATTTAATAACTTAATATATATATTATAATAATATAATGCATATTCAAATAATTACATTGTATCTTCAAAGGAGAGATGTTAAACGCAGGCCAGTTTTGGCTATATGCAGGCCACAGTTTTTTAAAAAGAGCAATGTTAAACGCAGGCCGATTTTAGCTATATGCAGGCTATGATTTTTTAAAAAAATATATCATTTTTCCTGTTAAAACTTCAGGAAAAATGATTCGAGCAGTTTAATACTTCATGTATTATGTGTTTTTTCCTTCCATGCAACCGTGTCCCCAAGGAATTTACTCGTTTGTCCGAGTCCGATGTGTTTTTAAATTACAACTGGCCTAAAGCTATTCATGGGTATTTGCTACGGCGATGGTGACTGCGGCGATGGCGACGATCGCGACGTCGGCGGCGATGGCAGCGATGGCGGCGATGGTTATACTTCAGGTAGTTACGTCGCTAGTGGGGGTTCTTTGGATAACCGCACCCCTATGGATGGGGTGCGATTAGCGCCTTTAGGGATACTCCATCAATAGCGCTCCCAGATTTACTGACGAAACAATGACATTCAACGTAACCTCGCACGCATGATATTTACTTACTTATTTTATGAATGATATTTTGCTTGGTGATTTATTTAGGAAAATATTAATTTGATTTTTAAATATGGTATGTAAATATGAAATTTGGCCTGCATGAATACTTTTTTGGCCTGCATATATCCGCGGCCTGCATATAGCCAAAACCGGCCTGCATTTAACATCGCTCTAAAAAAATAGTAAAGTTCCTATATATACTACGGTAGGTTGCCTTTAAACATGTCAGTGATATTTTCGAAAAAAAACTTGTTTTTAAGCATGTCTATAGAATTTTTGAGGAGCTACCATTAAATTTACCAGCATCGTGCGCCCACGATATCGCCGCCCTTCCAGCTAGCCTGCCTGGGCAGTCCGGGGGCAAGATCGTCATATCCCTAAAATTGGTGATCCGAAAGACCTTAATTGTTCGTTCATATTCTCCCGTTCATTAAATAAGAACTCGCAATTAATTACTTGCGTACCATGTTCAGCGGACCCACCTATAGACCCACTCGGGCACGTGCCCGGGTGTTAAAAATCGCGAAACCTTCTATTCACAGCTTCACGCCTCCTCCTCCCCCGCAAATGGCGAAACCCTAGAGGCTTGATCCCGCTTCCTCCTCCGCAGACCGCAGGCCCGCATCTCTCGATCTCCATTCTCCGCCGGCAGCCGCTAGCCCGCTACCATTTCTTCATCGATTCCAAGCGGCGGACGCCAGACGGGGCGAGGGCGGCGGACGGGGCGAGGGCGGCTTTCTTCCGCAATCCGCAGTACCGCAGCTGTGCAGCCTGTGCTTGATCTTGATCTCCGTTCTCTGCCGACTGCCGCTGCTATTTCGCATCCATTCTCTGCCAGCGCCGCTGCTATTGCTTCTGGTAAGGCTCTGCTGCTGCCATTTTGGAATTTCTTCATCATTCCTAAGGCTGATTTCCTGTCATTTCCTATTTTCCTGCTCTGCTTTTACCTAATTTCCTGCCATTCCCTTTGAGTGTTTTGTCCATGTAGCTGAGAAATTTGAAACATGCCAAATGATGAAATAGTATTTTGGCCTTATAGCTAGTTAATGTAATTGATTGTTCCTTCTCTTATTTAGGAAAATAGGAAATGTTGAAATGAAGTCTTTGGTAGTTTAGGGTTCGTGGCTTCATTATTTTTGTTACAATTTTAGATTTTAGTGATTCACATTTCACAAATCCGCCAGACTAACTGCAATTAGGTTGAAGTATTGAACTCTTGAACAATTGAAGAGTTCTAAATCAAGGGAAATTTGTTAGAAAATTGCTTCTTGCCTCTTATGAACTATGCACTAAATCAAGGGAGATTTGTTCTAAATCATGTATTTTAGTAATTTAGTTTAAGGACAATATCATTCTATTTTTCTCTGTCTCTTATGAACTATGCATATGAAAAGACTTATGAAATTATATATATATATGATTTTTATTTTCAGAAAAGGCTATTGTATTCCTCGGTGAATCGGTGATAAAGCAAGAGAGATTTCACAAATATGGTAAATAATGTTGCTTATTTATGAATGTTCCTTCTCTTATTTAGAAGAAATAGTATTTTGAGTTTTAATTTATATAAATGAATTTAATTCATTTTTAGAACAAGTTTTTTCCGAAAGTAGGCACACATGAGTTAAAAGCCGCAGATAGTAAGAGACTTCGAGTTGAGTTTAAGTTTGAGGATTTACCATCAGATCTTGGTTTGAGACAGCCTATAATATCATATGATGTTAATCTTCATGACTCTATAAGAAGATATTATCTGCAGAATGGACCTTGTCAACCAGTATTAGAAAGTTTTCCTCAGACTGAATTTGGAAAGAAATATCGTCGTTTCAACAAAAATTGGTTTAATGATTTTAAAGATTGGTTAGAATGCAGCGCTGAAAAGGATGTCGCCTTTTGTCTTTTTTGTTATATCTTCCCTCAAAGAGGTTGTGATTCAACTTTTGTTACTCGTGGATTTCGGTATTGGAAAGATAAGACTATACTTGAAAAGCATGTCGGGAATCACACGACTCCACATAGTACTGCTAAGAGAATGTGTGTAGCTTTAATGAATAAAAAACAGGGCATCCAAATTGCGTTAGCAAGACAAGAAGAATGTCAAATCATTGAATATTGAGCTCGTTTAACCGCATCTATTGAATGTGTTCGTTTTCTATTACGACAAGGGCTGGCTTTTCGTGGTCATGATGAGTCCAATGAGTCAATCAACAGAGGGAATTTTCTTGAACTATTGGATTTTCTTGCATCACATAATAATGACATTAAAGTCGTGGTTCTGAAAAATGCTCCTATTAATTGTCAACTGACATCACCAAAAATACAAAAACAGATTGTTTCAACAATAGCAAGTGCAACAACAGATACAATCATTAGAGACATTGGACATGATTGTTTCTTAATTTTAGTGGACGAATCCCGCGATATAGCAACCAAAGAGCAGATGGCCATAGTTTTGCGGTATGTTGACAAAAAAGAATTAATTGTTGAAAGACTACTTTGTTGAAACCAGTTTCCCGGTTTCAGCGTTCGAAAGGGGGTTGCGACTAACTCTTACTTCTTCTAAGCCCAGACCCTTGACCGGTCACTAAGAACTGAAAGACTTGGACTTGTTGAACACTCGAATCCACAAATGGACCCCTTAAGCTGCAGCGCGGAGGTCCCACCACATACCCGGAAGATCTTAGAGCGCTTCCCCTCCCAAGCCAATGCTGAGCCTGGGCACCTTGGAGGGCACTAAGAACCACCTCACTGTCAGCTGAAGAATGACAAGGGAGGGGAGGTGCTTGCTCACAAGATCACGCGAGGGAGGGGGTAGTAACCAACCCTTCCCAAGGTGCCCATGGGGGTCTATTTATAGACTTTCCCAAAAATGGACTGCGGATAGCCAAAATTGGACTGCGAATAGCCAAAATTCTGCTATCCGCAGTCCGACCATGACCATGAACAATCAACGCGTGAGGGGGGGGGGGGGGGGGGGGGGGGGGGCGAGTGGGACTCGAGATGCCCACTTCCCCCTCATGGGAGGTCATCCCGACCTCCCCCCAACGTGTCGGGCGAGTGGGAGCATTCCTCCCACTCGCCCAAAAAAGGGTGGCGAGTGGGAGGGCCCCCTCCCACTCGCCCCCAAGGTGGCCGGCGAGTGGGAGGATCCCTCCCACTCGCCCGGGCGAGTGGGAGGCTCCTCCCACTCGCCCGAAGGGGGGTCGGGGGAGCGGGTTCTCCCCCTGCTTCCCCCGCGGCCTCTCTTTGCCTTGAGCGGTTTCGACCGTCTCCACGCGATCGTATTGCCCGTCTCGGTCGCCCTCGTAATCTTGGCCTCATCCGGGTCGGGTCCCACCGACTCGGGAAATATGAGGGTTGTACACAATCCCCGCTCTTTGCGAGCTTGTCCCAAGCTCGGAAAGAAAGTCCAACCCACCTATTTGACGAGTAGGTGGGACCTTAGGGGAATCCGCGAAAAGATCTGCCAACGGGGCATCCCTGCCGAGCTTTTCGGTTGATCCTGACTTGAGACGGAAGGTGAACCTTTTTCCACTAAACACCCCTCCTATGAACCGAGCTCAACTGGAGATGGAAAAAGCTCAACACCTTAGGTCGAATTGACTTCGATCTGAGGTGGAGGAAAGACTCAGCACCTCTAGTCGAGCCGAGCTCGACCTGAGGTGGGAGGAAAACCTTTCTCCACTTGAGAACCCTCCTATGGGCCGAGCCCAACTGGAGGTGGAGAAAGCTCAACACCTTGGGTCGGATTAACCTTGACCTGAGGTGGAAGAGAAACTCAACACCTCTAGTCGAGCCGAGCTCGACCTGAGGTGGGAGGAAAAACCTTTCTCTACTTAAGAACCCTCCTATGGGCCGAGCCCAACTGGAGGTGGAGAAAGCTCAACACCTTGGGTCGGATTAACCTTGACCAGAGGTGGAAGAGAAACTCAACACCTCTAGGGAGCCGAGCTCACCTGGAGGTGGAGGAACTCAACACTAACAGGGAGCCGAGCTTACCTGGAGGTGGAGGAAACTCCACACCTACCGGGGAGTCGAGCTCACCTGGAGGTAGGGGAACTCAACACCTAACAGGGAGCCGAGCTCACCTGGAGGTGGAGGAACTCAACACCTAACAGGGAGCCGAGCTCACCTGGAGGTGGAGGAACTCAACACCTAACAGGGAGCCGAGCTCACCTGAAGGTGGAGGGACTCAACACCTAACAGGGAGCCGAGCTCACCTGAAGGTGGAGGAACTCAACACCTAATAGGGAGCCGAGCTCACCTGGAGGTGGAGGAACTCAACACCTAACAGGGAGCCGAGCTCACCTGGAGGTGGAGGAACTCAACACCTAACAGGGAGCCGAGCTCACCTGGAGGTGGAAGAACTCAACACCTAACAGGGAGCCGAGCTCACCTGAAGGTGGATGGACTCAACACCTAACAGGGAGCCGAGCTCACCTGAAGGTGGAGGGACTCAACACCTAACAGGGAGCCGAGCTCACCTGAAGGTGGAGGAACTCAACACCTAATAGGGAGCCGAGCTCACCTGGAGGTGGAGGAACTCAACACCTAACAGGGAGCCGAGCTCACCTGGAGGTGGAGGAAACTCCACACCTACTGGGGAGTCGAGCTCACCTGGAGGTGGAGGAACTCAACACCTAACAGGGAGCCGAGCTCACCTGCAGGTGGAGGAACTCAACACCTAACAGGGAGCCGAGCTCACCTGGAGGTGGAGGAAACTCCACACCTACCGGGGAGTCGAGCTCACCTAGAGGTAGGGGAACTCAACACCTAACAGGGAGCCAAGCTCACCTGGAGGTCGAGGAACTCAACACCTAACAGGGAGCCGAGCTCACCTGGAGGTGGAGGAACTCAACACCTAACAGGGAGCCGAGCTCACCTGCAGGTGGAGGAACTCAACACCTAACAGGGAGCCGAGCTCACCTGGAGGTAGGGGAACTCAACACCTAACATTGAGCCAAGCTCACCTGGAGGTGGAGGAACTCAACACCTAACAGGGAGCCGAGCTCACCTGGAGGTGGAGGAACTCAACACCTAACAGGGAGCCGAGCTCACCTGGAGGTGGAGGAACTCAACACCTAACAGGGAGCCGAGCTTACCTGGAGGTGGAGGAAACTCCACACCTACCGGGAATTCGAGCTCACCTGGAGGTAGGGGAACTCAACACCTAACAGGGAGCCGAGCTCACCTGGAGGTGGAGGAACTCAACACCTAACAGGGAGCCGAGCTCACCTGGAGGTGGAGGAACTCAACACCTAACAGGGAGCCGAGCTCACCTGGAGGTGGAGGAAACTCCACACCTACTGGGGAGTCGAGCTCACCTGGAGGTGGAGGAACTCAACACCTAACAGGGAGCCGAGCTCACCTGCAGGTGGAGGAACTCAACACCTAACAGGGAGCCGAGCTCACCTGCAGGTGGAGGAACTCAACACCTAACAGGGAGCCGAGCTCACCTGGAGGTAGGGGAACTCAACACCTAACAGGGAGCCGAGCTCACCTGGAGGTGGAGGAACTCAACACCTAACAGGGAGCCGAGCTCACCTGGAGGTGGAGGAACTCAACACCTAACAGGGAGCCGAGCTCACCTGGAGGTGGAGGAACTCAACACCTAACAGGGAGCCGAGCTCACCTGGAGGTAGGGGAACTCAACACCTAACAGGGAGCCGAGCTCACCTGGAGGTGGAGGAACTCAACACCTAATAGGGAGCCGAGCTCACCTGGAGGTGGAGGAACTCAACACCTAACAGGGAGCCGAGCTCACCTGGAGGTGGAGGAACTCAACACCTAACAGGGAGCCGAGCTCACCTGGAGGTGGAGGAACTCAACACCTAACAGGGAGCCGAGCTTACCTGGAGGTGGAGGAAACTCCACACCTACCGGCGAGTCGAGCTCACCTGGAGGTAGGGGAACTCAACACCTAACAAGGAGCCGAGCTCACCTGGAGGTGGAGGAACTCAACACCTAACAGGGAGCCGAGCTCACCTGGAGGTGGAGGAACTCAACACCTAACAGGGAGCCGAGCTCACCTGGAGGTGGAGGAAACTCCACACCTACTGGGGAGTCGAGCTCACCTGGAGGTGGAGGAACTCAACACCTAACAGGGAGCCGAGCTCACCTGCAGGTGGAGGAACTCAACACCTAACAGGGAGCCGAGCTCACCTGGAGGTCTAGGAACTCAACACCTAACAGGGAGCCGAGCTCACCTGGAGGTAGGGTAGCTCAACACCTAACAGGGAGCCGAGCTCACCTGGAGGTGGAGGAACTCAACACCTAACAGGGAGCCGAGCTCACCTGGAGGTGGAGGAACTCAACACCTAACAGGGAGCCGAGCTCACCTGGAGGTGGAGGAACTCAACACCTAACAGGGAGCCGAGCTCACCTGGAGGTAGGGGAACTCAACACCTAACAGGGAACCGAGCTCACCTGGAGGTGGAGGAACTCAACACCTAACAGGGAGCCGAGCTCACCTGGAGGTGGAGGAACTCAACACCTAACAGGGAGCCGAGCTAACCTGAAGGTGGAGGGACTCAACACCTAACAGGGAGCCGAGCTCACCTGAAGGTGGAGGAACTCAACACCTAACAGGGAGCCGAGCTCACCTGGAGGTGGAGGAACTCAACACCTAACAGGGAGCCGAGCTCACCTGGAGGTGGAGGAACTCAACACCTAACAGGGAGCCGAGCTCACCTGGAGGTGGAGGAACTCAACACCTAACAGGGAGCCGAGCTCACCTGAAGGTGGAGGGACTCAACACCTAACAGGGAGCCGAGCTCACCTGAAGGTGGTGGAACTCAACACCTAACAGGGAGCCGAGCTCACCTGGAGGTGGAGGAACTCAACACCTAACAGGGAGCCGAGCTCACCTGGAGGTGGAGGAAACTCCACACCTACTGGGGAGTCGAGCTCACCTGGAGGTGGAGGAACTCAACACCTAATAGGGAGCCGAGCTCACCTGAAGGTGGAGGGACTCAACACCTAACAGGGAGCCGTGCTCACCTGAAGGTGGAGGGACTCAACACCTAACAGGGAGCCGAGCTCACCTGAAGGTGGAGGAACTCAACACCTAATAGGGAGTCGAGCTCACCTGGAGGTGGAGGAACTCAACACCTAACAGGGAGCCGAGCTCACCTGGAGGTGGAGGAAACTCCACACCTACTGGGGAATCGAGCTCACCTGGAGGTGGAGGAACTCAACACCAAACAGGGAGCCGAGCTCACCTGCAGGTGGAGGAACTCAACACCTAACAGGGAGCCGAGCTCACCTGGAGGTGGAGGAAACTCCACACCTACCGGGGAGTCGAGCTCACCTGGAGGTAGGGGAACTCAACACCTAACAGGGAGCCAAGCTCACCTGGAGGTGGAGGAACTCAACACCTAACAGGGAGCCGAGCTCACCTGGAGGTGGAGGAACTCAACATCTAACAGGGAGCCGAGCTCACCTGGAGGTGGAGGAACTCAACACCTAACAGGGAGCCGAGCTTACCTGGAGGTGGAGGAAACTCCACACCTACCGGGGAGTCGAGCTCACCTGGAGGTAGGGGAACTCAACACCTAACAGGGAGCCGAGCTCACCTGGAGGTGGAGGAACTCAACACCTAACAGGGAGCCGAGCTCACCTGGAGGTGGAGGAACTCAACACCTAACAGGGAGCCGAGCTCACCTGGAGGTGGAGGAAACTCCACACCTACTGGGGAGTCGAGCTCACCTGGAGGTGGAGGAACTCAACACCTAACAGGGAGCCGAGCTCACCTGCAGGTGGAGGAACTCAACACCTAACAGGGAGCCGAGCTCACCTGGAGGTGGAGGAACTCAACACCTAACAGGGAGCCGAGCTCACCTGGAGGTAGGGGAGCTCAACACCTAACAGGGAGCCGAGCTCACCTGGAGGTGGAGGAACTCAACACCTAACAGGGAGCCGAGCTCACCTGGAGGTGGAGGAACTCAACACCTAACAGGGAGCCGAGCTCACCTGGAGGTGGAGGAAACTCCACACCTACTGGGGAGTCGAGCTCACCTGGAGGTGGAGGAACTCAACACCTAACAGGGAGCCGAGCTCACCTGCAGGTGGAGGAACTCAACACCTAACAGGGAGCCGAGCTCACCTGGAGGTGGAGGAACTCAACACCTAACAGGGAGCCGAGCTCACCTGGAGGTAGGGGAGCTCAACACCTAACAGGGAGCCGAGCTCACCTGGAGGTGGAGGAACTCAACACCTAACAGAGAGCCGAGCTCACCTGGAGGTGGAGGAACTCAACACCTAACAGGGAGCCGAGCTCACCTGGAGGTGGAGGAACTCAACACCTAACAGGGAGCCGAGCTCACCTGGAGGTAGGGGAACTCAACACCTAACAGGGAGCCGAGCTCACCTGGAGGTGGAGGAACTCAACACCTAACAGGGAGCCGAGCTCACCTGGAGGTGGAGGAACTCAACACCTAACAGGGAGCCGAGCTCACCTGGAGGTGGAGGAACTCAACACCTAACAGGGAGCCGAGCTCACCTGGAGGTAGGGGAACTCAACACCTAACAGGGAGCCGAGCTCACCTGGAGGTGGAGGAACTCAACACCTAATAGGGAGCCGAGCTCACCTGGAGGTGGAGGAACTCAACACCTAACAGGGAGCCGAGCTCACCTGGAGGTGGAGGAACTCAACACCTAACAGGGAGCCGAGCTCAACTGGAGGTGGAGGAACTCAACACCTAACAGGGAGCCGAGCTCACCTGGAGGTGGAGGAAACTCCACACCTACCGGCGAGTCGAGCTCACCTGGAGGTAGGGGAACTCAACACCTAACAGGGAGCCGAGCTCACCTGGAGGTGGAGGAACTCAACACCTAACAGGGAGCCGAGCTCACCTGGAGGTGGAGGAACTCAACACCTAACAGGGAGCCGAGCTCACCTGGAGGTGGAGGAAACTCCACACCTACTGGGGAGTCGAGCTCACCTGGAGGTGGAGGAACTCAACACCTAACAGGGAGCCGAGCTCACCTGCAAGTGGAGGAACTCAACACCTAACAGGGAGCCGAGCTCACCTGGAGGTGGAGGAACTCAACACCTAACAGGGAGCCGAGCTCACCTGGAGGTAGGGGAGCTCAACACCTAACAGGGAGCCGAGCTCACCTGGAGGTGGAGGAACTCAACACCTAACAGGGAGCCGAGCTCACCTGGAGGTGGAGGAACTCAACACCTAACAGGGAGCCGAGCTCACCTGGAGGTGGAGGAACTCAACACCTAACAGGGAGCCGAGCTCACCTGGAGGTAGGGGAACTCAACACCTAACAGGGAGCCGAGCTCACCTGGAGGTGGAGGAACTCAACACCTAACAGGGAGCCGAGCTCACCTGGAGGTGGAGGAACTCAACACCTAACAGGGAGCCGAGCTAACCTGAAGGTGGAGGGACTCAACACCTAACAGGGAGCCGAGCTCACCTGAAGGTGGAGGAACTCAACACCTAACAGGGAGCCGAGCTCACCTGGAGGTGGAGGAACTCAACACCTAACAGGGAGCCGAGCTCACCTGGAGGTGGAGGAACTCAACACCTAACAGGGAGCCGAGCTCACCTGAAGGTGGAGGGACTCAACACCTAACAGGGAGCCGAGCTCACCTGAAGGTGGTGGAACTCAACACCTAATAGGGAGCCGAGCTCACCTGGAGGTGGAGGAACTCAACACCTAACAGGGAGCCGAGCTCACCTGGAGGTGGAGGAAACTCCACACCTACTGGGGAGTCGAGCTCACCTGGAGGTGGAGGAACTCAACACCTAATAGGGAGCCGAGCTCACCTGAAGGTGGAGGGACTCAACACCTAACAGGGAGCCGAGCTCACCTGAAGGTGGAGGGACTCAACACCTAACAGGGAGCCGAGCTCACCTGAAGGTGGAGGAACTCAACACCTAATAGGGAGTCGAGCTCACCTGGAGGTGGAGGAACTCAACACCTAACAGGGAGCCGAGCTCACCTGGAGGTGGAGGAAACTCCACACCTACTGGGGAGTCGAGCTCACCTGGAGGTGGAGGAACTCAACACCAAACAGGGAGCCGAGCTCACCTGCAGGTGGAGGAACTCAACACCTAACAGGGAGCCGAGCTCACCTGGAGGTGGAGGAAACTCCACACCTACCGGGGAGTCGAGCTCACCTGGAGGTAGGGGAACTCAACACCTAACAGGGAGCCGAGCTCACCTGGAGGTGGAGGAACTCAACACCTAACAGGGAGCCGAGCTCACCTGGAGGTGGAGGAAACTCCACACCTACCGGGGAGTCGAGCTCACCTGGAGGTAGGGGAACTCAACACCTAACAGGGAGCCGAGCTCACCTGGAGGTGGAGGAACTCAACACCTAACAGGGAGCCGAGCTCACCTGGAGGTGGAAGAACTCAACACCTAACAGGGAGCCGAGCTCACCTGGAGGTGGAGGAAACTCCACACCTACTGGGGAGTCGAGCTCACCTGGAGGTGGAGGAACTCAACACCTAACAGGGAGCCGAGCTCACCTGCAGGCGGAGGAACTCAACACCTAACAGGGAGCCGAGCTCACCTGGAGGTGGAGGAACTCAACACCTAACAGGGAGCCGAGCTCACCTGGAGGTAGGGGAGCTCAACACCTAACAGGGAGCCGAGCTCACCTGGAGGTGGAGGAACTCAACACCTAACAGGGAGCCGAGCTCACCTGGAGGTGGAGGAACTCAACACCTAACAGGGAGCCGAGCTCACCTGGAGGTGGAGGAACTCAACACCTAACAGGGAGCCGAGGTCACCTGGAGGTAGGGGAACTCAACACCTAACAGGGAGCCGAGCTCACCTGGAGGTGGAGGAACTCAACACCTAACAGGGAGCCGAGCTCACCTGGAGGTGGAGGAACTCAACACCTAACAGGGAGCCGAGCTCACCTGAAGGTGGATGGACTCAACACCTAACAGGGAGCCGAGCTCACCTGAAGGTGGAGGAACTCAACACCTAATAGGGAGCCGAGCTCACCTGGAGGTGGAGGAACTCAACACCTAACAGGGAGCCGAGCTCACCTGGAGGTGGAGGAACTCAACACCTAACAGGGAGCCGAGCTCACCTGGAGGTGGAGGAACTCAACACCTAACAGGGAGCCGAGCTCACCTGAAGGTGGAGGGACTCAACACCTAACAGGGAGCCGAGCTCACCTGAAGGTGGTGGAACTCAACACCTAATAGGGAGCCGAGCTCACCTGGAGGTGGAGGAACTCAACACCTAACAGGGAGCCGAGCTCACCTGGAGGTGGAGGAAACTCCACACCTACTGGGGAGTCGAGCTCACCTGGAGGTGGAGGAACTCAATACCTAATAGGGAGCCGAGCTCACCTGCAGGTGGAGGAACTCAACACCTAACAGGGAGCCGAGCTCACCTGGAGGTGGAGGAACTCAACACCTAACAGGGAGCCGAGCTCACCTGCAGGTGGAGGAACTCAACACCTAACAGGGAGCCGAGCTCACCTGGAGGTGGAGGAACTCAACACCTAACAGGGAGCCGAGCTCACCTGGAGGTGGAGGAAACTCCACACCTACCGGGGAGCCGAGCTCACCTGAAGGTGGAGGAACTCAACACCTAACAGGGAGCCGAGCTCACCTGAAGGTGGAGGAACTCCACACCTAACAGGGAGCCGAGCTCACCTGGAGGTGGAGGAACTCCACACCTAACAGGGAGCCGAGCTCACCTGGAGGTGGAGGAACTCAACACCTAACAGGGAGCCGAGCTCACCTGAAGGTGGAGGAACTCAACACCTAACAGGGAGCCGAGCTCACCTGGATGTGGAGGAACTCAACACCTAACAGGGAGCCGAGCTCACCTGGAGGTGGAGGAACTCAACACCTAACAGGGAGCCGAGCTCACCTGGAGGTGGAGGAAACTCCACACCTACCGGGGAGTTGAGCTCACCTGGAGGGAGGAACTCCACACCTAACAGGGAGCCGAGCTCACCTGGAGGTGGAGGAACTCAACACGTCCTCAGACCGGCTTCTCTTCTTGGAGCCTTACCAACCCAAACGAATCTATCTGACGAGCCACCCAGCGACCGACATCAACAAGCCCGGGCGAGTGGTCTCCAGTCGAGGACCCGACTTGAAACGAATCTACCCAACGAGCCACCCAGCGACCAGCATCAACAAGCCCGGGCGAGTGGTCTCCAGTCGAGGACTCGACTTGAAACGAATCTACCCGACGAGCCACCCAGCGACCGGCATCCACAAGCCCGGGCGAGTGGTCTCCAGTCGAGGACTCGACTTGAAACGAATCTACCCAACGAGCCACCCAGCGACCGGCATCCACAAGCCCGGGCGAGTGGTCTCCAGTCGAGGACTCGACTTGAAACGAATCTACCCAACGAGCCACCCAGCGACCGGCATCCACAAGCCCGGGCGAGTGGTCTCCAGTCGAGGACTCGACTTGAAACGAATCTACCCGACGAGCCACCCAGCGACCGGCATCAACAAGCCCGGGCGAGTGGTCTCCAGTCGAGGACTCGACTTGAATCGAATCTACCCGACGAGCCACCCAGCGACCGGCATCAACAATCCCGGGCGAGTGGTCTCCAGTCGAGGACTCGACTTGAAACGAATCTACCCGACGAGCCACCCAGCGACCGGCATCAACAAGCCCGGGCGAGTGGTCTCCAGTCGAGGACTCGACTTAGATGCTATCTTTAACTACTTTTGATATATCATAAATAGATTACATACCATTACATTGCGCTTCCTTGAGCTTACTCGGCCACATGCACCTTGGCCATCTCATTCATCACTTCCTCCATCTCCTCAGCTTCCTCCTGGTCCTTTGGGGCACAGCTGTCTCCTCTCTGCCGAGATTCTTCTTCCTTTCCTTAACTCCAGAAACTCTGGGCATGTGGCTGTCGCGTGGCCCTCCTGCTGATGGAAGTCACAGTATGGCAATGCCATCCTCCTTGCTTCCTTCCCTGCGCGACCCCTCTTCTTATTTCCTCTTTTTCGGCCAATCGTCATGGTTTGCAGGTGGTAGGGTTGCAATGGCCTTGTGTCCGGCTGCCACCCTGCTGGGTTGAACCGTCCCTGCTCCCCCTGAGAGTTTCCTCTCCCTTGGAAATGGCCTCTGCCTTGGCCTTGAGGGGGTCCTCCTGGCGGCCTCCAGGTTGGTAGGGCGACTGGTGGTTGAAACCCCCAGCCTTGCTCCTGCCCAACGGGGGGTCCCTGGTCCCCCTGACTTCTCGCTTCCTCCTTCTTCTTCCCTCCTTGCTGATGTGCTTGCTCCGCCTCCATCGGAGATTGCGAGGTGAGCACGGGTGTGGGTGGTGCCGAGCACTCGCCGCGAGGGGGAGGTGCGATCCGCAAGAGCTCCAGGATCGACTTCTTGAACTCGTCAAAATCACCCTTCTTCAGGTACTCGCTGATAGGGGGTGAGTCTCCCAACTCATCGCTTCCGGACATGAGACTTGGCTCAGAGCTTTCCGAGCTAGTCGCTTCCACGCTCACCGCACCAGAATGTTGAAACCAGTTTCCCGGTTTCAGCGTTCGAAAGGGGGTTGCGACTAACTCTTACTTCTTCTAAGCCCAGACCCTTGACCGGTCACTAAGAACTGAAAGACTTGGACTTGTTGAACACTCGAATCCACAAATGGACCCCTTAAGCTGCAGCGCGGAGGTCCCACCACATACCCGGAAGATCTTAGAGCGCTTCCCCTCCCAAGCCAATGCTGAGCCTGGGCACCTTGGAGGGCACTAAGAACCACCTCACTGTCAGCTGAAGGATGACAAGGGAGGGGAGGTGCTTGCTCACAAGATCACGCGAGGGAGGGGGTAGTAACCAACCCTTCCCAAGGTGCCCATGGGGGTCTATTTATAGACTTTCCCAAAAATGGACTGCGGATAGCCAAAATTGGACTGCGAATAGCCAAAATTCTGCTATCCGCAGCCCGACCATGACCATGAACAATCAACGCGCGAGGGGGGGGGGGGGGGGGGGGGGGGGGGGGGCGAGTGGGACTCGAGATGCCCACTTCCCCCTCATGGGAGGTCATCCCGACCTCCCCCCAACGTGCCGGGCGAGTGGGAGCATTCCTCCCACTCGCCCAAAAGAGGGTGGCGAGTGGGAGGGCCCCCTCCCACTCGCCCCCAAGGTGGCCGGCGAGTGGGAGGCTCCTCCCACTCGCCCGAAGGCGGGTCGGGGGAGCGGGTGCTCCCCCTGCTTCCCCCGCGGCCTCTCTTTGCCTTGAGCGGTTTCGACCGTCTCCACGCGATCGTATTGCCCGTCTCGGTCGCCCTCGTAATCTTGGCCTCATCCGGGTCGGGTCCCACCGACTCGGGAAATATGAGGGTTGTACATACTTGGTTTTGTGCATGTATCTGATACCACCGCTTTGTCACTCAAGATTGCTATTGATAAACTATTTGCGAAATATAATCTAAGTATTTCAAAATTACGGGGACAGGGTTATGATGAAGCCAGCAACATGAAAGGTGAATTAAAGGGTTTAAAAACTTTGATATCAAAGAAAAATAGTTCTGCATTTTACATTCATTGTTTTGCACACCAACTACAACTTATATTAGTAGCAGTTGCAGAAGGTCATTCTGAAGTTGCTGAGCTTTTTTTCCATATTAACATGGTATTGAATGTTGTTGGAGGATCTTGCAAACGACGTGACTGTCTTAGAGCATTAGAAGTCGAAAGAGTCGCTCAAGAAATTGGTTGTGGAGAATTGGAGAGTGGTAGAGAGGGTTAAATCAACCGCTTGAAATTAAGAAGGCAGGAGAAACACGATGGAGTTCACATTATGGTACTGTTTTGAATTTCATTCGTATGTTTTCATCAATTGTAAATGTTCTTGAAATTATTAGAGTTGATGGAATGGATGCAAACCAAAGAGGAACGACAAGCAGTCTTCTAAAGAGTATAATAACTTTTGATTTCATATTTCTTCTTCATTTGATGAAGAATATTTTGTCGAAAACACACGAGTTATCACAAGCTTTACAAAAAAAGGACCAAGACATTATCAATGCAATGAACTTCGTAAATTTATCCAAACAGTTATTATTTAACATGAGAAATGTTGATCTACAGTGGGAAACCTTCATGATTGAAGTTTCAAGTTTTTGCGGTAAACACGACATCGATGTTCCAAGTATGGAGGAAAAATTTATTCAAGCCGGAAGATCAAGACGTAATGCGAGAGATATTACAAATTATCATCATTTCCGGGTTGAGATCTTCAATACCGTGATTGATTGGATGTTAAACGAGTTAAATGATCGATTTAACGAAGTAAACACCGAATTACTTCGTTGTGTTTCAAGCCTTGATCCAAGTGACAATTTCATTTCATTTGATAAGGAAAGGTTGATTCGCCTTGCAGAATATTATCCATGTGATTTTACTCAATTAGATTTGTAGTTACTGGATGGTCAACTAGATATATATATTTTTTATGTTCGTTCTAATGAGAAATTCTCACAAGTTATTGGCATAAGTGGACTTACTGCAAAATTAGTGGAGCTGAAAAAACATGATCATTACCAGTTGGTGTATCGGCTTTTGAAATTGGCTTGTCTTCTACCGGTGGCAACTGCTACTGTAGAAAGGATGTTCTCTGCTATGAAAATTATAAAGAGTCGTCCGAGGAATAGAATGGAGGATGAATGGATGAATGACTGTCTGATAGCATATATTGAGAAAGATATTGCAGACACTATTACAAATGAAGAAATAATTCAGCGTTTTCAGAATATGTGTCCGAGGAAAGTGACGTTTTGATTTGTAAGTTCTTTTTTGAACACTTTACCATTTTGAATTTTCATTATGTAATGTTTAATTCTATTATAATATCTATTTTGACATGTTTCAAATTTCTCAGCTATGTAATGTTCTAATTTTTGAACAATGTTAACTACATTATTTTGGTCAGTTTCAATTGCAACATTTTCTCTGAATCTTGAATAAAAATTATAATAAATAAATATTATTTATATGGTGCCCGGGTCGAATTAAAATCCTAGTTCCGCTGCTGCCTCTGAAAACTATAGGGGGGCTTAGTTCTTCGTTTTCAAAGGAGAGAAAAAGATGAGAAGAAGAGCTCCAATGTTAGAGGCACGAAGACTAGACTCGGCGCTCATTTCTGCTGCTCAACATGCGCATGCCCCGCCGCGCCTGCTCCGCCTATATAGCATCAAATACTTAGAAATACATGTAAACGAGCGGTGGCCTGTCACTTTTGAAAAACTAACCTCTGTACTCGACTGCTACTACTAGAAATTTTGTTTTTGACTGTCCAAGATTTATCAATTAGCAAGTTAGAGGACTTCCGGTCTCTGTGTATGATAGGGTTCCTTCTATGCAAGTTATTCATTCCTTTAGCTTGCAATTAGCTTTATTTGGTGCGGCGGTGGCGGGCAGAACCGGCAGGTGGAGATGGAGGGTTGGGAACGAAGGGGAGGAGGCGGGGATCGAAAAGCTCCGTTTTGGGGCTATTTCCACTTCAACAAAAAACACTTTCTGCGGCGTTTTTTAATACTTTTCGCGGCGCTTTTAAAACGCCACGGAAGATACAGCGGCGCTTCTTAAAACGCCACTAAATCGCCGCGGAAAACTCTGCGACGCTTGTTGTAAAAACGCCGCAAAATATTTGGCGGAGTTTTTTATTTAAAAACGCCGCTGTATATAAAAACATTTGGCGGCGTTTGCTGAACTAAAGCGCCGCGAAAAGTTTTGTTTATATTTTTAAAAAATTTGGCAGAGAAGCATTCCAGCTGCACATAACAAATAAATGATTACGCATACTTTCAATATAGCACATATAAAACATATTCACATCCATTTCAAGCACAAAATCAAAACATTCTGACATTGAACAATGATAGGGTTTTTTTTATAAAACATATTCACAAAAGCAAGCAAAAAGATTGACTTCCACTAGCAATGATAGGGTTTTTTTTATTGGAAACAAAATCGGACATGATGACATAGAACAAAACATTCTTTTAATGCATCATAATAATTGATATCAAATGTTGAATTGTTGACCAAATGTCAATAAAATATAAACCCAATACTCGTCTCTTTCACCTCAATCCCAATACAAGCCATGGTTTGCCGCATCCCCGCTACAAACCCTGAAGAATCTCCTCCGCCGGCGCCATTGCCGGTGTTCGACGCGGCGGTGCTCAGTCCAAAGTAATGCCACCCGCAGTTTAGAATGTGTATTCCATCCTGATAAATTACCAAGCCCGGGAAAATCACTAATAGTCCAAAGTAATGCCACCCGCAGTTTAAATTTGTTCCCCTCGGAAGCATCAAAGACTTCAAAACCCTCTTCCGACAACTCTTTCAACTCCTTTATTAATGGTTGCAGATAAACATCAATATTATTACCAGACATTTTTGGACCAGGTATCAAACCTGACATAACTATAGATCTCTTCTTCATGCACTCCCAAGGTGGCACATTATATATGGCTAACATAATTGGCCATGTACTATGTGTGCTACTAAGATCACCAAAAGGATTGAAACCATCAGTGGCAAGAGCGATGCGAATATTACGAGATTCACTGGAAAACTCTTGGTGTCTTCGATCAAAATCTTTCCATGCCAAGCCATCTCTGGGGTGGTGCATTAAATTATCATGGTTAGGCTCTTTGGCATGCCATTGCATCATTTCGGCTGTCTGTTTACAAAGAAATAGTCTTTCTAAACGCTCCTTTAATGGGAAGTAACGAAAAACTTTTTTGGGAATCTTTTTTAAAGCCCTTATATCTTGTTGCTTACGTTTCCTTGACTTGTGAACCAATTGACTTTCAACTCCTTCGACCCATCGTGACTTCCCGCACACAAAGCAAGTATTACTACTTTTGTGTGGTCCCCAAAATAATGAGCAATCATCTTCACATGCATCAATCTTAATGTAATTGTGGCCTAATTTGGAAGTAATTTTCTTGGCCTCATTATAGTTAGCGGGCAGTGTTTCATGTCCACCTGGAATCGCACCCTGCGGAGTTTTCAACAACATACCAAAATGTACATTACTCCAATTTCCAAGTGTTTTAATATGCAGAAGCTTTAATAAAAAAAGATAACTTCGTGTACTCCAGACACCCTTCCCACAACGGCTTATTTTCCTCCAAGAGAGACATATAAACTATTAACGTTTGCATTAATGGGAGTTGTAGGAAAGTCAAATGTCTCATCTTCACCATAATGATCATTCCTAAATTCTTGTTCATCTGCTTTCTCATCATGTGTCAAATTAGGGATGACCGCATGCAACAATTCACCAATGAGACTAGTAGAGCTGCTATTGGTGTTAAGAAGGTTTGCAGTACAAGAAAAGATGTTACTAGGTTGGACCCCGGTGTGAGATAATCGACCATCGTGGTATATCCAATCTGTGTAGTTTTCCATAATACCATTCCATACCAAATGCCCCTCTACCTCTTCTCGATACCACATCTTCATATTAACACACTTTCTACAAGGGCATGGGCATTTTTCACCAACTGGTGTATATCCATAGAATAAATCTAGTAAATATTTCACGCCTTCTACATAGATTTTTGAGTGACGTGGCTCGGTCATCCATTTTTTATCCATTGCTGATAAAAGTACTATGATGTGTACCTACATAAATAAATAAAATAAATACACTGATTAGATTGAACAAAGTGTAAGTGATTTATCTTTCAATTAGCAACTACATCGATATATGCATATGATAATGGGATAGTAGTAACTAACATGCAATGATTACTACCACTAGATCATAAGTAAAGACTGACAAGCATATGTATGATGAGAAATTAAAGACCATGCAAATTCAAGTCAAGGATATAGCATGATATCATTGCTTATTTGACAAAATGAATAGTGGACAAAATCAATAGTGTATGAGGTTGAATTATTTGGGTTAACTCTGAGATTCTTCCTCATAGTTTCTCATGATGCAGACATTTTAATTATAATATGTGCCCACTAGCTAATTGAATGGAGAAGATTTATTTAAAAAACAACATCAACAAAATAATGATGATTAAGGTATTAATTAATTAGGGGCCTTTAATAACAACCCATTAGAGCACAAGCAATGTAAACCCACCACTTAAAAGCCTACACCTTGATCTCCTCAGACAAATTCATTCTAGCAAGGAAAGGGATCATGCATAAAGCTTAGAAGAGACACCCAAAGTTCTTTCAACACATTCTAAATTTAAACAAGAGCATTAAATATATTTTTAACTAAAGTATAAGCTTGCAAATTAACATCAGCATAATCGTTAAAACTATATATTTGCAATTGTAAGATAAGCATCTCCACATTTCTGTGCCAGCACATCAAATCAAGCCAACAAACATCTAGATACCAAGATATACCAGCATAAGGTAATATGCATTAAGATATATCAAACTTGGGAAAGATTTAAATTGAGTTAGATGTGGAGAAGCTTGAGGAGTACCCTAAATCTAAATATCACAGTACTCTAAATATCACAGTTAGTCTAGGTACCAAGCTATACCAACATTTATGGAGAAGCTTGAGATAAGTTTAATGTTGCAGGTATTTGGTGAAGGAGGCTGAATGTGCAAGAAGGTTGAGGAGTACCTTTGCTGATGTGAAGTAGATGTGTAGGCTGAATGTGCAAGAAGCTTGAAGGATGCGAAGGAGCTTCAGCGGGAGGGGCGCTAGAGGGAGCTTCAGCAAGAAGATGGAAGATGATGTCGGGCTTATACCTGATCGAAGATGAACGGTAGGGCCCTCAAGATCTGGAAAGGCGGCGCTGGGAGGCTTCGATCTCGCCAGTCGCTCGAGATCTGGACAGAAGTGAGTAAATCGCCGGGCTCGCTGGCAGGAAGAAACGAAGGGGCACGGGTCCAACGTATCGCTGACAGGAAGAAACGAAGGCGGCGCTGGGAGGCTTCAGCGCCGACGATTTGAGCTCCAACGGGACGGCGGGGTTCTTGGGGGAGACGGGCGGGGTTCTTGCGGGAGAGCTAGGGCGGGATGGGCGGGATGCGGGGAACCTGTGGAATGAGAGAATAACCTAATATAATGTTATTTAGTTATTTTGGAGGCGTTTTCGATTTAAAAACGCCGCTAATTGTAACATATGCCTTTCGCGGCGGTTTTAAAACCAAAAAACGCCGCCATTATAAAATAAAACCGCGGCGTTTTAAGAAGCGCCGCGTAAAAAACGCCGCCATAGATCTGTTTTGTTGTAGTGTTCCATGGCGCGGCGGGTGCAAACGCGGCAAACGTCGCCGCCGGACGATTGTTTACCCGCCTTGCGGTGACGTTTGCCGCAAACACCGCCCGCCACCGCCGCGCCAAATGAAGCCTAAATCATAAATCTCACAGGTTTGAGTACGTATTGAAGCACATATGGAAGTCTTGCTCTTTTTAATTGATTTATGACTGATTTTGGAACATCTTTTTTGCCTTCAATACTATTACATGTAAATAAAAACGATTTATAATTTTTTTTTTAAAGTGGGCTGCAGTCTGCAGATAAAATTTTAAAAAATTTAAGATTGCGGTTAATAATGGTATGAGGATAGCCAATTCTGTTGAAGCCAGAAAAATTCTATGCTCCAAAATTCGGATCAATGCAGTCGGAGGCTACTCGCTCGGCAATCCGACAAGAAGACTTGGTTAGCCACGACGAACGAACTAGAGAGATAACAAACACAACCCCAAGTGCTGCGGCAGGGAGGTCCCACCACGTACCCAGAAGCTCAAAGAAGTCTTCTCTTCCACCACCAACGAATGGCCGAGCTTGGTACTAGGAAGGCACTGGCTAGGGAGGATTCTCGCCTATAAGAGGGGTGAAGCTCTGATTTTGGACAAGTGTCATTCCTGGTACCCCTGGAGGTCTATTTATAGACAAATCTTGAGGGAGGGGAAGCATGCGACTATCTCTGATCCCCTTAGAGATGGTTTGAGCATAGGCCTAGGCGGGCTAGTAGGTATGACCTTCTCGCTCGGCCGGCTGGCTAACTCGAACATGCCTTCCTTCTCGGGATCGGGGGCGAGCAAATCCCTACTTGCACTCCCGAGTCTCCTGATCCTGTTGCTCTGTCTAATATCATTACAACAAAAACATCAAATAGCAAGGTAGAGAATTCCTTGCTAAATGATGAAATTTGTTGCTAATTTAGATTAGGAAGAAATTTAGGAACAAAATTATTTCATAGCCAATTTGAGCCTAGTTAAATTTAGTAAGGGTGAGTTTCCTTGCTAATCAACAACAAAAAATCAGCAACAAATTTGTTGCTATCTAAATTAACAAGGAATACTATCAACCAAAAAATTCGAAGCTAATCATCATCGAATAATTTCGATCCTAATATTAGCTAGCAATAAAATTGTTAGAAACTTTGTTGCTAATAAATATCAATTACTAAAAATAAAATTATTTGACAATAAATTCTTTTTATGATTGAATTAATGATAATTTGTTATTTTCATATTTTTAACAATAATTTAAATTAATACTTTTCGATTACATAATTATTCAATTATTTAATATAACAATCACACAAAACAACCAATATAAATTTATCATCAATATGATCAAATGTCATACATAACATGTCATTGATATATATATACACATATATATATACACACACACAAAAATTGGCATACCAATAAACTTTCATACATAACCAATTTAGATACATAGCCAAATCGCAACACAATCAAAAGTAAGTTCACCAAAATATGATAACATGTATCAAAATTTTATACAAAACAAAATGTGACAACTATGTGCGTGGAATCAGCTGATCTGGACAATGACCGTTATCGAAAGATTGGCGTTGAACAATCTTAATTTAGAGCTTGATATTGAGCTTGCGGATGATGACTTGGTATTCAAAAATAGTTGGGAGTTGCATAATAGCCGGGAATTTGAGCTGAAAAGTAACCTGAAAAAGAACAATATATTTCTATCATGCTCGGACATACAAAGTTGTCTTCTAAAAGGGAGGAGAAACTAGGAGTATCAGAGTAAAAAATGTTATTGATACTTAAATATAGACAATCTAACCTCAACTGAATCAAGATTGGTTAAGAGAGCAGACACTAAAAGAAGCAAAAGCCACGGAAGTATCCCCCCCCCCCCCCCCCAATGAAAGAAAACATAACTGCATCATTTAATTCTTCCTCACCCTATAAACTTTTCAGGTTTCTCAGTGAAATGATTCCCTTGAAGAACATAAATTTTGCCCTCACCCAGACAACTAAAAGTCAGAGTCATCTTATAAAACGGCGAACCATGACTAAATTGGGTTAGTGCAGAACTGCACAAAAGACAATGTATATACTACAAAAATGACTACTTGAGCAAAGAATCACAATAATTTTCTTTTTTCAACAAGCATTATATTTTAACATCTGTGAACTGGACTTAGCAAAAACAACTATGACATTCTGCATCTACAAATGGCAAATTACAATGATATGAAATACCTTCACATCTCTATCTATATGCCCTTTGCGGTTGAGATGAATAAGAGCTTATTAATCAAACTGCATAAAATCAAATAGCTTATTAACATCAAGCATGCAGCCAAAATCAAAAAAGTTTAACCTTTAAGATGGTAACTTATTCAAACAGTAGCATTAATCATCACTGTAATGATTGTTCAACCACGAACTTACGCCGCCTTTAAACAAAACGCACCACGCACTCAACCCTTCACCCTTCAATTAGCTCCATACACAATTGTAAGCATCAATTCCTGCAAGAATGCGGCTCATCCATGTGGTCATATTCACAATTATGTATAATGATGCAAAGTGAGTTGAAATTAACACATTTCTTGTAAGACAATAAAAAGATCATAATATATATGATCAGCAAAAGATTGCAAATAATCTTTCCTGTGGTATTGCAAAATAATTTATTAAAATGATAGAAGCGGATAACAGATGAGTCAAAGATAAAATTAAAATATCATAATTACTGCAACATATAGCATAAATAAGGCCTAGCTTTAGATTCGAATAAATAAGGCCTCCACTGTGAGAAAGAGGTCATGGACACTCCATTTCTTCCAGTTCGGCATTGCTCCCATCTGATGCAAAACAAATCAGCTAAACATAAAAAACCAAAACAGATATTCAAAAGGAGGTTCCTATGAAGCAACAGAGACAAATAGGTAAACACCCAAATTATGAAAATAAAAATAAAAATCGAAGTTAGAGAACAATGGCAGAGCTCATACCTGAAGAGGAAGGTGAGCGCAACGTGTGTGGGTGGGTGGGGGGGGGGGGGGGGGGGGATGACCTACGCAACATATACAGAACAATATATGTTTGTTTAATAGAAGTGGGTTTCAACTTTTCTGCGGGCAGGAGGGAATCGGAACTGTTGCTAGCACTACAAGAAAGAGTCGCACTTCATTTTCCACTTTCAAATCTGCAAGAGAGATTTCACATTCCATTTTCAAATCTACAAAAAATTGTATAAATAGCAACCGATTTTAGCATTTTCAATTTAATTAAGCTGCAACAAAAAGTATTGTAACAACAACTAGATTACATTCTATTGAACTAGAAGTTGCAATTGCCGCCCCTGTTACAAGTTTTTTCTCTGGATTGCCTACAGGTAGCCTCACAGAAATCAGTAATCGGAGAGAAACCGACAATAATTGGATGTCCTGTAACATAGAATTCAATTCGAAAAATAGATCACATCACTCTATGCACATCTAGTTCAAGGTAGGAATAAGAAGGGAATTTTAATAGAAAAGTAATGATGAAATATATGATTCTCTGCAACTAGGAACCATAATAAGAAAAAGCAATAACATGCATAGAAACTTCCAATCAAGTTACGAAGGGCATTAGCAACCTGAAATGAGTTGAGTGAAGATTGGAAGGCTCTGCATAATTTTTTGGAGAGAAGAACATTAAAAAGTCAATGGAGTTCCATGATACTTACAATTGTAATCAGTCCAACCAATAACTTGGTTCTCAAGATCATATACCACTAGTTTATTTGATAAGACCAAATCTGCAAAATGATGTCAATGTAAATACAAAAATAATGATAAATTAATTACGAAAAACTCCTCTTGAAATTTATATTACAAAGAAACAACACCTACAAAACCCCTCCAATTTTTTTTAAATACATGCATGTTATCACTACAAACTTAGAGGGGAGATTTTGGTAATTTGGAAATATAGAGGAGAGGTCCCTATAATTATGCAAAAAAGTTAAGAGAGGGACGTCCCGATAAATGACCATAAAATCAAATATAGAGGAGGGGTAGGTGTAATCTCCCCGCAGTAGAAACCTTATTCATCAAACTTCCGCATTTATTATTTTTGGTTATTGATTAAAATTTGCTCCATTTTATTATTAGAAAGAGATCTTATCCAACAATAAATTCACAGTGTTGTAGACAACATGGATCAGTCCAGAATTATTTGCATGAGTTTGATCGACTGCTAAATAAAATCCAAGAAAAGACTTTGTTGTTGAATGCAAAAGAGAGTGGAGAATATTCAAAAATATAAGTAGATGGAAGATTTCAAAACTAAGAATCAACTACACCCAAAATTTAGTCTCGGAGTAGATTGTCATTTGCAGGAATGGATGAAAAGAGGGTTAAAGGGCTATGTTTCTAAGGAAACAACAAGTTTACATGCTAGCTAGAATTAGTAGAGGAGCAAAAAAATGAGGAAGAAATGCTTATTGAAAAACTATATAAAGAAATTGAAGCCACAACTGAAGATCAATTGACACCTAAAATATCAATGCATGCACTGTCTTAAATAGTGAATTACCATACCATGAGGAGCACATCATCATACCAGAGTAATCAATCTTTGTATTAATTAATGTTGACAATACGCATAATTTTTTTGGATAAAAAGGTTGCGGAGAACTTAGGATGCAAATAGAAACCTATTGTTGTCTTCAATGTAGTGGTCACTAATAGCAACCATACATAGTGAAACAATGGTAGCTGACTTCAGATGGAAGATACAGGGAGTCCACTTTGCATTTGATATGCTAGTCTTACCATTGGGTGGTTGTGAGGTAGTATTGGGAATCCAATGATTAAAGACTTTGGGGATCATTAATTGGGATTTCAATGAATTGAAGATGAAGTTCTCAATACACCGCAAGACGTTTCATTAGGAGGATGTAAGAACCTGAAGGGAATAGTGATAAATAGGAAGAGAATGCATAGGATATTGCAGGAAACTGGCAAGCATTGCAAAAACTCTTTGAGGAAATGAAGTAGATTTAGAAGAGGATAAGCAAGCATTGCAACAACACTTTGAGGAATATCAAGATATTTTCGCAGAACCACAAGAATTGTCGTTGATACGTGAGCATGAGCATAGCATCAGACTCAGGGATGAAAGAGCAGCAGTAAACCTAAGACCTTCATGTAAGACAAAAAGGTCCTCTCATTTTATTATTTTTATAATAATAATTAATTATAAGGCTTAAAGCTTAAAACTAAATTTAAAAATTATTATTTGTATTGGACAATCACTCTACTAATTAGTTTTAAAAATATTAGGTCTTCATCATTCAAACTTTAATAAGACATTTCTCCACAAACCCAATAACTATCTTGTCATGCATGACCTTTTTGTTGAATTTAATTTTTGGTGAAGGCACGACTATGGCTTAAATTAATCAGATAAGATAATGTTGCAAGAAAAGTAATCTTATATATGGAGATGGCTACAAGAGAGAGACTGGTGCTTTAAGCTCCTGAGTAAGAGATTGCAACTCCATATGAGTTTGCATTTGAAAGAGCCAATCACATGTGCCTTCATCAAATTGAGCATTCTACAAAAATGCATTGTACAAGTTTTTGGTTCAAATAATTTATACTTTTCATCGCAAGCATTATACCCAATGAATATACATATATTTATATCGTTATCGCCAAGATTGGTAATCTTTTGTTGTGGTATTTGACATGAGCCATACTTCCAAGCACCTTTAGGTTGGAGATGCTTGGCTTCTTTATTCCCTCTCTAATTTTATTTTACCAAGTGTTATATCTAAGACACTTTTAGATTTTGTTTTAATTTATACATTCATATTTTCTATAAAAGGTATCAGTAAAAGTAAGAACAAATTTACAAAATTCACCGGTAGTTTTTCTAGGCCCAAAAGCAAGATATCAATTAAAGTGGGAAATTCTTAAGAGAGAAGCAATTGCAAAATTAGGTTTTTATCGAAGCAACGAAAGACATTTATAAGAGGATTTTGCACTTAATTACTTTTTTGACTTGAAAAGCGAATTTGAAAATCTGCTAGGTGTTGGAGCATGCGTTTCGCACTCTTCCGGTTTGATAATAGCAAAGTCCCGTTTGTATTTGATTCTATTTTTATTAATGGTGTGCAGGTAACATGTATGAGATGTTCACAATTCTGCTGGAGCTCAATTTGAGTGTATGAAAATTTCGATGTCGGAATTTTCCGACAGCTGATGTTGCCCAGGCGACAGCAGAGAAGTTACAACAACTTCCCCCCACGGCAACACGACGAACGACAGTTTTGAGCTGTCGGAAATTCGACAGCGATGTCGCTCAGGCGACAGCTCGGAGGTTACAGCAACTGCCCGCACGACAGCACTACGAGCGGCAGTTTTGCGCTGTCGGAAATCCGACATCGATGACGCCCAGGCGACAGCTCGGAGGTTACAACAACTGCCCGCACGACAGCACTACGAGCGGCAGTTTAGCGCTGTCGGAAATTCCGACAGCTGATGTCGCCCAGACGACAGTGAATATCTATATATTGGCTCCTTTTGTTCGTGCATTCCAAGCATTGAGAATTTCAAGTCCCTTCCTGAGTGCATACGAACCAGAGAGCTCCAGAACCTCATCAACTCTCATTTGTGCTTAGAAGGTTTGAGATTGAAGACGAGATCGGGCGCGCTTCTACATCAACGATCATCTCGAGGCTTCAACATTCCTTTCAGAGATCTGAATTTCTAGAGAGTTGTTCTTTTCATTTTGTAATTTCATTTATATACATTTCACTTTGTATTGGTAGGGAAATCGTCTCCTTGTGCGTGACGTCTAAGTCCTTGCGTGGCTTAGGGGAAAATCGCTTCCTTGTGTGGAGCGTCCAAGTCCTTGCGTGGCTTGGTGGGAAATCGTGGTCTTGTGTGCTACGTCTAGATCTTGGGAAGATCTAGAGGATAGGCTTGGGCTTGGTCTAGGGAGAGACAAGTGATAGCCTTCCGATCCTTGGGAGAAGGATTGGTAAACACAAATTGTAAAAGGGTTATTATCATATTTGTGCCTTGATCTTAAGCATTGTTAAGATCATATTATTTGTATGTGAATTTCATGATTATAAAATTATGACTTTTTCTTTAATTGCAAATATGGTTGTTTAATCTTTAACTTAGAAATTTGTGTTTGAATTAATTCAAAATTACATTGGTTTGAAATTTTTATAAGTAATTTTTAGAAAAGTAAAATTTGTTTTAAAATTCGTAAGTAAAAATCGTAATTTTTAAAAAGGCCCTTATTCACCCCCCCTCTAAGGGCGCCACAAGATCCAACACGTGGTATCAGAGGGAGGTTACTCCAAAATGGTTTTACCACCAGTAGTAATGGGGCACAACGATCACGCGTTCGTTGAGGGGCAAGGAATTAGTAGGCCACCACTTTTTACGGGCACAGACTATAACTATTGTAAAACCTGAATGCGGTGTTTTCTAATAGCTCTCGATATGGAAGTTTGGAATATGGTCGAGACGAGTTATACTTCCTCAACATATGATGTAGGAAATGTAACAATGGACAAACCCAAAGACAAGTGGGATGACAATGATAAATTAAAATGCAAAAACAATGCAAAAGCCATGAATGCTTTATTTTGCGCACTAGATCGCACTGAATTTAATAGAGTTTGTGCTTGTGATACTGCATATGAAATTTGGAATCTTTTAGAAATCACTAATGAAGGTACTTCGCAGGTAAAAGATTCAAAGCTATTTCAACTGGAGTCAGAGTTCGAAAGATTCAAAATGGAGGTGAATAAAAAATTGATACAATGTACACACGATTCACTAAAATCGTGAACGATTCAAAGGTGTTGGGTAAGGTTTTCTCCAATGGAGATTTAGTAAGGAAAATCTTAAGATCACTTCCCCCGAAGTTCAATCCTAAAGTGACTGCAATTTCTGAGTCACATGATCTTAAGACCTTACAATTGGAGAGTCTCATTGGGAATCTAAAAACCCATGAAGTGGAGTTGAAGATTCAAAGCCAAGAGTACAATTTGGAGCCCAAAAAGAAGAGTTTAGCGTTGAAATCTAAAAAGGAAATTGAAAGTGAGACTGAAGAAAGTGAGGAAGATGAAGAAGGACTGTTTGTGAGGAACTTTAAAAAGTTTATGAGAAATCCGGAGAGGAGAAATTCATTTAAATTTTTTTTCAAAAAGAACGATTTTGCCTACCAAAAAGGCAAAGGAAAAATGGAGAATGAAGAGGAGCGTCCGCTACCGGAGTGCTACCATTGCAAGAAGATTGGTTATATCAGAAGCAAGTGCCCAAAGTATCTGAAAGAGCAAAAAGCAAAGAGACACGATAAAAGTTACAAGAAGAAAGTGTTAAAGGCAGAGACTTGGGATGATTTTTCGTCTGGTGAAGAAAGTGATTCCTCAACACAGGAGGAAGAGGAGGCAAATGTCTGCTTGATGGGGAAAGAAAATGCGTCATCTGACGACGATTGCAGTGTCCAAAGCGACACTGAGGTAACTCCTCCATCTTATGATGATTTCTATTCTGAATTTATGAAAACCTGCAAATTTTTAGATAAAAGCCTAAAGGAAATCAATTTCTTAAAATGTGAAAACAAAGTTTTTTGAAAGTAAATAAAAAGTTATCAAATGATTTGAAATCTATTGGGAACGAGAAAGAAATTTGTCAAGAGTATGATCACTCTTCGACAAGGATAAAAGAACTTGAAAACACTATTTCTAAGTCCGATCAAAAAATTGATCAACTTCTAAAAGAGAAAAAGGACTTAGAAAAAGTTGTTAAAACCTCTCATTCTCAATTAGAGAATTATAAGAAAAGTGTTGCAAATATATGTGACATGATAGTAAAAGAAAATTCAATTTTAAAGTCCAAAGTAAATGAGTTGAACATGGCAATTGGAAAATTTGGTGTTGGAAAAAAATCTCTGGATATGCTTTTAGCCAACCAATGTCATGGCCGGGATAACAAAATTTGGGCTAGGATACGTTTCTGGAAGCTCTGGAAGCTGTCGGAAATTTCCGACAGCTGATGTCGGAACCAGCGACAGCTGCAGGTTCAGAAAACCTATTTCTCAAAATGAAATTTTTTCTAAATCCACATAAAGATATTTTCTCCAGCAAGAGTCCAGAGAAACCATTAAAGAATGGTTCCTCACTATTCATTGCATGTGCCAAATGTCATTGATTTGGTCACATCTCGGACTCATGCTGGAAGAAATGAAAAGTTAATGTTAAACAAATCTGGGTACCTAAGGCGTCCACCTATACCATGGGAGGGACCACTTGGGTAACCAGATCTTTACTCTCATCATCTTTTTAGGCTAGGAACAAGGAAGACGTGTGGTATTTGGACTCTGGATGTTCAAAACACATGACGGGCGATAAATCAAAGTTCCTTAGCCTGGAGATGAAGAAAGGTGGAACAGTGACATTTGGAGATAATTGCAAGGGTAAAGTCAAAGGCACTGGAGTAGTAGGTAACGAAGAATTTAAAATTTCAAATGTTTTATATGTTAAAAGTTTGAAACATAATTTAATTTCTATTAGTCAACTATGTGATAAAAATCTAAATGTTTTATTTGACTATAGCTCAAACCTTTGCAAAATTATTGATTCTAAAACAAACGAAATCGTACTTACTGCACCAAGAATAAACAATGTCTATACAATCACTTTTCATGAATTATCTCATTCTACACTTAAATGTTTTATTTCAAAGAATGATGAACTTGAATTATTGCATAGGAGACTAGGACATTCTAGTGCCAAACGTATAGTAAAGCTTTCTAAAAATAAAATTATAAAAGGAGACAATATATAGAAATTCACTGTCGCCTGGGCGACATCAGCTGTCGGAATTTCCGACAGCGCTAAACTGCCGCTCGTAGTGCTGTCCGTGCGGGCAGTTGCTGTAACCTCCGAGCTGTCGCCTGGGCGTCATCGGTGTCGGATTTTCGACAGCGCAAAACTGCCGCTCGTAGTGCTGTCGTGCGGGCAGTTGCTGTAACCTCCGAGCTGTCGCCTGGGCGACATCGCTGTCGGATTTCCGACAGCTCAAAACTACCGTTCGTCGTGTTGCCGTGGGGGGAAGTTGTTGTAACTTCTCTGCTGTCGCCTGGGCGACATCAGCTGTCGGAAAATTCGGACATCGAAATTTTCATACACTCAAATTGAGCTCCAGCAGAATTGTGAACATCTCATACCTGTTACCTGCACACCATTAATAAAAATAGAATCAAATACAAACGGGACTTTGTTATTATCAAACTGGAAGAGTGTGAAACGCATGCTCCATCAATCTCCCCCTTTTGATAATAACAAATTCGTATAAAAAAAAATCGTGTCTATTTAGGTTGTTGATTTTAACATATGGTGTGTGCACAAAAATAACATGATATATTCCTCTTAAATGTAATCTCCCCCTAAATGAATGCTCCCCCTAAATGATGCTCCACCTAAATGAATGCTCCACCTAAATGAATGCTCCCCCTAAATGTTAAAGTAAGTTGAAATGATGTATTGTTTAGGTGGAATATTTATGTGTAATAGTTTTTTGATTTCTTGAATATACTTATAATTTGTGATTTTGGAAAGGAGAGAGATTGTTGGAGCATGCGTTTCGCACTCTTCCGGTTTGATAATAACAAAGTCTCGTTTGTATTTGATTCTATTTTTATTAATGGTGTGCAGGTAACAGGTATGAGATGTTCACAATTCTGCTGGAGCTCAATTTGAGTGTATGAAAATTTCGATGTCGGAATTTTCCGACAGCTGATGTCGCCCAGGCGACAGCAGAGAAGTTACAACAACTTCCCCCTACGGCAACACGACGAACGACAGTTTTGAGCTGTCGGAAATCCGACAGCGATGTCGCCCAGGCGACAGCTCGGAGGTTACATCAACTGCCCGCACGACAGCACTACGAGCGGCAGTTTTGCGCTGTCGGAAATCTGACACCGATGACGCCCAGGCGACAGCTCGGAGGTTACAGCAACTGGCCGCACGACAGCACTACGAGCGGCAGTTTAGCGCTGTCGGAAATTCCGACAGCTGATGTCGCCCAGGCGACAGTGAATTTCTATATATTGGCTCCTTTTGTTCGTGCATTCCAAGCATTGAGAATTTCAAGTCCCTTCCTGAGTGCATACGAACCAGAGAGCTCCAGAACCTCATCAACTCCCATTTGTGTTTAGAAGGTTTGAGATTGAAGACGAGATCGGGCGCGCTTCTACATCAACGATCATCTCGAGGCTTCAACCTTCCTTTCAGAGATCTGAATTTCTAGGGAGTTGTTCTTTTCATTTTGTAATTTCATTTATATACATTTCACTTTGTATTGGTAGGGAAATCGTCTCCTTGTGCGTGACGTTTAAGTCCTTGCGTGGCTTAGGGAAAATCGCTTCCTTGTGTGGAGCGTCTAAGTCCGTGCGTGGCTTGGTGGGAAATCGTGGCCTTGTGTGCTACGCCTAGATCTTGGGAAGATCTAGAGGATAAGCTTGGGCTTGGTCTAGGGAGAGACAAGTGATAACCTTCCGATCTTTGGGAGAAGGATTGGTAAACACAAATTGTAAAAGGGCTATTATCATATTTGTGCTTTGATCTTAAGCTTTGTTAAGATCATATTATTTGTATGTGAATTTCATGATTATAAAATTATGACTTTTCATTTAATTGCAAATATGGTTGTTTAATCTTTAACTTAGAAATTTGTGTTTGAATTAATTCAAAATTACATTGGTTTGAAATTTTTATAAGTAATTTTTAGAAAAGTAAAATTTGTTTTAAAATTCTTAAGTAAAAATCGTAATTTTTAAAAAGGCCCTTATTCACCCCCCCTCTAAGGGCGCCACAAGATCCAACACTAGGTAATCTTATAGGCACCAAATAAACCATAAATTTCTAACTAATCTAGATTTAGAGTTTACCCAGTCAAAAGAGAAAGCTTCCCTAAGAAGAAATTAAAGAGGAAGTTGGATCACCTCGATTAAATCCAAGCAGTCGAGCAACGAGAACACCTCGATGCACACTTCAGGTAGAGGACGACTGGAGGATCTGGCCGGCGGGATCAGCTGGTCGGCGGGAACACCTAGCTGACGGGAAGAAATTACAGGTGGGGAGGGCGACGGGAGAGCTGGAGTGCGACGGGCCGGGGAGAGCGGGAGGACGACGGGAGGGCTACAGGAAGAACTAGGTGGAGCGGCGACGGGAAGAGATTTCAGGTCGGGTGAGATGGGAGGGAGACGGGAGGGCGACGGGAAGAAGTGGAGTGCGATGGGAAGAGCTGGAGACGGGATTGTTTAATGTCAGGATCGGAGAAATTTTAGGTAGGGTTTTTAAGAGCCAGGGAGAAATAAAATAAATTTGGTGGGAGAGTTTTTATTTTCCCTCCATTTATTTGGGAGGGGAGAGAGAGATTAATCACCATCAAATTTTAGATACACGCTATTTCCTTTCAAATTAACTAGGAATATTTTACAATAAATTTGTTTGATTCTAAATCTTCAACAAAATTATTTCGTTGATAATTTTGTATCCAAACATAAAAGTAATATATCTAGATGAATTTGTTCCTAATTGGCAACAAATTATAATGGCTTACAAATTTTCGTTCCTAAATGACATTTTTGTTGTAGTGTATATCAATGCTGACCGTTGACTTTGACTTCTACCTACGTGACCTTTAGACGGACCCACCCTCGGAGAATGAGGGTTGTACAAATTCGGTGTGCCATTAACAATCGCCATTTTTTTCCCACACGAGCCCCTTGCGCCCTTCTCCGAAATGAACCCAAAATAGGGTAATTAGTCTGCTAATATTTTTCCATTATACAGTTTTTTCAGGCGCATGCCGACTGATAAACAATAAATTAAAATAATAATAATAATAATAATAATAATAATAATCTATGGGAATCAACATGGCACGGGAACTGATCGCATCATGCACGTGTAGACATAACCCTAATCACGAGTTAGCGGTTCTTGAGTTCCATTGTTGAAGAGCTCCTAGTCCGAATGCAGCAGCTCGGCCTCGAGACTCCATAAAGTTCATGTAGTGTTATGCCCCGAACCTGTTCGGGCTCTGCGCATCTGGCGGCGTGTTTGACGGTCCAGAATGCTAAGATAAGTCCAACACCGCCTTCCTAGACGGTTCACTCGTACTTATAATTAATAGGTCCCGCATCTCCAATCCTTGGCCCGGGTTATGAAAAAAGAGTGCGGTGTTTAATTAACATGATATCAGAGATAGGTTCACGCTGATCATGAGGCGTATTTGTCTATCTAGCATTAATCAGAAAAAGACATGTCAAAATTAATCACACACCTCCAGCTGCTCACGTTTTCTAATTCGTCATTGGGGACAGCGGAATGTTTCTGAGCAATTGACCAAATAATCGTTGACCTTGAGCTGGCATGTTCAACGCTCTTTGGATAATGTTGTCTAATCATTGACCGAGAGCTCTTTATTTATGAGCATTATCGTGAGTGTCAAAGTTGATGATTGACCATCTCTTCTATATATCGTGATTTTAGATATTCAGCGATTTTTATCATGATTTTAGTTATTCAACAACTTTTATCACGATTTTAGATATTCAACGGCGTTTACTCTCCACTTGATTCGAGCGAAATATTATGACTTACACGTATCTAGATCATTCTTGATCTAATCGTATATTTCCCGCGCGTGCTCTTCGGTGTGAGATGTTCTTCTTTTGCATATATTTTGGTTTCGGATCTCTTTGTTTTGCTCGTTGTCACGTCATGAGTTAGTTGGAGTAGACGTTGAATTGTACACCCTTCTCCTCTTGTGCCCGTAAGAATTGAGGCATGGTGTCTTCATATATCGTCCTAGGGTTAACTAGCAATGTGCAATAATGATATAATTCTATTTTTGGTAGTGGATCGTTTTTCAAACTCGACGCATTGTGCCTAATTTCAGGAGTGCCCCACATTGCTTTAATCTTCTTTAATGAGATTAGATATAATTTTTAATGAAAATTTAAGATATTTTTGGAGGACTAGCGCAATGAAAGAAAATGGCAAGTAAGCATTTATTCTCGCCTACGTATCACTTTGATAAGACTATTGAACAAGATTGTTTAGTTAATAGAACCTGAAGAAATATTCTTAGATATATTAATAGTGATCATACTTCTATATATAAGACTATTGAGAGAGAGAGAGAGAGAGAGGGTTGATTTGAAAAAAAAAATCATAATTTAGGAAATGATATTTTGCATTTTTACCTAAATATTATTATGAAAAAGAATAAAAACAATGATAGACTCGTATATAGGAGGTTCATTTAGTGCTCTAATAGAGAGTTGATTTTAATTCGAGGCCATCTTGGGTGATTTTTGTATGGCTAACAAAATAAATTAATTATACAAAAACTTAAGAATATATAAAATTATTATAAAGTTAGATATAGGATTAAATGTTGTTACCTACCTTATATTTTATATGATATATTTAACTTCATATATCAAATATTATTTTTGATGATTCGCTTCTTGGGTATCAGACCCATATTTTATCGATCATTGTTTATGTTCGCATCTGAATATCAAGCTAGCTAGTAGAACTTTATATCTAACACCATCATGATTATTGTATGCGCCTAGAAATCTGATACTTACGAAAATTCAATTGACAACAAGACCACTTGTCACCCTCCGAATGGGCGGCACATCGGGGAAAATCAAAATGAGGGAATTCCATGTAGCTTTGTAATGTGTGAAATGGGTGATTTTTCCCCTTTCATATTTTTCACAAATATAGCGGATTCTCTCTCGAATTGGGCCGGACACCATGAATTTTCCCGCTTCATATTTTTCACATAAAAACTATATTGCCGACTCCGCTTTAACTATGCACTCATACCATTGATGATTTGATTCCGAAGCTAAAACGAACATAATCTACAAAATTCATGAGCATTAATTGATCCACAACCAATTTAATATATATATATATATATATATATATAATTTGATATTTATCAGACAATGAAAGTAAGGTTTAATTATACATTTATAAATTTACTACGCAAATTGCATGATTTCTTGAATTTTACCGGCTTATCGTATGATGCGATGCATTCATTTCTTGATATAAAATAAATTAAACATACTTTAATGTAATAAAAAGATATTAAATATTCCATTAGTTCGTTCAAATATGGCGATTCAATTTAGACAAAAATTGAAGGCATACGTGCACGTGCATGGCACGTGGCTCGAACATAGCAAAATTCCAAAAGCACGTGAACTATATATCATTCAGTCAAGTTGCCGACCGTTACTAAAAAGACAGAAAGGGACAGCTTGCTGGTTTAATTCCACGCCCGACAAAAGCTATCGGCTGGCTTGAGCTTTGGATAAAAACGCCATTTTATCTGAATTTTGACCGTATGTACACAATCGCACGTGCGTAAATAAATCAGACCAGTTTTGACTGTATGCAGTCTAAGACTCGTTCAGGAAATTGGCAAATATAACCGTATGATCTGTGATTTGAACGTTGTAAATTGTTTGCGAAAATATATGATCGTATTTGTGTAATACGAACATATTAAAAAATGAATGTATTTTAGATCAATCATGCGCTTTAATTCATGCTAGCAAAAATACACGGCATGGTTAGGAGTCACGCACGGTATAAGGTGAGAGTAACTAACCCCCTCAAAAAAATTTCATGACCAGCTAAGAAATTTAATAGCACGAGAGCTCGTTCTTAATTTGAATAAAAATTCAATTATATTCAAATGAAATTTATGCTCCATTAAACAGAGTTGTGCATAATGAATATATGAATTTAACGTAACAATTGCTTAATTAAATGCCCATACATATATATATATATATAACTTAAAATTCGGTCACCTCGACTCTTCTCCAAGACAGAATTAAGCTTCTCCAAACTTCTCCAAGACTTTGTCCTCTTCCAAGTTGGTGTCATCTAGGTTGAAAGAAAATATTGTTAAGATAGCGGAGTAGATGCGGAGATTGTGCCACCTCAGCGATCCGTGTATTGGGTGTTGTTCTCATCCGAGTCGGACAAAAATCACCGGGTACACGATAACCCGTTATCGATTTGTTGGTTTTGTTTAAAAAAAATCTAACTCTAACTCTCCCTCTCGTGTTCCAAAAACCGCCGCATCTCTCCCTCCCCTTCTCGCTTTTTTCGGAAACTGCCGTAGCCCCAAAATCCGATCCCTCTCTCTCTCTCGTTTCTTTGGAAGAGGGCTGTCTCCGCCTGGAGGTGTTGAGGGCTGCCGCCGCCTGGAGGTCCTTGAAGGAGTGCCGCCGCCTGGAGGAAGGAAGTAGGGGCTGCCGCCTGGACTGCCGCCTGTTGGAGTTTCAAGGGAGGGTTTGCCGGCCCTCGTTCGTGGCTTGAAGGTTGAAGGACAAAGTTGGAAGGCGCTATTCACAGCCGTCCTTCTTCATGGTTTGGAGAACGTCGTCTTTGACGTTGGGACGGATTTTTCAATCCGTCCGGGTAACGCTTCTCATCCGTTGTATTTTCTTTTCAATACTGTGATTGTGTGTGTTATTGGAAAGAGGTGGTGTGAATCCTTTGTGGATTGTATTTGTGGTGGAGAAGTGGAGATCCTTTCTGGATCGGTGGGAAAGCTTGTATTCCGTGCGTGTGTAATTTCACACACTCTTTTAGTGGAGGCTTTCCGGGTTGGACTCCGACCGTCCCGTGGTTTTTCACCCAATTGGGTTTTCCATGTTAAAATTTTCTATGTCTTCTGTGGTTTGAATTTTTGTTTTTCGTTTGCTTTGCTTGGAATATCGCTCAACGCGGTCCCGCAGGTGCTTGCTCAAATTTGCAACAGGTGCTCTGGTCGGGATTGTTAGCTCACATTCCCAACAAGTGGTATCAGAGCTAGGTTCAGTGACAGAGCCGTTTCAATGACAGAGCAGATACCAGACTGACCTTTTGGGTTTTCAGGACGAGTTGATTGTGATCTCGGGTGTGCAATTGAAAGTGGTAGTTTACGACAATTGGCCCGCTGGCTATCCTCTCCAGTTGCATATTTTGAGATAGTCAACTCAAAGATCTGTGGTCGGTCCGGCCAGTTGGCAGAGCAGAATGGAGTCCACATCAGGTTCGGAGCAGATGTTAAAGTTTAATGGTGTCAATTATCACCAGTGGCATCTACTGATGGAGGATTTGATATATGCGAAGGGTTGGCATGCTCCTGTCTTTGAGGAGATGCCAAAGGACATGGATCCGGCGAAATGGAATGTGGAGCATCAGAAGCTGTGTGGGTTTATCAGATGGTTCGTCGAGTCGAACGTCTACAGCCATCTGGCTAGTATCAATGATGCAAGGGTTCTGTGGAAGACTCTCGAGACCTTGTATGTCAAGAGCACGGGCATCAACAAGTTGTATTTGTTGAAGAAGCTTGGAGAGTTCAGATACCGAGAGGGCTCACCTATTCTGGATCATGTCAACGAGTTCCAGGGGATCATTGATCGTCTGACTGCCATGTAGGTGACTTTTGAAGACGAGGTGAATGCTTTGTGGCCACTCAAGTCCCTTCCAGACTCATGGGAGATGGACAAAGTTTCTCTGATCAATTCTTCCCCCCAGGGGATTGTTTCTATGGAGATCGCCAAGAGTGGGATCTTGAATGAGGAGGTGAGACGAAAGTCTCAGGGGACTTCAGGCTCTTCTTCACGAGCCGACGTTCTCTTTACTGAGCACAGGGGGAGTGGAAGAAGTAAGAGCCGAGGCAGGAAGGAGGACAGGAGCCAGAGTAGGGGAAAGTCGAAGACACGTTATCAGAATGTGGAATGCCACTACTGCCATAAGAAGGGCCACATCAAGAAATTCTGCTACTCCTTGAAGAATGATCAGAGGAAGAAGGGGACTGCCACTGAGGGCAAGGATGAGGGTCACACGACAACCACTATTTATACTGAGGAGGACGACATCATTATTGTTGGCGACAACGTCACAGCTGCATTTGCGTGTGACGACTGATGCTGGATCGTTGATTCTGGAGCCTCTGCGCATGTCTCCCACAACAGGGAGTTATTTGCCACTTACACCACCCATGACTGTGGGGTGTTGAGGATGGGCAATGGGGATACGTCCAAGGTACTTGGGCGTGGAGATATGCACTTGAAGAAGAGTACTGGAGCCCTACTAGTTCTGAGGGATGTGCGACATGTGCCAGACATTCGCTTCAATTTGATATCAGTTGGCAGACTTGGAGATGAAGAACACCTGAGTGTCTTTGGAGGAGACTTCTGGAAGCTGATCAGGGGATCACTTGTGATGGCCAGGGGTTACAGGGATACTGGCTTATATTACAAGGAGGGGAGGCCTGAAGCTGCTCAGGCCAACTCCGTCGGGGATGAGGCATCCACCTCTTTATGACACAGGAGGCTGGCACACATTAGCCAGAAGAGTTTGGGATGCCTAGCGAATAAGGAGCTGATCAGTGGAATTTCAGGTGATCACTTGGAGAGGTGTGACCACTGTATGGCTGGGAAACAGAACAGGATTTCATTCCACAGCCACACGTCCACCAGGAGATCAGAGCCGTTGGAGCTAGTTCACACTGATATTTGCGGACCACTGAAGATCCAGACTAGAGGAGGAGCATCATACTTCGTCACTTTCATTGACGACCATTCGAGGAAGTTTTGGGTTTATGTCATCAAAACCAAAGATCAGGTTCGTTCTCGATACTTTCAGGAGATTCCACGCTGAGGTGGAGAGACAGTCTGGGAAGAGACTGAAGTGCATCAGGTCCGACAATGGGGGAGAGTACATTGGTCCCTTTGATGAGTACTGCAGGGACCATGGCATCAGACATGAGAAGACCCCGCCGAAGACGCCACAACTGAATGACGTAGCTGAGAGGATGAACAGGACACTGATGGAGAGAGTTCGATGCATGCTTTCTGAGTCGAAACTGTCAGGGATGTTTTGGGGCGAGGCTCTTCTTACTGCTGCGCATGTTATCAACCTCTCGCCGAGTTCAGCATTGCAGGAGGATGTCCCAGATAGGGTCTGGTATGGGAAAGACCCCTCTTACAGTCACTTGCGGGTATTTGGCTGCAAAGCCTTTGTGCACGTCCCTAGGGACGAGAGATCGAAGTTGGATTCGAAGACCCGACAATGTATTTTCTTGGGGTACGGCTACAGTGGAGAGTTTGGGTACAAGTTCTTTGATCCGGTTGAGAAGAAGCTTGTACGTAGTTGTGATGCTGTTTTCTGTGAGGATCAGACTATTGGTGATCCTGAGGGGACTGTTGAGTTTGAGGTTGACTCTCGTACTGCTGCAGAGTCACCTATGGTTGGAGATGACGACATTGAGGAGGCTACTGAGCCTGAGCCAGCACAGGGTACTAATACCCTTCCGGATCATGATATCACCACTGATGGTGAACCAGGAGTCGCTGAGGACATTGCTGATGATGTGTCTGCACCGGCCCCTGAGCCTGACTTACGGAGATCAGATCATGTCAGGCACCCGTCCGCTAGATATTCTACATCAGAGTTCATACTGTTGACTGATGCGGGGGAGCCTGAGAGCTATGACGAGGCTGTGGAGAGTGCTGAGAAGCGCCAGTGGATGGCTGCTATACAGGAGGAGATGCAGTCGCTGCAGAAGAACCACGCGTATGACTTGGTGAGATTGCCTAAGGGCAAGAAGGCCTTGGAGAATAGGTGGATTTTTAGGGTGAAGCGGGGAGACTCCTCCACACCTCCCAGATACAAGGACATGCTGGCGGTGAAGGGTTTTGGACAGCGACAGGGTGTTGACTTCGATGAGATCTTCTCACCAGTGGTGAAGATGTCATCTATTCGTGTTGTCCTTGGCCTCGCTGCGAGGCTTGATTTGGAGATTGAGCAGATGGACGTCAAGACCGCTTTTCTGCATGGCGATCTTGACGAGAAGCTTTACATGGAGCAGCCTGAGGGTTTCAGTGTCAGAGGGAAGGAAGGTCTGGTGTGCCGCTTGTAGAAGAGTTTGTATGGTCTGAAGCAGGCCCCGCGACAATGGTATAGGAAGTTTGATTCTTTCATGGGGGAGATCGACTTCAGGAGGACCACCCTTGACCACTGCGTGTTCATTAAGCAGTATGCTCCATAGGATTTCATCATTCTGCTGTTGTACGTGGACGACATGTTGATCGTCGGGAGGAACACTGCTCGCATTGCTGAGTTGAAGTGACAGTTGAGTTTCACTTTTGAGATGAAGGATCTGGGTGCTGTGAAGACTATTTTGGGGATGCACATACGCAGAGACAGGGGAGCCAGATTACTCTGGTTATCACAGGAGCGGTACATCCATAAAGTGCTGCAGAGATTTGATATGGATCAAGCGAAGAAAGTGAGCGTGCCTCTTGCAGCTTACTTCAGGCTTACCGCTGATCAGTGCTCTAGCACACCCGAGGAGATTGAGGCGATGCAGAAGATTTTGTATGCATCTGCAGTTGGGAGCCTCATGTACGCGATGGTGTGTACTCGTCCAGACATTGCGCATGTCGTTGGGACAACCAGTAGTTTTCTCTCCAATCCTGGGAGAGAGCATTGGAGCGCGGTGAAGTGGATACTGAGATACCTGCATGGGACGTCAGACTTGACGCTGAGATTTGGAGACAGTGAGCCAGAGCTGTTGGGCTACACTGATGCTGACATGGCTGGAGATGTAGACTCCAGGAGGTCGACGTCCGGATACATGATTCTGTTTGCAGGGGGAGCTGTCTCGTGGGCGTCGAGACTGCAGAAGTGCATTGCACTGTCTACCACGGAGGCTGAGTTCATTGCGGTTACTGAGGCTGGGAAGGAGTTGCTTTGGATGAAGAGGTTCATCAAAGAACTATGATTCACTCAGGACCGATACACACTCTTGTGTGACAGTCAGAGCGCTATCCACCTGGGGAAGAACCCCACGTTTCACTCGAGGTCGAAGCACATCGACACTCGATATCATTGGATACGAGATGTCCTAGAGCAGAAGGAGCTTGATCTTCAGAAGGTGCACACTGATGATGATGGGGCAGACATGCTGACCAAGACAGTGCCAAGGGGGAAGTTCGAACATTGCGTTAGAATCGCCGAAATGGCGGTTTCTTCCGCCTCGATGTGAAGGGGGAGATTTATTGGGTGTGGTTCCCATCCGAGTCGGACAAAAACCACAGGGTACACAATAACCCATTATCGCTTTGTTGGTTTTGTTAAAAAAAACTAACTCTAACTCTCCCTCTCGTGTTCCAAAAACCGTCGCATCTCTACCTCCCCTTCTCGCTTTTTTCAGAAACTGTCGCAGCCCCAAAATCCGATCCCTCTCTCTCTCTCGTTTCTTTAGAAGAGGGCTGTCGCCGCCTGGAGGTGTTGATGGCTGCCGCCTCCTAGAGGTCCTTGAAGGAGTGCCGCCGCCTGGAGGAAGGAAGTAGGGGCTGCCGCCTGGATTGCCGCCTGTTGGAGTTTGAAGGGAGGGTTTGCCGGCCCTCGTTCGTGGCTTGAAGGTTGAAGGACGAAGTTGGAAGGGGCTATTCGCAGCCGTCCTTCTTCGTGGTTTGGAGAACGTCGTCTTTGACGTTGGGACGGATTTTTCAATATGTCAGGGTAACGCTTCTCATCCGTTGTATTTTTTTTCAATACTGTAATTGTGTGTGTTATTGGAAAGTGGTTGTGTGAATCCTTTTGTGGATTGTATTTGTGGTGGTGGATTGGAGATCATTTGTGGATCGGTGGGAAAGCCTGTATTCAGTGCGTGTGTAATTTCACACACTCTTTTAGTGGAGGCTTTCCGGGTTGGACTCCGACTGTCCCGTAGTTTTTCACCCAATTGGGTTTTCCACGTTAAAATTTTTCGTGTCGTCTGTGGTTTGCATTTTTGTTTTTCGTTTGCTTTGCTTGGAATACCGCTCAACGCGGTCGCGTAGGTGCTTGCTCAAATTTACAACAGGTGCTCTAGTCGGGATTGTTAGCTCACATTCCCAACACCGTGTGCATCCGTAATTCCAAAAAAGGGTGAATCCTATTTTTTGAATATCATTGGAAGGAGAATATTACTCCTGGGCTGCTCTTCCTTATAAAGCTAAACCTAATTGGGCATCCTCCATATTTGAAGATTATCTCCTAATTATGGCTGGGTCCTTAGGCCTTTATAAGGGGGAAGTCATCAGCCGTTTGTATCATGAGAATTTAATCCGTGAGATCAAATCAAGAGGGCTATCAAGAGGAGGGGAGGTGTTTCTAAGTTGTCCAGGCGGCGGTATTTGGCAGCGGCAAGGCTCGAGGGGCGAGCTTGGCTCCGGCTGTCGATCAACAAAGAGGTAGGTGACCTCAGTGTTTTTTCGGCGGCGAGCAGGCGGGCCAACACTTCCGCGAACGCGGAATCCTCAGGCGGAAGATTCCTTCGGGTTGGCGACACCAGCGGCGTCAAGGAAGAAGGCGACTTTGTTCCTCGAGGGACATCGCTCGACGATATCGGTATCGCCCCGCGATAGCGTCCAGTGTTGGTTTGGGGACAGATTTCTTTGGCGCATCTTCGAGCTATCTTTTTCTGTTTAGCCTCAGTGTAAACTCTGTAAACTCTCTGAATATTTTATAGTGGATCTTCTCCGGTGCTCTCCCCGTGGATGTAGGAGCTTCTCTCCGAACCACGTATTTTTGTTTGTCGTCTGATTGCTTGAAATCTCGTTCTGTATTTATTTTGCGCGATTGTTTTGCTCGATCAATTTCCGTTGCGCTACCGCGCGCGTTACTCAATCCGATTTCATAACAATTGGTATCAAAGCGAGATTACACGGGGGTGATCATTTGTACGTTCCGGCTATAGGTTTTGGTCAACGGTAGGTGACGACATCTGTCCGCTCCCTATCTTCTCAGATCTGATCCGTGAACATTATTCAGATTACCCAGTAGCTCTGCGAGCAAAGCAATGGCGGCAAAATTCGAGATTTCGAAGTATGACGGCAAAATTGACTTCGGGTTATGCCAGAAGCGGATTAAGGCGGTTCTCGTTCAGCAAGGTCTCCACAAGGCGCTCCTCGGCAAGGAGAAGTCCAGAAAGAAGGATGACGAATGAGATGAACTTGATCCGAAGGCCATCAACACGATTCAGTTGTGCTTAGCCGATTAGGTCATGTATAACGTTGTCGACGCTGAGACAACGGAGGATCCGTGGAAGAAACTGGAGGAGCTGTACATGTCGAAGTCTCTCACGAATAAGCTCTACGTGGAGAGACAGTTGTACAGCTTGAGGATGTCCGAGAGCAATCAGTTACTAGAGCACATGAACGTGTTCAACAGACTTATCTCCCAGTTGCGTAGCATGGACATTAAGGTCGAGGAGGAAGACCAGGCTCTGCTCATGTTGTCTTCATTGCCGAAGTCCTTCGATCATCTGGTCACCACGATTCTGTATGGGAAGGACACCCTGAAGATAGAAGAAGTGATGACAACGCTTGTAACACCCCAAAAATCGTAGTTCAGCGAGGTAGGCGGAGTGGTAATGCTGCGCTCGGGATAGGCTAAAATTCCACAACAGTTCTATGCGCACGACCATTGTCCTCTTCGCGCACGACCAGTGATCGTGCGCTAGCGATCGTGCGTATCTCGCAAGGAATCGGAGTTCTGTCTCGACTTATCGCACGACCATTCTCCTCTTCGCGCACGACCAGTGATCGTGCGCCTGTGATCGTGCGCCCTGTTTATTTCTGTTCTGCGAAATCGTGCGGGGGTGACGATCCGACCGATCAAATATTTCGGGATTTGATCCAGCGGCTGAGATGTTTCGCTGGGGGGGCTTTAGGGCTTGGATGAGGGGTTAATCCCTCATATTTTCAAGCCTTTTCTCTCTCTTAGGTTGGAGAAAGGAGAAGGGGGCAAGGAGGAAGAAGAGGGGAGATCCGCCATTGTTGGAGCTTCGGAGCTCCGATCGCCGATCCGAGACCGGCAACGCGTAGAGGGCGTCAAGGCGCTTCTTCTCCACCGTTGGTTTGCAAGCTTCTCATGGCTAGGAGGAGATCTCAAAAGGTAACGACATTTCTCCTCCCGGTCTTTAGGATGCGTGCTTGGCATTCCTTTATTTTCTGCATTTTGGCACCGGATCCGTCGAGTGGGAGGGATCCGGGTCGCCTTGGTTCAAAAGGAACCATCGGGTTGATTGAGTCCGTCCCCGACATGATTTGCACTAGAGATCCGCTCCGTTAGCGGATTAGGCATTGTGGGTGAAGCCGGATTTGTGGCCGTTGGTCCGATTCGGTGATGTTGATTTACGCGCATTTTAGGAGTTTTGTTAGAAATCCGATTACGGTGAACTCGTCGTTGTGATGCCCTTGTAGCTTTGTGTGATAACGAACGTTGGGTTTAGGGCGGAGAAATAATGTGCGGAGTATGGGGCTTGTGATGCCTAGTGTTGTGCGAAGGCGCGATTGGTCTTTGTGGTCGGCTGGCTATCCCGTGAAGACTGAGATTCACGTGTGGAGAGTGTCCCGGCAAGATTAGTCCCTTCGATTGTTGACTGACGAGAATGTCTGTGCTACGGATGAGTCCGTTGACGGTCGCCAGGCGAGGCAATCGGTGGACGTTGTCCCGAGAGTAAGTCCAGGGCCTTGGGACGTTTTGGTTAGCCAGAATTCTTAGTATCGGTCTTAGTGTGTTGTTGACGGCCCGAGCGTGTGAGCTGTTAGACAAGCCCGATGGCGTGGTGAGCCAGGCGAGGTGGGTCTCAGCGAGAGCTCTTGGCCTTGGGTTATGATGCCCTTGCGGGGAAACGATAAGTACCCTTGTGTTTGTGATGTGATGATGATGTATGATGATGTGATAGATTCATACGCCTTAGGGTGCCTTGGGTGAAACCCGGGTTTGCATTTATTCTGCACTGATAGGCCCCTTTTTATTATCTGCTCAACATAGAAACGTGGATGTTGTATGTGACACTCATACCTGTTTTTATGCTGTTTTCCGTTTATGTACATTTGCATACGAAGTGCTGACTTGCAGGGTGAAGTAGTTCCCCGGGGTCCGCTAGGACGGCCGGGAGGAGGGATGTTGTTACACCGTTTGTGGTCAGCCATAGCTGACCCTCGTTTACCGCTCTTTGTGATTTGGTTGCAGGGCAAGAATCGCAGGCTGGACCCAGCGCGCCGGCCAAAAAGGCCTAAAGCCTCATGAAGTGTTTACCTTGTCTTCATGCACTTCTTTTTTTTTACCTCTGTTGTAACCGGCTTGCATGCCGAGGTAGTTTAGGTAAAACTACTATCTGTCCCCTTTTGTTGGGACGTCCTTTTTGTGTTGAATGTTTGGTGATTTGGACTGTGGTTTTGTATGGCCTTAAGGCCAGTTGGACTCCTATGTAGTATGGACAATCTCTGTGTTTTCTGTTTGTTTCCGTTGTGTTGTCTGAGTTTTGAGAATGGGTAGTCAATATCATCTTTTAATACTGAAGTTGTGGCGGTTATATGTAGTGGGGTCCCGGCCGGACCCATGTTATATGATCATTGCAGGGGAGGTGTTACAATTTGGTATCAGATATAGGTTTAGTATTCTTGCGAGGTCTAGTGTTTTTGGATCGCGTAAGAGATTGTCCACATAGGAGTATTGTGCGGGATCATGAGTATCCCTGCGTTCGAGTCTTGCGTTTAGATCCTGATGAGCTTTTATTTTTCCTTGCTGATGCTAGGACGTTGGCGACGATGCGGGGACGTCGAGGAGGCAAGAGGAGCCTTCGGGGAGCAGTGCTACTGCTCCAGGCCTCATGAATGTGGGCATGTCCCCGGCTGATTTCTGTCGCATGCTAGCGGAGGCAATGGTAGCGGCTCAAGCTGGAGCGATGCCACGGGTTCCTACGCCGGTAGTGCAAGTTGCGACTCCTGTTACTCCGGCGGCTACGCCGGATACACCGGAGGTCGAAGTAAGGCAAGCAGAGCCTTTAGCGGAGAGAACTATTCCGATGGGTGATCGATTCATGAAGTATTTCTTGAGTTTCCACCCTCCGACATTCAAGGGAGTGGGCACTCCAACGGATGCCGAGGATTAGCTTTCGAGGATCCAGGAGCTCTTGAAGGCAGCTGAGACCCCAGCTGAGAGGCAGTCTCACTTTGCGAGCTTTATGTTAGAGGGCGATGCGAAGTTGTGGTGGGTGAACCATAACGGTCGACATTTTGTTGGGCGTGTTCCGTCCATGGAGGAGTTTGGAAACGCTTTCCTAAAGCGTTACATTCCGGCTTCAACAAGGTTAGCACTGCAGCGGCAGTTTCTGCATTTGGCGCAGCGGGAGAAGACAGTGGATGAATATCTGCAAGAGTTCACTCGGTTGGGTCGTTATGCGGGTACGACTATGGCAGATGATGAAGAGAGAGATAACCTCTTTTATCAAGGGTTGAGGGAAAATTTAAGGCAACCACTCATAGCCTTGAAGAATGCGGGATTCAATGAGTTGGTCGAAGCCGCTCGCACGCTGGAGAGCGACTTGGAGCGAACTCAGCGGCGAAAGGGTGTTGCGGCAAGGCAGGGAGAAGGAAAGCCTTCTCAGTCTCAGCCCCAGTGGAAGTCCGAGGGCAACCGATGGAAGAAGAAGCCCCGTCCTAATAGGCCTGGGGAGAGAAGTGGCGCACCTTCGGGAGATTTCCGTTCCAAAGGTCCGGTTACTTGTTACCAGTGTGGCAAGGTGGGTCACATTAGTCGTTTTTGTACCGAGGGCGGAGCTGGGCCAGAGCTGAGACAAGAACAATCGGTGCGTTCGGGTCCCAGTGTTGCAGAGAAAGGGAAAGCGGTGGAGTCGAGTGCTTCGCGGTTCCCTCCAGTGCAGCCTAGAGCCTATAATCTTGGGAACAGGAAGCGATACGTCAACCCGATGTGGTGACAGGTACGAAAGGTTTAAGTTTCGTTATTACTATAATGTAGGTTGCGGCCTTTCATGTTGTTTTGCACGTGGTTAGGTTTCGTGCTAGTTTCGGGCTACCCCTCTCGAGTGTTGTTCGACACGGGGGCGTCACACTCTTTTCTTGCGGAAAGTTTTATCCGGAAGATTGGTGCTGAGTCCGTAGTGGCAGAAGTGGAGTTGAGTGTGCGTATGCCGAATGGGTCTTTCATGACTACCATGAGGAAGGGACGCATTGTGATGCAAATTGGAGATTGTGATTTCATGTTAGTAGCAGTGATTCTGCCACTAGCCGAATTCGATGTTATCTTGGGAATGGACTGGCTTGCGGAGCAGCGAGCTAGTATCGACTGCCAGTTGAAGGTGGTAACCCTGAGAGGTGAAGGTAGAGCAGAGGTCAAGTTTGAAGGCCTAAGCGGAGTGGCTTGCTCCCTGATTTCCGCTATGCAAATGAGGCGTGCGGTAAACCAAGGAGGCGAGGCGTTCTTAGCTTTGTTGGAGACTCACTCCACAAAGTTGGCTATTAGAGAAGTTCCGGTGGTGAAAGAATTTGAGGATGTATTCCCCGAGGAGCTTCCGGGAGCACCTCCTCAGCGTGAAATTGATTTCTCGATAGAGTTGGTACCGGGTGCGAGGCCGGTGTCGCGTCCTCCGTTTAGGATGGCACCGAAGGAACTGGCCGAGCTAAAGGTTCAGTTGCAGGAGTTGTTAGAGCAAGGGTACATTAGGCCCAGCTCTTCGCCGTGGAGCGCGCCGGTTTTGTTTGTGAAGAAGAAAGACGGAAGTATGCGGTTGTGTATCGATTATCGTGAATTGAATAAATTGACCGTTAAGAATAAATACCCGATTCCCCGAATCGATGATTTGTTCGACCAGTTAGTGGGGTCGGTGGTGTACTCCAAGTTGGATTTGAAATCGGGGTACTACCAGTTGAAGATTCGAGAAGAGGACGTTGCCAAGACAGCGTTTGGGACTCGGTATGGACACTACGAGTTTTCGGTGATGCCGTTTGGACTGACGAACGCGCCATCTGTGTTCATGGATTTGTTGAACAGGGTTTTTCGCCCGTTCTTAGATTCGTTCGTGGTGGTGTTTATTGATGACATTTTGGTGTATTCAAAATCGGAGGCAGAGCATGAGTCTCACTTGAGGCAAGTATTGCAGACTCTAAGGGAGAATCAGCTTTATGCTAAGTTCTCAAAATGCGAGTTTTGGATCGAGAAGGTGGCATTCTTGGGTCACGTCATTAGTGGAGACGGGGTGGCGGTAGATCCATCGAAGATTGAAGCCATTAGAGATTGGCCTGTTTTGAGAACCGTGGCGGAAGTCCGGAGTTTCCTTAGACTAGCGGTTATTACAGAAGGTTCGTGGAGAACTTTTCGCGGATGGCGTTGCCCCTCACCACTCTCACTCGCAAGGACCAGAGGTTCGTATGGACACCGGAGTGTGCCCGTGCATTTGAGAATCTGAAGGAAAGGTTGATGTCTGCTCCAATCCTTAGTCTTCCTAGTGGGACGGAAGGATTTCAGATTTTCAGCGACGCGTCAGGTTGCGGGTTGGGTTGCGTGCTGGTGCAGCACGGCAAGGTGTTCGCTTATGGGTCAAGGCAGTTAAAGACTCATGAGAAGAATTATCCCGTCCACGATCTGGAGTTGGCGGCGGTAATCTTTGCGCTAAAGTTGTGGCGACACTACGTTTATGGTGCGAACGTGGAGATCTTCACAGATCACAAAAGCTTGAGGTATCTTCTAGACCAAAAGGACCTGAATATGCGGCAGCGTAGGTGGGTCGAGTTCCTTGGGGACTACGACGTGGAGATTCAATATACGCCGGGTAAAGCCAACGTGGTGGCAGATGCTTTGAGTAGGAAGTACTCCGGGCAAGGTAATTGGATGGAGGCGCATAACGAGCGTTTGATTCGAGACTTGGAGTCTCTTGACATTTCTTGTGTGGCTAGAGGTGAGTCTAGCGTAGCTCGTTTGAACTGGATTGAAATGCAGTGTGATATAACGGATCGAATCCGAGAGGCGACCAGTGCGGACGAGGAGTGCCAACAGTTGGTGTTGGAGGCTCAGCAAAGCGAAGGCACTGCTTTGGAGATGGTTGGTGGAATTCTGAGGAGAGACGGAAGGATCTGTGTTCCGCGCTTCGGCAAGCTTCGCGAGGAGTTGATGTTTGAAGCTCACTTTACGAAGTACTCCGTTCATCCAGGAAGTACAAAGATGTACGCGGATTTGAAGAAATCTTTTTGGTGGCCTGGGATGAAGCGGGATGTAGCCGAGTACGTGAGCCGATGTCAGACTTGTGCCTTGGTGAAGGCTGAGTGCCAAAGGCCCGGTGGGTTCTTGAAGCCTCTTCCCATCCCCGAATGGAAATTTGATGACATCTCTATGGATTTTGTGCATGGTTTGCCTCGATCGCAGCAGGGTAACGATGCGATTTGGGTGATAGTGGATCGCCTGACGAAGGTGGCCCACTTCATTCCGAATCAGAAGGGCGATGGCGTGGAGAAGCTCGTGGAGCTTTATGTTCGAAACATTGTGCGGTTGCACGGGTTTCCGAAGAGCATCGTTAGTGATCGCGATGGGCGATTCACCTCGAAGGACTGGAGATTAGTGCAGAAAAGTCTAGGCACGAAGCTCAAGTTTAGTGCCGCGTTCCATCCGCAGACCGATGGTCAGACGGAGCGAACGAACCGTACGTTGGAAGACATGTTGAGGATGTGTGCTCTCGACTTTGGCAAGGGTTGGGAAGACCACCTTTTCATGGTGGAGTTCGCCTATAATAATAGCTTCCAGGCGAGTATCAAGATGGCGCCATACGAAGCTTTGTATGGAAGGAAGTGTCGAACGTCGATGTCTTGGGCAGAGGTGGGAGACACTAAGATTTTGGGAAAGCAAGTGGTGGAAGATGCTTGCGAGATTGTGCGGACGATTCAGGAGCGCATGAAGGTTGCTCAGGATCGACAAGCGAAGTATTTTAATGCGCGCCACGGAAATGTGGAGTTTGCAGTGGGCGACATGGTCTACTTGAAGATCAAGCCGTTCAAGGGTGTTTCGCGGGTGCGGCGACTCAAGAAGTTGAGTCCGAGATATTTGGGTCCGTTCGAGGTTACGGAGCGTATAGGCGAAGCAGCCTATCGTTTGGCGTTGTCCGCAGAGCTGAGTGGATTACATGACGTTTTCTATGTCTCCGTGCTGAGGAAAGCTTTGGTAGAGCCGAGCGTCGTAGTCGAAGCGGCGGCGGTGCCGGTGATGGAGGACTTGGGGGCGAGGGTTCGCCCGGTGTGCGTGGAGGATTCTGAAGTCCGGCAATTGCATAACAAGCAAGTCAAACTTGTAAAGGTGCGATGGGATAACTGCGGGCGAGACGAATTCTCTTGGGAGCGTGAGCAAGCGATGCGGGAGGATTTCCCGGAACTTTTCGCTCCAGGTATGCGTTGTGAATTTCCTTTTTAAATTCTGAAATTTCGAGGACGAAATTCTTTTAAGGGGGGTGGAGTTGTAACACCCCAAAAATCGTAGTTCAGCGAGGTAGGCGGAGTGGTAATGCTGCGCTCGGGATAGGCTAAAATTCCACAACAGTTCTATGCGCACGACCATTGTCCTCTTCGCGCACGACCAGTGATCGTGCGCTAGCGATCGTGCGTATCTCGTAAGGAATCGGAGTTCTGTCTCGACTTATCGCACGACCATTCTCCTCTTCGCGCACGACCAGTGATCGTGCGTCTGTGATCGTGCGCCCTGTTTATTTCTGTTCCGCGAAATCGTGCGGGGGTGACGATCCGACCGATCAAATATTTCGGGATTTGATCCAGCGGCTGAGATGTTTCGCTGGGGGGGGGGCTTTAGGGCTTGGATGAGGGGTTAATCCCTCATATTTTCAAGCCGTTTCTCTCTCTTAGGTTGGAGAAAGGAGAAGGGGGCAAGGAGGAAGAAGAGGGGAGATCCGCCATTGTTGGAGCTTCGGAGCTCCGATCGCCGATCCGAGACCGGCAACGCGTAGAGGACGTCAAGGCGCTTCTTCTCCACCGTTGGTTTGCAAGCTTCTCATGGCTAGGAGGAGATCTCAAAAGGTAACGACATTTCTCCTCCCGGTCTTTAGGATGCGTGCTTGGCATTCCTTTATTTTCTGCATTTTGGCACCGGATCCGTCGAGTGAGAGGGATCCGGGTCGCCCTGGTTCAAAAGGAACCATCGGGTTGATTGAGTCCGTCCCCGACATGATTTGCACTAGAGATCCGCTCCGTTAGCGGATTAGGCATTGTGGGTGAAGCCGGATTTGTGGCCGTTGGTCCGATTCAGTGATGTTGATTTACGCGCATTTTATGGGTTTTGTTAGAAATCCGATTACGACGAACTCGTCGTTGTGATGCCCTTGTAGCTTCGTGTGATAACGAACGTTGGGTTTAGGGCGGAGAAATAATGTGCGGAGTATGGGGCTTGTGATGCCTAGTGTTGTGCGAAGGCGCGATTGGTCTTTGTGGTCGGCTGGCTATCCCGTGAAGACTGAGATTCACGTGTGGAGAGTGTCCCGGCAAGATTAGTCCCTTCGATTGTTGACTGACGAGAATGTCTGTGCTACGGATGAGTCCGTTGACGGTCGCCAGGCGAGGCAATCGGTGGACGTTGTCCCGAGAGTAAGTCCAGGGCCTTGGGACGTTTTGGTTAGCCAGAATTCTTAGTATCGGTCTTAGTGTGTTGTTGACGGCCCGAGCGTGTGAGCTGTTAGACAAGCCCGATGGCGTGGTGAGCCAGGCGAGGTGGGTCTCAGCGAGAGCTCTTGGCCTTGGGTTATGATGCCCTTGCGGGGAAACGATAAGTACCCTTGTGTTTGTGATGTGATGATGATGTATGATGATGTGATAGATTCATACGCTTTTTGGTGCCTTGGGTGAATCCCGGGTTTGCATTCATTCTGCACTGATAGGCCCCTTTTTATTATCTGCTCAACATAGAAACGTGGATGTTGTATGTGACACTCATACCTGTTTTTATGTTGTTTTCCGTTTATGTACATTTGCATACGAAGTGCTGACTTGCAGGGTGAAGTAGTTCCCCGGGGTCCGCTAGGACGGCCGGGAGGAGGGATGTTGTTACACCGGTTGTGGTCAGCCATAACTGACCCTCGTTTACCGCTCTTTGTGATTTGGTTGCAGGGCAAGAATCGCAGGCTGGACCCAGCGCGCCGGCCAAAAAGGCCTAAAGCCTCATTAAGTGTTTACCTTGTCTTCATGCACTTCTTTTTTTTACCTCTGTTGTAACCGGCTTGCATGCCGAGGTAGTTTAGGTAAAACTACTATCTGTCCCCTTTTGTTGGGACGTCCTTTTTGTGTTGAATGTTTGGTGATTTGTACTGTGGTTTTGTATGGCCTTAAGGCCAGTTGGACTCCTATGTAGTATGGACAATCTCTGTGTTTTCTGTTTGTTTCCGCTGTGTTGTCTGAGTTTTGAGAATGGGTAGTCAATATCATCTTTTAATACTGAAGCTGTGGCGGTTATATGTAGTGGGGTCCCGGCCGGACCCATGTTATATGATCATTGCAGGGGAGGTGTTACAACGCTGCTCTCGAACGAAACGAGAAGCAAGTCGAGTCCTAGTGACGACGTGGGCTTATTCGTGAGGAGCAATGACCCAGTACGGGGTAGATCGAGAGGAAAAGGCAAGGAGGAAGACCGACCTAGGTTTAAGTCCGGAGGCAGGAATACTAAGTGCCACTACTGCAAGGAGGAGGGGCACTGGAAGAATAATTGCCCGAAGAAGAAGTCTAAGGAACAGGCGCATGGGCTGCATCAGGCTGCGGTGGCATCTAAGGATGAGAACGATGCCGACGTTCTTCATGTTTCACCCAATCTTGAGACCACATGTTCCTGGATCATGGATTCAGGGTGTTCGTACCACATGTGCCCGAACATAGAATGGTTCTCCAGCTTTAGGCAGTGTGAGTGTGGTCGTGTTCGTATGGGGAATGACTCAGAATGTGAGGTGTTGGGATTTCGTAACATCAAGATTGAGATGTTCGACGGAGTGGTCAGGACACTCACCAATGTTCGGTATGTGCCCAAGTTGAGAAAGAGCTTGATTTCTCTAGGCACTCTGGAGGCCGTCGGGTACTCTTATACCGGCAACGGCAGATATCTGAAGGTCAAGAGAGGCGTGCAGGTAGTCATGGAAGGAGAGCGCTCCAGCACTCTCTACAGACTGATCGGCACCACGATTACCACAGCGAGGGGAAAGGCTAGGAGAGAGGTCCGACGACCTCTCAGGCTACAGGACACTACAGCATATGCTTTCCAGGCGATCTCCTCAGATCCTGGTTCCTATGAAAAGGCTATAAAAAGCAGAGACCGCTCTCATGGGAAAGCTAGGAAGGACCAGTGGAGGAACATGGCAAGTTTCGTGGCGAGGGAGTGCGCGTAGAGGAAAGGCCTTGGCGAAGGTAAAATCTTTGCAGCCGTAGAAAAGAAGGACAGAGAGTCATCTCGGAAGTGCCCAGACATCGCAAGGGGAGCCATCCGGCTCAAATGTCTCACCGAGGAACTTAGGTTCACTCAGAAAAAGGTGAAGCTGCATAGTGGAAATCCGAGTGCGAGCCGTTCTGCAAAAGACCCGGTCTATCGTGCAAGAAAAAAGCACGTCGGTGTGCGCCACCAGGAGTCGAGGGAGTTCACTGAAGGTGTAGGCATGGATTTGCGGGAGATATCTATGGAGGATAACGTAGCGAGCATGCGGACCCCAGGGAGAGGGGGTAGTTTTTTTCGGAGGGAGGAGATCTAAGATGCAGGTGGAGTTTATCGCGTGAGGCGTCAAGGTAGAGTTTGTTGAGATTGTGTCACCTCAGCGATCCGTGTGCATCCGTAATTCCTAAATAGGGCGAATCCTATTTTTGGAATATCATTGGAAGGAGAATATTACTCATGGGCTGCTCTTCCTTATAAAGCTAAACCTGATTGGGCATCCTCCTTATTTGAAGATTATCTCCTAATTATGACTGAGTCCTTAGGCCTTTATAAGGGGGAAGTCATCAGCCGTTTGTATCATGAGAATTTAATCCGTGAGAACAAATCAAGAGGGCTATCAAGAGGAGGGGAGGCATTTCTAAGTTGTCCAGGCGGCGGTATTTTGCAGCGGCAAGGCTCGAGGCGCGAGCTTGGCTCCGGCGGTCCATCAACAAAGAGGTAGGAGACCTCAGTGTTTTTTCGGCGGCGAGCAGGCGGACCAACACTTCCGCAGACGCGGAATCCTCAGGCGGAGGATTCCTTCAGGTTGGCGACACCAGCGACGTCGAGGATGAAGGCGACTTTGTTCCTCGAGGGATATCGCTCGGCGATATCGGTATCGCCCCGCGATAGCGTCCAGTGCTGGTTTGGGGACAGATTTCTTTGGCGCATCTCCAAGTTATCTTTTTTTCGTTTAGCCTCAGTGTAAACTCTGTAAACTCTATGAATATTTTATAGTGGCTCTTCTCCGGTGCTCTCCCCGTGGATGTTGGAGCTTCTCTCCGAACCACGTATTTCTGTTTGCCGTCTGATTGCTTGAAATCTCATTCTGTGTTTATTTCACCGATTGTTTTGCTCGTTCAATTTCCGTTGCGCTACTGCATTACTCGATCCGATTAAACATAGTTGTGCATAATTAATATATGAATGTAACGTTAACAATTGCTTAATTAAATGCCCGTATGTATATCTTTATTATATAAATGAATACGCATATTTGAGGAGCACACCAAGCTTTGATTTATATCCACATGATCATCCTAATCAAGTGCCACGGTTCACCTCAAATAAACATATGAGAAGCACACCATGCATCTATTTTAATCCACACGATCATTCTAATCAACGGCCACAGTTCATCTTAAAGAAAAGCCACGGATCGATACCCTATCCCAAATCCACGGATCGCCATCTCCACGAATGTCTCTATTCACTTTTACTCCTCCGAAAGCTGCAGAAGCCGCGCATCTTACACACTCCTCTCAGCCCCGACCTCGCCACACCCTCGCCACACCCTCGCCACGCCCTCGCCTGCCGAAATCCCTCGCCCACTGGAAGCCATTGCCCGCCGGAAGCCATCACCCGCCGGAAGACCTCGCCTGCTGGAAGCCCTCAACCGCTGGAATCCCTTGCCCGCCCGAGTCGACGCTCAACTATTTCACTCGCTCTTTCTTGGATCTGCTAGCCATTGCCCGCCCGCCGAAAACCCTCTTTCCTCACTGTCTCTCTTCAACTTCTGCCGGCGTCGACTCTCTCACCGCCGACATCGGAGACTTGCGGAAGAGAGCGGCGTTAGTGAGTGAAGGTTCATCGTTGGCTTTCAGGCGAGAGAAGAGGTCGAGAGGAGGTTCATCTTCCCGCACTGCGACATTGGCGGCTTCGAACGACCAAAGAACTTCTTCCCTTGGCGATTTCGAACGGCCTACACCAAGGTGCGTTTCTATTCCTTCTCGCACCCCCTCAACAGCCCCAAGGTGTCGGAAGTGCTTGATGTTTTTCTTACGCTTCTCTACTTATTTTATCAGGGCCAGTTTCTTCTCAAAAAGAAAGAGGAGGAAGAATTAGAAATTGCTTCTTCTCAATATTAAGGGCCTGAATTAATGTGGAAGAGAGGCCAGTTTCTTCTCAAAATTTTGATGGTGGCCTTATTGTCAATCTTAATGCTGCGATACACTATTCTGTTGCTTTAACGCCAGGTATCCGATCATCTCTTACCATGGTAAACTTCGTTGCAGTTCTAAATAAGGGCATGTTTTAATAATTTTGTTCACACTTCTTTTCAGGTAATTTCATGATTTTGTATTGCATCTATTCTTTCTTCATGATTTTGTTCTTCTTTTACCCGTTTATTTCTGGCATACCCCATACGAATGTTTCCTCCAACCTGAGGATCACAAGTTTTAAAATGCTATATCCTACTTTTTATTTGTTCAGATCTGAGATTTTGTTGCTTAGAAATGAAATCTTTCATGCTTTGAAATGAATATTCAGGTTTGCTATTTTTCTTAATTCCTTTTTTCCTTTCTTGCAGGTACCAGGGATTTCCTTATGAGCTAAAATCCCGCCACAACCTCTTGCTCAACCCTTATGTCCTATTTCTTTAACACATGGTGATATTCTTCTACTCCATCTTCTTACTCATTCACTTTCCTTAAGACATTGTAACTCTACATTTTTTGTGCAATCTATATTGTGTTCAGATGTAGTACCTTGCTGAGTTTATTGGACAGATTCATGAGGCAGTTCAGATGTGGAAGAGATCCATGTTCAGACTTCGCTCACATTAAAATTCACATTCTATTTTTTTTTATGATAAACATGGTGATTAAATTGCTAGTTGAGACTGTTTTATGTGTTGTTTGTACTTCTGACCCTGCTGAGTTTACTGGACAGGTTTATGCAAACAAACTTTTTTTTCTTTTTTCAGCAGAAGCTCAATTCCCTTGCTCCATTGGCGAGCTCCTTTCCGCAAGAAACTCCAGCCCTGACTTCTCCGCGCAATAAGATCCATCGGCGGGGGCAACATTTGGCATGGACGGCGACATTCGGCAGAGGCGGCGACATTCGGCGAAGGCGACGTTCGGCAGGGGCGGCGACATTCGGCAGGGATGGTGACTTTTGGTGAGGGCGATCTATATTTATATACGTATATATAAATCTTAATTCAATTTTGTTCAACAAAAACTATATGGTGTGATGGTTGTTACCTTTACTTGATATAATGGAAACTATATGGTGTGATGGTTGTTACCTTTGCATAATCTCCATGAAGAAGCGGTAAGATTATTGAATCTATTGATGAACTTTGTGTTAGAAACTTTATTTATAAACATTAATTTCATAAATGTTTATTGGAGCCTTGTATGGTGTTTGGTGTTTGACTCCTCATTATAGATGAAAAGCTCCAAAATCAAATTGGAGGGAATCCAAATTATTTGGAGGGAAACTTTTCATGAATGAAAGGATGAACCTTTAGTCCCACTTTGCTTATTAGCTCTCTACCCAAAGAGTTTATATATGTTTTCACACCTTCTTATTTGTTCAAAAGAACATAAGGAGAAATTATGAACCACACGCGCGCGCGCGCACGCACCGCACCGGACCGGACCGGACCGGACCCGGATTTGGGGAATAATTGAATTGAATTGTAATTTTTGTTCAAAATAGTTTCAGAGTTTTACTCGGAGTTGCGTCGAGTAGAATTCAGAGCTGCGTCGAATAGATTTCTACGTAGCGTCGTCAAGCCGCTGAAGTTGACGTGACGTCGAATGGAATTCGACGCATGCGTCGATAGAACTCGACGCTTGCGTCGATAAGGCTTGCGTCGATAGGTCCTGCGTCGATAGAACTCGACGTAGCGTCGATATGATGTCGACGCACGTCGATTTGCTTTCACGCGTTCCGCCGTTTTACGCGTATTCTTAACCGCTCTTTTTACGCGTGTTTTACGTCATTACTTACGTTGGAAATATTCACCGTTTATCTTCCCGATTATGATCAGTCCAACTATAACCATCAATATTTATTACGGTTTTAATATTGCCGTTTTCCGAGATTCCTTTCCGGCGATTTACTATCTTTATATATTGTCGTTCTTCTCAGAAAAAACGATCGCTCGGACATACGCTCTGATTCGCTCTTCTTCTCTCTCTGTTTTGACGATCTTCTAAGTGCTTTCTTTTCTTTACATTTGCTCCATCAAGTGGTTGTTCGGGTGCTCTGTGCTTCTTCGGTGTCCGTGCACATCGGAGTTTCGGGATCTAGCCGGGTGTTGTACCTTGGAGGAGTGAGCATCGGTTGAAAGCCCTGCCGGATGGTGGTGCAACTTCTTTAGGGCAGTGATCACACGCCTTACCCAGGCTCAATTCTAAACTATAAATTATTCTCTTTTATTTCTCACCTCCTTCATGAAATATTATTGATATTGCTGTTTATATATATTTTTATATATCTGTTGTTTCTTTAAAATTTTAAAATCGAAAATATATCATTTTTTATATTAATATAGGAATATAAAAGAAAATATTCCAACACTTTGATGTCAAGAACGCTAAAAAGTAGTATTTTATAGTATTTTTTCCTTTTCGACGGTTCAAGTTTTCCATGGTCTATTATGTATATAATTTTTTTCTTTAATTTTATTTATCTCATTCAAAGAAGAGGGGACCAATATATTGCAAACCATTCAGTGCAAAATTGGAGTTACAGATTCGAGCAGAGTGAAGGGAATATTCTTGAGATGTGTTGGTGTACGCACTTCCGCTGATGCTAAAGAATACTCAAAGTTGTAGGAGAAACTTTTGAAATAGCATGCTTACTATTGAGATGTGTAAGTAACATGTTTTTTTAATCTTTTTCAAATTTCAAGTTGCTGTCTATTTTTGTAAAAAATATGATAGTCAAATCTATCGCGCATTATCCTGGTATAGCCAGTACTTATTTCTCATTAGAATTTTTTAATTTGATTTAGCTTGCTCTGCTTTTGTGGGATTCAAGGATTAAATGTTGTGGATGTTACTTATATAAGGAGTTGTACAAAATTTTACAAGGACTCAAGGATTAATATTGTGGGTGTTTGTTCAAACCCCGGTTTTATTTTTCAGTTCTCCAATCTCGGTTAAGGCACGATCAGCTCCTTCTCCGGTGAGGTGTGATTCTTAGCTTCTTTTTAAAGCTTTTTTTCAATCTACTTTTCTATTACTTAATCAGATATCTACATTCATGTTATGTACTCATTCAGATGCTATACATTCATGTGCTCCTTTTTTCACACTCGGTTTAGGGATTTGGATAATATACTTTTTTAAATTGATTTCCCTTGCTATGCTTCTGGGGGGATTCACGGCTTAAATTGATTTCCCTTGCCCTCCACGATAAATGTCGCACCCACGACGAATGTCGCCCCCACGATGAAGGTCGCCCCACGACGAAGGTCGCCTCCACGACGAGGCCGCCCCTACGACGAGGGCCGCCCCCACGATGAATGTCGCCCGCACGACGAATGTCGTCCCCATGAAGAATGTCACCCCAATGACAAATGTCGCCCCCATGACGAATGTCGCACCCACGGCCAATATCACCCCCCACGACAAATGACACCGCCCATGACAGATGCGGGCGCAGCCCGCCCGAATGCGGGCTCTGCCCGCTTGAATGCCAAGCGGGCGAAGCCCGCTTGGTTACGAGCGAAGCCCGCAGCGACGCATCGAGAACGGGCGTTGCCCGTTCGAAGATGCTAGTATATATATATATATATAACTTAAAATTCGGTCACCTCGACTCTTCTCCAACATAGAAGCTTTTCCAAACTTCTCCGAAACTTTGTCCTCTTCCAAGTTGGTGTCATCTAGGATTGAAGGAAAATATTGTTAAGACTTAAGATAGCAGAGTAGATTAATGCTTCGTTTGGCGCAATGATTACGACCATGAATTCGGTGGGCATGAGCTATGGTTCGTGAATGTCTGATCTCACCTAAAAAATTTCATGCATTTTATGCTCAAAACTAGTTTATTTTCTTTATAACGGTCATAACGCTTGTCATGTCAAACATACATTCTACGATATTTGCATTTTTGTTCAAACTCATCGGAGCAAATAAGCCACGTCAAACGAAGCCTAAAGCAACAACAACAACTAGCTAGGGCAATAAGTAGAAGCTATCCGAGGGGAGATAAAAAACGTGAGAGATAGCGACTAGGTAGGGCAATAAAAATTTTTGAGTGTTAAATTTTGCTAACTATTTGAGGTACAAAGTATTTAATTGTACGTTTTTGATAGCATATAAATATTTAATTTGCAAGTTTAAAATTTTTTAACATTTTTTTACACATTAATTTCATGGTTAAAGTGAAGCGATCACTACAAAGAAAACAACATTCACATATTTTAATTGTTAAATTTTACCTATTTACTTTTACGTTCTCCAAAAATATTCAGTTTTATAATATTATGGACTTTTGAAATATTTGAGAAGTTTTTAGTACAATTTTTGAAAATATAATTTTGCGGAAAGTAAAGATAACAATCACTTTTTTTTTAGGTGATTGTTATCCGCACTACAGTTTTGGCTATCCGCACTTTTTTTGAATGAGTTATTACGCGTCATTTAGAAATACGTCTTGTACATGCATTTTTAGGAAAAATGTTCAACACGAAAGTTGTAGATCTCGTCGAGATCTACAACTTTCGTGTTAAACACTTTTCCTAAAAATGCATGTACAACCAAAAATTTGCTATAGTTACGCACATATTTCAATCAGGGCGGCAATACGTCTTGTGCGTGCATTTTTAGGAAAAGTGTTTAACACGAAAGTTGTAGATCTCATCGTCTCGATGAGATCAACACGAAACGATGAGATCTACAACTTTCGTGTTGATCATTTTTCCTAAAAATGTTTGTACAAGACGTACTTCTAAGAGGCGCATAATAACTCATACAAAAAAAGTGCGAACAGACAAAACTGTAGTGTTGATAACAATCATCTTTTTTTTATACAGCAAAAGTTGGTCTACCAGTCTACCTGTACTGAATTGTCAAAATTATGTTATTTAAAAAAGAAATGCCAGCTGTCCATATCTGTCTTACAAGACCAAGTTGAGGCACGTGACCGGTGACTCAGTTTCACTTTCTTAGATTTTATTATTGATAAAATAATATTATTATTTGAATTACGGCGATAAATAATTGACTAGAGATGGATAGAGGAGAAATTTGTATTTCATCGAGTATAAAAATTAAGGACGTTGTTAAAGCCAAATCAGAATTGGCTATTCAAATCAATTTCTATGAGTTAATGCACGCCTTTTGAAAATACGCTTTGTACATGCATTTTTAGGAAAAGTGTTCAACACGAAAATTGTAGATCTCGTCGAGATCTACAACTTTCGTGTTCAACACTTTTCCTAAAAATGCAAGCACAAGGCGTATTGTCACCTTGATCCTAACTATAGCGAATTTTTGAAAATAACAAGAAATTACGCCTTATACGTGCATTATTTTCAAAAGACGCGTAATAACTCAGGTCCGTTCGTTTCACAGACATTGATATTGAAGTATTGACTTTGAGAATATGAAAGTCATTTCTGTTGTTCGTACCAACAATTGTAGAGTGGAATTGGCTTTCTGGTGGAAAGTCGATGATATTCACCTTAACCTAAAAACCTATTGATCCAATGTTTATCTCCAGGGGTCGATATTGAGATCGCCAACTCCGACTTTTCAAAAGTATATCAATTTTTTTTGCCCCAATGCGCATTTTTTGCCCGTACGTGATTCTTTTCGCCCGTACGCTATTTTTTGGTTTCATACGTGATTTTTTGCGAGGACGCGGAAATTTAGCCCGAACGCAATTTATTTGCCCGGACACAATTTTTCCGTCCGTATGTGATTTTTCCGGCCAAACACGATTTTTCACGCCTTTCGTGATTTTTTTTGCACGGGCGCGATATTTTCGCCAGGGGGCGATATTTTCGCCCGTGCGCGATATTTTCGTCGGGGGGGGGGGGGGGGGGGGGGCGATATTTTCGCACGGACGCATTTTTTTCACTCGGGCGCGTTTATTTCGCCCAGACGCGATTTTTTCGCCCGAGCGCGTTTTTTTTTCGCCCGGGCGCGTTTTTTTCGCCCGGACGCGGTTATTTCGCCCACGCGCGTTTTTTTCACCCAGACATGTTTTTTTCGCCCGGGCCGATTTTTTTGCCCGGGCGCGATTTTTTCGCCGGGGCGCGTTTTTTTCGCCCGGGCGCGATTTTTTCGCCCGGGCGCGATTTTTTCGCCGGGGCGTGATTTTTTCGCCCGGGCGCGTTTTTTTCGCCCGGGCGCAAATTTTTCGCCTGGACGTGATTTTTTCGCCCGGACGCGATTTTTTCGCCCGGGCGCGTTTTATTCGCACGGGCGTGTTTTTTTTCGCCCCGGCTCGCTTTTTTCGCCCGGGCGCGATTTTATCGCCCGGGCGCGTTTTTTTCGCCCGGCCGCGATTTTTTTGCACGAGCGCATTTTTTCGTCCGGGCGCAATTTTTTCTCCCGGGCGCGATTTTTTCGTCCGGGCGCGTTTTTTTTCGCCAGGACGCGTTTTTTTAAGCCGGGATACGATTTTTTCGCCCGGACGCGTTTTTTTCACCCGGCCGTGATTTTTTTGCACGGGCATATTTTTTTCGCTCAGGCGCGATTTTTTCGCCCGGGCGCGATTTTTTCACCCGGGCGCGTTTTTTTCACCCGGCGCGTTTTTTTTCCTTGGGCGCAATTTTTCCCCCGGGCGCGTTGGCGAAAAAATAGCGCCCGGGCGAAAAAAATCGCGCCCGGGCGAAAAAAATCGCACCCGGGCGAAAAAATCGCGCCAGGGCAAAAAAGACGCGCCAGGGCGCAAAAAACCCGCCCGGGCAAAAAAATCGCGCCCCGGAGAAAAATCGCGCCCGTGCGAAAAAATGCGCCCGTGCGAAAAAATCGCGCCGGGCGAAAAAATCGTGCCCGGGCGAAAAAATCGCGCCCGGGCGAAAAAAAGGCGCCCGGGCGAAAAAATCGCGACCGAGCGAAAAATCGCGTCCGGCCGAAAAAATCGCGCCCGGCCGAAAAAATCGCGCCCGGCCGAAAAAATCGGGCCCAGGCGAAAAAATCGCGCCCGGGCGTAAAAACCGCGCTCGGGCGAAAAAATCGCGCCCAGGCTAAAAAAACGCGTGCCGGGCTAATAACTCATAGAAATTTGTTTGCGAATAGCCAATTCTGATTTGCCTTTAACAACGCCCAAAATTAATATAAATTGAGATGTTCAGTGCACATTTTTTTAAATATAAATTAAAAACGAAAAAAATCTAACAAACTCGTTAAAATTGAAAACTTATAGTAAAGAAAATATAAAGCTGGAAATAATGAAATTTAAGTATTTTACCAAATCAATTTTTAATTATAATATTCCAATATATTCAGCGATTGCAAATCATTTTTAACAACGACCCGCTATTTTTTCAACCTATTATTATACACAAATATTTTCTTTAGCAAATGAGAAAATTTATTAAAAAAAATTTGAAAAAAAATGTGACCGCGTACAAAGAGCACCGCTCCGAACCTCTCTTGTACAAAAAGTATAACCGGCCGTAGAACCGTTTCAAGGGATAGCCTCGTGACGATGATAAGAATAATTCTGAAAAATTATCGCATTCCGAGATGTTTGATTTTTCTGGCGGGCATCCGCCGCCACCACCACTAGCCGCCTCTACTCCAACGAGCATGAGCAGTCCACTCAGATCGGCCTAAGGGAAAAACTGTCAGACTATCAAGATCACCAATCTAAAAAACACAATCTGAACCATCATATTCGTTAGGAGGGCGAATACCATTAAACACCTCTTTAAAAAATTACAAGAGGGGTTCAATCCTACATTTTAATGGTGAAAGTTTTGAGAGGGATCTAGAGCTTCTTACGCAGCCAAATGTCATAGCAAACTGTACCATGCTACACACAATGAAGGCATGAGATCCAGGAGATCACAACAAAGTATTCACAGTTCCACGGGGAGGTTCCCGTGACGAGCGAGGCGAGATCGAGCGCGTCTTTTGCGTAACTTTCATGGAACTATAGTTAAGTGGGAGATAATCATGAGATTAGCGTGAGCACTTGCAAGAAATGAGCGGAGTTGCTCGCCAGCAGAAAGCGGATCACTCATCAGCATAGAGTGGGAGCGCTTGCCTGATAGATTCGATGAGACCTCGCAAGAGGCAAGATAGACCTCCCAACAAGTGCTCCCGATATCCGTGTGAAAGGCGTGCGAAGTAGGGATGATATCGAGTCGAGTTCGAGCGATTTGGGCTCGGCTCGAAATCGAAATTTTCGAGTCGAACTCGGCTCGAAATCGACTCGAAATCGAAATCGATTTCGAGTCGAGCCAGCTCGGCTCGAAATGACTCGATTCCGAGCCGGCTCGAAATCGAATCGAGCTGGCTCGAAATCGAATCGAGTTGGCTCGAAATCGAATTTAGATGACTCAAAATCGAATCGAGCTGGCTCGAAATCGAATCAAGTTGGCTCGAAATTGAGCAAATGTTCTCTTTATTCCTAGTTGGCTCGAAATTAAATTGGGAAACTTTTAAATTTAGCAAATGAAACACTTAAAGCCTTCAATATTTGTATTTGAGTTTAAAATTTAGTGTTAATAATTTTAAAATAATAATATATTAATAAATACATAATGTTTTTAATCAATTCGAGTTGATTCGAATCATATTTCGAGCGATTCAGGGCTGACTCGAAATCGACTCGAAATCAGATTCGAGTCAAATTGAATCGACTCAAATTGAGTCGAATCAATTGTAACCGATTCCGATTCGGCTCAATATTCGAGCGATTTTCGAGCGACTTTCGAGTTTCGAATAATATGCTCAGCCTTAGTGCGAAGCGACTGCTTGAGCAAGACAAAGACAAGTGAGATCTCAACGGGTGAGAACCAAATACGCGAGTTATTGAGTCAGGTTGCGGGTACATCTTGGAGACATGCAACTTGCTTCCACACGTGGGGCTGAGATATATAATATTAGATGTTGTCACGACCACATCACATCCATCAAAAACTTGGGCGTATTTTTTGGTGTGTCAGACGCACACAAAAATGTGTGCTAAAGAAAATCTCACCTTAAAGATCTGTAATCTATCGGTTGAAATCGAAACTGTAAATTACAACCGTATTTAAAACACGGCTGTAATTTTCAGTTTGAATTTCAGCCGTTGGATTGCCGATTTTACGATCGAATTTTCTCTAGCGCACGCTTCTGTGTGCGTCGGACGCACAATAAAAGGCTTCAACAATTTGGGATTATTTTTCCTCCTTTTTCTTCAATTTATTAATTAAATATAAAGATATTCCCAAAATAAACAATACGATTTGTTTTTTATTTTTATTTTTAAAATAAATTTACAGCTCAAATATTGTAGAGTCAAAATCGCATGTAATTTTAGAAGAGGTTGAACCGCTCAAGGCCAAGCGCGTAGAGCAGCTTAGGGTCTGTTTGGGACAGCTCTGGCGGATTGAAAAGCTGCTGTCCGGATAGAGCTGTTTTAAAAGAGCTCTCTGGGGAGCAGTTTTGAAAAGCTGCAGAGTGTTTGGGTGTTCTGTGCAGAAGTGCGCTTTGAAGAGCGATTTTCTAATTTAGCTGTTTGGAGAAACAGCTTTTAGAAGCTGTTTTTTTAGAACTTAAAAATACATCAGTTTTTAACGTGAAAAATAATAAAAGATAACCGATAACAATAGTCTTTTACATAATTCTTTGGTAATGCTATCCACGCGCCCCGTATATTTCTTCGGCAATGCTATCTCGTACTGTAGACATCTGTTCAGCTCCAGCAGCATCACCCATATCGCTTCCAATATCATCCTCCGCCGCAGGGTCTTCATCCTCTGAGGGAGCGAAAGAAGACTCATCAGCATCACAAACATTAAACTCAGGGTCCCAGCGAGAAGGATGTCTACGAATGAAGTTATGTAAGGCCATTGTGGTCAACACTATGGACCTCTGTTTCTTGAAGCTATATTGTGGCATTTTGCTCAGAATGTGTCACTTCTTCTTCCACACTCCAAACGTTCGCTCAATAACACTGCGAAGAGATGAATGCGCTCTATTGAAATGTTCTTGCCTTCCTTGAATAGGCCGACTCCCACGGGCAAAGTCTGCCAAGTGATATCTTGTATCCGGATACGGCTTCAAATAACCCATCTTTAATGGGTAGCCAACATCCACTAAATAATATTTACCTGCATTAATTTGGTATGTTAAACAAGCAAACATTGGTGGATATTCGAAGGATTTGAATGAATGTAAAAATATTGATTACTATACCTTGTGGGGGATGCGGAAAATGCAATCTATCGTCTGTCAATGCGCGTGCGAAGATGCGACTATCATGAGCAGATCCCTCCCATCCAGCCAGGGCAAATGTAAAACACATGTTAAAATCACAGACTGCCATTACATTTTGCGTCGTAGTGCCGTGACGTCCTATGTATCTGACTTGATCTTCTACTGGTATCCTCGCATCTACATGTGTACCGTCAATTGCACCAACGCAATCCTTGAAGAATGGCATGTAACGAGCATCATACCTTATCTCAGCCGGAATATCTCTGAACTGACGGTCTATAGGCTTTATAGCATCAATTGAGAGTAACCAAAGAGATCTTAGACATTTCGAAAAATATCTACTAATTGTTTCGGTCGAGTGTTGGAATCGCTCTTTCGCCAATCTAACGGAACCTCCTTGCGCTAAGATATACAATGTAATCCCTAGGACTTCTCTTGAAGACGTCCGTTGTGGCCCTTGAAGTTTATGATCTACCTCTAGTTTATGAAGTAAATCTATGAAAATGCGTTTCGACATCCTAAATGCATCATGAATCCTATCTGGATATCCTTCTAGTAACTCTTTAATCCATTTATCACCTGTTTGGGTAGATGTCATGCATGGTCGTGTGTCACGAACATGATAACTCATCCTCTCGATCGATGACATAACTACACGACAGTACTCTATATATTGTCTCCGCTCAGGCAAAAGACTTGTTGAATCCCCGGAATCCTCAGAGGAGTCATGCTCTTCCATTGTAGTACCTGCATTTAAAGTATCACATAACATTTATCATAATCTATGTGAAGAAAATACCACAACAACTAATATAAATCCGACCACATAAAAAGGTTAATCAACATGAAGTAGAAAGGTATAAAATACCACATAAAAAGTTTTTAAAACTTAAAGCATAACAATTTTTTAAAAATAACATCACTGAGCCCTCTTCTCATACGCCTTCATAATCCACCAGACACGCATATCTTCTGGAATACTCATGAACATCTCCCTACTGGTCTTGTCCCTGATGTGGTCGAGAGCAAAGTAATATACATCCTGGTTTTCCCGTATCTCTGGGCTACTGGAAATCAACTCCACCACCTCTTTGACTGTGATAACTGGTGGAGGCTTCACAGCTAGGGTGGATTGATGTAAGTCTGACATCAAAGAAAATGTCATTCCTTTGTTCTTCCCGATCTTTCTTCTTTTACTTGCCGAGGTGGACGCATTCCCAATGGTTGAATGACCAGTCTCTTCAGGGCCACCTTGATTGTTCTCTATGACATCTTCTACATCATTATCTTCCAAATGGATCCTCCCCACATCCGGTGGCAAACTCCCAACAGAAGGAGCCCATGAGTCTTCTCCAGTTGCGACAACCTGACTGAACATGGTGTTCAGTTTCTCCTCCAACTCAGGTGCAATACCTCCGTATTGAATTATTTTCGCTGCTGCAACAACCTGTTATAATCAATTCAACAATATTAATTAAATTTGTCAAAATAAGAACTACTACCATGAAATGAAAAATGAATTTGTTTTCACCTTTATCTTTTCTGCCCACCATTCTTCTGATGCAGCAATAGTTCTCTTCTCTGGATCCCAACCTAAACCAGTCTCGCCATGTTTCAGCTCCTTCCATAACTTCCAATCCTTCTTCAAATGATCCCATTTATTTTTCATTTGCATTCGATTGTAGCTTTTCCCGGTACGTTCTTTAAACCCTGCAATCAAATTTTTCCACCCTTCTTTGCTAAAGTGGGTGGTAGGCCGATTCCCCAAACCAATCTCTTTTATGCAGAGATCACAAAATAACATCACCTCGCTAGACTCCCAACTCGCTACGATTCCTCCTTCTTTTGGTTTACCCATTACACTATTAATAAAAGTAATGAAATTTTATCAGCTATTTCTACTAAAAAAATACACATACATCACACATACCCCTCCTAAATACACACACACACAAACACTCACACAAACACACACAGACAAACATACACAAACAAACACACACACCCTAACATACACACATACACACACACACACACAGACATAAACAAACACACACCCTAACATACACACATACACACACACACACACACACACAAACATACACATACACATATATACATCCACACACACACATTCAAAAAAACAAACACACACACACAAACATATATACATCCACACACACACATTTAAAAAAACAAACACAACACACACACATATATATACATACACACACACATACACATATATACATCCACACACACACATATATACATCCACACACACACACACACACACACATATATACATCCACACACACACACACATATATACATACACACACACATACACATATATACATCCACACACACACACATATATACATCCACACACACACATATATACATCCACACACATACACACATATATACATCCACACACACACACACACACATATATACATCCACACACACACATATATACATCAGGACACGAAACTTTGAAGCAGGGAAAACGGGAGTTCCTGTAATCGTGAAAAAAAGATCCAGAAAAAAAAACGATTCTAAAGATGGATCATCAGGAGCAAAAAAAATTTCATGGTTATGCTCCAAGAAAGACGGATCATTGGGAGCAAAAAAATTATGCTCACTTTAGTTTTTGGAAAAAAAAAGGCTTTGGATCTAGAAATAAGTTTATGCTCACTGCAGGAGAAGGCTGGTTGCGGCGAGAAGAAGGTCTTACATAGATTTTCTTGAAGGAGTTCTGCGTCGACGGCGTGTTGCGTGCGTCGGAGGAAAAGGCTGGTCGCAGCTCTTGCGTCGGAGGACCACTGTAAAGAACGAGAAGACCGGATCTGCTAGGGCACGGCTGGATCGGCGGCTGGATCGGCGGCTGGATCTAGAAGGAAGAAGCCTGGCGATGGTCGGCGGCGGCGTAGGAGGGAGTGGCGAGGGGCACGGGAGCGCTGGGAGCGGCGAGGGGCACGGCTGGGAGCGATGATCGGGGGGGGGGGGGGGGTCGCGGGATGCAGAGCGGAAAGAGGGAGGAATCGAAAAAAAAAGCCCTGGGAGCGATTCCTAAAGAGCGGAACGCGGGGGGGGGGGGGGGGGGGGGGGGGGGGCGGCTTCCGGAAAAGAGCTCTGGGAGCGGGAAATTGAAAAGCGCTTCTTTTAGGGAGCTGTCCCAAACGAACTTAATAACAGCTCTGGCGGCTGGGAAAGAGCTTCTCCAGCCGCCAGAGCTGTCCCAAACAGATCCTTAAGCTCCAGGGATTAATTAGCAACCATAATAATAATTAATAATAATTAATATTTCCCTGGGCCCACTAACTCCTCCTCTCATTTGACCTTCAAAACAATCAAAAATTCCCGTGCAACTTCGCTGTTTGAAATCGTCACCGCATCCCCAAACAACTTTCTATATAAACCCCGCCGCGCGCAGTTCTCTCATCTTCACTACCAATCACATCCTACTCTCACCCAGCTCGATCTATCAGCTTTTCAATCGATCGGCCCCCGATGGAAAATTACATCAGCAGACGATTAATGGCGTCATCCATCTCCATTTGCAGTTTCCTCATCGTCATCGCTCTCTCTCTCTCTGCTAGCTTTCACTTCTTCTGCTGATGCGCAGCTCTCTCCCGAAATTTTTTTGGTACCTCAAACGTATAGGAAAAACGTGTGTCATATAAATAGCCTCTAAAAGAACCGGGCCCACCTCCATTTCCCCTCGTTTCTGCTCAAAAAATTTCGAAATTTTTTCTTCGTCGTCTCCAGGAAGCTAACACCCCGGCGGAAGAACACCGCAGCGATACGGCTTCCCATCAAACCGGAGGGAACCTCGACGGAGAACACTGCAGCCCGTGTGAACTTCGACGCCGAACTTCCCCAGTCCTTCTCAGCACCGATTCTGAAGTGGACATCTCATTCCCGGAGAGTATCGAAGGTAACGATCCCTCCGTTTCTCATTTTTAGGGTTCCAACATGTTTAGGGTTTAGTAATGTTTGGTGTGAGGAAGATTGCCACCACACATGTGATTGTTTCTGGAATGTATTTCCATGTTGTATTTGTAAGTGTATATTCGGACGAATAACGAGCTCGGGGGCTATGCGTGTGGAAACCCTAGATATTCTACTATATATACCTAGCTGGAGGCAACGGAGAGATAATTCCACTTAGACTTCCTCCGGATGTTTCGAGCAACCCCTCACAATCTCGAAACAGAGCCTTAGGGTTCGCTCTCGCGTCCGCTCCCGTCGTCCTCGATCGCGCCCTTCGCTGCAGCCGCCGATCGCGTCCCGTTGCTGCCTGCTAGCGATCGACGAAGAAGGAAGGTGCTGCCGCCAATCGCGATCCCGTCTGCAAGCTCCTGTAGACGTGAAGGATTTGCGATTCCTACTCCGTCGCGTTCGTCGAAGGAGAAGCCTCTCCCGCTGCTGTTGCCGCTCGCGATCGAAGAGGACGATTTCTTTATGTTGGTGCTGCTGCCGCTCAACGAAGGAGTTGCTGCCCCTTGCCGCCGTTTCGTCGCTGTTTGCGGCTTTCTTCCCCCGATGCCGTGAGCAAGATCTCCCGTCGCCGGATCTGCTACTTTTCCCGTCGCCGGATCCAGAGTTGTCGCCGCTCAGATCTGACGCCTCTGCCGTTGTTGGAGTCGAAGCTGTGCCCTAGGGCAGCCGCTCGTGCGAAGAAGACGAAGCCACTGCTCTCAAGGAAAGGAGTTCGCGCACGACCACTGATCGTGCGTTCTACCCCTCGCGCACGACCGCTGATCGTGCGCTCTTCAGCAGCCAGACAGTTCCTTCGCGCACGACCGTTGATCGTGCGCTCAGCAGTTCACGCACGATCACTGCCCGTGCGCTCTTCAGAAGACAGTGCCCGTGCGCCACTGTTCTCCCGTGCCTCCAGATCCCCCTCAGCCGCCTTCCGCTTCTTCCCGCCGCCGCCGTCTCCAAGCACAATGATGAAGGGGAACAACTTCTCGACACCCGTTCCGATGCTAAAGCTGGAGAAGTTCACGGCGACTGAGTTCAACACCTGGAAGTTGAACACTCAGTTCGGGATGAAGTTTCTGAACGTGTACTACACAGTTCAGTCCGATGGCGCTGAGGTCGTTGGGACTACTGATGAGGCCCAGTGGTTTTCAGATGAAGACTTATGCAGGGACTACCTGCTCAACTGTTTGTCTCCCAGCCTGACCCAGACCTACATGAAGATGAGCACTGCAAAGGAGATCTGGGATGCGCTGCAGGAGCACTTCAGGAAGGAGGAGGACATGTCCAAGACGCACCTAGTGGACAAGTTCCACTCTTTCAACTTCGACGAGGAGAAAACCATTCTCCCTCAGGTATCAGAGTTTGAAATTTTAATTGATTCTTTGCATAGTGAGTCCATCAGTCTGCCCGAAAGTTTTGTTGTGGGCACGATTGTGTATAAATTTCCCTCCTCGTGGTACAATTTCAAAATGGAAATGTATCGCAAGAAGATGCAGGTTGGTCTGAACGACCTCAAGCGTTTCATACGCATTGAGGATGAGAACAGAACGAAGAACGCTTTGGAAGCTGTTGGCAAGCAGAAGGCTGCTGCCAACATGATTTCAAGCTCCAAGCGGCCTCCGCCCCCTCCCAAGACCAAAACGTCTCGTAGTAGCCTCCAGGTTGCAGGCCCGAGTAAACCCTCTAAGAAATTTAAGGGTAAATATTATAACTGCAACAAGTGGGGACACTGCGCATCTGACTGCAAGCACCTGAGGAAAGAGAGAACCCGGGCACCACAAGAAGGCAACCAAGCCCATTTGGTCCGCCAAGCTGAGCCATCCGACTTTGTTGCCATGGTCGGACACGCGCATGCCAGCACGGAGTGGTACCTGGATTCGGGGGCAACGTGCCATGTTTGCAACAATGCTAATCTTTTGACAGAGCTGAAGGATGCAAAGGAATCAGTTACTGTAGCAAATGGAGGCACAACTGACGTGTTGAAGGTGGGGAATGCAACTCTGCTGCTCTCCTCAGGTAAGTCTTTATTTTTACAGAATGTCAAATTTATACCTTCTCTAACTGCTAACTTAGTGTCTATTAGTTTGTTATGTGATGCGGGTATGTCGCTTAGCTTTTGTAGCGGCAGGGTGACTTTGTCAGTTAACTCGCACTATTTTGGATGTGCTTATGTCCAAAATAGGATGTACCGTCTGAGTCTAGCAAGTGAGGTAGTCCAACAAGTTCAATTGATCTTAGTTAGCCCTAGGACTCTACACGAGAGACTAGGACACGTAAACTACAGGAAAATGTTCCAAGTAGCTAGAACTCACAAGATCACATTAGACACTAAGTCTCCACTTGAAAAATGCGAAGTATGCGCTCAGACTAAGATCACTAGGAAATCTTTTGGGACGGTTACTAGGAGCACAACACCTTTTGAGCTTATACATTCCGATATTTGTGACTTTAAAAGTTTTGTCACCAGAGGTGGGAGGAAGTATATGATCACGTTCATAGATGACTGCACGAGATTCTGGCATATCTCGTTTCTTAAAACTAAAGATGAAGCGTTTGAAAAGTTTTGTCTTTTCAAAACAAGGGTAGAAAACCAACTAAGCATGAAAATAAAACGTTTTAGGAGTGATAGAGGAGGAGAATATATGTCCAGTGAGTTCAGATGCTTCCTTGCTTCACAGGGCATCATACCAGAAATCACTACTCCTTACTCCCCCCAATCTAACGGTATAGCCGAGTACAAGAATAGAATGTTAACAGAGATGTTGAACTCTATGCTGCTCACTGCAGGCATGCCTTCCGCTTATTAGGGTGAAGCAGTATTGACCGCGAATCACATTCTGAATAAAGTCCTTCATGCTAAGTTAGAGGTTACTCCCTACGAGCTTTGGTTTAAGAGACCCCCGTCGTTTACTCGACTTAAAACTTGGGGTTGTATAGCCTATGTCAGGGTCCCTGACCCTAGAAGGCCTAAAGTTGGACCTAGGACCAATACTTGTGTCTACTTAGGTTGTGCTGAGGATAGTGCTGCAGATAGGTTCCTTGATATTTCTAATAATATCATAATAGAATCTAGGGATGCTGATACGCTAAAATTTATCTTTTTAGAAAAGCTCTTTCTTTCTTTAGACTTTAGCCTAGGGCGGACGTTTTCGAAGAGTCCCGCGAGTAATTCTACTTCGAGAAATTACCCGTTATCCTATCAAAAGATAGAAGTAACGGCCTTTTCCTCTTTCAAAATATCGAGAATTACTCTTTGGCCGCGTCGCCAAAAGCTAAGTAGAAAGGGTTTGAAAGGCTTATGTTTGAAATGAAAGTTGAAAGCTTTTTGAATATGTTGTTGCAACAATTTTGTGAGTTGTTGCAACAACTTTGTAAATGATAGTTTTAAAACTCCTTTTACCTTGAGCTAGTTGCAACAACCAAAGGTTTGTTGCAACAATTTTCTAATTGTTCTTAAAAGAGAGTTTTAATTTTTTGCTTTTGAGAGAAAGCTTTTGGGTTTATATAATTATCCGGACTAAAATAAATAAAGGCAAGTGGACCTTATCGATAGTAGTATAGGATATTTCTTTTGAAATATCAAGGTCGTATTTTTCTAAGGTCGTATCGATTATTTCTACTTCTACGGAACACACTATTATTTTATCGAAAAGAGTTTTGAATTGATTTTTATAATTTTGTAGAAAACTAATGACGAAAATTAAGGTTGGCGTGCGTTTAACGATAATTGCGATAAAAAGTGAAAAAGCACGGAAACATTAATTTAGAAAGTAGTTTGCTTAGATTTTTTTAGAGTTTAATAAAGCGATAGTGATAACTACGGCGATTTTAAACGATTGAGCGGTTAGCGAAATTAGCAAAAAGCAATTATATTAAAAACAAAAGACGCACTAATTGAAAACTCACGCACTCTACGGAATTAAAATGAAAGCGGTAAATTGCAGAAATTAAAGAAGTGCGATCCCTACCCAAATAGGTAGAGGGGAAATAGATGCATGAGCGAGTCCTATCCAAATGGATAGGCGGGAAATAAATGCATGACAAGTCCTATCCAAGCGGATAGGCGGGAAATAAATGCGTGACGAGTCCTATCCAAGCGGATAGGCGGGAAATAAATGCGTGACAGAAATGGAAGCTATTGAATTACAAAAAAGGCGCAAAATTTATACTCATACACACACACACACCCTTACTTGAAATGAAATCTAAGTTAAAAGAAACAAAATCTAAACTCACACACACACACACAACATAAATGAAACTAAGTTAAAAAAATAAAATCTATTATCCTACACTCACACACACTAATAACAAAATGAAACTAAAATAAAAATAATTTACTCTCATACACTCCCACACACTTACAAAAAAAGAAAAAGAAAATAAAAACAACAAACCAAAACAAAATGCAATTTACTCTCATACACTCACACACACTTACAAAAAAAGAAAAGCTAATTAAGATAACAACAACAACAACAACAACAGAACCCATATAGTCCCCAAGATAACAACAACAACAAAAAAAAAGAAAAAAAAACTAACAAACAACAAAAAAAATAAAAATAAATAAATAAATAAATAAAAAAGAAGAAGAACACACACACACTCCCACCAAAACAAAGAGAGACAAATTACAAAAAAAACAAATCTATTTCATTTCCATAATAAAAAGATTACAAAACAAGAGAGAGAGAAAGTGCAAAAATTTACCTAAACACAAAAATTAGGAAAGCAACAAGATTAGATCAAAATATCAAGAATAAGTCTCAAAATTTTGAACCCTTTGAACATCAGCCACCCCCTCTATTTATAGAGGATTTGGGGTGCATTTAGAGGGCTTGGAAGGCTTCTAGAAGGAGGAGGCAAAATCTGACTTTGCAAGCTTGTTGGAAGAGTGTGGGGTGCGGATAGAGGGCTGGCAGATTCTAGAAGGAGAGAGGTGGCAGGACAGCTTGCTGGAAGGAAGAGCTAGCGGTAATTCGTCGAACGAAGCTTGGGGAGAGAGCTCGACGAAAGTCGATCTGGGAGTTCGTCGAACACCTGCAGACAGATATATATATATATATATATAATTGATATAATATATATATATATATAGATATATATAGAATTAGTTAGTCGAACGCCTAGTCTCAGCGGGCCGAGATCGTCGAGCGCCTTGTTTTAGTCAAACGGTGGGATTTAGTCGAACGGCGGCAGAAATTATATAATGTTTGATATAATATATATATATTATTTAGTTTAGTCGATCTGCGAGCACGGAGGGGGAGAGGTCAACGAACTCAGGGAGCGGAGAGATCGACGAACTCAGCTCGGGCTGAGTTCTTCAAACGGGAGGAATTCTGCAAATATTTATTTATATATATAGTTATATATTATTATTATTTATACTTTATATACTATTAATTATTATTATATATGTATACATATATTATACATATATGTATTTTATTATAATTATAATATATTTATTATTCATTATTATTATGTTATTAATATACAATACTACTATATTATTATATATAGGTATTTCTCATCCTATTTATCTATCATGCATATTATTTTTATATTATTTATATTATTATTACTAGTTCTCATTTATATTTACATATAAATATATGATTATTTATTATACTTATTATTTACATACATATAACTATTTTATTTATATTATATATTATATATATATATTTTTTATATTTATAATAAATTTATTATACAATAATATTTCAAAATTTTATTCCCTTATATATATAATTACTTATTTTTACAAAAGAAAAAAAGAAGAGATTATTTCAATGATTTAAAAGCAATATGTACAAAATTACCCAAAATTAGGCTGGAAATGATACTAAAAATATGCATAATTTGTTATTCATCAGATGCGGTGTTCTTCGAGGATAAGTTCCTCAAAGATAAGAACTTAACAATCACAGGTATGCAAGCAACTATTACTGAAGAAGATCCTACTTCAGTACCGAGCACCTCCTATTCCGTTTCGGTAGATAACTCTGGCCTAGAGTCTAGGAGAACTTCTGTGAGAGAGCGAATTCCACGAACCTTCGGTAGTGACTTTGTGACCTACCACGTTGAGGCCGATCCATCCACCTATAAGGAAGCGATGAGATCCAGGGATTCACTACTCTGGAAAGAAGCTATAGATGAAGAGATGAGTTCTCTTCTTCAGAATAACACCTGGACGTTGGTTGATAAGCCAAAATGGGCTAAAACCGTAGGGTGTAAGTGGGTTCTGAAAAAGAAATTGAATCCTGATGGTAGCGTAGCTAAGTATAAAGCACGCCTGGTGGCTAAAGGTTTCACACAAGTAAGCGGAGTAGATTACTTTGATGTCTACTCACCCATGTGTCACTTAGCAACCATTCGGGTTCTCCTTGCTATTGCATCTATTGAGCACTTTGTTGTTCATCAGTTGGATGTTAAGACTGTGTTCTTGAACGGAGATCTGACCGAAGAGATCTACATGAGTCAACCTGAAGGTTTCATTGTAGACGGTCACGAAACGAAAGTCTGTAAACTTCTTAAGTCTTTATACGGACTAAAGCAAGCACCGAAATTATGGCATGAGAAGTTCGACTATAGTGTAAAGAACATGAGATTCATGTCGAGTCTTTCGGATAAATGTCTTTACATACGTAATAGATCGGATAAAGTCGCCATAATATGCTTGTACGTGGATGATATGCTTATTCTGGGGTCTGATCAATCTGAAATGGATGACGTTAAGTGAGATCTCATAAAAGAATTTAGCATTAAAGACCTAGGTGTAGCTAACACTATACTAGGCATGCAAGTGAGCTTTGGGAAAATGGTATTTCCCTAAGTCAAAGCCACTACATAAAGTCCTTGTTGGACACGTGGGGATACAGTGCCAGTAGCGCATCTGAGACACCATACGACTACACTAACCGCCTAAAGCCCAATGAAGGAGCTATGGTTAGACAGTTAGATTATTCTAAACTGCTTGGTAGCCTCATGTATGTCATGGTCTGCACTAGACCTGACATAGCCTTTACGGTCGGCATGTTGTGCAGATTCACTAGTAATCCGGGTAAAGACCATTGGAACGCCTTGGGTAGGCTCATGCGATACTTAAAGCACACTCAAAAGTATGCTTTAGTTTACACTGGTCAGCCTTCAGTTCTTGAAGGTTATTCTGATGCATCATGGTGCTCAGAATTAAACGACAGCAAGTCCACTAGTGGTTTTGTGTTTACACTAGGAGGAGCAGCTGTAGCCTGGAAGTCTAAGAGGCAATCCTGTATTGCTCTCTCTTCTATGGAATCCAAACTCTACGCTCTTGCGTCAGCAGGAGAAGAAGCCGAATGACTGAGAGATTTGGTGATGGACATTCCTTTGTCGATCCTGAAAATGAGTTCTGTTGCAGTTTACTGCGACAATCAGGCTACTAAAATGATTGCTACGAACACTTTGTTCAATGGCAAAAGAAGACATCTCAGGCTGAAACAATCCTGGTTGACCTCTCTCACAAGTCAAGGGATTATGTCCCTTATTGATGTGAGATCGAAAGATAATGTTGCAGACCCTTTGACCAAAGGATTGAATAGAGCTCTCACAATCAAAACATCGGGGGAAATAGGATTAAAGTTCATAGAAATATGAAACTTTCCTCCGCAATTTATGTTTTAACAGTGAGAACCTAGTCGCAACATTCAAGCATCTAAAAACAGACTGAAAACCCAAATAATTTCTTGATGAAAACCCAAGATGGTCTGGTGCCGGTTATTCCACATTTGATAACCAAGCAACTTTCTCATTGTAAGTTGATGTAAGAATTATTCAACTGGAAATTGAAAGTCGTTGTAAATGTTAATCTAAACATTATTGGTCACAGCACATTATTCCATATTTGATAATGTTGCACGTGATGCGTGCCCACATGTGTTGGTGAGGCACATAGTGATCAGTAATGAGCAAGATAACGGGTCTAGTCCTAGTTAGACTGGATGAGATGCTGACAGAGTTACTTCACCGTTGTTAGAAGTGCTAAGCTCATTTAGTAAGAGCTAGTTTACTTTAAACGTTACTGCATACGATTATGAATTCATAGAGTCTGACTCGTGAAATTCCTTGCAGGCTACAGTGGAGATTATGGAGGAGATGTAGACATGGACATGGATGATGATGATCTACTAGACGAGTAGAATCATCAAACGTTTTATTTCATGTTATGTTTTGTAATAATTATTCAGACTATATTTTGGGATAGAATCTATTATTTTCTGACTTGCCGTTTAGGCAAAAATCTTTTCATATGTTGATTAGTATGATCTATCTTAAATGCTTTGTTTAGTTTGTTTATTATTTTGTCTACTCTCCAGCACCCCGAAACGTTACGTTATTTGTCACAAATATAAGAGGAGATTGTAAGTGTATATTCAGACGAATAACGAGCTCGGGGGCTATGCGTATGGAAACCCTAGGTATTCTACTATATATACCTAGCTGGAGGCAACGGAGAGATAGTTCCACTTAGACTTCCTCCGGATGTTTTGAGCAACCCCTCACAGTATTTCGCTTAGGGTTTAGGGTTTCTGTAAAGGGGTTTTAGTGTGCATGAGTTGTTTACAAGCATAAAGATTGGAATATATTGTTTTGTTTAGCTAATTTTTATAACTATGAAACAATCAAATTTTTTTGTTCTTGAAATGCATTATTCCGGATATTCTCTACATTAGGCTTTTGAATGTTTGAATCAACTAATGAACTTGTGGCTTTTGAACATCCATGCAAACCGTTGTTGGCGGATTCACTTCTTTGGGTGGATAATATACCCAAGTCTAAGATATCCTTATTAAAGGCTGTTGACCACTTACTTTTAACTTTGTGTAGATCCTCCAACCACCTGTTATTCTCCAAGTGTCCCTTTGAAATCATTGCATTCCAATGAGCATCGAACTAACCCTCCGAATCACATTTGCTCATGCAATGATAAAATAAGGATCGTATATTCTTGTCATGGTTGAAGGTTGGCACCTTAGACAGGGCTTTTTTGGAAATATGCCACTGACACAGCCTGTGACGACTACTGCTGAAAACTCTAGCAATCGCAACCGCCATGGCTTGATCTTGATCTGTGAATATTGTTGTTGGTTGCTTCCCGCCAACAAATCTCAAAAACGTCTCAAATACCCAGCAAAAAGATTCAATTGTCTCCGCGGCTATAAAGGCCCCACCAACTAACACATTTTGCCAATGATGATTCACCGCGATGAAAGGAGCACAAGCTAAGTTATATTTGTTAAGGCGTTAGGTTGTATCAAAAATAATCACATCGCCAAAACTGTCGTAGTCAATTTTACTACGACCGTCCATCCAAAACAAAACTTGTAAGCCTATTAAACTCATCGGTTTGGACATCAAAAGAAAACAAACTATCTTCCATTTGTCTATCCTTAAATAGTTTCAACAAACTATTCGAGTCGCCGGCTTCTATAAGTGCAGCTCTTTCTCGCTGAACATAGTTGTACGCATCGCTTTTTGAAAATCCAACATTTTCAAAACCACCCACCTCCCCGATAATAAACATGTACGCATCAGACGTCCTTATGCCTACTCCAGTTAAATTCTTCAGAAGACTGCCTTGATCATCAGATACTTTCCGATTAGACCGCAACAAATGAATATCCTTTTCCAAAACCAAAGGATGATTGTGCTCTTCAACAAATTTGGTTACTTTCCAATTCTTTCCCTCTACATCTGCGGTGAACTGTATGCATGCCTTACATCCAGTGAGAGTATCTAGTTTGTGATATTTCTTTGAACCTTCGGCACCTTGCACGGTTGGAAGGGAGCGCTTCAAACCAGCTTTGGAACACGAGTACTCTCTAATCTTTATAATCCGAGTATGTGTCCAGTACCAAATATGTTGCTTACGAATGCTAAAACCAACACGGTGAGCGTAATCGCTGTTGAAACCAGTTTCCCGGCTTCAGCGTTCGATAATAGGGGTAGGCAGCTTACCCTTACTTATCTCAGGTAAAGTCGGACGACTAGTCACTTAGAGCCTAAGAACCTCTCTACTGTTGGATTCAGGTGAAAACAGACCCCCCGAGCTGCAGCGAGGAGGTCCCGCCACTAACCCGAAAGACCCGAAGATCTTCCCCTCCCAAGCCAATGCTGAGCCTGGGCACCTCGGAGAGCACTCGCAACACCTGACCGTTGGCCTGAAAGACTTGGCGAACGGAAGGCAGGGTCACTAGCTAACCGAACACACTAAGGGGGGTGGGGGTCTATTTATAGACTTTCACAAAATGGGCTACGGATAGCCAAGATTCTGCTATCCGCAGCTCCCTGCCGCCTTCGACTTGACATCTCGACCCAAGAAGGGGAGGGGGCGAGTGGAACCTGAAACATCCACTCCCGCCTCCTTCAGAGGTCCGAAGAACCTTACACGGGACCCCACTTGCCCCAAAAGAAAAGGGTGAGTGGGGTCTCCCCCCACTCGCCCCCTAAGGGGCGGGCGAGTGGGCCTCCCCCCACTCGCCCCCTAAGGGGCGGGCTTAGGGGGCGGGCGAGTGGGGCCTCCCCCCACTCCCCCCCTAAGGGGCGGGCGAGTAGGAGGGGGGTCTCCCCCCACCCGCCCCCAAGGGGGAGAGTGGGGCCTTCCCCCACTCGCCCCCTAAGGGGAGGGCGAGTGGGGAGGGGGTCTCGGGGGCGAGTGGGGCCTTCCCCCACTCGCCCGCCCCTCGAGTGGGGCCTTCCCCCCACTCGCCCCCTAAGGGGCGGGCGAGTGGGGAGAGGGTCTCCCCCCACCCGCCCCGAAGGGGGCGAGTGGGTCCTTCCCCCACTCGCCCCCTAAGGGGCGGGCGAGTGGGGAGGGGGTCTCCCCCCACCCGCCCCCAAGGGGGCGAGTGGGGCCTTCCCCCACTCGCCCCCTAAGGGGCGGGCGAGTGGGGAGGGGGTCTCCCCCCACCCGCCCCCAAGGGGGCGCGTGGGGCCTTCCCCCACTCGCCCCCCTAACGGGCGGGCGAGTGGGTCCTTCCCCCACTCGCCCCCTAAGGGGCGGGCGAGTGGGGCCTTCCCCCACTCGCCCCCCTAAGGGGCGGGCGAGTGGGGCCTTCCCCCACTCGCCCCCCTAACGGCGAGCGAGTGGGGCCTCCCCCACTCGCCCCCCTAAGGGGCGGGCAAGTGGGGAGGGATTACGGTCGCCTCCGATTGTTCGAGCGGCCATTTTGCCCTGTTATGGTCATCTTCATTATTGCGACCATGTACACGTTGCGCTGCATGCGTTCGACAAATATGAGGTCTGTACTTTCTTTCTGGGCGAACGGCATCCAGTCGCTCTTGAGCGGTCGCTCCACTCATCTCGGCCACCCTCCCCTTCGGTTGGGTCTCGACGAATTACGGGTTATACACAATCCCCGCTTTTTTCGGGTTCGACACGAGCCCGGAAAAACAATGGATGGCCCGTGGTTCGGAGAGACCAACGATGAGAACTCGAGGGTTGAACTATTTCAAAAACGTTTCAAACTAAACTTAACGTAAGAGTGGTAACCCCTTCTCTACTTAACAACCCTCCTGTGAGCCGAGCTTAACGGGAGGCGGAGACAACTCAACACCTTCCAGAGAGTCGAACTCAACTAGAAGTGGAGGCAACTTTCAAGAACCCGCGCCCCGGTCTCTCGGGTTTGCACACTGTTTTTTGTTAATTTAGCTAGCACTACCGTTTCGTCTCCCTGGGATCTGTTAGCTAAAGATAAATAAATCGCTCGACTCTCAGAGTGAGTTATTCTGCCCTGCCGGCATCAACAAGCCCGGTCAGCGGTCTCTTCTCGGGGCTAAACTTACTCGGCTTCTCCGAGAGGTCAACCTGTCCTGCCAGCTAGTGGGAGCCTGGTCAGCGGAACCATCTCGGGGCCTTAACCAACATGAATCACCTGCCTCTCCGAGTGAGTTCTCCTGTCCTGCCGGCATCAACTAGCCCGGTCAGCGGTCTCTTCTCGGGGCCTTAACCAACATGAACTACCTGCCTCTCCGAGTGAGTTCTCCTGCCCTGCCGGCATCAACTAGCCTGGTCAGCGGTCTCTTCTCGGAGCTTTAACCAAATTCCTCGCCTCTCCGAGTGAGTTCTCCTGCCCTGCCAGCATCAACTAGCCTGGTCAGCGGTCTTTTCTCGGGGATTTAACCAAATTCCTTGCCTCTCCAAGTGAGTTCTCCTGCCCTGCCAACATCAACTAGCCTGGTCAGCGGTCTCTTCTCGGGGCCTTAACCAAATTCCTCGCCTCTCCGAGTGAGTTCTCCTGCCCTGCCAGCATCAACTAGCCTGGTCAACGGTCTCTTCTCGGGGCCTTAACAATATTCCTTGCCTCTCCGAGTGAGTTCTCCTGCCCTGCCAACATCAACTAGCCTGGTCAGCGGTCTCTTCTCGGGGCCTTAACCAAATTCCTCGCCTCTCCGAGTGAGTTCTCCTGCCCTGCCAGCATCAACTAGCCTGGTCAGCGGTCTCTTCTCGGGGCCTTAACCAAATTCCTTGCCTCTCCGAGTGAGTTCTCCTGCCCTGCCAGCATCAACTAGCCAGGTCAGCGATCTCTTCTCGGGGCTTTAACCAAATTCCTCGCCTCTCCGAGTGAGTTCTCCTGCCCTGCCAGCATCAACTAGCCTGGTCAGCGGTCTCTTCTCGGGGCCTTAACCAAATTCCTCGCCTCTCCGAGTGAGTTCTCCTGCCCTGCCAGCATCAACTAGCCTGGTCAGCGGTCTCTTCTCGGGGCCTTAACCAAATTCCTCGCCTCTCCGAGTGAGTTCTCCTGCCCTGCCAGCATCAACTAGTCTGGTCAGCGGTCTCTTCTCGGGGCCTTAACCAAATTCCTTGCCTCTCCGAGTGAGTTCTCCTGCCCTGCCAGCATCAACTAGCCTGGTCAGCGGTCTCTTCTCGGGGCTTTAACCAAATTCCTCGCCTCTCCGAGTGAGTTCTCCTGCCCTGCCAGCATCAACTAGCCTGGTCAGCGGTCTCTTCTCGGGGCCTTAACCAAATTCCTCGCCTCTCCGAGTGAGTTCTCCTGCCCTGTCAGCATCAACTAGCCTGGTCAGCGATCTCTTCTCGGGGCCTTAACCAAATTCCTCGCCTCTCCGAGTGAGTTCTCCTGCCCTGCCAGCATCAACTAGCCTGGTCAGCGGTCTCTTCTCGGGGCCTTAACCAAATTCCTTGCCTCTCCGAGTGAGTTCTCCTGCCCTGCCAGCATCAACTAGCCTGGTCAGCGGTCTTTTCTCGGGGCTTTAACCAAATTCCTCGCCTCTCCGAGTGAGTTCTCCTGCCCTGCCAGCATCAACTAGCCTGGTCAGCGGTCTCTTCTCGGGGCCTTAACCAAATTCCTTGCCTCTCCAAGTGAGTTCTCCTGCCCTGCCAGCATCAACTAGCCTGGTCAGCGGTCTCTTCTCGGGGCCTTAACCAAATTCCTCGCCTCTCCGAGTGAGTTCTCCTGCCCTGCCAGCATCAACTTGCCTGGTCAGCGGTCTCTTCTCGGGGCCTTAACCAAATTCCTCGCCTCTCCGAGTGAGTTCTCCTGCCCTGCCAGCATCAACTAGCCTGGTCAGCGGTCTCTTCTCGGGGCTTTAACCAAATTCCTTGCCTCTCCAAGTGAGTTCTCCTGCCCTGCCAGCATCAACTAGCCTGGTCAGCGGTCTTTTCTCGGGGCCTTAACCAAATTCCTCGCCTCTCCGAGTGAGTTCTCCTGCCCTGCCAGCATCAACTAGCCTGGTCAGCGGTCTCTTCTCGGGGCTTTAACCAAATTCCTTGCCTCTCCAAGTGAGTTCTCCTGCCCTGCCAGCATCAACTAGCATGGTCAGCGGTCTCTTCTCGGGGCCTTAACCAAATTCCTAGCCTCTCCGAGTGAGTTCTCCTGCCCTGCCAGCATCAACTAGCCTGGTCAGCGGTCTCTTCTTGGGGCCTTAACCAACCTTTTTGACTCTAAACGTTTCTCATTCATCATTAAGAGGCTACATATTTGTTACAATGCGCCTCCTTGCGCCTACTCTGCTACATGCATCTCGGCCAACTCCTTCATTACTTCCTCCTTCTCCTCTAAGTACTTTCTCATCCTCAACATTTGTCAAGGATAGAAACGTTTTAGATCGTCTCCGCTCCAGGTATTTCCAATAGGGATCCCTTCAACATTTTGAAGTCGATACCCCCCTGACTTCAGGGCTTCCAGGATTACATAGGGTCCCTCCCAATTGGGATGGAGCTTTCCTACGTTCGCCGACCTTCCCGCGGCGTCAACCTTTTTGAGAACTAGGTCTCCTGGGACGAATTGTTTGATCCTAATATTTTTGTCAAAGTACCGGGCCATTCGGCGCTTCACTTCCTCTTGTCGAATCACTGCGAGGTCCCGAAGCTCTTCAACCATATCCAACGAGAGCCGCTGTTCCTCCTCATTGTCCATCCTCCAGTCTTCGCCTCCTTCCTTGGCGGCCACAACCCGGGGGGACCTGACCTCGAATTCCACTGGGAGCACAGCTTCAGATCCATGGGAGAGCTTGAACGGTGTTTCTCCCGTCGCCGTGTTGGGTGTTGTTCTCAAGGCCCATAAGACCGAGGGAAGCTGCTCCACCCAGTTTCCCTTCAAGTTCTCCACTTTTTTCTTCAGTAAATTGACTATGACCTTGTTCGCCGCCTCTACCTGCCCGTTGCTCCGAGGATGATGAACGGAGGCGAAACGAAGGTCAATGCCCAACTGACCACAGAAGCTAATGAGTTCCTCACTAGCGAACTGTGGTCCGTTGTCCGTCACTATGGCGAGGGGGAGCCCGTACCTGCAAATTATTTCTCCCCATATAAAGTTTTTTACTACCTGTGAGGTTGTCTTCGCCAAAGCCTTGACCTCCACCCACTTGGAGAAGTAGTCTATCATGACTAATAGGAACCTTCTTTGGCCGCTCGCCTGAGGAAACGGGCTGACCAAGTCCATTCCCCAGATGGCAAAAGGCCAGGGTGCCGTAATTGCTCGAAGCCTTTGCGCGGGCTGGAGTTGGAGTGGCGCGAAGAGCTGGCACTTCTGACATTTCTTTGCAAACTTCATGGTGTCCTCTCGAAGAGTCGGCCAGAAGTATCCCTGCCTCAGCACCCTCTTCTCCAGGGTCCGACTCCCGGAATGGCTTCCGCACTCGCCGGAGTGGATTTCCTCCAAGACCCTTGGAACCTCATCTTCCGTCACACATCTTGCTAGGAGTCCAGTTAGGGTCTTTCTGTACAAGCTTCCTTCACGCATCAGATAGTAGGCAGACTTGTACCTGAACCGCCTCTTATCCGGAACATCTTCTGGGAACTTGCCTGATGCTAGAAAGGCAATGATCGGATCCACCCACGAGGCCCTCTGATCGATCTCCATTAGCTCTCCTTCCTCTATAGATGGACGAAACAACTCCGTCACTACTCGCCCGGCCCGAGGTCCATACTTTGCCAGGGAGTCCGCCCGAGTGTTCTCCTCTCTCGGCACGTGTTGGATTGAGAAGGAGCGGAATTGACTGACGAGGCCTTTGACTTTCACCAAGTACCTTTGAAGGGTTGGCTCTCTAGTCTCAAACTCCCCCCGTACCTGGGATGCCACTACCATCGAATCGGTGAATACTCTAACATCCCGAACTCCCAGTTCGCATGCCAGACGAAGCCCAGCCACCACTGCTTCGTACTCGACCTGGTTGTTGGTGACGGGGAATCGGATGTCAATCGCTTGCTCGATCCTTGTCCCCTGTGGGCTGACCAGGACCACCCCTCCGCCGAGGGAATGTTTCCCTGATGCCCCGTCCACGAACAGCTCCCATGCTACCAACTTGGGAGGTTCCGACTCATCCACCTCGGTTACATACTCCGCTAGAAAGTCCGCTACTACCTGCGCTTTCATTGATAGCCGAGGGACGAAGGTGACATCGAACTCGCTAAGCTCGACAGACCACTTTGCCAACCTGCCCGAGTGCTCCACTCCTTCCATAATACCGCGAAGGGGGTGATCGGTCACTACCTTAACCGAATGCGCCTGGAAGTATGGCCGGAGCTTCCTGGACGAAATGATCAAAGCAAATGCCAGCTTCTCCAGAATGGGGTATCTGAGCTCCGCCTTCTTCAAGACCCGGCTGACATAGTAGATGGGAAGTTGTCTCTTTCCTTCTTCTCGGACTAGGACCGAGCTTACTGCCTCGGTGCCCACCCCAAGATAGAGGAATATGTCTTCTCCTTCTCTCGGTCCTTGCAGCAGTGGAGCTTGCGTTAGCTGCCTCTTCAGGGCTTGGAATGCCGCCTCGCACTCTTGCGACCATTCAAACTTTTGATTTTCCCTTAGAGCTTTGAAGAAGGGTGAGCACTTCTCTCCAGCCCGGGAGAGAAACCTGCTCAACCCTGCCAGCTTCCCTGTCAACCTTTGGATCTCCTTCGCACTCCTTGGCGACTCCAACTCCAAGATGGCTTTGACCTTGTCTGGGTTGGGCTCCACCCCCTCCGGGGTGAGTAGGTGACCAAGGAACTTTCCTCGGCTTGCTCCAAAGACGCACTTCAAAGGGTTAAGTCTCATCTTGAACCTTCGAAGGGTGGCGAAGGTCTCCACCAAATCCTGCAAGTGAGACTCCACGTCCCTGCTCTTAACCATCAAGTCGTCCACATAGACTTCTAGGTTTCTGCCTTTTTGATCCTTGAACACTCGGTCCATCATCCTTTGGTAGGTTGCTCCTGCGTTCTTCAGCCCGAAGGGCATCATCTTATAACAATAACACCCGTCGTCTGTGATAAATGAGACATCCTTAACGTCGGGCGGATGCATTCGGATTTGATGATAGCCAGAGAACGCATCCAAGAAGCTCATTACGGGAAGCCGACAGCTGAGTCCACCAGCGCATCGATTCGGGGTAAGGGATAACAATCTTTTGGACATGCTTTATTTAGCAGAGAGAAGTCGATGCACATCCTCCACTTCCCCCCACTCTTCTTTACCATCACCACGTTGGAGGCCAGCTCGGATACTGCATCTCTTCTACGAACCCTGCATCCAGCAACTTCTCTACTTCCTCCCTGATCGGCCCGGCGAGGGTGGTCGATACAGATCTCTTCTTCTGCCGGATGGGGCGGATGCTTGAGTCAAGGTTGAGGCGATGACACGCCATATTTGCGTCGACACCCGGCATCTCCGCGGCGCTCCATGCGAAGATATCCACATTCTCCTGGATACACCTTCGGACCTTCTCCTGGTCATGTTCGCTCAGCCTCCCGCTGATTTATATCTTCTTCGGCCTTCCGCTGACGCTGACGACCTCCATTCCCCTCACCTCCTCTGCCACTTCCAACCTGGCCAAATCTTCCAACATCTGTTCTACCTTCCCTGCCTCTTCCTCCCCTTCCAGTTGCCACGACTCATCAGGGGGGGAGTTTCTTGGCTCTTCACTTCCAGTCATTCGACCTACTCGAGGTTTTTCCGAACAAGCTGCGTTCCACGCTCACCGCACCAGAATGTTGAAACCAGTTTTCCGGCTTCAGCGTTCGAAAATAGGGGTAGGCAGCTTACCCTTACTTATCTCAAGTAAAGTCGGACGACTAGTCACTTAGAGCCTAAGAACCTCTCTACTGTTGGATTCAGGTGAAAATAGACCCCGCGAGCTGCAGCGAGGAGGTCCCGCCACTAACCCGAATGACCTGAAGATCTTCCCCTCCCAAGCCAATGCTGAGCCTGGGCACCTCGGAGAGCACTCGCAACACCTGACCGTTGGCCTGAAAGACTTGGCGAATGGAAGGCAGGGTCACTAGCTAACTGAACACACTAAGGGGGGTGGGGGTAAGGAGATGTCTACCCTCCCCAAGGTGCCCATGGGGGTCTATTTATAGACTTTCACAAAATGGGCTGCGGATAGCCAAGATTCTGCTATCCGCAGCTCCCTGCCGCCTTCGACTTGACATCTCGACCCAAGAAGGGGAGGGGGCGAATGGAAACTGAAACATCCACTCCCGCCTCCTTCAGAGGTCCGAAGAACCTTACACGGGACCCCACTTGTCCCAAAAGAAAAGGGTGAGTGGGGTCTCCCCCCACTCGCCCCCTAAGGGGCGGGCGAGTGGGGCCTCCCCCCACTCCCCCCCTAAGGGGCGGGCGAGTAGAAGGGGGGTCTCTCCCCACCCGCCCCCAAGGGGGCGAGTGGGGCCTTCCCCCACTCACCCCCTAAGGGGCGGGCGAGTGGGGAGGGGGTCTCCCCCCACCCGCCCCTAAGGGGGCGAGTGGGGCCTTCCCCCACTCGCCCCCCTAAGGGGCGGGCGAGTGGGGCCTTCCCCCCACTCGCCCCCCTAAGGGGCGGGCGAGTGGGGCCTTCCCCCCACTCGCCCCCTAAGGGGCGGGCGAGTGGGGAGAGGGTCTCCCCCCACCCGCCCCCAAGGGGGCGCGTGGGTCCTTCCCTCACTCGCCCCGCGGGCGAGTGGGGAGGGGGCCTCCCCCCACCCGCCCCCAAGGGGGCGAGTGGGGCCTTCCCCCACTCGCCCCCTAAGGGGCGGGCGAGTGGGGAGGGGGTCTCCCCCCACCCGCCCCCAAGGGGGCGAGTGGGGCCTTCCCCCACTCGCCCCCCTAAGGGGCGGGCGAGTGGGGCCTTCCCCCACTCGCCCCCCTAAGGGGCGGGCGAGTGGGGCCTTCCCCCACTCGCCCCCCTAAGGGCGAGCGAGTGGGGCCTCCCCCACTCGCCCCCCTAAGGGGCGGGCAAGTGGGGAGGGATTACGGTCGCCTCCGATTGTTCGAGCGGCCATTTTGCCCTGTTATGGTCATCTTCATTATTGCGACCATATACACGTTGCGCTGCATGCGTTCGGCAAATATGAGGTCTGTACTTTCTTTCTGGGCGAACGACATCCAGTCGCTCTTGAGCGGTCGCTCCACTCGTCTCGGCCACCCTCCCCTTCGGTTGGGTCTCGACGAATTACGGGTTATACACAATCCCCGCTTTTTTCGGGTTCGACACGAGCCCGGAAAAACAATGGATGGCCCGTGGTTCGGAGAGACCAACGATGAGAACTCGAGGGTTGAACTATTTCAAAAATGTTTCAAACTAAACTTAACGTAAGAGTGGTAACCCCTTCTCTACTTAACAACCCTCCTGTGAGCCGAGCTTAACGGGAGGCGGAGACAACTCAACACCTTCCAGAGAGTCGAACTCAACTGGAAGTGGAGGCAACTTTCAAGAACCCGCGCCCCGGTCTCTCGGGTTTGCACACTGTTTTTTGCTAATTTAGCTAGCACTACTGTTTCGTCTCCCTGGGATCTGTTAGCTAAAGATAAATAAACCGCTCGCCTCTCAGAGTGAGTTATTCTGCCCTGCCGGCATCAACAAGCCCGGTCAGCGGTCTCTTCTCGGGGCTAAACTTACTCGGCTTCTCCGAGAGGTCAACCTGTCCTGCCAGCTAGTGGGAGCCTGGTCAGCGGAACCATCTCGGGGCCTTAACCAACATGAATCACGTGCTCGCAAAGCACTCCAAACTCCTCTCGCGCAGCAGGAGACAAGTCACGGAGATAAAGACACACAGGGCGCATCGATCCAATCTTCGAGCAGCATTCAAAGCCTCAAAAGCACTTAGAGCGCAGCATTCCCCTCTGCAGCAGACAGAAAACTTAGCTCCGTGAGTGGTGGTCTGTCACCCTCCGAACACCTCTCTCTCTCTCTCTCTCTCTCAACAATTATAACGAGAGGCAGCTTGTCGCCCTCGAGTTCTTCAAAAAAGCTCTGTATAACCAACAAATAGTGGAAGTTTTGGTCGGCACAGGCCTGACCGCGTGGTTTTTCACCCAGTTGACGGGTTTTCCACGTTAAAAAAATTGTCTTGTCAGCTTTCCCTTTTCTGTGACTGTGTGCACGCTCGAACGCTCCCGGGCTAAGACGGTTCAATTTAGTCTGATCTACCGGAGCCTTGAGTGGACCGCAACAAGAGTTAAAAAAATAACAACATAAAGCATATAAATTTTAGTTAATATGTTTTTTAGTACTCCAAAATATTTAAAAAATAGACAGTAATTATATGCTTTTTCAAAAAAAAAACTCGCAAGTGTGGACGCCAGGAAAATCTTGGCCCCAAAATTCGGATCAATGCAGCCTGAGGTTACTGATCCTGCGGTCTAACTTCACGGCTCTGATAGCTAAAATAGGAGAGAGAAAATGACTAAGCACACCCCAGGTGCTCCAGCAGGGAGGTCCCACCACGTACCCGGAAGTTTGGGAGAAACTTCCCCTCCGCAACCAAAAGCTGGGCGAGGTACTAGACGGGCATGGATTTGGCGAGTATCCATCTTGGAGGGACCTCGACCACTTCCAAAAGTGTCATTTCTAGTACCCCTGGAGGTCTATTTATAGAGAAATCCTAAGGGGGGGGGGGGGGGGGGGTACAGGCGAGTATACTGCCTCTGCTCGCGAGTTACAAGGGCTACTCGCCCATACTCGCGAGATACTCGCCCATACTCGCGAGATACTCGCCCAAGCTCGCTCTGCTCGACCCTTGCTCGCCTCTGCTCGCCCCTTGCTCGCCATACTCGCCCCTTGCTCGCCATACTCTCCCCTTGCTCGCCATACTCGCCCCTTGCTCCTGCTGGCTGAGTTTTCTTGTGTCTTGGACTGCCGGCTTCTGCGCTGACCTTTTGACCTTGAGTGGGCGGGCGAGTGGGGAGGGGGTCTCCCCCCACCCGCCCCCAAGGGGGCGAGTGGGGCCTTCCCCCACTCGCCCCCCTAAGGGGCGGGCGAGTGGGGCCTTCCCCCACTCGCCCTCCTAAGGTCGAGCGAGTGGGGCCTCCCCCACTCGCCCCCCTAAGGGGCGGGCAAGTGGGGAGGGATTACGGTCGCCTCCGATTGTTCGAGCGGCCATTTTGCCCTGTTATGGTCATCTTCATTATTGCGACCATGTACACGTTGCGCTGCATGCGTTCGGCAAATATGAGGTCTGTACTTTCTTTCTGGGCGAACGGCATCCAGTCGCTCTTGAGCGGTCGCTCCACTCGTCTCGTCCACCCTCCCCTTCGGTTGGGTCTCGACGAATTACGGGTTATACACAATCCCCGCTTTTTTCGGGTTCGACACGAGCCCGGAAAAACAATGGATGGCCCGTGGTTCGGAGAGACCAACGATGAGAACTCGAGGGTTGAACTATTTCAAAAATGTTTCAAACTAAACTTAACGTAAGAGTGGTAACCCCTTCTCTACTTAACAACCCTCCTGTGAGCCGAGCTTAACGGGAGGCGGAGACAACTCAACACCTTCCAGAGAGTCGAACTCAACTGGAAGTGGAGGCAACTTTCAAGAACCCGCGCCCCGGTCTCTCGGGTTTGCACACTGTTTTTTGCTAATTTAGCTAGCACTACTGTTTCGTCTCCCTGGGATCTGTTAGCTAAAGATAAATAAACCGCTCGCCTCTCAGAGTGAGTTATTCTGCCCTGCCGGCATCAACAAGCCCGGTCAGCGGTCTCTTCTCGGGGCTAAACTTACTCGGCTTCTCCGAGAGGTCAACCTGTCCTGCCAGCTAGTGGGAGCCTGGTCAGCGGAACCATCTCGGGGCCTTAACCAACATGAATCACGTGCTCGCAAAGCACTCCAAACTCCTCTCGAGCAGCAGGAGACAAGTCACGGAGATAAAGACGCACAGGGCGCATCGATCCAATCTTCGAGCAGCATTCAAAGCCTCAAAAGCACTTAGAGCGCAGCATTCCCCTCTGCAGCAGACAGAAACCTTAGCTCCGTGAGCGGTGGTCTGTCACCCTCCGAACACCTCTCTCTCTCTCTCTCAACAATTATAACGAGAGGCAGCTTGTCGCTCTCGAGTTCTTCAAAAAAGCTCTGTACAACCAACAAATAGTAGAAGTTTTGGTCGGCACAGGCCTGACCGCGTGGTTTTTCACCCAGTTGACGAGTTTTCCACGTTAAAAAAATTGTCTTGTCAGCTTTCCCTTTTCTGTGACTGTGTGCACACTCGAACGCTCCCGGGCTAAGACGGTTCAATTTAGTCTGATCTACCGGAGCCTTGAGTGGACCGCAACAAGAGTTAAAAAAATAACAACATAAAGCATATAAAATTTAGTTAATATGTTTTTTAGTACTCCAAAATATTTAAAAAATAGACAGTAATTATATGCTTTTTCAAAAAAAAAAAACTCGCAAGTGTGGACGCCAGGAAAATCCTGGCCCTAAAATTCGGATCAATGCAGCCTGAGGTTACTGATCCTGCGGTCTAACTTCACGGCTCTGATAGCTAAAATAGGAGAGAGAAAATGACTAAGCACACCCCAGGTGCTCCAGCAGGGAGGTCCCACCACGTACCCGGAAGTTTGGGAGAAACTTCCCCTCCGCAACCAAAAGCTGGGCGAGGTACTAGACGGGCATGGATTTGGCGAGTATCCGGCTTGGGGGGACCTCGACCATTTCCAAAAGTGTCATTTCTAGTACCCCTGGAGGTCTATTTATAGAGAAATCCTAAGGGGGGGGGGGGGGGGGGTACAGGCGAGTATACTGCCTCTGCTCGCGAGTTACAAGGGCTACTCGCCCATACTCGCGAGATACTCGCCCATACTCGCGAGATACTCGCCCAAGCTCGCCTCTGCTCGCCCCTTGCTCGCCATACTCGCCCCTTGCTCGCCATACTCGCCCCTTGCTCGCCATACTCTCCCCTTGCTCGCCATACTCGCCCCTTGCTCCTGCTGGCTGAGTTTTCTTGTGTCTTGGACTGCCGGCTTCTGTGCTGACCTTTTGACCTTGACTTCTGCCTACGTGACTTTGAATGGGCCTACCCTCAGAGAATGAGGGTTGTACAGCAAGTGTGCTCCGTCTTGAACATTAACCGCATAATAATAATAAATATAGTTAACGAATTATATGTTTATGTTTACATTAATTATTGAATGCCGCAATTTATTATACATGTGATATTTCATCAGTTGATGTGCAATATAGTGTAGTCCTTGATAGCAGACATTTTAGTAGCTCCCGCTTCTTCAAATGTAGTAGGTGTAATATATGTTTGGATTTGCACTGATAGACCTTGGACGATTGTTTGGCAGCTCATATGCCTCTGGATGAACAAAACAATCATTCTCATCACATTCATCAAACTTCGGATCCGAACACGATGAATGTCTTCTAATATAGTTATACAACGACGTCATCGTGGCCACCACAATGACACACTTCTTTAAGAAATCATACTGAGATATTTTGCTAAGTATGACTCACTTTTTCTTTCATAAACCAAAGCTCATTTCGATCACACTATGAAGTGAAGAGTGCACTTTGTTAAATATTTCGCGACGTCCTTCTAATGGGCAATTCCCTTCAGCAAAGTCCGATAAGTAATATCTAGTTTTTGGAAATGGTTTCAAAATTACATTTTTCAATGAATAATCAACGTACACAAGATAATATTTACCTTAAATATTGAAAAATATTGGATAATATAAAATGTGCATTTAATTTAAATAATCATATAGAATACAAAATGCGTGTACGTACCTTGTGGTAAAAATAGAAATTTACTTATCAGATCTCTTACTGCACTGTCATGTACAGAACCCTCACAACCAGAAACAACATATGTAAAACACATAGTGAAATCGCAAACCACCATCACATTCTGAGTCGTGCTACCATGACGACCAATGTACGACACTTGATTTTCAACAAGAATACGTGCATCAACGTGTGTACCATCAATTGCTCCAATACAAACCTTGAAAATGTCATATATCTTTCGTCATTTCGTATATGTGAAGGAGTAGTAGCCTGAAATTGTGGGATCAGTAGAGGCTATGATGTGAATTGATGTGTCACGAAAAATCTATCATGAAGATCGAACCGACTTATAGTTTTCGTAGGATGTTGGAATCGTTCACTTGTTTCTCGGATGGAGTCATTGTGGTCCAAAATGTAAATTGTTATTCTCAACACCTCACGAGCAGCGGTTCTGTGTTCCTTTTAAACCGTGATTTTGTTCTAACGATGTGAGTAAATTAACAAAAATTACCTTGGTCATTCGAAACATATTGTAAAACCTCCTTCGATGTCCGGCTAATAACTCAAATACCCACTTATCCCCAGCAAGAGATAACGTCATACAATGTGTTTTATCACAAAACAAAAACATATACTCACTGATCACACATATGTTGGATGTTACGAAATTGACAAAGTGAGCACAATCTTGTCTATGATTTGCACAATAATTTTACACTAATTTTTCATCATCGGACATGCACACTTAATCATCATGATTCTCTGTTGTCATTTTAGTGGCCTAAAAAGTGAAATAACAGCAGAAGGGCTTCCTCGGGTGAATTGACTGAATTCCAAAAAAAACAGTAGTAGAAGGTTTTCCTGGAGGCTGGAGTGAATTCAAAAAAAAAACAATAGTAGAAGGGCTTCGTGGAGTGAATTCCAGTAAAAAAAACTTTAGCAAAATCTGCAGTTAATTCCAGACAAAGAAAAAACTAGAGTGTTCTGGGGAAAATGATTCAAGATACTAGAAAATCCGGCATATGATCTCAACTTTAGTAGAAAATTTTGATGCAGGTCCACGAAAAAAAACTACAGATTCCTGGAAACATAGCCTAGATCAACTACAGATCACAGTTCTTAGAGATGCAGGTAGACATTGTTAGTTTTATTATTTATAATATGTCCGCGCGTGTCAGGACCGACTCGGAACGACCCGATGGGTTCCGTGTCACTAGGGTGTTGCTCTACGCTGAAGATACTATAAAGACCCATTCCACATGTTGATGAGGTCTTGTGAACTATCTTGAGCGGAGAGCTAACAGACATAAGTGCGAGACAAATTTCAGCTATTGGAAATTCACTACGAAGAAGATTTTAACCCAAGAAAATGGGGCTTACGTGATCAATTAAATAAATGGAATACCTGTGCAATAACATGCATACAAAGTGGCCAAGTTCAAAAGAGTGGGTTCACAGCCGAAATAGTATATAAAATATTTAAAAGGTCATAAAAATAGAGATAAGTTGAGAAAAGAAATTATGCTTACCTCGTTCATCTTCCAACTCCTTCGCACAAGAATGTCCGACTGATTAATGGTGCAGTAAATGACGAAGTTGGGAATAAGTTTCTGTTCTTCTTCCCGAAATAGAGATGAGATTGAATATATCGCCAATTAGTAATCTGCGAATGTTAAGCGGGAAAAGAAAACGCCCGCTTCCCGCAAAAATAAAACGACATGCGTCAAAGTCACGGGAGCCCCGGACACAGATCTGTGTCGGGGGCTCGGACCCAAAAAATTCTCCTAACTAAGATTTTGTTTGGCGCGGTTTTTTTGCTCCCTTGATTTTGGACAAGACAATGGCCGCCACAAAGAAAAGAGAACTAATTCTGAGCACAATGGTCGGACGTTCACGAACGACAGTTCATAACAACTGCGTTCGTTTGTGACCGCGACCACCTTGCCAAACGGAGCCTAAGCCTCCGAGTTATTGCGTTCGTTTTTACATTAAAATATATAAATGATTGCTAAGAATAATATCAGAAATATTTCTAGGGATCAAAATGTAATTAAAACTAAAATTTAAAGTTTGTCCAGCCAAAATTGAACCGGGGTTAGGCCAGGCTGGGTTCAACCATGCACTGACATTTGGGGGTGACAATTTTGGGACCGGACTTCGTTCTGAAATTCAAGTTCGGGAAGTGCGCTTTTCAACCGCGTGAAGAAACTACTAAGACCAAAACTAAAAAAATCAGAGGAGAACTAAAAAATCAGAAGCATAAAAGCCGACGGAGTTCCTCTGGATTTTGTGCGGGAACTCCACCGCGATGGCTTGTTTTTATATTTTTTTTTTCTTTTTGTTTTTTTGTCCTCTAGCGAATAAATTTAGGTAGCCGTTGAATTGATGGAATTAAAGGGTCTCACGCCGTTGGATTGAACTTCACGCTGGAGTTCCCGCACGAAATCTAGAGGATCCGGATCCCTCAATAATTGAGCAAGAGTGAAATCCAAAATCTGGAGTCCGGACGCGAAAACCTTGCCATTTCGGGGGGCCTTTGAGAATATTGGGAGGCTGCAATCAGAAAATTAAGGGTGCTGTTATAAGCAAACCCTTTTTGGTTGCTAGCAAACCAATTTCTATGAGTTATTACGCGCCTTTTGAAAATATGTTTTGTACATGCATTTTTAGGAAAAGTGTTCAACACGAAAATTGTAGATCTCGTCGAGATCTACAACTTTCGTGTTGAACACTTTTCCTAAAAATGCATGTACAAGACGTATTTTCTTGTTATTTTCAAAAATTCACTATAGTTACTATGAGGGCGATTTTAAGGTCTTAGTGCTACCAAGGCACTCACAAATATAGCTGTCACGGTTCCGGTTCGGTTTCGGTTCTATTAAAACCGTGAACCGAACCGCTAAGGTAACGGTTCTTCAAATTAGAACCAAAACCGTATTTGGTTTGACCGGTTCCGGTTCTGGTTCCGGTTCCAGCATAATTTTTGGAACCGTCGTGTTAACGGTTCCGGTTACGGTTCAACAAGAACCAAAACCAAACCGGTCACTAACGGTTCGGTCCGGTTCTATGCGGTTCGGTTCCAACTAAAACCAAATTCAAACTTCGTGGAATGAATGAGGGTGGTTAAAAATAAAAAAAAACAGAGGGGAAAAGTATACCCGTTCGTTTTTTTTTTGCAAGAGGGACTTCGAAGTCAGAGGCCCGGGCGCAGAAATTTTGCGTTACCCCAAGGCGGAGTACTTTTTATATAATATATAGTAAGTTTGGCTGAAAGTTAAAAACTAAAACCACAAAATTGCATCAGACCGCACCGATTTTAAAAATTCAAAGATCATGATCATGTAATGTTGATGCAATGTTCATGTTGCTGAAGATCACGACTCAACATAGGGTAAAGAACTTTGAATTATTGCTCTTGAAATCTTATTTTACAATTAAAATTGTTTGAAGAATATATTAGTTAATTCAATTTAACTAATTTATCAGCAACAATTAGATTTGTCTTTCATGATTACTATTAAATATTAGTTGTATATCCTCTATATTTTTAAAACAAAATATTTCGGAAAAATATGTGAGTAAAATTGAAAATAAATTATATGACTGTACAAAATTGAAAGTACACCGCAATAACCGACTCCAAATCGCACTAATGTCAAACCACACAACACGGTTTTGGTGTGGTGCGATTTTGTTCAGTCCAAAACAGACCCCCTTTGTTGAGATTGCGGTTGTGGTTCGGTTCTGCTTCGGTCCGGTTCGGATCGGTTCTAAAAATCTTGAAACCGCTTGAGACTTGTATATTGCGGTTCCGGTTCCGGTTCCGGTTCCGGTCCGGATAATAAAATGAAAGAATCACACCCAGATCAATGTTGTTCACGGTTCCAAAATTCAAACCGGAACCCAAATAATTCGCGAACGGTTCGGTCCGGTTCTTTGCGGTTCCGGTTCGATTCCGGTTCGATTTACGGTTTTCGGTTTTAAGTGACAGCTTTACTCACAAATAATAATAAATATTATTTGATTTTGTTTTACCAGAAAAATAAGAAAGAAGAAAGACCGTCGCAATTGACCAGGCTTGCACTACAAAGTCATTAGCAGTACTATAAATAATTACCTGAATAGACATATAAATATAATTCTATTTTATTCATTAATAATCATGATCTTCCACCTTATATATTATTTATTATTATCTAGCAATACTAAAAGTAATATACACAATCCCAGATTCCCAGATAATATAAGTACAAAACGAGAAACAAATTATTTGAATTTTGAAATATTATTTATTCCCTTTTAATGGACGGCCATCACCCCATAATTTAAGTATTTTACCAAATCAATTTTGTAATTATATTATTCCGATATATTCAGCGGTTGCAAATCATGATTAACAACGACCCGTTATTTTTTCAACCTATTATTAATTTATTATACACAAATTATTTTTTTAGCAAATGAGAAAATTTATTAAAAAAACAATTTGAAAATAATGTGACTGTCATACAAAGAGCAACGCTCCGAACCTTACTCGTGCAAAAAGTAGAACCGGCCGTAGAACCGTTTCAAGGGAGGATAGCCTCGTGGCGATGATGAGAATAATTCTGAAAAGTTGTCGCATTCTGAGATGTTTGATTTTTCTGGCGGGCATCCGCCACCACCATCACTAGCTAGCCGCCTCTACTCCAATGATCGCGAGCAGTCCACTCAGATCGGCCTAAGGGGGGAAATTGTCAGACTATCAAGATCATCAATCCAAAAGACACAATCTGAACCATCATATTCGTTAGGAGGGTGAATACCATTAAACACCTCTTTAAAAAATTACAAGAGGGGTTCAATCCTACATTTTAATGGCGGAAGTTTTGAGAGGGATTTAGAGCTTCCTACGCAGCCAAATGTCATAGCAAACTGTACCATGCTACACACAATGAAGGCGTGAGATCCAGGAGATCGCAAGAAAGAATTCACAGTTCCACGTGGAGGTTTCTGTGACGAGCGGGGCGAGATCGAGCGCGTCTTTTGTGTAACTTTCATGGAACTATAGTTAAGTGGGAGATAATCATGAGATTAGCGTGAGCAATCTCAAGAAATGAGCGGAGTTTTTATTTAGAGCAATGTTAAATGCAGGCCGATTTTGGTTATATGCAGACCGCGAATATATGGAGGCCAAAAAATTACTCATGCAGGCCAAATTTCATATTTACATACTATATTCAAAAATTAAATTAATATTTTTCTAAATAAATCACCAAGCAAAATAGCATTCATAAAATAAGTAAGTAAAATATCATGCGTGCGAGGAGAGAGAGAGATCGCCGCCATCGCCGATGTCGCCGTCATCGCCGACGTCGCCGACGTCGCCGCCATCGCCGGCCTCGCCGACGACTCGCAATCGTCGCCATCGCCGCCATCGCCGACGACATCGCGGACGCCGTCGTCGCCGACGGCGTCGCGGACGCCGCCATCGCCGACGACGTCGCGATCATCGCCATCGCCGTCATCTCCGTCATCGATGTCATCGCCGTCATCGCCGCCATCGACGACATCGCCGCCATCGCCGACGAAGTCGCGATCATCGCCATCGCCGTAGCAAATACCCATGAATAGCTTTAGGCTCAGTTGTAATTTAAAAACACATCGGACTCGGACAAACGAGTAAACTCTTTGGGGACACGGTTACATGGAAGGAAAAAACACATAAAATTAAACTACTCCAATCATTTTTCCTGAAGTTTTAAAAGGAAAAATGATATCTTTTTTAAAAAAATTGTGGCCTGCATATAGCTAAAACTGGCCTGCATTTAACATCGCTCTTTTTAAAAACTTGTAACCTGCATATAGCCAAAACTGGCCTGCGTTTAACATCACTCTTTATTTATACGAGCATCTTCGCACGGGATACGCCCGTGCTCGATGCTCTCGGGCGGCCTTCGGCCGCATTCATGCGGGCTTCGCCCGCAACCAAGCGGGCTTCGCCCGCTTGTCATTGAAGGCGGGCTTCGCCCGCCCCCTCGGCGTCGGACAATCGTGCACCTCGCAAGCCCCCGTGCACAACAGTACCTCGACCACAATAGTACTCAGCTTTAACATGAACTCCCCGAAGCTTCTAGCCACCTTTCATGGATGGAAACCCTCAAGTAATGATTTGTCATGCAAAAGTGCACGCATAATAGTTGTAGGCCTGCAATTGTTAGTAATGAAATCAAGTAAACCAGCAGTTCTTCTATGATATATACACAGCATTATACATCTTAAAAAGGGCATTTTTTTAAATACAATGGCAGTAATAGTATTATAAGATGGATGGCTAGCTAAAACAATAATTATAGTTTGCGCCCTGGAGGTGATGGGCAATGTCATGGTAGGCCATGTTGCTCTGGTCCTTCTGGAAGAAGATGTGGAAGACGTTGCCGGGGAGCCAAAGCCCGCACTGATCGTCGACGGTTCTGATCACAGCAAAGCAAAAGAAAAACACAGCCGTCTGCGCCGTCATCCCGGAGATAAAGAAGTAGATGGCGTCGCCGAATGTGTGCAGAAGGAGGCCCTCGAGCGGATGGTTGTAAAGGGGTCTGATCGCGTAGGGGACGAACAAACGTTGATGCTGCGAGTGGATGTGATGATATAGGCGACTGTTATGATGCATGTATTGATCCAGAAACTACTGTCATGCGTCCATGACAACCATCGGCACAAAGATCTGAAGTAGCTGGAGTGAGACGGATGGTTGGACGCATTTTGATGTCGTGCTTGAGCTCACGGTTAACTGGCACGAAAAATGAGGTGCTCATCATATTCCGCCATTGTAACATGAATGAAAATTATTTAAGATGATTTGTGTAGCTTATATTTCTAATACTTTGGGCAACACTGCAGAGAAAAAAATAGGAAGGCGCTGCATGAAATTAAAGTTGTACAATAAATAACACTAATATCACAGGAAGTCATGAAGCAGCAGGAGCAGCATCATATGATTGTATATCAGCAATCTATGATATTAACAGCAATATGATGAGGAAATTTGAGAAAGCAAAGAGGAGCTCACTTTATTTCTTATGTCCTCTAATTCCTTCTTAGTTGATCAGCATATGGACAGTTGCTTGAATAGAGCTGCAAGTTGAAATAGGTATATTAAAAATTACAGATATAAGCGTTTTAAAAAACAAACAATTTCACATTTTTTAATCATTCAGGTGCAGTGCAGCGGATGCCGTAGGTGGAATAACCTGAGCGCAGCGGTTGTTTTGTTAGATAAGCAAGAGCTGAAATTAACTGGAGAGAAGAACTGTAGGATTCTGTGAATCACTGAGCACAATAACCAATGGAAAAATCAGTAAAAAACATAAATACAAATCTGTAATGATTTAGCACGAATTGTTGAGCAAAGAGGGATGGGAAGGTACCCGTGGTGAGAGACATAAGATTAGCATTTGAATGAAAGCAGAGGTCTTTCAAGTGTTCTGCGAAACCAGTGAAAACTATAAGTATGAAGCCAAATGGAAGTATACATCAGAACGAATATTATGTGAGGAATGGCTATGAACCTGAAGATGTGTTTTCATGAGAAGTTCCTTAAAGACAACATTTTTGGTGTATGTGCCATGCTGAGAAATGACTGATCTTTTTTTAATTAGAAGTCTAGTACTTGATGAAGACATTCCTCTCGATAAAGCCACATAAAGTTGACCGTGACTAAAAACATGAGTGGGCAAGTAGATGCCAACTGTTCTCAAAGTCTGCCCCTGTGATTTATTGATTGTTAATGCAAAGCTAACCCGAATCGGAAATTGTTTCCGAGTAAGTTCAAAAGGCATCTTTGAATCTTCAGCATTTTTGAGAGGTATACGCGGAAGAAATACCGTTTGTCCTTTATGTTCACCTGTGAGAATTTCTGCTTCAATGATATTTCTTGTGAATTGACGACACAGAAGACGTGAACCATTGCACAGTCCTGTTGTGGGATTTAAATTTCGGAGTAGCATAACAGGTACGCCTTTCTTTAAAGTTAGTTTGTGCGGGGGGAGATTTCCTGGTGATAAACTGTTCAAAAACTCTTGTGGGTATAAATTGTATCTGTCATCATTCACAGAGTCAAATGAATAGTATGTCATCTCTTCTCCCGGAAATAATGCAAGACATTTCTCATTTAAATGATTGACATCCTGATTTAATGGAGTTAGCAATGCCTTATTTTCAAGATAATCTGAACTGTGCATATGAGTATCGATGTCGAAGAAGACTGAATTAATTAACACATCTATGGAGTGATCCCCTTCCCAAGGAATAATCATAGCATCTGGGATTTTGATCATTTTATCTTCAATCGTAAGTTCGCAACCATCACCAACACGCAGCAAGAAATTTGAGAAATGCTGATCAGTTGAGGCCCTCATATTTTCAGTTAAAGAAAGAACTCTTACGGCTGACCACAAAGGTGATTCGACGATGCTTGCACTGATAATTTGTGACTTAGTTCCATTAATAACAACAGGTGCAATTTGGCGAAAATCTCCTCCCATTATTATAATTTTACCACCGAAAGGTTGATCTATTCCAAGAACATCTCTCATTGAGCGGTCAACTGCCTCAAATGCTTGTCTATGCGTCATTGGAGCTTCATCCCAAATTATCGCTGAGCAGCGCTCCAATAGTTTATGGATATCTGATAGTTTGCCAAAGTTACAGTATGATGTAGGGTGCAAGGGAATTGGAATTTTGAAACGCAAATGCGCTGTCGTACCACCTGGAAGAAGAGTGGCTGCAATTCCAGATGAAGCTGTGGCTAAAATAATATGTCCATTTTTCCGCATATTGGCAAGCAAACAACGATATAAAAATGTTTTACCAGTGCCTCCGGGTCCATCAACAAAGAAAATACAACTTTGTTTACACTGAATTGCATCAGTGATGACATAAAATGCATATCTTTGGTAGACATTCAGTAATGCAAGTGAATTTAAGTCTGATTCTGATATAGGAATCGATACTTCATGTTCTATTAAACTGGAGTACTCGCCCATGTCCTCATAGACAGAACTGATTTGTGGGAGATCAAAATCGGTGATTGTTTTCTTATGTTGTTGAAGAATATAATTTATCTCATGAAGAAGTTTGTTGCTAACATATATATCGTTCACTGGTGTTGGCCAGATGTAATCTTCAGTCATTGAAGCGTAGTTTTCGTTCCACAGTTCCCTGACATCCGTTGGTTGGCAGTACATCAAAATAGTTGTGAAAAGAGTCCGTAGTGCCGAAGGCATTCTAAATTGGCGAGCTTCTTGTAAGCAATCTCGGATGTTGTTGTCTCTTTCAAGCAAACCGTACTGTTCAGCAGCTTCTTTGAAAGTGGAGTGGTAGATACCGCCTACTGTTAGAAGATAATCAAATGATTTTGGTCCTCGAACATGATTTAGTAGAAGACGTAAATAAAATCTTTCTCCTTCTGTAGGGTAGACAGAGTAAATTCGGCCAATAACTTTCTGCTGCTTTCTTCTTTTAATCCATGTTCTTGAAGTGGAATTCCATCTATAGTGTTTAGGAAATTCCTTGTAAAGGTACTGTTGTACTTCTTGGTCGTAATTGTACGCATTGAAAAATTCTGTGAGCATTGTCCTCGAATTGCGCTCATTTGACAGGACGGCAGTAATAGACTCGTGTGTGCGAAATTGAAGTTGATGTTTGTTTGGCAAATGAACCTGTAAACGCACGACTGACGGATATATCTGACTCAAGTGAAACTTGAATAATTTCCAACATGCCTCCTGGGGACATATCCAGCGCCCGTTTACATATTGAGCAAGCTCGTTGTAATCTGGAACTGGTTGTAACTGAAATGAAATACAATCTGGACCTTTGTGAATGTATTTGTATAAGTATTTAATACTTTTAATACTACTGCATACTTCAACATTAATGTGACAATTATATTTTAATAAAAGCCATGGATTGTACGGAACAATCCAACGATTGTCAACCGGAAAATCTCCGCTGCGTCTTAAAGCAATCGATCTTCCGTCATTGCGCCGTCGATAAATTGGGTAGGAGTCAGTTCCTTGAATTGTATGTTCGGCAAAAGATTTTGGGTATCCTTTGTTGCAATCACCATGTTTCATGCAAGGAGCATTGTGATTAATGTGTCCGCATGGACCATGTACCATATGTATTGTTACTGCATTGTATAATTCTGGCTCGCTTGAAATTGAAGGAATTTCAGCCCTAACAATCATGTCATAGTCGTCTGGAGTGGTTAGCTTGTCATTTTCATCAAACATCACCAGCATATGCACATGTGGCAAACCTCGCTTTTGAAATTCAATTACATGGACATGGCTGATTGTTTTGCCCAAGACATGTTTATGGAATATATCCTTTTTTAATTTCTCGTATTTAGCACGAAAAATTCGAGTTACTAAATCAGGCCGGTCTTGTGGAGTTTGACCTTCAAAAAGCTCATCAGTAATCTCTCGCCACGAAGAATTACAGGTCATTGTTAAAAATATATCTGGTCTTCCATAATGCTGCACAATCGTCATTGCATCTTGATACCTTTGATACATATCTCTTGGGCTTCCAACAAAGGATGATGGCAGTATAACACGTCGACCAACATTTGCTGGGAGAAAGTCGAATAATGTCAAGTGAGCTATTGAGAACATACATATTTAAAAAATATGTGGAAGCTAAATGTTATACCAGCATTGTTTTCTCCGGCGTTTAAACAGTCTTGCAGTCCGTTGTAGAGTTCTGCGCGAATAGTTTTTTGATTGTTTTTTATCCAACGCAATTTTTGCGTTTCAACTTTAATGTAATTGTCAACAACATATTGTTGTAACAAACGACATCCATGCAAAAGTAGTGATTGAGCTGGAGAACGAATCTGCAAGATGAAATATTGAGTAAAAGAGGATGTGTGTGTACATATATAACTGGTGCAAGAATGTGGTGAAATGAAGAACCTGGAGAACGTATGAGTAGTAGTCACAACAACTAACGTGACGGTTATTAAGTCCTCTATATTCAGCATACCAACCATATGTTCCGCAAGGGAGTAACAATGGATATTGTAATGGATCATAATATCCAGTAAATTCTGGAATAGTTACCAAGTGACCCTCAGTACTTTCTACAACAATATTTCTTTCGTTTGATTCCATATATTCTTCGGCACCAACAATTATAGCTGCAACCTGCGAAGCCGTTGGTAATGTGTACTGAAGTTCTGCAGACGATCGTTCTTTAATCAGCAGCTTGCAATTTGGAATATCAGGTCGTCGGGCAATTTGGCGAAACATTGATACGAATGGGTTGTGTGTATTTAAGATGGATGTTATTTTTTCAAGTAGCATGCGGTGCAAATCTGCATTTTCTTGCAGCCGATAGTCAATTTCATGATCGGTATCATAAATAAATAATTGTAAATATCTTGGTCTTCTGTTTAGAGGAGGTAGTAAAGTTCCAATTCGATGATATATTGCACCATGAGCTCGAAATGTATAGATTCCTTGATGATTCGTCAGTAAAGCTTCATCTAAAGTAACACCCATGGAGGTAAAAGCGAAAACATGATTGTATGAGCGAACATTTTTCCGAAAAGTTTGGCATTCGGCAGAAGTTTCAGTGAACATAGCACGTAGATCTGCTGGAGTTGGTATATCTGGAATAATTGTTCTTCCATTATTGCAACACATTGTTTGTGTTTCTCCGTCAAACAACTTTGCGCCGCAGTAACGACAGGTATAAGGCTGTTGGAGTTGCAAATATGTAATTTGTTGGCAAATATGAGAGATTCGCGCTATATTATGGTATGGGGTTCGATAACTTCTACGCGAAGTATCATGATTATTCCTGTATGTGTTAGAATCCATGCTTTCATCATCTGTCGTGTCTAGTTGTTGAGGGTGGTTTGTAGCAGAGTCTGCAAGTTACAGTTGAAGATGTTGAGAGCAGTAAATGACATTGTTGTACATAAAGAGAAATATAGAGTGAACGTTGAGAACATGTGGCTGAATATTGACAGTGTGAATATACCTTCTGCAATTGTTGATTGATGTTGGTTCGAAGGCATGCCACATAAGGCATCGTTGATGACGACCCCATTTTGAGCGTATGAGCCTTTGACATTGAACATAATGACAGAGAGAAATCAAACAAAGTGGCATGAGAAGTTTAGAAAGTAACGACTGTGTGACTATACCTGGTGCAATTATCAATTGATGTTGGCTCGTGGGTGGAAATTGTGGTGGCAGCGATTCTCCAAAATGGTGTGATGTTGAGCAAACATTTCGTGTCGATGATGTATCGGCTTGGTTTGATGTTGCACCAGCGTATGATGTGGCTCTGGGCCGATGCAGGGATGAAGAACGTACGTAACATAAGGAATATCTGTGCACGACCCCATTTTCCGCGTATGTGGCTTCGAGATTCAATAAATGGAGAGGAACAACTCATATAAAATGACATGAAAAGTAGAAAAAGTAATTTCCGAATGTGGTTATGAGATTACCCCATGCAATGTTCCCACAATTACGTGTTCTTTCTTGAAATTGCATAGGATGAGGTTGTTGTGGTAGGTGACTCTGTGGTGTAGGCTCTGTTTGCAAAGACCTATCTATCGTCGATGTAGAAACAACAGCAGAGAGGTCATGGTGCTCATGTAGCTCACGTTGCCTGCTTGCACGATGTTGTTCAGATATGCGTGCTCTCCTTGCTTGTGCGCTATTTCGGTTTCGTGCTCGTTGTGTTGCGCGCTGCTCGTCCGTCATCCGTGCTATCCTCGCCTGTGCATTGATTCGGTTTCGTGCTCGTTGTGTTGCACGTTGCTCTTCTGTCATTTGCGCGCGCCATTGTCGCATACGATCTCGAGCATTTTCACGGTATATTTGACCGCGCTGCTCAGTCACCTGGGATATTCTCCCAGTAGCATGGTCCACATCAGAATCTGCATGCAGCAGAAGTTCTGCTTGCACTCTTTCACAACTCATTGTGATGTATATATCTCCTATTCAATAGTAAAAAAGGATATCTTATTCATTAATAAGGATGCTGAGAAGCATGGAAGAACAACAAAAGCATCATATATCCCAATCTATTATCGTCAGATGCTACCAGTTGTTCAACTTCTATCTATACAACAATCCACATGGGACACCAATGTTATGGGTTGATTGTTCAGCCAGTGCACTTCAGGCGGAAGGAAAGAAATTAAATTGTTCATGCAATGCAGTTATGGAAGAAGAGTAATAATTAAAACATAGCATGAGATCCACTATGATGGATTGCTTGATTTCGTGAGGGGTCGGCGAGCACGCGCGTTGTTTTAGGTCAAGAATTGTGAGGACGGCGATTCAGCATGAAGTGGGCGGTGAGTCGGTGTGAGGGAAGAGGAGAGAACCTCGCGAGTCAGTGGTGCGAAAGAAAGAAGACAATGGAATTTAAAAGCACCGCTAACTCCCGAGAAACGGATCGACAGAACTCAGCGCAGGAGACGTATGTTTGGAGAGGGAGCGGCAAGGTCAATTTTGCAGGTACAGATGGCTTTATTGATTTCGTGAGGGGTCGGGGAGAAGTGGCGTTGTTTTAGGTCAATGGAAATGGGAAACTTAGTCGATAAATTAAAATATAATAGAAGTTGAAAAATTAAAACATAGCAGAGAGGAGATAGTAGAGGAGATAGCAGAGAGGAGATAGCCGGTGTTCACTGTAGGTGAAGAAATCAAAGATGGCGTTGTAGATGAAGAAATCTGGGAGACACATAAATGATAAGGAAGAACAATTGAACCAAGAACTTATAATTCAGTTATTGGAATTAATAGGAGACAACCCAATGAAAGAACAACTAATGCACAGTTGGTAGGATATCATGGGACATCAAACTTGAAGTGGAGCGCCAACATACACATTAACATGCTACAGCATGCAGTTATGGAAGAAGAGTAATAAAACATAGCATGAGATCTACTATGATGGATTGCTTGATTTCGCGAGGGGTCGGGGAGCACGTGCGTTGTTTTAGGTCACGAATTGTGAGGACGGCGATTCAGCATGAAGTGGGCGGTGAGTCGGTGTGAGGGAAGAGGAGAGAACCTCGCGAGTCAGTGGTGCGAAAGAAAGAAGACAATGGAATTTAAAAGCACCGGTAACTCTCGAGAAACGGATCGACAGAACTCAGCGCAGGAGACGTATGTTTGGAGAGGGAGCGGCAAGGGCAATTTTGCACGTACAGATGGCCTGATTGATTTCGTGAGGGGTCGGGGAGCAGTGGCGTTGTTTTAGGTCAATGGAAATGGGAAACTTAGACGATAAATTAAAATATAATAGAAGTTGAAAAATTAAAACATAGCAGAGAGGAGATAGTAGAGGAGATAGCAGAGAGGAGATAGCAGGTGTTCACTGTAGGTGAAGAAATCAAAGATGGCGTCGTAGATGAAGAAATCTGGGAGACACATAAATGATAAGGAAGAACAATTGCACCAAGAACTTCTAATTCAGTTATTGGAATTAATAGGAGAGAACCCAATGAAAGAACAACTAATGCACAGTTGGTAGGATATCATGAGACAGCAAACTTGAAGTGGAGCGCCAACATACACATTAACATGCTACAGCATGCATTTTTTCAAATACCGAGAGCGCTGAGCTAGATTCTCTCTAAAAAACTCCACTATAAAGAGGTAAAAAACTGCAGTTTCTGTCATATCATCTGGCTTCTACTGAACTCAATCTCTTGAGTTCAGTAATAGTCATATCATCACTACGTTGCGCTGATCCCATCATGCGAAATAGCCAATTTCATAATCTCATCATCTTAAATAGCAAACAGCATAAACCAAAGAACAAAAATATGTAATGGCATATATATATAGTGCATGAGCAGATGACATGTAATGGCAAAGAATCGCAACTCACCGGAGTTGTTGAGCTGTGTGGGTATGAACTCGAGCTGAATTATGATGCGGGGTTAATCTTTTCCCGGTAAATACTCCCCACTGTTAGCGTAGCGCATGCAATACACCTGCAACTGTACAATAACATGAGATGGTTTTTGATGTTAGGCTCTCAGCAGAATAATGATTAGTCGGCGATGTTAAGTAATTAAGCCGCAGTCTTACCGCACCCCAAGTAGTAAGCCACCAGGTTTAAAGTAACGACAGATAATTTTTTGCTATGAGTGGATAACCAGCGTACTAAATTACCAAATCATTGATTGACAACAAAGAGGAAATCCAAATAAAAAATTTGAGATCTACAGAGAGCCAATTCGGAAGCAGAAGATAAAAAAGAGAAGCTGAGAGGAAAATGAAAATCTACGATAAAAGAGGAAATCAACTTTTGCGATCAACAACAAAGAGGTAATTGAAATCGAAATCTGCGATCAAAATCTAAGAGAGACAGCAAAAACACTGAACAATTAATTCAGCTGAAACAATAAACTTATCAAAACAGTGAAGAATTAACTCAGCTGAACAAAAATAGTGAACAAAAAAGCTGAAAAAAACAGTGAACAGAAATTGAAACACAAAAGTAAAAAACAAAAGTGAAAAAAAATTTGTGAGGTGAAAAAACAGTGAAGCAACAATACAGAAATCTATAAGAAAGCTATAAGAGTATCGACCCATCAATTCCAAAATCATATTTTATTTCAGTTCATTTCCTCTAATTAATGGCGAGCCTGTCGAATTCATGATAAGAGTATCGACCTATTTAGACTTCATTGTCATAATACGACTTATTTAGACTTCGTGGTGTTAGCAGTAATGAGGACCCATCAAATGTTCAGTCCTAATAGGAACACATGCTTTGGGAAATTTTCATAGGTAAATTTGTGGTTAAAATTAAATTTTATATGTGCACAAAATTAACAATCATGTAATGAGTTCAAACAGAAAAACATGTAATGAGTTCACATGAATGAGTACGGATTGAAAAATATAACTGGCGTTTAGGAATAAAGTTGAATATTTATGTCCATGCAATAAGGCTGCTTCCATTAATATTAACCTTTTCATAATACTGTGCACATATATTACAGATTTGGATTATAATATTAAATTGGGTTGTACTTGTAGGTTCTGTTTGGCGCGGCAGTGGCAGCTGTGAACGCTAAACTTATGCACCGTCGTTCGTGAATGCCCAACCTCATCTAAGGAACTTCATTCATTTTTACGCTGCTCCGCACGGGCGTCGCTCACTCTTAGCGGGCTTCGCCCGCGTTCGTGCGGGTTGCGCACACATACAAATTTTCAAGAATGTATCCTCATGCTGCAACATAGACTTCTTCTTTATAGACTTATATAAATGCATAGAGAAGAAGATGAAGCTCTTCGGAAAAAAAAAAGAGTACTGGTTGATATATCAGCTTCTGGATAATCCAATATTACTGGTTGATAGTAATTTGGTAATAATTGATAAGGAGAAATCAGCATTTCTAACCAAAGCTAATCTGAAAGCAAAGATAAAAGCATGGAATTGCAAGGTACACCCTTCAGATCATTAATAACATTTCATGGTACAGTAGGTTATTCATGGTTAGGATAATGAGCAGTGCCTTGCAATTTGATTAAAAAGAAACTGTTGGACGGCTCTGCTTGATTTAGGAAATGGACGCCCCCGTGCGCGACCGTCGCAGTCAGGGTACTATTAGGTAGTTAGATCATGCATAAGAGAAATAGACCACCATAAGTGAAATCATCAGGAATGCAGTTGCATTCTGGTTTTATGTCAGTTTATACCTCACAAATGGTGATTTACTTTATTTTTGAGTGGTTCATCTTGAATGGAAAATATCAACACATGAACTTGAGCGTGAGTGTATCTACAAATTGGTAAGAATATGGGTAAATTAAGGCATATTAAAAATTAACATTGCTAATAATGCTGAGATTAAAAATTAACAATGGTAATAATACTGAAAGTCTGAAACTGTAGAAAATCAGAGAAATATAACCTCTTTTTATCTTCAATTTAGACTCTCTCCATATACTGTCTTCTCTTTTTGCCCCCTGCGTCTCATTTTTATTTCCCCTATATATTATAATTTAACTTATTACAATAAAATAGAATGAGCAAGATGAAGCATTGAAATCAGCGTGGAGCAGAGAAGTTGAAGTTTGAGTATTATGAAAAAGAGAACAACTGGATATATAGGGGATAGAAGTTGTGGATGCCGAACATGGGTGTAAACACTAATGAAGAAAGTGCTTGAAGTTAAATTGATGAAGGTAATAAAATTATATGGGAGACCTGCCGCTTTCTCTCATCTGGAACCAAAATATGAGGCAATCATTTGCAAATTATGATAGGGAACCAAATAAATGAGAAACATAGAAGGGAGGCAGTACCTTTGGAATTCAATCTGCCACTCTTTCAGTGCAGAATCCCAGCAGCGACAAAGCCTTTTCAGTTCATGTATGTGTTGTACTACATAAATTGATAGCACATTACGTTGATGTACACATATAAGAAATGGTCATCAACAGAGGCTTTTCTGTATAAGAAAGCTACGCCTGAGCAATGTTATCAACAAATGTGGCATGAACAAAAATGGTAATCAGCAGAAATGGATGAGCAATATGTTGAGTGCAGTAAATGGAATGTATCCTAGCAGCGGCATCATGATTAACGTGCTAAAAAAATTCAGATTTTATAGGAAGCAACAATACAGAAATCTATAAGAACTTAAACAATTTTTCTGTAACTACCCTATTGTGCTAAACGTGAGCTAAGAAAGTAAAGAAATTTTGCAAATTTCTGCGAGTCAAAGAGAAATTGCTCCCGGAGGAAGCTCACCGATGGAGTTGGAGTGATTGCGCAGCAGGAGAGACCCCAGGCGATTGAATCTTACAGCGGGGTTTGATCTTGGGGAAGCAGGCGAAATGATAGGGAAAAATGAAATCCAAAATCAAAGTCAGGAATCGCAAAACGGAGAAGAAATCGGAAGCGAAAGGGGCAAAAAACACTCTTACCTGCGGAGTGGGGGTCCGAAATTATCAGATAATCAGGCTCACCGACGGTGTGTTTGGACGCAGACCAACAAAGTAATCTTCGGAGGAATGCGAAGCAGAGCGGCGAGGGTCGCCGTCGATGCACCTGCGATCGAGAAGGTTGCGGGAAGCGACGGAGGAGCTCCGAAGAAGGTCGTTGTTGATGTGTTTGGTAGGTAGAAGAATGGCGGTGCAGAGGAGAAGGCCTGTAGAGCGATTGGCAGAGGCGTTTTAGGGCAGAGCACGATGACCTGCAAATGAAGGAAATGAAATAGTAAATCAAAAGTGGAGAAGGTTTGGAGGAGCAGCCTTGGAACAGCAGTGGTTTAACTGCGAGGGAGAGGGATTTCGGCAGGAGAAGCAAGGAGAAGCGAGGAGAAGGAAGGAGCAGGAAACCTGGATCGAACGCACAGTGAGGCTGCCGGCGACCCTGAGCATTGCGGCAAATAAGCGACCAGAAGGCGGAGATCGTGCGGAAATGACGAAGATAAGCAAGGCACGGGCTCCATTACGGCAGTGCAAGCGGCTACAGGGAAATGGCGGCGGTGGGAAGACACGCGCCGATGGCAGAAGCAGACGCACGCGCTGCTGCCCTCTGTATACTCGTAAAGCGGCGGGGGTAAAGTGGGCACGCCGTATGTAACCCGGCGACACCGGTACTGTAGCAACGAAGACTTCCCTTTTATTAGTAGTATAGAAGATATAGATAGATAGATATATTGAAAGCAGACGCATAAGGCGGCTTGAGTTATAAATAAAGGGGCCCATCATAGGAAATTAAACAGGTACCATATAGTGTTAGTATAAAATAATTAAGTGATATTTCCCGCCATCCGAAAAAGGAAAATTATCATTTAGGAAAAAAATAATTAAGTGATATTTCCCGCCATCCGAAAAAGGAAAATTATCATTTAGGAAAAATATTCTATGTTAGTATATACAATATTAGCGTGTTTAAATTAATTTCTAACTGAGCATTAAATGATGATTGAATTAGTGGAAGATAATCATGAGATTAGCGCGAGCACCCGCACCAATACGATTTGTTTTTTATTTTTAAAATAAATTTACAGCTCAAATATTGTAGAGTCAAAATCGCATGTAATTTTAGAAGAGGTTGAACCGCTCAAGGCGAAACGCGTCGAGCAGCTTATTAAGCTCCAGGGATTAATTAGAAACCATAATAATTATTATTATTAATTAATATTTCCCCGGGCCCACTAACTCCTCCTCTCATTTGACCTTCAAAAACATCAGAAATCCCCGCGCAGCTTTTCAATCGATCACCGCATCCCCAAACAACTTTCTATATAAACCCCGCCGCGCGCAGTTCTCTCATCATCTTCACCCAGCTCTATCAGCTTTTCAATCGATCGGCCCGACGGAAAACTACATCAGCAGACGATTAATGGCGTCATCCATCTCCAATATTTGCAGTTTCCTGATCATCGTCGTCATCGCTCTCTCTTTCTGCTAGTTTCTTCTGCGGATGCGCAGCTCTCTCCCATGTTTTACGCCAGAACTTGCCCGAATTTAGAAGCAATCGTGCGGTCCTCCGTGGCTCAGGCGATTGCCAAGGAGCCGCGCATGGCCGCCTCCATTCTCCGCCTCTTCTTCCACGACTGCTTCGTCAACGTAAGTATAATTAATAATTAATTATCAGATCAATTAGTATTAATATATCAGTAGTGTTAATAATTAGAAATAATTAATTAGACTGATTTTAATTGATTGATGACGATCATCAGGGCTGCTGCGATGCTTCTATTCTTCTCGACGACACTCCGGCGTTCACCGAAGAGAAGAATGCATTAATTTCCCAACAAGAACTCCGCCAGAGGTTTTGAGGTCGTCGAAGCCATTAAATCTCAGGTCGAAGCCACCTGCGCCGCCACGGTCTCCTGCGCCGACATTCTTGCCCTAGCTGCACGCAATGGAATCGTTAAGGTATTATTATTAGTATTATTATTATTATTCGAGTGATAGTCATCGGACTCTGCCTCTACGGTCAATCGTTCACGATTGACTCGGCGTGACGGGGCACCCGCCGCCTGCAAACCACCGAGCGATATAGTCCGACGACCGACTCTCATTTTTTTTATTGTGGACGGGAATTTGCGAGATGCCGAGAAAACACAATTTTTTTAAATTTAAAGCAAAAAATATATAAAATTAAAAAGTTAAATTTTACCTTTTTAATATACTAGAGATATAGGGTCATAATTAATCTCAGATTAATCTGCTATGTATGGTTAATTATCGTACTTAGTAATGACTAATGAAATCTCTGATTGAAACCACAGCTCGGCGGGCCCAGCTGGATGGTGGCGCTCGGGCGGAGAGACTCCACCACGGCGAGCCAGAGCACGGCGAACAACGATCTCCCCGGCCCTTCTTCCTCCCTCTCCACCCTCGTCTCCAAGTTCTCTGCAAAGGGACTTAGTGCCAGGGACATGACCGTATTAGTTTATATTCTAATTTAATTTAGGTCCCTTTATCTGTGTTATCTTTTATTTTCTGTACCTTATCCGTGTAATACTTTATTCAGGTTGGACCTTATTTTGTGGGCCGCAGCCTGCCTCTGAGGTTCATTTAGTTCTGCTGCGCTAGAGAGAAAGAATCTCTCTAAGCCTTTTCCTTCTGCTTCCCTGTCTTCCCCTTCTTCTTCCTTCTTTCATTTTTCCTGCAGGTTTGTGTTAGAAGTTCAAATGCTAACATGGTATCAGAGCTAAAGGCTCACGCCATCAGAATATCAAGTGCAGTATCTCAAATCATCAAGTGATTTTTGTTTAGTTTTTTCATCATATGGCGGCCTCGTCTGGATCTCAGACGTTTCTATATTCTCAAACTGGCATTCCCATTTTCGAAGGAGAATCGTACGACTATTGGAGCAAGCAGATGAAGATTTTTTTTGTTTCTCAAGGGCTGTGGGATCTTGTTCAGGATGGATACACGGTCCCGAAAGAATAAGCATCAGAAGATAAAGGAGAAATATCGAAAACCCAAGATCCCTCGGAAACTCAGAGAAGAGATGCAAAAGCACTTCTCTGTATCCAACAGGGAGTGGGCAGATCCATTCTACCTCTTATCATATATGTTGCTACATCAAAAGAATCATGGGATGTACTGAAAGAAGAGTACGGAGGAAATGAAAGAGTGATTTCTATTAAACTAACTCTTCTCTGAAGAGATTTCGATTCCTGCACAATGAAGGAGAATGAGTCAGTACAGCAATATATCTCAAGAACCTCCATGATCGTAAATCAAATCAGGACTTATGGTGATGATCTTCCTGAGAAGCGTGTTGTTTCACATCTTCTAGGAAGTTTAACTGCTGGTTTTGAGCATGTTGTAGCGGCAATACAAGAGGCCAAAGACATCAACATAATCACTGTCACTGAGCTCATGGGCTCTCTTCAGGGTCATGAAGCGAGAATGAAAAGAAAGGATATCCAAATGGAGCAAGCTTTTCAAAGCATGTTGAACATATCAACTGTAAGACCAAATACAAATTCTTGGACTCAAAACACGAAAGATGAAAGAAACTTTTGGAATCAGTCTAACAGAGAAAAGGGGGTTGATCAAGGTCCAAGACCTTTTGTAAACTTTGCAATAAAAATACTCACTCCACTAAAGATTGTTTTTCCAAATGCAAGAGGTGCAAAATTCCAAACCACTTACAAAGGGATTGCTGGCATAGGGAAAACAGGCCAAGAGATGAGGCAAACTTCTCTAATAGTTCTGAATCCTTGTTCTATTCAGCTCTCAACTCTACTGTTCCTGAAGCTGAAGTTTGGTTCCTCGACAGTGGATGCTCGAATCATATGGCCAATAACAGAAATGTTTTCATTCAGCTTGATGAATCTGAGAAGTCAGAAGTCATCATGGGAGATGGAAATGTTAGAATAATAGAAGGTAAGGGTGTTGTGGCTGTGAAATTAAAAACTGGCGCAATCAACTATATTCATGAAGTGCAATATGTGCCAAGTCTATCTCAAAATCTCCTTAGTGTGGGACAGCTATTAAAAAGGGATATAAGCTTGTTTTTGATAAGGATGAATGTAGCATTCAGGATACTAGATCACATCAACTGATTACCACAGTGAAAAAGTCGACCAACAAAATTTTCCCTCTGAAATTGCAAATGAATCCAAATGAAACAGATCAGGCAAACACAGCTACAAGCATGGATAGATCAATGCTATGGCACTGTCGTTGTGGACATCTCAATATTTGTGATCTTAAGAAGTTACCTGGTTTGGTGTCAGGAGTTCAAGATGTTTTGCATGACATAGAGTTCTGTGAAGTGTGCGCTTTAACAAAGATTCACATGAACCCTTTTCCCAGTCAAAGCCAATCAAGAGCTGCTCAACCACTTGAACTCATTCATGCCGACGTCTGGGGACCAGCATCTGCACCAACTTGGTCGGGTAACAAATACTATCTCCTCTTTGTGGATGACTGTACTCGTATGATGTGGATTTATTTCCTAACTTTGAAATCAGAAGCATTCTCAGTATTTGTGAAGTTTAAAAATGAAATTGAAAATGAAACAAGCAGAAAAATCAAGGCCTTCAGAACAGATAGAGGAGGTGAATTCACCTCCAAGGAATTCTCCTCTTACTGTGAATCTCAGGGAATTAAGCGCCAACTTACTGTACCTCAAAGTCCTCAGCAGAATGGTGTGGTGGAAAGAAGAAATCGCACAGTGGTAGAGATGGGAAGAAGCATGCTACATCAGAAGCACCTACCCAAACAATTTTGGGGGGAGGCCATGAGTACATCTGTTTATCTCCTTAATAGAGCCCCCACCAAGGCTCTTAAGAACTCAACACCCTATGAAGCATGGTATAACAAGAAACCATCCATCCAACACCTAAGAATTTTTGGCAGCTTAGCATATGCTATTCCAGCAAATGAAAATAGAGATAAATTAGAAGTTAAAGGTGAAAACACATTTTTGTGGGGTATAGCTTAGAGTCTAAGGGATATAGACTCTTTAATCCAGAAAATAAAAGGCTTGTGATCAGCAGGGATGTCATTTTTGATGAGCAGGGGAGCTGGGACAATTGGGGAAATAATGAGGATCAGAGTCAATGGTTTCCCACAGCTATGGAGGATGTCGTAGATGAATCTTCTACTAATCCAAGTCTGCGGCCGCCCAGTCCAGAAGCTTCAGACAATCAACTTGTTGAGCCAAGGTCAGAAGACTCATCATCTCCTCATAAATTTCGTTCTCTTTCAGACATTTATGATACTTGCAATGTGGCTTTTTTAAGTCAAGAGCCAACTAAATTTTCTGAAGTTGTTTCACAACCAAAAATGGGTTGAAGCTATGAATGCTGAGATTGAGGTGATAAACAAAAATAACACTTGGGAACTTGTGTCTAAACCGCCAAACGATATCATAATTGGACTGAAGTGGGTCTACAAATTGAAGCTTAATGAAGAGGGAGAAGTGGATAAGTATAAAGCTAGATTAGTCGCAAAAGGCTATTCCCAACAACATGGAAGGGATTTCACTGAGACATTTGCGCCGGTAGCCCGCATGGAAACAATAAGAATGTTACTTGCTTTTGCTACTCAATACAAACTGAAGATTCATCAATTAGATGTTAAAGCTGCTTTCCTCAATGGTGAGATCCAAGAGGAGGTGTTTGTGCATCAACCAGAGGGATACATTGTTCAAGGGAGTGAAGAGAAAGTGTACAAACTGCGGAAAGCTCTATATGGTTTGCGACAGGCCCCGCGTGCCTGGAATGATCGCATTGACTGCTACCTGAAGAAAAATCAATACACTAGGAGCCCGTATGAAGCTTCACTCTATGTCAAACATCTGTCTCATGATAGCTTTGTTATTGTATGCATTTATGTTGATGATCTTCTTGTCACCGGGTCTACACCTCAGCTCATAGAGGAGTTTAAAGCCATCATGAAACAAGAATTTGATATGAGTGATCTTGGAATCATGAGGTATTTCTTGGGTCTACAGATATCTCAGCTGCCAAATCGTCTGTTCCTACATCAGCAGAAATATATTGCTGCATTACTATTTCGTTTCAATATGCACGATTCTAAGCCCACCTCTACACCCATGACAACAGGAGAAAAGTTACAGAAAACTGATGGTGAAGAGAAGGTAAATGAAGAAACTTATCGAAGTATAGTTGGAGCTCTCATCTACTTAACTAACAACCGACTTGACATCGAATATGCTGTGGGCATTGTTTCCAGATTTGCCCAAGAGCCTAGCATCATTCATATGAAAGCGGTGAAGAGAATATTGCGCTATTTGCAAGGAACTAGAGATTTTGGTCTTATATTTACGAGAAAAGGGGATGGGGATGATCGTATTGTTGGGTATTCAGACAATGACTGGGCAGGGAGTGCCAACGACCGCAAGAGTACTAGCGGTTTCCTATTTCAGTTAGGGCAGATGACGATTTCCTGGAATTCCAGAAAACAGAAGAGCATTGCCCTTTCTTCTGCGGAGGCGGAGTATATGGCCATTGGAGAAGCAGCAAAGGAGGGAGTATGGTTGAATCGTCTTATCACCACACTGAAAGAGGAAGAAATAAGCCCTATTACTCTCATGGTCGATAGCACTTCAGCCATTTCCATAAGCAAGAATCCCGTTCTTCATAATCGCACTAAACACATCCAAATCAAGCACCATTTCGTCAGAGAGCTAATAGAGGAGAAGGAGATTGAAATCAGTTACTGTAACACCAAGGATCAACTTGCAGATGGGATGACGAAGGCTCTATCGGCGGAGAAGTTTCAGGCGTTTCGCAAAGCAATCGGAGTTATCAAAAATGAGGAGGCTAATCGCTGAAATATCGAGACCTAGATTAAGGAGGCGTATTAGTTTATATTCTAATTTAATCTAGGTCCCTTTATCTGTGTTATCTTTTATTTTCTGTACCTTATCCGTGTAATACTTTATTCAGGTTGGACCTTGTTTTGTGGGCCGCAGCCTGCCTCTGCGGTTCATTTAGTTCTGCTGCGCTAGAGAGAAAGAATCTCTCTAAGCCTTTTCCTTCTGCTTCCCTGTCTTCCCCTTCTTCTTCCTTCTTTCATTTTTCCTGCAGGTTTGTGTTAGAAGTTCAAATGCTAACAGACCGCCCTATCCGGCGCTCACACCATCGGCCAGACGCAGTGCCAGTTCTTCCGCTCCCGCGTCTAAACGGAAACGAACATCGACCCCAGCTTCGCCTCCCTCCGACAGGGAAACTGCCCGTCCTCGGGCGGCGACGCCAACCTGGCGCCGCTGGACGCGCAGAGCCCGAACAGATTCGGGGCAGAATATTACAGGAACTTGGTGAGGTCTCGGGGGCTGCTGCATTCGGACCAGGAGCTCTTCAACAACGGAACTCAGGACGGGTTGGTGAGGCAGTACACCAGAAACACGGATATGTTTTTCAAAGACTTCTCAGCGGCAATGGTGAAGATGGGGTCCATTACTCCGCTCACCGGAACCGACGGCCAGATCCGCTCCAATTGTCGGCAGGTTAACTTGTGATTAGTGCTTTGCCTGCACGTGCATAATGCAATAACGTCACGTGCCTAATAGCTAGATTCTCATATGTATTTTTTTTTTGTTATTTACTTCATTTGTTGATCAGCCATGGTGCAGTTAGCCTGGAAATAATTCCAGGATTATTTATTAAAATTGTATGATTGTTATTCAATTAAATTTATTTTTATCAATATTACTTATTATTTGCAGACTAATAATTTGTAAACATTATATGAAAGGAGGAAATGCAATGGAATTGGGACGTGGAGTCTTTAGCATGGATTTTTTTTAAATTGAATTAAGGGAGTATGTCCAGATTGAGGTTCTTTATGACTCAGCTGCAGCGATCGGAGAAATAGTGGTGGGAAGCATTAGTTGAATATTCTGATATTTTGCAGAGTGGTGGGTGAATCAGTGAAACTGTTTGGAAGAACAACGTTTGTAGTATTATTTCAAATGAAAAAGTTGTTTAAGCTGTTTGGTAAAACAGTTGTGCAGTATGTAGTATGTTTTTTTTTTAATTAGAGTTAAAAATAACAACATAAAGCATATCAGTTTAGTTAATATGTTTTTTAGTACTCCAAAATATTAAAAATAGACATTGTAATATATGTTTTTTCAAAAAAACTCATAAGTGTGCTCCATCATGAACATGTAATATATCTTTCGAGTCTCGAATGCATTTGAGCATTGCATAATAACAATAAATATAGTTAACGAATTATATGTTTATGTTTACATTATTGAACGCCGCAATTTATTATGCATGCGATATTTCATTAGTTGATCCGCAATGTAGTCCTAGATAGCAGACATTTTAGTAGCTCCTGCTCGATCATTCAAATGTAGTAGGTGTAAGATATGTTTGGATTTGCGCTGATAGTCCTTGGACGATTGTTTGGAAGCATGTATGCCTCTGGATGAACAAAACAATCATTCTATCACATTTATCAAACTCCGGATCCGAACACGATGAATGTCTTTTAATATAGTTATACATGCAACAACGTCAACGTGGCCACCACAATGACACACTGCTTTAAGAAATCATACTGAGGCATTTTGCTAAGTATGTCTCACTTTTTCTTTCATAAATCAAAACTCATTTCGTTCACACTACGGAGTGAAGAGTGCGCTTTGCTAAATATTTCGCATCGTCCTTCTGCTGGGCAATTCCCTTGAGCAAAGTCCGAGAAGTAATGTCTAGTTTTTAGAAATGGTTTCAAAATTACATTTTTCAATGAATAATAAACCTCCACAAGATAATATTCACCTTAAATATTGAAAAATATTGCACAATATAAAATGTGCATTTAATTTAAATAATCATATATAATACAAATGCTTGTGCGTGCCTTGTGGTGGAAATAGAAATTTACTTATCAGATCTCTTACTGCACGATGATATATGCATCTGTCATGTTCAGAACCCTCACAATCAGAAACAACATATGTAAAACACATATTGAAGTCGCAAACCGCCATCACATTCTGAGTCGTACTGCCATGACGATCAATGTACGAGACTTGATTTTCAACAAGAATACGTGCATCAACGTGCGTACCATCAATTGCGCGCTCCAATACAAACCTTGAAAATGTCATATAATTCGTTATTTCGTATATGTGAAGGAGTAGCCTGAAACTGTGGGATCAATATGAGCTATGATGTGCATTGATTTGCCACGAAAATCTATCATGAAGATCGAACCGACTTATAGTTTTCGTAGGATATTGGAATCGTTCACTTGCTTCTTGGATGGAGTCATTGTGGTCCAAAATGTAAATTGTTATTGCCAACACCTCACGAGCAGCAGTTATGTGTTCCTTTTAAACCGTGATTTTGTTCTAAAGATGTGAGTAAATTAACAAAAATTACTTTGGTCATTCGAAACATATTGTGAAACCTCCTTCGATGTTCGGCTATTAACTCAAATACCCATTTATCCCCGGTCTGAGATAATGTCATACAATGTGTTTTATCACAAAATAAAAACATACTCACTGATCACACATATGTTGGATGTTACAAAATTGACAAAATGAGCACAATCTTGTTTATGATTTGCAATATAATTTAACACTAATTTTTAATCATGACCTGTAAACTTAATCATCATGATTCTCTATTGTCATTTTAGTGACCTAAAAAGTGAAATAACAGCAGAAGGGCTTCCTCGAGTGAATTGACTGAATTCCAAAAAAAACAGTAGTAGAAGGTTGAGAAAAGGAATGAAGAGTTTTCGGTGGGAAAATGATTCAAGATACTGAATATAAGTGCGAGATAAATTTCAGCTATTGGAAATTCACTATCAAGAAGAAGATTTCAACCCAAGAAAATGCGGTGGACTGCGAGGCTTACGTGATCAAATACATGGAATACCTGTGCAATAACTGTGAAATATTTTGAAGTCAGAAGAACACGTCAACCAACCGGAGAATAAGGACACCAAAGATGAACGCAAGCTTTCACAATACTAATTTTGGTAGCTAGTTACAACTGAACACGGCTGAATACAAGTTGCATCCAACTTGAATCACAACAGCCAATAGAAGGTAAGAACTTAGTCACGGACAAGGTCCGCTTCTCCTCCGGAGCACACCGCGCAGGTGATACTCGCTCCAATACTCGCTCCTCGCTACAGAAGCTCGCTCCTCGCTACCGCCGGCGGTATCGCTAGCGCCGGGCGTTAGCTCTGCTACTCGCAAGCTCGTTGCCGCACTCCAAGCTTCTCGCGTACTCGCCACGCGTCGCTTCCTCCAATACTCGCTAGCGCGAGCGCTATCATTAGCGTCGGGCGCTATCTCCCGACTAGGTACTCGCACTCCCAGCTACTCGCAAGCTCGCTGCTCGCCTCTTCGCCTCTTGTCGCTACCGCGCGCGCTAGCACTAGCGCCGACGGTATCTCCACTGCTCGCTACTCGTTCAAGGGAGCTGGTCGAACTTACTCCAAGTCCGATGCTCGCCTGCCGAACTTACTCCAAGTCTGATGCTCGCCTTGTGGCGCTCTGGTATCTCTAACTCGCTCAAAGTTGATGATACTCGCCAGTTCCAGAATCGATTACTCTTTAGAGGGGGGTACCCCTCTATTTATAGGCAAAACAAGGGGGGTGGCGAGTAAGAGCTAGCGTTGGCGCTATCTCACTTCAATTCTAACACTCCCCCTTGAAGTGAGCTCCGGGAACAACTCCAAGCAATGAGCGAAGCCTCCGGAACGGCCCCGCAGATAGGGGCTTCGTGAATATATCCGCAAGGTTCTCTTCACTCCGCACATACTCCACAGCGATCAAGCCACCCAGCACCTTCTCTCTGATGAAGTGATGCTCGATCTCTATGTGCTTGGTCCTTGCATGACAAACTGGATTGGTTACCAGTTTCAATGCACTCTCGTTGTCCCCACGTAGCACAGTAGGTCCGCTGACCTCCTCGTCCACATCCTCCACTAGTCTTCTTAGCCAGACACACTCCTGAGCTGCTAAGGACGACGCCTTGTACTCGGCCTCTGTGGTAGAAAGGGAAATAGAGTCCTGCTTCTTGCTACACCACGAGATAGCAGCTGCTCCACACAAGAACACATAACCTGATGTCGACTTGCGATCATCAGCGTCACCTCCGTAATCTGCATCCGTGTACCCGTGCAGCTTGAAGTCAGACTTCTCATCATAGGATATCCCCATCTCAAGGGTGCCCTTCACGTACTTCAGTATCCCTTTGACTGCCTCCAGATGAGGCTTCCGTGGCTCCTGCATATACCGACTAACTCGGCCGACAGCAAAGGCGATGTCCGGCCTTGTGATAGTCAGGTAGATAAGACTCTCCATTAGTGCCCGAAAGATCTTCGGATCAGGAAGAATCCTCCCTTCTTCCTTCCGAAGCTTCAGCCCAGCCTCCAGAGGAACGGAGCTGCTCTTCCCCTCCTTCATGCCGAATCTTTCGACGATCCTCTCGGCATACGCCCTCTGGGAAACATACAGCCCGCCTCTTCTCTTCTCAACTTGGATGCCAAGGAAATGGTGCAGTTCACCAAGATCCTTCATCTCGAATCGTATGGAAAGCTGCTGTCTCAGCGCCGCGACCTCCTCAGGGTTGTTCCCTGTCACGATCATGTCGTCGACGTATAGCAGCACCAGCACGTGAAGACCTCCACTCTTCTTCACGAACATGCTGGAGTCCGAGTCTGAGGCATCGTAGACGCAGAACTGCAAGTACTCCGCAATCTTCCCATACCAGGCTCTCGGCGCCTGTTTCAGCCCGTAGAGGGCCTTCTTCAGCTTGCAGACATGATGTGGCTGAGACTTGGACACGTATCCAGGCGGTTGCACCATGAATATGTCCTTGTCAATCTCTCCATACAGGAACGCATTCTTCACATCAAGCTGCCACAGCTTCCAACCTCGGCACGCCGCCAGAGCGATGATCGTCCTCACCGACGTCATCTTTGCGACAGGACTAAATGTCTCCTCGTAGTCCTCTCCGTAGGTTTGCGAGAAGCCCCGAGCGACAAGCCCTGCCTTGTACCGCTCCACTTCTCCATCAGCTCTCTTCTTAACCTTGTACACTCATTTGCAGGTGACAAGTTTGATGCCCTCCACCATGGGAACCAGGTCCCATGTCTCATTCTTCTCAAGGGCCTCCATCTCCTCGATCATGACCGCGTCCCACTCCTTGATGCCAGCAGCATCCTCAAAGCAGGCAGGTTCCCTCTCATCGAGTGGTCCTGCGAAGAAGCAGGAAACAAAACTCACGAAGTTCCCCTCCTTATAGCGAGCAGGCGGGACAATCGTCCTCTTCGACCTCCTCAAGGCTTGGCCACTATCTACCACTCCGGTAGACTCCTCTGGTTGAGCTCCTCTCTGAACTCCTCCTGAAGCGGTGCTCTCCCTGCTTCTTGAGTTCGTAGATCCCCCTGAGCCAGAAGCTCCTCCTGAGCCAGATGGCGATGGAGCACTTGGAGATAACTCCAACTCCACAGTAGGGTCCTCAGTGACCCACTCCTCTTCCCTGCTAGCTTCTCCACTCTCCGGCAACTCCACTGAAGAGACTCCCTGGTATGAGACCAGTTCGTCAAACACTACGTCGCGCGAGACGACGAACTTGTGGGTCTGCGGATCCATGCACTTCCACCCCTTCTTCCGCTCATCGTAGCCGATGAAGATACACTTCCTCGCTTTCAGCTCCAACTTTGTTCTCTGAGCGTCCGGGACGTGCACGAAGCAGGTAGAACCGAACACCTTCATGTGACCCACATTGGGCTTCTCCCCGAACATGAGCTGGTGTGGAGACACCATCCTGTTAGGACTCAGAGGTAGCATGTTGATCACATGAGTAGCGCACGTCATTCCCTCCGCCCATAAGGCCTTGGGAATGCTCTTGGCATGTAGCCAACTCCTGGTAGTCTCCACCAGATGGCGGATCTTCCTCTCTGCCACCCCATTCTGCTGCGGGGTGTGAGCGCAGGAGAGCTCCCGCCGAATGCCGAACCTCCTGCAGAAAGAAGCAAACTCATTGGAGGTAAACTCCCCTCCATTGTCGCTTCTCAGCTTCTTCACTCTGCGGTTCAGCCTCCCCTCCATAAGCTCCTTCCACTCGAGGAACTTGCTGAATACTTCTGATTTCTCTCTCAGAAAGTATACCCACGTATAGCGGGAGTAGTCATCCACTAGAACCAGCGCATACTTATTGCCTCCATAAGTAAGGGTGGCGCACGGCCCCATAACATCAGCATGTACGCACTCAAGAGGTGCCTTACACCTGGTCTCCGACTTGTCAAATGGAAGTCGATGTGACTTTCCATATTGGCATCCGTCGCACACATGGCCGTCGCCGTAGGAAGAGAGATGAGGCAGGCCACTCACTAGGCCCTTTGCCGCCATCATCTTCAGCTTGTCCATCCCCACATGACCCAGCCTCTCATGCCAGATCACAGCGTTGTCGTTTGTCTTCAGCTTGTCCACATAGGCATTTTCAGACAAAACATACAAATCCTTCACCCTTCTCCCGGTGAGCGTGACGTCAGCATCGACAGACGAAAGGTTCTTCAAGAACTTCACCTCCTTTGGTCCAAACAGCACGTGGTATCCAGCTTCCACGGCGTTCGCCACTGAGAAGAGGTTCTTCTTCATGCCAGGCACGTGATACACACTCTTCAGTGTCACTGGCTTCTCTCTACTCCCAAGGGACACCTTCCCTTCTCGCTCCACAGGATGTACCGTATCATCCGCAGTGATGATAGAATCCGTCCCTTCATACGCTTCCAAGGAGTCGAACTTGGACATATCTCCTGTGAGATGATGCCTGCAACCGGAATCCACTATCCCGTCGTCCAGTCATTCTCGAGGTTGTCGTCATCTCTGCCAGGAAATAATTGTCCCCCTCTCACCGCCCTAGTGACCTCCACCTCTTCCTCCACCTCTCTGGTGATCTCCCTCCTTGTTAGCAGCATGACCGACCTTTAGATTGGACCGGCAGTCCTTTGCCATATGCACATACTTCTTACAGGCAAAGCAAAGGGATCTCCCCTTCTCATCGTGCGCAGGGAGGAACTTCCTCCCATCTCTCTGAGAGGACGTTGAAGGTCCATCTCCGAAGTTCTTCTTTCTCTTGTCCCAGGATCTCCTCTTTCCTGAGAACAAGGACTCTCCATCTCCACCTGAGATGGATACTCCCGCCATCTGCTTCGCCAAGCTCTCCTGTGACGATAGCAGGTTCTCTAGCTCCAGAAGGGAGGGCTGAGTAGCCCATCCTTGCACAGAAGTAACGAAGGGGACATACTCCCTCCTCAAGCCTCAGAGTATGTGCCGCTTCAACTTCGCTTCTGAGATTGGCTCTTCAGGATCCAAGGCCGAGATCTCCCCACATAGGTTCTTCACCTTCAGGAAGAAGGTGGATATCGCCATCTCGCCTTGAGTCGACTTCGCCAACTCATTCTCCAGGAATTGTAGCCGCGCCACATTCTTCTTGTTGAATAACCCATCGAGGGCTATCCAGATCGCAGACGCTGACTTGCAACCTATGATGTGGTCGAACAAGTCAGGTGATATGGCTCTCTTCAAGGTGAACTCCGTCTTGGCATTGGTCTTCCTCCAAGCTCTCACAGCTGGACCATTATCTCCGGCAGCTACAACTTCCTCTTGCTCCCCACCACCAACAACCTCCCAGAGATCCTCTCCAAGAAGGTAGCTCTCCATACAAGACATCCACTTCTTGTAGTTGGTTTGAGTAAGCAGCTCAATGCCAAGTCCCCTAGCATACCCTCCTCCGCCGTCCATCTTGGTTGCTTCGTCCTTGTTCCCACTATCGCTTTGATACCATGCGAAATATTTTGAAGTCGGAAGAACACGTCAACCAACCGGAGAATAAGGACACCAAAGATGAACACAAGCTTTCACAATACTAATTTTGGTAGCTAGTTACAACTGAACACGGCTGAATACAAGTTGCATCCAACTTGAATCACAACAGCCAATAGAAGGTAAGAACTTGGCCACGGACAAGGTCCGCTTCTCCTCCGGAGCACACCGCGCAGGTGATACTCGCTCCTCGCTACAGAAGCTCGCTCCTCGCTACCGCCGGCGGTATCGCTAGCGCCGGGCGTTAGCTCTGCTACTCGCAAGCTCGCTGCTCGCACTCCAAGCTTATCGCGTACTCTCCACGCGTCGCTTCCTCCAATACTCGCTAGCGCGAGCGCTATCACTAGCGTCGGGCGCTATCTCCCGAGTAGGTACTCGCACTCCCAGCTACTCGCAAGCTCGCTGCTCGCCTCTTCGCCTCTTGTCGCTACCGCGCGCGCTAGCACTAGCGCCGGCGGTATCTCCACTGCTCGCTACTCGCTCAAGGGAGCTGGCCGAACTTACTCCAAGTCCGATGCTCGCATGCCGAACTTACTCCAAGTCCGATGCTCGCCTTGTGGCGCTCTGGTATCTCTAACTCGCTCAAAGTTGATGATACTCGCCAGTTCCAGAATCGATTACTCTTTAGAGGGGGGTACCCTTCTATTTATAGGCAAAACAAAGGGGTGGCGAGTAGGAGCTAGCGCTAGCGCTGGCGCTATCTCACTTCAATTCTAACAATAACATGCATACAAAGTGACCAAAGTTCAAAAGAGTGGGTTAAGAGTCGAAATAGTATATAAAATATTTAAAAGGTCATAAATAAAAAAATAGAGATAAGTTGAGAAAAGGAATTATGCTTAACTCGTTCATCTTGGACGATGACAACTCCATCGCACAAGAATGTCTGACTGATTAATGGTGAAGTAAATGGCGAAGTTGGGAATAAGTTTCTGTTCTTCTTCCCGAAATAGAGATGAGACTGAATTGCAACAAGGTGCTCTGATCGGGATTGTTTGCTCGCATTCCCAACACTCGGACCCAAAAATTTCTCCCAACTAAGATTCTGTTTGGCGCGGTTTTTTTGCTCCGTTGATTTTGGACAAGACAATGGCTATGACCGCCACAAAGAAAAGAGAACTAATTCTGAGCATAAAAGTCGATGGAGTTCCTTAGGTGAGGTCGGACATTCACGAACGACAGTTCATTACAACCGCGTTCATGACCGCGACCACCTTGCCAAACGGAGCCTAAGCCTCCGAGTTATTGCTAAGAATAAAATCAGAAATATTTCTAGGGATCAAAATGTAATTAAAACTAAAAAAAGTTTGTCCAGCCAAAATTGAACAAGGGTTAGGCCAAGTTTGTCCAGCCAAAATTGAACAAGCAGGGTTAGGTTAGGCCAGGCTGGGTCCAACCATGCACTGACATTTGGGGGAGACAATCTTGGGATCGGACTTCGTTCTGAAATTTAAGTTCGGGAACTGCGCTTTTCTACCGCGTGAAGGAACTTAATTCTAAGACCAAAACTAAAAAAATCAGAGAACATGCGGTGAACCCGCTCGATAATTGAGCAAGAGTGAAACCCAAAATCCGGAGTCCGGACGCAAAAACCTTGCCATTTCGGGGGGGGGGGGCTTTGAGAACATATTTTGGCACCGATGCTCGGACCGTCCGAGGCCAGTAATGTTCCCCCACCTAAACCAGCTCGGGCCCACGCGCAAAAATGTATTTCACTTTTCCCCTAATCTTACAGTTCCTAAGATCTCCCGGACTGTGATTTCAGGACGGGCAGCGGAGCCAAATATTTCCCCATTGGGAGGCAGCAATCAGAAAATAAAATATAAAGCTTTAATTGCAATCACAAATAATAATAAATATTATTTGATTTTGTTTTTCCAGAAAAACAAGAAAGAAGAAAGACGGTGGAGATTGATCAGGCTTGCACTACCAAGTCATTAGCAGTACTATAAATAATTACTTGATTAGGCATATAAATATAATATTTTATTCATTAATAATAATCATGATCTTCCACCTTATATATTATTTATTATCTAGCATTAATACTAAAAATAATATACACAATCCCAGATACAGGACTCCGCATAAGGAACCTAGCTATAAGTACAAAATGAGAAACAAATTATTTGAATTTTGAAATATTATTCCCTGTTAATGGACGGCCATCACCCCATAATTATTATTAATCATTCTGCTAAGTATAGGAACCTACGTGTTCATGTAGAATTTAGTATAATGAAATTTATTTAATTAAGTGCATATATGTATTACTTGACATTTCTACGACATTTTACCTACCTCATTATAAAAAACACAAATGATTCTTTACATAAGAAAGTTTCAAAGGTGAGAGAGAGTCGGGTCAGAGGGTCTGCTCGCGATCAATCTTTGAAACTTTCTTTCATGTCACCGAGTGAGCCTACGACCATGCCAACTAGGAGAGAGAGGCTGGTCAGCGGGTCTGGTCGAGGACAACCCTTCTTTGAAACTTTTTTTCTGCCACCGAGTGAGCCTACGACCCTTCCAGCTAGGTGAGTGTTATGAAAATCGATCGATCCGAGTGCAGATAAAAATTCTCCTGTTCCAAATAAATTTCTAACAGCTAAACGAGGTTATGCAAAATGATAATGCACAAAAAATAAAGGAAATAAAACAAGCACCACAAAAGAGAAGAACACCAAAATTTAAAGTGGTTCCCTGGAAAAATGAAATGAGTACGTCCACTGTGCAAGCAGAGATCATATATATTTCAAGTTTCTCAAACATACAATACAGCTAAAATGAATGAGACAGAATAAACCGAGAAGAACTCAAAACCTCCAAGATCCGGCAGTACACGATGCGACGAGAGGAAGATGTCGCTAAGAGAATCCGAAAAAACACTCGCCGGGAAGAAGAACTCGCTCTCAACCTTTTCTGTACACATAGATCCTAAGATAGCCTCCTTAGTTATAGATGAATAGGAGACCATCCATTAATAGCATACATTGAGAAGAAACAGAAGAAAATAGGATGAAGATAAATAACTGCCTAAGAAGGCAGAGGCGATAGAAGGAAGCTGTCATCTAGGACCAGATGGAAATAAAGACTTTCTTTCAAATATAGGTCTCCTCCAAATCAGGAATTACTTAGGCACACGGATCGGTGAGGTGAAGCTTCGCAAGCCACCGACGAGGTCTCCTCTGCCTTCCACCGGCGGACTCGGCTTCCTCCAGCAAGCCATTGATCTTCCAGCCACCAATCCCAACAGGTGCATGAGAGTCTAGTCAATGGGTCTCCTCGGGGCCAACCAATCCCAACAGGTGCATGAGAGTCTAGTCAATGGGTCTCCTCGGGGCCAACCCTTCTTTGAAACTTTTTTTTCTGCCGCCGAGTGAGCCTACGGCCCTGCCAGCTAGGTGAGATCCTGGTCATCGGGTCTGCTTGGGGCCAACCCTTCTTTGAAAAAAAAATTCTACCATCGAGTGATCCTACGACCCTGCCAGCTAGGTGAGAGCCTAGCCAACGGGTCTGCTCGCGGCCAACCTTTGAAACTTTTAATTCTGCCACCGAGTGAGCCTACGGTCCTGCCAGTTAGGTGAGAGACTGGTCAGCGGGTCTGCTCGGGGCCAACCTTTGAAACTTTCTTTCCCTCCACTGAGTGAGCCTACATCCCTGTCAGCTAGGTGAGATCATGGTCAGCATGTTTGCTCGATGCCAACCTTTGAAATTTTCTTTCCCACCACCGAGTGAGTCTACAGTCCTGCCAGCTAGGTGAGAGCCTGGTCAGCGGATCTACTCAGAGCTAACCTTTGAAACTTTTAATTCTATCACCGAGTGAGCCTACGGCCCTGCCAGTTAGGTGAGAGTCTGGTCAGCGGGTTTGCTCAAGGCCAACTCTTCTTTGAAACTTTTTTTCTGCCACCGAGTGAGCCTACGACCCTGTCAGCTAGGTGAGAGTCTGGTCAGCGGGTCTGCTCGGGGCTAACCTTTGAAACTTTCTTCCCTGTCACCGTCGACAAGGAGGAGTACTCGAGCCCATATCCTCTCCACCTCTCTTTATCCCGGCCGCCGCCGGCTAGGAGGAGGCCCGACCCCTCTTCTATTTGTTGAGTCCATGAGCACAGCCGGAGAATACGACCCTTGGAGCTCAAATCGGCGTGTGGAAACCGGATCCGCGCGTGGACTGACGCTTCAAAAGCCGTTGTGATCGAACTATGGCTCTGAAATGCGCGTCAAGGGTAACGAATTTTCTTCTTGGGCAGGTGAAGCCCTTATTTAGCTTGCTTGCATGAAATCCCCTCTCCACCGACAGATGGGGAAAGGTGCCCTCCAACGGGTCGATGTATACATCTCCGTTATTAATTGCATTAGTGTCCGGAAGAGCGAGTACGGATTAGGCATGTTGTGTGAAGCCCATCCAGACATGTTGGTCTGGATTGGTGTTGTTTTGGGGTTACCGGAGAAGACTCCGTAGAATTTGTATGTTTGGAATTTGGGGGTTGCACGGAGCTGCAGTTAGTATTGGAGGTATGCTCCAGGAAACACCCTAGTGTTTGCACGGGATCGATGGATCGTTGACATTAGTTCCTGGGGAGCTTTTGTTGTGTTTGTGCGAAGCCCGTCTCTCGGAGACCGTTGGGCAGGCGTGTGGAGTTGTGCGCCTTGGGTGCCCAACTTAGGTTGTCGCGAGTGTCACCCTTGTTACATAACAATCGGTTATGTAGGCGATAACATGCAAGGGGAGGTTGACCCGCGTCGTGTGTGTTGGGTACGACGCCTTGAGTAACGGGCTTGGCTGAACTGTACCTGCCCTATGTGGTGTAGTTCGACTACCTAAGAAATCTGGTGTGTTTCTACAGACATACACTACAACAAAAATGTCATTTAGGAACGAAAATTAGTAAGACATTATAATTTGTTGCCAATTAGGAACAAATTTATCTAGGTATATTATTTTTATGTTTTGATACAAAATTATCAACGAAATAATTTTGTTGAAGATTTAGAATCAAATAATTTTATTGCAAAATATTCTTAGTTGATTTGAAAGGAAATATTTTGTATCTAAATTTTGATGGTGATTAATACATCTCTCCCCTCCCTGATAAATGGAGGGAAAATAAAAAATCTTCCCCAAATATTATTTTATTTCTCCTTCTCTTAATCTCTTAAAATCCCTACCTAAAATTTCTCCTGACTCCAGCTTTTCCCTCCCGTCTCCAGCTTTTCCCGCACTCCACTTCTTCCCGTCGCCCTCTCGTCTCCCTCCCAGCCCACCCGACCTGAAATTTCTTCCCATCGCTGCTCCACCACTTCCCGTCGCCGCTCCACCTCTTCCCATCGCCGCTCCACCTCTTCCCGTCGCCGCTCCACATCTTCCCGTCGCCCTCCTGTCGTCCTCCTGCTCTCCCCGTCGCCGCTCCACCTCTTCACGTCGCCCTCCCGTCGTCCTCCCGCTCTCTCCGTCGCACTCCAGCTCTCCCGTCGCCCTCCCTACCTGTAATTTCTTCCCGTCAGCTAGGTGCTCCCGTCAACCAGCTGAGCCCTCCGGCCAGATCCTCCAGCCGTCCTCTACCAGAAGTGTGAATCGAGGTGTTCTCGTTGCTCGACTGCTTGGATTTAATTGAGGTGGTCCAACTTCCTCTTTAATTTCTTCTTAGGGAAGCTTTCTCCTTTGACTGGGTAAACTCTAAATTTGGATTACTTAGAAATTTCTGGTTTAATTGGTGCCTAGCTATAAGATTTCCTAGCATTCCAAAAACTGAGTGTCAACAGATTTAATTGGCTCATTGATTATAAATTTATAAGCAAACTGATTTTTTGGGGGGATTTCCTTATGATTTATGGTTAAGTGGCCAGTACAGATGATGTATTGAAAATGTGCTTCTTTATACATATTTTATTGATGATTTATGCTATCTATATATGTATTATACATGTACTTTTGTATACATGTCTTCATAATCCAGGGAGTTGTGCTACAAAATGATACTCATTCACTCCTGAATTGAACACTTTACCTTGCTATCAATGCTACGTGAGTGTCTCCTAAATTTACTCAATCTGTTTTGGTAAAACTATTTTCTTGCTTTAGGGAATTTACTTAAAAACATATGCCTCCAAAGCACTAACTAACTCCATTTCATTGCTTACATCTTCATGAAAACTCATGTGATCCATTTCATTGCTCTGATCAATTTACTTGAAAACATATGCCTCCAAAGCAACCACAATTCTAATAAGATGATGTATGTTTTTATTTTTCACTTGCTTTTGTTTAAATCGTTAGATTAGACATTGAATGTCAAATCTTATTACCAATTATTTATTGAAAGTTAACTTGCGACCTTCCATCGGAGTTGTCCAATGCATGCATCATTCTATTCAAATAAATTTATTTTTTATTGCTTGAAACTATAACTCTAGAGTTCAAACTGAACTAAAATACATCTATATGGCTAATTTATAAAATAAATCCTATACTATAAACTAGGCTAACAATTTGGTACCTATGTCTTTAAAAACGACACTAAATGAAGTGAATAATAATTGAAGTTGTATGTGAGTTTTAATTGAAGTTGATGAGTTGTACACATTTATAATAAATGTGTAGTGAATAATAATTTGTATGCTGTTTTTGCAGAATAACATTCATGCATTCGGATAGGGGATGGATTAAAAATCGTGTTTGTTCGGGTGGATATGGTATTACAGATGAGTACAGAATGGGGGTGAAGGGATTCATAGAATTGTGCCAACAATATCCAGGATATATGGATCAAGGAAAAAATCTGATGCCCATGTTGTGATTGTAGGAGCTTGAAATTTATTGTGCCTGATATGGTTAATTTTCACCTTATCTCTAGAGGTTTTGAACGTGATTATATTAATTGGGTTAGGCAAGGGGAACCACATTGGGATGAACCATCAACTAAAGCCTCTACTATTCGTATGCATGATCAGATTGTGTTTGAGCAGAGATTCGCTGAAGATCAACAAAATTCTTTGAGGGATATGGTTATTGATGTCGCCGGTCCTGAATTTGATTGGAACACTAGAGATGAGCCACAAGATCCTAATCTGATGGCAAAGAAATTTTTTGAAATGAAGGATGCTGCTGATAGTCCTCTCTGGCCTGGTTGCGAGAATTATTCAGTGTTGTCAGCATTGACAGAACTTTTAAACATCAAGTCTGAGTCAAATTTAAGTGTGAGACATTTTAATCAATTTCTAAAGGCATTTGGTCGGATGTTACCTAAGGGACATAAGTTACCTGATAGTTTTTATTCATGCAAGAAGATGGTTGCTTCACTAGGCCTTGGAATTCAAAAGATTGATGCATGCGAAAATGATTGTATGCTGTATTGGAAGTGCGATGAAGTGTTGCAAGAATGTAAGATATGTCACCACCCTAGGTTTAAGCCTAGGAATAAATGTGGAAAAAAAAGCATAAACCTATACCATTTAAACAATTGAGTTATTTACCACTTACGTCAAGGTTGCAAAGGTTGTATATGTCTAAAATCACTGCAGAACATATGAGATGGCACAAGGAAATCACTAGTGAGGAGGGGAAATTATGCCATCCAAGGGATGACGAAGCTTGGAAGCACTTTGATCGAACTGAAGCTATATTTTCTGCCGAGCCACGAAATGTTAGACTTGGACTTTCAACTGATGGTTTTAATCCACATAATCAAGGATCTAGACCGTATTCTTGTTGGCCAGTTATTCTCACACCTTATAATTTGCCTCCATGGATGTGTATGGATAGACCTTATTTGTTTCTTACCTTACTCGTGCAAGGTCCAAAGAGTCCAGGTAATAGCCTGGATGTATATTTACAACCCTTGATAGATGAGTTGAAGACACTATGGAGTGTTGGGGTTGAGAGGTACGACATCTCTACAAAAAAAAAATTTTTGATGAGGGCAGCACTAATGTGGACCATCAGTGACTTTCCTGCATATGGAATATTGTCAGGTTGGAGTACACATGGTAAACTAGCATGTCCATATTGCATGAATTTTATCAAGTCATTTAGACTCAAACATGGTGGGAAACCATGTTTTTTTTATTGTCATCGTTCATTTTTGCCTCTAGATCATCCTTATAGATATCAAAAAGACAACTTCACTAAGGGAAGGATCGAGACAGATACACCTCTCATTCAGCTAACTGGTCAAAAGCTTAAGGCTATAGTTTCATCATTACCATGCATTGATTTTGGTAAAACAAAGGACAAGTGTAGATTAGAAGGGTTTGGTGAATCTCATAATTGGTTGAAAAGAAGTATTTTAGGGATTTGCCATATTGGAAAACAAATTTAATACGTCATAATCTTGATGCAATGCACATTGAAAAAAATGTGTTTGATAATGTATTTAACACTATCATGGATGTAAAAGGAAAGACCAAGGATAATGTTAAAGCTCGTCTCGACCTCCAAAACATATGTAAGCGTCGAGATCTTGAGCTCAAAGAGGTGAATGGGAAATATTTTAAACCTAAGGCAAATTATACATTATCTAAGGATGAACGAGAGATTGTTTTGAGGTGGATAAAAAATTTGAGACTTCCGGATGGGTATGCATCCAAATTGGGTAGTTGTGTTAATTTGGATGATTGTAGTATGCATGGAATGAAGAGTCATGACTGCCATGTTTTTATGGAGAGATTACTTCCTCTTGTATTTCGAGATTTATTACCAGAATTTATATGGAATGGCTTAACTGAATTAAGCCAATTTTTTAGAGACCTGTGTTCAACTATTCTGTATGAATCAAATATGAAAAAATTGGAGGAGAACATAGTCATAATATTATGCAAGCTTGAGAAGATATTTCCCCCAGCTTTTTTTGATTCTATGGAGCATTTGCCAATACATTTGGCATATGAAGCAAGGGTTGGTGGGTCTGTTCAATATCGATGGATGTATCCTTTTGAGAGGTAAAATCATTGAACCTATTTTTTTATTTCATATTATATATATGTGTACATTAATTTTGATATCCACAGGTGTTTGAACACGTTGAAACGTAAGGTAAAGAACAAAGCACGTATAGAAGGATCAATTATTGAAGCTTACTTGATCGAAGAAACTTCAACCTTTTGCTCTCATTTCTTTGCTCCCGATGTGGAAACACGATCTACAATTATTGGGCGTAATGATAATTTGACTAATCAAGTTGAACCATGTAGTTTTTTATCTGTGTTTAATTCTACTAGTAGACTCTTTAGCCCAAAAGATCACAAACGCATTTTAACTTCAGCTGAAAAGGCCGCATGCACAATCTATATTATGTTGAACTGTACAGAGATAACTGAATATGTTGAGTAAGTAATATCATAATTAATATTTCTTTACTACCTTCATTGTTATTCAAAAGTGATCGCAAAGTATGCTTGCAGACTTTATGACGTTGAACAACGAGCTCAAGTACCGAATCTAACTCCTAAGGCATTAGGAGTTATGCGCGATAACGAGTTTGCGAAATGGTTTGAAAAATATGTAAGTTGATATGTTATTATAAGTAATGTGATTATTTACTATATATTGCTCGTGCTAAGATTAAAAAAAAAATTTCTTAATAGGTTGAGAATCCAGCCAACCAAATAACGAACAACAAGATCAAAGTCCTTGCACACGGATTTAGTAGCATTGTTACAACTTGGAATGGATGTATAGTGAATGGATATAGATTCCACACACTCGAGTACGGAGAAACAAAATCTACAATGAATAGCGGAGTCTGTGTTAATGGAAGTTATTATGATGATTCAAGTGAAGACTATTATGGAGAATTGATAGAAATCCTTGAGCTAAGTTTTTTAGGGCCTGCTGCCAATACTATAGTGATGTTCAAGTGTAAATGGTTTGATACTGGGAAAAGGGGAACAACGGTTCATCCAAGATATAAGATTATTGATATTAATAATGATCGTAGCATGGCCGAAGATAACCTTTTTGTGCTTGCTTCTCAATGTCATCAAGTATATTACACACCATATCCTTGGAGAAAGAAAACACTTGATCGTCGTTGGCGCACTATTTTTAAGGTTAAATCTAGAAGCACATATGAGATAAATTATACTCTCATTCATTGTCAACAAACACCGCTAGAGGAATTTTATCAAGAGGCATCTAATACTAACCCAACCGATGTTGTATTAGATGATGCGCTTATTCTAACTGATACTCATTGTCAAGTGGAAGAAGTAAGTCCCGATGAATTACAACAATCAAGGAGGGAAGTTGAAAAAAATGTTGATTCTGATGAATTAAATGATGTGGACTCTTCAAATGATGAAGACATTTGATATTTTGTGTTTGATCCAAGTTGTCGTGTATGCTAGTGCGGGTAAATAGCTTTTGATGTTTATTGTACAACCCCCATATCCATCGAGTGAGGCCCAGCATGGAGGGCCGTCGAGACGTGTCTGTACAACCCTATATCCGCCGAGTAGGTTGCCAGGGCCCAAGAGTGCATCAGGGCCACGTTTGTAGTATGATCCAAGACAGAAAGAAATGAGGGAGAGCAGTAGAGGCAGAAACCTCCTGCTCACCCAGCTGGAGTAAGAGGCAAGTAAGGGGGCGAGAGGGGGAGGGGCGGGAGCCCCCCCTCTCGCCCACGCCCAGCTAGGGGCGAGAGGGGAGGGGAGGGTGCCCCCCCCCCCCCCCCTCTCGCCCTCGCCCAGCTAGGGGCGAGAGGGGAGGGGCGGGTGCCCCCCCTCTCGCCCACGCCCAGCTAGGGGCGAGAGGGGAGGGGAGGGTGCCCCCCCTCTCGCCCACGCCCAGCTAGGGGCGAGAGGGGAGGGGCGAGTGCCCCCTCTCTCGCCCGCGCCCAGCTAGGGGCGAGAGGGGAGGGGCGGGTGCCCCCTCCCTCTCGCCCTCGCCCAGCTAAGGGCGAGAGGGGAGGGGCGGGTGCCCCCCCCCCCTCTCGCCCGCGCCCAGCCAGGGGCGAGTGGAGGAGTGGGGGAGACCCCCTCTCTCGCCCTCTACCCTGGTAAGGGGGAAGATCCTTGGTCTCGCCCCACCCCAGCGAGGAGGCTCGCCGAGCTACGCGAGGTAACCTCTCTCGCCCAGTTCCAGAGGAGGGGGGGTTGATCTGCGTTTAGTATCTCAGAACAGCGGGATTTGGCTATTTGCAGTCCAGTTTTGGCTATTCGCAGTCCAGATTCGAGGGTATTTTGGTAATCTGGCAGATCAGTTTTTGGTTATTTGCAGCCCAACTTGGAAAACCTATAAATAGACCCTAAGGGGCACCAAAGGAGGGGACTTCTAGATTTCCAAATTTCGGATCTTCTTCTTCCCTTAGAGCTCTCCTTTGGTGCTTCTGGTTCAGCATTGGCTAGGGAGGGGAAGATCTCTCAGGTCTTCCGGGTGTGAGGTGAGACCTCCTCGCTGTAGCTTAGGGTCCGTTTCCAAGTCCAAGTGCTCTTGCCTAGAGAGTTGGCTCGAGAGAAGTAGGTGTGAGACCACCCCTTTTTTGGGACCCCGAACTCCACGGAGATCGAGTTGTCGGTTTCAACATTTTTGGTGCGGTGAGCGTGGAGAGTGGTCAGCACATAAGTTCTTGAACCAAATCTCATGGCAGGAGACCTCGGAGGAGGAGACAATGAGGGGTCTCACATCCCAAGTGAGGTGGTAGGAAGGGGTGAGTTCATGACGGCCATCAAGGGAATCATGGAGCTGCTCCAAGGCATCACCAGGGGAGGTGACTGCTCGGCTCCCTCCCCCCAGACACCGCCTTCTGGGTCGCAAGGAGTGCTCGGCCAGGGGGGGTCAGGAGAGGTTGCCCCAGAGGGTCGGCCAGGCAAGGAACCAGTGACTGAGAGTGGCGAGCGGGACCTCGCCGGGCGAGTGCTTTTTCCTAGCCCGGTGAGTCTGGTCTCGCTCGGAGCAGGAGTCGCGCAAGTGGAGCTCGCGAAGCCGGCGAGTGGGGGGTCACCCTTTAGCGAACTAATCATCTCGGCTCCGAGCCGTCAACAGCATCTCTTGGCAAGCGGGGGCGGAGGAGATGGAGAAGATCATGGAGAGCATGAGCCAGATGGGAGCGGCAGGAGAAGCAGAGGAATGATCATCTCCCGCAAGCAGCCTGAGAGGCGAGTGCCATGGGGGGGTATGTTGTGTTTGTTTTTTGTTGCTTTCCTTTGTAGCAAGTTCTACCCCTCGCTGGTTGGGCCAGGAGGTTTTGACAAGGAAAATCCCCCCATTAGATGGATGAAGTTATGTTGCTTATATGTTTAGTAAGTTGCCGCCGAGATGTCCTCCTCACTCCAGGCTCTCACTAGCTGGGTGGGTCGAATGATCCTCGGATAGGTAAGCTTGCCACCGAGATGTCCTCCTCACTCCAGGCTCTCACTAGCTAGGTGGGTCGAATGATCCTCGGATGGGTAAGTTCAATGCCGAGATGTCCTCCTCACTCCAGACTCTCACTAGCTGGGTGGGTCGAATGATCCTCGGATGGGCAAGTTCAACGCGGAGATGTCCTCCTCACCCCAGGCTCTCACTAGCTGGGTGGGTCGAATGATCCTCGGATGGGTAAGTTCAACGCCGAGATGTCCTCCTCACTCCAGGCTCTCACTAGCTGGGTGGGTCGAATGATCCTCGGAAGGATGAGCTTGCCATCGAGATGTCCTCCTCACTCCAGGCTCTCACTAGCTGGGTGGGTCGAATGATCCTCGGATGGGTAAGTTCAACGCCGAGATGTCCTTCTCACTCCAGGCTCTCACTAGCTGGGTGGGTCGAATGATCCTCGGAAGGAAAAGCTTGCCATCGAGATGTCCTCCTCACTCCAGGCTCTCACTAGCTGGGTGGGTCGAATGATCCTCGGATGGGTAAGTTCAACGCTGAGATGTCCTCCTCACTCCAGGCTCTCACTTGCTGGGTGGGTCGAATGATCCTCGGAAGGAAGAGCTTGCCATCGAGATGTCCTCCTCACTCCAGGCTCTCACTAGCTGGGTGGGTCGAATGATCCTCGGATGGGCAAGTTCGACGCCGAGATGTCCTCCTCACTCCAGGCTCTCACTAGCTGGGTGGGTCGAATGATCCTCGGAAGGAAGAGCTTGACATCGAGATGCCCTCCTCACTCCAGGCTCTCACTAGCTGGGTGGGTCGAATGATCCTTGGATGGGCAAGTTCAACGTCGAGATGTCCTCCTCACTCCAGGCTCTCACTAGCTGGGTGGGTCGAATGATCCTCGGATGGAAGAGCTTGCCATCGAGATGTCCTCCTCACTCCAGGCTCTCACTAGCTGGGTGGGTCGAATGATCCTCGAATGGGCAAGTTCAACGCCGAGATGTCCTCCTCACTCCAGGCTCTCACTAGCTGGGTGGGTCGAATGATCCTCGGAAGGAAGAGCTTGCCATCGAGATGTCCTCCTCACTCCAGGCTCTCACTAGCTGGGTGGGTCGAATGATCCTCGGATGGGTAAGTTCAACGCCGAGATGTCCTCCTCACTCCAGGCTCTCACTAGCTGGGTGGGTCGAATGATCCTCGGAAGGAAGAGCTTGTCATCGAGATGTCCTCCTCACTCCAGGCTCTCACTAGCTGGGTGGGTCGAATGATCCTTGGATGGGCAAGTTCAACACCGAGATGTCCTCCTCACTCCAGGCTCTCACTAGCTGGGTGGGTCGAATGATCCTCGGAAGGAAAAGCTTGCCATCGAGATGTCCTCCTCACTCCAGGCTCTCACTAGCTGGGTGGGTCGAATGATCCTCGGATGGGTAAGTTCAACGTCGAGATGTCTTCCTCACTCCAGACTCTCACTAGCTGGGTGGGTCGAATGATCCTCGGAAGGAAGAGCTTGCCATCGAGATGTCCTCCTCACTCCAGGCTCTCACTAGCTGGGTGGGTCGAATGATCCTCGGATGGGCAAGTTCAACGCCGAGATGTCCTCCTCACTCCAGGCTCTCACTAGCTGGGTGGGTCGAATGATCCTCGGAAGGAAGAGCTTTCCATCGAGATGTCCTCCTCACTCCAGGCTCTCACTAGCTGGGTGGGTCGAATGATCCTCGGATGGGTAAGTTCAACGCCGAGATGTCCTCCTCACTCCAGGCTCTCACTAGCTGGGTGGGTCGAATGATCCTCGGAAGGAAGAGCTTGCCATCGAGATGTCCTCCTCACTCCAGGCTCTCACTAGCTGGGTGGGTCGAATGATCCTCGGATGGGCAAGTTCAACGCCGAGATGTCCTCCTCACTCTAGGCTCTCACTAGCTGGGTGGGTCGAATGATCCTCGGATGGGGCAAACGTGCCTCGGGGGCAAGGTTCTGCCCCCCTCGATGGATATTTGGGCTTGGACTTTTCTTTCCAAGGTTGTGCCAACCTCGCAAAGAGCGGGGATTGTGTACAACCCCCCATATCCATCGAGTGAGTCCCAACGTGGAGGGCCGCCGAGACGTGTCTGTACAACCCTTTATCCGTCGAGTAGGTTGCCAGGACCCAAGAGTGCATCAGGGCCACGTTTGTAGTATGATCCAAGACAGAAAGAAATGAGGGAGAGCAGTAGAGGCAGAAACCTCCTGCTCACCCAGCTGGAGTAAGAGGCAAGTAAGGGGGCGAGAGGGGGAGGGGCGGGAGCCCCCCCTCTCGCCCACGCCCAGCTAGGAGCGAGAGGGGAGGGGCGGGTGCCCCCCCTCTCGCCCTCGCCCAGCTAAGGGCGAGAGGGGAGGGGCGGGTGCCCCCCCTCTCGCCCTCGCCCAGCTAGGGGCGAGAGGGGAGGGGCGGGTGCCCCCCCCCCCCCCCCCCTCTCGCCCTCGCCCAGCTAGGGGCGAGAGGGGAGGGGCGGGTGCCCCCCCCCCCCCCCCCCCCTCTCGCCCGCGCCCAGCTAGGGGCGAGAGGGGAGGGGCGGGTGCCCCCCCTCTCGCCCTCGCCCAGCTAAGGGCGAGAGGGGAGGGGAGGGTGCCCCCCCCCCCCCCCCCCCTCTCGCCCGCGCCCAGCCAGGGGCGAGTAGAGGAGTGGGGGCGACCCCCTCTCTCGCCCTCTACCCTGGTAAAGGGGAAGATCCTTGGTCTCGCCCCACCCCAGGGAGGAGGCTCGCCGAGCTCCGCGAGGTAACCTCTCTCGCCCAGCTCCAGAGGAGGGGGGGTTGATCTGCGTTTAGTATCTCAGAACAGCGGGATTTGGCTATTTGCAGTCCAATTTTGGCTATTCGCAGTCCAGATCCGAGGGTATTTTGGTAATCCGGCAGATCAGTTTTTGGCTATTTGCAGCCCAACTTGGAAAACCTATAAATAAACCCTAAGGGGCACCAAAGGAGGGGACTTCTAGATTTCCAAATTTCGGATCTTCTTCTTCCCTTAGAGCTCTCCTTTGGTGCTTCTGGTTCAGCATTGGCTAGGGAGGGGAAGATCTCTCAGGTCTTCCGGGTGTGAGGTGGGACCTCCTCGCTGTAGCCTAGGGTCCGTTTCCAAGTCCAAGTGCTCTTACCTAGAGAGTTGGCTCGAGAGAAGTAGGTGTGAGACCACCCCTTTTTTGGGACCCCGAACTCCACGGAGACCGAGTTGTCGGTTTCAACATTTATGTTGTGCTCTTGTTTCATTTAGTATTATTATCATGTTACCTAACTTTAAGTTTCTTTTTCTGTTTTTTGCACCTTCCTTTGCTACACCTTGCACATAGGTTCCACAACCCTTTCACGCTTTGGTGTATTTTGCGCATTTAATAACATAGATTATGTCACGCCCGGAATGTTGCCCCAATCAAACGTTGTCGTTAAATTTTCATGTTTTCAATAATTTTTTTTTCTTTTCAGGTTGATCTTGACAATTTTGATGCAAAAGAGTTTCTTAGAGCAGCAAATGTACAGTTTTTTTATTACATTCTAGAGGAAGGAGAACTACTCTATATTCCTCCTAAATAGTGGCACTATGTGAGATCCCTTTATACAAGTTTTTCTGTCATCTTTTAGTATAAATAGATTCTGTTCTTTAATAGTTCTGTTGGCACTAATAGTTCTGTTCTTTAGTATGATGGGCTGATTCTTCTCATGGTGCATTTAAGAATTAAAATAATGGTTTTCTAACAACATGTGTATATATTTATTTATCTATTAACCATGCAAAATGAACTATACCTCATAATTTTTATTATCTACTAATAGACAATGTGCTTTGATTCCGCACCATAGAGATGAGAATCTATTGTTGTCAATTATTTCTAGCATCTTAAAGAAGATTTACACCAAACTTCGAGCACGATGAGTACTAGAGGAAGGGGAGGTAGATTATTATCTAAAAGAAGTCGCGAAGATCCTTTTCTAAATCTTTTAATGCAAGATGTGAATCATCACTCAACCTCAGATTCTAACTCGCAAAATGATATTGATGAGGAGCATGATATGTCTGAACATATGAATATTGAACATCCCATGTCTGAAGAGGTGAATATTGCTCAACATGATTGCTTGGATCCTCCTTTGGACCATCTAGAATCAACTAATTCAGATAGCAAAGATGATGTTGAGCGTGATGAAGATGGCCGAGAGATATTGACCGTCGTTGGAAAATGGTATAGTTTTCTCTTATAATTCAATTTTTTTCTATTCATAATATTCTAATATGTTTTTATATTTGCAGCTTCATTAGTATCGCTGCACCTAGGTCCATGTTGAATTGTTTAAGAGGTTGGTTCAATGGAGTTTGACCCACCTTTAGTAAAATTCCAGATGATGTAAAACAAAATTTCTTCAATATGTTCAAGGAAAAAAAATCTTCCAATTGTTTCTTGATTTATTTGTTAAATTAAAGTTCTTAACTTTAAATCTTATGATAATTATAGGAGAAATTTACTTGGCGTTCTCCATCAACAGAACAACACATCTATAAAATTTGGAAGAGTTATTTTAGTAGAATAATGACTTCAGAGATGAGACGCATCCGAAAAGTTACAAAGTCAAAATCTGCACCTCCGCCGGCATGGATGCGTAGAGAAATTTTTAAAGAATTATGGAATATATGGGAAGCAGATAAATACAAAGATCTTCAAGAAAATAATCGCAAAAATAGGATCTCCGATAGAGATGGCCTTGGAGTAGTTAAAAGTACAGCAGGATCTATTTCCATTCCTCATCATGCTTATAGAATGGTAAGCTATTAAACATTTGGACATTGCAACTTATTTGAACTTTTAATATTGATGTTCAAACTCTTCTATTTCATATGTTATGGGTTGGTGGGCTGTTTATGGCGTTTAACCGTGTTTATTAGCATTATATTTCTTTTTGAAGGTTTTCTATTAGAAATTAAGCTCACGCAGCATGTTTGCACTTCACTAGCTTGGATATATTACTTGTTTTCTCCACCATCTAATTGTCATTTATGCTAAATACAATGCAGGCTCATGCTAATGCGGGGTTACCGGTTCCTCATGAAAATGTTTTCAACAGAACTCATAGAACCAATAAAGGACGAGGACCATTTGTCGATAAGAAATCAAAGAAAACATTTGTAAGTCTTTTTTTTTCAATGTTAGTGTTTAATAGAACAACAAAATGTTATTTATTAATGTCATTAATTATTAATTACAGCTTTTAATTTACTTTATAGGAGTCTTACACCCTGAAGTTACATGAAAAGCAATCTCAAAGTAATGATACAATCATATTGCCTTCTACCAATGTTTCTTGCACATATTATCCTGATTTATGGATTGAAGCTTCCGGCGGTCTTAAAAATGGTCGTTGCTATGGATTTGGCAATTCATACAATGAGAGTGTCATCTCTGGTACTAGTTCAAGAACCAATACACAAATTGTAATTGAGAAGTACAAGGATCGTGTTGAAGAGTTGGAGAAACTTCAAATGGAGATGAATAATAATTTTGAACAGAGAGTGGATAATGTTGTTAAAGATATTGTTAAAAATGTTGTTTCTACTGCCTTAGAGGTGCATGGAATTCATCAAGGTCATCACTTTTCTCCTGGACATTACTCTTCTCCTGGATCATATACTTCTACTCAATTCACTACAACAAATTAAGTCTACGGCGGCGTTTTTTAAGGCCTTTGGCGGCGCTTTTAAAACGCCGCCGTATCTTCGGCGGCGCTTTTCAAAGCGCCGCTAAACCGCCGCGGAAGGTAGCGCCGCGGAAAACTCCGCGGCGTTTGTTTTGAAAAACGCCGCGGAAAGGTGTGCGTGGAATCTATTTGTTTTTGGCGGCGCTTGTCAATTAAAAAACGCCGCTAATTCAAATATTTTTTTTTTTTAAAATGTGCCCCATGGCGGGGTTTGGAAACAAAACCGCTGCCAAATATTTTATTTCTATTTTTTTTTAAATGGCTGTAGATGACTAGATCCATCAAAATAGCACCGGCCTAATTAAATAGATATATAGAAGCCGCTGAGATATATTTGCTTAAACTATTTGCAATCTAACATTATAAAATTAAGAGTTGCCTGAAAATTAGAGTGGTGTTACCGGCACACCAATAATAGCTATGTACAACCCAAAATCGCTACGTACACACCAAAACGTTATGTTTCTATCATCCAAACAATGAGTAAAATTTGAAGGCCCACTCTTCCGCAGCTCCATTTCTTCGCGCATTTATAAAAACGCTGCCATTGCAGAAATTAAGTTTTAGCCACGTTTTTCAGGCAAAACGTGGCGAAAGATAAAATATACGGCGGCGTTTTTATAAACGCCGCAGAAAAAGCGCCGCCGTAGGTCTTAAATGTTGTAGTGATTCTCCGCTCCAGGTTCTGGTTATTTTTCAGCTCCAGCTTCAGGCTACTATGCAACTCCCAACTATTTTCGAATACCGAGTCATCATCCGCTTGCTCAATATCAAGCTCCAAACCAAGATTCTTCTCCAGTTCAACGTCAATTTTCTGACAACGGACATTATCCAGATCAGCTGATTGCACGTCCATAGTTGTCACATTTTGTTTTGTTTAAAATTTTGATACATGTTATCATATTTTGGTGGGCTTACTTTTGATAATGTATTGCAATTTGGCTATGTATCTAAATAGTTGTGTTTCAAAGTTTGTTGCTATGTCAACTTTTGTGTGTATATATATATATATATCAATGATACTCTATGTATGTCATTTGATCATATTCATAGTAAATTTCTTTTGGTGGTTTTGTTGGATGAATTATTATTAAATAATTGAGCAATTGTGTAATCAAAAAATATTAATTTAAATTATTGTTATAAATAGTAAATAACAAATTATCAGAAATTCAATCATATAAGAATTTGTTGTCAAAATTTTTTATTTTTAATATTTGACATTTATTAGCAACAAATTTTCTAACAGTTTTTTTGCTAGCTAATATTAGGATCAAAATTATTTGATGATGATCAACATCGAATTTTTTGGTATATAAGATTTCCTTGTTGATTTAGATAGCAAAAATTCGTTGCTAATAATTTGTTGCAGATTAGCAAGGAAAAGCACCCTTGGTAAATTTAACTAGGCTCAAATTAGCTATGAATAAATTTTGTGCCTAAATTCCTTTCTAATCTAAATTAGCAACAAATTTCATCATTTAGCAAGGGATTCTCCTCCTTGCTATTTGATGTTTTTGTTGTAGTGATAGGAGAGAGTCGAGGACCTTAGGTCACAGATAGTGAATGATCAATGTTGGGCCATCCAGTCTAGGACGACTGAGGATGGTGGTGGAAACCGGGGAAATCCGGTACACCATTAAGGCGACTTGAGTGCACGAGACGTTGGGCCGATCGAGCCAACGTTTGAGATGATTGGTGCTTAAATGGCACATTCTGGCTCTATGTGATTATGTTAATTTGCTTGCAGGGAAGAAACACCGGTACCCCGAGAAAGGGCGGGGTCGTAATAATTTGGTCAGCTATACTGAGTGTTGCTTTGTTTGTCACCGCTTGGTGGAATGTTCTTATGCAGGAGCAGGTGAGCCGAGCGGGAAATAGCGGGCTGAAGCCCTTTTGCTAAGCCGACCCTTGAAGGCCCGAATATTTTGTTTAGCTTTTTCATGTGTTGTCGGCCTGCGAGCCGAAGTATGCAAAACACTTTATTTTGTTAAACATTGTTGATGTAAGGCCTTAAGGCCAAAACCATTTGGTGTATGTCTTTTCATTCCTGGTTTCCTTTTTATTAGTGGACATTCTTTGTTGGGTGATTATTTCAACTCTTTAAAAGCTTCGCTAAAATGCAACTTTGTGTTAGCGTGCGTTTTGAAAATAAAAGAAATATGGTCTCATTTAGTAATGCGTTCGTCTGTCTGTATAATATGGAGTGGGGCCCCGGTCGGTCCTTCTGTTATATTATTTGTGACGGGTGGGGGTGTTACACCTTGCTCTTAGAATACTATTGTTGTTAATTGGTCATTCAACGCACTTACGAACAGGTTGAGGCGGTTCGTCTTAGCTCGAGAGTGAGGTGAACGTGCAGACAGTCAAAATTGAACTGGAAGTAGACAACGAGAATTTTATGTGAAAAACCTAGAAATAGAAAAATCACGGAGCTAGACCCAACTTGGACGAAATCCACTAGTAGCAGTCGAGTACATATATTAGCTTTTCAGAGGTGACATACCACCGCTCGTTTACAAGTATTTCTAAGTATCCGATGTTAGGCGTAGCGTGGCGCGATGAGGCACGCACTGGAGCAGGGCACGCGAGCGCGCTCTAATTTTTAATAAAGTTGATAAAAGTTTTAATGATAGCACCTCAAAAACATCGCTAACATTCCTAAAGATAGCATGTTGCTCAAAAATATTGCTCACATGTTTAATGATAGTCTATAAAACATAAATATGAGGTGGATTTAAATATAAAGGATGGAATTATTAAACTGATATGGTGTGAATGTAGATAAGAAGATAACAGATCTGATCCTAGCCACTCAATTTTCACTACACATCCAAAATTACGGAGATTTAGAAGAAATGTATTTATTGCTTAATTAATTGAAGAACAATTTTTCATACAAGCAAATTAAAACCGTTAATCATGGGTTAACGGCCCTACAGTTCAAACGGATCTGGCCGCTGGTTCCGGTATGCGGCGTGATGGCCCCCATCTTCACCATTGCGGCGGCGAAGTCGCCGAAGAAGAGATTCTTGTTTCGGCTATACTGCGTCACCAAAGCATCCTGGGTTCCATTGTTGAATAGCTCCTGATCCGAATGCAGCAGCCCCCTCGACCCCACCAAGTTCTGGTAGTAGTCGTTCCCAAATTGATTCGGTGTCTGCACGTCGAGCGCCGCCAGGTTGCTGTCGCCCCCGGACGACGGGCAGTTCCCCTGTCGAAGTGTGGCGAAGTCGGCGTTGATGTTTGCGTCGTTGTAGATGCGGGAGCGGAAGAACTGGCACTGCGAATGGCCGATTGTGTGCGCGCCGGACAGCGCCGTCATGTCCCGGGCGCTGAGTCCCTTTGCCGAGAACTTGGAGACGAGCGCGTCGAGGGTCGAAGAAGGCCCCGGAAGATCGCTGTTCGCCGTGCTCTGGCTAGCGGTGGTGGCGTCGCGCCTCCCGAGCGCCACGGCCCATGTCGGGCCGCCGAGCTTGACGACGCCATCGCGGGCGGCGATGGCGAGGATGTCGGCGCAGGAGACGGTGGCCTTGCAGGCGGCCTCGACGTTGGTTTTAATGGCGTCGATGACTTCGAACCCGCGAGCAGAGTTTTGGTTGGGGAAGGCGGTCTTCTCGCCGGTGAGCGTCGCGGTGTCGTCGAGAAGAATGGAAGCGTCGCAGCCGTTGACGAAGCAGTCGTGGAAGAAGAGGCGGAGAATGGAGGCGGACATGCGCGGCTCCTTGTTCACGGCCTGAGCCATGGTGGAGCGGACGATGCCGTTCAGGCTGGGGCAAGTGGCGGCGTAGAAGCTCGGCGAGAGCTGTGCTTCTGCGGAGAGAGCAAGAGACGCGAGTACTAAAGAGAATGCGAGCTGGAAGCAGACGGAGGAAGCGGCCGCCGCCATGGCTAGCTAGCTAGCTAGCTGCGCGTTTACAGAGATATTCAATTCCTGCGCGAGATTAATCTCAGCAGAGAGTGCTGGATAATTAATAGGAAGAAGAAGAAGAAGAAGAAGGCTTAGTGATGATTGAGAGCTTAGGTCTGTGTATATATAGATCGAGAGAAAGAGATGGAGAAATTCAAAGAATGAATTGAAGAGTTCTCTGCCACGCGCTTTCTTTCGTGGAAGAAGAAGTTGATGAGTTCAACGATGGGATAGCGACAATATTAATTATTGTCATTCCGGAGAAATTATTTTCTGAGATATTTAAAAAATATTTTTGATATTACCATGACCACTTAAATATGATTACTATTTCGCTCACATGCAGTGATGCAGGAGCAAGGGAAAATTGTACGGTCGGCGGTCACTTGTTCTCGAGCGACCATGAAAGCGAGAAAAAAGAAGAAAATAAAAACTTTTATTGTTACAAATGTTATGCTAATTAGGAGTGTATGAGAACTCTCCCTCCAGAATCAAATGTTATGCTAGCTCAGGGGAAGTCACTCGAGCAGGGGCGGATTCAAAGGGGGGCCCGAGGGACACGTGCACCCCCATTATTTTTCAAAATTGTCAGTGGATTTGGATTCCTCGTTGAGACAATGAATTTTGACTACTTATATGTCAAAACGGTGGCCAGATGAGGAAGAAATGACTCCGATAAGATGGAAGCGTTCTCACGTCACGTAACTAGTTTATTTTGGGACAAATATTGGCTATTCGCGGACCAAAGTTGGCTATTTGCAGACCAAAGTTAGCTATTCCCAGACCAAATTTGGCTATTCGCAGACCAAGTTCAGTTATGTGCATCCCCCAAAATTAATTTTCAACATGTGACTTACGACCCTCCTACTCACCCCGCTAGCATTTGTGTTTTGAAATTTTGTGTGCACCCCCATTTATAATTTTCTGGATCCGCCACTGCACTCGAGGTCGCCAAATCTTCAAACTAGCAACCCCATTACAATGATGTCTTATTTATCGTCAAAAGGTGGACCGAAATGCAATATTTTTCTTGAGTTTACAAGAGTTTGAGTTCCCTAAAGGCTGACAGACCGCATCTCGGTTCACAAGCTTTAAGTATAGAAAAAAGGGGGGAAATGGCTAAGTCCACGAAGCTTTGGAGAGAGTGTCCACATGAGCGTCCACGAGAGCGTTCTTCTAAGTCTTTTCCTGCACCTGCTGCAGCGTCCACGAGAGCGGTGAGTGTGAGCAGATTAGAAGGGTGCAGACCGAATTCCGAGCGATTGAACGATCTAAGTCTCACGTCCTCGCTGGAAAACCCTAGAGCTCTCTCTAGTCTCCTCGGTTGCTTGTCTTCAAATGAAGGTCTGGGGGCCTTTTTATAGCTTTCTTGAATGAACGTGTTGGTAATTGCGTCTGACTGAATCCTGAGTTGGTGAACGACGTTACTCCGTTCCGGTCACCCGGATCACCAAATTTCCCAAAATGATGAACATGCCCCCTGGGAGGTTCGGGCGTCCAGGGCTTGTTGCCCGGCGACGGTGGCGGCCGGAGGCGGTCAAATTAAGACGGCAGACGTGACGGCGGCGCGCACGCGCGCGTGCGCTGGCTACGCTGGTCGCGCGCGAGTGCGCTGGCTACGCTGGCCGTGACCGAGTGCGCGCTGGCCGCGAGCGAGTGCGCTGGCTACGCTGGCCGCGCGCGAGTGCGTGATGGCCGCGCGCGAGTGCGCTGGCCGCGCGCGAGTGCGCTGGCCGCGCGCGAGTGCGCTGGCCGCGCGCGAGTGCGCTGGCCGCGCGGGAGTGCGCTGGCTACGCTGGTCGCGCGGGAGTGCGCTGGCTACGCTGGTCGCGCGGGAGTGCGCTGGCTACGCTGGCCGCGCGCGAGTGCGTGATGGTCGCGCGCGAGTGCGCTGGCTTCCCTGGCCGCGCGCTAGTGTGCTGGCTACGCTGGTCGCACGCGAGTGCGCGCTGGCCGCGCGCGAGAGCGCGCTGGCTTCACAGGTGCGGTGCCTTTGTGTGCTTGGTTTTCTCCCCCCTTTTGGGGCAATTTCGGACCCTTCGAGCGCGCGCGGTTCCCGCGCGCAACTCACTCGGTCAGATTTACTTACTCAAGCGTTTCGGTCAAAGTCCTACCGGTTTAGCCGGTGAATCTTTAGGGGGGACACCTTCAATATGCTTTATAAAGTTTCATTTCAATGCATTTCATCAAGCAACCATTATAATTTAATTTAAATTAAAAGCTTAGTACCATTATAATTTAATTTACCTTAATAATCGTTGTGTGCGCTTAACGCTCCTACATGTCGGGCAAATCGGGTCGTCTTAGCTCGAGATTGAGCTAAGCGCGCAAACAGTCAAATAGAGAACCAACAGCAGGACAGCATGATCGTTTACGTGGAAAACCCAGAAAGGGAAAAAATTACAGGGCGGACTGCCCAGTTCTGGACATATCCACTAGTTGCAGCAGGTTACATTAATTGTTAGAGTTTTCAAGGGGTGACATGTCACCGCTCCTTGTACAAATATTTTGAGGAAAATGTAAAATATTCAAAAGCTCTTGAGGGAGTGGTCTCTGCAAAGTCTATACAGCAATCTTCGTTGTAACATGCTATGTTGTAAACATTCCTTTTTTTAAGCAGTCTCTGGTGTGAGCAGAGAGAATGCTAAAAGGGTTGGTAAAATTGATATAATATATGCATGGGCGGAACTATTCACGGGCATACTGCGCATGCCCGGATTCAATTTTTGGGGAAAAAATAAACGCAAAGTGTTGATTTCCCCGCTTTACAGATTTCAAATCCGAAAGCGGCGTTGGACTCGTATAAAAAAGTACAAAAATTAGACTCATTAAATATATTTATTCATGGAGATTAGATATGACTACCAATTTTGTCCAATTGATATTTTATAGCTAATTGTTAGAAATCCGTTAATTAGATCAAATAAGTATCACACTGATGAAAATAATTAGCCGAACATTTTCTAAATTTTTCGTCTCAATCAACAATAATTACACGACTTTTTGAAAAATCCTAACTAATTTTATAACTAATTTTATCACATTTGTTCGTCTAAATTAGCTTGGATAGCAATGTGATGAAACTCGAATACTCGCAAGACCATAACCAATAGGAAAAAAACTAGTTGCACAAAGAGTTTGATCATATACATACTTACATAGTGAAATTTGAGACATTTACAGATACATATTACATTTTTTAGCGTTGTGAACTGTTGGTTCTCACTTCTGACTGTTTGCGTGTTCGGCTCACTCTTGAGCTAAGGCGGTTCAGCTCGACCGGTCCGGAAGAGCGTTGAACGACCCGCAACAAGAATAATAATTCAAGAAATTTTAATTTTTACTTGAAGCCCAGACTGAGTCAAAACCCTAATTTCATCGCTAAATATAATCACATATCACCGCATTAATATGATGCATGTTATCGCATAACTATTAGTAATATATGGCGATTGTTATCCGCACTACAGTTTGGGCTATCCACACTCTTTTGTATGAGTTATTACGCGCCTTTTGGAAATACGCATTGGTCATGCATTCTTAGGAAAAGTGTTCATCTCGATGAGATCTACAACTTTCGTGTTGAACACTTTTCCTAAAAATACATGTGCAAAGCGTATTTCCAAAAATTCTCTATAGTTACGCACATGTTTCAATCAGGGCGACAATACGTCTTGTGCGTTCGTTTTTAGAAAAAGTGTTCAACACGAAAGTTGTAGATCTCGATGTGATCTACAACTTTTGTGTTGATCACTTTCCCTAAAAATACACGCACAAGACGTATTTCAAATAGGCGCGTAATAACTCATACAAAAAAAGTGCGGATAGCCAAAACTGTAGTAGGATAACAATCGCCTAATATAATCAATATTGACGTCATCACATATAATTAATAGTTAAAAGTAAAATTCTCAATTGAATCCTAGCTACCTCATAAAATTGAATCAGGATCATCTCCATTTCTGACAAAATGGATACTATTCATTCACGGTGTAAATGTATTACCGCGCAGCTGATCCGACGGGTTGAGTAATCTTATAATTTTAATTTATTTTTTAATAAAAAAACTCTGCAGCACTAGATTAAATGAGAACGAGTCTTTTCTATAATTAGATAGAGAAATGAATACTATTCATTTCACAATTCTTTAGTCTTCTTCTTCACTTATCCAGCCATAGCATGGTTTTCTTACCGGCGGCGAAGAACTTGTACCGCAGACTCCCACTGATTCTAACGGAGATTTTCCGCTCAATGGCTTCACAATTCTTGGCCCATCTTTTTCTACTCCCACCGATTCTAACGGAGATTTTCCGCTCAATGGCTTCACAATTCTTGGCCTGTCTTTTTCTACTCCCACTGATTCTAACGGAGATTTTCCGCTCAATGGCTTCACAATTCTTGGCCTGTCTTTTTCTTCTTCTTCATCATCATCTTCACTTATCCCGCCATAGCACGGTCTTCTTACCGGCGAAGAAGATTCCAACGGAGCCTTTTCGCTGATCAAGGGGGATTTCACCACACTTGGAGTGTCTGAATTTTTACTGCTGCCAGCTTCTGAAATATGTAGTCGATTAAAACCAGAAACAATGTTCAAAATCTATGAATAAAACTTATATATTAGAGAATAATATATATATAGGTTTGCTGTAAATACGCGTTAATTGTATATTGCTTATTTATGCTTCTTTTTGAAATACAGCTTATACGTGCAATTTCATGAAAAGTGTTCAACATGAAAGTTGTAGATCTCGTCGATATCTACAAGTTTCATGTTGAACACTTTTCCTATAAATGCACGCACGAGGCATATTTTGGGCCCGAGAAAAACCTGGGCGGAACAATCGCGAATACGCACGTTTTTTTCGGGCCCAAAATATGCCTTGTGCGTGCATTTTTTGGAAAAGTGTTCAACATGAAAGTTGTAGATATCGACGAGATCTACAACTTTCATGTTGAACAATTTTCATGAAATTGCACGTATAATCCGTATTTCAAAAAGGCGCGTATAATTTGTATATGTGCGTTAAGTGTATATACATTAATCCGTGTGTGTATATATATATATATATATATATATATATATATATATATATGGTAGTTTGTCTCACCAAATTGAAGCCGCGTTTGCTGAGAAGTTTCTGCAGTCCCGGCTTCCTCCGGTGCTTTTGTTTCAGCCTGATGGAAAACAAGTAAATTAATGTAAACTCCTCCCAGGTTAAATTTCATTCAGAAATTAAGGAGCAAATTAATTAGAACAGTTCTGATTATATATATATATAAAGCATAATATATATAGTTTAGTCTCAAACTCTCACATTGTGGCTAAATATTTTAATAACAAAATGTTATAAAATTATGAGGTGTACAATGAACTTGTATGTGTGAGAACTTATTGTAAATTCGTTCGCTTCCAACATTGGTATCATACCGGTTTATTTAAGCTTTCCAAAAAGCCAAGCTCTGCATTTTAATATAAAACTTTCTCAGACAATTAAAAAAAAACAGACTGCTTCTGCTCGCGGACGTAGTCCATCTTCGAGTGAACCATGTAAATTTATGTCTACTGTCTTTTAATTTCTTGTTTGTTTTATCGCTCTACTCTCATCTCCGCAACATTCTTTAAATAGAGTTGTCTCCGTGCTATTGGAATCACGAACAAAATGACTTTTTTGGTGGATCGGTGGTTCCAATCGGAAAAAACACTCAAACAATAATGACCAGGTCTACTGGACAGAAATGCTTTAACATATATCCAGTGGTGGAGATTTTTTGGGATTAAAAAAAACTATAATAGGATGGAAAAAGGTGAATCCGTCGGATGAAAAGACATTCGATCTGAGCCGTGAAATGGATCCCCTCCATTTCGTCAGAAATAGAGAGGATCCTGATTTGTATCTTGCAGCCTATTATGCTAGGATTATATTTATTTATAATAATAAACATTGGAAAAATGTGCTAAAACAAGAAAGATGAAACGAAAGGAGATGATGTAGGAGCGGATATTGGCTCTGTTTGGTACTCCCTTTAGCCTCCATTCCATTCTAATAGAGACGTCCCTTGAGTGTATGACAACAACTGATTTGACTTATATTTTTATTGATTTCATTTATATTTTATTTTATTTTATCAATTGAAGTTGTATAAAAAAATAAAATTATGTTTATAAATTTGTATAAAAATAATATTTAATTTTGTTTAAAAAATCAGAATGGAATAAATAAAAGTCTTATTTAGATAATTTTGAATATTATTTAAACCGCATCAGTAACAAATATTATTTAAATAAAGTCTCAATTTTAAAAATACAGTTTTAAAAATATAATTTATCATCTCTTTGAATATCTCAAAGAGAATCAATACCTCTCCTTCAGCTTTCTGCTTCATTTCCTCTTCTTGGATTTCAATCATATTCTCGATAACCAGCTTGTAATAATCTTCTTCAACAAAATACCACCCCGAATCATTATCCCCATAAACCTATCATCCAAACAACATTTCAATAAGCTCTAATTCCTTGCAGAAAAAAAAAACTAGAGTAATTTCGGTGTGAAACGATGAGAACAAACTGTGCGCACCTTTAAGAGCTTTTTGACCGTGTTGCGAATCTGCATATTCTTGAACCCCAGGGGAGTCAGCGCCGCAATGGCAGCATCGATCCGATGCGTCTTACCCTTCATGGTTTTTCCGGAAGATACAAATAGAGTTCATCATTACTTTTTCAAAAAAAAATTAAGCAAACTGAATTAAGATATTTTTGCAATCATTTTAAGTATCAATTATTTCAAATTACGAGGATATTTGAAAAATCCGATCGGATTTTTTTATTTGGATTAAAAATGTCTGATGATATCACAAGAATGTAGATAAATTGAAACTTAAAATGATTGAAAAAATATCATAATTCATATTCCGTGTAAATTTTTACAAAAATAAATATTATTCAAATAAATTGTGAAATTTTACATTACCAGTTTTTTCATATTTTTTCATTAGGATAAAAAAAACTTAAGATTAGATTTTTTTCAGATATCACAAGAATGTGGATAAATTGATACTAAAATGATTGCAAAAATACCTAATTCATATTCTATAAATTCTTTTTACAAAACAAAATATTACGCAAAATGAATTATGATATTTTTACAATCATTTTAAATACCAATTTCTCCATATTATGAGGATATATGAAAAATCCGATAAAAAAACCATAATCCACAGTATGATGATACTTAAAATGATTGCGAAAAAATCAAAATTCATATTCCATTATTTTTTTTTCAAAAAATATATTTTGCGCACTTAAAAATATGATTTAGAGGAAAAAAAAGTTACACCAAAAAATTAATCGCTAGGAAGAGACCTTTTTTGCTTTACTTGAAGACATGGCCAAACCCTAGACGGCCTCAAGAACAGCCGGCCGGCGACAAGAACACGGTGAACTGTTTGAGTAAGTTTGATTTTTTTTATTAGGACTGTATTGTTTTCTAAAAATGGGATTTATTATATCTTAAAATAATTAAATAAAGATATTATTAATAAATTTTTATACGTCAGTATTAAATAATAACATATTATTAATATAAATATATATAATTCACTGTCTTTAAAAATAGTTCCATCAAAAATAAGAATGGTTCATAAATTAATTTCATATGAACTGTATGTACGTTTAGTTATAAAATTTAGAAATATTTAGTATATTTATTTTTAAATTTGCTGGCATTATTAGTTAATATATTAAGGCTTATAATTAATTTGAGGAAAAAATTAATATCGCGGAAGGTCCCTCGACACTCACGGTCCGTTCGAACTGAATCGTCTTAGCTCGAGATTGAGCCGAACGTGGCGAGACGTTTTACAGGAAAATTTGAAAAGAAAAAACATTAGATTTATTATGTTCAAGACTGAAAATATAATCCAAGAAGAATTTTATTAATTTGATATTCAACAATCATCAACAATCGATGTTGAAGAAGATATGTAGGAGAACGTTGAATTTGCCAGCTCAAGGTCAACGAATAATTGGTCAACTGCTCAGGAACATTCCGCAATCCTTGTCCCCAGTGACGAATATTCCTCTCTCTCTCTCTTTCTCTCTCTCTCTCTTAATAATAAACGATGAAAATTCATCCCAGCATGTATGGAAAAACATTTGTGCGCACGATTCTCTATGTGCAGGGCAATATCTGACCGTGACGGTTAAAATTTAGTCCGATCTAAATTCCAGTCGGATTTTCCTCGTTAAAAATTGTGCTTGCACTATTTTGACGGTTAGATTTTCCCGGAACATAGAGGATCGTGCGCTCCGGGTACAAAAAAAAGGTTTCCATCCACTACTGCTTTGTCAACGTAAGTATAATAATTATCAGATTAATATTAATTAGTCACAGCAGTATTTGTTCGATCAATAATGTTAATAAGAAATTAATAATTAGACTGATTTGGGCGCTCATTGATTGATGATGAAGAGGGCTGTGATTTTGTAGCTAATTTTGCTCTATTCGGTCATCAACTTTTTCATCAGCATAAGTTATCCCAAACATAATCTTAGACGCAGCAATGGTGATTTTGTAGCTGATCTTGCCTATACATATACTACATAGTAACAAAGATGGGGAGGCTCCGGTGAGTTTGGAGAAAAACTCCACCGTCGTAGAATGTATGTTTGGCATGACAACGGCTATGATCGCCACCAAGAAAAGATTACTCGTTTTGAACATAAAAGTGGATGAAGTTTCTTAGGTAAGGTCGGGCGTTCACGGACGACGGTTCATAACCACCGCATTCACGACCGCCAACGCCGCGCAAAATGGAGCCTAAGCATCATTTTCAATGTGGGGGCGCACCCAAAGTTTAAATAAATTTCTGGACGCACACAGGGATCCTCCTAAACCTCAAACAGCCAAACTAATCGGACAACTTCTACATCCTGACTTGAACATTTATAATTTTTAGGGTTATTCACGGGACCTCCCCCCCGAAGCTTGCGTAATTACAGCTTGCACCCCTCTAATTTTCGAAATTACAAAAACCTCCCAATACGTTTACATTTCATAACACCCACGCACAAAAGTAGCCCTTGGAGTAAATCTTAAAGGGGGGAGGGGTCTTTTCGTGCATGGATGTTATGAAATGTAAACATTGAGGGGGGTAATTGTAATTTCGAAAATTAAAGCGGCGGAAGTTGTAATTATACAAACTTCGAGGGGAGGTCCCGGTAAATAACCCTAATTTTTATAATGAATACGGGCTTCCATGATGAAGGAGACGATCTAGCAGAAGATTACCTCACTAAAGGAAGGAGCCAAGACAGTGAAAAAGATGCTCAACTAAATATTCTTCCATTCTGTCAACCAGCAGCTGTGCCGGTCGACGCAACTCCGGAGTTCATTAACCAACAGCTGGACGAGTGCGTAATTGCTCGTTGAATGTTGGCCAACGGATGCACAATCGTTCGTTGAACGTTGGTCGACGAATGCGTAAACTTTTGCTTGCTGGTCAGCTGAGAGCTTTTTCTCGCTGGCCAGTTGGATTTTCAAAACCTAGTATAAACTTTAGGGTTATATTTTTGATACACTATTTTCTATTATTGTGTTGTGTTTTAGAAACTCAAGACTGCTGCATCCCCCCCTTGCCCCCATTTCAGAAGTTTTGTGTGGTAAGAAGTTCGCTTTCATTAACCCGATGCATCTATCTGAAAAACTACCATCGAAGATCTGCGCCGGCATATTTCTTCTTCAGCCGTCTCCATTTCTCATCCCACCACCAAAATTACCGCAAATACATCACCGTTGTCTCCTACATTGGCATTGCTATAGTCTCGACAGTGCTCGCTCGCTACCAAAATATCTTCCCTCAGCGCTCGCATCCCTCCCTAACATGTTCTACAGCACTGCAGAGGGCAACGCAGAATCAAAGGAGATGATTTATGCTCTTTTCATTGACAACTTCGTCTAAATTTGAAGGTGTTCTTGTCATGGTCTTATGGGAGGCTTGATTAGCATTTCCATCCAGCCAATATTGCTGAATTTAGATCATGGAAACATGCCGAAACCTTAAAGATTCTTCAGGATAAGTTCAAAATAAGTATATTATTTATTTATTTTTGGCCATTTAGGAGAAGATATAATAGTGTTGATTATGTTATTGAAATATTGTTGGATAGTGTTCAAGATTAATTATAAGGAAAACTGTGTGATATAGGCTCTATTTGGCACGGGGGTGAGTTATTTGGACAAAAACTTCACCGCCATAGAATGTATGTGGTGGGGATCGGCCGTATGTTCGTGATCGGAGGAGATCGGGCCTTCACTTGACGGGACCCGTTTTTGCAGATTTGCTGGAGATGCGCTGAACAGATCGGCGATCCGAGACCGCCCGCACGTTCGGGACGTCGTTTTACATTTTATATGTATTTTTTGGGGGTTTGTATTTAGTGTTTTCGGACACCGGGCGTAACGGACGATTATAGCCGTTCACGCCAGGTGCCTAAACACCGCTCTCGTTATAAATAGAGGCGGGCATTCTGATTTTCAGATTCATTGTTGATTTGTGAGAGATTCCAGGCCGGCAATCATCCGTGGTGCGACGCCGCGAGACCTCAGGGTGCGACGTCCCGGCTTCCCTTTTCATTTTCACGTTTTTCATTTCAGTTATTTGATTTTTTTGCCTGTGAGCCTCATTGTTCCCCCTCTAAACCGCCACCATTCATCTGTAAACCGCTCGATTCGTCATGTTGACTAACTTCTTCCTCGAAGGGAATGAGAAACCGTCATTCGATTCCAGCGGTTTGACTCTTCTCCTCCTTCGACGAGCATTGCAACCCCCCCCCCCCCCCCCCCACCCACCCACCCGATCTAGTTGCCGGCCCTAATCGACGGCAGCGCACGCTGTTTCGTGGTCCCGTCGACCCCTCCAGCAAAGCTCGGCACCGTTTCCTTCCCCTCATCTTCGTTACCCCGTGGCACCACCATTATCAGCCGCAAGTTCCCCGCAGACCTTCCCCTATCCACAGTACTTCTTCCTTCCGCCACTTTCTCCGTCGTGGGATCACTAGCAAAGTTTTAATCTCTGCCCAGCAGTCTTCTGTGCTCCATCCAGCAGCCTACCACTTCAATGTTCATCTTCTCCCAACACCTTACTATCTAGAACAGCCCAAACAGCCCAAACAGCCGGCCTATTCTTCCCGGTCACCACCCCATCATCCGGCACTGTTTCCCAACAGTCATTTCTTACGCGCATTTCATTTTTAGTGAAGAAAATCTGCTCCTTTCTCTGATTCCAGCAATTACAGTCAATTCCGGACGTAGCACCAACCCGATTTCACCAACCCGCTCCTGGATTTCTCATGCTATGTGAGTTTTATTGTATTGTGGTATTTTTGCGCTATTGAATATTGGAAAGCACTTTATATTTGTTTGAAAATTTGGCTTGTTGAATAGTTGTTTGCACTCTTCTTTTAAATCCTGTAAAATTTATTCGTGCAAGCTGTCGTTGAAATTCCTTTGCGCGGTGAAAACTTATGATATTGTTTGTACGCTTGAAATTACAACTAAAATTGTGTAGGTTTGCCTAACTTATATAAATATAATTACTTGTACTTATTTCCAGATTAATTGAAAGCATGGACACATCATTTAATTGGGCTTTAATCACATTCGTTTCGCATGGTCACTTAGGATTGCATTAGCGTGTCGACACATTCATTTTCACACAGCCCCGTCCTGCATCAGTATGTTTGGCAATGACCGCCACTAAGAAAAGAAAACTAGTTTTGAACATAAAAGGGAATGAAGTTCCTTAGGTGAGGTCAGGCGCTCACGAACGAAGGTTCTTAACCACCGCGAAACCATAATTGCGTTGTTGGAGTGCGGATAATACAAAAAATATTTAGAATCACATTTATACATAAATTATTTAGATAATAAAAATTTCCAACTAAGGGTGCGTTTGGTTCGGCGGATCGGCTCCTGTGCGTTTGGAAAGAAACGGCTCTTCTATCAAACGGTGTGTTTGGTTCGGCGGATCAATGAAACGGCGGTTTTTAATAAACCCGGTTTCTTTTATCAGGTGAATCGCGGTTCTTTCCTCCAGTCCAGACGCTCCAGACGCGACCCTAGGTCTTCTTCCTCGACGGAGCGCTCCCCGATTCTTCTCTTCGTGCCCATTCGATTTCTCGTCATCCCCTTCCACCGCCGACCGGTCCTTCTCCACGCGCGCCGGCGACGTCAACCTCCGGGCTACTTGTTCTTCCTCCGCTGACGTCTACTGCTCCTCCACATTCTTCAAAGCCCCTTCCGATCTCTGTGGTGAAGGTAATCATCAACTCCTCCGCATTTTTTTGGGGTTGTTGTCCACTGCTCCTACTTGATTTCTCATTTTATTTGATGATAATTATATGTGTTTGTCTTTTCGAAAATCGATTTCCTGGTTTTGACAAAGTAGATCTATGTGTGTGTTTGTGTGTGTGTGTGTGGTGTTTGTGTGTTTATTTTTGTATGTGTGGCTGTGTATATGTGTGTGTGTGTGTTTATCTGTGGCTGTGTATGTGTGTGTGTGTGTGGCTGTATATATGTGTATGTGTGTGTGGCTGTATATATGTGTATGTGTGTTTGGCTGTGTACATGTGTGTGTGGTTGTATATATGTGTATGTGTGTGGCTGTGTATATATGTGTATGTGTGTGGCTGTGTATACATGTGTGTGTGTGTGTGTGTTTATGTGTGTGTGGAGATGGAGGTGTTTGTATGTGTGTATTTATGTATGTGTGTGTGTATGTATATATGTGTGTGTGTATGTGTGTGTTTATGTGTGTATGGATGTATATATGTGTATGTTTGTGGCTGTGTATATATGTTTATGTATGTATGTATGTGTGTGTGTGTGTTTATGTGTGTGTGGAGATGGAGGTGTTTGTATGGCTGTGTATATATGTGTGTGTGTGTATATATGTATGGATGTATATGTGTTTATCTGTGTCTGTGTATGTGTGTGGCTGTGTATACATATGTGTGTGTGTGTGTGTGTTTATGTGTGTGTGGAGATGGAGGTGTTTGTATGTGTGTGTATTTATGTATGTGTGTGTATATGTGTGTGTGTATGTTTGTGTGTATGTTTGTGTTTGTATGTGTGATTATATGTGTTTGTGTGTGTGTATATGTGTGTGTGTGTGAATGTTTGTGTTTGTATGTGTGTGTGTTTGTGTTTATATGTGTGTTTATATGTGTATGTGTGTGTGTGTATTTCAATTTTGGTGTGTATGTGTATATGTATGTGTATGTGTATTTATATGTGTGTGTGTGTTTGTGTGTTTGTGTGTTTACAAATATATGTGTGATTATATATGTGTTTAGGTGTGTGTGTGTTTGTGTGTTTGTGTGTTTATAAATATATGTGTGATTATATATGTGTTTGTGTGTGTGTGTTTATGTGTGATTATATATGTGTTTGGGTGCGTGTGTTTATATGTGTTCATAAATATATGTGTGATTATATATGTTTATGTGTGTGTATATATGTTTATATGTGTGTATGTATGTTTGTATGTGTATAAGTTTGTGTGATTATATATGTGTGATTGTATATGTTTGTGTGTGTGTGTATATATGTTTATATGTTTATGTATGTTTGTGTGTGTGTATATATGTTTATATGTGTATATATATGTTTATATGTGTGTGTGTATGTGTATATATGTTTATGTGTGTGTGTGTGTTTGTATATATGTTTATATGTGTTTGTGTGTATGTGTGTGCGTTTGTGTGTGTATGTGTATGTGTATGTTTGTGTGTTTACATGTTTATATGTTTGAATTTTTTTTAAGATGGGTAAGGCGAAAGACGGTGGTGTGTCTGCTATTTGGGATGCTTGTGATTTCAACATGTGTTTCACGTTTTTTATGCCACGTTGGGAAGGCTCTGCGCATGATAGCCGCATTTTCAATTATGCGCTTCGGGATCCCCGTTACAAATTTCCGCATCCACCACCAGGTAATAAGATTTCTATTCCATTTTTTATACTTCTCACCTTTGAAGCATAACAACTTTGCTCCTGGTTTTCAGGAAAATATTACTTGGTAGACTTTGGGTATCCGCTACAAAGGGGATACTTGAAACCATATCCAGAGACACGTTATCATCTCCCAGACTTTGCTCGTGGCGGTCGTGCACCGGAAGGGCGCCGAGAGATATTCAATCACGCGCACTCATCCCTTAGAAGTGTCATTGAAAGATCGTTCGGCATTTGGAAGAAAAAGTGGGTCATATTGCGTGATATGCCGAGCTACAGCTTCACCAAACAAACCGATATTGTGATGGCGACAATAGCACTGCATAATTTTATTCGGCGGCACCCGTCGCGGAGGGATATTGATTTCAATAACGTCGAGCAGGGAGGTGGTGATGAGGGGGGGAGCACACAAGGGCAACAAGTAGTTTGTCCTGATACAGCAGGCGGGGTAGATGAGATGATCATGTTGCGTGAAAATATAGCGCAACAGTTGTACACTTCTAGATCTTAGATGGTGAGAAGAATTGTTGGTATTTTTATCTATTATAGTAACTATTATCAAGATTGTGTATTTGATGTGTATCGAATTTTTTTTTTTTCAAAAACTCTATTTGACCCAAACAAAATTTATAAAACTCCATTTCAATAAGCACTGAAAACTCCATTTCACCCAAACAGTTTTCTAACAAAACTCCATTTCTCAGAAACAGCTCTTTTTCAAAACTCCATTTCTGATCAGCAGCTTTTCATCAGCAACAGCCCAACCAAACGCACCCTAAGATTTCCAAATGATTGAAGTTGTGCTAGAAACCGGCGTAACACGTGAAATTGAGGTACGAGCGGAGCACTATGTTGACGAAATAAGCATAAAACTTATAAATATGATATAAATGTGATTCCTCTCAAGATTTTTTATAAAATGACTTGAATAATTGTGTGTTAAATGTTTAGCCTATGATGTTGATAATATAAATGAAGTGTACTCCATAGCATAAATTTACACATCCTAAAGGGCATATGTTTTTTAAAGAATTAATCATGCATATTTTAAATTTTTCGTTAGGAATAGATTCACATATTACCCACTTAATCAAGAAAATAAAAACACATCACTATTAGTAATATACTCATTGATGACAATGCATGTGATCACATACAATTAATTATGATAAGTAAATTCTCGATTGAATCCTACCTCATAAAACTGACCGCCAGACTATTCAGTCTTCTTCTTCACTTATCCAGCCATAGCATGGTCTTCTTACTGATTGAGAAGAATTTATACCATAGAGTCCCTCTGATTTTAACGGAGCCTTTTCACGCAAGGATTTCACCACTCTTGGAATGTCCGTAATGAAACTGCTGTTAGCTTCTGAAATAGTGAAGCAAAACCAGAAATTATTTTCAAAATCTACTGAACTTCTATGAATTCAAAACTTTTATAAGCAATAAAACATAATAGAGAATAGTAGTTTCTCTCACCAAGTTGAAGCAGCGGTGGCTGAGAAGTTTCTGCAGTTCCGGCTTCTAGTAGTGCTCTTGTTTCTACCTGATGGAAAACAAATGTAAACTCCTCCAAGAAAAAAAGAGGAGCAAAGAAAACTATAAAATGAAGGGAGGGAAGGAGGACATTTCTAATAATCTTTTTGATCCAATAACCCTTGCCCAGCACTCAAGCACAGATTTTTATAGATGGGGGGGGGGGGGGGGGGGGGGGGGGGGGGGGCTCTACCCAAATTTTCATTTCTGTTAGAGAATATAGGAAAACATGTGTAAAGGCCCATTAATTAGGCCCATTTATTCTCCTCTCTTTTAGTCCCACATCTCTTGTATAGGATTTTTTTCTCCTCTCTCTTCCTATATATATGTATCCATACTTGTATTTACCTTTTAAGTGAATATACTACAAGGTTTTATACCATTTCTCTACATGGTATCAGAGCACTCGGTCCAGAATTTGCGGTCTCCCATTTTTTTACCGCCCCCCCCCCCCTTTTTTTTTTTTTTTCGAGCTCTCGCGGTCTCATTTTTTGAGACCGCTCCACCCTGCTGCCAGCTCTGCTTCTCCCGGCTTCCTCTCCTCTTTGGCTCTCTTATATAGACCTCTCCTTCCGCACACGTGGGACCCACCTCTCTCAAACTCTCTTTCTCCCAAGCGATCTCCTCTGCTCGCTGCTCGGACGACCTTGCGCGGTCTCATCTAGCCGTGCGGTCTCTTCTACTGCCGTGCGGTCTCTGCCGTGCAAACAACCCTGTTCGCAGCGATCTCTTGAGCAGCGATCCCTGTCTTGCAAACAGCGATCTCTGTTCGCAAAGGTTCTATCGATCTCTTCAGCGGTCTCTGCCTCGTCAGGAACGATCTGCCTCCGGCCCCTCCAGACCGCTGCTCCAGATCTCTGCGATCTTCTTCCTCAGGCTCTGCGACCTCCAACTCAGCGATCTCTGCGATCTCCTCAAGCTCTGCTCCTGTTCGCGTGCGGCGATCTGCTCGCCCGGTCTTTGCCAGACCGCTCCAGACCGCTCCAGCCCGCAGCTCCAAGACCGCTCCAGACCGCTGCTGCTCCAAGGCGGCTTCTCCAGGCCGCAGCTCCTCCAGGCTGCCCTTGCCGCTACTCCTTGTCTCTAGCCGTCTTCTCTTCAATTCGTCTTCCTTCCAATGGCCCTCGACGATTCCTCCTCCACTGCCATTCCGTCGCCTGCTCCGCCGGCTGCCCCGACCTCAGATGTTCGTGATGAACTTCGAATTACCACTATCTCTCTTACCGGAAAGCGTAACTTTGTGGAATGGGTGCACTCGGTGCGTCGAGTCTTACAGACCAAAGGGCTCCTTTCTCACTTAACCCAGGTTACTACTGAGCCTTCTGCTGACTGGCTTAAGAATGATGGTCGTGTCCAAACATGGCTTCTCAACTCCATGGACTCGGAGCCGTATAGGATGGCTATGTATCATGACACCGCTAAAGCCATGTGGGATGAACTTCATGCCTTTTACTCTGGGCAGAACAGTCTCCAACATCTGTATGACATCATATCTGATCTTCAGAACCTTAAGCCTGGTGCGCCCGATGACATGCTCTCTCATGTCGCCAAGGCAAAGACTCTTCATGAGGCTTGGCTTCAGCATCAGCCTCCCACTCCAGATCTCGCTATTCAGCGATCACAGAAAGAGGCAGTGACCGTTGCTATGCTACTCTCTAGCGTACCTCCTCATCTACATAGCGTTCGCGCTCAGATACTCTCCTCTACTACAACACCGTCTCTGTCTGCTGTCTGCTCCATGCTTATCAAGGTTACACCTCCATCTGAGGCCCCGCACAGTTCTTCTCCGGCTCTTCTCCAACAGCCGCTCCTTCCAACACCTACCCTTGGTTCCTCTGCTCGAGGTGGCCGTCCCCCGTCTCGGGGACGAGGACGTGGTGGCCGACCTCCTTTAAAGTGCACTTACTGTGGTCGTGACGGTCATCGTGAAACAACCTGCTACCGAAAGCATGGTCTACCTCCTCACCTTGCTGCTACTTCGGCACCTCCTGCTGCTTCTTCACCAGCCGATCAGCTTGGTCCTACCCGACAGGAATATGATGACCTACGCTCTCAGTTCCAACAGCTTCAAGGCAGTCTTGGCCGTTCTCCTGGCTCCGTTGCTTCTTTCTCTACTGAAGGTATAACCTGCTTATCTCACTGTTCTCATTGGATCGTAGATTCTGGAGCAACGCATCACATCACCTCCCAGAAACCACCTCAGTATATACAGACGTCTCACCCTCCGTCTATTGTTGTTGCAAATGGTGCTACTACCCCGGTTGTTGGTGCTGCTGATCTGCACCTCACTCCCACTATAAAGCTCTCCTCGGTTCTTCATGTTCCGGGCTCTCCTTTCAACTTACTCTCTGTGAGTCGTTTGATACAGGATCTTGATTGCTGTGTAACCTTCTCTCCCTCTTCTTTTGTTTTTCAGGATCGCCGCACACGGAGTATCATTGGTAGCGGTCGGCTGCTGAATGGGCTCTATCTCTTGGATCTCCCACCTCCCGCTCTCCTGTCTGTCTCCACAGTTGACTGGCATCGCCGACTTGGGCATGCTCCTCTTCCAGTTCTCCGCAAAGCTCTCCCTGATGTACCTCTTCACGAGTTTACCTGCGAAGCCTGCATCTACGGCAAGCAACATCGCTCTTCCTTTTCCCCTTCATGTACCCGGAGCACGACTCCGTTATCTTTAGTACATTCTGATGTATGGGGCCCTTATAAGGTCCCAAGTATTAATGGCTATCGTTATTTTGTAACTTTTATTGATGATTATTCCCGTGTTACCTGGTTATATTACTTCATGATCGCTCTGAGCTACCATCTGTGTTTCGTGCCTTTGTAACTGAATCACGGACACAATTCTCCACTACACTTAAAATAATTCGAACTGACAACGCTCGCGAGTACACTGGCAGCTCCTTTTCCACTCTCTGCACAGAGTTTGGCATAATTCACCAAACCTCTTGTGCCTATACCCCCCAACAAAATGGCGTTGCCGAACGGAAAAATCGTCACCTTCTGGATGTTGCTCGGGCACTCATGGTTCAAATGCGGGTTCCTACGGAATACTGGAACTTTGCCGTCTCCACTGCTTGCCATCTCATTAACCGCATGTCCTCCTCTGTTCTTAACTTTGCCACTCCCATGACACTACTCTTCCCCTCCACTCCTCTTTTTCCTATTCCACCTCGCATTTTCGGTTGCGTCTGCTACGTCCACCTTCTCGGTCCGTCTATCGATAAACTTGCCCCACGAGCTGCCAAGTATATGTTTGCTGGCTATTCTCGGACCCAAAAAGGATACGTGTGCTACTCTCCAACAACCGGCAAAACCATTGTCTCACCTGATGTTACTTTCTGTGAAGATCAATCATTCCACTCTCCCTCCGTTCCAAGCACATTACCTTCCACTACTGTTCGTCCTTTTGTTCCGACGGACGCTACACCCTCACCATCTCTGCCCCCTACGGTACCTTCACCATCTCCATCTCCTGCACAACCTCCTCCCATTATTCAAGTATACTCTCGTCGTAAATCTAAGGATGGTCCCCGTCAGACGCCCTCGGCTACCGGTGCCTCTCCATCAGCGGTTGATCCGGCCTCCGCCTCTACAGCTCATCCGATGGCAAACCACGTGTCTCTCCACCGGCTATCTCCACCTCTTCACAAGTTTGCTACCTCTCTTTCTTCCATTTCCCTCCCTAACTCTGTGCAGGAAGCGCTACAGCATCCGGGGTGGCGTGCTGCGATGGAGGAAGAGATGGTCGCTCTCCGCGCTAATCACACTTGGGAGCTGGTACCTCTTCCTCCTGGCCAACACTGTGTCAGCTGCAAATGGGTTTTCGCGGTCAAACAAAATGCCGATGGGACTCTTGACCGCTTAAAGGCTCGTCTCGTTGCCCGCGGTTTCACTCAACAACAGGGCTTGGACTACGATGAAACCTTCTCCCCTGTAGCCAAGTTAAACACCGTTCGTGTGGTGATCTCCGTTGCTGTCCACCGCCGTTGGCCTCTTCTTCAGTTAGATATCAAGAACGCCTTCTTGAACGGTGATCTACAGGAGCCAGTGTATATGTACCAACCTCCCGGGTTTGAGACCACGGGGGAGTCTCGTGCTGCCTATGTTTGCCGCCTTCTGAAATCTCTCTATGGCCTCAAACAATCTCCGAGAGCTTGGTTTGAAAAATTCTGCAAAGTCCTACTGGCACTTGGTTTTCGACGAAGCTCTGCTGATTTCTCGCTATTCATCAAAGAAGGACCCACGGGAACTATGATCCTCCTGGTGTATGTTGATGATATCTTGATCACTGGGGACGACATCTCTGGGATACAACAACTCAAGGAGCATCTGAACTCGGCGTTTCAAACAAAGGATCTTGGCAATCTTAGATACTTCCTCGGAATTGAAGTCGCTCGTCGACCCGATGGGTTAGTCCTGTCCCAACGAAAATACTGCATTGACTTACTTCAAGAGGCAGGTTTCTCTGGCTGTAAACCTGCAAATACCCCTATGGATTCAAACCAAAAATTATGTGCAGCTGGTTCTGAGATTGATCAACTCCTTGAGAATCCAGAGTACTACCGTCGTTTGGTTGGGAAGCTGATTTATCTTACAGTTACTCGACCAGATATTTCGTTTGCCGTCAGCGTTGTAAGTCGCTTCATGCACACTCCGAGGACTTCTCATCTCCAAGCTGTTGAGCGCATTCTCCGATACTTGAAAACTGCTCCTGGACAAGACCTTGTCTACAAACCATCCACCTCGCCATCTCTTCTTGCTTACTCGGATGCTGACTATGCTGGCTCTCCAGATGACAGGCGTTCCACGACTGGTTTTTGTACGTACTTTGGTGGACATCTTATAACATGGCGTAGCAAGAAACAGGTTGTGGTTGCTCGCTCCTCGGCTGAGGCTGAATATAGAGCTATGACTGCTGTCGCATCTGAATTAACCTGGCTTGAAGGACTTTTGGGAGATTTAGGTGTCAAACTCTCCTCTCCGGCAACTCTTCTTTGTGACAGTCAGGCTGCTATTCATATTGCCAAGAATCCTGTGTTTCATGAGCGGACAAAGCATATTGAAGTTGATTGTCATTTCATCCGGGAAAAGGTTCAGTCAAAGAAGATAGAATTGGAACATGTCCCAGCTGCAAAACAAGTTGCTGACATCATGACTAAAGCTCTTCCTCGGCCATTATACCAGCAGTTCTTATCCAAGCTGGGTGCCTACGACTTGTACGCTCCAGCTTGCGGGGGAGTGTTAGAGAATATAGGAAAACATGTGTAAAGGCCCATTAATTAGGCCCATTTATTCTCCTCTCTTTTAGTCCCACGTCTCTTGTATAGGATTTCTTTCTCCTCTCTCTTCCTATATATATGTATCCATACTTGTATTTACCTTTTAAGTGAATATACTACAAGGTTTTATACCATTTCTCTACAATTTCTAATGGAATGGCCGTTTACTTTCTTTTAATGTTACCACAACATAATTCCACCGTTTAATGTTCAAGTCGGCAATGATGATACACTTTCTTCTCATAGTGTTTGCATATGAACTCATATTTCTATTCAATCCACTTATTCTATATTCTATATATTGATCTTTATGTCTCAATCTCCAGGGAACTGTCGTTATATTGGGGGTGCAATGGTTAAAAACACTTAGACCGGTCACTACTAGTTGGGCCCCTCGACTTGTGGCAGAATGCTAACTAAATATTATTCAAACTCAACGACCATTCAATGTATAGAAAGCAAGTAGAAACAAGAAAAAAACATGTTATGAATGGGTTGATTAGTATTCGGAAGACCCACCACGGCCCCGTGAGTGTGAAGAACTCCCCCTGGGTGAACCAAAGAATACAAGCTAGGCTTGAAAAGAGAAGGGTCAGAATGCTAGGCTCTGAATCATTCTTACTTTGATTTCATACTTACTTATAGGGCTTTAAGGAGCACTTCAACTATGTTGTTGCCTTAGTTGCATGTTATCGATTCATTGGTTAGGAGGACCGGTTAACTGCTTGAGTTACCGCTGAGCCTTGAATGTAACTTGGGAATAATCTTCCTGGAATTTGCCTTTATGAACGCTTCTCGGGCTTTTCCTCGTCAGGTGGTGATATGCATATGCACCCCCAAGGCAATGAATGCATATTGCAAGTAGAGCTGTCACTGAGAACGGAGAACCGGAACCGCGTAGAACAGGACCGAACCGTTCGTGAATTATTTGGGTTCAGTTTGAATTTTGGAACCGTGAACAACAACGGTCCGGGTATAGTTCCTTCATTTTATTATCCGGACCGGAACCGGAACCGCAACATACAAATTTTGAGCGGTTTTAGAATTTCTAAATCTAATCCGGACCGGACCGAAGCAGAACCGAACCGCAACCCGTTTATTAGTATTATATTATAATAATATAATAATAATTATAATATTTGTTTCATCATTCCCCCTAATATTCCTCCCAAAAAATTAAGCCCCTACAACCCCTACCTACTGTGATAATATAAATATATAATGTTATATATCAATCATCCTTTTTTTGTTTTTACGTCAAAATGTCAAACTCGATATCAACATCTTCGTAAATCCATATGTTGTCTTCGCAAGTTTGTTATGCAATTCCAATATATCATCTCACTCTTTATTCTGTTGATCCGCAACACTGTCATTATCCTGCTCTTGTTCTCTAATACCGTTAAATTGTATCCACCGTATCAGTTGGCAGTTTGGCACCGGATGAAATTAAGTGTTTCAGTCCATTCTCTCTCCCCCCCCCTTCTCTCTCATTGTTGCTGACTATAACATTCAAAAAGAGTCCACCTGCACCTCGTGCTCCTCTAGTTAAACTTCCTATGGGAGTATTCACTGATTTTACATCTGATGATATATTTTGCCAAATTTCCACAATTTATAATTCCTTACTTCGGTCTTACTCATTAAATTAATTGATGTTGTAATTCAAGATATTTTATATTAAAAAATATAGGAGCATCTTGATATGGGCAATAATTGATATTCAAAAAACGTGTGCAAAAAACAATGCCGAACTTGAATTTTAGGACAAAATCTAGCCGACATTTCTTGTTTGGATGATAGAAATTATATAAATGTTATGAAATTTTGATGTTTTTGTCGCTTTGAGTTCATTCAGTGGGAATAGCAACGGAATCAGAACCAAAACGAAATCGCATAAAACCCGGCCAAACCGCTAGTGAATAATTTTTTTTTTGGTCTTGTTGAATCGAAACAAAAAAAAATTGGTACGACGGTTCCCAAAATTATGCTGCAACCGGAACCAAAACTGGAATCGGTCAAATTAAATAAGATTGTGGTTCTAATTTGAAGAACTGTTACCCTAATGGTTCGGTTCACGGTTTTAGTAGAACCATAACCGAATCGGAACTGTGACAACTCTAATTGCAAGCGTGCTCGAAGGATACGCCTCACTTTTCCAAGACTATTGTGTATTTTATTTTAATTAATATTTGCATTCACGACAATCAGAGCCAACCAAACATAAAATGCAAAAGAAAAACAACATGCATGAAATATGCGCAACATAAATCAAGTAAAAAGGTAAAATCTAATGTCACGAGCGCTTGTCTGGATCGATTCCGATGGGGATTAAGACAAATGGGTCTAAACGACGATCAGAAACGTCAATTTTGCGTAGATCGACGATCCATGATTTTTAGTTATTTTTTGTATTTTGTGACGGCGCGCCACGATCGACGCGCATGTATACCCGCAGGAGGCGGTGATCCGCTTCCGGACGGGCGATCGAAGTCCATGGTCGCATCCGGACGCACGTTTCTAGTCTGTTTCATGTTTTATACTTTTTATTTAGAGTTGTATTTAATCCCCGATCGAACCGAACAATCTGAGTCGTTCGATTTAGGGGTTTTATTAGTGTGCAGTTACTTTGCGGGTTTATTTAAGGCAGCAGGCAACGACAGTTGAGGGGGATCGTGAGTTAGAATTACGCTAACCGTCGGTCACAGGATGCGAAACCCCTCCTTCCTTCTCGTTGGTGCGACGCCGGCTCCGTTTTCCTCTCCGACATCCATCGCCAGTCCCATCTCCTCCTCCAGCCACGACGCCATCCCCTCCCTCTCCGACAGCCATCGCAAGCCCCATCTCCCCCTCCAGCCACGACGCCATCCCCTCCTCCCTCTCCGACAACCTTCGCAAACCCCATCTTCCCCCTCCAACCCCGACGCCATCCCATCGCCAGTCCCATCTCCTCCTCCAGCCACGACGCCATCCCCTCCTCCCTCTCCGACAGCCATCGCAAGCCCCATCTCCCCCTCCAGCCACGACGCCATCCCCTCCTCCCTCTCCGACAACCTTCGCAAACCCCATCTTCCCCCTCCAACCCCGACGCCATCCCCTCCTCCCTCTCAGACAACCTTCGCAAACCCCATCTTCCCCCTCCAACCCCGACGCCATCCCCTCCTCCCTCTCCGACAGCCTTCGCAAATCCCATCTCTCCTCCAGCCCCGACGCCAGCCCTCCTCCCCCTCCGACAAACCAACGCCAGCCCCTCGTCCCACTCCGACCAGCCACATCCACCTTCCCGTCAGCCACCACCCAGTCCAACCTCCACCAGCAGCCACCTTTAAGCCCCTTCCCGGCCCAATCAGCCCCGATCCACACTCCCGCCGCTGTCGCTGCCTACATGTGTAAATTGTGGTAAAATATCATTTCTCTTTGGTTGTTTATTTCGCTAAACTTGTACTGTGTTGGATTGTTATCGGATTATACTATTAGTTCGTTCGTCGTAAAGTTTGCAGGATATATTCTGCGGTTGCTTAAAATATTTGTGCGCCTCTTTCGTTTGCAACAATTAAAACTTCGTTTTCTCTGAACTCATTTATTGTGACGGCACGCGCCCTGCTGGTAATCTTAAAATTCTTAACTATTGGTTGTAATCTTTGAACGGACCACTTTTGCACTTGCATTTCACCGCATCACTTTTAGGGCTGTATTTAGAGCATTCACCCTGAGTCAGTCAGCCTACCACTGCATCAAATTGGTATCAGAGCGAGGTTAGGATCATTTGCATGCTACGTAGTGGTAGGGAGTATCGTCAGTCCATGTCAATTCACAATCACACCGACGATAGGACCGCTAGTTCTCAAACGAACATGACACCCGCCGAGTTTCAACGTTTAGTTCTCGACCGATTTGATCGGATGGGAACCCAATTCGAAACTCTTAGGGGTGATATTGCGAGGGTTAGTACCAGGGTGGATCAATTAGAGACGCCTAGAGGACGAGCGCTTCTCTCCCTGACGAGGAGCTTGAAGAGGATCCTCGAGATGCCACACCACCTCCCGATAGACGTGGTAGAGACGGACCTCGCCGAGATCCCCCACCCCCACCAAGGGCAAATTATCGTCGTGGTTACGGGTTTCGGCAAGATCCAGGCAGGGATCATCGTCCTCCGGATGAACCTCGTCCTCCCCCACTTCGTCGTAGAGATCGACCACGACATGATTATGACGATGATGATGAGTACGGTGACTTTCGTGAGCCACGTCAGGGGATGACCCTAGAGGAGGATGACATCACCCGATGGATCCGTATTGATGCTCCCACCTTCGATGGTCACCTGGACCCGAGGGCATTTAGTGATTGGCTCATGGATATGGATCACTATTTTGACTGGTTTGACATGAATGATGAGAGACGTGTACGGTTTGCGAAAATGAAATTAATTGGTCAAGCAAAAATTTATTGGTCAAGTTTAGAGAGATTTCTTAAGCAGGATGGTTACTACCACATCACCCGATGGGACGAGATGAAGCAACGCTTACAGGATAAATACCTCCACGCATCATATCGAAATCAACTCTTAGATCAGTTGCACGCGCTACGCCAGGGGACTCTCTCTGTTGCTGATTACATGTCACGATTTGACGAACTCGTAGTTCGTAGCGACATTTGGGAGGAGCCCATCGCCACTGCTTCACATTTTCGTGTGGGCCTTAGAGTAGATATCCGAAGGGAGTTGATTCCTCATAGGATGGAGTCGGTAGAGCAGGTTTTTCAGCTCGCACTAGAGTACGAGCAGTATTTACGCTCCGCCGGCCAGAGGCAGGTCGCTACACGACCCGATGCCATCACAGCTAGGAGACCCCCTCCTACCACGTCCACTGCCGCCCCTCGCGCTCCCGCAGACGCGACGGGGAAAGCTATTGTTCCTGGAGGCCCCAAACCTGGGGGCGTCCAATGTTATCGTTGTTCTGGCAGGGGGCATTTCGCAACGCAATGCCCTACTAGAAATTTGTTGATTGAAGATTCAAGTGAGCCCAGCACTGAGGTTGAGGACATCGCCATTGAAGATGTTACTGCCGTTGTAGAGGATGGATGGGAGAGCGATGCAGAGAGAGCGCTAAAGGTGGGAGTTCTCCGACGTATCCTCCACACCCTTCGTGCTGAGGAGGATTGGCGCCGCAACACTATTTTCTTTACATATTTCCCGAGCGCAGGAGGCCCCGGCAAGCTCGCTATTGATAGTGGGAGTTGCGTCAACATTATTGCTAAGAAAGGACTTGAGAGGATGCAGCTGACACCTGAGCCCCATCCCCATCCCTACCGAGTCTTGTGGGAGGATAAATCCACCATACATGCCACGCAGCGGTGCCTGGTTCCGATACATTTAGCGTCCACTGATGACCAGGTTTGGTGCGATGTTGTTCCTATGGACGTCGCTCACGTTCTTCATGGGAGACCCTGGCTTTATGATCGTGATGCCACGTGCCATGGGCAGTCCAACACGCGCGTATTCTTCGACAAGGGTCGAAAGATTACCCTTACCCTGACTCAGCCCAGGGATCCTCCCAAGGGCAAAGTTGACTCGTTAGCTAGTGCGGGGTCGACGAGACCCCTACATGTCTTGAGAAGGGGTGATTTCTTGTTTATTGTTACAGCTACGATGGGGGCCGAGATCCCTAGCGAGGCTAAGTTTACTGATCCGGATGTTCGGCAGTTGATGGATGACTTTGTAGACATTATGCCTGAGGAGCTCCCCGATGAGCTTCCCCCACTGCGGGACATCCAGCATGCGATTGATTTGATTCTTGGGGCATCCTTGCCCAATGTTCCGCATTATCGCTTAAATCCGACTGAGCATGCCGAGCTGAAGAGGCAAGTTGATGATCTTCTGCGGAAGAATTTTATACGAGAGAGTTTAAGCACATGTGTCGTACCGGCCCTTCTTACCCCCGAAGAAGGACGGGAGCTGGCGCATGTGCATTGACGGTCAGGGCGATTCGAGAGTGGCCTATCCCTACGAGCATCCATGAGGCCCGTAGTTTTCATGGGCTCGCCACCTTCTATAGGAGGTTTGTCCGAGCCTTCAGCTCGATCATGGCGCCCATTACGAGCTGCCTCCGTATGGGTGACTTCGTTTGGACGAAGGCTGCTACTCGGGCCTTCGAGTAGATCAAGGAGAGGCTGTCTACCGCTCCCGTCTTACGCCTACCAGATTTCTCCAAACCCTTTGAGGTAGCTTGTGATGCGTCAGGGGTCGGTATCGGCGCAGTACTTAGCCAGGAAGGCCACCCAGTGGCCTACTTTAGCGAGAAATTGAACGAGGCCCGACAGAAATATTCGAATTATGATCGGGAGTTCTATGCCATTGTGCAGGCACTGCGATACTGGCGACATTATCTCTTGCACAAGGAGTTCATTTTATATTCAGACCATCAGGCCCTGAGATATCTCGATTCCCAGAAGAAATTGGGTCACCGTCACGCCAAATGGGTGGAGTATATGCAGGAGTTTCACTATGTTCTTAAGCACCGAGCAGGTGTTGAGAACAAGCCGGCAGACGCCATGAGTCGCCGAGTTAGCATCCTTCACACCATGAGCACCCGAGTAGTGGGATTTGAGCAGCTAGTTCACGCTTACCCAGAGTGCCCTGATTTGGGGGACGTTTATGCAGCGCTTTCGAAGGCCTCACCCAATCTTCGGGAGGGTTACTCGATATCTGATGGGTATTTATTCATGGATTCTCGCCTTTGCATTCCTCAGTCATCCCTCCGAGATTTCATTATCTGAGAGTTACACGCAGGCGGAGCTACGGGGCATTTTGGTAGAGATAAGACGATTGCATTGGTTGAGGATCGTTTCTTCTGGCCTGGCCTAAAGAAAGATGTCACCAGGGTAGTTAGGCATTGTGGGGTTTGCCAGAGGGCAAAGGGGTCTCGCCAGCCCACGGGATTGTACACTCCACTACCGGTCCCTGCACGACCCTGGTCAGATATTAGTATGGATTTTGTTCTCGGGCTCCCTCGCACTTTGAGGAAGCTCGACTCTATATTTGTTGTTGTGGATCGTTTTTCCAAGATGGCACATTTCATTCCTTGCCGAAAGACCGTTGACGCCTCCCACGTGGCAGCATTATTCTTTAGAGAAGTATTTAAGTATCATGGTCTCCCCTCCTCCATAGTCTCTGATCATGACGTGCGATTTATGAGCTATTTCTGGAAGACTTTATGGAGGAAGACGGGTACGACTCTGAGGTTTTCCTCCGCCTACCACCCACAGACGGACGGACAAACTGAAGTGGTTAACCGTAGTCTTGGGACTCTTCTTCGTTGAATAGTTGGGGACAGTTCAGCGACCTGGGATTCTGTCCTCCCTGTAGCCGAATTTGCATACAATAGCTCAGTCAATAGGACCACAGGCTTGAGTCCATTTCATGTCATATTAGGGTATGAGCCTAGGAAACCAGTTGACTTGGTGGATATTCCCTTAGGGTCCAGACCAAGTGAGGCCGCCGAGTCTTTTATTCAGCACGTGCATGCACTACACGAGTCGGTCCGTAAGAAGATTGCAGCTAGTAATGATTATTATAAGAATCAAGCAGATCAGCACAGGCGGGAACAAATCTTTGAGGCAGGAGAACAGGTATTAATTCGCATTCGACGTGAGAGGGCCCCACAAGGACCAACCAAAAAATTAAGCGCACGCAGAATGGGCCCCTATACAGTTGTACGACGGATTGGTACGAATGCATATGAGGTAGACATCCCTCATGGTATGGGCATCAGCCGGGTATTCAACATAGAGGATTTGACACCTTACTACGAGGAGCATGTGTACGTGGACCCACTCACCACACCTCGACCCGAGCCTTCATCTCCCATAGCCCCACCACCTGAGCCCCCTTCTCCTATTGCCTCTGCTAGTCACTCTGTGCTGCCACCTACGGCGTCGCGTCATGCAGATCGAGTTGCACCACCGACGGTTCCACCGACACCATCGCCAGACGGAGATACATCTTTACCAGACGGAGATACATCTTTCCCAGACGGAGATACATCAGCATCGGACGGAGATACATTGGTACCATCAGTTTCTACCGGCGACGTGCGACAGATCGACGGACACGACTTTTACGCCGCGGGCGGACGAGATAACTTACGTTATCTTGTTCGTTGGAGCGGCCAGCCATTGCATGATGCTACTTGGATTTCCTCGGAGGAACTTCAGAGACTCGCCCCACGGCTGCTCAGCGAGTACATCCATCTACACTCATCGGAGTTGAGTGCCTTTAAGTCGGGGGGAGTTGACGACGCGCCACGATCGACGCGCATGTATACCCGCAGGAGGCGGTGATCCGCTCTCCGGACGGGCGATCGGAGTCCATGGTCGCATCCGGACGCACGTTTCTAGTTTGTTTCATGTTTTATACTTTTTATTTCGAGTTGTATTTAATCCCCGATCGAACCGAACAATCTGAGCCGTTCGATTTAGGGGTTTTATTAGTGTGCAGTTACTTTGTGGGTTTATTTAAGGCAGCAGGCAACGGCAGTTGAGGGGGATCGTGAGTTAGAATTACGCTAACCGTCGGTCACAGAGTGCGAAACCCCTCCTTCCTTCTCGCCGGTGCGACGTCGGCTCTGTTTTCCTCTCCGACATCCATCGCCAGTCCCATCTCCTCCTCCAGCCACGACGCCATCCCCTCCTCCCTCTCCGACAGCCATCGCAAGCCCCATCTCCCCCTCCAGCCACGACGCCATCCCCTCCTCCCTCTCCGACAACCTTCGCAAACCCCATCTTCCCCCTCCAACCCCGACGCCATCCCCTCCTCCCTCTCCGACAACCTTCGCAAACCCCATCTTCCCCCTCCAACCCCGACGGCACCCCCTCCTCCCTCTCTGACAGCCTTCGCAAACCCCATCTCTCCTCCAGCCCCGACGCCAGCCCTCCTCCCCCTCCGACAAACCAACGCCAGCCCCTCGTCCCTCTCCGACCAGCCACATCCACCTTCCCGTCAGCCACCACCCAGTCCAACCTCCACCAGCAGCCACCTTTAAGCCCCTTCCCGGCCCAATCAGCCCCGATCCACACTCCCGCCGCTGCCGCTGCCTACATGTGTAAATTGTGGTAAAATATCATTTCTCTTTGGTTGTTTATTTCGCTAAACTTGTACTGTGTTGGATTGTTATCGGATTATGTTATTAGTTCGTTCGTCGTAAAGTTTGCAGGACATATTCTGCGGTTGCTTAAAATATTTGTGCGCCTCTTTCGTTTGCAACAATTAAAACTTCGTTTTCTCTGAACTCATTTATTGTGACGGCACGTGCCCTGCTGGTAATCTTAAAATTCTTAACTATTGGTTGTAATCTTTGAACGGACCACTTTTGCACTTGCATTTCACCGCATCACTTTTAGGGCTGTATTTAGAGCATTCACCCAGAGTCAGTCAGTCTACCACTGCATCATTTTGTATTTTGTATTTTTATTTTACTGTATTTTGAAGATCATCATGATTGGAAAATCATGACCCTCTACGATGGTCCTTTACTCTATAAATAGGGATAGAAGGCATGTTTAGAAGGTATCTTCTCTCCCCTCATCCCCTTGGCCGACCACCTTCCTCCCCTCTCCACTTACCCTCCCACCTTAGCCGTCCATCCACAACCCCGCTCCCTTCCGTTTCAATTTTCTGTCGACCACCACTACTGCCACTCGTGACCAACACCGATCACCATTGGCCGACCACCCCTCCACAACTCCCATTCCCTTTAATTTCAGTTTTTCGGTGATCGTTGTAACCACCTCAGGCGACCACCGCCATCAGCCACCCCTTCTAACCCCATTACTCCATAACTCCCAAGCCACCTCCCACTACCCCACCTTCCCACTCATAACCACCACCTAAAATATAGCCTCAACTCCTAAATCTCTCCCATTTCTTCAGCTCCATCAATAAAATCTGAGAACAATTCCAGCTTTCGTTTCTGCTTCCCAGTACCATCATCCCCTATACATCCCCTGGACCCACTTCCCCTTCCCAGACTGTCGAATCCCTCCCAGCAGGCAGCCAGAGCCATCCCCTTCCTCTGTTTTCCATCCAAAGGCTGTCCAGGAACCATTCCAACCAATGGGACATCCATCCAGCACCCCAAATTCCAAATTACTGCAACTCAGACCCTGTCTACTACCTAATAAACCCACATGTCGACTCACAAACATGTCCATCCGCCTCCCCAGCCCTGCCGACTACATTCAGCCCAAGGAAAACATCAACCAGCAATCCAAAAACCCCATCCAGTGCCATGATTCCCCTCCTACAGTCCAGATTTAGTCTTTCGTTGCCTCTCCGGCCACCGACAGCTCATCGGATCTCCATCAAGCCTTCTATCACATGATTATTGTGAGTTTATTGTTTGTTATCATTTCTTTTGTGCTGAATCTTGTGTGAATTCACTGTTTTGGCAAATATTAGTTTGTAATCAGTGTCAATATTATCGCGTAGCTTACCTGGTTTTGTTCGACCAAATATTTGTTTTCTAATGCTCTTGCATGTGTAATATATTTGTTACCAATCTAGAATCTTTACCTGGATTGTGATTATCATGTGGTACTATTTATAACGTTAACGGTTGCAAGTTTAGTAGCAAGAAAATTGGCAAGTTCAATTAGGTATTCACAAAGTCGATCCTTACTTTGCTAGAAGCGTCCTGCATCAGCTTGGTATCAGAGCCCAGTTCAGATTTAGTTTAGGATACACGGGACTAGAGCTGATAAATCACTCATGTCATATCATAGTAGTTGTTGCTAGTCTTCTCCTTTAATTGAGGAACCAGAGTCCACCTATGCTCGATCCCCCAGAGATCTTCTGGAGAGATCTTTGTATTATTATGATGGTCATCATCGCCCTAAGCCCCCGTTTATGCTTGCTCCCAAGTAACTAATAAACAGAGGCGTCCGCATCATTACCAGAGATATCTTTATTATTCATCTCCTTTATTTGAGGATCTAGAGCCTCATTACATTCAACCTCATGGGGTTTCTCTTAAGATGTCGTCGTACACTTATGATGATCATCCTCATCATCGACCCTCCATTAGTAGGGACTCGAGTTAATTCACCAACACGATCCGATGTTTATCAGGAGCCCCAAATAGGTCATCATCATGAAAATGTCGCTAACACTGAGATGTCGACCGTTGACTTCTAAAAAGTTGTCGTAGCTCATCTTTAGCCACATGGACACTCAACTTGACCACATTCAAAATTACATAAACACAAACGCTAGGTTCAATGTAATATATCTAAGAGGTTGGGCCACACCCCTCCTTCCACAGCCCAATGCGCAGCAAAGAACCCGCATTTGGATAGTGAAAATGAGTATATCCCTAACCCAATAGTGCAAATTGAGGAATGCAACAGTGTGATTATCACCAATGTTCCTGAGAGCAGCATTAGCATAAAGCGTAAGGTCCATACGTCTAGTCATATTGAAGATGAGACTCAAATAAGAGACTCATCTGCAAGTGTAACAACAACACTCAAGCCTTTATCCCACTATAGTGGGGTCGGCTATATGGATCCTTTGTCGCCATTGCGCCCTATCTTTAATCATAGTCTCACTAATGCCTAAGAACATCATGTCTTTCCTTATAGTTTCATTCCAAGTCCTTTTTGGTCTACCCCTTCCCCGTTTAACATGTCTAATGACTAAACTCTCACAACGCCTAACAGGTGCCTCTAATGGTCTCCTATGTACATGTTTGAACCATCTTAAACGAGCTTCTTGCATCTTCTCTACAATTGGCGTCACTCCTGTCTTATCCCTGATACATTCATTCCTAATTTTATCCAGTCTCGTGTGACCACACATCCACATAAGCATTCTAATCTTCGCAACTCCCAATTTTTACTCATGTACACCATTCACTGCCCAACACTCAGAACCGTAGAGCATTGTTGATCTAATTGCAGTACGGTAAAACTTATCTTTAAGTTTTAATTGTACTTTACGATCACATAAGATCCCAGACGCGCCTCTCCACTTCAACCAACCTGCTTTGATTTTATCCACATCTTTATCTACACCTCCATCTTTTTGAATTATCGATCACAGATATTTAAAGCACTTACTGCGAGAAATATCTTGAAAACCCAATTTAATGATGGAGTCATCCGACCTTCTTGCACTACTAAATTTAAGCTCTATATATTCCGTCTTTGTCTTGCTCAACCTAAAACCCTTCTTTTCTAAAGTGTCTCGCCAAGATTCAAATTTCGCGTTTACACCATCGCGCGTCTCATCGACCAAAACAATATCATCTGTAAATAATAAACACCAAGGTATTGCTTGTTGGATATGTCTGGTGAGCTCATCTAAGATAAGTGTAAAGAGATAAGGGTTTAAAGCTGACCCTTGATGTAAGCCAACAACGATAGGGAATTCCTGTGTTAATCCTCCAGATATCCTCACCCTGGTCACTGAATTTGTATACATATCTTTGATTACGTCAATGTATGATACATTTACACCTTTCTTTTCTAATACTCTCCACAAGACCTATCTTAGAACCCTATCATAAGTCTTCTCCAGATCGATAAACAGCATATGCAAATCTTTTTGTCTTTCCCGATAGTTGTCAATGAGTCTCCTCAAGAATGTATAGCTTCCATGGTTGACCTCCCTGGCATGAATCCAAATTGATTCTCTGAGATGTTAGTCTCTCGTCTTACTCTTTTCTCTATTACTCGTTCTCATAGTTTCATAGCATGACTCATTAATTTAATTCTCTTGTAATTGACACAATTTTGCATATCTCCTTTGTTCTTATACAAGGGTACCAAAATATTTTCTCTACATTGGTCTAGCATTCTCTTTGTCTTCAGTATCTTATTGAAGAAATTTGTAAGTCATAAAATTTCTTCTCTCCCTAAGCATTTTCATACTTCAATGGGTATATCATCTTTTATGAACAATTTTATATATATCACGCTCTCCATCTTTGGTATCTAGTCGTTTGTAAGATTTTTCATAAGTTTGATTTCTTGCTTTAATTACTGCATTTTTAGCTTTTTCTTGGCGACTTTATACTTTGTCAAGTTTTCATCATTCCTACAAGCATATAATATTTTGTAGCTGACCCTATTTGCCCTCACTTTATCTTGCACTTCTTTTTTCCACCACTAAGATTCTTTATGTAGGGGCGCACGACCTTTTGACTCTCCAAATATGTTCTTTCCACTTATCCTTAAATGAGAACACAACTTCTCATGTGACACTAGTATCAATATAAGGATCATCAACTAGTTGTTCTATAACCGTTGTCTTGAAAGCAACCTGTTTTTCCTTCTTTAAGTTCCACCACCGAATTTTTGACAACACTTTTGTCTTTCTCTTAAAGTTACTATATTTAATTTGCACATCCAACACCACTAGCTTATGTTGCATTGTCAAACTTTCTCCTGGTATGACTTTGCAATCTTTACAAATCTTTTTATTCATTTTGCGAGTCATAAAATAGTCAATTTATGACTAATTTAGTTCGCTATTAAACGTAATTAAGTGTTCTTCCCTCTTCATGTAGAATGTATTTGTCACAATAGCTCATGTGTTATGGCAAAGTCTAGAATGGTTGTTCTTTCTTCATTTCTTTCTCCATACCCAAATCCTCTATGAACGTCTGTATAATCCGTATTTTTCTTCCCTACATGTCCATGTAAGTCTCCTCCAATGGAAATTTTCTCGCTTTATGAGATTTCTCTTACCAAACCATCTAAGTCTTCCTAAAATTATACTTTAATAGCTTCACTTCCTACTTGTGGCGCATAAACACTAATTACATTAATAGTTTTCTAACCTACGATTAATTTAAAAGCTAAGAATCTATCACATTTTCTGCTTACCCAACAATTTCATCCCTCCAAGTAGTATCTACAATAATACTTATTGCATTGCTTGTTTTATTTTTTCCTGTGTACCATAATTTAAAACCTGAATTATATATAAATTTAGCTTTCTCACCCACTAATTTATTCTCTTGCAGACATAAAATATTTATATTTCTCCTAATCATTGTATTCACTACTTCCATCGCTTTTCCCGTCATCTGCAAGTGTAAAATCATCAAAATTTCTTCCAGTTATACCTCAGAGCCTACTCATCCCTGAGAATGTGGAGTCTAATATTGCGCACGTAGGGGGGGCGCACTCATGATTTCTTGAGAACCTATCCTATTACTAATGTGCATACGACGAGGTTTCTTATATCTTACATTCTTACCTAGTGAGACACTGTGTGAATTTTCCATCCTTAGAGACATTGTACACATCTGAATGCACATTGTACACCTTTGATCTAATTCATGCAGATTTGTGGGGTCCTGCCTCACCTGAGTCAATTGGAGGAAAGAGGTACTACCTTCTATTTGTTGATGACTATTCAAGATATATGTGGATCTTTTTTCTAGCATACAAACATGAAGCTTTTGAGTCATTTAAACAGTTTAAAATCCAAATTAAGAAGAAGCTTGGCTATCCAATTTCTGCCCTAAGAACTGACAGAGGAGGAGAATTTCTCTCCACACCTTTCTCTCAGTATTGCTTAGAACAAGGAATTTCCCAGGTCTCCTCAGCAAAATGGAGTGGTGGAGCGCCGCAACAGAATAATCCTTAAGATGGCCAGGGCTATGATGTTCTCAACAAATATACCTAAATCTTACTGGGTAGAAGCATGCAATATTGCCACTTATATACTCAATACAAGTTGCACAAAGTTTGTCTCCTCAACACCATATGAGACACTATATAGAAGGAAGCCTGGTGTTTCTCATCTAAGAACATTTGGCTGTGTAGCTTACCCCTTACAAGATCAAACAGATAAATTGGCGCAGAAGACAGACAGGCATGTTCATATTGGATATTGCAGTAACTCAAAAGCTTATCGATTGTATGATCCAGGACGCAAAAAGCTTATCATATCACGAGATGTGACATTCAATGAGGCTCAGGGTTGGGCTTGGAGTCAAAATTCTGGCTCACAGATTTTACTTCTAGAATCATTCATGTGGTCGAACAAGGCATAATCGCTCATCCCATCCAAACTGAAGATGAATTTGTTACAGAAGATGAGGAAGAACACTTCCTGGATAGCCCCGATTCTTTATTGCCTCAACGGATGCGCAAACTAGAAGACATCCATCGGTCTTGCAATGTTGTTACAATCCCAAATACACCATCCTCATATGAAGAAGCATCATCTAAATAGGAGTGGATTCAGGCAATGAAAGAAGAATTGGAAATGATTAAAAAAAAATAAAACCTAGGAGCTCACAATTTGCCCTCCAAATAAAGATGTCATTGGGCTTAAATGGGTATACAAAGTTAAAACGAATGAGGAAGGAAAAGTTGTTCGTTATAAAGCACGCATTGTGGCTGAAGGATACTCTCAGATTCCAGGACGGGACTACGAAGAGACTTTTGCTCCAGCGGCTCGTATGGAATCAATTTGAATGTTACTCTCCATTGTTGTGCAGAATAAATATCATATTCATCAAATGGATGTGAAATCAGCGTTCTTAAATGGAACAATAGTTGAAGAAATATATGTTCAACAGCCGCAAGGTTTCAAAATACCAGGAGAAGAAAGCAAGGTTTGTCGTCTTAAAAAGGCTCTTTACGGCTTGAAACAAGCTCCTCGAGCTTGGAATAGCAATATTGATGAACATCTCATAAGATCAGGATTTATTCAATGTCATGTTGAGCCTGCTTTATATGCACAAAGAGATCATAGTAATATCACTCTTCTACTCTTGTATGTGGATAATTTAATCATAATTGGATCGTCATCTGAGATGATTGCTACCCTAATATCAAATCTTAAAGAGCATTATAAAATAACCGAACTTGGTCTTATGAGATTTTTCTTAGGGATGCAAGTTATTCAAGGCCCTGACTACATGCATTTGTCTCAAGAAAAATATGCACGGGATCTTTTGAGCAAATTCCAGCTCTCTTACTCCAATGGTAGCAGGGGAGATTTTTCAGAAAAGAAAAGAGGATGAGGAGAAATTCGGTACATAGATCTATAGGTCTCTAGTTGGCTCATTAATCTATCTTACCAATACTAGGTCAGACATTGAATTTGTTGTAAACATCTTATCCCGTTACGTATTCTATCCCAGCAAAACTCATTTTGCGACACCAAAACGTGTCCTTAGATATGTGCAAGGGATAATCTCATTTGTTCTAGTATACACACACAGCTCCCATGATAATCTGATAGGGTATTGTGATTTCGATTGGGGAGGATGCGTTGATAATCAGAAAAGTACTGGAAGCTATTTGTTCTTTCTAGGTCGCAACCCTATATCCTGGAGCTCAAGGAAACAACAGACAGCGACTTTATGCTAGACAGAAGCCGAGTATATAGCACTTAGTAATGTTGCGTGTGAAACTCTGTGGTTGGAAGAAGCCCTAAGGTTTATGAAGGAGAGCCAGGAAGATGATCGGCAACCCTAACTCTAAAATGCGACAACATTTCAGCAATTTCACTTGCAAAAAACCCTGTTTTTCATAATCGTAGCAAGCATATTCACCTACGATACCATTTCATAAGGGAGCAAGTCGAGAAGAAGAAGATTGAGATTCATTTCTGCAGAACAGAGGAGCAGCTTGCCGATGTGCTAACGAAGGCGCTCCCTCGCGCAAAATTTCTTGCAATAAGAAATGAACTTTCAGTCACCGCCCGTCCAAATTGAAAGGGGGTGTTGATGTGCTGGCAATCAGAACCGTCAGCATTTATGGAGAAATTGATGGCTACATTGTATGTTACAAAAGAGAAATTGATGGCTACATCATCTGTTACAAAAGCACTAAAGAGGAGCATATAAATTTTGTAACAGAAATTCACCTTAATGTATCAGCCAAAATATAAGAAATAAAAAGTTCTTCAATATGTCTTTCTTTTTTCTCTGTTTTTCTATTTCTCTCCACTATATTTTTTCTTATTTTTGAATGAAACTGACTAACAGCAACAACCAACAACAATTGTCGTAATTTTCATTCAAAAGAAATAACAATGTGCGATGAGCGTGAAGTAATTGTATGTATGTAAATATAAACATGGTAAGTAATTCATAAAGTTATAAGCGTTTTTAAGGAGGGTGATTCAATACGACGATGTTATGTGCAAATCGGTTTTGGCTACGTGCAAACCATCAAAATTCACGCCTTTTGAAAATACGCCTTATAGGTGCATTTTTAGAAAAAAATGTTCAACATCAAAGTTGTAGATCTCGTCGAGATCTACAACTTTCGTGTTGAACATTTTGCCTAAAAATACACCTATAAGGCGTATTTTCAAAATGCGCGAGACTATTGTGAAATGTTTCACGTCTTTTGAAAATACGCCTTATAGGTGCATTTTTAGGAAAAGTGTTCAGCATCAAAGTTGTAGATCTCGACGAGATCTACAACTTTGATGCTGAACACTTTTCCTAAAAATGCATCTATAAGACGTATTTTCAAAAAGAACGAATTTTGATGATTTGCACATAGCCAAAACAGATTTGCACGTAACATCAATCTTCAATATATATAGAAAATGTTTTCAAAGAAACAAAGCATAAGAGTGTTAGAAACAAAAGGAAATGCAATGATGAGAGTAAAAACAGTTAAGGCAGGAGTGAAGAACTTGAGAGGGGATTTTGGAGGAAAATATTTGTGTATAAATTTCTTCATAGAATCAGTTACATGAACATACTTGTGTGCATGTATGCTGTATTATATAAACTCATTTTCGTCTGCTAGACCTAGACTGAAAAATGGATAAGCATGGGCTAAAACAAGGAGGATGAAACAAAATGAGATAATGTAGCTGCGGAGGTTACCTCTTCTTCAGCATCTTGTTGTTTCATCGCATCCTCTTGATCTTCTATTATCTTATCGATCACCAGCTTGTAATAATTTTCTTCAACAAAATACCAGCCGGCATCATTATCTCCATAAACCTATCATCCAAACCACAATTCCATCAGCTCTTGCTTCCAGAAATGCGAGAGTGATTGGAGGGGGGAACAATGAGGAACACTGCACCCTTATGAGCATTTTAATGGTGTCGCATATCAGCTTCTTCGAGAACCCTAGGGGAGTCAGCGCAGCAATGGCCCCGTCGATCCGATGCGTTCCGACCTTGACAATTTTTACGGGAGAAATCAGTAGAGTTCGTCATTTGTTTTTCCAAGAAAATGTGTTCGGTAAGGAAGAGACCTTTCTTGCTCCTCTCGAAGCCATGGCTGGAGATGGAAAGAAAAAAACGGCCACAGGAACAGTCGGCCGGCGCCGCGAGCCCGCCGAGCGGCCGCTTAGGTTTCCGTCAATGGGTTTTTATTTTGGGCATGGAGGGAACGTCTGTGCTGATGAAGCTCACTCTCCGCAAACGGGGAGAAGTTTGAATTTCTTTTTTATAAAAATGGGATTTATTATATCTTAAAATTATTAAATAAAGATATTTGTAATAATTGTTTTTTTTTATAAATTACACGTGGCACCCCTAATCTATATTGAAAAACATTATTTGACTCTAACTTCGAGTGATTTAAATTTTGAGTCGACTCGACTCAAAATCTATTTCGAGTTGAGAAGACTCGACTCAAAATAACTCAAAATCGAATCGAGCTGACTCAAAATTAAATTGAGCTAACTCAAAATAGAATCAAGCTGACTCGAAATTAAGCAATTTTTCTCTTTATTCATAATTAGCTCAAAATTAAATCGGGAAACAACTAAATTTGGCAAATAAAACACTTAAAGCTTTCAATATTTTTATTTAGGTTTAAAATTTAGTGTTTTTAATTTTAAAATAATAATATATTAATAAATACATAATATTTTTAATTAATTCGAGCTGATTTAAATCATATTTTGAGCGATTCATTGCTGGCTCGAAATCAGATTCGAGTTAAATTGAATCGACTCAAATTGAATCAAATCGATTGTAACCGATTCCGATTCGGCTCAATATTCGAGCGATTTTCAAGTTTCGAATCATATGCTCAGCCTTACTCCATCCCTATTCCCTTCAATTTATTAATTTTTTGATTAGCACGACTACTTATGCTTATAAGAAAGCATGACATCTCTTTCATTTTCAATGGATGATCGAGTCTTCTATGACGATGAAGTTTTTGTCCAAACTCACCGTAGCAAAAACATCGCGCCAAATCGAGTCTTAATGTTAAAATTTGTACCTAAAATACAAGATTATAGACATAAATACATTTAGAATCGTATTTATATTTATAATACGATTAGAACTGCGGCAAAGTATAAATTAAAGTTAGGCGACGGTTAGAACTACGGCACAATGCTACCTACCACGGCGGTTGTTTAAACTGCCGCAAAAGGTTATATACAATGAAATAAAGAGTATATGATAAAGATGCATGATGATATTTAACCCCCAAAAATGACCACAACTCTAAAGTAATTGTATAAGATCAAATAAATAAATAAATAATCAAAGTGATCTAATCCTTCTATTTTTAGTTCGCGAACAAATCGGGAATAGATTCGTGAATTGTCCTCATAAGGTGGAGTCAATTTGGCAAGGTGAAGGTGAATTGTCCTCATCCAGTCGTCTGTGACCTAGAAGCCGATCTCCCACTCTTCATCCATGTCAGCGTTGCTTCTCCATCGATTCTCCACCCACCGACTTGAAGTTAGTTCTATTCCTTTGTTGCATCTCCCGAATAGAGCTTGCTTCTGATTTCCCGACCAGACTTGCTTCCGATTTCCTCCTTCCAGGTCCGAACAAAGGTGCTTCTGATTTCTTCTTTCCCAATCAGCGGACTAGTTAATTTGTAGATTTGCAAGAGCCTATTCTCATAATCTCATTCCGATTTCCCGATCAGACTTTGCATGCCTACACCAATGGATGTTTTAGATATGTCTTGGGATTTCTTTAGTCAACTTCTTCCTCTCGAATAAGTTTCTTTAGTCCTGCAAGATTCAATTTTTTTTTCTTTCAGTTCATATCATCCATTTAGTTTCTACAACGAGGAAGAATGATGACCTAAGAAGCGCGATTTTTTAAGGTTGGATCTTTTTTTTTGTCATCTCTCTACCTTGCCCGCTCGGTGTTCGATGATGCCTCTGAAAGACGGAGTTAGGAAGAAGATGTATCTCACATATTTCAATGGTTGTTCAAACCAATTGGAAAGATAATTGTTTTGAATGGCTTAGCATTTTCATAACCTGCTTATTTTACGAAAATCAACAATCTTTAATCTTTACTAATGACACCGCATTGACACTGTTGATATTGAACTCACGCTAGGTTGGTTTTTTTTGACCTTTCAGTGAAGATAAAAGTTGGCATATTTCTCTAAATTCTGAATATGAATGTCTAGATGTTTACAACCTTATGATACAATCTTTTACATCTAGATGTTTATGTAAACCATGAGCAATCTATAGAAATAACAACTTAGTGGAACTTCATGGCAGCTGATTTCAACAATTATATTTTAGCTTTAGTTTATTGTACCCGGGCTGCACAAAAATCCTAGTTTCGTCACTGATCCTGGCCGGGCCTGATTTGCTCAGGTCCTGTCCTAAGCCCGACGGCAATAAATCCCCAAAAGCTTTATTTGCATGTCTATTATATAAATAAGTTTCCCAACTTTAACTTTAACATTAATTTTTTTAATAAAATAATAATGTTTTTGTTGCGGGTCGCCGAGTTTTTCTCCTGTACGGAGAATCGGAACGCCTTAGCTCCAAGTTGGAACGGGTGCGCAAACAGTCAAGGGTAAATCAAACAGCAATGACACCAAGCATTTTAGCGTGAAAAATCCGGAAAAGGTAATAAACCACGTGGCTAATACGGTGCCGGGCCGAAATCCACCTCTCGGTTTTACAAGTGCTCCTTGATGTTACAAGTGTTTGAGTTTCCTGGAGGGTGACAAACCACCTCTCCGTTTACAAGCTTTAAATGCAGAAAAAGGAGGAAAATGACTAAGTCCACGGAGCTTTGGCGAGAGCGTCCACGAGTGCGTTCTTCCAAGTCTTCCCTTGCGTTTGTTGATACGTCCACGTGAGCGTTGAGCGCGAACAACTAACATGAGAGCGAACAGAGGAAATTCGGAGCGAAGGAACGATCTAAGTCTCACGTCCTCGTCGGAAAACCACAGAGCTTTATCTTGTCTCTTGGATTGGTCTCCCTTCAAATGAAGGTATGTCAGCCTTTTTATAGCTTTTCTAGAAGGGGCGTGCTGGTAATTTCGTCTGACTTGATTTGGAATTGACGAATGACAATGCTCGATTTCGGTGACCTGAATCGTCAATTTTTCAAAAATGACAAAGATGCCCCACGGGCAGCCCGGGCAAGTTGCCCGACGACGTTCTGGTGACCTGAATCGTCAATTTTTCAAAAATGACAAAGATGCCCCACGGGCAGCCCGGGCAAGTTGCCCGACGACGATGGCGGTCGGAGGCTGCTGGGTGTGGCGCGCACCTGCGTTGTCTCGTGTGGTGCCTAGAGGGCTTCCGCTTGGGCGTGCGCAGACGTCGTTCTTTGTCTCCTTTTGGGCGGTTTTGGGACCCTTCGGGCGCACGCGGCTTGCGCGCGCGGCTCACTCGGTCGGGTCGGCTTGCTTGAGCGTTTCGATCGAAGTCCTATCAATTTAACTTGAAAATCTTTAGGGAAAACACGATCAGTTTGTTTCACATCCTCATCTTAGTATTCTCAGATAATCTAAAATCATTACAATTTTAACAGAATTTGTTGAGACGCTTATTTTTTGCCTAATGAATAATAAATGTATAAAAAGATTGTTTTGGTATATCTGTATTTTTTATATTAAATGGAAAAAAATTCTTTTTTTGCGAAAAATTCATAATTCCAAAATTATCCCGGCTCTTTTAATTTAAGGTCATCAAAATCTTTTATTCTTTCACAACAATTTAAATTGTAATTACCATCTACCTAATTATGCATTCAAAATAGTTAAAAAAAATACAAATTGTCGAAATGAAGTTCCCAAAACCAAGTTATTAAAATCAAAAGTGTACGGAGTGATAATTATTATATTATCTAATCGGGACTGTAAAATCAGAGAAAGATGAGAGTGAGAAGAGAGAGGGGATGTCACGTGTACGTGAGGCTGAGAGCCGCGAAAGTTTCGTCGCGTTGTAGCACTTTCGTCTGTCGCGGCCGGGATACGATCGTGCCCACACGGACCCCCCACCGGTGTACTATACTGGTATATTTTATAAAAATATGATTTGATAAACAACTGCTAAGAGACAATTACTCGGTATATTGAGCGTTACGCATCTCCCGAAAATAAATAAATAAATGTACATATAATTATATTTATCAATTATGATGTCGTTAACCATAAGTTATAGTTAATAAGATATACACATTTTTTATTTCATTATTATATTTATATAAAGAAACGTGATTAATAGGATTTTGGAACATTTGGAAGAACACGGTGAAGGGTCTGTTTTGTAATAAAAAATGTATAATAGTAATAATAATAATAATAATAATAATAATAATAATAATAATAACTATCCTCCCATTTGGCAAATAATACAAAAATCAGTGCCAAATAGTTGCAAATAACTTTGGCTGTCTTTGGGGGCAGGGGTGGGATGGTAAATTAGTGGTGACATTAAAGCTGTTTAAAAAAGTTGTAAAAATTTTGAAATTTTTTTTTTGCATTTTTCTCTCCAAAAGAATACATTTTTAATGATAATTGATTAATTTTTAATAATAAAAAAAATGTTTTAATTATGCTAATAATATATCACATAATTATGTAAGTAAATATTATTTAAATTATAAATAAGCTTTCAACTTTTCATCTTTAACTTGAGGGTTCTCTCATTCGTGATTCTTCGCCATTCACGATCGTGATTCATAAAATGAATGCACGGATAGAGACCGAGTTGAGGAAGAAAGACATTTTTTCATTGTTTTATGTGATTTCGATTTGTTTGGGAAGATTTAGATAGCTAGAGTTTGTTTGGGAAGATTTAGATACCTCTGGGAGATCAAATTTGATCTCCAGGAGTTCAAATTTGATCTCCAGGAGATTACTCGGAGTCCGGACTCCGGACCAAAAAAAAAACGCCTCCTTGTGGCGAGGAAGGCAAAGAGGATGACCAAAGTTCTTTTTTTTTCTTTACTAATATGTGGATAACAAAAATATCTGTGAATAGAAAATGTAACATCTTTAGAGCTGCGAATAGACAAACGCGGTTTGCGAATAACAACCTCATATCCATTTGTATTATCGGCGATAGATAAAAATTTTTACATCATTATCATTAATTTGGATACTAAAATAGATTCCGTCTATTTTTGCCAAACAGACAGAATCTCCTTCCGCAACAACATGTCGCAACATAATAAAAATCACGCGCGGCTAAAGATTTTGGTCACAATGAAGAATGTTATAGATTCAGTAACTTCATATAGGTGGTTATTGAAAAATCTCGTATCGACGAGCTTTCTTATGTACAAATAATTTATAGTCGGTCCGGCTTGGTTCAGGCCGAGACTCAAGTGAACAACTTCAGCCTTCAGGCGATGTCTAAGGATTAAACGAACTCAGAGTCGCCCGTTGTTATACTCTCCAAAAAACATCTTAGAGATCCGATCACAGACTTGGTCTATTGAGCTTTGTTCGACCGCTTTAATTTTCTTGAGATACGACTTAATAAGTAAAAATAATCTTATCTTAATTTGACGATTTTTGGTCTGCACGCGCAAAATTTCCCTCTCTTACAATTAACACGTCACATTCTATCATAGCTTGTAAGGCAATTGAATGATTAATATAGGCAGTTGTTATTCGCAAATCGTGTTTGTCTATTCGCAAATTGTGTCTATTCCCAACTCTAAAGGAAGTCAATTTTGTTATTCTCATAATTTTTTGTCATCCACAAATTAGTAAAAAAAATAAAAAAAAAATTGTCGTCCTCTTCGCCTTCCTCACCACTGGGAGAGAGTGACCATAACTATCTAAATCTTCACAAACAAACCCTAGCTACCAAAATCTTCCAAAACAAATTGAAATTGCATGAACAACGAAGAAATCATCTTTCTTACTCAACTTGATCTCTATCCGCGCATTCACTTTATTAATAACGATCCGTGCACACATTGAAGTGCTCGGACGGTCGTCTGAGATGTTCCTTCGTTGTCGGGCTCTGCTCAGAAGAACAAAGACATCGATTGCTCCAGTTTAAACTTGGTCTGCGCATAACAATTGATAAACTCAAATAAAATGTGAAAATGTTGGTCTGCATATAGACATTTATGATCTACGAATAACAATCACATTAATATATTAAGGCCATATTTAATTGAGGTGTGTTCTTATAACCTGTCATGTATAGTTTTACAACTTTGTGAGTGAAGTAGATAGGAATATCCTTATTTGTGAACAAGTGGAATTATGTGAAAGAAAACTTATGAACAAACAAAGTATATTGAGTGCACTTTATTTCAAGACAAACATCAACTTAATTAAGTATTAGTCCTTAATTTAATTAAGCATTACTCCTTAATGACAGCCGTATGAGATATGACATCCTACTGCAGAGCTGTTTTCACAAAATAATGAGAGTATTTTGAATTGACAAATACGAAAGTATTTCGATCAATCATGAAGAACCAACGGTTTAATACGCGTGAGCACCGTGACACTCACCTAAAAATATTCCCGAGCCTACATAAATCTTGTATCATTTTTATCCTTTTTCAATCTAATTTTAACAATCCAAGAACAGTTAATTTAATGCCGAGATCATCGGGCTGACACTTTTAATGGTTTTTTAATCTTGCAGTATATTAAAAGTCCTGTCCAAAAAGCTCGGCGGGCCCGGGCTGAGACCGGGCCTACCGGGCCCGGGCTTTTTCCAACCAGCCCCAGCCCGGGCCTAGCCTTAACCGGGGTTGGTCTTTCCCTCCAAATGGGGGCTTGCCAAGGCCCCCAGGGCCGAGCCGGGCCCTGGCTGGGCCCGGCCTTATGGCTGCTATGGCAGCAAGCTGCCATGCTGCCAAACCGAGCATTTCAAGAGCCCGGTAAACCTGGCTTTGCCCGGCCCGGGCCGGACATTTGCCTAATATGGGGGCCCAGTTAGGCCCCCTAAGCCCGGCCCGGGCCTAGGCGGGCTTTGCGCGGGCCCGGTCCTCGACAGGCTTTTTCCGGGCCGGCCCCCTAGGCCTGTTTTTTTTAAAAATCTATAATTAAAACACGAGTGTCCTACACGGGGCTTCGCCCCTACGACCAAGCACGACATTACCGGACCGGCGACGGCGGGCTTCGCCCACCCTCGACGCGATCCTGTCGGGCGGCCTTCGGCCGAATCCAGGCGGGCTTCGCCCGCCTCAGCACGGGCTTCGCCCGTGCCCGATGCGTCTGCGAGCTGCCCCCGCAACATATACATATGAGTACTCGAAATAACCATAAAAAATATACATCAATATTACAATATTTATTTTGTAAAAAAAATATGTATATACTTAAAAAGATTATTTTTTTCACTCTCTCATTCCCTTTACGCTTCACTCTCTCCCTCTCTCCTCTCTTTCTCTCTCTCTCACTCTCTCTCGGGAAGTTTATTTTTATTTGTTTATATTTAAGATGTTTCGGATAAAACATGTGAAAGATCCAACGGTGGAAAATGAAAACACGATAAAGGAATGGAGAATGTTATATTCACTTATATAATAAAGATAAATATATATATATATATATATATATATATATATACACACATCTCTTAAGTAATTCAAATACACCCTCAAATTTGGATAATTTGCAACCCATAGTATCAATCAATAATAATAATAAAAATATTACTGTTGAAACCAGTAAACGGTCTCTGTGGAGTTCGGGGCCCCCAACGAGTTGCGGGGCAGCTGGAACTTACTAATCCCTCGAAGGGACAGACTCAGCAAGGAGGACCCACCACACACCCGGAAGATCTTTAGAGCGCTTCCCCTCCCAAGCCAATGCCGAAGCCCGGGCACCTTGGAGAGCTCTGAAAATGCCAACCAAGGAAAACCTGAGGAGAGAGAAGCTCCAGAAGGAGAAGTCCTCTCCAAAGGTGCCATTTGAGTCTTATTTATAGATTTTCTGAACTGGCCTGCAAATAGCAGGATTCCGCCTCTTGATTTTACTATACGCACCCCAAAATTAGTCTGCTAACAGCCAATCTCCGTTGTTTGAAGAGGCTAGTGGCAGACCACCGGGGGTAAAAAGGTAATCCTTCCCTATCGGCCTACGGGCAAAGGGGTCTGCGAGAACATTACTCGCGAGAGCTCTCGCTGCCTTCTCGCGGATCTCTCCCGCGACATCCCACCTGGCGAGCGCATCGTCAAGACTCGCTTGGGATCCTTCTAGCGATATCCTCTGAGACCTAGTCTTGCGCACCTTCCTGTGAGCTCGGCCTGGTCCCCCCGAGATGACTGCCTTCCTCAGCGGATCCGCTGGGATAAGACTGGGCCGCCGAGACGATAGACCCTCCCAGCCCAACCGCCGAGATAAACTTTTGGTTGAACTTGACGTTCGTCGAACTGAGAAGCGAGTTCGTCGAACGCAGAAAAGATTTCGGCGAGCGCGCTTGATTTCGTCGGACGCCTTTTGTCGAACCCAGAACTGCTGTAAGCGGCCCGCGAGCGTTTGGCTCGCCAGCCCTTCTCGAGTATGCGCGATGAGTACCCATCTCGCCAGCCTACCAGTTGGCGAGGGCTTGTCTCGCTTGCCCGACTCTTGCGAGGACTTGTCTGGCTTGTTCCCCTTATTACTCTTTTCACAATGTTGACCTCTCGAAACGCTCACCCTTGCCTGGCGAATATCGGGGTTGTACACAATCCCCACTCTTCGTGAGGCTATCTAGGCTCGCGAAGAAACGTCCAACCCCTGGTATTCGCCATCTTCTTGATGATCTGTCAGGAATCTTTGGTAGGACCCACCTGAGATATATAAATATCGCCCCGTGCCACCGTGACACGCACCATTATTTCCTTCTTTTTTTCTCCCTTTCCCCTTACTGTAGCTATCGAAAGATGTCGCTCTCCAAGGAAATGGAGACTCGCCTACAGGCCTCCAAGACCGGCGAGCAGTCTTCCATGGCCAAAATCCTTGCATGGGTGAATCGTCCGCCTCCCGCTCCGGTGCTGACAACTAAGAAGGCGAAAACGGTTCGTCGAACCGGGGATGAGTCAGTACTACTGGAATCTTCCCCAGACAACCGCTCCCCCGAGAAGGTATGAGTCATAACTCTAGCCAAGCCGATAAATGAATTCCTCTGAATCTCGCTTAATCGCTGTACAACCCCCATATCCATCGAGTGAGGCCCAGCGTGGAGGGCCGCCGAGACGTGTCAATTAGACCCAAGGGGTTTTTAGACCTCTGGGTATCGCCCATCGATACCCCCGTAGCTCTCACCCAGAAGGAGAGGAAGAGGCGGAGAGAGGGGAGGGGGGGTCTCGCCCCTCCCTCTCTCGCCCAGCAGGAGAGGCGGAGAGAGGGGAGGGGGGTCTCGCCCCTCCCTCTCTCGCCCAGCAGGAGAGGCGGAGAGAGGGGAGGGGGGGTCTCGCCCCTCCCTCTCTCGCCCAGCAGGAAAGGGCGGAGAGAGGGGAGGGGGGTCTCGCCCCTCCCTCTCTCGCCCAGCAGGAAAGGGCAGAGAGAGGGGAAGGGGGGGGTCTCGCCCCTCCCCCTCTCGCCCAGGGGAGGCCCCCTCGTCCAGTTTGCTATTCGCAGTTCAGTGGTGTGCGTTTAGCGCTTCAGAGCAGCGGGATTCGGTTATCCGCAGCCCAATTCCGAGGGTATTTTGGTAATCTGGCAGATCAGTTTTTGGCTATTTGCAGCCCAACTTGGAAAACCTATAAATAGACCCTAAGGGGCACCAAAGGAGAGAGGCTTCTGGATTTCCAAATTTCGGATCTTCTTCTTCCCTGAGAGCTCTTTTGACTTTTAGAGCTCTCCTTTGGTGCCTCTGGTTCAGCATTGGCTAGGGAGGGGAAGATCTCACAGGTCTTCCGGGTGTGAGGTGGGACCTCCTCGCTGTAGCCTAGGGTCCGTTTCCAAGTCCAAGTGCTCTTGCCTAGAGAGTTGGCTCGAGAGAAGTAGGTGTGAGACCACCCCTTCTTTGGGACCCCGAACTCCACGGAGACCGAGTAGTCGGTTTCAACATTTTGGTGCGGTGAGCGTGGAGAGTGGTCAGCACAGAAGTTCTTGAACCAAATCTCATGGCAGGAGACCTCGGAGGAGGTGACGATGAGGGGTCTCACATCCCAAGTGAGTTGGTGGGAAGGGGAGAGTTCATGACGGCCATCAAGGGAATCATGGAGCTGCTCCAAGGCATCACCAGGGGAGGTGACTGCTCAGCTCCCTCCCCCCAGACACCACCTTCTGGGTCGCAAGGAGTGCTCGCCCGGGGGGGGGGGGGGTCAGGAGAGGTTGCCCCAGGGGGTCGGCCAGGCAAGGAACCAGTGACTGAGAGCGGCGAGCGGGACCTCGCCGGGCGAGTGCTTTTTCCTAGCCCGGTGAGTGGGGTCTCACCCGGAGCAGGAGTCGCGCAAGTGGAGCTCGCGAAGCCGGCGAATGGGGGGTCACCCTTTAGCGAGCTGATCATCTCGGCTCCCATCCCGGAAGGCTTCAAGGAGCCCAACATGACTTTCTATACCGGGAAGGATGATCCCGTCCAGCACCTGCAGTGGTTTGAGGATACTGTCTCCATCAGGCCCATGACGGACGCGTTCAAGTGTCGTCTCTTTGTCGACACCCTGAAGGACAAAGCTAGGGACTGGTTCCACCAGCTCCCGGTTGGCTCCATTTACAGCTTCGAGGACTTGAGCCGAAGCTTCCAGCTACACTTCTCTACATCCAAGAAGAGGAAGAAGAATGCTTAGTCCATTTTCCTGATCAAGCAGAGACACGAGGAGACGTTGGCCCAATACGTGGACAGATTCCAGGAGGAGATCCTGAACATCCAGGAGGTGCCCGGGTATGCCCTCCAGATGGCTTTCACCGTAGGGCTACGAGAGAGCCTCTTCAAAATGCGCCTAACTAGGAAGGCTTCCTTGTACTTTGAGGAGCTGATGGAAAAAGCTGCAAAGGAGGTAGCCACCGAGGCGGCAAACCCGGGGCTGGCAAAGAAGTTGGCAAAGTTGGTGGAGGCTGAGCCAAGAGAGCAAGGTGGCCTCAGGCAGCAGGAAGGAAGGAGGAGGGAAGAGCAGAGGGGTCAAGGGTACCAGGGACCTCAGGGGGGTCAGGAGCAAGGGAGGGGTTTCGCCCAAGGAGGGGGAAACTTCTACGGAGGCCAAGGGAGGCCCAACCCTCCTCCTTGGAGGCAGGCCCCTAGGCAGCTCCTACCCCCACCAGCTCAAGCTATGGCGATTCGAAGAGGAGGAGGAGGAGTTGAAGCAAGAGACATCCCAGCCCGTAGGAGAAGGGGGGAAGGGCGGTGCCATACTGCGACTACCACCAAGCAGAGGGGCATGCAACAACTACCTGCCCAGAGTTCTTGGAGGTGAGAGAGGCGAGAGGTCAGACACAACAGCAGCTGCCGGTGCGGATTGAAGAAGTTCCACCTGGAGCAGTAGTGGATGATGACATCTGCGAGGACCGAACTGACGTAGGAGCCAAAGGACGGGTCGCGGTAATCCACGGGGGGTAGGGATCGAGGCCACTCGTAAGGCAAGCCTCCACTCTGTATTTCGACGCAGCGTCGCTTCAACGTCACAGGACCCACCTCCCGAGGAGAAAATCACTTTCTCAAGCAAGGACATGCCAGATCACGAGGATCCATTCTGTGACGCGCTAGTCATTCAGACAGCCATCGAAGGTTACACTGTCTCTCGGATCCTCGTTGACAACGGGAGCTCTGTCAATGTCATTTTCAAGAAAGCATTTGATGAGTTGAAGGTGGAGGCAAGGAGGGTGCTGGCCTCAGATGGACCCTTGTTTGGATTCTCCGGAGAAAGGAAAGAGGTAGAGGGTGGAGTTGGACTCCAAGTGACGATGGGGGGAGGTTCAAGGAACTGTCGGTTCGTCATAGTTGACGCTCCTAGCAGTTTCAATGCTATCTTCGGAAGATCCCTCATCAGCGCCTTCCGATGCGTACCATCATCCTTCCACCAATGCCTCAAGTTCAACGCTGGAGGAATCCAAGTCAGGATCCGCGGAGACCCCAGTATGGCGAGGCACTGCTACGTCACAGCCGTCAACAGCATTTCTTGGCAAGCAGGGGCGGAGGAGATGGAGAAGATCATGGAGAGCATGAGCAGGATAGGAGTGGCAGGAGAAGCAGAGGAATGATCATCTCACGCAAGCAGCCTGAGAGGCGAGTGTCATGGGGGGTATGTTGTGTTTATTTTTTGTTGTTTTCCTTTGTAGCAAGTTCTACCCCTCGCTGGTTGGGCCAGGAGGTTTTGACAAGGGAAATCCCCCCATTAGATGGATGAAGTTATGTTGTTTATATGTTTAGTAAGTTGCCGCCGAGATGTCCTCCTCACTCAAGGCTCTCACTAGCTGGGTGGGTCGAATGATCCTCGGATATGTAAGCTTGCCACCGAGATGTCCTCCTCACTCCAGGCTCTCACTAGCTGGGTGGGTCGAATGATCCTCGGATGGGTAAGTTCAACGCCGAGATGTCCTCCTCACTCCAGGCTCTCACTAGCTGGGTGGGTCGAATGATCCTCGGATAGGTAAGCTTGCCACCGAGATGTCCTCCTCACTCCAGGCTCTCACTAGCTGGGTGGGTCGAATGATCCTCGGATGGGTAAGTTCAACGCCGAGATGTCCTCCTCACTCCAGGCTCTCACTAGCTGGGTGGGTCGAATGATCCTCGGATAGGTAAGCTTGCCACCGAGATGTCCTCCTCATCCCAGGCTCTCACTAGCTGGGTGGGTCGAATGATCCTCGGATGGGTAAGATCAACACCGAGATGTCCTCCTCACTCCAGGCTCTCACTAGCTGGGTGGGTCGAATGATCCTCGGATAGGTAAGCTTGCCACCGAGATGTCCTCCTCACTCCAGGCTCTCACTAGTTGGGTGCATCGAATGATCCTCGGATGGGTAAGTTCAACGCCGAGATGTCCTCCTCACTCCAGGCTCTCACTAGCTGGGTGGGTCGAATGATCCTCGGATAGGTAAGCTTGCCACTGAGATGTCCTCCTCACTCCAGGATCTCACTAGCTGGGTGGGTCGAATGATCCTCGGATGGGTAAGATCAACGCCGAGATGTCCTCCTCACTCCAGGCTCTCACTAGCTGGGTGGGTCGAATGATCCTCGGATGGGTAAGTTCAACGCCGAAATGTCCTCCTCACTCCAGGCTCTCACTAGCTGGGTGGGTCGAATGATCCTCGGATGGGTAAGTTCAACGCCGAGATGTCCTCCTCACTTCATGCTCTCACTAGCTGGGTAGGTCGAATGATCCTCGGATGGGTAAGTTCAACGCCGAGATGTCCTCCTCACTCCAGGCTGTCACTAGCTGGGTGGGTCGAATGATCCTCGGATAGGTAAGCTTGCCACTGAGATGTCCTCCTCACTCCAAGCTCTCACTAGCTGGGTGGGTCGAATGATCCTCGGATGGGTAAGATCAATGCCGAGATGTCCTCCTCACTCCAGGCTCTCACTAGCTGGGTGGGTCGAATGATCCTCGGATGGGTAAGTTCAACGCCGAGATGTCCTCCTCACTCCAGGCTCTCACTAGCTGGGTGGGTCGAATGATCCTCGGATGGGTAAGTTCAACGCCGAGATGTCCTCCTCACTTCAGGCTCTCACTAGCTGGGTGGGTCGAATGATCCTCGGATATGTAAGCTTGCCACCGAGATGTCCTCCTCACTCCAGGCTCTCACTAGCTGGGTGGGTCGAATGATCCTCGGATGGGTAAGTTCAACGCCGAGATGTCCTCCTCACTCCAGGCTCTCACTAGCTGGGTGGGTCGGATGATCCTCGGATAGGTAAGCTTGCCACCGAGATGTCCTCCTCACTCCAGGCTCTCACTAGCTGGGTGGGTCGAATGATCCTCGGATGGGTAAGATCAACGTCGAGATGTCCTCCTCACTCCAGGCTCTCACTAGCTGGGTGGGTCGAATGATCCTCGGATAGGTAAGCTTGCCACCGAGATGTCATCCTCACTCCAGGCTCTCACTAGTTGGGTGGGTCGAATGATCCTCGGATGGGTAAGTTCAACGCCGAGATGTCCTCCTCACTCCAGGCTCTCACTAGCTGGGTGGGTCGAATGATCCTCGGATAGGTAAGCTTGCCACCGAGATGTCCTCCTCACTCCAGGCTCTCACTAGCTGGGTGGGTCGAATGATCCTCGGATGGGTAAGATCAATGCCGAGATGTCCTCCTCACTCCAGGCTCTCACTAGCTGGGTGGGTCGAATGATCCTCGGATGGGTAAGTTCAACGCCGAGATGTCCTCCTCACTTCAGGCTCTCACTAGCTGGGTGGGTCGAATGGTCCTCGGATATGTAAGCTTGCCACCGAGATGTCCTCCTCACTCCAGGCTCTCACTAGCTGGGTGGGTCGAATGATTCTCGGATGGGTAAGTTCAACGCCGAGATGTCCTCCTCACTCCAGGCTCTCACTAGCTGGGTGGGTCGAATGATCCTCGGATAGGTAAGCTTGCCACCGAGATGTCCTCCTCACTCCAGGCTCTCACTAGCTGGGTGGGTCGAATGATCCTCGGATGGGTAAGATCAACGCCGAGATGTCCTCCTCACTCCAGGCTCTCACTAGCTGGGTGGGTCGAATGATCCTCGGATAGGTAAGCTTGCTACCGAGATGTCCTCCTCACTCTAGGCTCTCACTAGCTGGGTGGGTCGAATGATCCTCGGATGGGTAAGATCAACGTCGAGATGTCCTCCTCACTCCAGGCTCTCACTAGCTAGGTGGGTCGAATGATCCTCGGATAGGTAACTTGCCACCGAGATGTCCTCCTTACTCCAGGATCTCACTAGCTGGGTGGGTCGAATGATCCTCGGATGGGTAAGTTCAACACCGAGATGTCCTCCTCACTCCAGGCTCTCACTAGCTGGGTGGGTCGAATGATCCTCGGATAGGTAAGCTTGTCACCGAGATGTCCTCCTCACTCCAGGCTCTCACTAGCTGGGTGGGTCGAATGATCCTCGGATGGGTAAGATCAACGCGGAGATGTCCTCCTCACTCCAGGCTCTCACTAGCTGGGTGGGTCGAATGATCCTCGGATGGGTAAGTTCAACGCCGAGATGTCCTCCTCACTCCAGGCTCTCACTAGCTGGGTGGGTCGAATGATCCTCGGATGGGTAAGTTCAACGCCGAGATGTCCTCCTCACTTCAGGCTCTCACTAGCTCGGTGGGTCGAATGATCCTCGGATATGTAAGCTTGCCACCGATATGTCCTCCTCACTCCAGGTTCTCACTAGCTGGGTGGGTCGAATGATCCTCGGATGGGTAGGTTCAACGCCGAGATGTCCTCCTCACTCCAGGCTCTCACTAGCTGGGTGGGTCGAATGATCCTCGGATAGGTAAGCTTGCCACCGAGATGTCCTCCTCACTCCAGACTCTCACTAGCTGGGTGGGTCGAATGATCCTCGGATGGGTAAGATCAACGTCGAGATGTCCTCCTCACTCCAGGCTCTCACTAGCTGGGTGGGTCGAATGATCCTCGGATAGGTAAGCTTGCCACCGAGATGTCCTCCTCACTCCACGCTCTCACTAGCTGGGTGGGTCGAATGATCCTCGGATAGGTAAGCTTGCCACCGAGATGTCCTCCTCACTCCAGGCTCTCACTAGCTGGATGGGTCAAACGTGCCTCGGGAGCGAGGTTCTGCCCCCTTCGATGGATATTTGGGCTTGGACTTTTTTTTCCGAGGTTGTGCCAACCTCGCAAAGAGCGGGGATTGTGTACAACCCCCATATCCATCGAGTGAGGCCCAGCGTGGAGGGCCGCCGAGACGTGTCAACTAGACCCAAGGGGTTTTTAGACCTCTGGGTATCGCCCAGCGATACCCCCGCAGCTCTCACCCAGAAGGAGAGGAAGAGGCGGAGAGGAGGGAGGGGGGTCTCGCCCCTCCCTCTCTCGCCCAGTAGGAAGGGCGGAGAGGAGGGAGGGGGGGTCTCGCCCCTCCCTCTCTCGCCCAGCAGGAAGGGTGGAGAGGAGGGAGGGGGGGGGGGGGGGGGGGGTCTCGCCCAGCAGGAGAGGCGGAGAGAGGGGAGGGGGGGTCTCGCCCCTCCCTCTCTCGCCCAGCAGGAGAGGCGGAGAGAGGGGAGGGGGGGTCTCGCCCCTCCCTCTCTCGCCCAGCAGGAAAGGGCGGAGAGAGGGGAGGGGGGGTCTCGCCCCTCCCTCTCTCGCCCAGCAGGAAAGGGCAGAGAGAGGGGAAGGGGGGGTCTCGCCCCTCCCCCTCTCGCCCAGGGGAGGCCCCCTCGTCCAGTTTGCTATTCGCAGACCAGTTTTAGCTATTCGCAGTCCAGTGGTGTGCGTTTAGCGCTTCAGAGCAGCGGGATTCGGTTATCCGCAGCCCAATTCCGAGGGTATTTTGGTAATCTGGCATATCAGTTTTTGGCTATTTGCAGCCCAACTTGGAAAACCTATAAATAGACCCTAAGGGGCATCAAAGGAGAGAGGCTTCTGGATTTCCAAATTTCGGATCTTCTTCTTCCCTGAGAGCTCTTTTGACTTTTAGAGCTCTCCTTTGGTGCCTCTGGTTCAGCATTGGCTAGGGAGGGGAAGATCTCACAGGTCTTCCGGGTGTGAGGTGGGACCTCCTCGCTGTAGCCTAGGGTCCGTTTCCAAGTCCAAGTGCTCTTGCCTAGAGAGTTGGCTCGAGAGAAGTAGGTGTGAGACTACCCCTTTTTTGGGACCCTGAACTCCACGGAGACCGAGTAGCCGGTTTCAACAATCGCAGGATCACGAAACCATCAATAGCAATGGCGAGCCCGAAACTGGGTCTCGCAACGTTCCGTCGGCGAGCACAGATCCCGCTGGCAAGAAGGCTGCAGGTACGCCGCTATTCTCACTCGCTCACACTCATTTTGTTGACTAATGGCTCCTGGTTTCTTACTCTTCGCAATCTCGCCCCAGAAGGCTTCGCCTCATCAAGACTCGCGACCTCTGTCACCGGTCCTCCCTAACACGACCATACAATTGCCAGGGTTCAACCTCCTGGCGAGCGAGGACTCTGGCGGCTCCCGACCGCCAAAGATTCCCCCAATCAACAGCGCGGCATACCCTCCTGGCTTAGGCAAATCTCTTTTGCCCCACTATGGCAATGTCTTTGAGGGTCGGCCCGGATCTTCTCGCCCTGGGCCTTCTCTCCCTCCTCCGGGTAAGGATTTCTGGACCCTCGCGGTGTATGAGGATTTCCCCCACTTGCTAAAACTACCTATTCCTTCTCGCAGAGCACTCCGAGACCCCGCACACCGACTCTGACTTCGGGGACGAAGGGATGTCCCCCCTCCCAGAGAAGATGGAGGACTTCTTGGGTGATCCGCGAGATCCCGAGGCGATGAAGCGACGAACCGCCGAATTATTTCAGAAGCAAGGTCGGATGCTGCTGGACCTCAACCTTCAAGCGAGACGAGATAGAGAGGCTGCTGAGGAGAGGCATGCCGCCCTGATGGATGAGTGCGCGAGACTCCGAGCCGCGTTTCCTCGCGAGCCTGACGAGACGGTCACGCCGCCGGAGGTGCATATCGCGAGGATGAGGGATTATGCCTTCCTGATGGATAGGGAGGGTCGGGCGGCCCAGGATTATTATAACTCCAGGGTACCGCCGCGGTCCGGATCACGAGGTGGCGGCAGATGGAAATGGTTGCCCCATTAGACTCGTGAACCCGCCTCCCTTCCGCAAACTCTTCCTATTTATTACTGTTTATTTTTTATAATGGACAACCCCGCGACTATTCGCTGCTTATATTTATGAGTTCTCGGTTCGTAGTAGCTATTGATAATTATTAATGGGTTCTCGCTATGCTATTCTGCTTACTCGTACTGTTCTCGCGAAAGATTTGTTCATGCTGACCTCGCAAGAAGATCTCGCCCGCATATTATTTTTGAAAACAATTTGTTTCTCGCATGCGATCGTGCGGTGACATTTTGCTAACCGCACCCATCGGCGCTTGGAATTCTTCCCGCCTTTTTTGTTTTGCAATAAATAGGGTCTCATAATTGAGAGCCACCTACCGCGTTCATTGTCAACCCTCCTTCTTCCCTTGCTCGAGAGATCTCGCCGTCTCTCCCTCTCGCTCCTTTTTTCTTTCGCAGACTTTTAAAATGGTCGCTGATGCTGCAGAGGCCGAGGGTCGGCGAAAGTGTGCCTGGGGTTTCTCCGACCACTCTTTCTTCAACTGCAACCTGACCGAGGAAGAGTACTTTACTGCGGTCGTCGATTTCGTCCCCCCCCCCCCCCCCCCCCCCCCCGCGTTCTCGGCTCGTCGCCCTCGCGAGGACGACGTGATCAACACCCTCCTCGGCGACGAGCTAGCCATCCCGACGGCCCACTTCGCGGTTGTCCTGCGCCTGCCCCTATGGCCTGAAGTCCGCCAGGTACCGGTTAATCTCGCTTACTTTTCCTTTATGCTGAATTAATCTCGCTTGTGGTGTATTGACCTTACTTTATATTGCTCGCCAGGTGTTCAAGCACTATGGCGTCGTGCCAGGCCAGCTCACCCCCAACGCCATGGCGGTCATCATAGCCTTCGTCTGCTATATGCGCGAGGAGCGCATTTAGTTCAGCCTGCCGGTTTTCCGGAAGCTGTTCTCCTTCCGAGCATACAAAGATGGCACCCCGCCTACTTTGTGGGCTCGGGTCCCAAGGTCGTCGATGTTAGAACCCGGTCCGATCGCTATTTCACAATTCCGGACACGATTGACTGTAGTCAAATGGCGAAAGCATCCCCAACCAAATCTCCCGTGGGGACGTCTATTGTTATCCCACGGGGAGGTTGTTGAGGCAGGGTCTTGAACCCCTGACCTCCTTTATAAGAGGGATTTAACACTTGGTATGAGAGGAGATGTTAAATCCCTCTTATAAAGGAGGTTGGGGGTTCAAGACCCGGCCTCAACAACCTCCCCATGGGATAACAATAGACGTCCACACAGGAGATTTGGTTGGGGATGCTTTCGCCATTTGACTGCAGTCAACCGTGTCCGGAATTGTAAAATAGCGACCGGACCGGGTTCTAACAATAGATGGCCGAACACTTGGGTATAGGAGGAGATGTTAAATCCCTCTTATAAAGGAGGTCGAGGGATCAAGCCCCGGCCTCAACAACCTACCCGGGAATTATGCCATGTTTGGGCGGCCCCCAGGTGGCGCCCGGGAGATTTGGTTGGGGATGCTTGTGCCGTTTGACTGCAGTCAACCGTGTCCGGAATTGTGAAATAGCGACCGGACCGGGTTCTAACAGTCGAGACTGTGAACAAGGCCCACTACTGGGCCCAAAAGTTCCACTTCGTGAAGGGGAACTTCGGCAATGTCCCCTTCTCGCCGATTCAGCACGGCGAGACCACTTACCGGTCGCCGACTCTCGGCGGCCACGATGCTGCTTTGTACCAGTTCTTCTGCAAGAATAACTTCGAGGTGGTCCATCTTCGCCGGAACCTCGACTCGCTGCTTCCAGTTATTCCTGGGGAAGGTAATAACCCCGCTCGCTAACTTGCATCCTTTCAACTTTTTGCCATCTGTCTTATCTTTCTTAATTCCAGGGGAGCGAGATCTGCCCAACAACCCCCCTTACTCGAGCAGCAGGAAACCTTCCTCCACCCTCGCTCTCGTGACAATGGGAGCGGAGGCCTGCCGCGAAACCCTCACCCCGCCTCCGTCGTCCTCTCGCAAAAGATCGGGGGCCTCCAGCAGCCAGGGCCCACCCCCAAGGTCCCCGCCAAAGAAGAAGGCTAAGAAGAGTCGGGGCTCGCTCCCCTCCGCGAAGGGAAAGGAGCATGTCGAGGTTGCCCTCGGCGAGATCGACCTCACCATCCTCTCTGAGGAGAGGGAGGTTGATGAGCAGAGCGAGGAGGCCGCCCGGACCTCCGACCCGCCCATTCCAGTTAACCACTGGAACTTTAGCCTCGGCCAGAAATGCAAGGATGGATCTGGCAAGCTCCTGGTGTGCTGGAGGTCGGAGGTTAACAAGGCCGACATCTCCACCATCCTCCCCTCATGGGTGGAGAAGACCACCGTCAGCGACCACGCCTTCGACTTTTCCTTCGCCCACTATGGGCGCGAGGATGTCGGGGCCTACAAGGATGAGACCGCGAGGACTCTCGCCTATGAGAGCGCGAGGTCTCAGCTGCGGTCCTTGGAGCTCGCCCACATGACGGGAAGGTGGTGCCTGCAGCTGGAGCGCCAAAACGTGGAGTTTGCAAAAGCCTACCAGGGGCTCTCTGCCAAGAATGCGCAACTTAAGGAGAAGCTGCTCGCCCCCGAAGGTGGTGTGGTGAGTCCTCTGGACCTCACCACTGTTGGACATGTGTGTCACATCCCTTTATTTGAGAATAACAAATCCCATATTGTATTTGATCTAGTCTTTTGTGTGTTTATAGTGTCCAGGTTGTACAGGTTCAATGAGGAGACAAGTCCTCGTTCATGGGCATAATCCGAGAGTGTGTACACATTAGAAAAAGTAAAAGCATGAGTTTTGTGTGCTGATATTAAAATGGTCATAACTTTCAATCCAGGAAGAGTTACAGAACGTGTCACCCCATTTCAGAGATGAGAACGACTCAACCTACAGTCTGGAGAAGTTTCGGACTCAATCTCCTGCTACCGCCAGCGCTATTGCTACCGCCAGGCGCTATCTCCAGTTCGTGCACAGCGCCACGCCGCCGACGGTTTCGCAACCGCTCCACACGAACGCTACCGCCGGCGCTAGCCACTACCGCAGGCGCTAGCTCCAAGTTCTATAAAATGGTGGGCTCTCTCTCGTTTTGGTTAGACATCCCAGAGAGGTAGCTTGTGCCACAACTTCAGTGCTGTTATGCTGCCGAAGATGGATCTCCCACAAAAAGCTTAAGGAGAATTCTGGAAGAGGACTACGTCATGCTGCATCCGAAGAACGATCGCTTCGACCTCGCTTGTGCTTCAGCGATCCTTTATCCTAATCTTCAGAAATCTCAAGAGGGAGTTTTATTATTGTTTTTCATTATTTCAATTCCAAACTTTTTGTAACCGTTTAGAGAATTCGCCTTGTGTTGGCGACTAGGTCTGGGTAGGACTTAGGGGGAAATTCGCCTTGTGTTGGCGACTAGGTCTAGGTGATTAGATCTAGGGGGTGCTCGAGGCCATATCCGGGGAAGGATTGGCTAGAGCGGCTTGAGGCCATATCCGGAGAAGGATTGGCTAAAGCCAACCGGTTCGTGGGGATACGAGTCGGTATAGAAAAGGAAAAATCATTTACATATGTACGCCTCCGATTTCTAGCGATATTGAAATCAAATTTTGTAAACACTTGTTTTATATAAATACAATCATGTCTTTATTTGTGTTTACTTGATTTCTCTCCTTTGGCGTTATCTTTAATATATTGGTTACAAAGTTTTCAATTCAAATTACTTTAACTAAATTGTTTATTTCAATCTCTTAATCATAAAACAATTTAGTACTTATTTCTAAAGATGAAAATTATGATATTCTTTCTTTAGCTAAATTGTTATTTTTGTTCTAATATTACTTTAAACAATTTAGTAATTTCCATAAAATTATAAAAAGATTTTTATTCCCTTATTCACCCCCCCCCCCCCCCCCTCTAAGGGCGCCATAAGATCCAACAAGTGGCATCAGAGCCAGGTTATTCTAAACGGTTTAAAAACCAGGAATAATGGCGTCTCATGATCTCGCTTCTACTAATAGGGGAAATTTTCTTATAAATGAAAAATCTTTAGCACCACCTTTATTTGAAGGGAAAAAATATAATGGGTGGAAATTTCTAATGGAAAAATTTCTTAAATCTTTGGATATGGAAGTATGGAATATTACAATTAAAATGCCCCCAAGTACTTTAAATAAAAATGAAATGTTTTTAAATGCCAAATCAATGAATAGTCTATATTGTGCATTGCATCAAAATATTTTCAAACTAATTTATACACTTCCTACTGCTTATGAAGTTTGGAAATTTCTTGAGAATACTTATAGCCTTCTTCTACAGATGATGAACAAGAGGAATTCCTTATGGATCCAAGAGAAGAAATCGACGAGGAATTCCTTATGGATCCAAGAGAAGAAATCGACGAGGAATTCCTTATGGATCCAAGAGAAGAAATCGACGAGGAATTCCTTATGGATCCAAGAGAAGAAATCGATAAGGACACATGCTTGAAGGAAGAAGAATACAACGTCACAATATTGGACTCATTTGTTGGCAACACATCAAGCAAAAGAGAAGACGGAAACTATTGCAAGGTAAAAAATCTAAATCTCCTCTTTTTGTAAAAAATTATACTTCTACATCTCGTGTGCTTAAAATTGCTAAACGTAAAATTTTAAAGTTAAAAATTGCTAATTCCAAATTACGTTTAGAAAATAAATCTTTAAAAGCAAACGATAATGTAGAATCAAATATTGATGTGTTAAATTCTCTTTCATGCTCTTTAGTTGAAATTCCTATTTCTTGTCTTAATTGCAATTTATTATAAGAAAAATTCAAGGAAATTGAAAAAGGATTCTTAATTTCTAAAAAGCATAATGAAAAATTGATAATTGAAAATGATGCTTTATCTTGTAAGTTAATACAATTAAATCATTTTGTTGAAAAATTCCAAATGTCATGTAATGATTTTCATCATAAGATTTTGAATAACAAGGATAAGTTAACTTACAAAATCATTTCTAAAAAGGACCATTTTCACACATTAAATCAAAAGGAGTTTAGTTTCAAAAAGAATTATGATCCTCATAAAATTCTTAAGAGCCACTACTATAAGTCTCAATATATTTTTAATCATAACTCAAATTTAAAAACTCCTTTTCATGAAAATCAAAGTACAAAATATTATCCTTCATATTATAAGAGTATGTCTATAAGAAAGAGTAGAAATGAAAATCATCAAAATAATAATCAATCTTTTAAAACATATTGTAACTCACTCTTTCAACAATCAATTCTAAAGAAAGACAATCACTCTTATACACTTTTAAAGAATCAATATAATAAAATTCATTATGATTATCAACATCAATCTATTTTGAAAAATAATTTGAATAAACATAAATCCCAAATGAATTATTTTTCAAACAACTATCATTCCAAAAAGATGTCAAATAATCATAATATAAATTTAAAAGAAAAACAACCAAAGTATGAATGGATGCCCAAAATTAAAAACGAAACACTAACTCCACTTGTAAATGCCCATTCATCACTATCTTCCCAAAAGCCTACGCGATGTATTTGGGTACCCAAAGGAACCATCCTATTTGGTCCCCTTTGGATACCTAAATCTCTTATTCATTAGTATCATATCATTTGCATGAAGTAGAAACAAATAAAAATAAAATATCACCACTCTACTTCATGATATGCTAATTGTCACTTTTCTTTTGTTTATTTTTATTTTTTGAACAAACATGCTATGATCACTTTATATATCATGTAATATGACTTTCATATATTAAGCCTTATATTTATCAAATCAAATTTGAGTTAAAATTGAACATTAAGTCATATATTTTTCAAAAGTGATCTATCACTCATCTTTGATTGTTCTTTATCTTTTTAAATCCTTTATCCATCTATGTCTTGAATTAACATTATATTTTGAATATAGAAATTATTTTCAAGACTAATGAAATTATTTTAAAAAAAGGATTTAAATGTTTATTAAAGGGCTTAAGCTAAAAATTAAAATGCGCAACGTTATGATAATCTTCTATTTTATTTGCTGCATATGATAGCCCTTATAATGAAGAACATTATCTAGAAAAATTGAAAACAAAAATTCATCTAAACGCATGCTTAATCTTTCAAAAAGCGAGTTTTTGATCAAAACTTCAAATAGTCATATCTTTTGATCCGCTCGTCCGATTTTCGCTTTTAATATATTTTTGGAAAGAGCACAAAAATCTCCATCCAGTGGCAAACTAGGTTTGTTCATTTGAGTTCTCTTGGTGCTGTCAACTTGGCCAATTACAACTCCGTTTTAAAAGCTATCTTAGTTTGCTTGATTTGGAAATTTCTGTGTTTATGAATTTTTTCATCACACGCTATCCTTAGAATAATTGTTTCATATTTTACATTATGTGTGTGATGTGTGTCACCTATGTTTGCATGTAACTTAGACCTTAGAATCATCTTGTATCATTAAGATCAAATCAAAAGTTTAATCATTTCATTCTAGGTCTAAAGAAAATTAATTTGAAAACTTCTCATATTACATGCAACATAATCTCCATTAATCCTATGTAATAACATTGCATTCAAACTCATCATCCTAGCATTGCTTCTTGGTCTATGCTTATATATTTATGCTGGGTAGAACACTTACAATGATATTCAACTTTCATGATAACTATGTGATTTTGAAATTATAATAGAATACCAAAATTCCAACAAACACATAGTTTATGGATTAATCATTAGTATATATATCATGAAACTATATATCATCATGGAAAACCAAAGATCAATAAATCTAATTATCTAATGCAATTTTATTATAAATTTCAAAATGTTATATATGTGATCTTTGTCTTTGATATGATTACATGATCATCAATTTCTAGACTTAAAAATCAAACATGTTTATTCAAAAGAAAATCACCAAATCATATTATCATAAGTCTAGAAGGAATAGAAATCACATACATCATGATGATCTAACATATATTCTATGCAAAATTCTCTATAATCATAAATCATAATTCATATTTTATCAAGAAAAATCTCAAAAACAAATTGGAATTATGAATTTTATGATAAAGATATGAATATTGTTTTCTTTACATTAGTTGGTGTATGAATATGCGTTGCTATTGATTGCACGTATCTCACATATATATAGATTCTATAATCAATTGTGTAATAATAAGAATAAATTAAAATCATCACTTTATTCTAGATCTATAATTTGAAACTCTAGTTTGGAATACATGCAATATAAATGTTAAACTTATGACATGACATTAAACCCAAAACTCATCATACTAGCATTACCATTTATCTCATATTAGTAATTGCGCTAGTTATCTCATATCGTCATCTCATAAGAATAGAAAAACTATGCGGCTTTATAGCTCTTCACAAAAACCCATAGTTTATATATCAACTCATAGATTTAAAAAGCATAGGTTGTCCAAAAGATTATTCACCTATGACTTCATATCTCACAATAGTGAGGGTGTAGGGTTGTATGCATTAGAGACCTAACCTCTAAGTCATGTCTTGTCCTTAACCGGGGAGGGTTCCAGTGGGGCCTTGCGAGGCACTGGGGGGAAAGAGTGCTAGGTTGAGTGTTCTCTAGTGTGTGCATATGGGACTAACACCCCAACCTACGGCATGCGTGCAGCTCCTCATGCCTATCCGTCACTTAGTACGGGGCTAGGGTGTAGACATTTAGTCGGGATAGTTTTTAATCTTAGGACGTACTTATATTACTCTTTGCATGATCATTTTATTCACTTATCACTTAAATCATGCATATTTTGGGTTGTTTAATAAAAAAAATGTTCTCTTGTGTTTGCATAATTTATCTTTTTGAGCTTAAATGTTTTTGTTAAACACATGAATTTGAAAAAGCCAAAGTTTCATGCAAATTTGATCCACCTAGAGATCTCCGAAAATTCTGAAATTACAGCATGAAACTACTCTAAGGACACTTAACCAATATCAAAAATAAAAAATTTGAAATTCTTGAAAAATCGTGTACTGTTTCCAGCGCTAGCGCTAGCGCCGGCGCTAGCGTGGGTGTTGGAATTTTCTGTTTTTTAAAATTTCTAAAAATCACCAAAAATATTTTAGTCTATATGTACTACTTTGTTTTTGTATTTCAGATATTTGCTATTTTTGTTTTATTCATATTATGAAAAATCAACTATAAAAGTTCAAAATTAAAAACTTACAAAAATATGTTTTTATGATTTTTCTGTTTTTATTTGATTTAAAAAAAATGATAAAACAAAAAAAATTGTATGATCTTTATTGTCAATATCAAGCATGTATGAATTATATTATTTAGAATTATTTACAATGTTAAACCTTATTTCTTCAAATTACTATGAACATTGTTTTGCTTATCATGCTTTGATATATCTATTTAAAGTGCATCAATGATATTGAAAAATGTGTAGATACAGCTTAGCATGCCTCTAAATATGAGTAAATATTTTATGATTGATAATGATACATTTTACTCACTTATTTTGGTAATCAACATGTGTGTCTAAATCTAAAAATGCTTGCTTGTGTATTGTATTTGTACAATGAATTAAAACTTGCATAAGTTTATTGCCTACACTACATTTGAATTGCACTTATGAAATTTAGAAAAGTGGTTAAAAGTTAAAAAAAAAAATTTGGGTTTGCAAAACAAGTGTATTCGGAGAATGTTGTCTCACAAATGTGAACAAAAAATATATATGTAGACAAATATAACTCCACCAAGCACTACTTGAACCTCCTGATAAGTCTTCATAAGCATTGTGAGATTGAGCACCTTGGAAAGAATAGTAAAGTGGCTTGTGCAAACCTTAATTATTACACCACTTTGTTAAAAAATTATGTGCATTAAAAGTGTGTGAAAGTAATTTACTTGTGTTTTATTGTGCACTTTACTTTACATATGTCTTGTATTTTGATGATTTAAATCAATTGTTAACATTGCCCAAAATACACTTATGTGCACATCATTATCTTTCATAACACTTCTTCTCATGAGTATTGGATTCTAATGCTTTATCTATACTGCTCTTTATATAAAAATGCACTAGATAACCTAGCATGATCTCTACAATGTTTTGGTATCTCTTGAACTTAAAATTAAGTAACATTGTAGTATAATCTCTCTTTAATATGTTCATTTCATGCTTGGTATCTTTATGAAAAACTTTGAGATTTCAAAAAGGTTAAAACATCTTTCAATTTTTAACTAAAACTCATATTTTTACTTATGTTTTTCATGCTTACAAAAAGGATGTTTCTTATAATCTTCCGCTTGCTTACAACTCTTATCTTTTTATTTGAAATCTCTTATATATAATATGCTTCAACTCTTTATCATTTCATATATTCAAAAGCTCGATCATGCTTTATTATTTAAATGCCTCCTTAATACCCTCACCCCACCTTCTTTTGATAATACCAAAAGGGGGAGATTAATTCAAGAAATCTAGAATTAATTAAGGGGAGAATAATTAAATCGTGCAATCTATCATTTAGGGGGAGTAAAAACATAAACTGCATATAATGTAGGGGGAGCATAAATTTAGGAGGAGTATGCATAATTTCATCATGCTAATCATTTACTATAGTTGCACTTTTTATCATGCTTATCATATATACTATAAACACAAATGTTGATTTCTTCATAAGAGGGTTTGTTATTATCAAAAGGGGGAGATTGTTGGACATGTGTGTCACATCCCTTTATTTGAGAATAACAAATCTCATATTGTATTTGACCTAGTCTTTTGTGTGTTTATAGTTTCCAGGTTGTACAGGTTCAATGAGGAGACAAGTCCTCGTTCATGGGCATAATCCGAGAGTGTGTACACATTAGAAAAAGCAAAAGCATGAGTTTTGTGTGCTGATCTTAAAATGGTCATAACTTTTAATCCATGAAGAGTTACAGAACGTGCCACCCCATTTCGGAGATGAGAACGACTCAATCTACAGTATGGAGAAGTTTCGGACTCAATCTCCTGCTACCACCAGCGCTATCGCTACTGTCATGCGCTATCTCCAGTTCGTGCACAGCGCCACGCCGCCGACGGTTTCGCAACCGCTCCACACGAACGCTACCGTCGACGCTAGCCACTACCGCAGGCGCTAGCTCCAAGTTCTATAAAATGGTGGGCTCTCTCTCATTTTGGTTAGACATCCCAGAGAGGTAGCTTGTGCCATAACTACAGTGTTGTTATGCTGCCGAAGATGGATCTCCCATAAAAAGCTTAAGGAGAATTCTGGAAGAGGACTACGTCACGCTGCATCCGAAGAACGATCACTTTGACCTCGCTTGTGCTTCAGCGATCCTTCATCCTCATTTCCAGAAATCTCAAGAGGGAGTTTTATTATTGTTTTTCATTATTTCCATTCCAAACTTTTTGTAACCGTTTAGAGAATTCGTCTTGTGTTGGCGACTATGTCTGGGTAGGACTTAGGGGGAAATTCGCCTTGTGTTGGCGACTAGGTCTAGGTGATTAGATCTAGGGGGTGCTCGAGGCCATATCCGGGGAAGGATTGGCTAGAGCGGCTTGAGGCCATATCCGGGGAAGGATTGGCTAAAGCCAACCGGTTCGTGGGGATACGAGTCGGTATAAAAAAGGAAAAATCATTTACATATGTACGCCTCCGATTTCTAGCGATATTGAAATCAAATTTTGTAAACACTTGTTTTATATAAATACAATCATGTCTTTATTTGTGTTTACTTGATTTCTCTCCTTTGGCGTTATCTTTAATATATTGGTTACAAAGTTTTCAATTCAAATTACTTTAACTAAATTGTTTATTTCAATCTCTTAATCATAAAACAATTTAGTATTTATTTCTAAAGATGAAAATTATGATATTCTTTCTTTAGCTAAATTGTTATTTTTGTTCTAATATTACTTTAAACAATTTAGTAATTTCCATAAAATTATAAAAAGATTTTTATTCCCTTATTCACCCCCCCCCCCCCCCTCTAAGGGCGCCATAAGATCCAACAGCCACTTCTCCCCCTTCCATCCCTTTCCTTTCTAAGCTTCCTCTTTTCCTTATGTAGGACGTCGAGACTGTCGGGAGGTCTGAAGCCCGCATCCTCAGTTTAGAGGGCGAGATCGCTGGGCTAAAGTCCCACAATCGCGAGCTAACTCGCGCGTGCGTCTTCCCCTCGCCTCGCCGCCTGAAGGAAGAGCGGTGAGCTCGAAACGAGGAGATCCGCGAGGAGTCTACCCAGTCGGCGCGCTACATCTTCCAAACGATGAAGGGGGCCGACCTGCTGTCTGCCGATGCGGCCGACCTGACCCTTGAGGACATCGTCCCTGAGCTCTTCATCTCGCTCTCGCCTGTAAAGAGTAGCGACATTGAGGGGGAGTCTGCGAGCGACCTATGAAGCCTTGTATTTTTGTTTTAATTTTGTTCACATTTTTTGGCTGGCGAGATCGCCGCACCTTGTAATTAAACTGCGAAGTGTAAATGCAGATTTTTGTCATTGTACTGTGTTCATTCTTATTGCCTGTCCTTTCCATAATTACATTTCGTTCTCGCATATTCTTTAGTGTTCTCGCGGTATCATTCTCGCGCACTACGTAATAGGACAGCTCCGGTATAGAACACGTTTTCGATTGCCTTCGCTTTTCATTATTTACCCTCGTGCTGCAGGTTCTTCGGATCACCCTTTCATCTCGCACTCGCGAGGGGTGATCCTGTTTCTTAACCCTCTTTAGCCTTTGCGAGCGACACCCATTGCAGGACCCCTCGCCATGCTTGATTTCAGCGAGTACTCGCTTGCCGAGCACTAACCGTCGAGAGTACACAGGTAGGGTTCTCGCCCCCCCCCCCCCCCCCCCCCCCCCCCCGGTCATGCGAGATGTTTTCTTTTTGTCTAGCGGGAAGGCCCTGGTCAGTACAAAAGACCTGACAGCCGGAGACTTGCCTCCCTGCCAGCATAAAGAACTTGTCAACCTTGTCAGCCTCTCCGCGAGATCAACCTGACCCACCGGCTAGTGAGAGCCCAACAGCGGAATCATCCGGGGCAATCCAGCATAAAGAACTTGTCAACCTTGCCAGCCTCTCCGTGAGATCAACCTGACCCACTGGCTAGTGAGAGCCCGACAGCGGAATCATCCGGGGAAATCCAGCATAAAGAACTTGTCAACCTTGCCAGCCTCTCCGCGAGATCAACCTGACCCACCGGCTAGTGAGATCCCGGCAGCGGAATCATCCGGGGCAATCCAGCATAAAGAACTTGTCAACCTTGCCAGCCTCTCCGCGAGATCAACCTGACCCACCGGCTAGTGAGAGCCTGGTAGCGGAATCATTCGGGGCAATCCAACACAAAGAACTTGTCAACCTTGCCAGCCTCTCCGCGAGATCTACCTGACCCACCGGCTAGTGAGAGCCCGGCAGCGGAATCATCCAGGGCAATCCAGCATAAAGAACTTGTCAACCTTGCCAGCCTCTCCGCGAGATCAATCTGACCCACCGGCTAGTGAGAGCCCGGCAGAGGAATCATCCGGGGCAATCCAGCATAAAGAACTTGTCAACCTTGTCAGCCTCTCCGCGAGATCAACCTGACCCACCGACTAGTGAGAGCCCGGCAGCGGAATCATCCGGGGCAATCCAGCATAAAGAACTTGTCAACCTTGCCAGCCTCTCCGCGAAATCAACCTGACCCACTGGCTAGTGAGAGCCCGGCAGCGGAATCATCCGTTGCAATCCAGCATAAAGAACTTGTCAACCTTGCCAGCCTCTCCGCGAGATCTACCTGACTCACCGTCTAGTGAGAGTCTGGCAGCGGAATCATCCGGGGCAATCCAGCATAAAGAACTTGTCAACCTTGATAGCCTCTCCGCGAGATCAACTTGACCCACCGGCTAGTGAGAGCCCGGCAGCGGAATCATCCGGAGGAATCCAGCATAAAGAACTTGTCAACCTTGCCAGCCTCTCCACGAGATCAACCTGACCCACCGGCTAGTGAGAGCCCGACAGCGGAATCATCCGGGGCAATCAAGCATAAAGAACTTGTCAACCTTGCCAACCTCTCCGCGAGATCAACCTGACCCACCGGCTAGTGAGAGCCCGGCAGCGGAATCATCTGGGGCAATCCAGCATAAAGAACTTGTCAACCTTGTCAGCCTCTCTGCGAGATCAACCTGACCCACCGGCTAGTGAGAGCCCGGCAGCGGAATCATCCGGGGCAATCCAACATAAAGAAATTGTCAACCTACTAGATAGTTATGAACAACATATGGAAAATGAGACATACAATAGGTGAAACGATAAAGCTTTTTAAGGATAAAATCGCTTCAAGTCATCCCCACTCCTGGCTCGGCCGAGGGGTACCCCTTCCACATCCCAGAGGTGATATCCCCTCGACTTGAGTACCTCACTTACAATGTATGGCCCCTCCAAATTGGAGTTGAGCTTACCAACCGCGGCCCCTCTCCCGGCCGCATCGACCTTCTTCAAGACCAGGTCTCCTTTCTGGAAGTGCTTTACTCGGATGTGCTTGTCGAAATACCAAGCCATTCGCCGTTTGATTTCCTCCTGCCGAACAGTAGCGAGGTCCCGGAGCTCTTCCACCAGGTCCAGGGACAACCTTTGTTCCGTGTCGTTTTCCATCAACCATTCTTCATCCCCTTCGTCCGCAGCGACCACCCTGGGGGTTCTTACCTCGAATTCTATCGGGAGGACGGCCTCGGGCCCATGAGACAACCTGAAGGGAGTCTCCCCTGTGGCCGTGTTTGGAGTAGTCCTCATGGCCCAGAGGACCGAAGGTAGCTGTTCCACCCAATTCCCCCTGAGATTCTCCACTTTCTTCTTGAGTAGGTTGACGTTGATTTTGTTCACTGCTTCCACCTGCCTATTACTCCTAGGGTGATGGACTGAGGCAAACCGAAGGTCGATGCCTAGCTGGGTACAGAAGTTAACAAACTCCTCGCTGGCAAAATGCGGCCTGTTGTCCGTGACTATGGCTAGAGGGAGCCCGTGCCTGCAAATTATTTCACCCCAAATAAAGTTTCTCACTACCTGGGATGTCACCTTAGCGAGTGCCTTCACCTCGATCCATTTAGAGAAATAGTCTATCATCACTAGTAGGAACTTCCTTTGGCCGCTTGCTTGGGGAAAAGGTCCTACCAGGTCCAACCCCCATATTGCAAAGGGCCAGGGGGCCGTAATAGTCCGGAGCCTCTGAGCTGGAAGGAGCTGGAGGGGGGTGTAGAGCTGGCACTTGGAGCACCTCCTAGAGAACTCCGCCGCGTCTTTGCTGAGGGTGGGCCAGAAGTAGACTTGCCTTAGTACTCTTCCCTCCAGGGTCCGGCCCCCCAAGTGACTGCCACACTCCCCAGAATGAATCTCCTCCAGGACCCTCAGAGCTTCCTCCTCCGAGACACAACGAGCTAGGAGCCCCGAGAGAGTCTTACGGTATAGCGACCCCGCATGCAAGGAGTAATATGTCGATTTGTACCTGAGTCGCCGCTTGTCTACCCTCTCCTCGGGGAACCTCCTTGTCGTCAAGTAGGTGATGAAGGGGTCCATCCATGACACCCGCCGATCCACCTCCATCAGCTCTCCCTCTTCGATAGAAGGCCGGAAGAGTTCCGACACTGCCCCCCTGCCCGGGGGCCAAACTTGGCCATGAGGTCTGCCCGGGTGTTCTCCTCTCTTGGGACGTGCTTGATGGAAAAAGTGTGAAACTGCCCAACGACCTCTTTGACCTTCTCCAGGTATCGTTGGAGAGTTGGCTCCTTGACCTCAAACTCCCCCTTGACCTGGCAAGCCACCACCATGGAGTCCGTCGATACCTCCAAGTCCTGCACTCCCAACTCCCGAGCTAGGTGAAGGCCTGTTATCACGGCCTCATACTCAGCCTGATTGTTGGTGAGGGCAAAGTGAATGTTGATCGCCTGCTCTATCCTGGTACCCTGCGGACTTACCAATATTACCCCTCCCCCGAAGGAGTGCTTTCCTGACGCGCCATCAACCAACATTTTACAGGCCACTGGGTGGGGCAATTCAGACTCTTCCAACTCGGTCACATAATCAGCCATGAAATCCGCCACCGCCTGCGCCTTTATGGATACCCTGGGTACGTAAGAGATATTAAATTCGCTCAACTCCACCGAAATCTTCCGGAATGCTCCACCCCCTCCAAGATTTAGCCAATCTTCTGGAATGCTCCACCCCCTCCATGATGTCGCGAAGGGGATGGTCGGTCACTACTCTGATTGAATGTGCTTGGAAGTAGGGTCGGAGCTTCCTAGCCGACACCGCCAATGCAAATGCTAACTTTTCTAGGATAGGATATCTGAGCTCAGCCTTCCTCAATACCCTGCTAACATAGTAGATGGGGAATTGTTTCTTCCCTTCTTCCCGGACCAGCACCGAGCTGACCGCTTCCGACCCTACCCCTAAGTACAGGTATAGGTCCTCGCCTTGCCTCGGCCCTTGCAGTAGCGGGGCCTGGGTCAGTTGTTCCTTTAGTGCTTGAAAGGCTTTCTCTCACTCGGGGGTCCACTCAAATTTCTGGTTACCCCTCAGCACCCTGAAAAAGGAAGAACATTTTTCTCCTGCCTTGGAAAGGAACCTACTTAACCCGGCTAGCTTCCCAGTCAGACGTTGAACCTCCTTCGCATTCCTTGGAGACCCCAACTCGAGGATCGCCCTCACTTTGTCTGGATTAGGCTCCACCCCGAGGGGGTGAGTAAATGACCTAAGAATTTCCCTCGGCTTGCCCCGAAGACACGCTTTAAGGGGTTAAGCTTCATTTTAAACTTTCTCAAAGTCCCAAAGGTTTTCTCGAGGTCCCTGAGGTGAGACTCAAGGTCCCAACTTTTGATCATCAGGTCATCCACATAGACCTCCAGGTTCCGGCCTTTCTGTTCGCGGAACACTCTATCCATCATTCGTTGGTATGTTGCCCCTGTGTTCTTTAAACCGAACGACATCATTTTATAACAATAGCACCCATCCCCTGTGAATCTGTGATGAAGGATACATCCTGGATGTCGGGAGGGTGCATGCGAATTTGGTGATAACCTGAAAAAGCATCTAAAAAAGACATCACAGAGAAACCAACGGCTGAGTCAACCAGCGCGTCGATTCTAGGCAGAGGGTAGCAATCCTTGGGGCAAGATTTATTAAGCAAATAGAAATCAACACACATACGCCACATACCATCCCCCATCTTTACCATCACCACATTGGAGACCCAGCCTGGATACTGGATCTCCGATACAAAGCCGGCCTTGATGAGCTTATTCACCTCCTCCCGCATAAGAACCTCTAGCTTGACCGCGATGGACCTCTTCTTTTGGCGAATGGGGCGAGTGCTGGGATCGAGGTTGAGGCGATGACACGCCACATCCGCATCGATCCCCGACATATCCGCAGCACTCCATGCGAAGACATCCACATTGTCTTGGACGCAAGCCGAGATCTTCCTCCGGTCCTCGGGGCTGAGCTCCCCACTGATATTTATCTTCTCGATTGTTCCATCCTTGGTGGTGACTTCCACCTCCACTACTTCCTCCACTGCCTCCAACCTGGATTGCTCTCCCCAGGCACTGTCCTTTTCTCCGCCATAAGCGAGCGCTTTGGCTCCTTCCCCCACCTCTTCCTCTCTCACCACCATCAATTCCTCCGCCCCTCCTCCTGGGGCCTCTTCTTCTTCCTCTCCCTCTTTCCCCTCCTCCGCCCTGGGTCCCTCAACGACCCCTTCCTGGGCATGAACTACTCCTTCTTCCATCCTTCCTTCCAACTTCTCCTCCTTCTCGGCCTCGGCCACCTCTTCCATCACCTTATCCCACTCCTCCGCTTATTCCATCCAAGAGATGGTGTTGACGGCAGTCACATAGCACTGCCTCGCCACCTTGGGGTCTCCCCTGATCCGGACTTGGACTCCTCCATCATTGAATTTAAGGCACTGGTGGAATGTGGAGGGGACACACCGGAATGAACTGATAAGAGGTCGTCCGAAGATGGCACTGTAGCTGCTAGGGGCATCCACTATCACAAAGCGGCAGTTCCTGGACTGCCCTCCCAAGACCACATGGAGTCCTACTCCTCCTACCTCCTTCCTCTCCCCGTAGAATCCGAACAACGGACCATCCGAGGCCAACACCCTTCGCGCCTCCACCCACATCCCGTCGAATGCCTTCTTAAAGATGACGTTGACTGAGCTCCTGTTGTCCACAAGGATTCGGGAAACGGTGAAGTTCTCGATCGCCGTCTGAATGACCAGAGCATCGCAGAACGGGTCTTCATAACCTGGCATGTCCTTCTGGGTGAAGGAAATCTTCTCTGCCGGGGGCGGGACCAGGGATGTCGAAGACACGCTACGATGATAGATGGTATGGAGGCTCGCCTTCTGGGTTGCCTCAATCCCTACCCCCTCATGGATCACCCCGATCCCCCCCCCCCCCCCGGACCCCAAATCGGCCCGGTCCTCGCACCTCTCATCTTCACCCTCCTGGGGTGGAATCTCCTCTATCCTCACTGGTCGCTGTTGCGGCTGCGGTGCTGGGACCCTTGCATTCCTTGCTTCTAAGAACTTTGGGCAGGTGACTGTTGCGTGACCTTCCTCCTGGTGGAAATCACAGTACGGCAGCGCCACCCCCCTCTCCTCACCTCCTACTCCTATGTTCCTTCTTCGGGGCCCGACTCCTCCAGCTCCTGCCCCTCTTCCTCTCCCTCTTCTCCCTCCTCCTATCTCCATTGCTTGCTGAGGTGGGGGAGGAGGTGGTCTAAGACCTTGCCTCCACCCCAGCTGATGCAGCCTTCCCTGCCCTCCATGGAAGTTACCACCTTCGTGGGGGAACCCCCTTCCTGGACCCTGCATTCCCCCACCTTGCTGCCTCCACCCCAACTCCGGGGCCTTCACTTCTTCTCTCCTTCTCGGCTCTATCTGCCTGCCTTCTGGCTCGCTCAGCCGTGCTAACCTCTTCGTGAACTCGGGGTTTGCTGCCTCCCCATCCACTTCCTCCGCAGCTCTCTCCATCAACTCCTCATAAGACAGAGGAACCCTCCCCTTGAGGTCCATCTTGAAAAAACCCTCCCGCAGCCCCAAAGTGAAGGCAAGCTGGAGGGTGTACCCTGACACCTCCTGGACGAGGAGAACCTCCTCCCTGAACCGCTCCAGATACTGAGTTAACGACTCTCCGGACTTCTGCTTGATGGTAAAGAGTGACTCAGGATCCTTCTTCATTTTCTTTGAGGTGGAGAAGCGCAAGAGAAAACCCCGGCGTAAGTCCTCGAAGGCATAAATCGACCCCGAGTGCAGCTGGTGGAACCAGTCCCTCGCCTTCTCCTTCAAGATGGTAGCAAAGAGTCGGCACTTGAAGGCGTCCGACATAGGTTTGATCGAGACCATATCCTCGAACCATTGCAAGTGCTGAACGGGGTCATCCTTGCCGGTATACAGTGTCATGGCCGGCTCTCTGAATCCTTCGGGGAGTGGTGCCGAGAGCACCAACTCGCAAAAAGGGCTTCCCCCGCTCACCCTATGGACCTGCACCACTCTCCCTGCGAACTCCCTGGCAATCCTGCCGCTGCCGACCTCGGGCTCGCCAAAGGACCACTCACCGGGGCCCCACTGGCCGGGACCCCCTCTGCTTGGACGACCCTCGCCGGGACCTCGCTCGCTCTCTCCGGACTGGGGAAAAGTTCTCGCTCGAAGAGGTCTCGCCCCGCACCCTGGGTTGCCGCCTCCTTCCGGCTCGCGGAGCTGGGGCATTCTCGCCAACCCCAGGCGGAGGAGCCACCTGGGTCGCTGGGGTCGCGAGACCACCGAGCGCCGCGACGAGAACGCTATGAAAAGCTCCAAGAAGATCTCGCCTAAGGTCCGCCAACATTTCCACCGTCGCTGGCGCTCCTGGGGGTGGCGACCTTCCAGGTCTCGCGTCCTGCTCGTCCTCTCCTGTCATGCTTCCTTCTTCGAGATTTTCTTGAACCAGCTGCACTCCACGCTCACCGCACCAGAAATGTTGAAATCAGTAAATGGTCTCTGTGGAGTTCGGGGCCCCCAATGAGTTGGGGGCAGCTGGAACTTACTAATCCCTCGAAGGGACAGACCGAATCCTCGGAACTAGACACAGACCTTTAGACTCAGCAAGGAGGACCCACCACACACCCGGAATTTCTTTAGAGCAATTCCCCTCCCAAGCCAATGTTGAAGCCCGGGCACCTTGGAGAGCTCTGAAAATGCCAACCAAGGAAAACCTGAGGAGAGAGAAGCTTCAGAAAGAGAAGTCCTCTCCAAAGGTGCCATTTGAGTCTTATTTATAAATTTTCTGAACTGGCCTGCAAATAGCAGGATTCCGCCTCTTGATTTTACTATACGCACCCCAAAATTGATCTGCTAACAGCCAAGCTCCACTGTTTGAAGAGGCTAGTGGCAGACCACCGGGGTTAAAAAGGTAATCCTTCCCTATCGGCCTACGGGCAAAGGGGTCTGCGAGAACATTACTCGCGAGAGCTCTCGCTGCCTTCTCGCGGATCTCTCCCGCGACATCCCTCCTGGCGAGCGCGTCGTTAAGACCTCGCTTGGGATCCTTCTGGCGATATCCTCTGAGACCTGGTCTCGCGCACCTTCCTGTGAGCTCGGCCTGGTCCCCCCGAGATGACTGCCTTCCTCAGCGGATCCGCTGGGATGAGACTGGGCCGCCGAGACGATAGACCCTCCCAGCCCAACCACCGAGATAAACTTCTGGTTGAACTTGACGTTCGTCGAACTGAGAAGCGAGTTCGTCGAACGCAGAACAGATTTCGCCGAGCGCGCTTGATTTCGTCAGACGCCTTTTGTCGAACCCAGAACTGCTGTAAGCGGCCCGCGAGCGGTTGGCTCGCCAGCCCTTCTCGAGTATGCGCGACGAGTACTCATCTCGCCAGCCTACCAGCGAACAGTTGGCAAGGGCTTGTCTCGCCTGCCCGACTCTTGCGATGACTTGTCTGGCTTGTTCCCCTTATTACTCTTTTCACAATGTTGACCTCTCAAAACGCCCACCCTTGCCTGGCGAATATCGGGGTTGTACAATTACCATGTTCGTTTGGCAAGAATTGGGACAACGAAATTGGAATTGGGTTTTCCAATTTCAATTTCTGTCTCTGAATTTCATCGTTCAATCGAACATTTCTTGTGGCTGGAAACCTACTTGCCAACGAGCACATGAATTGATTTTTGCTCAATTCCGAAACTTATGCGCCGCAGACTTTCGGTCAAAATCAATTCCTTTTAACCAAAACCTAGCAAACGAGCATGACCTAAATGTATTAAAGATTTTATTGCTTCTTCGCTCAAACCAAAGACATATCGCCATTTTATCCACGGACGCAGGGGCGGATCCAGAGGGGGGCCCGAGGGACACTGACACCCCCATTATTTTTCAAAATTATTAGTGGATTTGGATTCCTCTTGTCGAGACAATGGATTTTAACTACTTATATGTCAAAAACGGTGGCCAGATGAGAGAGAAACATCTCTGATAAGATGGAAGCGTTCTCACGTCAGGTAACTAGTTTTCTTTGGGATAAATATTGGCTATTCGCAGACCAAAGTTGGCTATTCGCAGATCAAATTTGGCTATTCGTTGACCAAGTTCAGCTATGTGCATCCCCCAAAATTAATTTAAAACATGTGACCCACGACCCTCCTACTCACCCCGCTAGCATTTGTGTTTAGAAATTTTTTATGCACCCTCATTTATAATTTTCTGGATCCGCCACTGACGGGCGGACATCATTTTGGGCTCAACCGCATAAACTTTATGCATGTATGTATGTGATTGCTCTTACAATACCACGTTTTGTTTTAATTACCAAAAAATTATAAATTGAGGTGCACACAAAAAAGTTTCTAAATATAACAATACATAAAATGTTATATTGATAACACTACAAAATCGTGCAAAATTTCATTCAATTGTCGTAATTGAAAAATACAACATACGAAAAAAATTGCAATTGTCTACGATGAGTCTTCATTTTTTTAACTGAGCGGGGGTGAGCCACGAGTTCAAAGTAAATTTTGGAGGTATAATTAGCCAAGTTTGATCTGCGAATAACAAAAGTTGATCCTCGAATAGCCAAAGTTGGTCTACGGATAGCCATATTTGGATTTGCTTATAACATATTGCAAACAAAAGAGGGTGCTAGTATCCCTTTGGCCCCCTCTCAATCCGCCCTGAATTCTTCAATTGAGTCAAATAAAGAGGTCTACAAACATGACATTATTTGCGTTAATTAGTCAATTTATTGTTTAATATAAACATTCCATCAAGTTAATATAAACATTTACATTTACATTTTGTTTATTTTATAATTCACCATTTATTTGTAAGGTATTCCATGAATTTAAGCTGATGGGTAAAAATCATATCAGTTCCTGAGATTTCTAAGTCAATGTCAAAATAGTCCTTAAAATTTTAGTTTTGTCGAAATAGTCCTTGAACTTCTCATCCACTGACGTTTTTTAGAAGCCGAATGTTTGCCAAAACGATGAAAATGACAGCTTAAAAGTTTAGAGACAGAATTGAAATTTCCCTGCAATCTCAGGGACTGAACTGATTTTTGTCCTAAAAGGATGCTGGTTTGAGCTATAGAATCATAATATCAAGTTTTCAATTTGGTCTGCACATATAAATTTGAGTCGCGATAAAAAATTTCAGCGTGTGCGCATTGCTTATGCACGATTTTATACGTAAATTCTTTTCCATTTTTAAATTTAAAATTGTGTTGCCAAAAAGACATCTGGAGGGCTTGGGAATCTCTTAGAGCCGGCTATCTCTTTTGCCGACTTTGTGCCGTCCGTTTGAGAATCTATTTTCTCCTGTAGTCCTCCCTTCATCCACTTATTATTCGGATTCATAAGATTCGACGTATCTCCGTATCCGACGAACTCCTAAATTCGGGTTAATGACCTATTCGCCTAGCTTCGAACCGCTCAGCCGGCTTCTTAGCTTCCCTTTCGTCTTCATTATCGCTCGCCTCGGTTCGGTCCTCGCCGCCGCTCGCAAATTCTTTTTTATTTTTAAATTTAAAATTGTGTTGCCAAAAAGATATGTGGAGGGCAATTTACGGAAAAAAAACAAAGTAATAATTTTATGATTTATATGAGCAGACCCATAACAGCTATGAGCAGACTTCAACAACAACAACAATAACACTCAAGCCTTTATCCCACCATAGTGGGGTTGGCTATATGGATCCTTTGTCGCCATTGCGCCCTATCTTTAATCATAGCCTCATTAATACCTAAGTACATCATATCTTTCCTTATAGTTTCATTTCAAGTCTTGTTTGGTCACCCCTCCCCTGTTTAACATGTCTAGTGACTAAACTCTCACAACGCCTAACAGGTGCCTCTAATGGTCTCCTATGTACATTTTCGAACCATCTTAAACGAGCTTCTCGCATCTTCTCTACAATTGGTGACACTCATGTCTTATCTCTGATACATTCATTCCTAATTTTATCTAGTCTCATGTGACCACTCATCCACCTAAGCATTCTCATCTCAGCAACTCCCATTTTTTGCTCATGTACACCATTCACTGCCCAACACTCAGAACCGTAGAGCATTGCTGGCCTAATTGTAGTACGGTAAAACTTGCCTTTAAGCTTTAACGGTACTTTACGATCACATAAGATCCCAGACGTGCCTCTCCACTTCAACCAACCTGCTTGGATTCTATGTATCACATCTTTATCTACACCTCCATCTTTTTGAATTATCGATCCCAGATATTTAAAGCACTCTCTGTGGAGAATATTTTGGTCACCCAATTTAATGACGGAGTCATCCGTCCTTCTTGTACTACTAAATTTAAGCTCTATATACTTTGTTTTTGTCCTGCTCAACATAAAATACTTCTTTTCTAATGTGTCTCGTCAAGATTCAAGTTTCAAGTTTTACACCCTCGCGCGTCTCATCGACCAAAACAATATCATCTGCAAAAAATAAACACCAAGATAGTGCTTGTTGGATATGTCCGATGAGCTCATCTAAGATAAGGTTAAAAAGATAGGGGCTTAAAGCTGATCCTTGATGTAAGCCAACGGCGATAGAAAATTCTTATGTTAATTCTTCACACTTCGCTGTAAAAAAAACGGTAAGAATGACAATGCCTTACCTTTAGCTTTAATTGGTCTGCCCATAACAGCTGTCATAATTATCTCTTTAATTAGTCTGTAGCTGACATAATACGGCATAACGGCTGCAGACGGCAGTAAAATATTACTATTAAAAATTAAATTAAATTAAATAAAATTAAATAAAAATCAGTAAGCGCGTCGAATCACATTGCGGTCAACTTTTGTTGGGAAATCTGCTACCTGAAATTAAAACTAATTTAATCCAAATATATATTTATTTTTCTTAATCGTACTTATCACTGCAATTATGAGCGTCCCCAAACGGAAGGCAACGACCCGACGAATATTCTGTACCCGCGCTAAAACGCACACAAAACTTCACCCAACTATTGACCAATTAAATACAAATATCAGTAGCTTTTCTGGTCTCAAACGCTGGTAAACCCTTGTCCCCGAAAAAACTTGCGTAACTGACTGATGAATGTGCTCAAGCAAAATATTTTCATTACATAAAATAATATAAAATGTTGTCGCGTTAATTAAATTTAAATGTAAGTTAAATTGAGCAATTTATTTAAGCTAAAAAAAGAGCTCACTCAAACGCACTACTACACTTGAATATACTATGAGTGCAAATGATTATAAGTCATTCAAATTATGAAAAATTAAATTGAAGATAATAGTTATTTATATAATTACATGGCTAACTTTCCCATTTTTATAGTTTTAAATAAGATTTTAGAGTTGAAACGAAATTTCTAAAACTTTCGTTACAATTTTGAGATTTACGTTTTCAATAGCGTTCATATTTTTCTCCGCAGCGGAGAGAAATGCTCAAACAAATATAGCCTTTTATTATTCTTTGATGCATAGTTGAAAGAGATGAGATAGTTTGTGATTTCAGCTATGCTTGATTGAGCGATTTTGCTCTATTTTCGACTGGACAAAAAATTTAATTGAAGCTTTAGTTGGAGAACAAGTTTTATATTAAAAGAGAAAAATTCTCTCGGGTGAAATATTCATAATGTCAATATTATCTTTATTTTTTTAATTTAAGACTACCAAAAAAATTTATTCATTTTAAAATAGTTTAAATTATAATATTAATCTATGTAATTTAAGTATTCAAAAAAAAAATATAAGAAAAAAATAGTTGAAATCAAATCCCTAAAATAAAATTTTAAATTGTCGTAATTATTATATTATGTAATCGTGACTGTTAAATCAAATAAATAAACATGATTTTAAAAGAAGAAAAAACGAAAGAGGAGATAGAGGGTATCACACGTGAAGCTATCGGTTGTGAACCGTAGATGTCGTCATGCTGTGACACTGTCGCGTCCACTCTATATTGCGTGGAACTATCGCAGCTGGGGATGATTTCCCCCCATCATTGTTTGGTCTGAAGCACGGTTAAAACAGGGGCCAATAATGACGTGTCACCTCTAAAATATCCTGGTTATCCCCATATATATCCATGTTATCGTAAAGTGTGTGCATCCTACGGTTAATGTGGATGCACGCATGCTTCTCAAAGCGCTTTAAGATGCGTCCATTTTGATATGTGTGCGGGCACACACGCAGATCGTTAGATGTCCGCATTTTACCTTAAAGCTCCCCCCTGCCGTTGCAAATAGGCCTGTGGGAAAAATCTCTCCATGCTATAATAAATCAGAGTGAGAATATCAGTAGTCCAAAAAAATGTCACCATTTTAATAGTCCGTGCGGCCGATTGAAGTTTCATCTCCGTCCTCGTTTCCTGCTTTCTTGTCCGAAGGAGGTCTGGGGGAAGAAGACGCGACGGAGAGAGAGAGAGGATAGAGAGAGAGGGGCGAGGGCGAGAGATCGGAGAGAAAGCTTGAAAATATTCATCGATTGATCTGCGTTAGATGGCTTTTCTTCGCAGTTTATCCGGAGCTCCGGCCGATCTATTGAGGGAGGGAAGGCGGCGGCCGGGTGATGAAGTGGAAGCGGTGGTAGAGGCGGGGAGAGGGGAGGGATCCGTCGGAGATTCGGGGGCTGGGGAGGACAGATGGTCTTTGATGCTCCCGGAGCTAATGGTGGATATCATAGGTAGAGTGGAAGCCAGCGAGGAACGGTGGCCGCTGCGGAAGAACGTGGTTTCATGTGCTTGCGCGTGTCGGAGCTGGAGGGAGATCACCACCGGAATCGTTGGATCTACTCGGGAAACAGGAAAGATCACGTTCCCTTCTTCCCTTAAGCAGGTCCGTTCTTGGTTGCGCGAAATTAAGGTGGATTTGGCGGGGATTGTTCACTTATTATATTTTGCTTGAAGTAGATCGATCGTTTTGCGCGATTTTGATTTATTCAAAATTGGGAAGATATTCATTGTCTTGCATCTAGATTGCGTGGATCTGTCACTCAATTGCTGATGATTGTTGTTTCTAATTGTCTATATATATTTCAAGCGAATTTCCTAAATTGCTGTGACTTTTATCAAAATGCAGCCAGGGCCGAGCGGCTTACCCATCCAATGTTTTATTAAGAGAGACAAGAAGAACTCCACCTTCTACCTCTATCTCAGTCTCACGCAGAGTAAGTCAATTGTCATAATTACCTTTTTTTTTTCTTAGTATAACGCTTTTCTCCCTCTCAATTTTCTCTGCTGGGCGGCAGGTCAAAATCATTTGACCAATTCTTCTTATTTTTCGAGACAAATTTATTGTTTATTTATACGCCGGAGCCTCGATTTACAAATCTCGAACTAGATTTCTCGGCTGAATTTGGGATTTTTGCTACATCTTGATCTAATGTTAGGGTTCTGCTTCAGAAATTACCATTTGCACTGCCAAGTTCTTGACATTGACTTGAATCTATCGACCTTACTCCAATTTTTTTTAGAATTAGCAGTGTTGGTGAGGGAGGGAGGGAAGACCTATAGTCTACATATGCTTAAAGAAATGCAGAAAGGTTGGAGACAACATAATTTGTTCTTCCAGTCCCTGTCATGTTCTATCATAGCTTTTATTTCTTAATTAATTAAAAGCTTATGCCTTCAATTTAGAAATAATTACATTTAATAATTCTGTTACTTGCAATTATTTTTCTGGACTTTTGACACTAAGCACCCTCCAATTAAGAGGTTTTAATTATGATGCAATGTTTAAAACCTCCTAATTGGAGGGTGCTTAGTGCCAAAGTTCTCATTTTTCACCCTTTTCATACCTTCTTGAGATCTTGCCCATTGCCTTTAATTTATGGGATATCTCTCTAGAAATGAAGACACTTTCTATACTAATTTATATTCTTAATTTCAACTTCAACCATCCTAGAATTCAGTATTAAAATTATTGGATTAGCATCTCCTATTGCTATATACATTTTTTTAGACTTTGTCTTCTCTAGATTGATTAGTGGAAGCATCAATAGTACTTCCTCTTACTCAATAAAAACCGAATGGCTTTTAATTGAAGGTCAAGTTTTGATTGGGTGCTATGAAAAATGAAAATTAAACAAATTAAATACATGTCCAAAACATTGTCAACCATATGCCCCGAGAAAATCCCATGCAAATATGATATTTTGACAAACATTAGAGTTGGGGAGAGGTGTTAGTTTGAGATATTTATTTTTTGTTCAAAGCACATGTTTTAATATTTGATGCCCTTGTATCTATACTTTATTGTGCTTGTATTTCCAGGATGTAGATCCTCTTCATTTGGAGCAAATGGATACTATCAATTTCATGATCAAGATTAATTCTTGGTTATCCAAGGGTGTAAATTTTTTTGTATATATAAAAGTATTAAATATGAGATTACTTAATCTGTTGGATCCCTTAAGAATAGATCTTGACCATGAAATGGATAGTATAACGAAGAGGATCCTGGAGTGTGTATTTCCATGACTTTGCATTAGATCATGCCTTAAAAAAGGTTTTTTGGTATTCAATTGATAATGGTCAAGTTTTGCATTTGTTGACTCAGTTTTCTTATTATTTTCTTCTATTCCCCCTCCATTTGTGTGATAAAAGACAATTACAATGATCATATTCACTAATTTTCACCTCATTGAATAGAAACTTTTGCTTTTTCTCCCAATTATTTACGGTCACTTGAACTGAGTCTTTATAGAACGATCAGCTCATAATAAGGATTAAGGCGCGACTCAACTATTGAGCTCGAGCTGGCTAGAACTCATTTCAAGTTCAATTCTTGAAATTGAAATTAATTGCATTGAAGATGTATGCCCCTATTGATCCATTCATGCCAATTCTAAAAAAAATATGGACCAAGAAATGTATATAATGCTTTTAGCTACAATTTTTGGGGTATTCATATGAGCCTAAACTAGTTAGTATCAGAGATTACTGCATAAATAGATAAGTGGAAGACTGCAATTGGCACACCTGCATCGCTTTTCTTTGGTCATAAGATTATTCAAGTTAGTTATGTTTTTACTGCTTTGAGTGGTAAAGTTGGCTAATTTAACATACTATTGCAGTTTTTTCAGACAAAGGAAAGTTTTTATTGGCGGCGAAGAGGAGTAGACGCGGGTACCACACGGAATATGTCATCTCCCTTGATGCCGACGATATCTCTCAAGGATCCAAAGGATACATGGGAAAGTTGAGGTGAGGATTCTGCTTCCCATTTTTATAATTCCATTAGCTCACATATTTCTCCATGATGGCAATCATAGTTTATTAAGGTTGCTGAGAATTCTTCCGGCGCTTTTATGATCATACATTATTGATTATTCAAACTCTTCCCACCACTGATCCAGTTGATTTGTACTGTTTGTGGGAAGCGTGAAATCAGTTGATAAATCTTCTGTTTGGTTTATCTTCTGGGCTCGGTGTGGTCGACCCAAATGGCGGTTTTGGACCACATCCGCAAAATGCGGGACTTCAGGCTCAGTCCGATCCAAAACGGCGTCCGCGGAGCCAACCATACCGGGTTCGCTCTGCCAAACGAGCTGCTTGATCCAAACACAGCGCGGCTGGAGTGATGCACCAAATAGACCCAAAATTTTCAAGGAAAAGAGAGGCTTTTGAAGAATTAAGGCTCCGTTTGGGGTGGCGGTCGTGAATGCGGTGGTTATGAAATGTCGTTAGTGAACGCCCGACCTCAGCTAAGGAACTTCATCCACTTTAATGTTCAAAACTAGTTTTCTTTTATTGGCGGCAGTCAAAACCATTGTCCTGCCAAACATACACTCTATAATGATATGGTGGTTTTGTCCAAACTCACCGGAGCAAAAACACAGCACCAAACGGAGCCTAAGACGAAATGAATGGAAAATAATTAAGATAGCACTAATAATATTGATTCAAAATGATTTACGAAGAAAGAATAGACTCAAAAACACACTGCATGAGCAAAGGAAACTTTGAGATCAATGCTCTAATAACCACAGCAGCAGATATACATGATTTAAACTTCCATTTCCCAGATCCAATTTCCTGGGCACGAAGTTTGTGATGTACGACAGCAGACCGCCATACGACGGCGCGAAGGCATCAAGCCGCCAGGCAAACCGGCGGCTCGCCACCAAGCGGATCAGTCCCCAAGCTGGAACCGGGAACTTCGAGATCGGCCAGATTTCGTACAAATTCAACCTTCTAAAATCGAGGGGACCAAGAAGGATGCAATGCGCGCTTCATTATCTGCCGGGAAAGCCGCCATCTTCCGAAGATCACCCCAAGCCCGCAAACGCCGCCAAGGGTGGCTCGTCGAGCTCTGTCGTTCTGAAGAACAAGACTCCGAGGTGGCACGAGCACCTTCAGTGCTGGTGCCTCAATTTTCACGGGCGCGTGACCGTCGCCTCGGTGAAGAACTTCCAGCTGGTGGCGTCGGCGACTCCAGACCAAACCGCCGGAGATGCGGACGAAGACAAGGTTTTGCTCCAGTTTGGAAAGGTGGGGGACGACTTGTTCACGATGGATTACAGGGAACCCCTCTCGGCATTCCAGGCATTCGCCATCTGCCTCACGAGCTTCGGCACGAAGCTGGCCTGTGAATGAGTTGTTGTATTGCTTGCAGGTAGCTTGAAAAGCTTCTCTCTCGTTTTCTCTTCTTGTACCTGACTGCTATATTTGATGCGGCTTTGTATATTAAAATATATATATTTTTGCTTTTCTAGAAAACTTTGTCAAGAATCATGCGCAGTCTCTTTTGAGCTTAAATTAGTCTCCGTTTGGCAGAGTGGTGGCTGTCATGAATCGTCTTTTTATGTTCAAAACTAGTTTTCGTTTCTTGGCGGTGGTCGTAGCCGCTGTCATGCCAAACATACATTCTATGAAGGTGGCATTTTTGTTCGAACTCATCGGGGCAAAAATGCCGCGCCTACCTGAGCCCGAGGTCAGCTGAAAGTCAGGTTAATTTGATCCCTGGAATAGCTGAGTTTTATTATCCCCAATTCCATCAACAATTTGGTTCTATTTTTATTTTTTCTCCATTTATAATTAGACATTCCTAATCTAGCATGCAAAAATATGTAAATGAGATTTCTATAGCTTCACATAACTACAGGTATCTCTCTTCTATTTTCTTTTCATAATTATTAAAATCTCTCTTCTAAGTTACATTGTTAATATACATGTATACAAAAAATCTCTCGGAGTGGTCTTCCAGGATTTTTTTCGCTCTTTAATTATTGCTTTGTTGGCTGCCTTAGTTCTGAGATAAGCTCGAGCTTTCTGCGATTTTCAATCTGCAAAGCCAAAATCATAGCCCTATCTTTGCGAAATGGAGCACTATACTAACGACTTGACCTTCGTTGTAATGTAGAAGTCCCAAGATTCAGTTGAGGTTTCTTTGAAAAAAAATACCTCATTCATCTTCATGCTCTTAATTCTTCATGTTGCATGTGATGCAGCCTCTTAGAATTCCATGAGAGGCTAATAAACAAAGAAAGACGGTGTTCCGCAACAACCAATCAATACTATGTTAAACGCAAAAGAATCAGCCCAACTCGTTGAGAACCCCAAAAAAACCCGAGAAAAAGGAGAAATCGGAGAAAACAGTGCTTGAATAGCTTTGGGGGTTGACGGAGAGAAGAACTCAGGCAAAACTGAATAGAAATTAGCGTTTGAATAGCTTTGGGCATCGAAGCAGCACGAATGCTATGAAAACGGCACAAGCAAACTTCCATTGTAAGGTCAACCAAAGAAAGAAGTTGACATAATCCTACCCACTTCCATAAGTCTACTGCCATAAGTCAACATCGCCGACTACCAAACTCTAGTCAAACTAAAGAGATATGACCTGATCATATCTCAATCTATCAATTTTAGCTGCTGCGATTCATCAATTTTTTTGACAAATTCTTCTGGTGAAAACAATTATCATTGGACTCCGCCATTAGAAGTAGATATGACCTGATCATCTATATAGGATTAGTTCTAGGGGTATAACGATTTGGTTTGGTTTGGTTTAGTTTTTGAGCAAAACCGTAAACCGAATCACTGCTGCATGGTTCCAGAAATTTGAAACCGAACATCGCAAACCATTGGAAGCGAGCTGAACCGAATGGTGTGGTTCGATCTATTATGTAGTTTAAAAAATTAAAACATAAATACAAAATCCAACACGAAGAATACAAATTAAGATAAAAAATATTTTTATATTATTTGAAATGAAAATCATTTATATAAATAATTCTACAATATATATTATTATATTATAGATATATAAAAAATAATATTGTAACATCTATATGGTCCTATTCGATTCGGTTTAGCACTAAAAACCATAAACCAAACTAAGTCGTGCGATTTTTCAAAATTTGAAAAAATGACCGAATCATCGCCTACGAAAACCAAACCAAACCGTGCAGTTTAGTTAGGTTCGGCAATTTAGTTGGCTTTTTTTACTTACAGCCCTAGTAGCTGCAACATTGATACATCATGTCGCCAAGATAAAATTAACATCACCTAAACTGAATTATCATAAAAAGTTCAATATCCTTAGGAGCATTCAGCTCATAATAATAATAATAATTATTATTATTATTATTATTAATCTTCTTTATAAATTTCCATGGATTAAAAATCTTTCGTTACTTGGCCTCTTCTTATGTGTCCCCGTGAGAAACCTTCTCCGTATCACTTCCTTCACCAGGAACATGTTTTCAATCGCAAATTCAGCAGAAAGCTTATGCAAATTAGCATTATATATATGGTTAATTACCGGGACCTCCCTTCCGAGTTTGCATAATTACAGGTTGCACCCATCTATCTTTCGAAATTACATTCACCTTCCCTCTAAGTTCCCCATCCGTTAGAAATATGGATGAAAAATGATAAAATCAACCAAATTATTTTAGAGCATTGTTAACCGCAGGCTGATTTAGGCTGTATGCAGGCCATGCTATCAAAATAATAGGCTCTTTTTTTCTTTATCAACCCACAGGCCCTAAATCCTCGGGTCGCTACTCCCGTCCGCTCGACGACGCTCTCGCCAACTTCGCTGCTTCGCTTGTGGCCATCTCCTCTGCTCTACTCGTCGCCGGGTCTGTAGAAGCTAGGGTTCAGGTTACGATGAAGACGAAGAAGGTACCCTAGAAGATTTCTTCCCGCATCCGCCTGGGACGACCCCCTCTTTTGCCTTCCATTGAAACCTTCAACCGAAGCCCCTTCTTGAATCTTTCTCCCTCTTAATGTGAGCTCTCCCAACCTTGATGTCGGGCCGTCATTTTTTTCCTCTGGTTCACACCCTCGGTCTGAGAACAGAGCCTCAAAAACTCTCAAATAGAGCAAAATACAGACCGAATTTGGCTATGGCAATTTTTTATAATGGTTCTTATGCAAATATCTTAAATATGAGTTTTATAGTTGATTCTTATACAGATATCTTAAACATCAAGTCTTGATCGTTCTAGCTGAACAATTCTTCAGCCTGCCTAACTTAGTTTTTCCTGAAGAATGTATTTATTTGACTCTATTTGGCCTGTAGATTTATTTTAAAAAAATATGAATTTGGTTTTTGAATATGGCATGTAGATATGAAATTTAGCCTGCATGAACAATTCTTCGTCCTGCATATATCCGCGGACTGCATAAAGCCAAAAGCAGCATGCATATAACATTGCTCCTATTTTATGGTATTACAATTTTATCCTTTTATAATGATTATAGATTCATTAAAAGGAGTAAAATGTAACGCACCATTTTCAATGTAGAGTTATTACAAAGGGTAAAATTGGAATAACAACAACACTCAAGCCTTATCCCACTATAGTGGGGTCGGCTATATGGATCTTTTGTTGCCATTGTGCCCTATCTTTAGTCATAATCTCACTAATGCTTAAGTACATCACGTCTTTCCTTATAGTTTCATTCCAAGCCTTTATTCTTCTACCCCTCCCTCGTTTAACATGCCTAGTGACAACGCCTAACCCGTGTCTCTAATAGTCTCCTTTGCACGTGTCCAAACCATCTTAGTCGAGCTTCTCGCATCTTCTCTGCAATTGATGTCACTCCTGTCGTATCCCGGATACACATTCCTAATTTTATCCAGTCTCGTGTGTCCACACATCCACCTAAGCATTCAATGGGTAAAATTGGAACATGATAACAATCTATCATATTTGATCACTCTTTCTATATTTGAAAGGAAAAAGTCACATCTTTCAATGTACAATCATTACAAAGGGTAAAATTGAATATCTTAAAATAATTTGGCTGATTTTATCATTTTCAATCCATATTTCTAACGGAAGGGGCGCTGGGGAAACTTAGAGGGGCGGTAAATGTAATTTCGAAATATAGAGGGGTGCAACCTGTAATTATGCAAACTCCTAGGGGAGGTCCTGGTAATTAACCATCTATATATATATATACTATTTTGGAGGAAGTATTTTGCCTACATCATATGCTTCAAACAAATGATGTTGTAAATGAACTAACCCTATAAGAAACATGTAAATATGACAAGCCAATTGATTTCCTAAGTTCATAATTTGTAACATTAAAAAAGGAGTCATATTGGTCGACTTATTTACAATGTTACTATGAACTAGTTTAGCAATAGGGATGACTAAATGATAGGTAGAAGTATGTTCAATGTGATATGTAGTGAATATGATAGCAAAAATATATAGCTTCTCACAAACGGCTTTCCACAAGTAGTTAACGAAAATAATGACATGCGAATCATATAACTTCTTATAACATGAGATTAAAGATGAAATTTTGGAGAACATATCTAGACAATGAAACTGAATCACGATACTACGAAGTATGAGCATACAAACACGACATGGGTCAACCTTGCTTTTCCATATGACAAATGCGGGGTCATGGAACAACAATATGCGCAATATCCATATGTAGACCAGAATGATAAAATATGTCCTCATTGATGGAGATAGTCTTGCAATGCAACAAGTGACCAGCGGCTCCTCCAGAATGCATTTACTCGCAGAAGGAAGAATCATGAAAGCAAAGACGAATGCCTCGAAAAATGTATTCCTTTTGTACATGATAATCAACAGGAGTCAGATGCACTCGTACTTGCACTCGATGGTAATGCATGCAATGCAAAATATAAACAAATAAAAAAAGAAAGGACACGACTTTAGACTCAACAACGTAAATTTGAAGGAACCTACAAAAATATTAGGAAATACAATTCAATTTTAAGAAGTGACAAAATGTTTTCCAAACATGTCCCACTAGCACAATAAATACATCCACAAATCAAATTTCCCTGGGTAGGAAACTAGGCTAACTACCATACGCGAGACAGAGTTTTAACTAGCAATTAAGAGGAGGAGCATGAACCGAAATAAACAACAGTGCAACTAAGATGCAAGGTAACAGACGAGCCATGATCTACAATCACAAAGTTGAAGGAAACATCAAGTCATGAAACAGTCTAAAATGCTCTCAAACATGTAGATTCGCATACACAGCAGACACACAAACAGTGCAGTAACTCCATACATACTCTCATGCTGCGCCTCCATGATTTGTAAGACCTGCCAGCTGAACATTATTTCTTCCCCCGCAGTTTCACGCCAAGAACTCTTTCGAGTTTGCTGACGATCTGCTGATTTGGAATTGCCTTCCCCGACTCATACTCCTGAATCACCTGGGGTTTCTCATTGATCAACTGAAGAAAATAAGAACAATGTCAGAATTAAAATTAAACAGGGAAAGCAATCAGCAGGCATTTATATGGAAGAGTTGCTTACCTGTGCAAGCTGAGACTGTGTTAGCTTTTTGTCCATTCGAGCTTGCATGATGTTCTTCTTCAACTCGGTGGGCACCTTATCATCTTTGTTTTTTTTTTTTAAATCACATTAATTTATGCTAAAAGAAAATAGAATACTTGGAATGGATACTCATGAGATGAGTGCATGAGGATGATTCAAATCTTGAACAATAAAATAGAGACGCAGAGATTTAAAAGTAAGAAACTAACAAAAGAAAAACATCATCTGAATCTGCTGATGAAGGCATTACACATTATATGCTGCAATATTCCAGGCTTATGGCTATTCAGAGATATGACCGGTGCAGTTTGACTGTTCTACAATCTGCTACTTGGTCAAGATATAGATAGTCATAAATTCAAGAATTGAATAATTTACTTATTCAACAACAAATGCACCAGGTTCTGATCAACAAAATAGCAATCCAAGTAATGGTGGTGATATATGGAAATTTGATCAATTTGCAGGTTATAGTATATTATCACTACTCTACAACCATAATCAGCAAGCCAAAGATAACAAAAAAAGGCAAAGAAAAATAAATTTGACCTTGAGGAGCCCATAGTCAACCTACTCTGCTCTCTCTATCTCTCTCTAGCAATCACTCTCTCTCACTCTCGCATGTGAAGAATTGAGATGATTTCAGGCATTTTTGTCCTTTCGATTGAAAGTTCATGAAGTTAAAGCACTTTCCAAAAGAATGAGCAATTTAGAATATTAATGAACTTGGAGGAAAAACTCTACAATATAAATATATAATACAGTAAATTTTAAGCTGCGCATCATTTGACAATACTGAACTATCTTGAGAAAATTGCTGCTATGGATGAGGGCTTGGATTTGTTCCTAATAGTATGGCACATGCCATACCGATAAAGGAGCTAGCCAAGCCAAAGAAACTAGCTCAAAACATGTATTTTAGGATAATATTGAATCATACAATATGGTGAACATGAAGCAATTGCTTCCGGATTGTTACAGCAAAATTAGGATTGAAATCAGAAGAACCATAGGGATAACACATTTTATATAACAGATTTTAATTTTATTTTTCAAATGCATGTTTGCTATATAATGTTTGTCCAATGAGTACACTGGTGTTTTTGATAACCTTGAATCATGCAACATAAGGATCATGAATATAACAGCAAACATGAACCTGCATTTCTTTCAAAGCCAATATGCAGCCAATAATTTAAATGCTAACTAAAGACTCAAAAAATACTTTTAAATACATAAAAGCAGCTTACGAGAAAGGTTTTCTGTTTCTTCATCAAGCTTTCTTGTATTCAACGTTGTTCCACTCGAAGCTGCTTTGTTGGTGCCAGCATTAGCTAAAAAATGCATAAACAAACAAGGTCAAAGCCAAAGCTTCCACGCCTTGTCTAAGAAATGAAATATTCATCATCTTAAGGCCATGAACATACATAATAAATATCATAGGAACAATAAACTAAAAAAATGTTTCATATAAGAATAAAGAAACATAGATCTGATACTGATGCGGTCGATATCTCCTAAGAGCTAGAATTGGAACTCTGAACTGAGAAGTTGGATGAGTCTCCTGTCGCCCGTTGGAGAAGTCCTGAGTGACGGCGGCAAGGAACGGGAAAGAAGAAAATGGTTGTAACTAAGGAAAGTAAGAGCAATGTTTTAAATGTCGGATGTCGGGTACATATCGGATTGGGTTTTTAAAAGTCGGATGTCGGATGTCGGAGACATGTCGGGGACATTTGAAAATGTCGGGTTTCAAAATTAAAACATAAATTATTAGTAAGTATAATATAACTATGCATCTATCATGTTTTTATGCATCTAACATAATATATTACTATTTGTTTTATAAGCTCTTTTTTATTATTTATATTGGCAAACAGTTACAGTTGCAAGAATTGAAGAGTTGGAATGCATTTTCAATTTTTACTAGTTCAATAGCACTATAGCAGACCGCATATGGTTTAATTATGAAGCTCAAATTGCTCCTAAAGAATGATGAGTATGTTTGATGCGGTTCTAGACTATTTCTGTTAACCACAAAGTTTTATTCTATTATTTTGACAAACTCTTAAAAACTCTCCGGGTAACAAATGTTCTGCTGTATAATCTCTAATGCTGATACATAATAATTGAGCTTTAGTCTGTTCATGCTATTGCAAGTGGAAGCATAAGTTACAGAACGTGGAAAATCCAAAAATGTATTTTGATTTTATGTCTAAGCAGTTAGATATTGTTCATCCAAAACTACAAACATAAGTACACAATTATAATATTTATTTTTCTATAATGTTGTCATTATGACATTAACATTTTGTAGGGCATAAATTTTTAAGAAGTATTAAGAAGGTTTGATCATGCATCAAACATGAAAATGTGACAAAATATCAAAATATCGGTCGCATAACAAAATATCGGATCGGCCGATAAGTCGGAATATTTCCGATTTATCGGCCGATATTATTAAAAACGTTTTTTTAATGTAAAATTTAAAATCTATATCGGTTTCTTCCCAAATCAGACATGTCGGCCGACATGTCGGACATGTCGGCCGACATTTAAAACATTGAGTAAGAGAAGGAAAAAACAATTCTGTTCATTGATTAGTTCAAACCAAATTGCAGAGCATAGTGTTTTGTGGTATTACCAAGTTTACACTTAAATGCTTACTCATTTATTTTAATTTTAAAAGCATCTCCTGCTCACACATTTATTTAAATATCATTTACACTGTTGCTCTTCATCCCTGAAAATAAGGAGCATATCATACTTCTGGTATTCAAAGGTCCTTGACCTTAAGGACAAAAGGAGGGACAATGGCGTTGGAGATTGAAGAGAGCTTTTCATGTTGAATCCTCCTCCGTGGTATTGAACCATTTTACTAATAAACCATTTTACTAATACCGGAGTAAGAGGGCGCCCTTTGTGAGGCGCAACTCATCGTCCCAAAATTTCTTCTTGCTCTAATAAAGTGAGTCCTTCAGATAAGGTGGTAGCTTCTGCTATCATCAAATGAAAATAAGTAGATTAATGCGAATGAAGATACAATATATTGAGACAAGTTCGATTCAATCTCTTAAGGGCATAATCCCTTTAAGAGATTACTCTCCGGGAGACCCAAAGACCTAAATGATCCACAAGATATCCTAACTCTCAAGCTAGGGGCTCCTTATATAGATAGAGACTCACTACAATATGAAATACACTAAAAGACAAACACATAATTAATTACGAATATAAGATAATCCATAAAGGTAATTGCGTATTCGAGAGAACTCTTGCTTAGTGAGGTCGATCGTCTGAGCGCGCGTGTCATTTTGTCTGATAGGGCGTACTCGTATTAATACACCCATCTTGAAAATTGGCCTAGACCCCAAGGTCGAGCAAGAAGAAGCGAGTGTGAAATTCTTGGTTGCAGTGGGATCATGCTAATTGGGCGAAGCTTTTTGTTAGAGTCATGTCGATATGAAGAATGACAGAGTAAACTTGTCGGGGTCTTAATGAACGACGTGGGTCTGAAATCAGGACGATGAGCAATAGGTATTGTCGGTAAGGAACGGAACCCTTGGTGGGGAAGACAAGGTGAGATGAAAGAGTGATGAAAATGTACGGGAGGATCGAGAGAGCATCAGGAAGCAGGAAAGCCAGCTGAAGATCCATCGAACCACTAGGTGGAGCTTCCACAGTGGTTTTGTCGTGAGGTAACATGGTTCGTAGGTTGTCATCACTCATTATAGGATGTGCAGGAGGATCGGGAGTTAGTACTACGGGCTGAGGTGGAAGAAGGGTGCGCTAGAGAAGGAGGTGTCACCATTTCCACAAGACACAGATCCACTGTTAAGTGGCGATGGGTCTGCCTCAACAGACATCGTGAGGGATAGAGATGAGAGAAGACAAGGGGGAGCGATGGGGAAATGTTGAGGAGCACAATTGCGGATTTTGGAGTCGTTTTGGGCACGAGCTTGGCAAAGGAACCGGATGGGTTTTTGGAAATGTAGTGGGAAGGCACGAGTTAAGGCAACATCGTTGGGTTTAACCAAGTGTCGGAGAGGGGGAGCTAGCGGAGAGCTGTGAAGAGGTAAGATATGGTGTTAGAGGAAGGGGAAGGAGCCGACGACGAATCTTGTCCGCCATGCCGAGGAGGTCGTCCAACGTGGAATCCATCTGGTTGAAGTGTGCGTGCAGCGAGGCCGCAAAAGTGGTCATGGTGGAAGGGATTGGAGGTAGTTGGTTCCCGAAGGCCGAAAGATTGGCGGGTTGATAGCTTTTGATATCGTTAAACGAAAATAAGTAGAGTAATGAGAATGAAGATACAAGATATGAAGACAAGCTCGATTCAATCTCTTGAAGGCAGAATCCCTTTTAAAGCCTACTCTCAAAGAGAGCCAAAGACCTAAATGATCCAAGATATCCTAACTCTCAAGATATGAGCTCCTTATATAGTTGGGGACACACTACAAGACGAAATACACTAAAAGACAAAGACATAATTAATTACAAATATAAAGTATTTCATAAAAGTAACTATGTATTAGAGAGAACTCCTGCTCAGTGAGGTCGATCGTCTGAGGGCACGTCATTTTGTTTGAGGGCGTGTCATTTTATTCGATGGGGCGAACTCATATCATAAGGTTTCATGTCAATGAGGAGAACTTGACAATTGCACCTATATGCTTCTTAAATTGTGAAATATGGAAGCTATGATGTATTTTAGAAGTGTTAGACAGTTTCTTGTATGCCATCTTTCACACTCACTTTTCAATATGAAAGTACCCAAAATAATGAATAATGGTATGATAATTTACTATAGGCATTTGGGCGCATGTTAAATTGTCTATAAGATTGTAACTTTACACAACGTCCCTCTTTAGAACCTTCTTCGGGCTCAACAACGCATGGTTCAACAAGGCAATCAACATCGGAGATATGTGGCTTTCTCTCATTAAGAGACCGTGATTGTCAAATTAAGGCCCCACTCTAAGAGCTCAATCGCCAGTAGATTGCACCTCAAGCTTTTCGCTTGCTATTTAGTCCCCTTCCTGATACTGGAGAGGTTAGGTGAGGGGGCTTCCGGACTGCAACTGACCCACACTAGCTGCATACACCTAGTATTTCATGTCTCCCAGCTCAAGAGATCTTTGAGAAATCACCCCCTTCAAGCCATTCTTCATGATGGATTGATGGTCGACTCCATACCACGTACGAAACAGGCGTAGTCCTGAATTCATGCACGAAGGACATTCAAGGGCGGCTAATATGACAATTTCTCATATAGTACGGGTGATCCCCTTGAGGAAGCGACTTGGATAAGGGCAAGCAAGATCAAGGCACAATTTTTAGATTTTGATCTTAGGGGCAAAGACATTGTTGAATCTCGAGCTTTTGATACAAGTACGGGCGATCCCATTGTCGGGCACCGATACATGCGAGTTTACTCACGTCGTCCACGGACTCTGCCTACGGCGCAAGAATAATGACGATGTTGTATCTTTACCTTTGCACCCTTTAATTATCATGTTGCACTTTATTTCAAGCTTATGTGAAAATGGTAGGCCATCCTAGTATATAAAGAAGGAGGCCAAGCATTGTAAGCATTTTTTGATCTATCCTTTAATGAACAAGAAAGGAGGGGTGGACAATCCAGCGCTCCTCTCGTTCCCCTAGCATTCATCCCTTCAGAACCCCCCGCCTAGGTCGATAGCAGCGCCTATCAAAGGCTTGGATATATTCTTCCCAAATTGGCGGGATGATCGAGTCTTGAGAAATAAGGCAAATAACTGATTCATAATAGTGCCTTTCGATGGAACGATGTGAGCTTAACCTTCAAGGATTCTGGAATCTCATCCAACTCAAAAAAGATTGTTGTCTTATAAATCCATTATCGCAGATTGGCACTTGTGAAGTACAAAAATTCAACACAAGAACACCCCATTGGTAACTGGCAGTTGTAATTACGTTTGATCGAAAATTTGGTTCGGATGAGAGTACATAATATACAGGAAATTTTTGCTTCCGATAATTATGTCGTGCTCATCAATAATTATTAAATGTTTTCAAATGAATTGCATGGTAGATCGAAATCCATCCATAATTCTAACGGGTTACCATTTCCCAATTTCATATGTAGGAGTACTGGTGAGACAATGATGCCAAGAGGAATGATGACTCTAATATCACTAATTGGGTTGATTTCTCCTAAGATTTGAAATTGGAGCTCTGAATAGAGAAGATAGATTATTCTCCCGTATGAGAGGTAATGGGTGACAGCGGCTAGAAAAAGTAAGGGGAAAGCCAACATAAGAAAACGTAAGAAAAATGAAGCAACAATTCTTTTCATTGATTAGTTCAAACCAAATAACAAAGTACTATTTATAGCAACATTTCCAAAGTTGTTATTCTTCAACCATGCTTATTATTTAAAAATTAGAAGCATCATACTAATTATTAATAAGCTTATTAGATGCACAATTGAACAAGTTGTCCTCTCAAAGATCATCAACAAACAACATCACGAGTTGAATAGGTATCAATTTCCTCTTCTATGGCTGAGATATTTGTCGTCAGCATTTGCTGGCAACATAAAATTTTGATGAAAATATGAACACTGAAATGGTTCAAGAGAGTATCATTTAAAATTGTGGCTGACTATCGATAACTGAAGTTAGATAGACCAACCCCAACACTGTGATAACAACACAACACTCAAGTCTTTATCTCATTATAGTGGGGTCAGCTATATGGATCTTTTATCGCCATTGTGCCCTATCTTTAGTTATAATCTCACTAATGCCTAAGTACATCAAGTCTTTCCTTGTAATTTCATTCCAAGCCTTTATTGGTCTACCCCCCCCCCCCCCCCACACACACACACGTTTAACATGTCTAGTGACTAAACTCTCACAACGCCTAACGGGTGCCTCTAATGGTCTCCTTTGTACGTGTCCAAACCATCTTAGTCGAGCTTCTCGCATCTTCTCTGCAATTGGTGTCACTCCTGTCTCATCCCTGATACATTCATTCCTAATTTTATTTAGTCTCGTGTGTCCACACATCCACCTAAGCATTCTCATCTCCGCAACTCCCATTTTTTGCTCATGTACACAATTCACTGCCCAACACTATGATAATCACTAGAAAAATAGTGCCCCACTCTAAGAGCTCAATCGCCAGTAGATTGCACCTCAAGCTTTTCGCTTGCTATTTAGTCCCCTTCCTGATACTGGAGAGGTTAGGTGAGGGGGCTTCCGGACTGCAACTGACCCACACTAGCTGCATACACCTAGTATTTCATGTCTCCCAGCTCAAGAGATCTTTGAGAAATCACCCCCTTCAAGCCATTCTTCATGATGGATTGATGGTCGACTCCATACCACGTACGAAACAGGCGTAGTCCTGAATTCATGCACGAAGGACATTCAAGGGCGGCTAATATGACAATTTCTCATATAGTACGGGTGATCCCCTTGAGGAAGCGACTTGGATAAGGGCAAGCAAGATCAAGGCACAATTTTTAGATTTTGATCTTAGAGGCAAAGACATTGTTGAATCTCGAGCTTTTGATACAAGTACGGGCGATCCCATTGTCGGGCACCGATACATGCGAGTTTACTCACGTCGTCCACGGACTCTGCCTACGGCGCAAGAATAATGACGATGTTGTATCTTTACCTTTGCACCCTTTAATTATCATGTTGCACTTTATTTCAAGCTTATGTGAAAATGGTAGGCCATCCTAGTATATAAAGAAGGAGGCCAAGCATTGTAAGCATTTTTTTGATCTATCCTTTAATGAACAAGAAAGGAGGGGTGGACAATCCAGCGCTCCTCTCGTTCCCCTAGCATTCATCCCTTCAGAACCCCCCGCCTAGGTCGATAGCAGCGCCTATCAAAGGCTTGGATATATTCTTCCCAAATTGGCGGGATGATCGAGTCTTGAGAAATAAGGCAAATAACTGATTCATAATAGTGCCTTTCGATGGAACGATGTGAGCTTAACCTTCAAGGATTCTGGAATCTCATCCAACTCAAAAAAGATCGTTGTCTTATAAATCCATTATCGCAGATTGGCACTTGTGAAGTACAAAAATTCAACACAAGAACACCCCATTGGTAACTGGCAGTTGTAATTACGTTTGATCGAAAATTTGGTTCGGATGAGAGTACATAATATACAGGAAATTTTTGCTTCCGATAATTATGTCGTGCTCATCAATAATTATTAAATGTTTTCAAATGAATTGCATGGTAGATCGAAATCCATCCATAATTCTAACGGGTTACCATTTCCCAATTTCATATGTAGGAGTAGTGGTGAGACAATGATGCCAAGAGGAATGATGACTCTAATATCACTAATTGGGTTGATTTCTCCTAAGATTTGAAATTGGAGCTCTGAATAGAGAAGATAGATTATTCTCCCGTATGAGAGGTAATGGGTGACAGCGGCTAGAAAAAGTAAGGGGAAAGCCAACATAAGAAAACGTAAGAAAAATGAAGCAACAATTCTTTTTATTGATTAGTTCAAACCAAATAACAAAGTACTATTTATAGCAACATTTCCAAAGTTGTTATTCTTCAACCATGCTTATTATTTAAAAATTAGAAGCATCATACTAATTATTAATAAGCTTATTAGATGCACAATTGAACAAGTTGTCCTCTCAAAGATCATCAACAAACAACATCACGAGTTGAATAGGTATCAATTTCCTCTTCTATGGCTGAGATATTTGTCGTCAGCATTTGCTGGCAACATAAAATTTTGATGAAAATATGAACACTGAAATGGTTCAAGAGAGTATCATTTAAAATTGTGGCTGACTATCGATAACTGAAGTTAGATAGACCAACCCCAACACTGTGATAACAACACAACACTCAAGTCTTTATCTCATTATAGTGGGGTCAGCTATATGGATCTTTTATCGCCATTGTGCCCTATCTTTAGTTATAATCTCACTAATGCCTAAGTACATCAAGTCTTTCCTTGTAATTTCATTCCAAGCCTTTATTGGTCTACCCCCCCCCCACCCCCCCACACACACACACGTTTAACATGTCTAGTGACTAAACTCTCACAACGCCTAACGGGTGCCTCTAATGGTCTCCTTTGTACGTGTCCAAACCATCTTAGTCGAGCTTCTCGCATCTTCTCTGCAATTGGTGTCACTCCTGTCTCATCCCTGATACATTCATTCCTAATTTTATTTAGTCTCGTGTGTCCACACATCCACCTAAGCATTCTCATCTCCGCAACTCCCATTTTTTGCTCATGTACACAATTCACTGCCCAACACTATGATAATCACTAGAAAAATAGTGCCCGAATCTAAACCCTAACATATTGATTACGAATTATAAATGTTATTGTCAATTATAATTAGATAAAAAAATAGACATCCAGCGGCTGCATCAGAGGTGAAAACAAGTTATCCATTGATACTTGCACGCAGAAAACCGAGCAAAAATTTGTATTGGAATCCGTAAGTTAATAAACTTTATAATCGAACACCTCATCATCTACCGCCTCATCGACGTAAGTCTTTTAGGTAAAACACGCGAATATCTTAGTTTCGCCCATCTAGCCCATGAACGAAAATACAGCGAACGATTCAAATTACATAGAGTCCTGATCATGGAAACCAAAGCAACCGAGATCATTTTTATAATACGCGGCAAAAAGTATAGAAACAATCGAATCAAACTTAACGGGTCAGAGGGTTATAGGGCAGGGCCAGGGAGGAGTCGAGTAAAATGAGCAATGGAGGAGAAGCTTACACTTCTTTAAAGTTTCGATCTCTGCGCCGCTTCGCCGGGCAGCGTTGACAGCCTTCTCGTCCTTCTTGGCAGAGGCGTTAGGGGCCTTCTTGCGGATAATGACTGGTTCCCAGTCCTGCGTAATTGGACCAATTCCGGCCATCGGCAACTTTCCTGCGAAGTAGGATACGAATCGGATTCGCGTTAGGGTTCGAGGAGAACGACTTGTCTTCTAGCAGCTCGCGGATACAGAAATGGGGGCTAACAGGAGTCTGTGGATATTTATCCAAAATCAAACCTTAGATATTAGAATATTTTACTTAAAATCTTGCTAATTTCTTAACTTTAAAAAAAAATCATATTAAAATAAAAGTATATTTTTGTTAGGATAATTGACGACAATGGAGAGAAGATTTATTTAAAAATAAAAAAATAATTATCTACGTGAGAAGTAAAAAATGTTTGAGATTGTATTTCCTTAGAGCATAAATTTTTGGCACTTAATGAATTAATCGAAAAGATTCGATCGACAGTTCTTCGTAGCATTTTGAGAAATGTAAGAACCATGCTAAAATTATTGAGATAAAATTTATAGTTAATATAAGACGCAGTTCTGCTTACCTTATGTTATTGGAGCTTCTTTAGCATTAGACATCTTAATGAAGATAATTGGAAAAAAAAAAAAATTGTGAAGCTTTTTAAAGTGCTTTAAACTATTACTTTGGAGGTCTTTATAAGGCGCTTCGGTTCACATTCAGTTGAATCGAACTGGGACACTTTATGCTCAGGACAACATAGTATGTAACCTGCAATTAGACTAGTAACAAGACCACAGCCCCGTTCACTAGTCCAACACGCTGCGAACTATGGTCCTGTCGATCGAGTCATTGCTTCGTCCACACATTTCATTTACAATATCAAATAGATAATTCAACATAAATAAATAGTAGAATAACAGTGTTGGAACCCGGATACCGGTCCAACTTGTTCGAGACTGGGGGAGTAGCATGAGTTACTTCTCTCTTCGTCGGATCCCTAGAACTAAGTATTCCGAGCTAAGAATTGACCCTCACAAGTTGGTAGGGAGCTCCCTAAGAATGACCCACTGGCTGCAGCGAGGAGGTCCCGCCACTAACCCGGAAATCTAACTTGATTTCCCCTCCCAAAAACCAGAAGCTGAGCCTGTCTCAGACAGCACAAGGAAGAAAGCACAGGCTCTCTCAAGGGGGGTGGATCTGTGCTGATTTGAGACATAATGGGTCCTATTTATAGGCAAACTCTTATGAGGGTAAAATGGTCCGGATGGCCTGCGGATAGTGTAGTTCCGCTTTACGTTTCCGCTAAACGCACCCCAAGTTGGTCTGCTGATAGCCGGGCTCCGCTGTTCTGAGGAGCTATGGGCAGACCACTAAGGGCATCCAGGGAACTTTATCTCAAAAGATCTTCCTGGGCGAATTCTCCCGACCAAGTCTCGCCTGAAAACGGGTCCACTCGCCTGGAGGTGTCGGTCTACTCGCCGGACGCCCTCGAATCTACTCGCCAGGGGGTGTCAGCCTACTCGCCGGACACCCTTGGCTCTACTCGCCAGGGGATGCCAGCCTACTCGCCGGGCACCCTTGGCTCTACTCGCCAGGGGATGTCAGCCTACTCGCCGGGCACCCTTGGCTCTACTCGCCAGGGGATGTCAGCCTACTCGCCGGGCACCCTTGGCTCTTGTCTGCCGAATAGGGGTTGTACACAATCTCCGCTCTTTGCGAGCTCGTCAGAGGTCGGAAAGAAGAGTCCAACCTACTATTCGGCGGGGCTGCGCGCTGACAGGGCCTTCTTCTATAAATAGGGTGAGGGTGTACCATGATCCCCTCATTCCAAGATGTCTTCTGGGGCGGGTTCTTCTCGGGCTGATAACCGGGTTCTCGCGGACGACGAACCCGAGGCGGCCGCGGTCCTAGACATCCTTGGCAAGTTTTCGACGCCTCGCCTCCCGGGTTCCGCGAGAAAAAGGAAGCCTAAGAGAAAGAGGGCGGAACCCGAGCTGCGTGAGAAGTCCTCTACCGATCCCGACTCTACGGCCCGGTGCGGTCTCCCACTTAAGAGGCCTACCGCTTCGCCGATCCCTGAAGAGCCCCACGCTGACGTTCCTCGCCGAGAGAATGAGGGTGGGGTCGAAGTCACCACCGGTGGGACTGAGGATGCGAGAGCCCCTCCAGTCCTTACGACCGGCCTGCTGCTCCCTCCTGCTCCTACCGTCCTGACGTTGGGTAAGGCTACGGTTTTCTTCCGATTATATCTACCAGGTCTTGACTTCATGCTCCGTGCAGCGCTCTCTACTCGCCCTCTTTCACAAGGGCAACCTGCTGCGGCGCCCTCAACGGATTTAGCGACCGCGTCGTCTTCAATTTTGGGGCGGGCTGGTTCAACTCCGGCTCCTCCCTTGCAACAGCCCCTGTCTCAGTCTGGGATAGGTCAGCCCGCCCGCCCGACCTCTGGAGGGAAGTCGCTGACGATGGGCCCCTTGCCGGGGAGGACTGGTGTGGTTTTTCGCCTATCCACCTCCACCGGGGGGTTGCGGACAGATCCACCTCGGCTTCAGAGAGAGGACAACGCGTTGGAGGGTACTCGCCTCGCTTACCTCGTCTCTATTCTTCTTTCCGTCTTACCCTTCTTGCCTGACTTCTCGTCTTCAGGCAGCTACGGGTCCCTTCCGTCTAGTCGTCTACCGTCTTCTGACTCGATTCCGGGGTCGCCGCCGCCAGCGGCGTCCACTCCCTTGAGGGAGTTTCTCGCGGACCCCCCTGCCTTCAACGAGGAGTCATGGACTCGCCTGATGGCTGTCCTTCGGGCCCATTATTCCTTTTGATGATTATGCCGCTGGCCGAGGTGAAGGCCCAATTGGTCAACCTTGGTGATCGCCTCGCCGAAGTGGAGGGACTTCACGACAACCTGCAGGGTGAAGACGGCCTACTTGGTCGGATGAATGATGCAGAGGCGAGGTTATATGAGGTGTAGACTCGCCAGAAGGCTACCGATGACGATCTCCATCGCTTTGCTCAGGTGGCGGGCACCGTGGGGGAGGCCTCCCTTTTGGAGGAGCACATTAGGCGAGGCGAGGAACGTATCCGCCAAAGCGAAGGGATCCAGGAGAGGGCTCGCGAAGACTTGCGTGCGGCCCAAGGCATCGCCTGAAGAGCTCGACACCCCCAACGTCCTCGCCGTCGGGGCCGCGGTCCGGTGCATCGTGGTTGAGATCTTCAGGGATAGCCCCTGTTCTTTCTTTTGATTTTTTGAGAGCCTGCTCAGCAATCTAACTCGCGACCCACGGGTCCTTGTAATCCTCAGGCGTCCTTTTATGTCCCTTTACTTGTACTCGCACTGGGCGCCCCAAGAATGTTTATCATATATTTACATATGTTCTTTTTGTGCTTGTATGGTGTGCTTCCTTCGTTCGTTATTTTTCCTTTTTTCTGATGGACATGCATTCTTTCTATATCTATTCGCTGCTTAGGGCCTACTCGCCACGCTAGGTGATCTGCTCGCGCGCGGTTAGGCCTAGGGGCAGGGTCTATAAATAGAGGGTCCTCCTGCGCTGGTAGGTACGCTTCCCTACCCCTCCCAGGCATCCTATCTCTGAACCTCCTCCACCGAATTCCCTTGCTCCTACTCGCGGCCCGCTATGGGGAAAGAACCATCCGAGGAGGGGCGCGCCTTCTGCGTCCGCAATTTCAGGGCGCACAACTTTCCCAGCTCGCAGACCCTCGGCGAGGAGTTGACGGATGTCGAGAAGCGTTACCTGCCTCCGGGCTACACCGCGAGGCGGCCAGGACCGGGCGAGTTTCTCAACTCGCTGTATAGTGGAGAGCTCACCATTCCTTTGGCACACTTCCAGGTAGGATTGAGGCTGCCCCTGTGGCCTGAGGTTCGTCAAGTCTTCCGGTATTTTGGGATGATCCCTGCGCAGGTCAACCCTAACGCGATCAGCGTCCTGGTCGCTTATGCCTGCTACCTCCGCGGAGAGAAAATAGAGTTCAACCTCTCTACCTTCCGCAAAGTGATGACCCTGAAGGCGACCAGCGACGGCACCTTATTTTTCACCAGCGTGTGCGTCAAGGTTGCCGAGACCTTCAATAAGGTCCACCATTGGACGGACAAATTCGTCCTGGTGCGAGGCGACTACGACAACATTCCCTTCGCCCCTATCCAGAAGACGGAGGCAGAGTACCGACCGCCTCGCCTGAGGGGGGACGCGCTCGAACTCTACCGTTTCCTGAAGGACAAGGTCTTGGACGTCGTTTTCCTGCGGCAGGGCGTGGATCGACTCGCCTTCGTTAATCCGGGAGCGGGTAAATCTTACTCGCCTCGCGGTATTGGTTATCTGTTCCTGGTGGGGGTGGTTACTAACTGCCTCGTGTTTAAATGCAGGAGAGCGCACCGTCCCCCCTCTTACCCCCTCATGACGCTTCTCAGCAACGGTCCAGTGAGCTTTCCAGGGAGGGGTCCCTCGCAGGGGTGGTGGTCACGGTGGACAGCGGGCCGGCCTCGCCGGTGGACAAGGGCAAGGGGCAAGTGGATCCCGAAATCGCCTCGGCGAGCGAGCCGAGGCCAAAAAGGCAGAAGACAGGGGGTTCTTCCTCCCGCCTTCCGGCGAGTCCCCCTCCCGACCCTTCCACTCACCCGCATTACGGGCTGGGGATGCGGAGTAAGGACTCCCGGGGTGACCCCCTCATGATATGGGATCACGAGGCGAACCGGGTTTCCGTGAGTGCGCTCCTCCCCTCTTGGGAGGATTTCGAGGAGGTCGACGATCAGGCGTTCAATCTGATCTTTGGGTTGTATGGGCGAGATGACGCCGAGGTACTCGCGGAAGTTCCTATCCGCGAGTTGGCCAATCTGAGTTGCCGCTCCGCCCTCCGGACAGCCGAGCTGATTCACCAGACAGCGCGGCGGGGGATTCAGTCGAACAGGCGGCTCCGCGACCTGGGCGCCGCCCACGCGGAGTTGGAGAAGAAGATGATTGAGAGGGATAGGGAGATAGCCGAGCTCCAGGCCAAGGAGGTTCCCCCTCCCGAGGTATTTAGCCCGCCTCGCCTCCGTCCTACTTGCTTAACTTGGGGTTAGCTAATGTCTCGTTTCTCAGGAGGTCGCGGTGGCGCTAGTGACGCGGATATCCGAACTGTAGGAGCAACTCGTCGCCTCGCAGCGTCAGGTCGATTATCTCGGTAATCGCCTCGTCGAAGCCGAGTCTGAAATAGAGGAACTTCGCCACCCCAGTCGGGGGGAGTCGTCGAACGCGCCAACCCTCCTCCAATTTACCCCTGCTCAAATCGCCGAGACGCGCCGGAAGCTGGCGATCGCGACCGCGGTGTTCGTGCGGGAGCGCCTCCGGCGCCGCTTCATGCTTACTGCTGATGGGGCCCAGGTTGATCTCACCACCCTTCTTCCAGAGTTATACCGCGAGGCGGTGAATCCTGCTCCCACCGAGGCCCAAGATGAGAACTCCTCTAGCGGGTCAGAAGAAGAGGGTCCGGACGTCTAACCCTTTTGGCTTTGTAACAATAAACTTATCTTGGCATGTTTATTTTGAGTGTACTCGCCCTTCTCCTCGTATTTGCCTTGATGCATTTTGCTTTATTTTATTCTGTGGTTATGTCGCTCATGCTTAGGATCAATTTTTACGCATACGCATTTTCTACTCGCCCTTAGGGTGTACTCGCGCGTGACTGTGACTCGCACATGAGGGTTCTTTTGTAGATTCGGCGCCCAGGCCCCCCTTCCCTGGCCACTAACGCGAGGAGGCTGGCGGAAGACTCGCCGCTCTGGTTGCTCACGCGTTCGCACTGGGACTTCCTGCGAGGCGGTAAGATGGCGGCGGTGTCGGACTCGCCTCGGAGGGATGTTAATACCACTCGCCTCGCCCACCTGTTCATCCTCCCCTGAGGTGGTAACAAGGTTCTAGTACACTATAGGGTACAACCCTCACTCGAGGGGGCAAGTAGTCAGCCTGTAGGGGAGGAGCCTAGTGCTACGGCTTGGTCTATGGTGACAACACATCCCGACGACTTAGAACCCACTCGAGGGGGCAAGTAGCCAGCCTGCAGGGGAGGAGCCCAGTGCTACGGCCTGATCTACGACAACAACACATCTCGAGGACTTAGAACTCACTCGAGGGGGCAAGTAGCCAGCCTGCAGGGGAGGAGCCCAGTGCTACGTCCTGGTCTACGGCAACAACACATCTCGAGAACTTAGAACTCACTCGAGGGGGCAAGTAGCCAGCCTGCAGGGGAGGAGCCCAGTGTTACGGCCTGGTCTACGACAACAACACATCTCGAGGACTTAGAACTCACTCGAGGGGGCAAGTAGCCGGCCTGCAGGGGAGGAGCCCAGTGCTACTGCCTGGTCTACGGCAACAACACATCTCGAGGACTTAGAACTCACTCGAGGGGGCAAGTAGCCAGCCTGCAGGGGAGGAGCCCAGTGTTACGGCCTGATCTACGACAACAACACATCTCGAAGACTTAGAACTCACTCGAGGGGGCAAGTAGCCGGCCTGCAGGGGAGGAGCCCAGTGCCACGGCCTGGTCTACGACAACAACACATCTCGAGGATTTAGAACTCACTCGAGGGGGCAAGTAGCCGGCCTGCAGGGGAGGAGCCCAGTGCTACGACCTGGTCTACGACAACAACACATCTCGAGGATTTAGAACTCACTCGAGGGGGCAAGTAGCCGGCCTGCAGGGGAGGAGCCCAGTGCTACGGCCTGGTCTACGACAACAACACATCTCGAGGACTTAGAACCCACTGCTCGATGTCTGTCTCCTAGGTGATGAGACGTTATAAGTTTGCCATGGAAAGCGTTATTATTTTTAAGCATAACAAGGATCGACTAAGTATTACATTAATGTTAGGAGTCGAAACACTTCAAGTCGTCTCCACTCCAAGTGTTTCCTAAGAGTTCTCCCTCAACGTTCTGCAGGCGGTACCCGCCGGTTCTCAACACCTCGAACACAATGTAGGGGCCTTCCCAATTGGGATGAAGTTTGCCCACCGCGGCGGATCTTCCTGCGGCGCCCACCTTCTTGAGAACCAGGTCTCCTTTGGTGAACTGCTTGACTCGGACCTGCTTGTCAAAGTGCTTTGCCATCCTTCGCTTGATCTCTTCTTGTCGGATCGTGGCCTGGTCGCGAAGTTCCTCCACGAAATCTAAGGCGAGTCACTGCGCCCCTTCGTTCTCGAGTCTCCACCCTTCATCCCCGCCTTCTGCCTCTACCACCCTGGGACTCCGGACTTCGAACTCTATCAAGATGAGAGCCTCCGAGCCGTGCAATAGCTTGAATGGTGTTTCGCTGGTTGCCGTGGTGGGGGTGGTCCTTGTCACAACCCGCATTTTCCCCGAATTTAAGAATATCAGAGTAAGGGAAAATACACGTCGTGATGCCACGTCATACAGGAGACAACTGTAGACGCTCAGGCGGGATCCTATTACTTAACTAAACAAACATGATTATTTGATAAGTCATCGTTCGAAATCATTTATTAGGGGTCTTGAGATAAGAACTGTGTCTCTCAGTTCGTGGATCAACTAGTCCACCGAGAAAGTATGTATAATTGCAGCGGAAAAATACTTAATTTAGTTTACTTAAAGTCCTACATGTATGCAAACGACGGAGCATGACGTAAGTGATATGCACATAACTAGGCGTAATGTAAGAGTAGAAAATACCTTTAGACGACTTTAAAGTTAAGGGTTTTAGTTAGAAAGAATGCAATGAGGATGAAGAAAAACCATTTTATAACTATAGTGCACCTAGCATAAATCATTCCCAGAGAGTAAGATACACAAGATCTATAAGTAGTGGCATAAACTGACAAGTAACTATAAGGTATAAAAAGGGGCACAATGGGCGTCAACAGCATGACACTAACCCATTGGCACCAACTAGTATGTCTGAGCACAAGAAGCAACTAAAAACAACTACCTCGCAACAGCGGGGTGAGCAGCTACAAACCCTGATCTCCAGGCAACACCACTAGCCGCTACGGCTCAGAACCTGAGGCATTCAATAAAACAAAGAACGTCTCAGCAAGGAATTACAAGTGGCAGAAGATTAGCAAAAAAAAAAAAAAACAAACAAGGCATAAGGGGTACCAACCCAAGCCAAAATTTACCGAAAGAGAGCTCCAACAAAGAACCAACAAGCATCAAGTGCACTATATACCAAGAGAGGAACAAACATGTTCATTTATTTAGTTTCATCAATTAAAGAGACTGATCAGCTCAAATTATACGGGAGCGGTTAACTACCTCCGCTACCCAAAGCCCAAAACCAGGTGGGGGTACCACTAGACCCTACCACCCAAACACGACTACCGTGCAAGGCTATAACATTTTCCCCCACTGTCTCCCAAACACAACTACTGTGTAAGGCTAAAGGCAGTAGTTCTTATTACTTAAATTTTACTTAAACACGGGACGCTGCCCGAAAGAAAATCACTGGAAGGACCTAAGAATTAGGGTCAAGGCAAAGTACACCTCGATCAATATGAATCATAAGAGTAACTCAAATGTCAACAGACCACAACGAGTAGAAAGAAGTTCAAACGGGAGGAATTCGAGATCTTGTTGCTGTTTGAATTCGTCGGAATTCGTCGGGATTACACGGAATGTCCCGTGACATCTCGACGAATGGACACAGAAAAATCTTTAACCTGATTCGTCGGAATTCCACGGAATTCGTCGGAATTCGTCGGGATTACACGGAATGTCCCGTGAAATCTCGACGAATGGACACAGAAAAATCTTTAACCTGATTCGTCGGAATTCCACGGAATTCGTCGGAATTCGTCGGGATTACACGGAATGTCCCGTGAAATCTCGACGAATGGACACAGAAAAATCTCTAACCTGATTCGTCGGAATTCCACGGAATTCATCGGAATTCGTCGGGATTACACGGAATGTCCCGTGAAATCTCGACGAATGGACACAGAAAAAAATCTCTAACCTGATTCGTCGGAATTCCACGGAATTCGTCGGAATTCCACGGAATTCGTCGGAATTCGTCGGGATTACACGGAATGTCCCGTGAAATCTCGACGAATGGACACAGAAAAAATCTCTAACCTGATTCGTCGGAATTCCACGGAATTCGTCGGAATTCGTCGGGATTACACGGAATGTCCCGTGAAATCTCGGCGAATTGACACAGAATCCCCTATTCTGCTGTGTGGCCAGCGGATAGCGATTCTCCTAGAAGCTATTTATCCTTTGGGTATAGATAGGACGGTTTTCTCCAGGGAACAACTACCCGATTCATAGCAAAGGAAGAAAAATCAAGGAAGCTTACATTAACACTCCAAAACTTAAGTTAAACCGAGCGACATGAAATCGACACGAGCGAAACAATACTTCAAGAACAGAGAGAGAAGGAGGAGGAAGCCACTTGCCTTAACCTTGCAAACTCGAAGATCTTTGCTCCGGAAGCTATGGTTCGGCTAGGAAAACACACGAGCACCGATTCCTGAAACTTTTCGGGTCGAAAGAAGGGGTTAGGTCACTACCCTAACTCCAAAAATTCCACAGAACGGGAAAAGCTTACCGCTAGAACGAAGATCTCGCCGAGAGCTTTCCAAATCTTCCCTCCAAACGCGATTCCGACTACTACAGCCCTAGAAATCGCCGATCGAACGCTCCTCGAAGCTCCGCACTCGCCCTTTCGCTCGGCGGCTGATTTGATCGAGGGAGGAAGAAGATGAATAGGAGGAGGAGATTTTAGGCTTATATATATAACCCTAAATTATTATTTAAATAAATAAATAAATTCCCCAATTTACTTAACTGCGAGGGCGACCGAAACACCTCAGATTTCTACGAAATTCGCACCTTAACTAAAACACGGTGTTACGAATCCAACGGCGAAGTCAGAATTTAATTCCGACGGGCCAAACTCGGGCTAAAGCCTCCCGAAGCTAAAAATCTTGAAATCCACTCAAAATCTTCACTTTAACTCGAAACGACGCGAAATCTCGCATGCTTGACCTAAATCACAAGATTTAACTAAGCTAAAACTCGAAACACTACCAAACGAGCTGACATAACGCCCTTACGCCAAAATTACATCACAGAGGGTACGTAAAATAATTAACGAAAATCAGGGGCGTTACAGTCCTCAGGGCCCAGAGGACCGAGGGGAGCTGCTCCACCCAATTTCCCTTCAGGTTTTCTACCTTCTTCTTGAGCAGGTTGAGGATGATTTTGTTGGCTGCTTCAACCTGGCCGTTGCTTCGCGGGTGGTGAACTGAAGCGAAGCGGAGATCGATGCCAAGTTGACTACAGAAATCGGTGAGCTCAAGGCTTGCGAATTGCGGGCTGTTATCGGTGACGATGGCGAAGGGTAGGCCATGTCTACACATGATCTCCCCCCAAATGAAGTTCTTCACTACCAGGGAGGTTGTTTTTGCCAGGGCCTTCACCTCCATCCACTTGGAGAAATAATCGATCATCACTAGGAGGTATCTCCTTTGCCCGCTTGCCGGGGGGAATGGTCCTACCAGATCCATCCCCCAAATGGCGAAGGGCATGGGGGTGGTGATTGACCGGAGACGTTGGGCTGGCTGTAACTGGAGCGGGGCGTAGAGTTGGCACTTTGAGCATCTCTTTGCGAACTCTTCAGCGTCTTTCCGGATGGTGGGCCAAAAGTATTCCGCTCGGAGTACTCTCTTCTCCAGGGTTCGGCTTCCCGAATGACTGCCGCACTCGCCTGCGTGAACCTCCTCCAAGACCCGGGAGGCCTCCTCTTCGGACAGGCACCTGGCTAGGGGACCGGATAGAGTCTTCCTGTAGAGCACCCCGTCAGTTAGTAAATAATAGGCGGACTTGTACCTGAACCGTCTCTTATCTTGAACCTCCGCGGGCAAGCATCCTGTGGTTAAGAAGGTGATCAGGGGATCCATCCACGAAGCGGGTCGGTCGATGTCCATCACCTCTCCCTCCTCGATCGAAGGCCGAAATAACTCGGTGATTGCTTCCCCGATCAGGGGGCCATATTTGGCCAGCCGGTCCGCTCGGGCGTTCTCCTCCCTTGGCACGTGTTGTATGGAGAATGACTTGAAGACGCCCACCAAGTCTTTGACTTTTACCAGGTAGCGTTGCAGTACCGGCTCTTTTGCTTCAAACTCTCCTCGGATCTGGGAGGTGACCACTAGTGAGTCGGAGCGGACCTTGATGTCATGGATTCCCAACTCCCGGGCTAGGCGTAGCCCCGCGATTACGGCCTCATATTCTGCCTGATTGTTGGTAACGGGGAAGCGAATGCTGACGGCCTGCTCAATTCTGGTGCCCTGTGGGTTGATCAGGATGATGCCTCCTCCACATGAGTTCCTCCCTGACGCTCCATCCACGAACACTTCCCACGCCACCTGCTGGGGTATCTCCTCCCTGCCTACTTCTGTGGTATAGTCGACTAGGAAGTCTGCCACTGCTTGGTCCTTCATGGCTAGTCGGAGCACGTAGGTGACGTCGAACTCGCTAAGTTCTACTGACCACTTCGTCATCCTGTCAGAATGCTCTACTCCTTCTAGGACATTACGGAGAGGGTGGTCGGTCACTACCTTGATCGGGTGGGCCTGGAAGTAAGGTCGGAGTCTCCGCGCCGATACAATCAAGGCAAATGCCAATTTTTCCAGGATGGGGTACCGCAGTTCTGCCTTCCGCAGGACCCGACTTACGTAGTAAATTGGGAGTTGGCGCTTCCCCTCCTCGCGGACCAGGACCGAGCTTACCGCTTCCGACCCCACCCCTATGTATAGGAAGAGGTCTTCTCCCTCTCTAGGCCCTTGTAACAGGGGTACCTGGGCCAACTGGAGTTTTAGGCTTTCGAAGGCTCCCTGACACTCTGCCGACCACTCGAACTTTTTATTGTCTCTGAGGGTTTTGAAGAAAGGTGAGCATTTCTCTCCTGCCCTGGAGAGGAACCTGCTCATCCCGGCTAGGCGACCTGTCAGGCGCTGAACTTCCTTGACGTTCCTGGGTGCTTCCATCTCCATGATCGCCTTCACCTTGTCCGGGTTCGGTTCTACTCCAGCCGGAGTCAAGAGGTGTCCCAAGAACTTCCCCTTTCCATCCCCAAACACGCACTTGGCCGGATTTAGTCTCATCTTATACTTCCGCAGCGTGGCGAAGGTCTCCTCCAAGTCATGGAGGTGCTCCCCGACGCTCTTGCTTTTCACCATGAGATCGTCGACGTATACTTCCAAGTTTTGTCCCTTCTGCTCTTTGAACACCCTGTCCATCATGCGCTGATAGGTTGCTCCTGCGTTTTTAAGCCCGAATGACATCATTTTATAACAATATCATCCGTCGTTGGTAATGAAAGATACGTGCTTCACGTCGGGTGGATGCATGCGGATTTGATGGTAACCAGAAAAAGCATCTAAAAAACTCATGACAGGGAATCCCACGGCCGAGTCTACTAGCTCGTCGATTCTAGGCAAAGGGTAACAATCCTTGGGGCAACCTTTATTAAGGATAGAAAAGTCGATACACATGCGCCACTTCCCCTCTCCCTTCCTCACCATTACAACATTGGAGACCCAGCCTGGGTACTGGATCTCCGACACAAACCCTGCTTCCAGCAGCTTCTTGACCTCCTCCCTGATGGGCTCGGCTAGCGTGGTGGAGGTTGCTCTCTTCTTCTGTTGGATGGGGTGGACTCCTGTATCCAAGTTGAGATGATGGCAGGCGACATTCGCGTCGACGCCTGGCATATCGGTTGCGCTCCATGCAAAGATGTCCGCATTCCTCTGGATGCAGGACATGATCTTCTCCTTGTCTTCCTCTTCCAGCTCCCTGGTGATCTTCACCTTTCCCGGTCTCCCGCCTTCAGCTAGGATCTCCTTCTCCTCCACTTCTTCGGCTGCCTCCAGCCTTGCCGTCTCCTCTGCTTCTTCGGCCGCTTCCTGCCTCGCCATCTCCTCCATCACCAGGTCCACCGCCTCTGCCTCCTCCTTCCAGCTGATCATGTTGACAGCGTTAAGATAACACTGCCTTGCCACCTTAGGATCGCTTCGGATCCGGATCTGCACACCTCCTTGGTTATACTTAAGACACTGGTGGTAGAAGGAGGGCACACACTTGTAGGCGCTGATGAGCGGTCTGCCGAAGATGGCATTGTAACTGCTGGGGGTGTCCACGATGATGAACCTGCAGCACTTGGTGGTTCCTCCCAGCGTCACCACCAACTCCACACCTCCCTCTACTTCCTTTCTTTCTCCCGCAAATCCAAAGAGCGGCCCTTCCGTCGAGGTAACCCTCTTCTCTTCCACCTTCATGGCATTAAACGCTTTCTTGAGCACAACATTGACGGAGCTCCCGTTATCCACCAGGATGCGAGAGACCGTATAGTTTTCTATCGCGGCCTTGATCACCATAGCGTCGCAGAAAGGGTTTTCGTTCCCCAACATGTCTTCCTCCGAGAAAGTGATCTCTCCTGACGGTGGCGGAATCTGGGAGGTAGAGGCCACACTCTTCCTATACACGGCGTTGAGGCTCCCCTTCCGGGTCGCCTCCAACCCTGCTCCTCCGTGGATGACCCCTATCCCCCCATGGGCTCCCAGATCCCCCCTATCCTCACTTCTCCTCCACTTCTTTCTGGGCTCCTCCAGCTCCCCTCCTCAACTCCAAGAACTCAGGGCACGTGGCCGTCGCGTGGCCCTCCAATTGATGGAAGTCGCAGTAGGGCATCGCCCGACGCTCTTCTCCACCTCGAGGCTGTCGCGGCCTTCCTCCTCTTCCTCGTCCTCGTCCTCTCCTGATCACATTAGCTTCTCTGGGCGGTGTTTGGTTTTGCCTCCACAGACCTTGCCTCCGATCGGGGGAGTGGCAACGGTCTCGTCGCTCCGGGGAATACCTCCCTCCCGGTCTCCCTTGGTAGCCTCCTCCAGCAGGTCTCCAGGCCGGCCGGCGGGGCGGAGCCTGGAACCTCCTCTCCTGATCTCGCTGATCCCGGTTCTCCCGGGACCCTCCCTCTTCTCGCCTCCTCGGCTCACTCCTCTTCTTGGACTCGCGCCGGCCGCTCCCCTCTCCTTCTTTCTCCCCTCCCTCCAATCTGGCTAACTTGGCTACGAACTCTAGGCTGGTTGCCTCCCCCGCGATCTGCCTTCCGGCCCGATCGACTAACTCCTCGAACGATAGGGGGGGATTGCGAGTGATCTCCATCTTGAAAAACCCTGGCTGCAACCCCAGCTTGAATGCCAAGATCAGGGTATGTCTAGGGACCTCTTGGACCAGGAGGATCTCCTCCTGAAAGTGATCCAAATACGACCCGAGCATCTCCTGGGGTCTCTGCTTGACAAGGAAAAGATCTTCTGAACCCTTCCTCCTCTTCTTGGACGTGGAGAAGCGGAGCAAATAACTTATGCGCAGGTCATCGAACCCGTAGACGCTTCCCGCCGGTAACTGGTGGAACCAATCTCTGGCTTTTTCCTGGAAGGTTATGGCGAACAACCGTCATTTGAAGGGATCCGTCATCGGCTTGATGGAGACCATATCTTCAAACCACTGCATATGCTTGACGGGATCTTCTTTCCCGGAGTTGAAACTCATGGCGGGCTCCGTGAATCCTGCAGGAATGGGAGCGGACAGCACCAACTCGCAGAACGGACTGCGCGGGGCGAGCTGGCGGATGGGACGAACTTGGTCGTACTCGCCCTCTGACTGGCGAATCTCCGTCGGGCTGGCAAAGAGCACTCGCGCGCGGAGCGGCTGGTCTTCCTCCCCTAGGAGCGCTTCCTTGCCGAGGCGCTGACTAGGACCTGCCTCCGTGGGCGAGGCGACTGCGACAGGGGGGATACTCCCACCTCGGCACGAGGTGTGAGTAACCTCCGGATGGTATCCTCCATCGCCTTCATCCCCTGCTCGAAGACACTCTTGGTCACGAACTCGCCCGAAGGCGGCGAGTTCTCCTGGCCGGTTCTCAGCTCGTCACGTTCAGTCATGGGATCGTCAGATAAGATTTTCTTCTCTCGCTACAGTCCACGCTCACCGCACCAAAAATGTTGGAACCCGGATACCAGTCCAACTTGTTCGAGACTGGGGGAGTAGCTTGAGTTACTTCTCTCTTCGTCGGATCCCTAGAACTAAGTATTCCGAGCTAAGAACTGACCCTCACAGGTTGGTAGGTAGCTCCCTAAGAATGACCCACTGGCTGCAGCGAGGAGGTCCCGCCACTAACCCGGAAATCTAACTTGATTTCCCCTCCCAAAAACCAGAAGCTGAGCCTGTCTCAGACAGCACAAGGAAGAAAGCACAGGCTCTCTCAAGGGGGGTGGATCTGTGCTGATCTGAGACATAATGAGTCCTATTTATAGGCAAACTCTTATGAGGGTAAAATGGTCTGGATGGCCTGCGGATAGCGTAGTTCCGCTTTACGTTTCCGCTAAACGCACCCCAAGTTGGTCTGCTGATAGCCGGGCTCCGCTGTTCTGAGGAGCTATGGGCAGACCACTAAGGGCATCCAGGGAACTTTATCTCAAAAGATTTTCCTGGGCGAATTCTCCCGACCAGGTCTCGCCTGAAAACGGGTCCACTCTCCTGGAGGTGTCGGCCTACTCGCCGGACGCCCTCGGATCTACTCGCCAGGGGGTGCCAGCCTACTCGCCGGACACCCTTGGCTCTACTCGCCAGGGGATGCCAGCCTACTCGCCGGGCACCCTTGGCTCTACTCGCCAGGGGATGCCAGCCTACTCGCCGGGCACCCTTGGCTCTACAAGTAAATAAGAACATCAATCATGTCCACACGAATCTTCTCCTGGCTATATCAGCTGAAAGGTGTGTCACGACAGAATGATTAGACAATAAAGTCTTAGTTCCCTGCTCACCTTCCTGAGGCTTAGCTATATGCTCAAGGAAGGGTAGGAAGGACTATCTACAAAAGGTGTAAGAACAATAACATGTACAACAGCAACAAAATATGATCAAGCATGTGCATGATGTAATGAGTTAAAATTGAAAAGTAAAAGGCATATCTATAAAGAACGGTCAAGCTAGCAACAATTCTTACATGCATACGTTTTATTAGATATTAATTATAATATTTGTACTCAAATTAAATGTGAAATTTGATCAACGAATATATGAATACGATCTGTAGATACTAATTTTGTAAAGGAATCGATCATTTTTTTCCATTTCGAAATTATCAATATTATTTCTTCCTAATTACATATTTTTATCTACACTATTGTTTATAATAAGGTAGGATTAAAAAAAAAAGGAGATATATAGATATATATTTACAATATTAAAAAAAAGTTATATTGACGTAACATTTAAAATAGACAAAAATAACTTTATTATTTTAATCCAATGACTTAACATGTATTATATTTTTTTCCAAAATAAATAAATTATAATGAGTAATGATCTCATATCCTCAAATTAAAAATAATAACAAAAATTTATAAAATAAAATAAAAAATTTAATAGAGCTCTCATACCTACTATGATAGGTTGTCATTAGACAAAATAATAATATTTTTGAGGAGCTACTATTAAAGTTGATTTGACTCTCATTAATGTGTATATTTTAAATTGCATTAATTAATTAACGCATCTTCCTCTGTCTACAAAATAAAACTGATTATATAATTAATTAACAATTATTAGTGCTTATTTTGTCATTAGTATATGAGCAAAACCTCGTGTCTGTCGCGAAAGGGATACTGTCGCGTTTAGCCGTAGGGGCGGTGCCCACGCCGGTCACTCATAATAATAATAATAGAGTGATGTTATAAGCACCCCTATTTTGGCTATTTATAGTCCAATTTTATTTATAGTCCAATAAAATTTTATTTGTAGTCCAATCTTTTATTGACATCCTGATTAATGAAATGACAAAATGCAAGAAAAGATAATTAATATAAAATATTGTTCAAATAAAGTCCATAGTTTTTCGTGATAGAAATACAATAATCTTCCAAAAAGTTAACACGTTCGATGGAACGTAAATCTTCCAAATCAAAAAATTAACACGTTCGAGTGAATGTAAATCTTCTAAATCTAAAGTTAACATGGTCGAGTGAATGTAAATCTTTCAAATCTCCACCGTCTGCATCAACAAAATATTGCCAAATTAATATAAGATTATTTTCGTATATAAATAACATTATAATGTTAGAATGGTGCTCGAAGCATCCGGATGAGTGTCTAGTTTGAAACACTCTACTATTTGCCCCTAGCAGGGTATTTATAGGCAAACTCTAATTCCCCGGTGGGTGCGTGGATCTCTAACGGGTCCTAACCTACCGCTAAGCATCCGTTAACCCGTTATTCAAATATACATCAACAATCTCCTCATATTTTGTAAATAACGGGGGTCACATCACAGATTACTTAAACAAGAGTTAATAACGACAAACATGAGTTTTCCAGAAAATATAAATATGAGTTTTAGAATACATAATATTTAAACTCAAACACATGGCTCCAAACAAGAAACAGTAAGCAAAGCTGGAAAGAACTCAAAAACAGATAAATGAACACTGATCTATGCAAACAATAGATCACCATCATCTGGGTCGAAATCAACTTTCTCTCCTCCAATCTCCATGCAATGTGATCTGCAAACAGACATAATAAGAATGTCATAAGACAAATCTCTATGAATTCTAACATTTGCTAATCAAGAGTAAAGTGAATAGTTCTAGCAGTAAAAGAACGTAATACTCTAACCAGGAAGAAAGAATCACATATCAGCATCTCTATCCAATTTACACAAAATTAGACAATTGATTTCAAAGAATCAAACCATGTTCCTTCGATTATTAAAATTATTACCAAACGTTTCACAATTGTATTATATCATCAAGTTTGGAATGATACAATAAGCTGTGACCAATATATCATCAAGTTTGAAATAATATAAGTAATGATCATAATATCAGGACGCATATCAGCAACTTCAGTATTCGTTTTTGGAATGATACTCAAATCAGTCTTTGAATTAAAAATAATTACGTAAGTCATCATGTTTGGAATGACTAACAACTATCCATCTCTGGTTTCATCAGATAGCGTCTGGAATACTTCCGTGTGCTCACTCTAGATGCTCGAATGTAAGCAGACTATAGTTCTAAGATTTAAAACATAGGCATGATATTACGTCATACTAAATGAACCTTAATCTCATCTCCCCCGATGTTTTATGTGTTAGAACCTTACATAAGCCCTTGGTAAGGACATCTGCTACATTATCCTTCGATCTCACGTCCAATAGGGAGATTATCCCCTGACTGGTGAGATGGGTCAACCAGGCCTGTTACATCCTTAGTTGCCTTCGCTTTCCATTGAACAACGTATTTATTGCAATGGTCTTTGTGGCTTGATTGTCATAATATAACGAAATAGAGTTCATTTTTAGACTCGTCATTGGAATGTCGATGATCAGATCTCTTATTCACTCAGCTTCTTCTCCTGCTGAAGCGAGGGCATAGAGTTCTGATTCCATAGAGGAAAGTGCAATGCACGACTGCCTTTTTGACTTCCAAGCTACTGCTGCTCTTCCTAGGGTAAATACAAAACCGCTAGTGGATCTACTATCAGCAATTTCTGAGCACCAGGAGGTGTCAGAATACCCCCTCAAGCATAGGAGGATGTCCACTGTAACATAAAACATACTTTTCAGTGTGCTTTAAGTATCACATGAGTCTTTCTAAGGCATTCCAGTGGTCCTGCCCAAGGTTACTCGTAAATCTACTTAACATGCCGACCGTAAAGGCTATGTCAGGTCTAGTGCAGGTTGTAGCATACATGAGACTACCTATGAGTTTGGAGTAATCCAACTGTCTAATAGATGAACCCTCATTCAGTTTCAGTCTATTATTATAATCGTATGAAGTCTCACTACCTTTGCTATTAACGTAACCCCACTTCTCAAGTAGATTTCTAATGTAGTGACTCTGACTGAGGGTAATACCCTTGTCAGTGAAGTTCACTTCCATTCCTAGGATGATTTTCACCACGCCTAAGTCAGTCATGCTAAATTGTGTCGTCAAGGCAGCTTTCACGTCTTTCACCTCAGACTGATCAGTGCCCAGAATTAGCATGTCATAAACATAAAAGCATATAATTGCAACTTTATTTGAACTTGTATGAACGTACAGACATTTGTCTGAAAAGCTGGATTTAAAACCCATGACTTTAACACAAGTGTCAAAATTTTCGTGCCGCAATTTAGGTGCTTGCTTCAATCCGTATAGTGACTTAACCAACTTACAGACCTTATTTTCTAGACCTTCTACCACAAACCCTTCAGGTTGGTGCATGTAGATCTCTTCGGTCAGATCTTCATTAAGAAATGCAGTCTTGACGTCCATTTGATGAGCTGTCAAGTGTTCAATAGATGCTATAACGAGAAGTATCCTAATTGTCGCATAGTGACAAACATGTGAGTATATATCAAAGTAGTCTATTCCACTCACTTGAGTGAAGCCTTTTGCAACTAGACGTGTTTTGTATTTGGCAATACTCCCATCAGAATTAAGCTTCTTTTTCAAAACTCATTTGTTTCCAATGGTCTTAGCCCCTTTGGGCAAGTCAACCAATGTCCACGTGTTGTTCTGCATAAGAGAGTTTAACTCTTCATCGATGGCTTCTTTCCATAGTAGAGAGTCTCGAGATCGCATCGCATCCTTATAGGTGGATGGATCAGCTTCAACTTGGTAAGTCACGAAGTCTATACCGAAGCTTTTATGCATTTTCTCTCTACTAGATAGCCTTCTGGTATCTAAACCACTCGTGTGTACAAGCTCAGTGTCAGAGTTACGTTGACTTGGCTCAGCAGGAGGCTCAAGACTAGTGACCGGCAGACCTGGAAGCGTCGGGTTCTTATCCTTAAGGAACTTGTCCTCAAAGAAGACAGCGTCTCTAGATTCTATTACAGAGTTTGTTGAAAGATCTAGAAATATGTCTGCAGCACTATCCTCTGCACATCCTAGATAGACACACATATTGTCCTAGGTCCAATCTTAGCTCTTCTAAGGTCAGGTATCCAAACATAAGCGATACAGCCTCAGGTCTTAAGATTATCAAATCTAAGATGTCTCTTAAACCAAAGTTCATAGGGTGTCTTAGTCAACTTGGCATGGGGAACTTTATTAAGAATGTGATTAGACGTGATGGCAGCTTCACCCAGTAGGCCGCAGGCATGCCATCAGTCAACAACATGGAATTTAACATTTTTGTTAAAGTCCTATTTTTCCGCTCAGCAATACCGTTGGATTGGGGGGAATAAGGAGCAGTCGTTTCAGGGATGATGTCAATGCTGGCAAGGAAATCTCTGAACTCCCCGGAGATGTATTCTCCTTCTCTATCACTCCTTAGCCGTTTGATTTTCATGTCAAGTTGATTCTCAACCATAGTTTTGAATATACAGAATTTTTCAAAAGCTTCATCTTTGGATTTAAGTAGATAAATGTGACTGAATCTAGAGTAGTCGTCGATAAAAGTTATCAGATACTTCTGACCTCCACGTGTGACAAAACTTTTGTAGTCACATATGTCGGAGTGTACGTATTAACTCTAGCAAGTGTGTGCTCCTAGAAACCTGACTAAAAGATGCTCTAGTTATCTTAGTTTGAGCACAGATTTCACATTTGTCAAATCTGGTTTTTGTGTCTAAGGGGATGTTGTGAGTTCTAGCTAGCAGGAGCAGTTTTCTATAATTGACATGTCCTAATCTATAGGGTGCTCTAGTTATCTTAGTTTGAGCACAAATTTCACATTTGTCAAAGCGCCTACTGATAAAAACTTTCAAAAATTTTATAAAAATTCACAGAGTTTCCTAGTGCTCTGAAATGTCCTATCACCAAGTTGCACATTTTTTCAGAGATTTTTGGACCCTCAATTATATTTCTTAAGATTAAGATAAAATAGGTGCCTTGTAAATGAAGTACTGGTTAATTCATCTAATAAATTATATAAAAATTACCAGGGGTCTAAAATCTGATTAAAAAGGCACCGCCAAGGTTTCATCATCATCCAAGACCATTTGAGCATGTAAATATCTCTTACAAGAAGTTTACCTAAAGGGGTTATGACCTAATTTAGGGGGAATAAATTCTCCTAAAATTCTCTAGGGCATAAGTACCTCCCATGAACATATCTCTTAGGTTCCATGACCATTCTATAGCTTTTGACCACATGTCCTTCACAAAGCTCTAACTGCACCCCAAGGGGTAAAACTAGGGTTCTAGGGCATATCCACCTCTACACCACCCCATCTTACTCATGAAGGTGTTTTAGGTGATCCTAAACCAGTGGTCAAGGTTTTAACTCATGGTGATGAGTTATGACCACCATACCCCAAGATAAACACCATGCACTAACTTTGACCCAATTTGACCTAACTTGGGTTGACAAATTACCCAACAAAATCAGTCAAATTGGGCTGAGATTTTTACCAAGGTCATACAATAACCCCAAGGAGCACCCACCAAAATTTGGATGACATTGGAGGTCATTTGACCCACTACGTAATTAATATTTGATTTATGAAATTATTACAAAAATTTTAGAAAAAGGTTCTCCTAAAATTCCCATTTTTGGATATGATGTGTGAGTATGTGTAAATAGCCTAGGTTTCAATTTTCAAGTCCATCCCATAACACAATCAAAAGTTATTCAAGAAATGGTGGATGTCCTACACTAGGGACCAGTCCCACCAAAATGGACCTACAGGGAGCTACAAAACTCCTTTTGGGGTAAAATTAATTTTAAAATAAAGTAGACTCCAAGGGCTACAACTTTGGTATTGACCACTTTTTCAGTAGAGGGGCCTAAGTATTTTTAATAAATTAATCTATGTACAGCAAAATAAAAGACAAAAATACGAAATAATATAACAAAACTACAACACACATCTTGTTGCAGAAATGGACGACATCCCACTTTCTTCTTCCTCTAGCCGACGGCTGAGATTGCTCTGACCTTGGCGGTTTTGAAAGTGGTTTTCTCGGCCACCCACGCCCCTCCCCGGCCGGACAATGCCACCACCACCTTCCTTGAGGTGGTGGCCGGCGATGGGAAGTCTTGGCCGGCCGGTGGTGGCCGAAAATAGGGGTTTAGACAAGAGGAAAAAGCTCCAAAAAATGGAGTTTTCAGCTCACACGATCTAGGGCCAATTGGCCTTAAATCTTGCAAGCAATAGATGTAGATCTATCCACTAGGGTAGAGGAGAAGAACCAGACCTTCTTGGAGCCCGACGACGATGGCGGCGGTGTTCGGCCATGACTTTTCCCTTCTCCGGCGAGCTTGCCCGATCTCTCCATTCTCCACCAAAACCTTCGATCCAATATATGATTTCGACTTCCATCCACCTTTTGAATCTAATGGTGGAGTTAGATTTGAGAATGGGGGGCTATATAGGGGGAATTTGAGAGGGGGGGGGGGGGAGGGATTTCGGCCATGGCCATTAATGGCTATTAAGCCTAATTTCGGCCATGGTGAAAACTCCCCATTTCAGCCCCCATGTGGGCTGGAAAAACTCCTAAAATTCTTGTAACATCCAGGGGAGATGAATCCTCATCAATTGGGAGAGCCTTTGGCCTCCCCTTGGCCATGAATGTCATTACTTCTCTCTTTCTCTCTCCTTCATTTTTGTGGAAATGAGATTTTCTCTCTCCTGGTCGAATTCTCTAAAATTGAATGTCAATTTTAGTAATTCTCAACCCCATTAGGTGGTGGACCACCTCAATCGAGTCTAGCCCAAGTGGATTGGGCTTGATTAGGTCAAAACATGTCATTTTGACCTAAGTTTATGGTGAAGTTGACTTTGGTCGATTTGACCATTTGGGTTGAACCCAATGGGTGTCTAGTGACCCATTGGCCTCCCCTACGGGTTAGGAAGGTCTAGGTAGGGTCAATTTGGCAAAGTAGAGGTCAATTGACCCACATTAGGGCAATTTGACCAAAATAGGGCTAGAGTTGACTTAAGTCAAATTGGCCAAATTGGTGGCCCCATGATAGGGGTTTTTAGTCCATTGGGTCCCTAATATCCTTATAAGGGTAAAGGAAATGTCAATTTGGCACGGTGGAGGTCAATTGACCCTAATTAGGCTACTTTGACCAATTTGGGGTTAGAGTTGACTTTAGCCAATTTGGCCTCTTTGGTTGACCCCAATGGGTCCTTGATGCTCTAAGGCACCCTCCAAAGCGTTAGGTATGCTATGGTGGTGTCAAAGGGTCAAGGTGAGGCCCTTAAGTCCAACCCTATGCTTGTTAACTGGAAATTGTTATTTGCAGACTACTGTGGTTTCCTTCTTCTTGGCTAAGGCCAAATGGTCTCTTCAAGCTTCCTAGGGTTTTGTCATGACCTAGTCATGACAAAACCACTCTAGGGGTCTAGTTGTTTGGGGGATGTTACAAGCTCATATGGTGTCTTAGTCAACTTGGCATGGGGAACTTTATTAAGAATGTGATTAGACGTGAGAGCGGCTTCACCCAGTAGGCCGCAGCAGGCATGCCAGCAGTCAACAACATGGAATTTAACATTTTTCTTAAAGTCCTATTTTTCCACTCAACAATACCGTTGGATTGGGGGGAATAAGGAGCAGTCGTTTCAGGGATGATGTCATTGCTGGCAAGGAAATCTCTGAACTCCCCGGAGACGTATTCTCCTTCTCTATCACTCCTTAGTCATTTGATTTTCATGTCAAGTTGATTCTCAACCCTAGTTTTGAATATACAGAATTTTTTAAAAGCTTCATCTTTGGATTTAAGTAGATAAATGTGACTGAATCTAGAGTAGTCGTCGATAAAAGTTATCAGATACTTCCGACCTCCACGTGTGATAAAACTTTTGTAGTCACATATGTCGGAGTGTACGTATTAATTCTAGCAAGTGTGTGCTCCTAGAAACCTGACTAAAAGGTGCTCTAGTTATCTTAGTTTGAGCACAGACTTCACATTTGTCAAATCTGGTTTTTGTGTCTAAGGGGATGTTGTGAGTTCTAGCTAGCATGAGTAGTTTTCTATAATTGACGTGTCCTAATCTTGCAAGTAAAATCTTAGGATCGATCAAATTAGAACTAACCTGATTTACTACCTCGTTTGCTAGACTCAACCTATACATTCTGTTGACGACATACACACAACCAAAGTAGTGTGAGTGAACCATCAGCGTTACTCGACCACCACTAATGTTAAATGACATCCCCGCATCGCATAACAAACTAATCGAAATTAAATTAGCAGATAATGATGATATAAATTTAACATTTTGCAAAGTAAGAGTTTTACCTGAGGAGAGCGTCAAGGTAGCATTGCCGACCTTCACCACGTCAGCAACTCCTCCATCAGCAACAGTAACAGTCTCTCGGACTGCAGTGACATCCTCCAGAAGAGCAGAATTGTTGCAGACGTAACATGTAGCACCTGAGTCTAGCCACCACTCGGTACTGGCCTGTCCGTTACCGACCATGGAACAAAGTCGATGGGCACAGTCTGATGGACCATATTGGCCCTGTTATCAGGCTTCGGCGTGTTATGATCTCCTCTCTTGGGCTGCTTGCACTCGGAAGCACAACGACCCCACTTGTTACAATTGTAGCACTTGCCTTTGAATTTCTTCATCTTCTTGCTCGTGTCCACAACTGCGGGTGCATTGGGTAACAATCTAGTCTTGTCGGGCTTAAACTTCCGCTTAGGATGCGTGACCATGTTGGCAGCAGAGGACTACTTGCTAATGGTCTCCCTAGCGTGTCTAGTCCTGTTCTCATCCTCAATGCAAATGAAGCGCTTGAGGTCTTTAAGACTGACCTGCGTTTTCTTCCGATACATCTCCGTTTTAAAGGAGTACTACGCCGACGGGTGTAAGACCCCTTTTTTTTTCAAAAACCCGGGTCTTATGCCCAGAACCGCCACTTTGCGGTGACACCAACACACGGGAAGGTTGCCACTATAAAGCGTCGATCCTACCGGCCATATCGATCACAGAAGAAGAAAAGTATAAACGAACAAAAAGAAGTTCAAGTCCACAATCACATGCTATATATAATAAATGTCCACATGGTATAACTGAAATAACAAAGTTACAATAATAAAGGGCTCATGCCCTGTACATCATGTCCTCACTACAAGATCACTCACTTAAGCTAATTAACTATTAATCACTCACTGATCCTGAATCCTGTGCTCCTGTACTAGGCTGGCCCGTCTCCTTCTGCACCGGCCTCTGGTGCTGCTGTGTCTCCTCGATCCCCAAAAATGATATGGTCCACCGACCGTTAGTAAAAAAGACTAAACCTTATGTTCCCCACCCCCAATGGCTCCTAGGCACCATATGGGAGGATGAAGCGGAGGACAGCAAGGGGTATAAAACAAAGCAGATGACGGCGGATCTTGTCTACAGGGAGTGTCTACAACTACACATGTGTATATAGATAATTGAAGCGGTAGTATAAATCATGGTAAAGAGCAATTAAAGAGCAGTAAATAAAGACTAGTATATAATATAAAAGTAACTATTGATTTATAGGAATGCCCATACAAACCTATAGACCAAGGGGTCGTTTAGCAAAGCCTATCGTATAAAGAGTCTAATAACCAATTTATACGATAGGGGTAGAGGTTGAAATGCAATGTTTATGCTATGACATGCAGAGTTATGCAGTTTATGCTATGTTCATACAAGTGCAACTCACACACTTCGACTCTATGCGCACAGACCTTTAGTTCCCCCTTTTTGGAGCTAGCAAGACTCTCAGGATACTCCCGTAATGGCAAACAGAAGCGGTGGGTTGGGTCTCGCCCACCTCTAGGTTGGTATTCACACTACATATCCTAGACCTATCGTACGCCTCAACGCTAATAACACAACAACGGAGCTACTGTGTACTCTTGCTGGCTGGACCGCCAGACTTTTATGGCTAAGTGCAAATTCTACACTTGCCGAGTCAACGTATTGACGTCGGTGTGAACGACCGTCCAATACCGAAGACCCACCACCTTCATGCACATGCAAACATGTTCTACTATATCCCGAGCCATAAACTCCCCGGGCTAACCTGCCCGTCATCATAACCTTCCAAGCATACGGCTCGCCGGACCAACCCGTCCGTACCAACAAGCATTACTGAGTCACAAGCTCACCGGACTAACTAGTCCGCAGCTTCAACCACCAAGCCTACCGCTCGTATAACCAAACCAACTAACCTCCCATAACTACGGGGTGTGGGTGTATGCGTTATTAAGTTAATCTTGTACATCAACTTATTCCTACAATTTATGGTTAATCTTGGACTTCCCGAGGATTACCCTGTAAGGGGCTCGATACGGTACTAGAAACTATAATGGGATGACACCCCAAAGTCCCCTTTCTCAAGACACTTAGTGTTGTTGGTATCTACCCATAAGATTACCCCTCCTAACACTTCTCTTGAATTACTCTACGTATTTTATGGCCTTCTAAGAGGAAAGACGATCTTTCGTTAGTCCTGGACACCACCTTACCCTTAACCGTCCAAGCACACTCTCATCTCATAAACTCCTTTTGGTGACCTTCAATCTCTTCAACCTGACCATGTACACCAACTACATGCCACTTCCACTTGGTAGGCCCCTAAATATCCAAATTTCACATTTTTACTATACGCAGACCAAACTAACTATATGAAGCTTATAAGTAGAGGTACTCCAAATATTCATCCAACTGACTCAAGATATTTACTGGAGGTCTATCATGATGTTTCAAAACTAAATCCAGAGAATCATATTTTCCTCTACATTTTAGCATTTATTTAAATTTCTCCAATATTTGCCAAGTATGAATATGAACATGAAGTGTAAGGTATTCTTATGATATGACTCTCATAAAATTAGGATAAATCTATCATGCCAAAATAACAGTAAATCTAGTGTGTCAGAATTTTACAATCAGGAATTATCCTCTAATTATAATATTGAATATTTAACCAAAATTGGAAATTAAAGAAGCAACCACCAACAATATTTGTCCAAAAATTATGGGAATATTACCAGACATTTATATTGATTAGAAAAGTTCTTGGGACAATTTTTAGAATTTATAAAGGCATATTAACCACTTAAATAAATATTCCAACGAAATCTCAATATGAGCATGTTGTGAAGTAGCCTACTGATAACAAACTCCAAAAATTATATAAAAATTTACAGAGATTCCTAGTGCTCTGAAATGTCCTATCACCAAGTTGCACATTTTTCCAGAGAGTTTTGGACCCTTAGTTATATTTCTTAAGATTAAGGTAAAATAAGTGCCTTGTAAATGAAGTACTGGTTAAATCATCTAATAACTTTCACAAAAAATATCAGAGGTCTATAATATGATTATAAAGACACTACCAAGATTTCATCTTCATCCAGAATCATCTATGCATGTAAATATCTCTTACAAGAAGTTTACCTAAAGGGGTTATGACCTAATTTAGGGGAAATAAGTTCTCCTAAAATCCTCTCAAAATTCCCTAGGGCATAAATACATCCCATGAACATATCTCCTAGGTTCCATGCCATTCTATAACTTTTGACCACATGTCCTTCACAAAGCTCTATATGTACCCCAAGGAGTAAGACTAGGGTTCTAAGGCATGCCCACCTCCACACCACCCCAAACCACTCATGGGGGTGTTTTGAGTGACCCTAAACCAGTGGCCAAGGTTTCACCATATGGTGAGGAGTTCTGACCACCATACCCCAAGATAAACACAATGCCCTAACTTTGACCCAATTTTACCTAACTTGGGTTGATAAATTACCCAACCAAATCAGTCCCAATTGGGCTGAGATTTTTACCAGGGTCAGGTGATAACCCTAAGAAGTACCCAAATTTAGAGGGCATTGGATGTCATTTGACCCAATAAATAATTAATATTTGATTTATGAAATTATTACAAAAACCTTAGAAAAAGGTTCTCCTAAAATTCTCATCTTTGGGTATGATGTGTGGGTAGGTGTAAATAGCCTAGGTTTTAAATTTCAAGGCCATACCATTTACCAATGGAAAGATATTCAAGAATTTATGACTGTCCTACCCTAGGGACTAGCCCTAGAAAAATGACTCCACAGGGGGCTATAGTGCCCCTATTGACCTGAAATAAATTTTCACTTAAACTAGACACCAAGGGCTACAACATTTATGTTGGGCACTTTTTCATTTGAGGGGTTCTAGTATTTTTAATAATTAAAATGGATTACTGCATGAAGTCTGACAAAATGTGTTGGAACAAGTCTCTGCGCTCGACGAAATCCGAACTGCGTTCGACGAACTTCCAATCTGCGTTCGACGAACTTCCAATCTGCGTTCGACGAATCTTCCAATTTACGTTCGACGAAATATGTTCTGCGTGCAACGAACGTCGTGCTTCAGTGCGCTCGACGAAATCTGATCTTCGTTCGACGAAATCTGTTCTGCGTTCGACGAACGCCGTGCTTGAGTGCGTTCGACGAAATCAGTTCTCCAGCCAGTTCAGCTGATCATCTCTCAGTTCGACGAATTAATTCAGTTCGACGAATTAATTCAGGTTCAGTTCGACGAACTCCAGAGTGTGTTCGACGAATGAATTCCGTTCGACGAACTCCGGATTTAGTTTGACAAACTCAACTATCAGTTCGACGAACTCGGCCTACAGCTCGACGAATTTCTTCTACTCAGATCGACAGATCTGACGGCTCAGTATTTTTAATAAACTAAACTATGCACAGCAAAATATGTGAATGAAATGTATATATCATAACTTTTAATATAAAGATCTTGCACAGATCTTGAAGCAGAACAGGCGACATTCGCTTGTCTTCTTCCTCTGGCCGAAAGCCAGGATTAACCGCACCTGGAGCTCCTTCATCCTTGTTTTCCCGGCCACCTAAGCGCCGCCCCGGCCGGCCAATGCCACCACCACCTTCGTTGAGGTGGTGGCTGGCGATTTGCAGTGGTTGGCCGGCCGGAGGTGGCCGGAATAGGGGTATGGAGGCGGAATTAAAGATAAAAAAACGGAGCTCTTGGCCTACCCGATTGGGGACCAATTAACCCTAATTCTTGCAGGCAACCTGATGGGATCTATCCACAGAGAGAGAGGAGAAGAACTAGACCTTTAATCGGGCTCGAGGGTGGTTGTTTCCCGGATTTGTCATGGTCGTCCCCTTCAAGTTGTGCTCCTTGCCGATCTCTTGATTCTCCACCAAATGCAACGATCTAGTACTCGATTTCAACTAATATCCCCCTTCTGAAGGTGATGGAATGGTCAATTTGAGGAGGGGCAGGCTTAATGGTGGAGTGCCATTAATGGCCATTTCGGTTTCACTTGAAACCTCTTGAATCCTCCACCGGATGGCATGGGAAAGGTTGTAAAACATCTTAGAATTTAATGGGGAGATGAATGGAGGGTGTGAGGAGATGAATGGGGGTCAATTTGCCTTGAATGCCATTAATTCACCTTGAATGGTCACTTTCTCTCTCTTCAAATTGGGGGAAACTCCCATTTTCTCTCTCCTAGTCACCCCCTCCAGAAATTGGATGACATTTCATGTAATTTCAGTGGTGAATAATCATTTGGGCCATTGAAATTGGGCTTAGCCCAAAGGGATTGAGCTTTGGGCTTAATTAACCCAAGTTGGGCAATATTGACCAAGTGTTGACTTTGGTCAAATTGGTGAAATTAATTAGGCCAAATGGGTCAATGTTGACTCATTGGCCTCTCTTAGTGACCAATGGAACTTGGGGAAAGTCAATTAGTCCAATTGAACCCTAATTGACCCTAAATATGATTGTTTGACTTATTTGAGGCTAGACTTGACTTTGGTCAATTTGGCCCCTATGATTGACCCCAATGGGTCCTAAATGCTCTAAGGGACCCCCCAAAGGGTTAGGTGTGACATGGTGGGGTCAAATGGTCAAGGTGAGGCCCTAAAGTCCAACTTTAAGCTTAGTAACTGGAAATTGCTATTTGCAGACCAAGGTGCTCTTCCCCTTCAAGCCTAAGGCCAAGTGATCTCTTCTAGCTTCCTAGGGTTTTGTCATGATCTAGTCATGACAAAACCACTCTAGGGGTCTAGTTGTTTGGGGGATGTTACAACGGGAGCTTGAAGATGATAGCTCCTGCAACAAAACCATCTGGCAGTGGGATGTTCTCACTGTTCAGCTTGTCCACCAGATTTTCAAAATCAGCGACCTGTGGTAGGATTTCTCTTTCCTCAGTGAAGGTGAAAGCCATAAACTTGTCCACGAGGTGCGTCTTGGACATGTTCTCCTCTTCCTTGAATTGTTCCTCCAGGCATCCCAGATTTCTTTGTCGGTCTTCAGTTTGTTGTACGTCTCAGCAAGCCTGTTGGAGTGGCAGTTCAACAGGTAGTCGCAACAGAAATCTTCATCTTCAACCCATTGGGCCTCGCCATCTGTCCCAAGAACGTCAGCACGTACAGACTGAACGGTGTAGAACACGTTCAGGTACTTCATGTCGAACTGCGTGTTTCGCTTCCATGCACAGAATTCAGAATTGGAGAATTTCTCCAATTTGATCATCGGAACAGGAGTAGTGCCCTTCGACATTATGTCTCTCTCCAAACAGTAGATTTTCACAAGCAAACAAGACCACAAGGAGAAAACTAGAGAGAGATCACCTGAGATTCGTAGAGACGAAGAAATCTTCGGATCCAATCCAGAACTTGACATGCTCCACTTCACTGGCCGAAGAATAGAGTCACGCTAGCACCAACGGCAAAGAATCAGAATATCCGAAAAAAAAGTCACCAGAAGAGAAGAACTGTCGGAATTCCGATATCGAAAAAAAAACTGCAATGGGCAGTTACTGCCTATCGATTGACGAATAGAACCTGCGTTGGTCTATTATGTTTTTATGCATAACTTCTCTCCATCTCAGATCATCTCATCGGTTGCAGTTCATTTCATTTCAATGGTTCCCACCTTTGATACTGTTAGTTACTTTCATGGCCTCAAGTCTCCATCCAACTAAGATCTCACACAAAGCATGCCTCTCAAATCTCAATTACTCCCTCATGTTGGTCTTACAAACAGCAAAATTGAATGATTTGAATCCACTCCCTAAGGATAAAAATAAATAGCCTAAATATACCTCCTCGGGCATAGCCGAAGCCTTCGAAGATGAAGAGTAGCCCAGCTACAGAGCCTCCCGGAAGCCTTCCAGCCAACAACCTCCAGCGTCGGTTCGCCGCCCGAGTCCAGACGACCGACTCCACCACAACTTTGCCGCCAGATTACGAAGATGAGAACGAAGGATCAGAGGAGGTCGTGGATCCAACCTGCATATATACGAGGTCGTCGAGGTCGCCGGTGAAAAAAGAGCTTTGCGCCGGAAACGCCGAAAGAGGAGAGCGTTGCGGGAGGGATTAGCGAGAGGAAAAAGGCTCGGGCGGCTAGGGTTCTGGATTTACTTTGAGGTGCGCCTAAGGAAGGTTTTTAGTGCTTGGGGAATATTAAAGATTAGGGTGTCAATAGCCATAATAGAAGTGCTTATAACATCACTCTAATAATATAAGTAAAATATTAAAATAAATTTAAATAGATTATATTATTTATTTACAGTATTTTTAAGTTAATTTTCATTTGACACACGAAAAACTGAAAAAGAGGATATAATTTGGTCCAAAAGAATAGGGCGTAGACTTTAAAATAAATTAAAAAAATAAAATAACTTTGTACTGGCCGGATCGTAATAAATTGCTAACCGGCTACCGCCGGCGGCTACAAAAATAAACCCCCGAAACACCACAACCCTTGAAAGAAAAAGTCAGGTCATCCCCGCCTCCCCGGCAACTCCGGGCCCACTCACTCCAACATAAACGGCGATGCTCAGCACGTAGGGGCCCGCAGCTTCGTCTCAAGCAATTCCTCCGTAAATAACTAAATATATAGTTTTTTAAAATTCATTTATTTCTCCGCGCAGTTCGCCGATCAAATCGGCCGCCCCCATCAACCTCAATCCAACGGCCACGATGCCTCTCAACGCGATCACGGCGCTGACGCAAGCAAGTCCCCGCGCGAACGTCGGCGCACGCTTTACCGGCGACTCTCCCGTACCCCCTCACATGCGCTCCCACGCGTCTGTCCCCAGCCGCCGCCTCGCCGACCGATCCCTTTTTTCATCTCCCTTTCCCCCTTTCCTTCTTTCGAAACCATCGCCCCTGCCGGCCGCCAACTGAAGAGATTATTAGGGTTAGGGTTTGCGAGAGAGACTGAGAGAGGAAGAGAGAGAGAGAGAGGGGGGAATATTTTGGATGGAGGGAAGAGATACGCCTCCGGCTAGGCCGCCGAATCCGGCGATGCCCTACCGGGAGGATTGCTGGAGCGAGGGGGAGACCTCGATGCTGGTTAATGCATGGGGGGATCGCTACCTCGAACTTAACCGCGGCAATCTCCGGCAGAAGCAGTGGCAGGAGGTTGCCGACTCTGTAAACGCCCGCCCCGGAGGCGGTCGGCGTCCCCCGCGCACAGACGTACAGTGCAAGAACCGGATCGACACCCTCAAGAAGAAATACAAGATCGAGAAGACCAAGATCTCCAATGGAGCCGTCGCTAGCCAGTGGCCCTTCTACTCCCACCTCGACATGCTCGTCGGCTCCTCCGTTCCGCCCAAAAAGCTAACCCCCTCGCACTCGCCGCCGCTCGGTCTGCCACTTCCCTCCCACCGCACGTCTCTGGCCCTCCCGTCAGCGGTTCGCTCAGTTGATCTCCCGCCACCCCGTCAGAAACGCTCAGCCCCCGCCGCCCTCCCGTTTGACGATTCTTTCATCAGGAAGAACTACTCAGCAGCCGCCGCGGCCGCTGCAGCGGCGGCAGATGTGGACTCAGGCTGGTCGTCGAGGTCCTCGCGCTCTAGCGTTGACAGGTCTAATAAGCCTAGGAGGTGGAGCAACCGGAGCACGAAGCGTGAGGTTGGTCAGGGCGACGGGATCCGGGATCTGGCGCGGGCGATTGAGCGGTTTGCTGAGATCTACGAGAAAGTGGAAGGCGACAAGCAGCGGCAGATGATCGAGTTGGAAAAGCAGAAGATGGATTTCATCAAGGGTCTGGAGTTCCAGCGCATGCAGATGTTTGTGGATACACAAGTCCAGCTTGAGAAAATCAAGCGCACCAGGCGCACCGATGCCGGTGAGATTGGACTTTCTACAGTTCTTCCTTTTCTATTGCAGCCTCCTGCGTTGAATGTGTAAAGATCGTTTCTTTCTTTTTCTTAGGATGTTTTTCTCTGATCTATGCTTTCAAGTCTTTCTATATCTATTTTTTTTATGTACTGCGTCTTTGGTGGTGATGTTTTTTTATTCATGATGAAGATTCAACTGAGCTTCTATTATTTTTTGTATTTCTTTTTTTTTTCAGTGGTTACTGCCTTTGGGTTCATGTGAAACTTGTTCTTTTAGATCTAAATATCGGGTTCCTTTGTTTTTGGCTTTAGGGTTCATGTGTTTTGTTGCAATATTATTGATTATTTGGTCAATTTTGTGCAAAAACTTTCTAATTGGAGGGTGCTTACCGGCAAAGTTTCAATTTTGTAATGTTTGGTTCAATATTATTAGAAGCTGTGGATGCTCTAATTTCTGCAGTTCTACCTATATTTAAATGCATCTGTAACGGGTTAGACCAAATAATAACCTGCAGTAGTGTGAAGGGCTTATAAATTGCTAATTGAATGGTGTCTCTTTTAATTCTAAGGCTTCATTTGGGGCGGCAGTGGCGGGCGGCGTTTGCGGCAAACGCCGCCGCAAGGCGGGTAAACAAACGCCCGGCGGTGGCGTTTGCCGCGTTTGCACCCGCCGCGCCATGAGAAACGGAGCAAAAAGCTCCGTTTCGATCCCCCGCCTCCGCCCTCCGGTTCGAAATCCAGGTTTGCACCCGCCGGGAGAAACGCTACCGCCGCGCCAAATAAAGCCTAAGGCCCCGCTTGGGGCGCCGGTGGTGAGGCTCCCTTTCTCATTTTACAGGCGTCTCAAACACTCTAATCTGCTTTGGTGATGGTCCGCCCAAAGGCCACAAACAGAGCTTATGGAACGTTTGGGGCCGTGTTTTTTGCTCTGGGGAGTTTGGACAAAAATGTTGCCGTTATAAAATATGTGTTTGACATGATAACGGTTATGACCACCATTAAGTACAAAAAACTAATTTAGAACATAAAAGTGGATGAAGCTCCGTAGGTGAGGTCGGGCGTTCACGAACGATGATTCATAACCACCGCGTTTACATCTGCCGCCGCCGTGCCAAACCAAGCCTAAAATCTCTGTTTTTTCTTTCCCTCTCTTCCCAATATCTCCTCTTGAGCATTCTTCTATCATAATCTCTTCATCTTCCCTTTCTCTCTCTTTCTCCAAGCTCTGCTCTCAGCATTTTTCTGTAGCAGTTCTTTCTATTCGGTTAATTATTCTTGTTACACTTTTATAACTTCACAATATCTCGAATCTAATATTGACACTTGTAGAATGTCTATTTAAAGATAGCAAACTTAAAATTTGAGTTTTTAAAATCACATTACATAACATTGTAGATATCTCTATCCAAACAATACTTACAGGTTTTAGGGGTGATTTGATATCTTTGTAGGGCTGCTAAATTTGTCGATTCTGCAACTTCATAGTAGAGGATTCCACATGCTTTAAGATTTGACATGCAAAATATGACTTTGTGCTTTCTTATCAGGAAGAAATCTGAATCTCTTCGGTAATAGACCAGTTATTGAGTGGACTGGACAATTGAGAAATAACAAATAAGTGTTTATGATGCCTTAATTGAGGTTTTGATAAATTGTTCTTTGGAAATTGAAACCAAACTCTATTACTTGATCATTTTTGTAGAACATTTGAGTTTGAAGGGTTTTTTGTTAGTAGGAAATTGTAATGAATTGGAAAATATCACGTTTATTTTGTTAGATTAATGTTTCCAGAACTGGTATGTTATAGTTTGTCTTCAGATTTTGTGTTGTAGTGTCAGCTTGACCATTTGTAGGACGATATTCTTACAATCTCTAACCAGCAGAAGAGAATTGGAATAAGACTAATGTTGATGATAACAAAGTCTTTTTGACCTTTAGATTTTTGTTATACTTAAATATTTGGTTCATTTACTCTAAATGAGTGAGAAATATATTTTTTATTATATATACTTATTAAGTTGTTGAGAAGGGGAGCCTTGGTGCACCGGTTGAGGTGTTGCCGTGTGACCGCGGTCACGGGTTCTAGTCCTGGAAGCAGTCTCTTGCAAAAATGTAGGGTAAGGTTTACATTTCACCCTTGTGGTGGTACTCTTCCTTGGACATTCACTGCGTGGGGATGCTTTGTGCACCGGGCTGCCCTTTTTTATACTTATTAAGTTTTTGGTTATATGGGTGTTTAACAATTATCAATCTACTTCATTAGAAGATAAATTGTTGCCTAGTTGTGTTTGGTTTAATCATTGAAGTATCTTGGATATATGATGTGAAGGAATGAGAAATTTTGATGAGGATATAATTTATATAATTAATGCTGGGTGATTAAAATTGAGTAGTGCCTAAGTATTACTACGCAATGAGAGAATATCATTGAGACTTAATGTTGGTCATTAAAAGAGCCGTATATTTGAGTGTGGTAGAAATAAGAAATGCTAAGATGAGTGTGCGGCAAAAGTTGTAACTATAAATAAATTAAGGAATGATTATGTTTGAGAAATAAGTGGAATATGGAAGATAAGATGATAGAAATAAGATTAGGTAATTTGGGCCATGCTGCTAGATGGACAATGCACAAAATTCGCGACTCAAGATAATTTCTATCAAATAAGTAGGGAGGAGAAATGATTAACTAAAGATTATTTGGATTTGAAAGTGATTTAACTTATTAAGTTTATAATGGAAAATGATACATAAAGCCAGCCTCAAATAGTTGGGATAAGGCAATTGATTGAATGATGATGGCGTGAATTCATTACTGCTGAATTGATTTAAGGCTCCGTTTGGGGTGGCGTTTTTCCTCCGGTGAGTTTGGACAAAAATGCCACCGTCATAGGATGTATGTTTGGTATGACAACTATTACGATACTTCTTCCGCCAACGCACATCAGATCCCAGGAGGAGCGCATATGGAAACCGCCGTAATTAATTAATATTAATTAAGTATTGTTTTAATATTTTATTGTCATGTTAGCCCCCTCCTCTCTATATAAGGAGGAGGTATGGGAGTGTTTGTTTATCTTTGAGATCTTAGGGTTTTGGCTCTCATTTTGAGAGAAGGCTCCTTGGAGGAACCAGCCTCTAAGAGTTGGCCGGAGCTTGCTCCGGATTGTATCCGTTCTTCATTAATTCAAGTATGGAAGCAGTATCGTAATAACAACAGTTATGACCACCACCCAAAAAGGAAAACTAGTTTAGAACGTAAAAGTAGATGAAGTTCCTTAGGTGAGGTCGGGCATTCACCAACGACGGCTCATAACCATCGCGTTCCTGAATGCCACCGCTGTGCCAAACAGTGAAACAGAGCCTTAAATTTGATAATAACGCTTATGAATGAGGCTGGTAACTGTTGCACCATCTATGTCATTGGATCATAAATATTGTTTTATTTTACATAGCAGACCCTAAAATAAGTTGCTTGGTTTTTCTGAGTTATCTGCCAAATTATGTCTAGTTTTGCTCCTAAAGCCTGTCTTTTTTTCATGGAAATGAAAGCTTTTCCAACTGCAGTTCTGAAGCCTTGACTCTCTTATGACTTTGTTTAATTTAAGCTCTTAACTTTACATTTGTCATCTGGTAGAAGAGTTTTGGTGGACCCTTTATTGACAGCTCTGTTCTATGTTTTTCTTTGGATGTTCTATGTATTTCAGCTTATAGAAATGATAGTTTCAGCTCTTTTTTTGTAGGGGACAAGAGCTTGTAGGGAGAGCCATAAGCTTGTTTTTCCACTCCATCAATCCAAAATTGAAGCTTTTTGTGTAGTTTTTGTTAATCTCAGTGGGGCTAATTATGTATTTCTCTGATTGTTAAAAAGGAAGACTGTTGGTATATTGTTAAAACATATGCATCAAATTTAAAATTAATTAATTGTAGGTGAAAGGGCTTGAGATCTATATTTAGTGCAGAAGGCTGCACTCGTTCCCTGATATGAGCTGATATTATCCACCTGTCTTCGCATGTGTAGGGTCTTTAGACTCTAATACATGGACTTCTTTTTTTAATTGTGCATAAGAGTGGGCGGTTAGATTTGTGCTATGTTCAGGATAGCGGTAGTGGTTCTGAACACAATTTTTGAATTTGAGTAGGTCCGCTCATGAAAGTTTGCTTCCCAAAAAGGTGTGTTAGGCCAAAACACCACTACAGTCACGCAGTATGGTCAAGCTTTAGCAGACGTGTACGCATTGACTTTGAGAAAGTAGAATTTTGGCCAAAAGAACTGTCATGAAAGTTCCAAACGTAGGTGAATCGCCACCATAGCTTTTACTAATACTGTTTCACACTATTGTTGTTCTAAATTAGAATCTATGCATTCAACCTAAAATTAGATGATTATAGATATAGAGGTGCATGATCATATATTAAGTGCAATACATATTTCTTCATAGAAATTAACACAGTCACCCGTTCTCTTAGACTTGTAGATACTTGTATCTAATGCTCTTTTTTCTTTTCTTTTATCCTGTTTTTGTTCCAGACATCTACTCGTAGCAAGATCCGGAGATGGAAGAAATCAAGCTAAACATTGCTTTCATGCCGAGTTCTGCGCGATCTGCACCTCCTGAATCCAAAATTTTGAAGGAAGCCGGGTTGGATTCCACGATGTGCAGCAGCAGCTAGCTAGCTAGTTCAGTGGCCTTGACAAAACTACTGCCATCCTTTAGACTAACAAAATGAGAAGATCCATGGATGCTTTTGTATAGCCTCTGGAGAAGGAATAATTTCTAATTTCTAGCTCTTTACTGTTTTATCATGATGATTAGGTGTACAAGGTATTATTCTGAAATAATCATTGAATTGTGAATTAATTGTGCTGATTTTGGGTATTGGAGCCTTCTCTTTTGAGCGCAGATCTTTGATGGCTCTAAAGTTAAGCATGGCCGTGTTGGATTGAGAATTGGTATTGAGACGAGCCGGTTTTGCTAGTTCAAGATCTGATAGAAATGTATATGCATGTGTATGAATACTTACACTTAATTTGTAGGCAAAATAATAAACTATCAATGTATGTGTACTTTTTATATTCCCTCCTTCAACTTTTAAAGGATAGAAGTAATTGCCCAAAAACTATCAAAAGTCATCAAATTTTGGGTCAGGTGTTAACCCTAGGTCAAACTTAGGTAAAAGTTAGCTTAAGCTTAACCCCAAAAGAATTAGGTCATAATAAATCTCATATTTGTGTTAATAGCCCCATTAGTCGATTAAAATTGACCAAAGGTAGGGTTCAATCATACTCCATATAGAATGCTCGAGATTAAGTTTGACCAAAGCTAGGGTTCAATCATACTCCACACACAAGTGCACGCACCACGCACGCACGCACAGTTCAATCATACTCCATATGGAATGCTCAAGTGTGAAATCACGAGATCGACCTACACACACATGGTTCAATCGTACTCCATATAGAATGGTCGATTGTGTAAACGTGATCCATCCGATCTTTACATGAAAGAGATGGGGGAAAAAGAGAGTGAGGGTGAGAGAGAAAGTTTTCCCTAGACTTTTACTCAAATAGCTAGAGCCTTTGAGATGGATGGGTGAGTGTATTTTTTTTTATTTTCATTTTTATCTCTAATTTAATATTCCAAAGTTTTTGTTTCATTTTAAAATTAGTTGCACGGGCAGAGCCCGTGCACACCCAAAATTTTCACTGGTGGGCGGAGCCCTTTTGCAACCAAGAGTAGTCAGGCATGTGTAATTAGCCACCTGATTGTCTTCCCTGCTTGAACTCAACCCATGTCGTCTCCCAAGTATCGTTTGTAAAATTGACTTACTGCAATATCGTTGGCCAAAAGGATTGCATCTCGGTAGAGAATCCACCCTCTAACCCAATCCTAGACCCGATTGTCGGAACTTTCGTCTTATAAGACTAATACATCACTACAAAGACATTCACAGTGTATATTAAATATTAACTTGCGAAAGTCAAACATCACAGATTACGAAGCATCACGATATCTATATCAAAATGAAAGCCCACAAAGGGGCTAATAAGGTCTTGATGGTTTAAACCATCATAGTCATAATACTACAAAATGATAAAATATGCCTCTCATCCTCCTCCCTCATGAAAGTACTCTGACATCCTCATAAATCGTGCAGGTTGGCTCAAGGAATGCATCCTACATGGGGCACCTCTATGCTCGTCCATCAACTCATGCTCCGTCAATAAGTGCATCGGGTTCTAAAATAGTAGCATATGAGTACGTTAGCCATAAGGATCAAGTAAATCCTAAGCTCTTCCCCAACCCCTAATGGGTACCAAAAAGAGTACCTACAAGAAGAGTAAGCACAATAGACGAAGCGTATATATGTACGAGCATCATCAAACAACTGAATAGAGTACGACTGTGTGATATGATGGGTATGCATGCTTGTCCCCATTATCACTCATATGATGCATCACGATCACTTTCCCCTATGTCGACATAAGGACCTGTTAAGCGAAGGAACTCACTTCCCAGGCCTCACCGTCGTGTCGAAACGGTGACAATGGGTCAGTCGCTCTCACTTCTAGGTTATGATTACATCCCACCTTCCTAGTCCTCCGTACCTCTATGAAGCAATATGTACTCTTGGTGGGATCACATCCTCACCTCATGCGAAGATCCTCTGAGCACATAACCAAAACAGGTGTGAGACTGACCTGTGTGGAAGGGGTTAGCTAGCCTCTGAGTCATCTTCAGTTCTTCACTAACAATACAATAGAGTTCATCGTCACATCTTCTCCCATAATGTATTTTTGGGGAAGCTCATGAACCCACCATATCGATAACCATGCACCCTCCCCATATTCCCATACACCCTCCCATATCCCCCCCTCCGCGCCGCCGGCCTCGTCCGTTCCCCCTCAGCGCCGCCGACCTAGCCCGTCGCCCACCTCCGCGCTGCCAGCCTCGCCCCTCGCCCACCTCCGCAACGACGGTCTCCCACGCCGTGCACCTCCGCGCCGCCGGTCTCGCGCGTTGCTCACCTCGCGTGTTGCTCCCCTCCGCGTCGCGGTCCTCTCCCATCGCTGACCTTGCGTGTCGCTCCCCTCCGCGTTGTGGTCCTCTCCCATCGCGCATCTCCGTCCGCCGACCTCGTCTGCCACCGCGCTCGTCACCCGCCTCCGCGCTCGTCGCCTGCCTCTGCGCTCGTCGCCTGCTGTCATGCTCCTTCGACGCTCGAAGATCTCCTGGAGCACTCGAAGACCTCCTTCGGAGTTTGAAAATCTCTCGAAGATTATTTGAAGTTCTTACTTAACTTTCAACGCTAAGCTCCGAAGGCGACTTGAAGATCTTACTTAGCTTCCAATGCTAAGCTCCGAAGGCGATTTAAAAGTTTACTTAGCTTCCAACGCTAAACTCCGAAGACGACTTGAAGATTTTACTTAGTTTCCAACGCTAAACTTTGATGGTGACTTGAGGATCTTACTTGATCTCCATCATCAAGCTCTGAAGATGACTCGACGACCTCATTCGGTGCTCGGCTCCGAGCTGAGAGCTCCAGTTGCTGTGTACGTCATCTCAACGACATCAAGTCCCGAGTCCAGAACCCCGATTGCTGCATTCAACATTCCAAATTGCTTCCTAGCACCCTCATCAGCACTCCACCACAAGGGACCTCTGCGGTCCAAAAGAATCATTGTAACGTCGAGAGATAACTCTAGTAACACTCCAAAAAATTGTGCATCTTGGTCGGCACCGATACGATCCAGTGTGCTTCCCCCCTTTTAGGGTTTTTCCACGTCAGAAGCCTTGCTGCCAACTTTTAGTCTTCCATATGGCTGTTTGCACGCTCGGCTCACTCTCGAGCTTAGATGGTTCAACTCGATCGATCCATAAGAGAATCAAGCGACCCGCAACACCATTAATAAAAATATAAAACATTTATAATGATATAATATCTAATACTAACAAATCTTCGTCAAATCCCAATCTTAATTGATAATTATTCTTGAATAAAAAAGCCAAAAACTCTAACCTTACTTTGATAAAAATAAACATGATTAATATAGAGCAATGTTATGTGCACACAGATAAATTTTATTTGCAGTCAAAATTTATACGTGCACTAAAAATAAAAAAAACGATAAATTATGGCCAATACCTCCAAGATGATTTCTTTAAGAAATTGGAGCTCTAATTGTCTATCGTGAAACCAAAATTTTCTTACTTTTCTTTGAACAAATGGATTCAAAGATAATTTCTATGCTATCATAATGAAAGTTCTAAGATAATTTAAACCATTTATGAACAAAATAGATTCTACAACTAAACAATAGTTATAGTTTGATAGTAAATGGTGGAAATTAACCATGTTCGAAAGGGGCTGCATGTTCTTCACCAGATGCAACAAAAGTAAAAAATCAACGAATAAATTACATAAAAAATAGTCATTCTAGAAAATAAAATTCAATGAATATCAACAAAGTAGGAGAAATCTACGCGGTCATTCGACATTACCACGACTGTGATCCCCTCCCCGCGGATGAGATCCGCACCGCCCGACCACAACATCGTCAAATGGCACAAGACGCCACCAGGCGGTGCCGCCCGCGCAACAGCGGCGGATCCGCCCCCCAAAGGGCAAAGGGCCATAAGTTAGGAGAGATTTTTAGGTATGTCTAGGGCAAGTGAACACGTGTATGATAATCCCCATGCTTGTCCAAACCTACTAACAAGTCAGCAAATACTTATTTAATTATTTTAACCCATCCAACCCGAACACGACCCTTTGCTGCTCGACGGAGAAGCCATGGCGTACGGCGAGCGGAACGACACTCCGCCGCCCGGAAAACCTGGAGATCCATAAATCGTCTGCTTGCTTTTCAGCATGCAGCACTGGTTCTTTAATTCCATTCCCTCAATTCCGATTCTAGTCATTGTTTTTTTCTTTCTTCTGGCTCAGAGGAAACCCTAGAATAATGCTGGGAAGCGCCGCTCCCACTCTTGCTGTTTTCCTGATTGCCGTCAGAACAGCCGCAGAATTCTACTTTTGGCTTCTTCATCACTCTGTGCCATCACGCCATTCTTCTGAGATTTCGTGTCTTCCCCCTACATTTCTTCCAGCTTCCACTGCTTTCTTTCTCCGCCCATCCACCAAATTCGTCCCGCTTCTTCTTTCCATTCTCTTGTTCATCTACCATGGAGATCTCATCCACGGAGTCTCCCAATAGATGCATGCATTTGGAAAAGTGGTTCTACATAGCGTGCTTCCGTGCAAGAAAAAGCCCCTACGATTCCTCTTCCTCTTCGTTTTAGCACAAACCCTAACTCTGCAGCAGTATTCTGTTCTCAGAATGGACGTCGGAGACGGAGGAGGCAATGTGCCGTCTCGGGGAAACCGTGATGGTGTTTTTAACCAAGCAAAGAGGAAGATGAAGACTCCTTCCCAACTAGAAGCGCTTGAGAAGGCTTATTCTGGTTGTAGACCCTTCGTTTAGTTTCTGTAAGTCAAAGTCACCATTTTTTTTGTTATTCTGAATTTAATTTGGCACTAGCAGTTTCCTCAACGCTATCGGAGCAAGAGAGGCAAAAGCTTGCACAATATACATCACTCTCTTCCCGGGAGATATCAATGTGGTTCGCCAACAAGAGATTTCAAGGTAAGCAGGCCATTTTCCTCAGTGAGATGAAAAGAAAGGATGTGCATCCACTCACAGTTCATTCACCGCCAAGTGGGAGTAGAGGTCCATCTGTGCCGGCAGCCTTCCATCAAATGGATTCCTCCAGAAATGAAGTATTTATTGGAGAGGGGTCTACTAATCTAAGTATTCAGTCCCAAGCCCTACAGGCGATACCTCAAAATCATACATCACAGTATGCATTGGACCCATTGATGCTAACTTATGTCGAGACGAAGTTGGGAGGGCCTTTAAGAGAGGATGGGCCTTTCGTAGGCATGGATTTTGATCCCCTGCCTCCTGGCGCGTTTGGGGCGCCATTTTGTATTGGCAATGGTATGCCATATTTTCTCTACAATTCGTATGCAGATTTAGATTAGCTTAGTTCATTTGTGATTGCCAAGGTTACATGGTCTTTTGTTACTGCTGATGACTGATACTCATATGCTAACATATTATTTTGGTTTTGTGTGTTACTTGCATAAGGTTAATATGACCTTTCAAGATCATAATTGTTGGTCTCTGAATTATCCATGGAGAAATGCAGACTAAAAATATTACTTGACAAGACGACATAACTTATTGGAGGTTCCCTTTTTAACCCAAAAATGCACACCAAAGAAACAACTATGCGATAGAGATAAAAAAAGAGAGAATCTAAGTGGATAAAGTGTTTTCCACTCTCAAAAAATCCGACATCTCTATTTTTAACAACCCCTTATACTGGCCTTATGACACTCACAAAAACTACTTGACATACAACAAGTAGTTAGTTCACAGTTTATCAAGCTGTGAAGCACTGACGGCCATTCTTATGCGAGGAGTTCGTTATCCACACTGACCTGTAACCACCATCCTCCTCAGTATTTGTAAAACCAACCCAAACGACAACTAGCTTCACAAATGAAGTGGATGTCACACCCCAACAATTCAATCTTGTTATTTAAGTACAAGAGAGGTGTAACAAATGAAATGCCTAACATGCTACCACAACTATTAATATGCTTGTCATCTAAACTGCTTAACTTACTGTTTCATTGACTAGTGGCTCATCATCAATAATGGCTATCCCATTGAACCTTGAAGAGTATGACAAATTATACTTACTGGACAAGTACTTAGAAGAATATCAGCGACACCCCTATATAAGCACAATGAAAAATGTATACCCAAAAATGGAAATTTCTCTATGAAAGAGTAGTAGCTCACCGACACTTGTATACTTGTCATCTATAAGCTCGAGACGTTGTCTCATCAACCAGTAGCTTATCATCTGTAATGGCCATCCAATTGACTAACCGTGGTGAGTATTGTACTTATTGGACAACTACTCGAAGGATGTCATTGACACCCCTAGAAAAAAAAGGGCAGCTCGGCGCACAAAGCATCCTCGCTCACGGGGATCCGGGGAAGGATCCCACCACAAGGGTGAAATGCAGGCAAACCTTACCCTGTATTTTTGCAAGAGGTTGCATTGACACCTCTAGAAGCGCAAGGAAGATGATATACCCATAAAAGGAAACTTCCTTATAAAAGATCAAAACTCAATGTTCTGAACAAGGAGATCGAGTGAAGTGGATGCGAAAAGCACCCTTGTTCTAGGTAGTAAGACATTTTGGGAATGCGAAGACTCTCCTCGCAGCAATATGTGTACCGACCACATGCATTTTGATGTTGCTAGATTCATTAAAGGTTGTGTATTGTGATGTAGATCAAGCCGTCCAATTTAAATTTGGGGCTTTACATGCTAATGAAGTGGATACTGCCACATGGATGTTCGTAATTACATCCATGTGGCAGTATCCATATTTTAAAGATGATCATTCTGATGGATTAGAAGCTATGTTGTCGAGGATGTGCCTAAGATTCACTAGAATCAAAGGGTTGCACCTTATAGTCTTGACGTGCGCCTTTTAACGCCTTTGGTGCATAAGAAGTGTGTTTTGGTGAGGTTTTTCTTTTACGGCTTCCTTTTCAAAAGAAAGAAATGTAATAGCTCAGTGATATTTGAATGATTTAGTGTTTATGAAATATAATCTAGCTTCGGGACTTCGATATTATGCAAGAGACCACAATGATCCTATTTCATAAGAGATATAAGTGATAACTAATGGATAGTTTCATCATCATAATTGATGAAAATCTGAAGATGAATTGATATTTTGCGATGGTTATTTAAAATGAGTCGCGGTTGTGCCTTGCCTTCATTAGATGGCACCACTCCGAGGTGCAATATTACTTTTCACACGCGGCCCTACAATAAGACAAAAGTTGTGAATTATACCATGGTTCATTTCTGTTGGGGATTCAACTCACATCACTAAAAAACTTGTGATGATAATCAGATAATGTCCTTACATCTAATTTGTGTTTAATTCCAACATGGCTCCATTTGATGTATGCACAGGATTTTGCCATGGAGTTTTTTCGACCTAGAAAATGGCCACAATGACCACAACTTGCCCGTGAACAAGGACAGATTTATTCAGCATATCTAATGAGAATACAGAGTTATAGGTACTATTAGAGAAGACAGAGGAGTTATACCTTTTTATGAACGTTGAGTTGAAGGAAGGTATGCAACTGGTGAATTTTCGTGGCTTATATCATTAAGTAATGATTAAATGACGAAGATGAAACTTGAAACCCATTCGATATGGATAGTTCAAAATTCTAAAATAAGTCTGCCATAACCCTAAACTAAAGTTTTCTGTTGAAACAAAGATCCACAATGGTCATTTTTTTTTAAACTGAAGTCGTTCTAACATGCAATACTCGTTGAAGAGGTGACATAAACATTGCCACCCTTGAATTGCTTGCTGCCTGGGCAAGAAGAAAAATATTTGAAAGAGGATGCTATTAGATGGAGCCATGGAGGGGCTTAACATCTATGATGTGAGACTATATTCTCAACATACCACTTGATGTGTAGGGTCTTAAACATGTGTTTTTTTTTAATTGGGTGACATGGGAGTGAGATGGTTGGTCTAATCTGCTATGATACCATATTGACACATAGAAATCATTCTCATTCCATCATTACTTTGCTTGTGTATTTCTTTAGTCATCTGCTAAGTGCCAAGCACTGAATCTACATGCTTCGATTAGGTTTTATAATGACGAATTTATAAGTGAAGAAGAGATTTCCAAATTGCCCCAGGAAGTTTGATTCCGGATATAAATTCCTTATTTTCCACACTCCTCTCAATGATAACTTAGAAATGCAAGCTTAAGAGCATGGATCTCGAATGGATTCTTATACAACCCCTTAGTGAGAATGTAACTTCATCAATTGTAACAATGTATGACACAAATTCTACCTTTGTCAATCTTCTCTTCAAAGATGTGTTTATCTACTTCAATATGTTTTGTTCTATCATGGAGAACATGGTTGTGAGAAATAAATATCGCAGCCTTGTTACCACAATAAAATTTCTCATGTGAATGGGTGAAATTCTTCAGTTCTTTAAATAATTTCTTTGTCTAGATGACATAAATTTCATGGGCAATGAACGGATGTCAACCTCAATTGTTATCTTAGTAACAATATTTTACTCTTGCTCCTATAAGTGACAAAATTGTCTCCAATAAATGCAGTAACAAACAGTGGGCCTTGCATCCATTATACTTCCTGCCCAATCAGCATGTGTCTAATGAGCATCAATTTACACGTGTCCATGGTTTTTAAAATTGATTCTCTCCCAGTTGCCATACTTTAAGATCCTGAAGACGACTTCAAAATGCTCTATTACCGGTGCGTGCATAAACTGACTCCCTACGCTTTTAACAAATGTTATACTAGTATGAGTGTAACAGATAATGAGTTTACCCACAAATCTTTGATTTTTTTCTTTATTTACCACTCCCTTGGGTTCGACATCTTGTTGTTTTGTAATTGAGCATTCTGGTTTCTCAAAGTGAGACGAAAATATACTTTCATTGATTAATAGACTCCTTCCTCTGGTCTTGCAAATTTCACACCAAGTCTTTAATATCAAATTCTCATGTAAGTGTATTCTTCTTCAATTTCCTATCGTCTTCATGACTTTGTCATCCCCCTGTAGACTTAAATAAAAATTTACATGTTCTTGGGTATTTGAAGTATGTCATGTAGTCAGCTTGACTTTTAATGCACATAAATCTTAACAAAATTTCTAAACTTCTTGAACTAAGCTCTAGATGATTGTTTTATGCCATACAATGATTTTCTTAATGTACATACCTTATTGGTCACAAGGTTCTTCTCACAACCAGGTGTAAGATCCATAAACAATTCTGTCGCCAGTTTCATTTAGGAAGACAGTCTTACCTTAAGTTGGTGTACATGTCAATTGAGATTAATTGTTAGAAAGAGCATATATATAGAGTTTATCTGTGCAACTGTGGTGGAAGTCTCTTGGTATTTAATTTCATAAGTTTGACTGTACCCCTTACCAAAATGTCTTGCCTCACACCTTGTCTATGTCTCCATTCCATAAGTTTGAATAAAACCCTCAACAAAAAGTCTTGCCTCATACCTTTTTTGTGTCTCCATGAGCTTTACACTTCATAATGAATATACATTTACATCCTAACAGTCTTGCCTCTTATTAGTTATGGGCCTCATTTCAAAATGAGAATGGCAACATATACACCTCTTTGTTGGCATGCTCATTTCAAAATGTGCATCTCTTTGTAATTTCTAATCCAGGCCCTAGGGCATCCTGCGTATATCTTGAAACATACATGTGTTATGGGCCTCGGCCGAGTTCTTATTATCCTTTTATTGATTGTCTTTTATGTCACATTTTAAGTAAGTCCAAGTGTTAAGATTTATCTACGATTATTTTGCTTATTTATGTTTATGCCCTTTGTAAGTCTATTTAAAAGACCCCTTGGGTCTTGAATGATATACAAGAAGTAAATCTCTTTTCCTTGTCCGTGTTATGAGATATTGGTGTCTCTCTCTCTCTCCGAGCACACCCCGCCTAGGCAGCCGTGGTTCTGGCTCCACGATATCCTCCGCCTCCGTCATCCTCCGGTGAGCCCATAACAACTTGGTATCAAAGCTTTCAGGACTCCTCTCTTCCACCTGATCTAGCCATATACCCACAAAAAACAATACCAACCGACAACAGAAAAAAGTCTAGAGCCGACTCCCATAGAATCAACTGCCCCAGATTATTTTGAACCCAACGCCCTCTCCTCCAGCTGGAACCACATGGTCGCCCCCCATATCAAGGCTTACAACTCCATAAGAGGGCCATACCTATTTTTTTGTCCATCATCTGCATTAATTTTGGGAGGAGTTTATTTATTATAATTAATAAATTACCCATGTGTTAATTGATTAATTACTAATATATACAACATGTGTGATTTCTCTGCTAATCTGATTTAATTTCGGGATCAGATAAGCTGTTAGGGGCTCTAATTTAATAATTGCTAGAGAGATAATTATGTAATCAAAAATCCGGATTTAATTATATATGATAATTTTATGGTTCTTTTAAAAATTATGCGGTGTAAGCAAGATGTTTCGAGTAATGTCACGCGATAATTTAACCATGGTTTTGCAAACGCATAAGGAGACTAACACTTGTCCGCTGTCAACAATATCATCCACATGCGTCACAATGAGAGAGAGCGACAATGGAGTTAACAAATTATCGACAAAGAGAACGCTGGTTAATGTGGGGCAAACAAGCTCTGAAAATATTAAACATTCACATGCATTCATGAATAGTGGACTAAGAGTAATCAAGATGTGAAATGAGGGAAGGTCATAACAACATCGTGTGCAACGACGAATACTAGCTGTGTAGGAGTGGATATTAGAGGCAAAGGCCTCTCACTCAGGGTCTGGACAGCTGTGGAGGGCTTTGATGGAGGGATCCCGGCTTGGTAAAAGCACAGTCGTGGACAGGAATGACTGGGGGACTAGTTGCTGACAGCCAGGGGAAGATTTATCGCCGGAGAATCCTGTGGAAAGGGGTTCCTGCGGCGGTTGCAGGGCAGAAACAAGTACCCTGCAATAGAAATGGCGGTAAACTGGGAGACGACCGGTTATGGACTCGTCGACGGCCCAGGGCAGGCGGAGATGTGACGCCGTCGAATAGGTATTATAATTATTTTATTTTATGTCATAAACGTGCGTATTAAAGCGATGGTACTATAATTGTTTTATTTTATGTGGTATTCCGAAATGAATGCTTGTAACAAAAGAAATAATACATACGTGATATCCGGGGATGTGTACGTGAGCCGAAACTAACTTAAAGAGGGCTTAATAGCTAACTTGGGCTGCGATTAGCAAAACACATGGGCTGCGATTAGCAAAACACATGGCTTTCACCGGCTAAAAGAACCGTGACTCACGCTCTTTAAGCGCGTGCGTGTCGGCAGGGGGCAAACAAATATCGCTTAAGGGAAGAAATCAAAACCCGATAATTCATTTCTTCTCCCAGTCCTCTGCGAGCCGTCGACGCCGTGCGGAAGCCGAACGCCGCTCCAAGCCCCCGAGAGCCCAAATCTACTTCGTTTTTCGTGATTTCTTCTCCTATCAAGAGGTAATCCCTTCCTCTTCACTCCTCTGTAGTCATATGTGAAATTTTGCATGGATTTGAAGTATCAAATATCTAGGGTTTGAGTTATTTAGGCCGTTTTCAATTCCTTTTCATGTCAAAAGTTTCTGAAAGGGATTTTTATGCGGTTATTGGTGTTAGTCCATGATTTCAAGTGATAGAAATGAAACCCTAGTTGTTAGTATGCGATTTCAGAAATTCTACGTATTTCTAATGTTGGAAAAGTGCTCCTCCTATGTTCTAGCCCTCATTTGGAGCAAAACCTCTTCCAAAGAATTTAGGGCAGCAATTTGTAGTTGGGATTTGATGTCTTTTTCTCCATGTAAAGTACAATTAGGCCTGAGGGTGATGTTCCCTCACTAATTTGGTGGAAAACCCTTATGTAAAATTAGGGCAGACAATATATGCACCTCAATTGACCTAATTAGGTCACCTCGACTGTAAAATAATTTAGATGACTCTGATTATAGGTGATGGCATCCCAAGGAGGCGGGAAACATAATGACGATGCTGGGAGGGATCCACGCAAAGGGAAAGCCACGGTGAGTTCTTACCTCCCTAATTTCAGTTGCTTAGTCATTATTATTATTAATCAACTACAATGATGCAACTTAGAAATGAATATGATTTAGAAGCAAGCAACACGAAAACTGAAATATACAATATATCAATGCAAAGCAAACTATAATGGGCTATGTTAAGGATGCACCCAACGAGTGGAGGTGGGGTGAATGTCCTCCCAATATGAAATGAAATGAAAAATAAACGTGCGAATATGACAAGACACGTAAATGATTTATATGTGTGCGAATATGAAAAGGCACACAGATAAATAAAGCGCGCTATATAAATACATGAAAGGAAGAACAATGTATCCTTAACAGTGCCCAATAAAGCAAACGAAATGTGATAGCATATCCAACATGTCAAAGGAATATGCAACGACATACGACATCAATTAAATCGTATGTAACTAGAAAAGGAAGATGAAAAGTAAAGTGAACGATCAATGATATGATAAAAAGTAAAGTGCACGATAAAGTGAAAAGTCAAGACGAAATAGAAATTAATGTTTGAAGATTTAACGCTGCACTATGAATTTATCATAAGAATAAAAATTAATAAAAAGGGGGGGGGGACAATACGAATTCGCTTAGTCATTTTGACTAATTAAATAATGTAACTAAACAGGTCAAGGAAGAAGCCACCCCAGCAACCAGTAATCCCCGTCCGCCATGTTCTCCTCGCCAACACAAGAAGTATTGTCTCTGGGTAGAAGTGTCTACCGCAGTTTTCAAGATCCTGGACGCTCATCGGGAGAGATGCAGAGACCCCGAGTGCCCTCATGAAGAATTCCAGTTTTACTTTATGTTGTTAGTAGTGTAGATATATATGTATATGGTAGTGATACTCTGAGGAGTTTTTGGGCTGAGTCAGCCTGTATATTATGCTACGCTTTTGTGATAAGCCCTTCTTTTGTATGTATATGTTGGGCTATCTTTGTACTTCATCAGTTTGTAATGAAATGAAATATTTTAATTATCCTGCATTTTCTTTTGGTACTCTAGCATGATATTTAATTCACTGAATGTTTCTACCTGACGCCTCTGATGTTTAAATGTTAAAAGATAATGAATATGTAAATTGTAGCGGTAGCCAAATAGTGGGGCCGTTACAGGAGACGAGGTCGCCTACGTCGGAGAAGTTCTCTAGTGGCGTAGTCGGGGTTAGAGAAACAGCCGTCGGGTGTCTCCATGTCGGAAGGAGGCTCCGACGAGATTTGTTGCGAGTATTTATTCAAGATCTTATTAGTCGGTCACACCAATAAGTCGTACGAACGATTGCGCAAGCGTGGTGCAAAACTAACAAACGCACGGGAAATAAATGACAAATTTGCGCGATGACATACACTACAAAATATTTAATAAAAATGCAATAAAACAAATAACGATGCAATTCAGGTTGCATTAGATAAGATATTCGGATCAATTATACTTATTTGAGATTTTTTTCCTGGTATGTACCTGAAGCCCAAGTTTAGTATTACGTTGATCCTCTTGTAGTATTTCTCCCCAGTTTAATTTCCATCATGCTCTCTACTTGAGGTATAAATAAATCATTCTCTTCATTGTTTAAGTAATTTTGTTCTTTGGTTTTTCTATCAGATTTACTTGTAATTTCAATGAGATTTAGAAGAGGTTTGGAGACGTTGTAAAAATGTTATTCATTATTATTTCCACTTTGAAATTGATTTACTATGAAATATGGTTGCTGTTAAATAAAAATAACATTACTGCTAATGTAATTTTTCTTCTTTGGTGGATCAAAATACTTATATAACCTTTCTTATGAAAGCAAGACAATTTTTTAATTTAGTGATGTGGGAGTGGGTCGTTGTGCCTAACATACTCTGATTCTATATTAACAATTTAACATATATGCACCTTTCGCCTCCTATCATTTCTTTGCCCATGTATTCCTTTAGTCGTCTTAGTGTTGAACATAGGCTGTACACACTTCAATTCGGTCACATAATGAGATATTTTTAAGATCAGACAAATTGCCTCCAAAAGTTTAATTCAAGATATAATTCCTCTGTTTTCCACTAACACTCTTATGGAGCAACAACCACTACTCTGGAATTGAGATTATTTATTAGATTTGTTGAAAGGAACGAAATACATCATCTGTTAAATAATACAACCATAGTCACATATGGGCTTTATTTTCTCATCTTCAACTTGATTCATTGGTCTCCTGAAAAGATGAATTTTAATTAGGTGATCAAGTTGACATGAAATTTAAGTGAATACAAACACTTGGCATTCCGAGTAGACTTTCTTATGCACCATTCCTAATTGGAGTTTGACTTTCTGGATACATCATTCCATTCATTCCTAATTGGAGTTTAACTTTTGGATACACCATTCCTAATCGGAGTTTGACTTTCTAGATACACCACTCCGAGTTGGAATTGTATGGAACATGATATTCTCCAACAATGGTCTTTTGTGCTAACTTAATATAGTTGACCCTTCTAAGTCACGCGGGTCATTGATTACTCCACACACAACCCGGGCGTCCACGAGTCAACAACATAAAGAATTATGGAAGGGAAACTAGTCGGCCAAAGGATGGACTCAACTAGTAGGAAGGTGACAACTACGACTCGATTATTGACAAAATTGGACGATCCAGCAAGTTGTCTAGTGTTAGGGCACGAGAATTTGAGAGGGGAGGGAGAGAGAGAGAGAGAGAGGAGAGAAAACTAAGAAGAAATTATGAGAGAGAATTCAAAATTTCTAAATGCTTCAAACATAACAAAATATAGGAGTCCTCCGACTTATATACTTGCCAGGCTACACATAGCGAAATCGAAATATAACGATGCTCAAAATAATTAGATACAACAATCCCACTCAATGGCTAGGTCGACATGTTGCGCACGTCGTGCTCTCGTCGTCGATACACTCGCCACACCGGCGGTCGCCCTTCACCCTCGTCGACCCCGTCAGCGTCTGTAACAATCCCACCCTCTGGGAAATTCGCTTTGTCCTCAAGGCAGAAGTCTGAGAACTGATGACACATATCCGCTCGATCCAACCATGTCGCCTCCGAGAGTGAGCGATCCTGACAAACCACTAAAACCTGCTCCACCGGCTGCTCTGCGCGGAGAATTGTGCGAGTGTCCGTAATGCGTTGGGGGAAGGAAAACCGATGGAATGACGCCGGAGGCCGGCGGGGGAAGTGCCTCCTCGATTGGGTGATCACCAATCACCCGTTTGAGCTGTGAGATATGGAACACTGGATGGATGCGGCTCTCCGGAGTTAGGCGGAGGTGGTACGCCTGAGTGCCCACCCGAGCTAGGATCTCAAAGGGCCCATAGAACTTGGCCGCCAACTTGGTGTGAGTCCGCGGGGTCACCATCACTAGGCGGTATGACCGGAGTTTGAGAAATACTTAATCACCCTCGGTGAACTGGACGTCGCGCCGATGGCAGTTTGCTGTGGCCACCATCTTATCTTGGGCACGCTGGAGGTGCTAGCGCAGCTGTCGGAGCATGGCATCACGGTCGCGGAGGAGGCTGTCCACGACGGTCACCGCGCATTCGCCCTGAACGGTTCGTGTGAGGACGGGGGGAGGTCTTCCATAAACTGCCTCAAACGGTGTTGTGCCGGCGCTGGAGTGGAAAGACGCGTTGAAGGAGTACTCAGCCCAGGATAGCCACTCGGCCCACACAAGCGGTGTTCATGTGAAGTTGCGTGCCCTGCATCATGAACAACGCCTGCCAGAAGGCACTTAAGAAAAGGGGGTCGTGGTCACTCACAATATAGCGAGGGATCCCGTGGAGGCAGACCACCCCGTCAATGAAAGCGGCGACCACGCCGGGCGTCGTGAACGGCTGTCAGAGCGGAATGAAATGAGCATACTTGGACAGGCGGCCCACGACCACCAGTATGCAGTCCCATGTCTTGGAGCGGGGAAGCCTGGAGATGAAGTCCATAGAGATGGCTTCCCAGATCTGAGTTGGAACGGGAAGCAGCTGGAGAAGGCCCCCAGGAAATGTAGCCTCGTACTTGGCGCGCTGACACGGTAGACATGCCGCGACGAAGCTCTTGAACCCCTTGGAACATTCCTGGCCAATACAAGTATACAACGAAGCGGCGAGGCGGCGATATGTCCTTAAGGTGCCCGTGTGTCCCCCTTCAGAGTCGCATGGAACTCGATGAGTAGGCTGGGAATCAGCTGAGAGGAAGCGGAAAGCACTAGCCGATCATGATAGTAAAGACAGTCCCCCACCAGACGGTACGATGTCCGGGCCGTGGCGTCCGCTCGCAGGGCCTCCACAATCGACTGTAGTGTGTGGTCTGCGGCCACTTCGCGCTGAAGAATGGTGGCGTCCTCCTAAAATGGTCGGGAAATGACAGCCAAAAGAGCAGTCTGCGGTTGGCGGGAGAGAGCGTCGGCCGCCCGCTTGGACGAACCCGCTCGAAACTCGATATCTAAGTCATAGCCCAAGAGCTTGGCAACCCAAATCTGTTGTGCAGGGGTCGCAATTTTCTGGTGGAGGAGATAACGCAGGCTACGGTGATCTGTCCGGACTGTGATGTGGCGACCAAGCAGGTAGGGCCGCCAATGCTGTTCTGCTAGAACCAGGGCCATCAACTCAGACTCATATTCGGAGCGGGGGCGTGCGGTGACGACAAACATACGACTGAAATAGGCAATGAGTTGTCCCGCTTGCATCAAAACCGCACCGACATCGTAGCCCGATGCATTGCACTCAACCACGAATGGTTGTGAAAAATCTGACATAACTAACACGGGGGCGGTGCTCTGGGCCTGCTGAAGAGTCTAAAATGCTGCGGCCGCCGCTGGTGTCCACTGAAAACTGTCGGTTTCTGACATTTTCAATAAGCTGGAGAGAGGTTTGACAATCTTGCCATAGTCCCGGATGAACCGATTATAGTACCCCGTGAGACCTAAGAATCCCCGATCGCCGTGGAGTGATCGGAGTGTGGGCCACTAATGGACGCCCCGAACCTTGTCCGGATCCATAGCTACGTCGTTTGCGGAGATGGTGTGCCCCAAGTAACTAATCTCTGTCCGACCAAAGACGCGTTTCTTGGGGTTCACTCAGAAGGAGTGCTCCAGGAGGGTGGTGAGAGTTGCCTGAATATGATCCAGGTGATCCTGCCAAGATGAGCTGTAAACGAGAATATCATCGAAGAAAACTAATATATGCCTGCGCAGGATTGGACGGAACAAATCACTCATGGTGACTTGAGTGTTCGTCAAGCTAAAATGCATGACTAGGAACTCATAATGGCCACCATGTGTGCAGAATGCTGTTTTGGGAAAATCCTCCTCACGGACCCGTATTTGATGGTAGCTGGCACGTAAATCCAACTTGGAGAAGTAGACCGCCCCCCGTAACTCGTCCAAGAGCTCCTGAATGACCGGAATGATATACTTATCTGGAATGGTGACTTTATTGAGTTCCCGGTAGTCCACGCAAAAATGTCAGCTACCGTCCTTCTTGCGGACCAGGAGGACAGAGCTCGTGAAGGGACTAGTGCTGGGGCGAATGATGCTGACCGCGAGCATGTCAGCCACCAGAGTCTCGATCTCGCCCTTCTGAGCGTGGCCGTAGCGGTGCGATCGAACAAAGATGGAGGAAACACCCCCTTGCAGGGGAATGCAGTGATCCGTCGGCCTGGCTGGGGGAAAACAGATCTGGTCGGCGAAGATGTCTAAAAAGAGGTCCAAAATATCATGTAGGGCCGGTGCGGTCGGAGAGCGTCGGGCGGTCTGCTCCTCTATGTGCCACAGGGAGGCTGCCCAATCCACGTCGGTGGATTTCTGAAGGGATCGTAAGGAGATAGACTGACGAAGTAGGGCCGAGTTGCCCTCCAGCAAGCAGGGCATCCCCCCACGGGAGAAGCGCATTGTCATGCGGTCCCAGTTGACGCTGACGTCTCCCAGCGTGCAGAGCCAAGCCACCCCGAGAATCACATCCACTCCGCCTAGAGAAAAGGCTTAGAAGTCTGCCTGAAAGGGGTTGTGACCGAGGGTGAGAGTGAGGATCGCGCACAAGCCACCCCCGCCTGCCGCCGACCATCTCCTAAGCAGACCGAGAAGCGATCGACGACCTGCACTGGCAGCGCTAGACGATCCACCAGGTACTGCGAAATAAAGTTGTGGCTCGCTCCGCTATCAATCATCACCACCACCGAGGTCCTAAGAAGCGTCCCCCGGAGCTTCATCGTCTGTGGGCCCGAGAAGCCGTCGACGGTAAACAGTGGAAGGTCCAAACGATGAAAGGTGGCGGCTGGGGGTCCTCGGTCGCAGTATCCAACTCATGGGCCTCGAAATCGGCGAGTGTCACCTCAGGTTCCTCCTCTCCAATGAGGACTCAGAGAGCTTTTAGCGGGCACTCGTGCGTAGGGGAGCAGGGTTGCTTGCAGCGGAAGCACAATCCTTTGGCACGAAGATCATGGTACTCCAGATTGGAGAGACAAGGGTGGGCCGTAAGCCTAGGAGGCCGTGGTGGTGGTGCAGCCCGACCGGGGGGGGGGGTGGGTGGCTCCAGCTGGGGTGGACAGAAGGCCGTTGTTGGTCGGTTGACCGGCCACGCCGGGGGCAAGGGGGCGGTTTGCCAATGTCTAGTGGCTGAGTCTGGAATTTTGCTTCAACCAAGCGGGCGAGATCCATGGCCTCCGCAATCGACGACGGATGGTGGGTGCGGATACGAGCACGGATGTGTGGAAGGAGTCCATGCATGAAGAAGCTGAGGTAGTGGTCCGACGGAAGTCCCGACACATGCGTCACGAGGGCGATAAATTCATCGATGTACTCGTCAAGGGAACCTGTTTGGCGGACGCCGCAAAGGCGCTCCACCGCAGAGCCTGAGTAACGGGTGTCGTAACGACAGATGAGCTCCTGCTGTAGGCCCGACCAAGACATGGTCAGGTTGGATTGCCGGAGCCAGCGTACTCAGTGGAGGGCAGACCCCACCATGTCGATCAATGCCGTGTTAACCTTCTGTGGCTCGGTGATCTGCTGAATCTCAAATAACTGCTCGGCCCGGGCAATGCACCCCATGGGATCGGTGCCGGTGAAGGAGGGAACATCAATGAAGCGGGAGCTCGGTGAGACAACCCCGGGTAAGGGGGCTGTTGGCTGGAGGGTTTTTTTTGGGGGTGGGGGGGGGGGTGGGGTGGGGTGGGGGGTGGGGGGGACGACGAATTCGTCGCGGATGTTGCGGAGGTGGTAGGCCGACCGACCAAGATGGAGTCAATATTAGCGTCCATGCAGAGCATGAGGGCCTGCAATGACGCTATCGAGCCGTCGTGGTCCTCCAAACGACGAAGGACGGCGGGATCTGTAGGTGGGGGCGGCAGTGTGGCGTCCGGGGTGACCATCGATCGCAGTGTGGGGGCATGCCCCGACTGGAAGAGGGAGGGGAAACCGGGAGACGAGGAGATGCACGGGGCGGAGAGGCGAGATCGTATCAGCCGGCGCTGCGAGCCTGCATGACGCGCGAGCGAGCGGCGGACTCAGGTGCGGACGAGCGCGATGGCGTCTTAGGCGCTGGAGCTTCGAGCGGCGGAGACCGCGGCCGGAAGGGGGCATGTCAGACCAAGTTGTTAGGGCATGAGAATTTGAGAGGGGAGAGAGAGGAGAGAAAACTAAGAAGAAATTAGGAGAGAGAATTCAGAATTTTCAAATGCTTCAAACTTAACAAAATATAGGAGTCCTCCAGGCTCCAGCTTATATACTTGCCGGGCTACACATAGCGAAACCAAAATATAACGATGCTCAAAATAATCGGATACAACAATCCCACTCAATGTCTAGGTTGGCACGTTGTGCGCGCCGTGCTCTCGTCGTCGATACACTCGCCACACCGGCGGTCGCCTTTCGCCCTCGTCGACCCCGTCGATGTCCGAAACATCTAGATTGAAGAGTATGGTCCAAGTTTTTTTGTTCTCTGAGCTAAATAAAAGACAATGTTGTTAGAAATAATGGAGGATATCATTAACGAATCATTGATACCCACTTAGATTCCCGTCAAGAATATCTAGAGGCTAACTTTTTTATTTTATTTTTGATCCTCATAATATGTGCTTGAAAGATTTTTTTGCGTATGATCGTTGATTGTAATAGCACACGAGGGAAGAAAAATACGTATTATACAAATGTTAATGGAGAATTTGGGTATGAAGAAAGAAATGAAGAAGGAAGAACCATTCTAGGCTTTGCTATATTAAATGAGCTAATTGTGACAAATTCGTTCTACATGAAGAGGGAAGAACACTTAATTACGTTCAAGAACGGACAAAATAAATCACAAATTGACTATTTTATGACTCGCAAAATGGATACAAAGATTTGTACGGATTGCAAAGTCATACCAGGAGAAAGTTTGACAACACAACATATACTAGTGTTGGATGTGCAAATTATATATAGTAACTTTAAGAGAAAGACAAAAGTGTTGCAAAAAATTCGGTGGTGGAACTTGAAGAAGGAAAATCAGGTTGCTTTCAAGGCATCGGTTATATATATACTAGTTGATGATCCTTATGTTGATCCTAGTGTCACATGATAATTTATGTCTTCTCATTTAAGGATTAATGGAAAAAACGTACTTGGAGAGTCAAAAGGTCGTGTGCCCTCATAAAAAGAATCTTGGTGATGGAAAAAGGAAGTTCAAGACAAAGTGAGGACAAAGATGGTCAGCTACAAAATATTATATGCTTGTAGGAATTATGAAAACTTGACAAAGTATAAAGTCGCCAAGAAAGAAACTAAAAATGCAGTAAGTAAAGCAAGAAGTCAAGCTTATGAAGAATTTTACAAACGACTAGATACCAAAGATGGAGAGCGTGATGTATATAAAATTACTCGAGCTAGAGAGAGGAAGACAAGAAATTTAAGCCAAGTTAAATGCATAAAAGATGAAACAGATACGGTTTTGACGGATGATGTGGCTATTAAGGAGAGATAAAAAGATACTTTTATCAACTCTAAAATGAAGGAAAAGACAATGAACTGAACTTGGGAGAGTTAAGTAAATCGGAGGAGTATAGAAACATAACTTTTTATCGTAAAATTCAAACATCAGAGATAGATGACACGCTCTCGAGAAGATGAAAAATGGAAAGACGGTTGGACCAGACGATATACCTATTGAAGTATGAAAATGCTTAGGGAGGGAAGGAATTTTATGGCTCACAAGTTGTTTCAATAAGATACTGAAGACAAAGAGCATGCCAGACCAGTGGAGAGAGTATTTTGGTACCTTTGTATAAGAACAAAGGAGATATACAAAATTGTGTCAATTATAGGGGAATTAAATTAATGAGTCATACTATGAAACTATGAGAACGAGTAGTAGAGAGAAGAGTTAGACGAGAGACTAGCATCTCAGAGAATCAATTTGGATTCATGTCAGGGAGGTCAACCATGGAAGCTATACATCTCTTGAGAAGACTCATTGACAATTATTGGGAAAGACAAAAAGATTTGCATATGCTGTTTATCGATCTGGAGAAGGCTTATGATAGGTTTCCAAGAGAGGTCTTGTGGAGAGTCTTAGAAAAGAAAGGTGTAAATGTATCATACATTGACGTAATCAAAGATATGTATACAAATTTAGTGACCAGGGTGAGGACGTCTGGAGGATTAACACAGGAATTCCCTATCGCTGTTGGCGTACATCAAGGGTCAGCTTTAAGCCCTTATCTCTTTACCCTTATCTTAGATGAGCTCACCGGACATATCCCACAAGCAATACCTTGGTGTTTATTATTTGCGGGTGATATTGTTTTGGTCGATGAGACGCGTGAGGGTGTAAACGCGAAACTTGAATCTTGGCGAGACACTTTAAAAAAGAAGGGTTTTAGGTTGAGTAGGGCAAAGACGGAGTATATAGAGCTTAGATTTAGTAGTGCATGAAGGTCGGATGACTCCATTAAATTGGGCGACCAAGATATTTCCCGCAGTGAGTGCTTTAAATATTTGGGATCGATAATTCAAAATGATGGAGGTGTAGATAAAGATGTGATACATAGAATCCAAGCAGGTTGGTTGAACTGGAGAGGCGCGTCTGGGATCTTATGTGCTGCAATTAGACCAACAATGCTCTACGGTTCTGAGTGCTGGACAGTGAATGTTGTACATGAGCAAAAAATGGGAGTTGCGGAGATGAGAATGCTTAGGTGGATGTGTGGTCACATGAGACTGGATAAAATTAGGAATGAATGTATCAGGGATAAGACGGGAGTAGCGCCAATTGTAGAGAAGATGCGAGAAGCTCATTTAAGATGGTTCATACATGTACATAGGAGACCATTAGAGGCACCTGTTAGGCGTTGTGAGAGTTTAGTCACTAGACATGTTAAACGGGGGAGGGGTAGACCAAAAAAGACTTGGAATGAAATTATAAGGAAAGACATGATGTACTTAGGCATTAGTGAGACTATGATTAAACATAGGGCGCAATGGCGACAGAGGATCCATATAGCCGACCCCACTATGGTGGGATAAAGGCTTGAGTGTTGTTGTTGTTGATCATTGATTGTAATAACTTCCTTAATTGTTGTCGGCCAACTTTCCTAAATATGGGCTAGTCATGATTAAGTTTATTGGAGTCTGCTTGGGAAAAATCTCTAACAACTATCTTTAAGAATTTATAGAACTCTTTTATTCCGTCCAATTATTTTTTTGTTTATTTTGTTAACTCCTTAAACTTGGGCAACAAGTAGTTTTATATCAGTTTGGTATCTTAGTGTCAAGATTCGGGATCCTTGGTACATGTTCTTTATGGAAAGTGATTACATACATACATGCAAACCTCTTTTCCATTTTCCAATCCCAAAAGGGCAGCCCGGTGCACAAAGCATCCCCGCGCAGCTAAGGTCTAGGGAATGGTTCCACATTTTGCAAGAGGCTGCTTCCAGGACTCGAATCTGACCTGAAATGCATCATGAAATAAAGTAAAGACAACTACTTCAAATGCATCATGAATTTTGAAGCAACATAAAAAGCCACGACCAGTCGACCATGGAGAGTAGAGAAATCCTCGCTTCTTTCTTACTAACTTATATTCAACTTCATGCATGAGACTTCCACATTTAAAATCGGGCTTGACCTTCAAAATAATGCAGGAGCTTTCCCCTTATTTGATTAATAATACAAATGCAAAATTGTACACGAGACTTTCACCCTTTTTGGTAAAAGAAATGATCTTGCCAACTACGTGGTAGTTACTTGTCCAGTGCCCTCAAAGGAAAGAACTATCATTGAGATACCACTATGGCTGCATGACCCACCCTTTAAACAATGTTGAAAGTTAGACTTTAGTGATCCGGTAGTCAAGCGGAATATTGTTGCTCAACGAATAAAAAAATACTTTACAAATGTCGGGCTTAGTATTCAAGGATATTTGAAGCGATAAGTGAGCCTGGTTTGGAACATTCAAGGATATTTGATTTGGCATGACATCATAGTATTTAGCAATTATTTTCCTAACATACAATGATCTGGAGAATGCACCATTTATATATCCTAGGCGAAGCAGATAATGATCAAATGCATTTAAGCAATAAGCTACCTCAGGATGAATGTTCTCTTATTTTGATTTTTTAAGAATCTTTGGTTGCACAATTGAGTCAGATAAATTCTCTGCCGCTGTGAGGATTGACTGCCAAAAGTATTTACACATCTAAGATTAACTTTAGTGAACCAATTTTAATTCACGTGTCAAGCGTAAGTGTATTGATTTATCCAATATGGCATCCTTCAGTAAGTGTATTGATTTAAACAATATGGCATCCTTCCTAGCTGATCATGTACTCTCCCTCTATTTTCTTTTGTTCATTCACAACGAGATAAAATTGATTACGAACTCTCCATCAATTTTTATTGTTCAATTGCTAGACAATATGAAATAGTTTGTCTTTTAATGATGTAGAACAAATATCCGCCAATTACTTGGAGCAATGGGATCGCCAAAAGCGTGGCAAATTTGCCCATGCAAAATGATGTCGCCTTGTTCGCTTTATTTCTCGTGTTTTCATGTCTCTTTTATTTTTCGCTGTTTAGTGTTTTCAAGTTGTTTCGTCTTGTATTGGGCGTGTTTGGCCGACCTGTGGGGTTCGTCGTTCTCTCTCCCGGTGCTTCCAAATTAGTAGTGCTTCGATCTTCCTCCTCTCCTTGATGGATTCCATGATTTCGTTCTTGGACGCGGTTCCAGTTCGAGAGCTCGCCATTTTGCCTGCATTATTTAGTTAGGAGTTAATTAGAATTTTTATTTATGTAATTAATATTTTATTTACGTTGGATATTTTAGCACTTAGGCAGATTGTGTGGACTATTTTGTAAATGTATTTCTGCGAATTGTATTTGAAGAACTCTTAGGGTTCGGAATAAAAAAGCAAAGTTTGAGTCTTCTTAACCATAAGAAATTTCAACGGATTTCTCCTTCACGAGCTACCCCGCCTTAGAAAGTAGACTAGACAAGTTTCCAATGTATCCCCATTGATCTCTTCACCACTCCATCTAAGGTTTCACTATCCTGTCACGATCTTCCTATTGTAACAATTGGTATTAATTCCCTCCCGGCTCTCTCATCCACTCCACACAACAACTGAGCTTCTTTTGCGATGTACCTTCTTTTGAAACCGTTGACAAAATGCACATAACCCGCTTTCAAAGCCATCAACGGTCATTGCTATTTGGAACCTCCAAATCTATTTCACACGAGTCTTGCACGATCGACGAGTACTCGGAAATGAATACCATAACAAAAACGTCGATATCTTCCTTAGACCCTGCTCATGGTCTTTTTGATCTCTTCCTCTCAAGTCATAATCATCGATCTGCATTACAGATCGATACCCTCTCAACCCTGATCTGAGATCTTTTTTCTGCACCTTAACCAAACCCATTTTTTCTTACACTCGATGATTCCAGGGAACAAGTATCTTTCATATGCAACACAATCACTACATAATTCTTCCCTATCAGAAACATGCATCCCTGCCGACCTATATCACCTATGTAACAACTATGATACTCGATGCATCCTTTATCCCGCAACCAGACTGTCTGCCTGAATAGAACTACTGGCACTCCTTTTGACCCAACCATAAATATGTCATCACCTCCTTCCTTCATGATCACCAACCCAACCACCATTAGGGACTTCACCTTGCATTGCCCAGTTTTTGGAAATGTTAGAGAAGTACATAGTTGTTTTGACAGCTATCTGCGTGAATTCATTAGCTGAGGAGCAACATCGGGAGGACAGAGCACAACAATACCCCTCGTCTCCAATATTTACGATCTCATCGCCACATCATAGGAGACCGTCAATGAACTAATGCATAACCAGACCGACAATGAGATGGGCATCCAACCGTCCCTATGCATTCTGAAGTCTCACCCAACGAGCACGTCAACACTGTCATGAACATCAGATAAATAACAAACCTCATTGTCTTCAAAATTTAGTCATATCGCCTTTGCTGCCTATAGATCGGTCGGTCTATGCAATTTTTGTCCAACGGGCCCCTATTATGCCATTGATTTCATGCTACCATCGTCATATTCCGATACCTCCAGCTTTAGTTCCACCATGACAAATCTCTTGCACTAGTTCTTGAGGCGACACCCTTCTAGAAAACACTCCTCACATATACAAACACATTCCTCGCCAAACGACAGATATGAACTAGGATTTTTACAGTTCGACGACGCCTTAATGTCATAGCATCTCTATTGTCAACATGCATATAACTCGCCTTTGAATCCATCTACTTAGTCAGATTGCAATTTGGAACCTCCAGATCTCTATGATTATAGTCTCTGTCGCTTTCCAATCTATTCCGCATGATTCTTTCACGATTAACGAGCTTGTGAACGGAAACCACATCAAAACAATGATATCTTCCTTAGACCCTACTCCTAATCCTTTTGATCTCTTCCTCTCAAGCCTTAATCACCGATACGTACCGCAGAGCGATGCCCTCACAACCTTGATCTGAGTTCTGTCTTCTACACCTCTAACCAAACCCATGCTTTTCTTGCACTCCTAGATTATCAAGGAACAACGAGCTTTCACACAACACAATCATTGCATAATTTTTCCCAGTCAGAAACATGCATCCCTCCCGACCTTTATCGCCTACACAACAACTATGATTCTCGATGCATCCTTTCTCGTTCGACTAGACCGCCTGCATGAATAGAACAACTGACACTCCTTTTTGCCCCAACCAGAAATAGCTCATCACCTTCTTCCTAGATGATCACCAACCCAACCACCATTAGAGATTTCATCTTGCATTGCCTACAATTGTTAGAAATGTTAGAGAGGTACACAATCGTTTTGGCAGTTGCCATTGCTTGAGATCAGTGACTGTGGAGCAACATCGGGAGGCTGAAGCACAACAAGTATCCCTCATCGCCCTCATCACCAATATTTACAGTCTCATCGCTCTTTTGTAGGAGACCGTTAATGAACTAACCCATGAGCAAACCGATAATGAGAAAGGCATCCAACCATGCCTTATGCATTCCGAAGTCTCACCCAGCGAGCACATCGACATTGCCCTGAACAACTTGGATAAATAGCAAACTTCATCACCATTCAAAATTTTGTCATCCTGCCCATTGCTGCCTATAGATCGATTCGTCTCTACTATTTTTATCCACTGGGCCCCTATAATGCCATTGATTTCATGCTACAATCGTCATATTCCAATACCTCCTGAATGAGTTCCTCCATGATAAATCTCTTGCACTAGTTCTTGAGGCGACACCCTTCTGCAAAACACTCCTACCCATATATTCAAACACATTCCTCGCCGAACTACCCATATATTCACAGAGCCACTACTCGCTCATTCGCCAACTGGGCGCTCCTTCCACTGCATAAGCCACGAAGCCCTCTTAACAGATCGAGCTTCCCTTCAGAAGATATTTCCGACCGACAATTCACGACCACACACCCGATCTAAATTGACGAGTCATAACAGTCTAGCGACCATGGATGAGGGTTGTCTTACCCTCTCTCAGGTTATGGAGTTAATCCAAAACATGATGACTGACCAAGCAGCCTAGTCGTCCCAACAACAAAAGCCTACAATGTCGCCTCATTTGAGGCCCGTGCAAACCCGCATTGAGGACATGCATCCACTACCACAACACATTGCAAGCTCCAATTAGGGAGGCATGCATTACACTGTGCATCCCGAACCCCATGGAAGTCGGTCCACGGAAGGCCTTATGCTGCAGTGCGTGAAGATTTATTTTCCTTTATTTGACTGTAAAAGCGTCCCCTGGTCTGGCTCTCACACTACGAGCACTTCTTCACCAACCAGCTTGCACCGTTGGAGGATTGAATCATGTTGACTTCATTCTACCTCATGGGCTCAACACAGTTGTGGTACATCCATCTTGCACGAGAGACATCCAATTTGATTTGGGAGGCCTTCAACCATTACTGCAATCTGCGTTTCAGACCACCACTTCACAACAATTTGTTGTGACGTCCTCGTCTCTCTCAAACAAACGGGGTGCGTGGACGATCATTTGGTGAGCTTTCAAACGCTATTGGCCCGTGTCCCTTATGTACTACCACAATATCAAGTACTTATATTCCTCCAAACTTGCATGATTGACCATGTCTTGCCGTTGAATTCGAAGCACATTGGGGCCTCAACATTGCCATGAGTTTGACACTATGTTGTTAAAGGCGCGCCTAAGGCTTAAGGCTAACCAGGCTAAGAGGTTTGCGCCTTTGGAACATAATAGACGCGCATAAGTGAAATTTCTGTTGTAAAATCTTTTTTCAAAAAATAAAGAAAGAAATATTGTAAAAACTCAATAATTTTTTATTTATTTAGTGTTTGTGAAAGATAATTGTACACTTGGACTTAGATACGATGCAAGTGACCATATTTATTCTATTTTTTAAGATATATAAATGTTGGTAATGAATGATTAATTAGTAGAATAGATGAAGAATATGATCGTGAAGATGAAATGATGCTTGGTGCTTATTATTTAAAATGGATGTGGTTGCGCCTTGCCTTCGCCAGGCGCGCGCCTACGCCTTGAGCCTAGGATCCAAGACCCCTTTGCGCCTTGGTGTGCCTTGCGCCTTTAATAACCAAGGTTTGACACATCTGTGAGAAACGTCTCCTCATGGACACCCTGTATGGCAACAACCATGACGGAAATGTAGACAATCGTCTGGAGGACACCCCTTCACAATAGCCCAGAAGCTTCTCAATCACAACCACGGACATAGATTCTAGCAGCACCCCAGCCTTCAAGTGCTTTTCACGAGCAGAACAACGCCGCCCAAGGGTCTGTTTCAACCACAAACTGCTATATTCAGCCGGACATAGGTGTAAGCGTCTCTTTTTGTTCGAAGTTGACGATCCCCCGGATGGCGACGAGTGGGATGCATGGACAGCTAGAGACATGAACCCTTTTCCACCCAAGTTTGAGGAGAAGCTTGATCTGCGAGGGGAAGTTGATCTTATGGGTCCACGAATGGGATGGCGATGTGGCCTTGAACATCTATATCTTTACTTCTTGCACAATATGTTATTTTTTCACGCTACCATATTTACTTTTGTAGCACGGGTGAGGAGCATAACTGTAATGCCGTGGAACCTTTCCCTCTCATTATATAGGTGAGCAAGGGATATTGTATGCAACCCTGAATTATTCTTTAATTTCCTCCTCTTATAATAACTCATCTCTTCCATAAATTTGGGTTAGGATTGAAAAAGGCTCTCCTCTTCCTCTCCTTCTATCGAGCTTGGCTCCAGTTTGTATCCCCACCTACGATGAAGTCACCAATCACGTTATGGGAAGTTCGTAATAAATTCATTTTTTGTTGCATTATTTTATGTCAAAGTATTAAAGGGGATAAATATAGAACAATTGCATGATGTGAACACCCAATGTTCCTAGATGCATTGGCCCATGGAAAAAGAAGAGTGATGTTTATCAGTATTCCAATGATTAGACTTTCTTCTTTCTGCTAAGCTCTCAATTAAAACAAGCGACTTCTTTTCAAATATAGATTGAATATTATTTTCTCCTCCTTACTTGCCACACCTTTTCAAAACATCTGCATATTTTACTGCCTTGATATTTTGTGTTTCTTAAATTGCTCCAGTGAGCCTACTCAAATAGTCAGAATAAGTGGTGATTGATGATGACGATGATATTGCTCTTCATTTCTTCTTATTAAAACCTAAAACAAATCGATTTTATTGGAAATATCCCGCTAAATATTTGTGTTCATGTTGTGCAACATACATACATGTGTATATTATAGTTTGAACATCAAACCCAAATACCTTGAGTTAAAAAAACAAGTAAAATAGCGTCGATGTTACTTCCAATTTCAGGTAACTATTACCTACTCTCTCTGCCATGAATCTATTTCATAGAATTAGGTAGGCTTTTTTTTAAATTTCTTTAGAATGGAGTGGAGTACCATGAAATAGATAAGAAGGCATCCGGATGTTGTTTTTTTTGTAGCTGCTTGTAGGTGGGAATCTAGCTTCAGACTAACGAGATGAGGACAATATCATAAGGACTAAAATTCATTGGTTAAAAGATGCTATATACTTTTATTTGTTTTGTGATCTTTTCAAATTTACAATATATTTTGTTGCTGAACCTATATTTCCTGTAGCTGATGAACTTGTATTATTTTGCAAGCTCATAGAAGTAGTAACCTTGAATTGTTTATGCTGATCTCTTTCTTGAGTAGAAACAATGAGGAAGCTAGAACAACCAACTCAAATTCCAAAAAGCAAATCTTTTTTGAATCTTAATGCAGTCTCCAATAAGGTATTACCTTCAATCACATTTATCTTCTCTTATCCGACCTTTCTTTCATATGGCTAATGACTTCACAAATTCATGCTTTATTTGTTCATTAGTATGTCAATGACATGCTTTGTTTTTTATTTATTTCATCACACAAATCACTATAGATTGTTTTGGATTTAGGCATACATTATTGGATTTGAATGCATCTATTTTTCTTTCCTAATTTAGCTTTTACTTAATACAGGCAATCTTCCAGCGTATAGATTCTAGCCATCTGCAAAAGTCCCATAGGAGAACCCCGGCCGATGAATTTGATTGTACAGTTCATACTGATTCAGGTTAGGAACTGTTGCTATTCTTTCAATGGTAATTTGTTATTGGTTATTTCAATGGTAGTTAGCTATTGGTTAGATTTGTTACTAAACATTGATTGCATGAACTTTCAGTTTATAATCTCAGCAGCAAGTTGCCATGTTTTCCTTCTGAGAAGCTACGCCCTCAAACAGAAGAAATGCTTCCAGACTATGTTCTTCAAGGTCAGATATCTCTAGCAGCCTTTGAGTCAACAAGAGAGGGGGGTCCTTCTGATTTCAACAGTTAATGGTGGTTCTCTACATCCCTAAAATTTTGCAGTAGATGCTCAGTTTGTCAGTCACCCAGTGAATGCTATAGTTGATAAATTTGTAGTAACTGATACGCTGCCCAATGATGTCACTTCTCAAGTGGAGAGGCTACACAAGGTATTCATCTGCGCAGCGCTAACCATTTAAGTTTTTTCTTATATCCTTGTAATGTCTGCAATAATTATTGCGTACAGGGTGAAGAAGCTCAAACTGCAAACAAAGTTGAAGCCCTCGATATATTGGTTGCATGTAAGAAAAATTGCATTAAAAGAAAGGTGATTATGTCTGTAGTAACTGTCCATATAAAGTCTACTTTTAAATTAAGACTAAATATGTAAAGGTTTTTATGCAAGAGAGAGATGCATAATCATGAAGGGAAGAAGGGAGAGGAAACTGTTATTCATGAAAAGCAATGTGATGAAAATTTGCAGAATGTTAATCAACCTGGCGGTTGCCAAAAGTTGCTGAAGAAAGGAAACTGCGGAGTAAGTTATGATTTGCAGGTAAAAATTCATTCAGGGGCTTCTTGATTCAATTTGGTTCATATGTTTGCATTTTAATAGGATGGTAAGGTATCTGCATTCTTCGGAGAATCATTGTTTTTTCGTTCAAATGTACTAAATGTATGTAGTTCATCATGGGCAACTATGTCACTCTCTGGTATTTAAGTGAGGGTTCTTACATTTCTTTTCTTTTATCCTTCCATTCTTCTAAGATTACAACAATTTGGACTACTAATGTTACACTAATTTCCTCAATTTTGAGATAGTATGTTACACATAAGCCCGAGCGGAGCTCCTGGCGTCTACTAGAGAATAACATGCGGTGTGTGTATCATGCCCACATTTGACGACACTCTCAAAGAACTGTGGGAGCAAAATTGTGATCCGCCATGAATGTTGATATGATAACTAATTAATTAATACGTTGGTTAATTGATTATCATTAATTAATATTAATTAAATATTTTATTCTATATTGTTGTCCTTTTGTTTTGTAGTTGTCCTTCATTCTTTATAAGGGGACCTTAGGTTAGGTGATGCTATCTTTGGATCATTTATTTTTTGACTCTTTGGAGAGGAGCTCTTTGGAGGACTTAGCCTCTAAGAGTTGGTGAGAGCTTGTCTTGTGAGTTGCATCGTGTATTCATTTTCTCACATTGTAACAATGGCTCAACCTGCTGCTCTCCCCCCGCCGCCCTTCCAACAGCTGGGCATCAGCGCCTCCCACAACAAACATCGTCACAGGCCGGCCACAATCTGTTTTGTTGGCATCAGGTCCGTCCTTCGTATCATCCAAAAAAAGTTGGGCGTCCAAGACGACCCCCACCTCAGGCAGTTATTGCATCCACTACAAGTGTCGTCCATCCAAGCTCACCTCTAGTCCCAGTGCTGCATGAGCAAGAACAACCGATGAAGATCAAGGAAAATTTGATGATACAACCTCTTTCTCCTCTTCCGAATTCCACGGACCGCAACACACGAGACGACCACCAGTTCCACATCCATTAACAACATTCCTGATCTCATGGATCTAAAATAGTGATTGATCAAGAAGATCTTCATCGTCCTTTATCTGTACGCCTTTATATTGCTGTTGTCTCCCTCCACTGCATCCCCACCACATCTCTTCACCCCATCAACCACGCAGACAACCTCTCTGTGCCCTTCCTTGTTGCATCACGCCTCCACATAGTCGATGAACCTCCCATGTCAAACCCGCTCTAGTCGTCTCCCTGCAATGTCCTTGTCGCAGGCTCAATGCCACCTCAGCCCCGCCTGTCGTCGTCCATCTCAACTCGAAGCCACTCAACCCCATTGTTGCGACTCTTCGTGCCTGTTCCTATGCCTAAATAGGATGTCCTCTCACGTCTCACCACCTTAATCTCAAACCCTTGCTGAACGCTTCCGCCTATTCCGCTCCCTGCAACCTGTGGCCCCACTCTGTATCCAACATATCATCTCTGCTATGCAGCTCTGAAATTTCCAGCCATGCTAAAGGACACGTACAACAACCTTTAATTATATATTTCCAGTAGCCTCAGGCTAAAAGATACTGCACAATTACCCGGCACATGACCCGTCTCTCCCTTGGGCCCTACATCTGCTGTCACTCCATATTTCCTCCTTCACGCTTCTCTACCACACACTTTCACCTTCCCATAATGACACCAGCACCTCCACCTTCGTCTAGTTTCCCATTTAATTTTCCCTGTTTTTTGCTCTGCCTGTAACCTCCTTCCCTCTTATTGGTCCACATCAACTCTAGCCCTCAAACCCAACCCCTCAACTTCTTGCAGCTCATTTCCAGCATAGCTAATATACAAAATCTGGACTTGTATTTTTTTCCAGCCTTCCTACAGCCGGTCCCATACTCTAGCAATTGTTTTTTTTCCTCTCGGGCTCCACATTAGCTGCCACATCCACTTTTTCCTGAACACCTTTATAACTCCCCCACTACATTTAATTACCATTTCCATATACCTCATCATTCCACCACGAGCTCCTCTCAACTCCTCCAAGCATCTTATGAACAGTATTTTGCCTCACCGCACCCACGTCACCCTCACTCACTCCAATAATTATTCCCCTCACACTCTGGCCACCCTGCACTCCGCCACCTCTTCTCATGTACGTCTACTCTACCGCCACTAGCATTATGCTGCATAATAGACCAATGTCCCTCATCCAAGATTCCAGTGCACGAACAAAATGATTAAAGATCACGACAAAAAATGTAACTTGACCTTGGGGGCAAGGTTGGTTGTTAAGGGCGGCATATTGTTTTGCATGAGCCTGAACGGACCTCCTGATGTCTACCAGTGAAGCACATACAGTGCGTGTACCATTCCCACACTCAACGGCACTCTCGGAGAATTGCGGGAGCGAAATAGGGATCGGCTATGAATGTTCCTATGATTATTATTTTATTAATTAATTAGTCAAGTATTCATTAATTAATATGTTAGTTAATTGACTAGCATTAATTAATTAAGTAATATTAATTAATTATTTTAATTTATATTGTTGCTCTTGTCTTGTGACCCTTGTGGTGTTGTCGTGTGACCTTGAGGTCATGGGTTCGAGTGCTGGAAGCTGCCTCTTGCAAAAATGCAGTGTAAGGTTTGCCTACATTTTACCCTTGTGGTGGGACCCTTCCCCGGACCCTCGCTGCACGGGGATGCTTTGTGCACCGGGCTGCCCTTTTTTGTTGCTCTTTTCTTGTAGTGGTCTTTCATTATATCTAAGGAGGCCTTAGGGTAGTAGAAGCTATCTTTGGATCATTTGTTTTTGGCTCTCTTTGGAGGACAATCTCCAAGAGTCAGCTGGAGCTTGTCTCCTGCATTTTGTATCGTGTATGTTTGCTTTGCTTAATGCAAGTTCATTCTCTTTGAGTATTCATTTTCTCGTATCGCGCTCGTAGAAGCTTCCTTGTCATAACATAGTACATCATACAGATTGTCATTTTGATAATATTTTCATTTAGATAACATAGAGTCAAACAATCTCTCATCACATACTATCATCATACACATCAATTATATGCATAAATTCTTCTTATCTTTAGGAAAAGGCGAGACAACCAAAAGGACTACACTTGGAGGCCTCTGCTACAGAAGAAGTTGATAATAAAACCTTTAAAGCTCATGGTAATTTCCAACGGAACTTGCAGCTTATTGATGATGAACAACTTGAGCTCATGAAGATAGCTGCATCAAGGAAAGGCTTATCATCCATTGATTTTCTTGACAAGGATACTTTGGATAAGCTACATACTTTCCAAGGTATTTTGTTTTGAACGTCTGTTGCTATCCTGGAAGGATACAGCTGGTTAACATATTGCATTTAATTTTTATATGATTTAGACCATCAAAGAGTGATATGACAATCTGGAAATGTTACTTGCAATCTATATTCTATACCTTGCAGCTTCTGAATCCAGATCCATAATCCTCTAAAAACTACAAGAATTAATGTAAATTACATATAAGGCTAAACATATTCAACTTTCCCATTCAAGTTGGGAAAGCGTATCTATCATTTCCAACGTCGATATGCCATCAGTGAAGTTATAACAGCACAACCATTTGATAAATATTCCCGGCAATTGATCTTTGGAGTGATCAAAAGGAGCACAAACATTTCCTTTGTCCAATTGATCCTTGATAAGAATTTTATCCTCTTCCACATACTTTGTTCTATCACTTTGAACCGGATTAAGAGCAATACCGATGAATGTTTTATTGCCACATTAAAGGAGATAAAAAGTATCTTCTTGGAGTCCAATATCACAAAGAGTAAACGTCAACCATTAATCTTCACATAGATCCTGTGCAGCTATTTATTCTGCTTTTGCACTAGATCTGGTCACCACACTTTCTCCACATCACTAAGTTACCACCAACATATTCTGTAGTCTGAAGTGGACTTCCTATCATCCTGGTTGCCCACCCATCAACATCAGTCAAAATCTTAAACCTTCAAGTGATCATTCTTTGAGAAGATGATTCCACATCCAGAGGCCGATTTGTAGCCTCCTAGTGTCAGATCCTTGTAGCATTCATGCACTTCCTAAACATTCTCACTACTTATATGATGTTAGACTGAGTGTGAGATAGTTACGTCTACTGACAAACCTCTGATTGCTTGAGATCCCGCTCTATATCCGTCTTTATCTTCATTCATTTTGTGATTGAATTCAATAGAAATATTCACCGGAGCACATCCTAACATACACGTTTGTTCTAGAAGGTCAAGAACATACTCCCGGTTAGATAAAAAAATTTCCGGGTAGATAAACATCAATCCCCAAGAACTATCTCAATCTTTGATAATATCATCCACATATTATATGATATACGAGTTGTTGCCTTTCCATTTTACCCTTTTATGAATAGAGTATGGTTTGATTTTGATCCAAGTGATACAATTGCCTTTCTAAAAATTGCAAGCTTTAATTCCATAAAGAGATTTTTTGAGAACGTATACTTTAAATTTTTTTTGTGAAATCAGAAGGAAATTTTATATATATTGATGCGTGCATTTCATATATGGTTTTCACTCTGCAGTTCATATTGTTTTCCTCCTATTTTGTGCTAAATATGTTTGGAATATGCTCTTATTTATATTATTTGCATAATTGGGCTATGTGGATGTGATTTTACTGCAGGTGTAGATTTTTGTGCGTGTTCCGGGGATGTTATGTTCAAAATTGCGTAATTTTCGCACGCGCGTGCGCCCCATTTTCCCCTTGACACATCCTATTTTCTGGATTCGAATGTGCTCGTGCGATATTTTCGCACGCTCGCACGCGCACGTGCATTTGTGCGTGTGCGATCATTCTGTTGAGTTTGCTGAGTTTGAGATGTTCTGAATTTGCGTGTGCGATATTTTCTCACGTGCAATTACGCTAGCGCGACCTGGTCACACAATTTTCTAATGCTATTTACTTCACGAACGCGCGTGCGCTTGCTTCTTTATAAACACTGTTCGCGATTTTGGACGAATCTTTCGCCCGGGAGCGCCGTTTTTAGGTCTTTTCGTCCCCGAGCTCTAGGGTTTTGTCCCCAGGTCTTCTCCTACCTCCCCAAGCATTGCAAATGTGAAATGAGTTGATTTCCAAGGTTCCGTTGGAGCTCTAAGACCGAAGCACTCGACATGGAGGTGGACAAACCGGAGAGAAGACACGACTAGGAGAAGGTGACAACTATCGTATCGTGGAAGCAGCCAAGGAGGAGTTTGTAGAGCTGGTGGACCAAGCCGAGGTCTTCTACGATCCCAAGGAAGAGTCTCTCGTCCCATCCGTATCAAGGAGTAGTAACTTGTATCTCACCATTCTCTTTAGGAATATTTGTAATCTTTATTGAGGTGTTTTCTAAAGCATCTACGCACCATGACCAGTGGGTGTAGATGTTCATAGTAACATTTTCTATTGTGGATGGTATGAATTAGATAGTTTTAAGCTAGTTGTGTTCTTAATGATGTTCTTATGGTTTTGTGTTCTTGTGATGATGATGGTTTTGTGGTTTTAAGCTTGTTGCGTCTTCATTGAGTTAGAAGCGAGTAAGTGAGCTTGTGAGATTGCTGAGCTTTGCAATTGCAAAGTGAGAGAGAGAGAGAGGAGGTGAAGACGACCCTCATTGGTTCTTGTGAGCAAGGCGGTGTTGGCGACCTGCGGAGGTGCAAAGCGGTGAAGGCGACCCACACCTTAGTGTAGATTTTCTTTACTTGCAATAGTTGTTAGCAAACCCCCCGATTAAGGTATAGCTTCCCGCGAAGACTTCTATCTCAAGTCTTTCTCAAGAGATTACTCCACCCCGCCGTGTTCCAAATGGGATCCTATTCCCATTGTATATATTACTTGTGTGACCGCGGTGTCCTTACCGTGGACCCTATCAAGTTTTTGGCGCCATTGCCGGGGAACACGACATGTGTGAGTATCTTGAGAGGAAGTCGAGAAGTAGAGGTTTTTCTTCCAGTTGTATACCACAAAACCATCGTCATCACAAGAACACAAAACCATACGAGCATCATTAAGAAGAACACAACTAGCATAACACTATCTAATCCATACCATTCACAATAGAAAATGTTATTATGAACTTTTACACCCAATGGTCATGGCGTGTAGATGCTTTAGAAAACACCTCAATAATGATTACAAATATTCCTAAAGAGAAGGGTGAGATACAAGTTACCACTCCTTGATACGGAGGGGACGAGAGACTCTTCCTTGGGATCGTAGAAGGGCCTGACTTAGTCCACAAGCTCTACAAACTCCTCCTTGACTGCTTCCACGATACGAGAGATAGCTGTCACCTTCTCCTAGTCGTGTCTTCTCTCCGGTTTATCCACCTCCACCCCGAGTGCTCCAGGCTTAGAGCTCCAATGTAACCTTGAAAATCAACTCATTTCACCTTAGAAATCAATTCATTTCACCTTGGAAATCAACTCATTTCACCTTGGAAATCAACTCATTTCACCTTGGAAATCAACTCATTTCACCTTGGTAATCAACTCATTTTACAAGTTGCCACTCCTAGATACGGAGGGGACGAGAGACTCTTCCTTGGGATCGTAGAAGAGCCTGACTTAGTCCACCAACTCTACAAACTCCTCCTTGGTTGCTTCCACGATACGGGAGATAGCTGTCACCTTCTCCTAGTCGTGTCTTCTCTCTGGTTTGTCCACCTCCATGCCGAGTGCTCCAGGCTTAGAGCTCCAATGTAACCTTGAAAATCAACTCATTTCACCTTGGAAATCAAATCATTTCACCTTGGAAATCAACTCATTTCACCTTGGAAATCAACTCATTTCACCTTGGAAATCAACTCATTTCACCTTTGCAATGCTTGAGGAGGTAGGTGAAGACCTAAGGAAGAAACCCTAGAGCTCGGGGATGAAAAAGACCTAAAAACGGCACTCCCGGTCAAAAGATTCTGCCAAAATCGCAAACAACGTTTATAAAGAAGAAACAGGCGCACACGCGCTTGCGTGAAGTAAATAACATTAGAAAACTATGCGCCCAGGTCGCGCACACGCAATTGCACGTGCGCGCATGCACATGCAAAAATACCGCACGCAAATTTGGAACATCCCAAACTCAACAAACTCAACAGAATGATCGCGCGCACACAAATGCACATGCGCGCACGCGCAAATTCGGATCCATTAAATAGGCTGTGTCTAGGGGAAAATGGGCGCACGCGCGTGCAAAAATTACGCAAGGGTGTGTGTGAGCAATTTTGAACATAACATCCCCCGAACACGCCCAAAAATCCACACATGCAACAAAATCACATCCACATAGCCCATATATGCAAATAATATAAATAAGACCATATTCCAAATATATCTGGCACAAAATAGGACGAAAATAATATGAATTGCAGGGTGAAAACCATATATGAAATGCACGCGCGTAAGAGCAAGTGCGATATATTTGCGCGATACAAATACGCTGACGTTAATATCATGCGGATGTGACCTTTCACGTATTTTCATTTGTGTACCGCATGTCTCACACACTTATTTACTTATCACACATGTACTTACTATTTATTTTGTATCACACACATCACTCGCACCCGTTGTGACAACTTATTGGTATGACCGTCCAATAAGATCTTGAATGCAAAGGTCTTTAAATTATGGAATATGGTAATTAAGGCAAGTAATGAAATTAAAAATTATTACAAATATTTATATAAATTAAATAACCCTAAAATTAAAGAAATACAATACTATATCTTTAATTTTTAGGATGTATTTGAAAAGAGATAACTTAGAATCCCTACATGAATATATCATTTAATTCACTCTTATTCCTATAAGTAAGAAATCAGTAATAAAATACCATATATTTGATTTTTAGGAAGTATTTAAAATGAGATGATTTAAAATCCCTACATGAATATATCATTTAATTCACTCCTATTCCTATAAGTAAGAAATCAAAAAATTGATATCTAACCAAAAACCCTACCCAAGTTATTTCCTATAAAAGATTTATGTTATGCTACCGCTACAACTATTGGAGAAAACTAAGAACTATGAGTAGACTAGTGAGGAAGAAGAAGATGACGGCTAGGGTTAGAGAAGAAGGAAACCTGAATATGATCTTTGATACTCCAAAAGAGGGAGCCCCGGGTTTATTAATACCCGGGGGTCCAAAAGGGGGCCGGCCGGCCCCCATAGGGGTTGAACCGGGCGGTTTAACCCCTCTTCCTTTGCTAATTACTGGATGGGGGCTGAACCGGATGGTTCAACCCCGTTGTCTTGCATAGGCTCCTTGCGACGCCGCGCGTAAGTGTGCCCCGAGAACTGTAAAGGGTGCGGCGGCGTAACATTCCCTTCCCCATCAAAAGTCAGCTTGTCCTCAAGCTGGAAATCGGGAAAACGCTCGCGAAACTCCAGCAAGTCCACCCAAGAGTTATGGGTAGCGTCCAATCGGTTCCACTTGACAAGCACCTCTGGCCGATATTCCCTACCGTGCTTCCTCCATTTGATCATCAGAACGGACTCGGGTGATGGCCGTAGTTCGCCACACGTGGTGGCCTCGGGGAGAGTCGGACTAGACCGCACTTTGCTGCCCAACCTCCTCTTCAGCACAGAGACATGAAACGTAGGGTGTATGCGGGAGCCCTCCGGAAGAGCCAAGGTGTACGCCACGGGTCCCACGCGTCGAATGATCCGAAAGGGGCCGTAGTAACGCGGGGCCAACTTCTGATTAGCCCGACGGGCGACTGATAACTGGCGATACGGTTGAAGTCTGAGGAACACTTCATCTCCCACTGCAAATTCCCGCTCAGTGCGGTGTTTGTCGGCCTGAGTTTTCATACGCTCCTGAGCTATTCGAAGATTGTCCCGCAAAAGGGACAAGGTTTGGTCGCGTTCGCGAAGAGTCCGATCAACCGCGGGGAGAGCGGTGCTGGCCGGTTCGTAAGAGAGCAGAGTGGGTGGAGGCCGGCCGTAAACCACCTCAAATGGCGTGAGTCGGCTGGCGGTATGGAAGGAGGTGTTGTAACAATACTCAGCCCAATGCAGCCATCGGGTCCATGTGCGTGGCTCATCCATCACAAAACAACGCAAGTATGTCTCGACCCCTCTGTTCAAGACCTCCGTCTGACCGTCGGTCTGTGGATGATTGGCGGTGCTCATGCGGAGAGTAGTACCCTGAAGTCGGAATAGCTCCTGCCAGAAACTGCTGATGAAGACCGGGTCACGATCAGAAATGATGGAACGAGGGATCCCGTGCAACCGAACAATCTCCCGAGCAAACAGGTCAGCGACGGTCTCCCCCGAATAGGGATGACTGAGAGCCAAAAAATGTCCATATTTGGACAGCTTGTCCACGACCACCAGAATGACGGACTTGCCTTGGGACTTGGGCAACCCGTCAATGAAATCCATGGATACCGTATCCCAAACCTGATGAGGGATAGGTAAGGGTGTGAGCAGGCCGGCCGGAGCGGTGGTTTCATACTTCTGACGCTGACAAATATCACACTCCCGAACAAACTGCTGAACATCGCGGCGCATGCCCTTCCAAAAGACGTTCGCGCGCAGCCGCTGCAACGTGCGAAGGAGACCAGTATGTCCGCCGGTCGGTGAAGAATGGAACTCCCTCATCATAGTAGTACGCCACGTCGACGAGGCGGGAATGACGAGGCGACCGTGATAGTACAAGTGGCCCCCCTGGAGGTGGTAGCTGGCCTCAGTAGTCTGTCCTCGCTGCAATGCCTCAACGATGACCCGCAAATCGGGGTCCTGGCTCACCTCTGTCTGTATCTCCGCCAAGGAATCAATCACAGGCCCAGAGATGGCGGCCATAGTCTGCTCTGGAAGGCGAGATAGTGCATCAACAACCGTATTCTCCCGCCCTTGCTTATACACAATCTCATAGTCATAACCCAATAGCTTTGTCAACCATTTCTGCTGTAAGGGCGATGCCAACCGCTGCTCCAAAAAGTGCTTGAGACTCTGGTGGTCCGTACGGACCTGAAAGTGCCGGCCCAGGAGGTAGGGACGCCACATGGCGACCGCGTGAATGATGGCTAGCATCTCCTTCTCGTATGTCGAGAGCCCCAAGGTCCTGGGAGCGAGAGCCTTGCTGAAATATGCTAACGGCCGGCCCTCCTGCATGAGGACCGCACCAATGCCGACGCCCGATGCGTCCGTCTCTACCACAAAATCCTTGGAGAAATCCGGAAGAGCCAGTACGGGCGTGGTAGTCATAGCCCTTTTGAGGGCCTGAAATGCCTCCTCGGCCTCCGCCTGCCACTGGAAGGAGTCCTTCTGCAACAACTGGGTCAATGGTCGAGCGATCTTTCCATAGTCTTGTACGAACCGGCGATAGTAGCCGGTCAGCCCGAGAAAGCCGCGCAAGGCCCGGATCGTAGTGGGCTGCGGCCAGTTCACCATGCTGTCGATCTTCCCCTGATCCGCCCGAACGCCATGGGCGGAGACCAAGTGTCCCAAGTACTCTACCTCCGCCTGCCCGAAAGAGCATTTGGAGCACTTGGCGTACAGCTGGTGCTCCCGCAAAATGTGAAGGACATGGCAAACGTGCTCCAGATGCTCATCCCAACTCCTGCTATAGATCAGAATATCATCAAAGAAAACTAACACGTACCGACGAAGCAGTGGTCGGAAAATCTCGTTCATGACCGCTTGGAAGGTGGACGGAGCGTTGGCCAACCCAAACGGCATCACCAGAAACTCATAGTGACCGTCGTGAGTGCGGAACGCCGTCTTGTGGATGTCCTCCTCCCGCATCCGTATCTGATGGTAACCTGATCGAAGATCCAGCTTGGTGAAGAGGCTGGCGCCATGCAGCTCGTCTAGCAGCTCCTCGATCATCGGAATGGGGAATTTGTCTTTAATGGTGGACTGGTTCAGTCCTCGGTAATCGACACAGAACCGCCATGATCCATCCTTCTTTTTGACCAAGATGATCGGAGAGGAGAACGCGCTGGTGCTGGGTCTGATGATACCGGAAGATAGCATCTCTCGGATGCTGCGCTCTATCTCCGCCTTCTGAATGTGAGGGTACCGGTACGGACGGATATTCGTCGGGTCTGCTCCTGCCTTCAGCTGAATCTGATGATCTCGAAATCGCGACGGAGGTAGAGCGTGTGGCTCCTGGAAAATATCATCAAACCGGGTCAATAAATCCTGCATCTGGGATGGCTCTGCTGTCGGTCCCCGAGCCTCGATGCCCAACACCATGGCCATCATGCTGCCCTCCTCCATCCGCTGCAGGCTCCGGAGAGAGATCTCCTTCAGCGGCGACGATCGAATCCCATGCAGGCAATGCTCCGTCCCCAGGTGCGAAAACTCCAGAGTCATCTTCTCCCAATCAGTAGTGACCCGCTTAAGCTGGCGGAGCCACTGTACGCCCAACACCATATCCGACCCCCGAATCGGCAAGAGGTAGACATCGGTTTGGCACACATAGTCCTGTATGCGCAGCTCTACCCCTTTTAGCAGGCCCTCACACCTCAACTTGCTGCCGTCGGCAACCATAACCTGAAATGAAGCCTCCCGGTCAACTGCATGCTCAACCTTCCGTGCCGCTGCCGGAGTAATAAAGTTGTGGGTGCTCCCACTATCTATCAGAATAGTCACCCGCTCCTGGCCGAGCTTCCCCGAAATCCGTAACGTGAGCGGGGCCGAGCATCCTTCCATGGCCTGAAGGGATACTCCAAACTCCGACAGATCCCAGCTATCCATCTCCTCACCACTGATAGGCTCCTCCTCGTCATCCTCCTCCCTTAGCATAAAAACTTGCACCTTCTGACACTTATGTCCCGGCGTGTACTTGTCATCGCAGTTGAAGCACAACCCTTTGTCCTTCCTAGCCTGCAGCTCTGGCCACGCCAGTCGTGTCACCGTCGGCCGTCCTGCCTGTGGCGGCTCACGTCGCCCCACAACTGGGGCTGCTGGTACTGCTGGTGCTCGCAATGCCCCTCGGGTCCGTTGGCGGTTGAACCGCTCCTCCTGTATCCTGGCTAGACTGATGGCATGGCTCAGACTGGAAGGCATATAGGCGTGGACTTCATCTCTCAAGTGATCCTTCAACCCCGAAACAAAACAGCTGAGGAGGGTCTTCTCTCCCCAATTGACCCTGTTGGCCAGACGCTCAAACTCCGCGCGATACTCCATCACTGTTCCCTTCTGTCGGAGTTTCTGTAGCGTGGCCTCCACATCTTCGTACTCCAAGGGCCCGAAGCGGGCCGAGAAGCCCTCAACAAAGTACTCCCATGGTGCATGGCCATGGTTCCGAACGAACCATTGAGCCCACTGGTACGCGTCCTCCTCCAGGTGAAACGACGCCAACTGTACCCATTGGTCCTTGGATATCTCCTGATATGTGAAGAACAACTCGGCCTTCTGGACCCACTCCAGCGCGTCGCCGCCTCGGAATTTCGGAAAATGCATCCGAGTTGGTTTGGGTTGCATGTATGCCCGCTGGTTTGCTCCCCCATTCCTCCCGAACTCCGGATCGTGCCATGCTGGTCTGACTGGTTCCGCCGCGAAGTTCGAGTGTCCATAATACTCCTGCTGGAGTCCCCCACCATAGCCCCCTCCGATCGAAGGGCCATCCTCCTCAAAAAAATGTCTGTGCGGTTGTCCCCTCCACTGTTCGCCTTGTCCACCCCTCGGTTGAGCCCCTAGTGCTGGAGGCCTAGGCAGGACCCCATTTCCGACTCCATTCGGACCCCCCATGTGCAGCGGGGGTCGAAAAAGCTGCTCCGGAACTCCCAAAGGACGGCCGGCGGCCATTCCGGCGACCCCACCGCCGGCAACCACCCTCCCTGGGCCGGACCACCCCCCGGTGGGCTGTTGATGGGGGTGTGGTCCCTGGCCAAGCCCCTGCCAGGCGGCAGGAGGCCCCGCTCCCAATCCAGGCGGAAACGGGCCGATCGGCCCTGTAGGGCTCGACGGAGTTGCTGCCGGACCCAGGCCGGTGGGTCGTCCCGTCTCTGGTCCCAGGCCACCGTAGGGCATCGTCCCCGGTCCTCCCGTGGTACCTCCGGCGGCCGACGGCGAAGCGTGCGATGATTCCCCCGTGAACTCTCTTTGTTCCGCCGATTTTCCACGTAGGGTTTGCGTGATCAGTGCTTTGAGTTCGTCCATGCGCCCCTCCATACGTTCTTCCAGATTTTTTGTTGAGTTTCTCACTTGTTCCTCGATTCCGGCCACCGAATCCGTCAATGCGGCGTAGTTCTCCTCGATGGTGGCCAAGCGTGCCATCTCCGCTTCCGTGCGAGTGACCATGGCCGCAGGAAAGGTGCTCTGATACCAAATGTTATGCTACCGCTACAACTATTGGAGAAAACTAAGAACTATGAGTAGACTAGTGAGGAAGAAGAAGATGGCGGCTAGGGTTAGAGAAGAAGGAAACCTGAATATGATCTTTGATACTCCAAAAGAGGGAGCCCCGGGTTTATTAATACCCGGGGGTCCAAGAGGGGGCCGGCCGGCCCCCATAGGGGTTGAACCGGGCGGTTCAACCCCTCTTCCTTTGCTAATTACTGGATGGGGGCTGAACCGGATGGTTCAGCCCCGTTGTCTTGCATAGGCTCCTTGCGACGCCGCGCGTAAGTGTGCCCCGAGAACTGTAAAGGGTGCGGCGGCGTAACAATTTAACCCTCCTCATTCACGTTAGACTGGAACAGAACCAGACAAAGGTACCTCTCATCTGTTCAGTATTGTCCAGCACATGTCCCAGAACCACACCTCCAGCCACCCGCCGATCAGTCTCTTCACGTCGCCACCACCGTCGGAGCCTTCTCCAATGTCGGGCGACATCTCCTTTGTCATTCCCCAGCAGATTCGGCGAGTCCTACGTCGATTCAGACTTCTCCATCAACTTCGACATCGACAGAAGCTGCAGCCGCCGGATCCGAGACCTCCCGTCCATCTTCGAATTCTTGTCTCCTCCTCGACACCGTCCGACCATCTAATGCTCAGACCCCGACACCAAAGCCATTCAAACTTCTTCATTGGCCGTTGTTCTTCTTATTCCAGAAAACAAACACCCCGACCTCTTGTCTTCGACCCCCTCAAGCCCATGCCAGACTTTCTTTATCCTTTTATTCCAACAAGAGTTTATTTTGCTGCATCTGTGAGGCTATGGTATACCCCTCTCCCTACTCGCTCTAATAATGTTAAATCTAATTTTATTTTAATTTTATTTGATTTTTAAAATTTCAGAGCTTGCCACTAATTATTATAATACCTGTTTGCCGTCAATTTGAAATATTCTTGCATTTTCATTTCTTTAATCTCATGCATGTGGTGCGTTAAATCATATTCATCATATGTTCACTTGCTAGCTCTTATGCATGCCTGCGAACCCTTTATCGAGTATCACATACTATTATTCGTGAAATTTTGTTTGCGCCGCTCAATTTTAAAAGCTCTCAAATTTATTATTTAAATACCAAAGCCCTAATTTTGGTTTACATCACATGCACAAAATAAAATAAACATGCGCGAAAAGCATTCACGATATTTATGCAAATAAAAATAACATGGTGCAATGCAAGTTGCATCAGATAATTTCAAAAAATCCAACATATCTCAGACTCAATTTCTTCAGTTGTTGAATCCGAGAAATGCCCTTGAACAGTTCACTTTTTAAAACACCATATCCGTCACCGCAAACTCCACGTTTTTGTGATGGGTATTGAAATACTTAGCCGGTCGGTCTTGGGCCACCTTCATTTGCTCGCGGTTGATTTCAATGTCCTCAAATGCCTTAGTCATGTCTTTCTTTTTCAGTAAACTAGTGTCGCCTACCTCTGCTCATGACATCAACATACGCCACTTCCTTCCATACAATGCTTTAAACGACGTCAACTGAATGCTCGCCTGAAAATTGTTGTTGTGCGCAAACTCATGTACGCACGTTCGTAACACATCTTCTATTGTCATGTTTGTCCTCTCCGTCTGACCACAGTTGAGGGTGAAATGATATGCTTAATTTCAGCCTAGTGCCTTAACTCTGATGAACACATTTCTAATCCTTGGAGGTAAAATGACAACCACAATCCCTAACGACACTCTTTAGCACCCCATCCAAACAATATTTCGTACATACAACTCCACCCGTTTCTCCATGAAGTCATCCTTGCGATTAGGAACAAAGTAAGCCACTTTCATCAAACATTCGATTTTCACCCAAATTGCATCGTTTCTTGATTGAGACCTAGGTATACCATGAACAAAATCCCTCAAAATGTCATCTAATTTCCATTCTGGAATTGGATGGGATTGCAGAGACTCGCCTGACCACTGACATTCCGCTTTCATGAATGCACGTCTGACAATGAGCTACATATACTTCAATGTCATTTTTCATGTTTGACCACCAAAATAGCTACTTCATATCCATATACATATTAGTGCTCCCCGAATGGACAAATTACTTATGTCTGCTTTGTACCTTTTGTTTTAGTTTTTTTTGCTAATGTATTTTTCACGGAGCTTATCAATCTTCGGATGCACACTCTACCCTTCCTTCTCTACAAACCATCCACAAAATTGAGATCCTTGTTCTCACTGCTTTGAGAGTTTCTTCTAAGAATGGCTGCAAATCCGCATAATACGCGATACCACTTTCCGGATACGGTCATTGATGTCATAGTATACGTCAATCCAATTCATGCACGCATCCCCAAAATTGCCTCTGATCTCAAGAGACTCAAAGTCTCTAATCAATTGATCACCATGAGAATGAGCCTAGTTCCGTTGTCCTGAGAACTTTCTACTCAACGCGTCAGCCACAGCGTTTGCTTTTCCTGGAGTACAATGTGTTTTGAAGTTATAATCCACAAGAAATTCTATCCACTTTGGCTGCCTCATATTCAACTTCTTTCGAGTAAGGAGGTCTTTAGAATCTTATGATCTGTAAAAGTTTCCAATCTAGCAACATAGTTTTAGTGCGATAATAACGACGTTTAACTCCAAATTGCGAGCCAAATAATTTTTCTTCTGGTGTTTCAACTGTCTCTAACCAAAAGCGACCACTTTGCCATGTTGACACAGCACAACTAAATCCAGTGTTGAAGCATCAGTGAGAATCTTAAATCCATCCATTCCACTCAAAAAACTGAGAGTGGGCCATCAACCTAGGCTTCAATTCCTCAAATGCCTGACAACATTTAATAGTCCAACTAAACTTTGGTTCGTGCAGGTCAACGTCATGAGTGGTTGAGTAATCTTTGAAAGGTTCTCTACGAATCTCATGTAGTAACCGACGAGTCCAAGGAAGTTCCTGAGTCAGTCACGTTCTTAAGCACATGCCAACCCTGAATAGACTCAACTTTCAATGGATCCACCATTACGCCCTCGCCGCTAATGATATGATCCGGAATTGCCTTTATGAATTCAAAACCCGCACTTCAAAAACTTAAGACTTAGCTAATAGTTCCTCAAGGTCCACATCACTGCACGCAAGTGTCCAATGTGTTCTTTATCCAATTTGGAATTAACCAAAATATTATCTATGAAGACAATGACAGATCTACAGAAACTCCCAAAATACACTCTTTATCAAATCCATGAACATTGAAGACACGCTGATCAAATCAAATAAACATTACCAAAAATTCAAAATGTCCATAACCCATGTTAAAAGCCTTCTTCAGGCCATCCTCTTCCCTAATTTTCAATTGGTAATAACCCAATTTCAGACCGAGTTCGAAAAACACAATTGATTTAAACAATTGGTCAAGCAAGTCATCAATGTGGGCGATCATATACTTGTTCACTCTTAACTTGTTCAGCTTATGGCAGTCAATTCAATGACTCATACTACCGTCCTTCTTAACACAGAACATTGGTGCATACCCATGGTGATGAGCTTGAACGTATATAACCTTGGTCCAACAGCTCCTGTAACTGAACCTTCAGTTTTGCAAGTTCCTTGGGGGAAATTTGATATGGAGATTTTGATATTACCTTGGGGCCCTTGGAGTTCGTCAGGGAACACATCTTCGAACTCACAAACCACTGGAACTCACAAACCTCGGGGTCCTAAGAGTTCGTCAGGGAACACATCCTTGAACTCAACGTCCCCAAACATCAACTCAATTTAACCAAAAATGCCATTATGCATCACAACATGTGCATCGTTCATCGCCGAAATTGAAGAGGTCGCCACTCCGTTCAATCCCCTGAACTTTACTTCTTGGGCTCCCTCTTCTTAATACAACACCTTTCTTATTGCAGTTGATATGAGCATACTGCTCCGCGAGCTCGTCCATGCAAACCACCAACAACCTAAACCAAGGCGGTGTACTATCCATGACATCCTCTCAGGGACGTTAAGATCTAACATCACCACCCACAACCTAAACCAAGAAGAGCTGACATCAACACACGATAAACTAACACTAACATCAAACAGTCATTATAATTTGGGAACTCTCGGGCCCCGTACAATCATCTTATATGGACATCTTTCTAACGGTCTAGAATCCTTAAACTTCGCTCTGATACCGGATTATTAAACATACTATATTTGTAGTATAATATGGATCCGACCAAGACCCAAAACATATAATCTCAACAAACTGAATATTATAATGTGATATAAGAATCAACCATAACATGTAAACAATCTCAGAATACACATGCGGAAACGCCATGGTAAAAGTTAGTCCACGAGCTACACTTTTACAATAACTCAACAAAAGCAATGTGACAAAAAGCTTTATGGCCATTACGTCATCCAACAAAGTACATAAAAATATTCTAGAACCTAAGCTCGGTACATTCAAAAGAAATAAAACAAATAAACTCTTCACTAGGCAACTACTTTATTCTTTAGGCAGCTATGCCCAACCTTGTGTGTTATGCCGTGCAAAAAAGATTCAATACGAGGAAAACGAGGGTCAACTTCGATTTCCAGAGCTCGCATCGGCTAGGTACATGCAACGTAAACACGCCGACACCAATACCCAAGAAGGGAAAAGCGGGGTGTTACACATGTAACCACAAGTAGTTGATGGATAATATCATGGTTAGCTAAATAGGTCATAAACACCCTTCCATCATCATACCCACCTCTGTTATCACTACAACCTCTAATAACTCTCCTAATAGAGTACTTGTTATGTTGTGGAAAGTTTTAAACATTCAAACACTTAACTTTTCTTAAGCAAGTGAATCCAAATACTACAATAAAAACAATAAATAAAAGTGATTGAAAGTGTGGAATAGAATGATAATATTAACACAAATTATTTTAAAGGGGGTGGATAGTGTATTTAAAAAATTGGCTGCATTCTTAATCACTTTCACACACCACACTCACATATTCAACTATTGCAAAATAAATACAAATAAAAAAGAAAACTAAGCCATAGAGCAATCAACACATAAGACGATTTTCTTTAGAAATTTCCCTAAACTTAAGTACTCTTCTCTTGTATCACAGATAGGAATCGGACCTATAATAAGGTCCAAGTCTTTTGATAAGGAGGCTCTTCAAACTAGTTTGAGTCTTTTAATAAGGACACTCTTAAAATCAACCTGGGTCTTTTGATAAGGAGACTCTTAGAACGAGTCTGAATCTTTAGAGAGGGATTCTCATAATTCTGTACAACTTTGGACTTTTCCACAATATGAAGCAATCTTCAACGAGTTCAGATCACTTTTGGTGTCAACTCTATGTGGGTTTAGACTTCTGTAATCTCTTCTTGTTCTTCAAAGTGAAAGGGAAGAAACAAGAGAGACTTCTTCTTCAGAGAGGATCAGAAAGATGGATGAAGACTTCAGAGAAATAATAAGAGAAAAACATTATTAGGGTTTTACGTCCCTGTCCTTGAACTTTTTTTATGTCGATTCAAATGGCTCCTTCAGATAAAGATTGAGAGAAGGCTTCCATATCTGCATATCATGAAGAAGTATGTCCTTCATTGCAGAAATCTTCTTCCTTAATCGACTTTTTTCGATAATAAACTGGAAAGGAAAACTTAATGGCTAGAATCCTTTTCTCATCATAATAGTTGAAATCCACTCGACTATCCTTCATTTTTGGAAACTTTGAATTATTCTAAATAAGTCCTCTTTACTTGTTAGTTGAATACAATTCAACTAATGACTTCATGTGCTATGAATTCCATACCGTGAAAGAGTTTTATTTGTGTCGAATAGAAATTGAAGCAATGCCACGTACGTAATGAAGAATGATATATATGCACACCACTTGCTCTGGTAAGCGGCTTCAAATCAACTCCCGCCTTCTTCTTCTTCTTCATATTTGATGTACAACTATTTATTCTTCAATATAACAAGCTGACATATTTCTGTGCTCTGAAATACATAAGCTTTTCTCAGAATTGGATATAACCGTGCTCTGAAGCAGAGAAACTTGCTCTAAATTCATTGGAGATAGAAAATGATGTATATCTTCTTTTCTCTTTAGCATTGCCTCTGCGCTCTTAGTAGTATTTGACATATTCCTACTTATACTTTGAATTTTGGCACTGCTTCATTTTCTGAGTAGAATTTGAGGAAAGCTGAGCTGTTCTTCGAATGCAATTCGACGTAAGCTGACTGAGATCCATCTCGGCGGCGGGTTGGTAAACCTTCCCTTCAGATTGAATGACACCCATTGAAGTGGAAAGGGATCTTTGGGAGCAAAACTGGCTGTTGACATCCATGAAATCTTCAAAATGGAAACCATCCATATATTTTGCTTGGACGAGATTAGGCGGCCTGGAGGAAACGAGGGATCGAAAACCAACATCGAGAAGGATGCTTGGACGGGAACCAACGACGAGAGGGAATCAACGACAAGAGGGAACTGGTGGCAAAAGGGAATCAACGGCAGACAGGAACCAACGTCTCTGACGAGAACGAGCGGGAGGTTGGACGGGACTTGGGTTTCTCCTTATCGCCGCTCGGGGAAGAGGATTGCGATTCACAAGAAGCAGCATGCGGCTTTTTTGGTTTACACCTATCTAGATTTAGAGGTTTTCTTATATAATAGATTGGGCTGCACATAGCCATAATAGGTTTGCACATAACATTCGCCTTTTATTAATGGATAATACAAAACAAAGGAAATGAGGGAACATGTGAAACATAGGAAAGATATATAGTTGAAGAACAATGAATCGTTCCTTTGCCCTCAGTGGGGGATGATGAATTATTGGTCATAATAATTGTCATAAAGCTAAAATTTGATGAAGATTCAACCATATGATCAATAGTCCTGGATTTAGTGGTCCATTTATAGTGAGGAGTATACACAACATTGGTACTTCTTATGCTTGAAGCAACAAAGAGAGTGGAGAATCTTGTTGACGATGAGTCACAATGAGAGTGGAGGAGACAACAAAGAACATCAAGCTTATTAACATGTATGAATCCTAAAAAACATTATTGCTTGAAGGGGAACATGGTTCTCATGAAGTTTAGTGGATGAGCTGCAGTCTGAGATCGTGGACTAGATTGTTGACTATTGGCATGTCCACGCCAACTATCACAATCACAACCGCCAGTTCCCCTACCAAGTGGGGAAAATGAGGATGCAAATAATATTAAGACTCTCGAACATGGATTTTCTTTCTATAATGGTCACATGTAGGCAGATGAACATTGTAGTAGAACTTAGAGATATAAGATATTCGACCATCATGATCTCCCAAGACCATATTGAATGTATCTCATAGAGTAGGACAATATGCACACAAGATAATCCTCCTTCTTTAGTCTGATAATACATGTAGTAAACTCCAGGTTGATTCCCAATCTAGCCCTTGGTAGAGTCTTTCAAAATAAAAAAGTAAGCAGGGATAGACATAGATCATTACTTCGCGTCAAGAACCCGACGGGTAAAGTTCTTACATGTGAGTTGAATTATCAGGTTGTGAGTACCTCTCACGATCTTAGGTCCAAATCTCATATGCAGAGTCCAGAAACTCTTCAATAGACAATAAGATACATCGACTGTAATCACCCTGAGGACAACAATGTATTTGAATTCATTTCTTCCATGAGAGTTTGGTGCGTGGAGGCTCAACCAATGTCCGATCAATATATCTATCAATTGATAATTTTAGATTTCCTGTAGAGTTACTCGTGACCATTCAAGATAGGTGGTGCCATCCAATGACTTGGTGATGATCATGATCCTTGGGGATCTTCCAAGTGAGTACTTTTGAGGCATATGAAGTTGGAGGAAGAACTTAAATAATCTCTCATATGGATCACAATTCACAAGATAAAGCACCAACTAGCGGATCTAAGAAGAAAGGAATAGCATGGGTGGAACAATAAACTATCCAAATCACCATAGAGCATCACTCATTAGAGAGACTAGCAGAAGATGACGCCTTGAGGCGGCTATGAAACCGCCGAAATGAAAGAAGGGGACTAGTTGGCTCTTTGCTAAGTCGAATCCCACACTTGAAGACGACGGTGGCGAGGAATGACGAGGGTGTTGGAGGCAGGGGGAGGGATATCGAGGTGGTTGGAGGCGGTGCCAAGGGATGGCAAGTGTGCTTAAGGAGATGGCGTGGGATGGCGAGGGCTCCAAAGGCGGTTGCATGGCCTGCTAGGGCTAGAGGCAGAAGCAAGCCCTTGCAAGATCGTTGACGATGGATGCAAGGGGTGGAGAGATCACCGGGTCTTGTGGTGGAAGTTGTTTTTTTCTCACTCTGATACTAAGTTGAATGGGAAAACTTCAAGTCTTGATTGATTATTAGGGCTAGAAATATCATATATGTTTACGAGGAGTCGTGCATGGGGTTCCCCTGTGCCACGGTGCGATAGTGCAATTGTCATTTGTTATCCCCTTAATTTTTTGTCTCGCCAAATACAAAATTTAATAAAAATTGAAGGGACAATGACATACTTTTTAAAATAAAATAAAATAAAATAAATTAAATTATAAAAAGTTGCAAAATTTAAAATAAAAAGGGGTAAAATTGGAAAGATGAATGTTTTACCAAATGATGTTTTCCCTTATATAATAGTGTAGATTATACAAAATAGAGGGAAAATACAAAACTTAATATATAATACATATAGTAAAACTAAATATATTCAACTTTACGAATATACTTCTAATATTGAACAAACAATACAAAAATTTGCAACTCTTATGTTGTGATTGTTGAATGTGCAACTCATGTACTCATGAAACTAGGACAATTTTCTGCTTCATTTCCTTGCCAATTTAAAATCAAGTTCCTGATGTATATTTATGTGGTTCAGATATGTTGGGTACTTTTCCTCCTAAATCAGTGATCATGAGGCAGGCTTTTGCTGTTCCGCCATGGACAGAATGTGAAGAGAATGTTGGGAACCTTCTGATGGTATTGATCTTCGCAGTACTCATGTTTAGATTTTCTAAATGTTATCTGCAGATTTTATTCTTGATATTAAGGTTAATACAAACAGTAATATGTTTATTTCCTAGACTGTTAAGCTAAAAGCTTCTTGATAGTGAACTTTTAAATAACAGATTTTTTATACTGGCCCCCTTTTCTAGTGATATGAATGTACCTGAGGATATTGGTAAATCATTTTCTAGTATTTGTTTGTATGGAGTTTCAGGTTTGGAAGTTCTTAGTTACTTTTGCTGGTGACTTTGGACTTTGGCCTTTCACCCTTGAAGAGTTTGCACAAGCTTTTCATGATCATGTAAGCTTCCTACATTTTTGAGTTAATTGCTTTAGACATGTCCTTTTTAATTAAAGAAATAAACCTTATCATTCGGTTCAATCCTCTGCATGCCTTGAAATACACACCCACAAAAACAGTACTTCATAGATTGATGTGATTCTATTTACTGAAAGATGCTTTGATACCAATTAACATGTTCCTTGGTTCAAAGAGATGCTTTGATACTGATTATTGCGATTTTATGATTCAAATAATGTTCCAATGCCAATAAATTTAGTTGTTTGAATCCAATTGATTTAATTGTCCGACTCCCTTGGATGCAAATTATGCAATGCAAGACGAACTATAGATGGAGGACTTACGATGCCCTAATCCTAACAACAATACAAGCGGGCACACGACAGACGCAAATGAAGCTATGATCAACTCTAGAACGACATAAAAGCATACACGCAACCCAATGAACTAATGAAGGATAACCTTAATGCAATGATTCAATCACGTAAATATTTTTCCGACCCACAATTAATTAAACAATGCCAATTTTAAAATACTCGTGCATATAATCTCAATGAGCTCAAACATCCAAGTTTAGTGATCATGCAACTATTTCAGAATAATTTAAGAGTGCACTAGAATTAAATGTAAGGTGATTAAGCAACACGTGTCTAAATAAATAGTAAAATCAAATTAAAGTGAGCCACATATTATTAGCAATAAACATGACATTCATACACTAGTGAAGGTTTGAAAGTAAATGCGAAACTCACCAAGTTGATGGTCGTCGGCGTGCGTGAGGAAATCCGGTGGTTGCAGATGTGGTGCAAGTGCTCCGGAAGAACCATGGTTGATGGACTGGGGCTGCAGGGAGAGGGAGGGGGCTGTTTTGTGTCTGGGAGGGATGGTATGGCTAGGATTTTGTGATAGAGGTAAGGGGGAAGGGGCGGTGAAATCAAGGTGGAAGCCGGTGGGATGTGGGGTGGTTGACGGTGGCTCGGGGCGGTGTGGAAGGGGCTGGAGATGGTTGTGGATGGACTGGAAGGGGATAACGGTGGGGGAATAATGATATTTGGTGGATGCCGTGCTGTTGGAGGTTGTGTAGGGTGTGAGGAGGCTGTGGATGGACTGAAAGGGGGTTAGGGTTGGGGGAATAATGAATTCCGGTGCCTGGCGGGCTGGATGAGGGGAAAATCGGGCTTGGGGGATGGCTGTCGGGCTGGTGGCGGTTGTGGGAATGAGAGGGGAAGGCTGTCGACGGTTGCAGGCATTGCATGGAGGAGTCTTAAGGATGAGGAAGATGGTCGGAGGTGGATCCAAGGGGGAAGATGGCCACTGTACCGAATCCCGTGGATGGGACTGACGGCACACGACGCCGAGGAGCACGTGGAAGGTGGAGGAAGGATCGAACCAAGGCGTGGGAGGCGACGGAAGGGGCATCGACACCCCCTGAAGGCGAAATCAGCGGTCTCAGTGTCACATCAAGCGCTCGACGCCGCACCAAGCGCCCGACGTCGCACCGAGCGTAAGAGGATTGAGCGGTTCAAAACCTAATCTCTTGATACCCCCATCTCTCGGCTACTGGGGGTAATATATAGAGGGGGGGGGGGGGGAATTATGTTAATTAAATCCAACGGCCACGATAGCCCGATGTGTAATTTCGTCTAACTCTCTAAACACAACTAAAAATTAATAAAAGAAAAATACTTAGAAACATGAAAAATCGAGCCGATCACGATCACAGTTTCTGGTCGACCATCCAAAAAATGACGATAACGATGAATTACCCAATGTGGCGTGGCCGATCTCCATCAATCTCCCCGGCTCAGAAACATTCATCTCCGGTGAATGGAGACTACATGCTCCTGACACAAACCAGCCACTCCTGGTAGGAACTGTCTTCACAAAAGGTCATCATGTCACTGAAGTCCCCGAGGGTTCTTTGCACTAAGCAAGCTGCCATTACGATGATGGGTTGGGATACAATGGTATAAGAGAGGCTATAGAGATGGTGGAAACTGAATCTAAAAGGGAAGGCTGAAGGTCCAAAACTAGGTGACTCCACATTTAGAGTCAAATCCTCAACATTGAGTATAAGATGAACACTAGTATTCCTAATAATATCATGCTCAAAGAAATTTGATTCAGACTCTCTCATGACAGTGTATTGACCTATTCGCCTAGGACTCAGATTCATGTATGTCCCCAATGTGAACCTCTCAATTAATGTGCAAATCATCGTCCAATCACCTTCATTGAACATTTGCCCTCTCATGTGATTATTCGCGTAAGTTTTAAAATATTTATTATTTATTATAAATTTACGTCGGAGTGTGATATGCAAATCATGCAACAAATGCAAATGATGAACCCAACGAACTCACTAAATGCAGACTCTATGTAGCGGTGGATGTCCCTAAAGATGGGTGGTTTATCAGGAGGTTCTTTGGGTGGAGTATAAAAATATTCTTCACGGGCTCACCTGAGGGACCAATAGGAGGTTCATCAAATAATATGCTCTTGCCTGATCTAGAAGTCTAAGTTTCGCAAATTTAATGCGACGCTCACCGAATAGTTCAAAATAGTTGAGATAATATTCCATGTCCACGAGCCAATACCTAAAAGACTCGGGACTCGACGAATCGTCAAAAGATGGGACAACAACACAACCTACACTCGAGATCTCTCTCAAAATGATTGTTGAAACCGAAAAACTCGGCTCAACAGAGTTCGGACCTGGGGGCAGCTCGTTTTTACTTCTCCTAAGCGAAAATCTCAAGATCAGGCACTCAGAACCAAGAAACTCACTAATTTGGTGGCTAACCTAAAACAGACCCCTTAAATTACAGCGAGGAGGTCCCTCCACAAACCCGGAAGATCAAAAGATCCCCCCTCCGAAACCAAGACTGAGCTCGACACCCTACAGAACCAAGGAGTGTACTTGGAAAGCAAGTGCGCTCTCTAGTTCTCTTCCCCCAAAATTCTCTTTCTTTAAGGTGCCAATGATGGTCTATTTATAGATTTTGAAAATGGCCTGCGGATAGCGGCCTCCGCTTTTTAGTTTCTACTATCCACAACCATATTTGGTCTGCGCACAGCGTAAGCCCGCTGTTTGGAAATGCTAAGAGCAGGCCAAAGCAACCTTGGGAACAGATCACCCCCTGAGGGCGAGTGCTCCCCTTCCTGGGAGTACTCGCCCTTGCCTTCAAGGGCCAAGCGAGTGCCCTATGGGACAGGGCACTCACCTTCTTTCCCCCAATAGCCTGGCGAGTCCCTCTACTGCCGGGTGTTCGCCTCAGAACCTGTCTACCCTGGGCGAATACCTTATGTTACCAGTGTTCGCCCAGAGTCCTCTTGGGCGAGCACTCCTTGCCCTTGGTACTCGCCCCTTGGTATTCTGATCATACTCGCTTACTCCTGCTAGCCGGTCCGATTGCGTCCACTCGTCAAATACGAGGTTGTACAAAATCCCCGCTCTTTGCGAGCTCACCTTGAGCTCGAAAAGATCGTCCAACCCCCTTATTTTGGCGAGTCTGGGACCTCGAGGAATCTTTTTGGTGGCCCCCACCAGACTGCTATATTCTCTAACGGGTGCGGGAGGGGACTTTGAAGTTCCCCCCTCTCCTCCCTCTCTCCTCGCCGACCAGCCTCGCGAGCGCTAAATTTCCCGTCAAGATGCTTTCGTCCGATGATCTTATGGCTCGCATTGCTGGTCAGAGGTAGAAGTCCAAATGCATCGCGACCGGCCTGGTGGCCCTCATTACGGAGCACTCGACTCACTTCCCTAAGAAGCACGGGGAACTGGAGGTCGCCAAGAAAGACCGCCGCGAGCCGGTTGAGATGGCGAGTACCTCCCTTTGGCAACAACAATCACCAGCCCTTGGCGCGGGCCTGGGGGCCTCTGATCAGGTTCGGATTTCGCCTTCAACTTTTTCTACTAAATCGCTTTGCTTCTCCTGCTCTCGCCTGGATGGGTGAGTGCGAGGTTCAGAGTTTCCTGGATCGACTTCCTGAACTCGTCGAAGTCGCTTCTCCTTACGTACTCCCCAGGAGGGGGTGAGTTCCCCAGTTCTTCGCTTCCAGTCATGACACTCACTCAGAATTTTCCTAACGAGCTGCGGTCCACGTTCACCGCACCAAAAATGTTGAAACCGAAAAACTCGACTCAATGGAGTTCATACTTGGGGGCACTCGTTTTTACTTCTCCTAAGCAAAAATCTCAAGACCGGGCACTCGAAACCAAGAATCTCACTTACTTTGGTGGCTAACCTAAAACAGACCCCTTAAGCTGCAGCGAGGAGGTCCCGACAAACTCGGAAGATCAAAAGATCTCCCCCTCCCAAACCAAGACTGAGCTCGACACCCTATAGAACCAATGAGTGTGTTGAGAAAGCAAGATCGCTCTCTAGTTCCCCTCCCCAAAAATTCTCTTTCTTTAAGGTGCCCATGGGGTCTATTTATAGATTTTGAAAATGGCCTGCGGATAGTAGCATTCGCCTTTTAGTTTCTACTATCCGCAACCAAATTTGGTCGTCGCACATCGTAATCCCGCTGTTCGGAAATGCTAAGGGCAGGCCAAAGCAACCTTGGGAACAGATCACCCCCTAAGGGCGAGTGTTCCCCTTCCTGGGAGTACTCGACCTTGCCATCAAGGGCCAGGCGAGTGCCCTATGGGACAGAGCACTCGCCTTCTTTCCCCCCAACTGCCTGGCGAGTCCCTCTACTGTCGGGTGCTCGCCTCAGAACCTGTCTCCCCTGGGCGTGTACCTCCTGTTACCGGTGTTCGCCAAGAGTCCTCCTGGGCGAGCACTCCTTGCCCTTGGTACTCGCTCCTTGGTATTCTGATCATACTCGCCCACTCCTCCTAGCCGGTCCGATCGCGTCCACTCGTCAATACGGGGTTGTACAATGATGATCCTCATAATAATCATCCCTAAGATAATCGAGTTGTGTCGAAGGATCAACACGATTCCCTCATGTGCAATGATAGGAATGATAATCATCGTAGTGATTGTCTCTAGCATAAAGGGATCACGTCGAGGGGTCGACACGATATCTGGAAGTGACGTGCAACGATTGAGAATAATCGTCGTAGTAACATGAGGATCTCTCTAAAGGGGCTATATGTGATTGGGTGTAGATGGACTCATGATCCCCAAATAGAGGAGGGAAATGACGCTAACCCTAAATGCAATACATATGAGCACACGACAAACACAAATGAAGCTACAATCAACCCTAGAATGACATGAAAGCATACACACAACCCAATGAACTAACGAAGGATAACTTTAATGCACATGCAATGATTCAATCACACATATTTTTTCGGCGCACAATTAATTAATAATGCCAATTTTAAAATACTCGCGCCTATAATCTAAATTAGCATACACATCCAAGATTAGTGATCGTGCGACTATTGCAGAATAAATTATGAGTGCACTAGAATCAAATGTAAGATGATTAAGTAACATGTGTCTAAATAATGAGTAAAATCAAATTAAAGAGAGCCACATATTATTAAAAATATAGATAACATTCATACACTAGTGAAAAATTTGAAAGTAAATTGAAAACTCACCAAGTTGATGGTCGTCGGCGTGGGTGAGAAAATCTGGTGCAAGTGCTCCGGAAGAACCACGATTGCTGGACGGGGCTTGCATGGAGAGGGAGGTTGCAGTTTTGTGGCTGGGAGGGATGGTGGGGCTAGGATTTTTTTGGTGGTGGTAAGAGGGAAGGGGCAACGACAACAAGGTGGAAGTTGGTGGGATGTGAGATGGTTGACGGTGACTCGGGCGGTGTGGAAGGGGCTGGAGTTGGCTGTAGATGGACTGGAAGGGGGTAGCGGCGTGGGAATAGTGCAATTCGGTGGTTGTCGGGTTGTTGGAGGTTGTGGAGGGTGTAGGGAGGCCGTGGAGTGGCTGTGGATGGACTGGAAGGGTGTTAGGGGTGGGGGAATAATGGAATCTGGTGATTGGCGGGCTGGTGGAGGGGAAAATCGGGCTTGAGGTTGGTTGTCGGGATGGTGTCGGCTGTGGGAATGAGAGTGGAAGGTTGCCGACAATTACATGGGCTGCAGGGAGGAGTCTCAAGGATGAGGACGGTGGCCGGAGGTGGATCCAAGGGGGAAGATGGCTGCTGGACTTAATCCCGTGGACGGGACTGGCGGCACACAACGTCGAGGAGCACGAGGAAGGCAGAGGAAGGCTCGATTCAAGGCGCGAGAGGCAGGGGAGGCGGAGGAAGTGGGTGTCGACACTCCGTTGAGGTGAAATAAGCGCTCTCGGCGTCGCACCGAGCGTAAGAGGACCGAGCGGTTCAAAACTTAATCTCTCGATACCCCATCTTTTGGCAGCTGGGGTTGATATAAAGAGGAGGGAGATTCGGTTAATTAAATCCAACAATCATGATACCCCGATAGGTAATTTTGCTAACTCTCTAAATACAACTCAAAATATTAAAAGAAAAATACATAGAAATATGAAAAATCGTGCCGATCGTGATCACGGTCTCTGATCGACCATCAGATGATCCAAAAATGCCGATAACGATGAATCACCCATTGTGGCACGGTCGATCTCCATTATTATGTAAAATTGAAAGTGACAAATTAATCAATAGAAATTTGAATATTTTCTCCTTTAAATTTTCAATATCATCTTCCCGAAGAACAACTCAATTAGTTGAACCTCTATCCAATAAGAATGAAAAAAGCATTCAACAATAAGACCAAACAAACGGCTTATTGCCAAAGTTGTAGATGTCGGATGTCGGGTTCATGTCGGTTTGAGTTTGAAACGTCGGATGTCGGATTGCAGGTGATATATCGGGGATATTTACGATGTCGGATTTTAATATTTTAAATAAATAAATAAATATATATATATATATGTATATACACATTTTTTGTAAATATGTACAATTGGACACAATGTATATTTATAAATTACACAATAAACATGCAATAATATGATTATAATTAAGTAATGAACATGAAAAAAATATTACCGCTCTGTCGTCGAAACCGGGCTCAGCAAGATGCACTAAATGAAGCATGAAATAAAATACTACCATCGGTCGCTTAAAATAAATGATTTTTTAATACTCACGTTGATATATCTGCTGCGAGATATCGCCCGATATATCGTGCGATATTTTCAAAAAAAAGAAGATGTTTTTGCTTAAAATGTCGATGTCGTGTCTTTTTTCCCCAAACCTTTTATGTCGGTCGACATGTCGGACATGTCGGGTGACATCTACTACAATGCCGATTGCAAGAGCAGAAAAGAGAGCATCGCTTACGCAGTTAGTGCTTTCTAACTCTGACAACGGTTGTAGGAGAAATGTTTTAAAACATGCCCTAATGGATCCCCAACTTGCTGTTTAATCTTTTATGTAATTCTTTCTTTGTAGGCTCAAGGTCTCAACCTCTCCTCCACCTACTTTTTTGACGACTACGAGACTATCGCTGACGAGATGATGACCACTCAAAAAATAGAAAAAGAGATTCATTTTGATCCTTTCAATATATAATTGAAATTTCGTAAGGAACAAAGCAAGTGTGCTTTAAAGCATCCGAAAGATAGCCATCCCGATCGGAGGAACTTATACTGGCTGAAAGAGTAGAGGAAGGGTTATATATTGAGGATATAAAAAGTGAAAGGTTGCATCTCTCGAGAAAGAGCGGCAAGCTTCCAAAGAAGAGACGTGTAAATATGTGAGTAAGAGTTTACGCTGAGGATGCTACAAGCTAGTGGCCGAACTCAACCTAAGGAAAACAACTTGGCCTATATAATGGCACAAAGAAGTTGGACCATCCATGCTACAGAAGAAGCGACATGATGGGGGATGGTAGCAACGATAACTTTTAATAGGTTAAAAATACCTAATTCTGAGAATGAACATCTAATTTGTCATAATTTATTGAATGTAAACACAACAGACACCAAAAAACATGAGGAGCAAAATGAGATGCGTCGAAATGATTTTTGAAAATAAATAAGCTAGGAAGCACCAGTACGAGTACGGTACGTATCCGGTACGACTGTACGAATTTAAAAAAAATAAGTACAGATACGGCGGGATACCTTGCATTATATATATCACAAATGTAATTAAAAATCCTCAAAACAATTAAACATCGAACATAATTGCATAAATCAACAATTGAACTACAAATTCATAGTTAATGCTATATAATTTGAAGTTCTCAAACACAAAAGATTCATAATTATTTCAAATTTAAGGATATTCATCAGTCATTTTCTTCCTCTTCTTCCCCATTATTAGAGATTAATGCATCTTCAATTTCTGATTCGCCTAGAGACAAGTTAGCAATAGTAAGCATTCCAACTCCATCAAAAGGATTTGTCCTTGCATCTCCTCCAATATCCTACATTCTACTCCTTCCTTCATTGTAGATTTCATTCATCCTCGATAATAGATGTATATTACTATGCACATACACCAAATTATCAGCTCGTTGTGGGTGAATTTTGTTTCTTCTCAAATAGTGAATGAATGAGTATGTGCTCCAATTTCTCTCACAACATGAGAATGAAGAAGGTTGGCCTAGAAGCTTCAAAGCAATTTTTTGCAACCTCGGTACAAAAGTTTCATAGTTCCTCCAATCTTTGGGCAACAATGATGCTCTACTCTCCAAACTATCAGGCTCATTAAAAGCTTGACCAAGACCCGTGAACTTAGAGAACTCATTGATGACTAGATTCCTCTCCATCAAATCAGGAAAGTATTTCCTTAAGCATTTATTCGTCTCCAAAGAAATCTCTTCATCTATATTTGGAGCAACTCTATTTGGCTCTCCATCAATCCATTTTCTACTATAATACCTGCAAAGCATAAACATATATTAAAACAAATATATCATAGGAAATAGTAAATATCAAATATGTGAAAAGATTACCTGGATTTAAGGAATGAGCAATGCAATGTAGTGGTGTACAACTCTTGGTCCATCGATAACAAGGACATTATAAATTGCCTCATAAAGAGGACAATGAACTTCTAAGTCCGCCAACTTCTCATGCCTATACATTTCAGCCTTCACATTTTCTATCATGAATCCCACATGTCACACACCAAATGAAGCTGAGGTTTGTCTGTATCACAAGCTAAGCATATCATATATATGTTTTATTATATCAAGTATCCTTTTGACATCATCCCATCATTTGTCACTATAAATGATGTTTTTAATTTCTTGGGCCTTCTCAACATCATCTGCTCTATATAAAGTTCATTCGGGGCATCCGACCTTATTATTATGCAGACACATCTTCATAAGTTTAAACCTCTTCAACATCACTATAGTAAGAGCAAATTGAGTTTCAACAACTGCAAGCAATTTCAGTAAAACAAAAGAGTTATACATGTTCAGCTTGCATAACTGTATTGATGATTCTTAATAACATTTATGATGGATTGAGCTTCATTAGACACTTGAGTAATCCATCCACATTGTTCTCTAACAGTTACACAACGATCAATATTATTAGCAACACAAATATTATTAACAACACAAGGTGTCCAAAAAATATGTGAAAATCATGCCTCCATGATTGCTCCAGCTGCCTTACACATTGGTGCATTATCAATGATAACTTTGTACACCATTTTTCGCACCAACTTCATTAATTACTTCAATCATCAAAATAACAATATAATGGTGATCCTTGTACCCTCCTGATGCATCAACTGCCTTCAAAAAGTAGGATCATCCTCAGAGGCTATCATAAAATTAATCAAAGGTCTTCTTTGAGCATCTGCCCAAGCATCACTTACTAGGTTGATTTCTTTTTGGGTCCTAGTAGCTTTAATTGGTTGAAGCATTCTAGTGATATTGACTTTTTTTGAAGAAGGGTGGTTCTAGGCAGCATTATATCCAGGAGGAACAAATTCATCAAGATTGTGGTTAGCAAAAAATTTATATGATCTAATATAATAAGGATTCCTAGCTAGATGTAATGACAACTCACTAGAGTAGAACAATCTAGCAATATGACTCTTTAACTCATCTCTGGCTTTATTTTGGAAAGCCATATCAATATGACCACTTTTTTTTTGTTTCCCCAACTAATTGACTACTCTGACTTGCATTCAAAAATGGTATTAACTTAGGATTTGGTTGCATCTTTCTTCTGCTTCAAAAACCGCTCTCTGAAGCTCTTTTAAATACTCTTAAGTCACCTTGACACATGCCCTAATACCATTTCCAGATATTTTCAATAAGTTACTCCACCTCACAAAAATTGCATTTCCTTTTTCTATTCCCACCATCAACTTCTCTACTTTGAATAATAGACACAAGCTCTGAGCGGTGCCTGATCATCCTTATCCACAACATTAGAAATAAATCTACATGTTACTGATGTAGAAGATGAACCAGTAATACTAATAGAAGACTGTGACTGAGACATAACTGCTGCAATAAGAAGACTGGAAATTTCAGAGCAATACAAGAAACTGGAAATTACAACAATACAAAAAATTGGAAATTACACAGCAATAATGTAAAGCAACAAAATTACACGACAATTTTGTTTTGAAATTACGCAGTAATATTGTATAACAACAAATTACAGGAAATTGTAAAAGAAGATATAATATATTGAACTGGAAATTACACAGCAATAACATCAAAATCCAGAGAAATTACACAACAATAATAACAAAATCCATATTTTAAATTACACAACAATGTTAGTTATTAAAGGCGCAAGGCGCACCAAGGCACAAAGAAGTCTTGGAGGGACAAGACTCAAGGCGCAGGCGCGCGCGCCTGACGAAGGCAAGGCACAACCACTTTTATTTTAAATAATCAACATCAAACATCAGTTCATCTTCTTGATCAGATTCTTCATCTATTCTACTCATTAATCATTCATTCCTATCATTTATATTTCTTAAAAAATAGAATCAATGTGATCACTTGCGTCATATCTATGACTAAACGCTCAATTATGTTTCACAAACACTAAATCATGGAAAAATGATTGAGTTCTTACATTATTTTTTCTTTATTTTGGGAAAAAAATTACAGCTTAAATCGTACCTAAACGCGTCTTTTATGCTCCAAAGGCACAAAAAAGGCACACGAAGGTGCTAACCTCTGAGCCTGGTGAGCCTTGAGCTTCAGGCGCGCCTTTAACAAAATAACATCAAAATCCATTTCGAAATTGCACAGCAATAGCAACTACACAGCAAAAATCCAGTTTCATCAATAACAAGCACACAACCATAACAAGGTTGCAGATGTCGGATGTCGGGTTCATGTCGGTTTGAGTTTGAAATATCGAATGTCGAATTGCGGGGGATATATCAGATATTTTACATTGTTGGATTTTAATATTTAAATACATCTATTCATATATATACACATTTTTTGTAAATATGTGCACTTGCACACATAATGTATGTTTATAAATTACACAATAAACATATATACACATAATGTATGTTTATAAATTACACAAGAAAGAGGCGTTGCCGACAATAAATGACATAAAGAGCACCAAATGAGAGTGAGACGAGAAAGATGTCGAATTTATTCTCGAGAGATGAACGAAATGGAGCACGAAAAAAAATATTTATGTTCGGACAATTAAAAGAAATGAAATATATGTATATATATAAATGCTCTTACAGATATATCAGTTGCGAGATATCGCTCAATATACCGAATAAGACCGATATATCGGGGGATATTTTTAAAAACGATATTTTTGCTTAAAATGTCGATGTCGTGTCGTTTTCTGCCCAAAACCTGTATGTTGGCTGACATGTCGGACGTGCCGTCCGACATGTCGGACGTGCCGGCCGACATCTACAACAATGACAATAACAGGTGCACAACAAAATAAAACTGCAACGAGACTTGGGAATATTCATTGTAACGAGATGACATGGGGCAACCTTGAGAAGATGCTTATTTTTCTGTCAAGCTACCCCATTTTTAGTGGAGCTATGGATGCAAGTAGTTTGGTAGATAATACCATTGTCAGTATGGTACGCCTCAAACACCACTCGAACATCATACTCACCCTCATTATCGCTACGACGAACCCTAACAAGTCCACCAAGTTGAGTCACAACCTTATGGTGAGAATTTTAAAACTATAAACACTTCACATTTATGATACACCAAGATAGTGTGAGAGAAATAATCATTGAACATAACTAACCAATGATGACCAGAAAAAGATAACATCGGGGATGGACCCCATATGAATAACGTCAATCAAAGAAGTACTAGGTAGAGATACATTGCTTGGATCGTGAAGAATATATTTTGACAATTCACAAGCATCATAAGTAAAATGTTTAAGTAGAGAAATAAAAATCGGAAACAAAGTTTGAAGGTAAGGTGGTGAGAGATGTCCAAGACGTTGATGTCATCTTCGAACATCCATAAGTGAGGGAACATTAGATGTGGAAAATGCACGCAGATTTGGCTCCTAGTCCAAGAGGTGCAGACCTCCATATTCCTACTGCTGTGAATGCGTTGCTTCGTAGCCAGATCATAAAAACACAAAATATGGTAAAAAGTCACCGCATAGTTCAAAGATCTAGTTAAATGATTAATAGATAGTAAGTTGTGAGGAAAGGAAGAGACATGTACCACAAAAGAGAGAGAAATAGTAGGGGAACAGGATCCAGTACCATAGTCAATAATCTAGTCAGAGTTGGATGTGGATGCAGTGTTTGCACTGTGGATAACTGATGTAGCAAAGGTTTCATAGGAGTCAACAGTTGAGGAATCACTGAGAGCTTAACAAACGGCGAAGGGCATTTAACTTGTATGCTGAAAAACCTCTGGTGTGGTTAATGTTCCCAATAACATCCTCGTGAAACTTATTGGTATGAGTAGCATGTTGTGAGTGAAAATCGGACTGTTTCCCACCACTACGGCCATTGCCACGACTTCGGCCACTGGCGCCTCTACCAGATGGGGCAAGATGAAGGTTCAACCGATACCAAGATTTTCGAGCACGCCCCGCGCAGGGGGTGACGACGCATGTCTAGGATGACATGTATTTTATTTTGCCTTGTATTTTTACTTTTTTTGCATTGTTATATTTCACACTTTTGTATGATGGGCATTTTGGTACATTTTGTGGAGCTCTTTCTCTCGTTATATATAGATAAGGAGGGTGGACATAGTGGATACAATGTTTTAAATATCGGATGTCGGCGACATATCGGATTGAGTTTTTAAATGTCGGATGTCGGAAGTTGGAGACATGTCGGGGATATTTTAAAATATCGGATTTCCATGTCTTATAAATAAATTTTTTATTTTTATGTATACTAACTATAATTATATCATATAAAAATAGAAAAATAATATAACAAATAGATAAAAAATGAGCCAATTATATTACGAAATAAAATCGAATAGTATTTACGTTAAAATATTATTAACAAATACAAAATTATACATTGTAAATATATTTAGTAGTATACAATAATTTTATTTTGATAACAATAAGTTTATTGCAAATAAAGAAGATTTAAATATTTTTATATTTTTGTAATAAATGTATTAAATATTTTCATATTTGTTGTAATATGAAATTAAAAAATTGTGAAACAATTATACAAAATTGCTTGTAAGAATAAAACGTTAAAAAATTGAAACAATAAGTCTATTCGATTTAAGCATATGCTGCTAGTCTGCTAATATAACATAAAATAAAATAGCGGGCGATATATTTAAAAGTCGTGTCGGCCGATATATCGGAAAAAATCGGACATGTCGGCCTATATTTTACAAAAGGACATTATCTATACTTTTTAGAAAAACATATCGTTTTGCCCTAAAAAATGACATGTCGGGCGACATGTCGGACATGTCGGAGGACATTTAAAACAATGAGTGGATATGATGATAAAACCCTAATTAACTTTCTCTTGAATCTTATATTTTTTTCTCATCTTCTTAGCTAGGGCTAGGGTTGAGCAAGACTCCCCTCTTCCCTTCTCTCTCGGTGGAGCCTGACTCCCGTTGTATCTTCCGCCATTAGGAAAGCTAGGTCGAGGAAGGGTTGAGATGATCCTCTCTGAGATTTCTCCCGATCAAGACCGCACACCTGCTCGTAATCGGAGACTTGTAACATCTTGGTTTTATAGACGTCGATCCTCCCCCACACATCAAGTGATTCCACGACATCCTCTTCCTCGCTCGTCCAACTAACGACCTGCTGCATCCCAATCCCCTCTGCCCATGAAACAGACCCGCCAACCCTGTGCTTGCAATGAAGCCTCCAGTTGCTGCTTCCGAGCGACCTATCCCTTCCTCCGACGACTCCAGCCATGCCAGTTTAGCTCCCGCGAGTTCCTTGACAGCCTGCGCCACCTCCTACAGGCCGACTACTTCAGCGTCGGTTGACTCCGCCTAAACCGCGACGAATCAATCGCTAGATCAACCGCCGAACTCCACAACTCCTCTCCGCGCTCCTCCAACGCCTGCTTTTCCTCCCCCAGCCCGTCGAACCCCCAACGCCTCCTTTCACCGAGCCTTCCAGTCCTCCCGCACCGCGACTCCACTGCTCCCTTGGCAGGCCGAGTGCCCATCCGCCAGCGTCAGGCTTTCCATCCGTCTACCCCCACTTCTACCACCGCCGGCTAGCCCCCTCCCCCATATCTTTTGCGCGAAGGTATTACCCTCGCTCACATTATGAAGGCCATGCAAAATTTGATGGTCGTTCAAGTTCAGCAACATGCATCGATCGCAGCTTTGATTACCCGCTTAGATGGCTTGCCTCCGTCGGGAACCTACTAGCCATTCCCCACCCAATGCCGAGTTCTAATCAGGATGAACCGCCGTTAGTCGTGCCCTTCGAGTCCCATGCACCTTGGTCCATGGGAGGCAGTGTTCCCTGTTATGTGAAGTTGGATTTTCCGTTGTTTAACAGCAAGAGCGATCTATGGCCTGGCTCACGCGTTGTGAGCACTTCTTCGCCTCCCAACTCACGCCATTGGAGGATTGGATCGGGTTGACTTCCTTCCACCTCTTGGTCTTATTAATGGTATGACCAACTGGCTCTAAAGACCCCTAATTTGACTTGGGCCACCTTCAAGCACTCCTGCAATCTGCGTTTTGGGCTGCCTCTCCGCAACAATCTCCCGGGGGACCTCGTCAATCTCAAGCAATCTGGACCCGTGGATGATCACTTAGAGAGCTTCCAAATGTTACTTTCTCGTGTTCCTTCTATCTTGCCCGAGCTTCAGTTGCCTATATTCACTGCCAGCCTGCGCTCCAATCCCCGCGGGACCTGAGCAATGCCATGAGCTTCACCCATATTCATGAGAAATGTCTCCTCATGGACACTCCGTATGGCAGCCACTACGGTGGGTACGGTGACAATCGACATGATGACAAACACACTCCCCGTTCTAGCAGTCTGGTCGTCCCACTTAAGGGTAGGGAATCTAGCACCACCCCAACCATCAAGTGACTATCATGAGCATAAATAGCAGAACACAGTGCACATGGCCTTTATTTTTTCTGCGCCGAACCATATTCGGCCAGACACAGGTCCACTAGTTTGGCTCAAAGTGGGCAATCCCCGGGATGAGGAGGACGAGAATGCCGGCTCGGTGTGACTCCCGTACTTCAAGCTTGAGGACAAGCTCGATCCAAACGGGTGGGGCAGATGTTATGGGCCCACGCAGGGGCTAACGACGCGTGTTTGGGATGACATGTATCTTATTTTGCATTGTTTCTTTACTTTTTCGCATTGTTCTATTTCACACACTTTTATTACTCACGCATTATGTAGAATGAGTGAGGGGCATTTTGGTACATTTTGTGAATCCCTTCTATTTACCATAGGGTGGGCTTAGTGGATATGATGATAAAACCTAATTCTCTTTCTCTTGAATCTTCTCTTTCTCCTCTCATCTTCTTAGCTAGGGCTAGGGTTGAGCAAGACTCGCCTCTTCCCTCCTATCTCAAACGGGCCTGACTCCCGTTGTATCTTCCGCCATTGGGAAGGCTAGGTCGATGAAGGGTCGAGACGATCCTCTCCGAGATTTCTCCCTCTCAAGACCGCACACCCGCTCGCAATCGGATGCTCGTAACCGACCCTTCTTCCCACAATGATCACATGTTTCAGAAGGTACACCAAAGATGGGTGTCCCACAACAAAATCCCGCAAGAGCAGATCGATTAGTCTCATCACCCAAGACTATTTTGAACACTTCCCAGAGAGAGGGAAGTGAGCGGCGATGCAAGACATGGGTGCGCACTGTATCAAATTCCATCTTCTATCCTATAAGAAGACGTTCACTTGAAAAAGATCTTTTTCCCGCATTTTGAGAGCATTAGCAGTGCACTCCTGATTAAAGTCTTCAAAATTGTCCAGTTCCTGATACAATCTTTCAAACTCTAAGCAGTAGATAAAGACAATCATTGATTCGTGCTTTAACTCGAGGACCTGACGAGTGAGCTTATAGACTTGAGTAGAGCTTCCAATATGTGAGTAAGTCTCTCGTGCGCTTGTCCAGACCTCATATGCAGAATCCATATGCATATAACTGTAGTATACAATTGGTGACATCGAGTGGAGTAATCAAAAGACGACCAACTAATTATCTAAACCCCACTTCCTCCACGATGGGTAATTCTTTGTGGCCCAACCATTTTCCCATCAATTCTTTGTGGCTCAACCAAAAGAATTTCCTATCGATGATAATCGTTCTGCGTTTTGGAGGCCTTGCCGAGCCCTCTTCGTGTGTTTAGGAATCATGCGGGCTCGAGGAGGGAGTTTCCTGGAGAAGTAGGACCCGCCGCAATGGCTCTGACACCAAGTAGTAAAAGCTTTATCATTATTTTTCAGGCAACAATGTATGAGTAACACTTTAATAGGCGGGTACAAAGAAAACAATGAAATGAAAATATTTATACAAAGTAGAAATATTAATACACAATATTCAACAGGTTCTACTTTTTCAAGGTTTGGTGTGTCCTATTTTGTTTTTATGTTCATAGTTGGTTTAATTGATCTGATAATGACCCTTTTCCTGAATTTTCTATAAAATCTTGGCATAATTTCACCTAACTCATAATCTAAACTTCCCTTGAGCTCAAGTTGCAGTGGACTGGCCGATACTAGCTACTGTAGTTTCCGAAGTTTCTTTCAAGAGATTTATACCTTATTTCATTCAGGACTCTAGATTGTTGGGTGAGATACATGTTGCACTGCTGAAATTCATTATTAGAGATCTTGAAGATATCAAAAGTACTCGTGCTTGTGCACTACATGTTAGTGAAGATAATGCTGATAATCCAGAAAGAAACTGTTTGAACATTGTTGATGGGGTTTGTTACTTTGTGGAACTACCTTTTACTTTCTCCTTGAATTTAAGCCCCAACGCTCCATCATAAAACTTATTGTGTGTTTCCTTGTATTAGGCACATGCATGGGGTTTTGATATAAACTTCTGGAAGAAGAATTTAAATTTCTTGACATGGCCTGAAATATTGCGGCAGTTTGCTCTTTCTGCTGGATATGGACCTAAATTGAATAAAAAGGCAGGCTATGCAAATCACTGTGGTGATGAGGTCTTTCTGTTAAATTTAGAAACTTTTATTCTTATTTATTTTCCTCTAAATTCCAGCCTCATGCAGAATATGTGAATTTCGTAAGTATAATTTAGTTATTTAGTTAGCATTATCTCTTGTAAGTTGAAATGGTATTATTTTGCTTAAGCTCCTAATGTTCAATAGTGGTTTTTCCCTCCAATTGTTTCCAAGCATATGTGATTATTTTTTGTTAAACAAGTTAGGGATATGAGTTAAATAATTATAGAGTGGCATGTTTGATGAACAATAAGGAAAACAGGAAGTTATTGTTATTTTTGAGTGGGCATTATCATGGTTGTCTTAATGCCTATTCTCCATCTCTGCTTTTCTCCCATGAAAAATGTGTTTATCTCAACTTTTTCTCAGTAATTTCCCCACACGATTTCAAGCAAAGAGATATTTATGGTGACTCATACTAAGCTTTGAACTCTAGATTCATTGTTTTTGGCGGCGACTATTTCTTGAACAAGCTATAGATTACTTAGCAACCTCATCCTTAATTTCAACATTCATGGCAAACTAGGTCTCATGTATGCATGTATTCTTAACCATTGTCAATATTTTATGGCAAACTAGGCCTGGTTTGGCGCGGCAGATTTCCCATGGAGGAAGTCCGCGCGGAGGTGACCGTGGTCGCCTCTGCGCGGATGAAATTCACGTATTTCATGGGCGGGGCGGATCCCCGCGGCCCTGCCGCGGCCCCGCCAAATGGCACGCGTTCGCGACCACGGCGGATCCGCCCCGCCAAACGAGGCCTGAGTCATCGTTAAAGCGCTTTTGAATGTCATGTAAAATCTATTTTTTGCGGTCTTACTTATGGCAAGCTGATAAACTTGGTTTTCACCATTGAAGCAGGGTGTGAATGATGGTGATGATGTTGCAAATTTTGATAATCATGTTGCTGGTGGAATTAGTTCTGTTGTACAAAAAGAAAAATGTTCTTCCTGTGATAGTTGTCATCAACTAACTCCTGGAACTTTGGAGTTTGCAGTATTTCATGCCCTTTTTCTTGTGGGAAGTAAAGGACTAACATCAGCGGAGGGTGCAGACTACATTAATGTAAGTTTCTTTAAACTAGAACGCTGGTTATCTTTTACCATAACATATTGTTGAAATTTTCAACTGATTTCAGGAACATGGCTTATGCGATCTTACTTCAATGGAGTCAGCACATACTTCTATTACCAATATTATGTTAAGTTACAATTTTATTTTGGAAAGAGCTGGTTTGCTCAGATATCGTTTAAAGCCATGCTTTCAAAAAGATCCTTCCATTGCTGAGAAGATATTTACAGGCGCTACTGAAAATATTCACTTGTGCAAAAATAGTATTTCAGGATTAAAAGTATCCGACAGAAAATTTCAGGACCTAGATATTACTGGAGAAAATGGGTGCAACTTAAACAGTACCAAAGCATCGACTTTCTTAAGTAATCATCATCAAAATGTGCATTGCAGGGCTGGAGTAATAAATAAGAGTCGATTTCAAAATGTTGATCGAGTTTCTTCGGTAATTCTTGGATGTGCAGAAGATGAAATTATTTTAAGCACTCATAATGAAGAACTCTTTGATTCTATTCATGAACTTGACAGTGCTAGTGGAGAAATAAAGAGAAGTGAACTTTCTGAATCATGGGTTCAAGAATTGACCGAAGGAGAGTATTCTTCTTTAAGCATCGAGGAGCGCCTCAATATACTTGTTGCTTTAGTTGGTGTGATTGCTGATGGAAACATGTTCCATAGTTTTATTGAGGTATGAATTTCCTGTGTTCTCTTTACATCATTTCTCTAGCTATTTTCTGAAGAACTATATTACAGGAACGCCTGAAAGAAGCACAGGCTTGTAAGAAAATGATGTGGGAAAAGGTACGATTGAACAGAAGGCTGCAAGAAGAAAGATTAACTACTAATCCAATATATTTTAGTAAGCAGGTTCTTAATCATAGTAATCTTGGAAATGTCTCAACTCAGAAAGAGGGTTTGGAAAAGCATTTCTGCTTTGGTTCAAACTGCATTCTATCCGAGCAATGGGAACACACCCCAGCAGTGGGCTTATCAGAATTAGAAGTATACATTGACCAGAAGGTAGAAATGTTACATTCATACAATTTTTTACCATTGGGTAAAGATCGCCGGCACAATAAATATTGGAAATTCTCAACATCTTCATCTAGAAATGACTCAGGCTCTGGAAGAATCTTCTTCGAGTCTAAAGATGGCTTTTGGAAGGTTATTGATTCAGATGAGGTATTCATCTATCATTCTGGTCTTCTTTAAAATATCAATTTATATATTGTAATTTGTGCTAATTTCCACTACTGTGTTCCTCATAACATATATTATGACATTTAATATTTTGATGAAGCTTGTGATCTTTCAAAGCCTGGCAGGGAAAATGAAGTGTATCTGAAATGAACATATATTATTTTTATAATAAATGAAATATAACTGTTGACACATCTGATAGCCTCTTGACTACACAGGGACACAGTTGGTCACATCTGATAGTCTCTTGATTACACAGTGACAAAGTTGCTTGCATCAATCCCGTCTCTAAGCCCCATAATTTTGTGCATCGTCTATTGTCTTTTGAATTGTTAGTTTTGGATCAAGGAGTGGATTGATTGGGTTTTCTGCTGTTTAAAAGAATAATTGCATGTAGGAGATGCACATAACCTATAATAGTAAGGTACTTCCAAAGGTTCAAGGAATGCATTTTTTTTCATTTAACCAATGCAACTGCTACTAAGAGAGAATTCTTAGATGCACTTTGCTCTTTATCTGACGTGGTTAGTGGCGGATTTTTTAGTTTGCATTTTTATCAGCCAAGATTACTATGGTCAAATGATATTCGGATGTTTTAATTTCTTGGTTATGAACATCTCCTATTTGTTACATGCATATTATGTAATGTTTAATGAATTGCAACTCAAGGTTATTTTGTTTCCAATAATATAAGTGTAGGCATTTGATGCTATTCTATCTGTGTTGGACACCCGTGGGATTAGGGAATCACACTTGTATTTTATGTTGAAATGTATTGAGATGACTTTCAAAGATACTACTAGGAGCAAAAACAAAGAATTTTGTTCGGAATCCGCAACTGAGAGGCAAGCTACTATTGTTCCTGATTGCTGCACTTATAGTGCCATTAGTATTACAGTTCCATCTGCCTGTGAGACACTAAAAAGTTCAGCATCACTCAATATTGATCTTGTGAAGAATGAAAAGGAGAGTTCTTCCTCAAAAAAGTACCTACACTTTATGAAATGGATGTGGCAGGAGTGCTTTAATCCTGACTTATTATGTGCAATGAGATATGGAACCAAAAGATGCCTGCAGCTACTTGAAACTTGTTATATATGTTACCAGTCCTACTTAGCTGAAGAAAGGCATTGCACAAGTTGTCATGTGACATTTGATATTTGTAATAATTCCTATGAGAATTTCTCTGCTCACCTAGCTATTTGTGAAGCAAATTTCAAAACTCAATTATCAATTCCCTTTTCCCCCATCAGTATCCAGCTTTTGAAGGCACAGTTAGCAATTATTGAGGTAAGGGATATGCTGCGCATATCTTATTTGTCTCATGTTAATCAAAGGGATAACAAGAGAATCTTTTTTGTTTAATTTTTTTAAGGCTTCAATTCCAATGGAAGCTTTTCACCCCTTCTGGAATGATTCCTATCGCAAATCATGGGGTACCAAGTTGAAGCTTTCATCATCTGCAAAGGAAATTTTCCAGGTTTGCTTGTTTCTAAATGCTGGTTATGTTAGTATAGGAAACTGTTGATTTAAGCACTATGCATCGATTGAGAAAGTTTGATTCAACACCTTACTAAAGGAGCTACCTATAGCTCCTTATAGGTCTAGTATGCAATGCACATCAATGGTACGGTTGCAATGCCAGTATTTAAGTACTTTCCTATACAATGCACATCAATATTACAGTTGCAATGCTAGAAGTTCCCAGCTTCTTAACATTTACCAAATTAGAACTTCTTTTGAGGCCCCATATAAGACTAAATCTTAACTTTTGGTGGTTTGATCTCTTATTCACTTTTGGCTTTGTTTCACATTGTACCTAACTTTATTGTTGGTTTTGTTTCACATTATATGATACGAATATGACTTTTCGGGTCATCCACACGTCCTCCTATCTACCTATGTAGCCATTGGGCATTTCAATAATTATGTGCATGACACTTCCACATATATAAGAGAGTGATAGAGAGTCTTTTAGTGATGTTAGATCATTTGATTTTAGAAACACTCAAGCCTTTGTCCCACCATAGTGGGGTCGGCTGTATGGATCATTTGTCTCCATTGCACCCTATCTTTACTCATAATCTCACTAATGCCTAAGTACATAATGTATTTCCTTATAGTTTCATTCCATGTCTTTTTGGTCTACTCCTCCCCTGTTTAACATGCGCAGTAGCTATAACTCTCACAGCGCCTAACAGGTGCCTCCAATGGCCTCCTTTGTCCATGTCTGAACCATCTTAATCGAGCTTCTCACATCTTCTCTATAATTGGTGTCACTTCTTTCTTATCCCAGATACAATCATTCCTAATTTTATCCAGTTTCGTGTGTCCACACATCCACCTAAGCATTCTTATCTCCGTAACTCAGAACCGTAGATCATCGCTGGTCTAATTGCAATACGACAAAACTTGCCTTTATGTTTAATGGTACTTTACGATCACATAGGATCCCAAGCGCACCTCTCCACTTCAACCAACCTGCTTGGATTCTATGTATAACATCTTTATATACACCTTCATCTTTTTGAACTATCGATGCTTCCATATTAATCTACTTATTTTCCTTTGACGATTAAGAAAACTATCCTTTGGTTTGAGCTGCCAACCAAATCAGATTCAATTCAGAACCCTAATTTTCCTCATCTTCGTTTCCCTACGTCTCGCCCAATCTCGATTTCACGTTCAAACGATACCGCCTCCGCCAGCGCCTTGTTCCTACCCGCGCGCCGATCAACATGATCCTATGTCACATGTGTCTCCGTGTTTCAGTTCGGCAACATCCCTTCCACCGTCATCCTTGCGCGCGAATCCAATCTCCATTCCTCCCTCCGCGCCAGCTTCGGTCCTCTGCCTATGCTCTCCTAGTACACGACCTTCCCACAACCAATCTTGCTCCTTCCACTATTGTCATCCTTCCTTCGTCCCTCAGTCGTTGCATCTTTGTCTACAACCGTCTACACACGTCCCGCAGCCTGCCGCCTCTCATCGGCTCCTTCCATTGCCCTCAAGGATTCCTTTGTCCAACAACCACTGCCACTTTCACAACAGCCAACCTCACATGTCCAGCAACCCTTGTCTCTCTTTGTCTCCTCCAATTCATACCCTGGTCCCATTTTGTGGCCCTCCGCGCAGACGAGAATGTCTCTGCTTCGGCTTCCACTGATTCCAACTGCTTGGATCACCTGGAAGCTTGTTAAGAGGATCTCACTCTTCTCCGCGAGATCACGACCACCGTTGTCAATCGTCTGTCGGTACCTCCTGCGCTTTGATCGTCGCCCCCCAAACGTCCCGCCATTGACTTCATGGGGTTCTTACACCTAGCTGAGAACATCGACCTGTCCCACGTCTGCCAGATTGAGATTCCAGTGTTCGACAACACCTATTCCCTTAGTTGAATCACCCACATCCAACATTCTTTTGACCTCCAAACCACAGTCCACCCCCGCCAACTAGAAGGTTCCTATGAGGCCATGACGATTATATATATGAATGGCCCAGCGCTCCACTGGGTGTGTTGAACACGCCAACATGTTCTTGATCTCTCTTGTCCCACCTTAAAGGAGGAACTCCTCCGCCACTATGACCCGCGCCAAGCGGGTAATGCCTACGAGCACCTCAGCTCTGTTCTTTTGTTCGATGCCATCGTCATCTACATCGCCGAGTTCATCGAGATCGCTATGCACGTCACCAGACTATCCTCTGATCAATATTTAGGCTATTTCCTCGCGGGTCTGCAACCCCACATCCTCCTACGCCTTTGTGCCCAAAATTTGTTTACTTCTCTCCCGTGCCATGGATCAAAGATCATTGCCTCGATGAGGAACTCTACGCGGCCCATCCACCCGCCTCTACTCAATCACACCACTTGTCGCTGCCACCGCCAAAATTTCAAACGCCTCTCCATCGCCTAATTCACCTCCTCCACTTGGACCTCCATTGATCGGCCAACCACCACCGCCTCCTATTTTACCGGTCCCGCCTTTGCCAGTACTCCCACCACTTGGCGCTTATCTCACCAGCAATATTTCGAGCTTTGCCAAAAGGACCTATGTTTTCGCTGTCACTAACCATACTCACCCACCCACAAATGCCATCTCAAGGATTTGTGCTTGTTGCTCGGCGCTGAAGACGACTATCTCGACTTGTTGTCTTGGATCATCTAACACATTATTAGCGCATGTATTTTGTTTCGCGCATGTCACTTGTGTATATGCTTGTACGACTTATTTGTATGACCAACCAATAAAACCCTGAATGAAAAAATCTGTCAAATTAGGCTAAGTGATAATTAGGGGAAGCTTTAAAAATGATAATTTTAATTTCTTAAATTATAATTAAGTTCTGAGTTTTAATTTAATGGGAAATACCAAATGAAATAAACCCTCCCTCCATATTTCAATTTAATACCCTTTATTAGAAAAACCCATAACCATATTCTATAAGAAATTCCCCCTCCCTAACCCACCCATCGTATATATCAGCTTAGACAAAAACAAAGACAGAACATAACTCTATATCTTTTGGCTTTCCAGCGCCTACTCCATTCCGTCGATCTTGCTTCTAGCAGATTGTCGATGCCCACTTAGCATCTCTGTCGCCGCTAACAGATTCCTCAGCCTACGGTGAGCCCTCCTCTGCTGTCTCTTCAAGCCTTTGATTCTTGTTGTTCTGCCAAAACCATTCGATGACTTCCAAGGTATTTACACCTGCAACACCCTGTGCTCCCTTCCCTGCCTCTGATTGGGCCCCTTCCTCCGTCCAGCCACCATTTGTCATCTCCGACCACAAGTGCTTGAGCCGATCTCATTCCAGTATTCCTTAACCCGTTGAGCCGCCCATAGCTTTGCCGACCTCCCCTTGCATTGTCACAATAGTTCTCACCTTCACAAGCCTTTCCCTAGCAAAGATACCGTTTCAGGAGTCCAGTATAAAAAAAGTCAGAGAACCCAGCCTTCATTTCCACAGAATCCAACCCAGATATGTAGGATCATTGTCGTACTTACGAACCTATGGTATACCTCTCACCATATCTCATTGCTCGATTACTATTAGTATCATTTTATGCTAATGTTTAGCTGATCTCTAATTTCGATGCTTGCCTAAATTATCATTGACATTTACTTGTTTACTATTAATTTCAAATCATCCTTGTTCATCTTTTCATTTTCTAGCCTGTGGAATTTTAACTCATGCTTATTCAATGTTTACTTGTTAGCTTTTTATGCGTGTTGCGAACCCTAGGTCAATTGTCACTCTTTGTTACTCTGACGAATCTAATTTGCGCCGCTTAGTTTAAAACCGACCACCAAATTAATTTAATATCAAAATGTATTTCACCGTAATACATTCATAGATTGACATGACTTTCTTTTTTGTGCTGTCAGAACCTCACTTTGTTAGAAGTTGCAATTATGCCAGCCTTTTTATGCTCGAATTTTGTTACAACGAATGAACTACTAAGATCTGAGGAGAACATATTGCTTGGTACGCCTACAGTTTCTGAACTGATTCCAGTAATACCATGGATTCCTGATACATCAGCTGCTGTAGCATTGAGATTGTTGGATCTTGATGCTTCCATCCCTTATATGCTGCAACACGGGCTAGAACTTCTTGAAGGCACTGAAGATGGAGAGTTCCTTGTGAGTTTTTACTTCTATTTTTATTTAGGGCTGTTTCTTATTTATGCTAGAACATTATCATGGAAATTAAACTACTACTAGCACAGGAATACCTTTTAAACTAAAAAAGAAAAAAATAATGCTCGATCATGAAGTTGATATATATGGGCTTTTTGATTGTCATAGTTAACTTATGTTTCAAAATTGGTTGCAAAGCATCAATGATTGATTAGAAAACAAAAATGCTAGGATGATATAACATAAAATTTTAATTATGGTGCTACAAATATTTATTTATTTATTATTTTTTAATTGGCGTAGCTAGACTGAAAGTCTTGACTATAACTATAACTATATATATTATTTATTTATTTGAAAGTTTTGACAAATTGACTATTTTATAACTCGCAAAATGGATAAAAAGATTTGTAAGGATTGCAAAGTTATATCAGGAGAAAGTTTGACAACGCAACACAGGCTAGTGGTGTTGGATGTGCAAATTAAATATAGTAATTTTAAGAGAAAGTGAGGGCAAAGAGGGTCAGCTACAAAACATTATATGCTTGTAGGAATGATGAAAATTTAAAGTCGCCAAAAAAGAAGCTAAAAATGCAGTAAGTAAAGCAAGAAGTCATGCTTATGAAGAATTTTACAAACGACTAGATACCAAAGATGGAGAGCATGATATATAAAAAGAACCACCGAGTCTTTTGATAAGGAGACTCTTAGAGCCACAAAATTCTTTGAAAGAAGGATTCTTAAAACTCTTTTACAGTTATAGAATGAAAACAGGAGAAGGAGAAGGAGAAGAAAGAAGAGAATAAAATTATTCAGACGCTGTTTCTTTGAATGTTGTTGCTTCTGTTTATCTCAGGATCTGAATATGATGAACCCTTGCTTAAGATAATGATGATTGCAAGGGTTATGAGCTTGATCTTAATCCTCTCTGCACTTTTGATGACTTGCTGCTAAATGATGTAGAAGAAGAAACATCAGTGTTGTAATAATCTTTTTTTGTGCAAAGAAGTTGTTCTTCTGTTCTGTCTTAGGGTTAGAGGAAGAAGGAGAGGAAGAAGCCCTAGTCCACAGACAAAATAATGAATCAGTTCCTTATGTTTTTCTTCTCATCTCAGCATATTTATTCTCTATCATTTGAGTTTGAATTTGTTTCTTCTTCTGGGCCGTCCTTAGAAGGAATGTCTATTGGACAATTGATGTTTCCTTCTATTTTTGTTCCCGACCTGTCCATCTGATTTGAATAACTTCCAAGAATGTCTTTGTTGTATTTCTGGAATACTCCATTCCATTCTTGGCAATAAACGAGCCGTTGGAGAACATATTTTAGCATTGCAGATCATCTGGAAAAGCACCAGAAAGGACAGCAGAAAATTTTCTATTTCTGTCTGTATTCGACGCTTCGTCGACTTCATCTTTCGTCATGTCGACGCACCTCTGAGTTCTTATGGAAGTAGCTTTGAATTCCTTCTTAGCTCTGGCTGAACTCAGATGTCGACGCTGCGTCGATTACTTATCGACGTATCCATCGAGTTGAAGACTTGGACTTGAACTTTATCTTCTGCGTGGAATTGAAGTTGAAGTTGCGTCGACTTCTGAGACTTCGACAGACTCTTCCTTCTGCGTCGAGTTTCTTTCGACGTTGCGTCGACTTGTCTTGATACTTCGACAGACAGATTGAGTTACTTCGACTTTCAGTCAGAGTTACGTCGACATTTAGTCGAAGTTGCGTCGTCTTCTATTCGACGCAAGTTTTAACTTAACTAAATTTGTGCTTCTCTTATGCCTGGTCTTGACACACCAAGTGAATGTGATATCCTAGGACATCTAATGACAATTTTACCTTTTCTATACAATGTGAGTAATACAACATAACTGATGAAATCACTTTAAAGTTAATTTGTTAGATAAATCAAAAAGAGTTTTTTCCAACAATCTCCCCCTATTTATCTTAACAAATTTTACAATTTGATTAAGTGATTTCAAGCATACTTTGACATAATTAAATGCACACACATATACACATATCAATAATGACATTATAATCACATAGACAATATGATGTGCTTTCAACAAATTATATTGATAATCATGATAATTGTATCCACTGGATATAATATAATTTGTTCACCTGTACAATACTATACTTCTTCTTGAGCTTTCCTCTTCATTGAAAACACTTGTGGTATTACACTTCTTGGTGCAAACTTCAGTGCCTCATCTTCTTCTTCAGCAGTCTTGACAGCATCTTGATGAGTTTCATTTTCATTGGGAGGCTCCCCCTGAGAATGTGCATCTTGTTCAACAATCAGAGCAGCCTCCTTGGCAATCTTTGCAACCTCATCCAAGAGCAGATCATCTTCTAGGGACTCCCCCTGAGTTGAATCAATCATCTCCCCTTGGTTTACTGCAGAAGGCTCCCCTTGGACTTTTCCTGTTTGAAAAACGGTGAGTTTGTTGGGATCAGGAATTTCAGCAGCTAGGGCTTTTGGAAGAATCCTTCTCCTGGTCACTCACATTTCCTTGAATAAGCCTCTCCTCCCGGATCTTCTCCCCCTTTTGAACCTTACTTACAAGGGAGGTTAAGAATGCTTTAGTCACCATGGAGGAGGATACAGTTAATTTCAGTGCCAGGAGGGACTCTTGTGATTTTTGCAGTTCGGCCTCCATCTGGGAGTACTTTTTATTGAACTTTCTCGCTTGAGTGGCCAGTAGATCAGCAAATGTGCTAGTAGCCAATCCTACTGCTTTTGAAATCACTTGCTCAATGTCAAAAGAAAGAGTAGGATGTGTGGTAGAGACAGGAGGTGTGGTAAGAGTAGGTGTGGATAGGATAACTGGAGTTATTTCAGATTGAGGTATGAGATATCTGTCATCAAGAAAGTTGATGTCTGGAGGATTTTGGTGGATATGGAAGAGTGATTGATTATCTGCAATGTCTTCAGCAGAAATGATGGTGGATGGTTGTTGCTGTGGTTGGAGAGAAATCTGAGGTGTATGCTCTGGGGCTGGAGTGGATGGAATGGACTGGTTGAACTGAGCATTTGACTCATCTGGAACAGTATGCCTTGGTGGATCTGGTAGACTTGGCTCATGATCCTGTGGAACTGGAGAAGGAGGGGAGGGGGCAGCTTGACCAGACTTCAAAATCTGCCTGGTCCATTTTGAAAAGATCCCAATATTGATTCTTTTCCCAGGTAGAATTGGCACACCTTTTGATTTGCATACCATAGGGTAATGATGGAGCTAAAACTCATCATTCTCACATATGCATTTTCTTTATGTGCATATTTATGTCCTATCATTTTTCAGGAGTCGCCTCCCCCAGTTGATCTTTTTGTTGAGGACAAGACATCCCATTATCTGGAGCTGCTGCTTGGGAATGACATCATGGGCTGAAATTTTGCATAGGAGCACCTTCCCTACTATATCAGCCAAGAACCTATATTCTTCAGCTAGATCAATTTTCTTCAAATTGATGGCCTTCTCTTTCCCGAACTGCATGATTTGTTAAGCCTTCTTGGTCTCTTCCCCTGCCAGTTCATTTGAATCACTGCCAGTTGTAAGATCAAACGTTTGACTGAACAATTCCTCAGTTATATTTATATCAGTCTCAGAAATTCTCCCATTGAGGGATCCATCATCTCCTATGTGCAGATTGTCTTTGAACTCTGTTAGTTCAACATCAAGGATTTTGCACCTTGTAGAAATCAGCTTTGTCAGGCCGGCGGTATGTAATAAGTCGAGAATGGCTTTGAAGTTATCAGAAGCTGCATTGAAGGAGTCCACATCAATGTCGAAGCCATAATTGATCTTAGGAGGAGCCATTGAATCTGGGATGAAGTACCTGCAAAGAAAAGAGAGAGAGAGAGAGAGCGAGAAGAATGCAATAGAGCTGGAGAGAAAGAAAGCACGAGAGCAAGAGAGAGAATTCGAAAGTGTAATGAATTCAACGTCTATATTGCTTAAAAGAAGATGATTCGTCGCAACTTAGGGTTGTATTCGAAGCACCGTCGACAAGGATTAATAGTCAGCGCGCCAAAATGTGTCGAAGCAGCTTTTAGAAGTGAAACTGGGCACGCTTGTCTTGTCGATGTTGCGTCGATTAGAACTCGACGCACCTTTAACAAGGGAATTTAGGTAAGAAATCACTCTCTTTGTTGGATTTAGTTCTTTATTAATCCCTTAGTTCTTCCTTCCCCCTCCATTATTTCTTGGGAGGATCCTACTTTATCCTGCACAAGTAGCTCAAACATTAGAGGGTACCCAGGTTACCTTGGGCTCTTTGCTTCTACCATTATAAGGTTTTATGAAAGAATAAAAAGATCTTTCATGATATCCTTTTGGATGACAGAGAATGAGTTTATCAAATCTAGGTTTATTATTTTGGTACTTGAAATGTGTATAAAATGTATCCGGATATAATATATCAACAGAGTGCTTAACAACTTTCTCTCTTATAACACCCTTTTTATTTACTCATTGGTTTGTTTGAATTGATTTTCCCTAGAGATCTTTTCTCATTATTGGAGTTTGCTTTATTAAACACAGTGATTTTATCAGGATTATTATTATCTTGATTCTCAATTATTGCACTCCTCATACTTGTTTGATAGTCACTAGGTCTAATAAACCTAACTGGATTTTTTCAGGCTGGTCTACTAGGGGCTTCTATTCTAGTGGATGGCTCTGCTTCTAAACCTAGGTGTCTAAATCTCATAGAGAGATTTTGTGTAATATCTTTGAGCTTTTGACTCCTCCCATTGAGTGAGTCTTCAAAGGCTTTTGCCTTTGCTAGCTCTTCCCTTAGTTTTAAATTTTCATTTCTTATGTCAATTAGTCCGATTCCTTATTATGAATCTCATCTTTTAAAACCTGATTTCTCAGATATAAATCATCTTTCTTGAGGTTCTCTAGTTCTACCCTAATTGTTTCTATTTCTTTTTGTACCTCTAGATGATCATTGCAGAATTCCTTAAAACACGTTTTAAATTCATCAGAATCAAAATCAAAATTATCAAATAGTGATATTTGTTCTTCATCATCTGAGGAGATCCCTAATGCCATTAGGCAGACAGCTTCAGTAGCTTCTTCATCACTTTCTGATGAAGAGGAGCTTAACTCTGCTTCAGAGTCACTCCAGGTTTCAGCAATGAAACCTTTACCTTTCTTCTTGTCTTTCTTCCTGAAAGACTTCTTCTTCTGCTCCTCTTTGCTGCTGCTCCCGTCCCTTTGTTCTTGTGGACACTCAGGGACTATGTGCCCTGGCTTATTACAGGAGAAGCAGATCACTTTCTTCTTTGGAGTCTTATCAAATCTGGGTTTTGAGCTCCTCTATTTTCTTCTTGAGTCTTCTGTCTTGACCCACTTTCTGAATCTCCTTGCTAAGAGACTGAACATCTCATCTTCAGGAGTGAAGGATTCTCCTTCAGCAACCTTCAAGGCAAGACTCCTTTGGATGGGAGTTGAGTTTGTCTCCTTAGCCTCTGTTTCAGCCCTGCTCTTCAGTAGCATCTCATAGGATTTGAGCTTTCCTAGCCAATGTATTAAATATCGGATGCCGACGACATATCAGATTAAGTTTTTAAATGTCGGTTGTCGGAAGTTGGAGACATGTCGGGGATATTTTAAAATATCGGATTTCCATGTCTTATAAATAAATTTTTTATTTTATGTATACTAACTATAATTATATGTTATAAAAATAGAAAAATAATATACCGAGTAGATAAAAAATGAGTCATTTATATTACAAAATAAAATCGAATAGTCTCTAAGATAAAATATTATTAATAAATACAAAATAATACATCTATACTATATTAAAAGGGAAAAACAACCTTTGGTTAAACATTCACTTTTCAATTTTACCTCTTTAATAAAGAAAATCCAGTTTTTAAAATTTATGTATTTTTTCCTTTGTTTTAAAAATGTGCTCTCATATAAACAAAATCATCTACGCACAATAGAAAATGTGTTCTTCCCGTCGCTCGCAAATCCCTGTGCACACCACAAAAATGAGTGACGAGCGGAGTATAACACTCAGGGGTTTGCGAGCGGCGGGAGCGCTGTCACGACAGGACAATGTCGTGCGGGGCACGAGGCCCCCCCGTGCACTATTGCAGTTGATGTATTGCCCAGTTGGCCGTAAGGGCGGAGCCCCGTGCCTGTCACTCGTTGTAAAATATATTTAATTGTATAAAATAATTTTATTTTGATAACAATAAGTTTATTGCAAATAAAGAAGATTTAAATATTTTCATATATTTTTTAATAAATGTATTAAATATTTTCATATTTTTCGTAATATGAAATTAAAAAATTGTGAAACAATTATACAAAATTGGTTGTAAGAATAAAACGTTCAAAAAAACGAAACAATAAGTCTAATCGATTTAAACATACATAATATAATATTCATAGGCGATTTAAACATATGCTGCTAGTCTGTTAATATAACATAAAGTAAAATAGCGAGCGATATATTTATAAGTCGTGTCGGTCGATATATCCGAAAAAATTGGACATGTCGGCCTATATTTTACAAAAGGGCAATCTATTTTTTTAGAAAAATATATCGTTTTGCCCTAAAAAATGACATGTCAGGAGACATGTCGGACATGTTGGGAGACATGTCGGACATGTTGGGAGACATGTCGGACATGTCGGAGGACATTTAAAACAATGTTTCTAGCAAAGCATCAGTAGAGATCTCTCTATGACATTTGGACTCTCTGATAGCCCAGATCCTTGAGTCCCATGAGCTTGGGAAGCACATGAGGAGCTTATCATTTATTTCAGTCAGAGAGATCTCCTTATCCAGACCTTTCAACTCATTTATTATAGAGCTGAATCTGTCATACATTTCAGCTACATTCTCCTCAGCTTTCTTTTGAAAGTTCTCATACTGGGATATGAGAATGGACTTCCTGTCCTTTCTTTCATCAGAACTCCCTCCTACAATTCTGAAAAGAGATTCTCAGATCTCTTTACAATTCAGGAAAAAGATTCCCAGATCTCTTTTGCTGATTGACAGTCAACAACTTTCTGGAAAATATCATCTGACATTGTGGAGACCAGAATATTCATTGTCTTGACATCACATGTCTTCTTCTTCTTCTCAACATCTGTCCACTCATTCCTTGGGACAGATTCCTGTGTTGCAGATCAACTGACATCATGTCTGACTGGAGCTGGGGGACCTGAAATGATAACATCAAAGATGTCTTTACAATTCTGGAAAGAGATTCTCATATCTCTTTTGTTGATTGATAGTCAACAACTTTTTGGAAAATGTCAACTGACATTGTGGAGACCAGAATATTCATTGCCTTGGCATCACATGCCTTCTGCTTCTTCTCAGCATCTGTCCACTCATTCCTTGGGACGGCTTACTACGTTGCAGTTCCACTGACATCATGTCTGACTGGAGCTGAGGGACCTGAAATGATAACATCAAAGATGTCTTCATTGATGGAGTTCATATAGAGCTTTATTCTGGCCTTCCAGAGTGTAAACTTATTCAAGTTACACACTGGTGGTCTTGTTGATGCATAGTCCTTAAAACTCATTTTTCTTTATAAAATAGTTTTTGTTAATTTTAAATAAAGAAATAAGAGTGAGGAGATCTTTTGATCAAGATGTTAACCTTTTAATGATCAACCTCCCTCTGATACCAATTGAAAGCGCACAATGTGCCTCTGAATATTCTCTAGAGAGGGGGGGGGGGGTGAATAGAGTTTTAAAACCTCTATACCCTAGTTATGCACACACAATAAAACTACTAAGTATTTTGCAATCAACAATACCAAAAACAGAATAAAGTAAGTGCATAAAATATAAATAAGAAAAACAGTAAACTGGACAACACAGAAAATCAATCCAGAAGACACAAAATTTTTATAGTGGTTCCCCAAAATGTGGGTAGTCCACTCTTCTACCTCCCTGGTAGGATTGTACTAACTGTGCCTGAGTCTTTTGATAAAGAGACTCTTAGAACCACTGAGTCTTTTGATAAGGAGACTCTTAGAACTACTGAATCCTTTGAAAGAGGGATTCTTAAAACTCTTTTACAGTTAGGGAATGAAAACAGGAGAAGGGGAAGAAAGAAGAGAATAAAATTCTTCTGTAAGAATTCTTCAGAAGCTGTTTCTTTGAATGTTGTTGCTTCTGTTTATCTCAGGATCTGAATATGATGAACTCTTGCTTAAGATAGTGATGATTGAAAGGGTTATGAGCTTGATCCTAATCCTCTCTGCACTTTTGATGACTTGCTGCTATATGATGTAGAAGAAGAAACAACAGTGTTGTAATAATCGTTTTCTGTCCAGAGAAGTTGTTCTTCTGTTCTGTCTTAGGGTTAGAGGAAGAAGAAGGAGAGGAAGAAGCACTAGTCCACAGACAGAATAATGAATCAGTTCCTTATGTTTTTCTTCTCATCTCCGTTTACTTATTCTTTATCATTTGAGTTTGAATTTGTTTCTTCTTCTGCGTTGTCCTTAGAAGGAATGTCCATTGGGCAATTGATGTTTCCTTTTATTTTTGTTCCCGACCCATCCACCTGATTTGAATAACTTTCAAGAATGTCTTTGCTGTATTTCTGTAATACTCTATTCCATTCTTGACAATAAACGAGCCGTTGGAGAACATATTTCAGTCTTGCTGATCATCTGGAAAAGCACCAGAAGGACAACAGAAAACCTTATATTTCTGTTTGTATTCGATGCTGCGTCGACTTCATCATCTGTTATATCGACGCACCTCTGAGTTCTTATGGAAGTAGCTTTAAATTTTTTCTTAGCTCTGGCTGAACTCAGATGTCGACGTTGCGTCGATTACTTATCGACGTATTCGTCGAGTTGAAGACTTGGACTTGAACTTTATCTTCTGCGTCGAATTGAAGTCGAAGTTGCGTCGACTTCTGAGATGGCTTCGACATGCTCTTCCTTCCGCGTCGAGTTCCTTTCGACGTTGCGTCGACTTGTCTTGATACTTCGACAGGCAGATTGAGTTACTTCGACTTCCAGTCAGAGTTACGTCGACATTTAGTCGAAGTTGCGTCGACTTCTATTCGACGCAAGTTTTAACTTAACTAAATTTGTGTCTCTTAGGCCTGGTCTTGACACACTAAGTGAATGTGATATCCTAGGACATCTAATGATTATTTTACCTTTTTTATACAATGTGGGTAATACAACCTAACTGATGAAATCACTTTAAGTTAATTTGTTAGATAAATCAAAAAGAGTTTTTTCCAACAGACCCCACTATGGTGGGATAAAAACTTGAGTGTTGTTGTTGTTGTATTATAATCATACATACAAATTTTATTATCATATAAAATTAGTAAATTCAAAATTTAAGATCAACGTTTTTAAACTCTCAAGTAATTTTATTATTTCAATTTTAATTCATGCTACTGAATTCGTTTCTGCAACCAAACAGTAGAGTTATTAATTCCAATTATGCATATTGAATTATGTTGTTTAACGCGAGCCTCATAAATTGGATTGATAATGTTGATTTATATTTCATTTTAAATTATGCATATAGAATTCTTGTGTCAATTCCAACTCTCATTTGCATGCTTCCTCATCAGGGTATCAATACATTTTTGATACTGAGTTCCATGCTGAGATTCTTAAGAGTAGTGACACCACTTTTAGGTGACCTAACCTCATTCTTCTGATTGAAGGTTCTTGCAACCTCTCCCCCTTCTGCAGGTAACAATCCAATTGCAGCAGCTTCAAACCGAACTGTACAACTGAGCGGAGGAACACTTTAAATCTTTCTGTATAGTTGTCAAGCCTACTCCATTTTATCACTTTCTTGTTACTCAACTGAACGCCATCATTGTCCTCTTACTCTACAATCTATTCCCGAACACATCCTATCCCAGAAAGGAGAACGAGCTTGGGCAATGGTAGGTCGAGTTCAAAGTAGATCAATCAAGCCGAAGACTGTGTTAGTTTGTGGAGTCTGATTCACTAACTGATTTGGACCTCATTCTTCAGGGGTATTTATGTAATTTCTTCTTTCTGTGCCTTGGGTATATTAGGTTTGTTTTCGGCCTAGGCTTTTTCTGGTGTAAGAAAAACGAGAGACAAAAGAGGTGGCTTCATGGAGGTGTATAACTTGTATTCTGGACATTCTTTATAGTGGATTTTGTGGCGTGGGTGGCTTGTGTTTTTTCCCCCGGATTTAAGGTTTTTCCACATTAAATCTTCGCGTTCTTGTCTCTCTATTTTTTCTACGATTCTTGTGCGTTTCGTTTAGGGTTTAGGGTAAAGCAGAATCATCTTACATTGCCCCGTAGGTATTTCCTAACAAACTGTGCCAATAATGCTAGGCCAGACCAGAGACATGTGGGCTTGATTGGTGGATCTTTAACTTAGGTAAAGCAAAATCATCTTACATTGGAAAATGCAACCGAAGTCTAAGCTGTTGCTTTGATACCATGATATATAGAAAGATATGTTGGAGAAAACAAATTACATAAAAAGATATGCTATAGAGATAGACAAATTACACTGGAAGATTTTTTTTGGAAGAGAAGAGGAAGAGGAGACAACCATAGCCGTCACCACTCACCTCCAACCCAAGTTCATAGATGGGGAGGAAAAGGGTACAGGGGTGTGGGAGATAGCCCAATCACCCAAAAGACAAACTAAAATCAATTATGCATGATCTAAAAAATCATAGTTGTTACAAACAGAGTAGAGTCATGGACTAGTTGATGTAGGGTAGGCTATGCGGTGCACCACTTAGACTCTACATGCGACACAACCGTCAATCGTGCCAACAATTAATTGAGCAATGAAAATTTAAGACCACAAACAGATAATTGCAATGAGAGAATAATTTAATATTGAGCGATTTTAGTTGGTTTTCCTCCTCTCGGAGGGCCGAAGCAAAGCGCGCGGCGAATAGATCCTCCTGCAAGTTAGTACTCGATCAACACAAAACACCACAAGCAAAATCCAAGCATAATACTAGATTATCCAATAACAATATCAAGAAATAATACAACCAAATCACGATGAAATAACTCACAACTAGGGGCTGGTTTGGAGCAATGGAAACAACGAGCTTGGAGGAGTAGATCCGGGTCCGGGGATGTGGTTGGTGGCTGTCCACAGTGGAAAAACGGAGTGGGAGGGCTGATAGCGGATAGATCCGGGCAATAAGGGTAGATCCGGACATGGGAGTAGTAGATCCGGTGTTGGTGAGCGGATCCGGGTAACGAGCGGGTGTATAGTAGGGAGAATGGTGGATCGGGGAGGGGAAATTTCAGATCTAAGTGGATCTGAAATTTTGGGGAGTTTGGGAAGGTGGATCCACGAAAATAAGGGTAGGGTTGTTGTAGGGGGAGGGAAAAGTGAGAGGAGTTGGTGGTTCGGAGGGAGGGAAGGGGGCAAATGGTCGGCCGGCCACAAGGAGGCCGGCGGGGTGCGGGAATGGAGGGGGCGGCCTGCGGACTGTAGCAGGTCGGCGGGTTGGCTGCTGGCCTGCAGCAGTTCGGCGGGTTGGGGAGGGGGTTCCGGCGGGTCTAAGGGGAAGAAAGGGGAAGGGGAATGATGGAAAACGAAGGGGGGAGGGTTAGGGTTACCTTGGGGGGAATTTTCCACCACTAGGAGTCACCACCTAGGGCTCCACGGCGTCGGCACCACGGCTTGATCGCTGGATTCCGGGAAGAACTTCTCCAAAATCAACAATGACCTCTAAACCAGCCCTCTAAACCTATTTATAAGAGAAAACTAACATTAGGGCATCCCCATCAACGGCTATGATTGGCCGGTGGGTTTAGCCCTTAAATAAATAAATACATGTCCGAAACAAATACATAAATATATGATTTTGACTCGCGGCGACGTGCCGGACGCAACCGCGGAGTCGGATCGGCGATCCGATCAAGTTTTCCGGCGGGAGTAAATGAACGTGGGTCCCGCTCCTTCGTGTGCACGATCCGATGGAAACCCATCAACTCCCCCCGACTGAAAAGCATTCATCTCCGAGGAATGGAGACGATCGTACTGGAGTCGAAGTCCGGGGGCAAGTCGATCAAGCTCTGCCGGCAATATCCAAGCGTCGTCAGCGTCGGCGCGGCCCCGCCAATGAACCAAGTAGCGAAGACGCGGCCCGTCCGTGGTGGGAACAATCTGGTGGGATCTGAACTCCGTGATGCTCTCATCTCTCGACTCTCTCATGGTGGTACCCGGTGCGAGCGGTGATGCCGGCTGTGGAACCATATGTGACGAACTCCCAGGTGGAAGGGTATCGACAATGGGTGGGCGGTGGTGGCTATCTGGCGTGGGTGGGGAGGTGGTGAAGGATGGCAAGGCGAGAGAGGGGTCGCTCCCACTGCTCGGGTCTCCATAGTCATGAGGCTCGTAATAAGGTGTTAGATCCTCGACATTGAATACTGGATGAATCCCCATACTCGCCGGGATGTCTAGCCTGTAGGCGTTTGTCCCAACCCGATTAATAACCGAGAAAGGACCCATTCGCCTGGCGCTTAACTTCTTGGCAGGCCCCGAAGGGAGTCTCTCCGGGCGGATTCGTACCATCACCTGTTCGCCAATATCAAAAATACGCTCTCGCCTTCTTTTATCTGCGTGGGTTTTATAACTTTCATTGCTCATATTAATACGTCGGCGGACCGATTCATGTAACTCATGCAGATGCTGTGCAAATGACTCAGCAGACTCACTAGGCCGGGACACTAACGGACTCAGGATAAGGTCAATGGGTTTCCTGGGGTCGTAACCTGACACTATGTGGAATGGACTCAACCCAGTGGTTCTATTGACCGAACTATTATATGCAAACTCTGCGACCGGAAGGTCTAAGTCCCAGCTACTCACATGCTCTCCCACCAGACACCTCAACAAGTTTCCTAAACTCCTATTCACTACCTCCGTCTGCCCATCCGTCTGTGGGTGGTAGGCAGTAGAGAATTTAAGGGTGGTGCCGGTCTTGAGCCACAGGGTCTTCCAGAAGTAGCTCATAAATCTCACGTCGCGGTCCGATACGATGGACTTGGGAAGGCCGTGTAATCGGAAGACGTCCCTCATGAAAATGGATGCAACGTGGGTTGCATCCGCCGTCTTGCGGCATGCAATAAAGTGAGCCATCTTCGAAAAGCGATCGACCACCACAAAGATGGAGTCGTGCTTCCGAAGAGTGCGGGGAAGTCCAAGAACGAAATCCATGCTAAGGTCCTCCCAAGGTCGATGTGGGACCGGTAAGGGTGTATATAGGCCTGCGTTCTGCTTCGTGCCCTTGGCCGTCTGGCAAATACGGCAATGGCGGACGACTCTAGTCACATCCCTCCTAAGCGTGGGCCAGTAGAGACGGTCCTCCACAATGGCTATGGACTTATCGCGCCCGAAATGTCCGGCGGCTCCGCCCGCATGCAACTCCCAAATCAGAAAATCACGGTACGATGTCCGGGGAATGCATAGGCGGGATCCATGGTACAAGTATCCTTCGAAGATCTGATATCCCTCAACGGGGTCTGGGGGATCTCAGGATAGGGCGGTGTAAATCTCACCAAAATCAGGGCACGTCGGATACTCTATGATCAAGTGCTCAAGCCCGTCGACACGTGCGGTCATAGTCTGAAGCAAGGAGACACGGCGACTAAGGGCGTCCGCAGGTTTGTTCTCAACACCAGCTCGGTGTTTGAGGACATAGTGGAAGTCCTGCAGATATTCGACCCACTTGGCATGCCGATGCCCCAACTTGCACTGAGAATCTAAATAGCGTAACGCCTGGTGGTCGGAGTAAAGCACAAACTCTCGAGGGAGGAGGTAGTGCCTCCAGTAGCGTAAGGACTGGACAATCGCATAAAACTCTCGATCGTAGTTCGAGTATTTCTGCTTCGCCTCGTTTAACTTCTCACTAAAGTAGGAGACAGGGTGTCCCTCTTGGCTCAATACGCCACCAATACCAACTCCAGACGCGTCGCAAGCGACCTCAAAAGCACGGCTAAAATCAGGAAGCCTCAGAACTGGGGCCGTCGTCAGCCTCTCCTTAATCTCCTCGAAGGCTCTAGTGGCAGCGGGGGTCCACTGAAACTCTCCCTTCTTGAGGCAGCTCGTGAAGGGGGCCATGATCGTGCTGAACCCCGGGACAAACCTCCTGTAGAAGGTGGCAAGCCCGTGAAAGCTGCGAGCCTCGTGAATAGTCGTAGGCACAGGCCAGTCTCGAATAGATTTGACCTTTTCGGGGTCAACAGATACTCCAGTCGATGATATAATGAATCCAAGGAAGTGGACAGACTCGGAAAGGAATGCGCACTTCTTCAGATTCACATACAATTTCTCCCGGCGGAGAGTGCCAAAGAGAAGCCTCAAATGATCGAGGTGGGCGGCCTGTGTCTGGCTGTAGATCAGTATGTCATCAAAGTACACAATCAGAAACTTGCCCATGTAGGGCCGCAACACCTGCGTCATAACTCTCATAAATGTACTAGGGGCGTTCGAAAGCCCGAATGGCATGACTAGCCACTCATAGAGACCGTCCTTAGTCTTGAAGGCGGTCTTCCATTCGTCTCCCTCACGCACTCTGATCTGGTGGTACCCACTACGCAGATCGATTTTGGAAAAGATCTGGGCACCGGACATAGTGTCCAATAGATCATCTAATCGAGGAATGGGAAAGCGGTACTTGACCGTGATCTTGTTCATGGCGCGGCTATCGACGCACATACGCCAACTGCCGTCCTTCTTAGGGGTAAGAAGGGCAGGAACAACACACGGGCTCATACTCTCTCGAATAAATTGCTTCCGAAGAAGCTCATCGACCTGCCGTTTGAGCTCAGCGTGCTCATCCGGGTGCATGCGGTAGTGGGGCAGGTTCGGGAGAGAGGCCCCCGGGATCAGGTCAATGGCGTGCTGAATGTCCCGTGGTGGGGGCAGCTCATCGGGGAGCTCCTCTGGCATCATATCAGCAAACTCCTCTAAAAGGGGACGCACCGCTAGCGGGTGGTCAACCGGAGTGTCCTCAGTGGCCTGAGTGGCAGCGACAACGTAGATGATATCTGACTCAATACTATCATGCAAGGACTCGCTCCGTCTCAGGATGTGTAGCGGTCTCGAGGCGCTCGTGCTCACCGAGGGCTCAACGACACCCTTCGATCTCTCTCGTGGCTGGGTAGGTGTCAGCGTAATCTTCCGGCCCTTATCATAAAATATGCACGTGTTCGAGCGGCCGAAGCACGTGACGTCGCGATCAAACAGCCAGGGGCGGCCTAGAAGAACATGGGCGACATCCATGGGAATAACATCACACCACACCTTGTCCTGGAACGATGCAATAGTAATAGGGACAAGACAACGCTGGGTAACCTGGATGGCCGTCTTATCTACCCAGACGACTCTATAAGGATGGGGGTGGGGCTCGGCCTTCACCTGCATACGGTCAAGCCCCTTCTGCGCTACGATGTTCACACAACTTCCACTGTCAATAGCTAGCTTGCAGGGTCCGCCTGCGCTAGGGAAGTATGTGTAAAAGATGGTGGTGCGACGCCAGTCTTCGTCCACACGTGGGATATGTAGTAGGCGTCTAATCACTCCCACCTCTAACGATCTCTCAGCGTCACTCTCCCAACCATCCTCCACAGTGGCCCTGACGTCTTCAGGGGCATCCTCGTCCTCGTCTAAATCCTGCTCCTCGCCCTCAACTAGCAGGTTCCGCGTGGGGCACCGCGCCGCCACGTGTCCTCTGCCGGAACATCTAAAACACACAATACCGCCAGGCTGCTGGCCATCAGTGGTCACGACCTTGCCCTTCGCATCGGTGGGGGCGCGAGAAGGTGCGGCCGCAGAGGTCTGGGGTGGAGCGGGTTTCCTAAAGGTTGACGAATCAGCTCGTGCGGGGAACTGCTTCGTGCTCGACGATCGGAGGTACTGCTCAAACTCGAGGGCAAGCTGGAAAATCTGATCGACACTCTCAGGATGGTGGGGAATCAGCTCTCTCCGGATATCGGCGCGGAGGCCCGCCCTGAATCGGGATGCTGTGGCAATAGGCTCCTCAGAAATATCGCTCCGAACCATTAGCTCATCGAAGCGGGCCATGTACTCTGCAACAGTAAGCGTCCCCTGTCGTAAATTCTGCAGCTGCTCGAACAGCTGGTCACGGTACGAGGTGGGGAGGTACTTCTCTCTCAGTCTATCCTTCATCTCCTCCCAACTGGAAATATGATAGTAGCCGTCTCGCTCTAGGGCCCTCTCAACACTGATCCAAAACACCTTTGCTTGCCCGATCAGTTTCATCTTCGCAAAGCGGACACAGCGCTCGTCACTCATCTCGTACCACTCGAAGTAGTGGTCCATATTCAAAAGCCAATCGCTGAAGGCTTTCGGATCTAAGCGCCCGTCGAAGGATGGGGCGTCGATGCGGATACGATGAGTGATATCAAACTGGTGGTCGCCTCTCCGTGGATCAGGGTAATCCTCGGGATAGTCATCATAGGCGTCATATCGAGCAGGCTGAGGACCACGCTCTCTTCGACCCGGGGGATAGTACTCATCGCGGTAACGGTCACGGCGATCATGCGGGGGTGCTCGGTCCCTGGGGTCAAAACGAGGCTGTCGTGGCATACGATACTCATCTCGCTGAAATGGGGGTCGGTCACGAACTGGGGCATGACGACGCTCAGCCGCAAGATCGGGGCATCGCCTCACCGGTGGGGGTGGGACTCGATAAGGGATATCACGACGATAACGGTCTTCCGGCGGTGGATCGTCCCTATCCCTCTGATCTCGATGGGGAGGATTGTCAGGGTCGTCCTCAATCTCCTCGTCACGGGGTGTCGGAATATTCCTAACATTTTCTAACCGATCTAGACGTTGGTTCACTGTGGCGACGTCACGACGCATGTTGGTGAACTGTGTACCCAAGGCATCAAAACGGTCTAACACAAGGCGCTCAAAATCCGTGGTGGCGGCGCTCGAATTCGAACCGGCCGCTCGCTCGTGGGTGACTTGCGGATCTACCATGCTTCTAAATGTCCTACCACTACGGAGCATGCAAGATGGCCCGACCTGGGCTCTGATACCAACTGATGTAGGGTAGGCTATGCGGTGCACCACTTAGACTCTACATGCGACACAACCGTCAATCGTGCCAACAATTAATTGAGCAATGAAAATTTAACACCACAAACAGATAATTGCAATGAGAGAATAATTTAATATTGAGCGATTTTAGTTGGTTTTCCTCCTCTCGGAGGGCCGAAGCAAAGCGCGCGGCGAATAGATCCTCCTGCAAGTTAGTACTCGATCGACACAAAACACCACAAGCAAAATCCAAGCATAATACTAGATTATCCAATAACAATATCAAGAAATAATACAACCAAATCACGATGAAATAACTCACAACTAGAGGCTGGTTTGGAGCAATGGAAACATCGAGCTTGGAGGAGTAGATCCGGGTCCGGGGATGTGGTTGGTGGCTGTCCACGGTAGAAAAACGGAGTGGGAGGGCTGATAGCGGATAGATCCGGGCAATAAGGGTAGATCCGGACGTGGGAGTAGTAGATCCGGTGTTGGGGAGCGGATCCGGGTAACGAGCGGGTGTATAGTAGGGAGAATGGTGGATCGGGAAGGGGAAATTTCAGATCTAAGTGGATCTGAAATTTTGGGGAGTTTGGGAAGGTGGATCCACGAAAATAAGGGTAGGGTTGTTGTAGGGGGAGGGAAAAGTGAGAGGAGTTGGTGGTTCGGAGGGAGGGAAGGGGGCAAATGGTCGGCCGGCCACAAGGAGGCCGGCGGGGTGCGGGAATGGAGGGGGCGGCCTGCGGACTGTAGCAGGTCGGCGGGTTGGCTGCTGGCATGCAGCAGTTCGGCGGGCTGGGGAGGGTGTTCCGGCGGGTCTAAGGGGAAGAAAGGGGAAGGGGAATGATGGAAAACGAAGGGGGGAGGGTTAGGGTTACCTTGGGGGGAATTTTCCACCACTAGGAGTCACCACCTAGGGCTCCACGGCGTCGGCACCACGGCTTGATCGCTGGATTCCGGGAAGAACTTCTCCAAAATCAACAATGACCTCTAAACCAGCCCTCTAAACCTATTTATAAGAGAAAACTAACATTAGCGCATCCCCATCAACGGCTATGATTGACCGGTGGGTTTAGCCCTTAAATTAATAAACACATGTCCGAAACAAATACATAAATATATGATTTTGACTCGCAGCGACGTGCCGGACGCAACCGCGGAGTCGGATCGGCGATCCGATCAAGTCTTCCGGCGGGAGTAAATGAACGTGGGTCCCGCTCCTTCGTGTGCACGATCCGATGGAAACCCATCACTAGTGGTATTTCCTCATGGAGGGACTCCCATCCTTGTGAATATTCAGCTTCCTTCCAATCTTCTTAAGTACGCAAGAATGATTTGTTACAAAGTAAGACAGGTAACATGTATTCTTTAATTTTAAATGAAATGTATAGAGAAAGACATGTTAGAAAGATATGTTGCAAAGACGTGAGGGAAAAGGACCGCCGCTCACATCCTCCTACTACGCTTGAATCTTTGAGCAAAACGAAATACAATCATTACTTAAGAACCATCTGCACGTCCACAGCACTCTCTGCATGCTTGACACTTAGTCATCATTCCCTCCCGGTCTGTCGGATTATTTGTACACCTACGAGAAAGAAACAGGTTGAATTTTTGGGAGTGAAGAGCAAACATAGTACATGGTTAGTGGAGGAGCATTAACGTTCCTGGGCAACACATTGGATTTTTGAGAGAGTGAAGAGAAAACATAATACAGGGTAGGGGTGCAACTCGGGTTGGTTCGGATTGGTTTCACTTGGAACCGGAATCGATCCATGTACCCAAGGTATAGAATCCGATCCGAACCGAAAAGTTTGGTTTGGTTTTGGTTCGGTTCTCGGTTCTACCCATGCCAAGAAAAAAGATTAATGCATTAGAAAAAACCTAGATAAATGAGTAAATAATTATAAGATGAGATGAAAAATTAAAGTGAAAATAATGAGTAAAACATCAAATTTGGTTATTATTATCTTGAGGGAGGACTTTTACGGGATTGCTCTCTTAATTTGGAGGCTAACAAATTACCCCTAAGAGATACGGAAAGAACACTAGTTAAAAAACAAGACTTGCATGGCTTAGTTGTTGTGATTCGAGGAGTGTTGAGGGAGAATGACAAGCAAGGGGTACCCAATTAATTAATAGTTGATTCTTGGTTCAGTTATTGGGTACACGATCATAAGACCGGAGAACCAAACTGTATAGTTAGTTTTGAAATTTTTGGATCCAGAACCATACCGAGGTCCTTGACAACCGATCCAAACCGCTCGATTCGGGTCGGTTTCTATCCAGTTATCGCTTCGGTTATTTTTGCACGCCCTAGTACAAGGTGAGGAGCATTAAAGTTTCCGAGTCAGTGATGTGTATATATATATACACACACTAACATTAAATCTCTATTAACGCTAACATTAAATCTCTATTAACGCTCTAAGATTTTGCCTATTCTAACCCTAAACAAATTGGGGTTCAACATATTGGATATTTGCCTAATCTAATCCACGAACATAATGTTAGTGTGTGTGTGTATATACACACACACACACACACACACACACACACACACACACACGAGTGCCCGACACGGGGCTTCGCCCCTACGACCAAGCGCGACAGTACCCGGCCGGCGACGACGGGCTTCGCCCACCCCCGACGCGATGTTGTCGGGCAGCCTTCGGCCGCATCCAGGCGGGCTTCGCCCGCCTCAGCACGGGCTTTGCCCGTGCTCGATGCGTCTGCGGGTTGCGCCCGCAACATATACATATGAGTACTCGAAATGACCGTAAAAAAATATACCTCATTATTACAATATTTATTTTGTAAAAGAAAATACGTATATACTTACAAAGATTTTTTTTTCCATCTCTCTTTCCCTCTCCGCCGCACTCTCTCCCCCTCTCTCCTCTCTTTCTCTCTCTCTCCCACTCTCTCTCACTCCGGGGAAGTTTATTTTTATTTTTTTTATATTAATGTTGTTTCGGATAAAACATGTGAAAGATCCAACGGTGGAAAATGAAAGCACGGTAAGAGCATAGAGAATGCTATATTCACTTATATAATAAAGATATATATATATATATATATATGGAAACCCTCCATTTTGGTGTGATACTTTAGGGCTTTCCTTTTTGCATCCATTTTGGTGAGATAGAGAGAAAGGGAGAGAAAAAGAGGGGAAAGCACACGGAGACCAGATGCACAACTGCTGGTTACTTGATAAGTTAATAAGGATATTTGAATTTGAATATGAGGGTTTTTGTATTGCTTATGTAAATAGTATACTGAATTAACTCATGCATGTTAAAGTCCATTGCAATTGGTATTCTAAGAGTTAGAAGATTATGGTGGTGTGTGTGTGTGTATATATATATATAGAGAGAGAGAGAGAGAGCAGATCAATAATTTTGTTTTGTACACAAATAAAAAAATCCTTCTTAGAAACTAGTTTTATGTTTTTCAGTGCATATGAAAACCACAACGGCCTATTCTACTTTTTCCTGCAGGTCCTTCCGCGCTCTAAGGTAGTAAATCCTGTTCATCAGGTAGAATCCACAGTCTCTGAGGATACTGCTGACCGAAATGTAGATCTCCGGAAACATGAGAAAGATGGAGCGGGAAAAAAAAGCTGTACTGGCATGGAGCATAGAATTCTCGGAAAACACAACTCGGAGCTGGAGGATTTCAGCAACGGTAGCCATGACAGCAAAGTGGACACCACCAATGAATCATCAGGTAGCTTGCAGGGAGTTCAGACTCCCGCTGTTTCGTCGTACGAAATGAATGCAGGATCGGCGAATATTTACGCTGAAGCTGGAGCATGGGACCACGAAGATGAGAGTGAAACTGGAGATGAATTTGGCCGCGGCGAGGCGGTCGAAAGCAACGAATGCCACCGCTGGCAAGAAACTGTGGATGGTTCTTATTCGGGTTCTGAAGAGTATGTGGATGATTCTTATTCGGGTTCTGAAGAGTATGTGGATGAACAGCAGAGTGAAGCTGGATATTTGAAGGACGAGGTCATAAATGTGAAAGGATCTATTAAAAGTACAGTTAGAGAGGGACACTCATTTTCTTCTGTGAACACAAATTAGGCAATTCTTACTCTGAACATTTAGTTGGTTAAAGATTTGGTTTTTTAGCAAGATTATTATGCCTGTGAAACAGTTCTTGATCACCAGTTGATGTAATTAATGTTAAATGTAGGACTGAAGCTGCTGGAGATCATTACAGATCTGAACAGAGAAATCTTAATCAAAAAGTGGTGAAGCCATTTTTTTGGCACTGCCAATACAAGTCCATATATAGGAGTAGAAGGATTGTATATATGTTAATAATATATAGGGTTAATTACCCGGATCTCCCCCACCAGTTTGCATAATTACAGGTTCCTCCCCTCTATGTTTTGAAACTGCGCCGACCTCCCCTACAAGTTTGCCAAGTTTACAAACCCCCCTTCGCCTAAAATTTGGATGAAAAATGTCAAATTCAGCAAAAAAATATTTCTTATATTTCAGCTCTATCCTTTGTAATAACTCAACATGATATCGTAGGAATATGTTGAAAGGGCAAAATTGGAATATAAGAAATTTTTTTTTGCTGAATTTGACATTTTTCATCTAAATTTTAGACGGGAGTGGGAGTTTGTAAACTTGGCAAACCTGTAGGGGAGGTCCGCGTAATTTTGAAACATAGAGGGGAGGTACCTGTAATTATGCAAACTCGCAGGGGAGGTCCTTAGGTGAGGTCGTGCGTTCACAATGATAGTTCATAACTACCGCGCTCACGACCGTCGCCGCCATACCAAACAGACCCCAAATAAACTGAGTTGTTACCTGGTCATGACTAATTTTCCTGGTTTGTAAGATGTTGACCTCCAAAATTTTCTTACTGCTGATTTCTTTTCTTAATACAAAGGCACAGGTTGTATTTAATCAGATATATTTACATTTGGTGGATCGATTGAAGTTGTTTTTTTAATATAAATGATGTCATATACTAACCAGTTTAATGACAATAAGCTATAATAACATGGAATAATTTTACCTATACTGAGATGAGATATCCTTCCTATGATTATAAGATTGTCATGTGGAATGAGTTTTTATACCAATTGGTTCATAGATGTGAGGATCGAGTAACGCGCCCTTAAGAAGAAAATGCGAATACATTCAAAAATGATGATAGATAAGATATATGTGAACATTCTTGAAGCCAGACAAAAAATTGCGTGACTATTGGATGTTGTGTGAATTGCTAGAAACATGTGAAGTGTATGACTAACCCAATAATGAAAGTTTTGGAAGGGGATTGGAGCAGGCTACCATGGGACGAGATCTTACTAAAGAGATTTGATTCTACTATGCCCAAGGTCTAATATATTGGAATAATTCCAGAGGTTTTTCCTTCCCTTGTCTTCCTTTGTCTGTCTGTGTCAACAAACAATTTGAAATACGTCGACTTTTTTAGAACAGGTCAGTCCAATAGCAATGATTCGAAGCACTTTTTTTTTCATTATACCATTTCACAAACTCAAGGACTCGGAATCGCATGAATATGTAAAATACAGGATTTCTAATCCTAGTAGGAAAAGGAGGGAAATAAATACTCAATTTAAAGTGAGTGAGTAAACTGAATTCCATACTAGATCTCATGGATATATAGTGAATTTTGTGGAAAGCCGCATTTGATGAAAATCGTACGGCTTGGAAGGAGATTTTTCATATCGTTCGAGACTCACCTGACAATATGGGTTCAAAAAGCAAAAATGGAAGCATTGACCAGTGAGATATTCAAAAATAACAAACGTTATACACAAATAAGAATTGGTTCGCCGAATATTCTGTCCCACAAGATGCGTGATATTAGGGTTTTTTTGCTTAAGTAAATAGTTATTTTAATCTAAATGATGCATGAATATATTTTGAGCATGGGATTATTTTATCCTATCAATTATTTAATGCAGCTTACAAAAACACAATATCAATTAATTAATGTGGAAAATAGTTATACACCACTTTTTAATTATGGTTAAAAAAAAATTCTCATACTCATGCATATATCATCATGCATGTCAAATTACCTTCAATAGAGTTGACATGCCTAATGACAGACTTTTTTTAAAAGACCACTGACATACCTAATGACAACCTACCATAATAGGTGGAGCTATACTAGAAACTTTTTGAATTTTCATCGTTACTTTTAATTTTGGAATAATGTGTAATTACTTAATGAAGATTATATATTTTTTTTAAATAGATTATAATATATGTTAAGTAGTTGAATTAAAAAAAATAAAGATATATTTGTCAATTATAAATATTTCACCAAAAATAATTCCTCTTTTAATATTATATATATATATATATTCAAGTAGTTGGGAGTTGGGAATGCACTATAAATAGATATAGTAGAGATTGATATACACACCCCTTAATCAGATATACGCAACCCCTAAACCGCTACTTGTACACCATGTTGTTATTCGTAGCTAAAAAAAACACATTTAGATTTATAAATCACATTTAGATAATGCCCCTTAATTCTCCTTAATTCTCAAACTTCTAGTTTTTTGGGAAGATGAACCTTAAAACTTCCTCAAAAAGAGAAGATTAAAAAGAATAAAACAAAAAAAATTATAATCACAAAAATATGAGAAGATTTAAAACTCGCATTATGCATTGTTGGGAAAATTAACTCTAAAACCAAAAAAAGGAGAAAAAAGAAATTGAAAAACGACTTAAGGCATCAATAGCATCTATGGAAGTCCCTCTTGCGAGATATCTCCGGCGTTGAAGGCGGAATAGGGAGCGGGCGAAGCACCTCCGACAGGCTCAGGCGAGGGTGCGCAACGGCGAACTGGGTGGAATAGGGGGGAAAAGCCGCTCGTATCGGATGCCGCCAATATTATGACAGGTACTATTAATATTGTATACGGTGTACAAATATTACACCGTATACAATATTAATAGTACCAGTCATAATATTGGCGGTGTCACAATTGTCATAATATTGGTGGCGTCACAAAAAGAAAGTGGGTTGCGATTATATTGGGGTAAAATTTTTTATTTCTAATTTTAAAACTTAAAATATGGGTTGTAAATAGTCAAATTAAATGTTAGTCTATTTTAATTTTAGTTTTAATTTTAGTTTTAATTTTAATTTTAGTTTTAATTTTAGTTTTAATTTTAATTTTAATTTTAATTTTAATTTTAGCGAGTGATAAAACAGTAGCCTGAATTGGTCATTTGGAGCCCTTCTGAATTTCGTTCTTCGCCTTACAGCTCCTTGGAGTCGTCTCACTCTTCTGAAATTCTTTCTTCTTCTTCAGCTCCTTGAATTTCTTTCACAAAGTGAAACCCTAATTCAGAGCAGATGGCGAATACCAATTTACCGCGGAGGATCGTCAAGGTAATACACCTCTTCCGTTCTCGTAAGATCTTTTAGTAGGAATTTTCGCGCCGGCTAGAAATTTAGTTGCTTCTACCTGTCGCTAGGTTTCGTTTTTTCCCTTTATTGCTTCTACCATAATTTATAGATCCGTGATCTTTCCCGATTTGTTTCGCAGGAGACGCAGCGTCTTCTCAGCGAACCAGGTAATTCGTATCCAATTTCCATCCAGGGTTTTGCTTTAATCGTCCACCCGTGACGCGATCAGCTATTTTAGGGCTTCTGGAGTTGGTTTGAGCTCGGGGCTGAGAATTTCTGGGTTTTTTTATCTTCTTATTTCTATTTTTTGTTCATTTATATTTTGTTGTTGTTCGTTTTTTGTTCTCTTGCAGCTCCGGGGATCAGTGCGTCGCCTTCTGAAGAGAACATGCGTTACTTCAACGTGATGATTCTTGGACCGTCACAATCTCCGTATGAAGGTGAACTATCGAGTTGGGACAATTTTTGTTCGTCTTTTAATAGCATATCTTTGTGTTTATACTTTGTTTCTGTCTTTCCCTGTTGCCTGCTGGTTCGAAACTGTTTTCTTCGCCATGGAACATTGTGGATTTTATTTAGCAATCCTCTTTAATATGATAATTTCGATCTGTTTTAATTGCAGTTTTTTTACCTGATTTGTCTAATCTTTTTGCACCACTAACTTTGTTTTGGATTTCTGTTCCCAGTAGAGTTAATCACTTTTGTTTCCTGGATAAAAAGTATAATGTCGATTCTTTTAGGGTCTGTTCGGTTTGACGGAATTGGAACGAAGGATTTGGAATTAAGTCAATTCCAAAACCAACGTAAATTAGAATTGTGCCGAATTCCAATTATGTTATTTGGTTGCATGATGAAATTGGGTAATTGGAATTGGGCAACTCTGCTATTCAGTTGCATGATGGAATTCATCCACAGGAATTGTATATTAAACCATAATTTGTTCAAAAAATCAAAATGCTAAAAGCAGCATGCAAACTATCATGATTCATAACTGGTAATCCACACATCATTCACATATACAAAATGTAAAGCAAAGTATCATCATAACTATAAACTAGTTTTGATCAATTATAGCCCATTGATAATAATGATGGTGAGAGAACTGCAACATGTAAAGTTGCATCTTTTCAATGTGAAATTATGAAATAAATACACACAGCATGTATTTTCTGTCTGTTAATTCTATTTCCACTGCCTTCTTATTTCATGTCTGTTAATTCCATTTCCCCTGCCTTCGTATTTCCTGTTTGTTAATTCTTTCAACCAAACACACATCATGTCTGTAGATGTTATGAAGGAAATGCAATTTTAGTCGTAGAACCCAAACACGGATTCTACCTTTTTTATTTCTTCCATCAACAGATTAAGAGGGCCCCTCAGACTCTAGGCACTCTGGCCGACCATGCCGGAGATGACGTACAAGCTGCGGCAGCATAGACCCCCTTGCTGAACTCCATCGAACAGATTAAGAATGGTGTGAAGAGAAACATGAAGGCGATGAAGAAGCCAGAGAGCAAAAGGGCCAACCAGCTGCGGAACCTCATGGACATGAAGTGAAAAGAGAAACACTCGCTTCCTCCCCCAGCGCCACCCTTTCTTACTACTAGATTTGTTCAAGTTCCCATGCGGATGCGGGATTATTGATAAAGAAGAGTAAGAAGAAGAAACGAAAGAAAAGGCCCGTGATTCGGAAGAAGTCCACAGGCGTGATCGGGATAAGAAGATGAGACGCGCTGAGCTGGAGTTTGGCAAAACCTACCCCGGGAGACAAGAATTGGGAATACGTTTAATGCAAAACCTTAGATTTTGATGAAATCCAATTCCGTCGTGAATTCCTCCCACCCGAGCAGCCACAAAAGAATTATTTTAACTCAAAACCAATTCTACCCGGTCAATTTCGTCGAACCGAACAGACCCTTATTGATTACTCATACATTTTCTAGTCCGTTGAGTTTTTTTAATATAGCCAAAATTTGTTAAATCAAGTCGATCAAGTCAACTCAACTTTTTGACTCAACTAGTCGTTAATAGTGTATACCTAAAATCTATTGGGTTAAGTTGATCGGCTCAATTCGATTAGTGCTACTCAGCCCATTCATGGTTGTCATGAGTGTTTGCCCAGGAGTTCGCGATCTCTAAAAGCTCAGCAGAAATCTACCTGATACCGGCGATCATGGCGGTCTCCAGTTGCCCAGACCGCATGCTTCATTTCTCAGCAGTATGATTACAAAGCTTTCAGCCGTCAAGGATGGTTGAGACCGTCAGACCACGCGATCTAGAACATGTGAGTTGTCTGCGCGGTCTAGAACATGTGACTCATCTGCTATTGACAGCTCAGGTAGTTCCTTTCCTCCATCCTGGCTTCTTTATATCTTGGGCAGCCTGTATTTTCGAGATCTGTCCGTTTGGGCAGGCTCCCGCGTCTATAAATAGAGGGGTAGGGGTCTCTAGAAAAGGACTTTTGGGTGAGAATCTAGACCGTAGTATCAGCTTAGGCGGTTCAGGTTTTGTCCTCTTTAAGGTTCCTCCTGTAATCTAACCGTCCAGTTTCATCCTTCTCAATAACATCAGACCCCTAGTAACCGACAATCCTAAGTTTTCCTTCCGATTCTCAAGTGTGAGTTGTGGAGGTGCAATTTTTGCATCAACAATGAGCATACTGCTATACATCTCTAATCATTACATGAGCTGGTAAAAACAAGACTGCAAGATGCCACAAAATATTACAAAAACAAATTGCTTCCCTAGGGACTATCACACCCTGGCCAGGCTGGCCCTCGACATATTTAAGGCGACACCCTTCTCAGCAACCTTGCACACCATTCATACTCGTTCTATCAACTTGGCAACTACAGGTTAACATTTAGTCATAGAGGCGGGTACTCTCGTCTACTAAGATTCTTTTGTATTTCTACTCTTGCAGCTAATAACTTCGCCGAGAAGGAAGACAAGGTGAATGAGCATATGAGCGAAAAAGAAAAAAAATGGATGAAGCAATGGAGTATCAGGATGAAATGTTATAATCCCATGTTTCACAGCGTCGGGGGCCATCAGATTGCATCCAATAGCCATGATGAGGTGCGCTTTGGGTCTCCGAGTATAAATAGGAACCTTAGGGATTTGAAACCCTCATTTGCACCTATAGCACAAATTTCTAGAGAGAAACTCCTTTGTTCACTCTCTTCATTTCCCTTTCTCTTCTAGATCTAGAGAGTTATTGGTGGGATCTTCGACAAAGTATCTAGGGAAAAGATCGATGACGCTCTCGTGGACACGTAGAGGTATTCTGGATAATTTCTATAGACAGAAATAGTGGAGTTGGAGGATCAAGACATGGAAGAAAGGTAACATCTCTTTCTTCCTAGGTGTAGATATTTTACCCATAAATTTTTCCATTGCATGGTCAGACCATGTATATAGGCTAAATCCCAATGTTTTCTTACTTGTTAATGGTGCATTTGATCCCGATTCATGCATATAGTGTGGAGATTAGTGCTCATCAAGCCTTAAGTTAGACATTTTGTGTTGAATTTGGTTAACTCATTTTGGCGGGCATCGGTGGTGTTTGCTTGTTGGATCATTGTAGTGTTGTGATGCATGCTTAAGGACAGAGGAGGTTCGTGGGAAATTTTGGAATTTAAGGGCAAAAACCTAGAAATCTATGCTTAAGGACCTACATAGGAATCATATGTGGAAAATTTAGGGGATTAAGGAGACGTTTTCAAATTTGGGACCGATCTACTGTAGAAAGGGTGAGATTTATGGATTTGCATGTTTGTGATGAGACTTCAGCTAGTGTGGCGACCAATGTGTTGAAAAACATGAGAACACAAATTGTTTGCTTGCGATTGTGTATCTAGTTTTTGAAGAGGTCTATCTGAGTCGTTAATGAGTTCATTTTCCTTGGCATACCCGACTTGTCTGCTAACATGTATTTTTTGAGGAGAAACGATATTTAAAAAAAAAATTACGTCCTTTTATAAAATATAGGCCGACATCAGTTTTTTTTCGATGTATTGATCAACACGAGAGAAGCCACTTTGGGCATGATTTGAGGGCATGATTCCGCAGCAAACGTGACGGTATAGGGGGCCACTATTTCAGTGGTAATCTGTGAGCAGCCACTTTGTGCATCTATTGTCAAAGGTTCGGTTTTTCTCCTCTGAGAGAAGCCACTTTGGGCATAGGGCCAAAGGTTAGGTCTGTTTCCAATCTTCCCCCGCCCATACCCCCAATGATTGGGGATTATATGGGTTCTGTTGTTGTTGTTGTTGTTGTATTGATCAACACGACTTTTGAACATATAGTCCGCTATTTTATTTTATGTTATGTTAGTATATTTGCAGTATATGTTTAAATCACATATATGTTTTATATTTTATATGTTAAATCACATGTAATATATTATATATGTTTAAACCGATCAGAGTTATTGTTTCATTCTCTTTAATGTGTTATTCTTATAACCAATTCATACTATATTTTTCTTATTTCATATTATAAAAAATATTAAGATGTTCAACACATTTATTGGTTAATTATTTTTATGATTTTAATATAAATTTATTAAGAGATTTATAATCAATTAAGGATATTTTGCTTTTAAATCTTCTTTATTTGTTATAGAACTTAGTGTTATTAAAATATAATTATTGTATAATATTAAATATACTATATAATGTATTTCTTTGTATTTGTTAATAGTAATTTATTTTGGGATATACATGACTCATTGTTCGTCTACTTTTTACTTTTTAAACATATAATCATACTTAGTATACATAAATTAGTTTTCTTTATTTATAGATATGACTGAGGAGCCTTGGCGCACCGGTTGAGGTGTTGTCGTGTGACCTTGAGGTCACGGGTTCGAGTCCTGGAAGCAGCCTCTTGCAAAAATGCAGGGTAAGGTTTGCCTACATTTGACTATTGTGGTGGGACCCTTCCCCGGACCCTCGTTGCGCGGGGATGCTTGGTGTACCGGTCTGCCCTTTTTATAAGATATGACTGACATTTTAAAATATCTCTGACGTGTCTCCGACTTCAGACATTAAAAAATTCAATATGACATGTCGCCGACATTCGATATTTACATTCTTGAATGAGTCCAGGAGGCTAAACCATCTGCTTTGACAATCTTATGACATGGCGAGGGTTAAGTGTTTTTCCTCGTGTTGGGCCGTGATCATTCATAGCCAAGGGACAAGGGCATGTAATGTTGGGTCTTGATCGTGCCCTCGCCCATACCAATATGAATTGATTGTGATGGAAGTGTTATTATGTATGTGACATTGTGCTTACGTAATTGTATTTAACACTTTAGTGGCATGACGACAGATTAGTAGTATCTGTAGAATAAACAAGAACTTGCAATAGGTAGAATACCACCCTAGGACGGTGGTGTGTTGATATGCTTTACGCATTTTAACATTGCTAGCTGCTTGTTTTTTTCCTTTATATTGAACTTTTATAGAAATGATGAATTGTAAGTTGAGTGGTACCTTGAGACTATTAGAAGGACCAGAAGGAGTGGTGTTACAAGTGATCAGTATTCTGCTGGCCCCTTTTTTTAAAATGACTGCTTGCAGGACAGTTGACGCAGGGTAAGCATAGTCTCCCTGAAGAGAAAGAAATCATGAAATGTTTTACTTTACAGTTATTATTGTATTTGCTTGTGAACAATGCACCTTCTTATTTGAAAGCTTTTTAAGAGTCATTCGATCCATTTGGCATTATTATAGTCCTCCTGAACCCTCTAATGGTCCCCACTCAACTTGTAAGTCAGCGCTTCTATAGAAGTGCAATATAAATAAAAAATAGGTAGCTGGCAATTTAATTGCGAATTCTTGTTTCCTCTTCGGACACCATTAATCCATTTTGTCATGACACTAAAGTGTCAAATACAATTATATAAGCACAATGCCGCATACCTAAGTTATTAAAGGCACACCGAGGCGCAAAGGGGTCCTGGAGCCTAGGCGCGCGCCTGAGGCATGTGAGGCTCAAAAATGAAAAAAAAAGAAAGAAAAATACAGTTTATTAAATACAAAAACACATAAAATAAATTCACCACCATATCAACACACTAGAATTGCATATATCACAACTCCAAAGGCTACTTTTTAGATTGTGATTTACAAATATTTACCGTTATAGGTGCAAGTGCTGCAACTTGTTGCAATCACATAGATTTTACGTTGTTATTCTTCATCAGTGGAGTTTATAAACGCAAATACAGATGATTAATCCACTGCAGTTTAATTGTGTAATTTTACATTTTTGAGCAGGTTTAATTATGTAATTTCACAATTACGGTGTAACTTCCCTCACTTGATGGTAGATACATATAAGAAATCATGTAATCTAACTCTGAGATCATGTTTTTGCCCACCTCCCAAAAAAAATTCAGTAATCAGGTTGAAGAAAAGGCCTTGAAAGGCCCAGACGCGCCTTTGGTGCGCCTGGGAGCTAGTAAGGCGCGCGCCTGCGGCACCTCGCCCGCCTCTGCCTTGCAGAGGCGAGGCCCGGTGCGCCTGGTGCGCCCGGCGCCTCAGGCACGCCTAGGCGCGCACGTTAATAACATAGCCGCTTACACAATCACAATCAATTTGTAAGCACAATGCAACTTATAATTGAATTCTACCTATTGCCAGTTCTTGTTTTCTCCATGGATACTAGTACTACTAATCTGTTTCATTATGACACTGAAGTGTCAACTACTATATGTAAGCACAATGTCGCATACACAATCACAATTACATCACAATCAATTCACATTAACATGGGAGAGAACACAGTCACTACCCAACAACACATGCCCTAGGGGTTCTGACCTATAGAAGAAGATTAACATAGAGTGCTAAGTTAGGAACAGACTTTTTAACCTTAAACGGTTTATGATTGTGCTGTTTTATGTGATCAATGTATTGAGTTGGATGTACCGACGAGGCTGACCCCGCCACCATCCACACACACACCCCACCTGAAGTTGAGGTAGTTCGTGGAGGATGGGATAGAAGTATGATGTATTTCATGAAATTTACCCTCCATTTTTAAGGGGGCGGGTTCCCCTAGCGATGTGAAGGACTGGCTCAACCGGATTAGGGAATTATTGACGGTGACTGATACAATGTTGCTTTGGCAGCCATTATGTTTTACGAGGAGGCCAAGAGGTGGTTGGACAAAACAATGATGCAAGAGTATGCTGGACAACGAATCTCTCGCATCACATTGAGGGAGTTCTCTACATCCTTCTGGAGAGGTGTCTGCCCACCTCCACTCGCTCGCTCTCCAGAAGCAGTTCCTAAGGTTCTTTTACGGGGATGGAAGGGTGGATTCGTAGAGAAGAAATTTCTCCATCTTAGTAGGTACCTGTAGAGTATGTTTGTTGAAGAAGCGAAAACACACATTTTATGAGGGCCTCCTTGATTCCTTGACTGGTATTCCGCAAATCGGAATTTCCATGGGGGACGACAAGCAGGGGTATATCGTTGTAGGGGGACGAGGGAACACCGTGTATGATAATATGATTACTCGGACAATTAAAAAGTAATCAAAATTTATTTAATATGGATAGATTTTATTATTATGGTTAATTAATTATTTATCTATACTATAAAATAAACTGCGAAGCTGCCCCGCCTGCCTGATGATCATTATTGCCCAAAAAAACTACATAGTTGATTGACGATCACCGATCCGCTCAACGATCCCCGTGCTGGTTAAGCATGGGTAGGAAGCGAGCTTTGTGCACGCAGCAGATGGAAGGGCAAAGTCGGAAAACTTGAGAAAGTGCCAGGACACAAAACAATTCCCTTTTATATAGTTTATACATATATATATGTATATATAGACACACGCACACATATACATGCATACAAGAGTTAGCAGCACAATGTCCCCCGTGTAAAGTACTTGGTGAATCAATTTCTTGTCCGCAATGTCATACATCAAAGTACCCCCAGCAGCCCGTAGTGGCGCTCTATCGTCTCATACTTCGGCTGCAGTGCCTTTGACCAGCGCACAGTCTCCTCCCATTTGCCGACATTTTTATTTTTTATTTTATTTTAAAATAATAATGATAAATCAATCGTATAGTTGTCGTGAATTTGATGGTTCTCCTCAAAATGATGTTTTACCTTCTATAATAATATAGATATATATACTAATAGCCACAATGGATGAGTCCACATCTTTTAGAAGGGCAAAATAGGAATACTAAAATTAAATCATGAAATATAGGCGACTTCCCAAATTGAAATGTTAATTTGTTGATCTTGAATCTGTGAAGTTACTTTACCCTTTCAATGACATTCATTAAGTGGCCTTGAAGCAACTTCTGTTTAAATAATTAGACAGTTACCCACCATTGTCGGCACTTAACTTGGATGAGAAACTTCCTACATAAGAGGCCTGTCATAAGGCTTCCATAGTAATTAACTGATGAGTCTTGATGTGGGCATTAATTACCTAAATTTTAAGTTTGTAGCCATTTTTACTGAAATAAATACATTACATGGAGATTTCACCTTTTATTATTCATAAAATTTATTGTTTATTGCTTTAAGATGCCCTAAGTACACTTGCACTCAGATGTTTAGATTCTTTCTTCAATTTTTGATTTACTTCAAGCTAAAATAACTTGGGTCTTGTGTCAAGGTATACATTTGATACAAATGATTGGCTTCCTAATGTTTTGTCCATGCAATTGATTGTGGTCTTTGGAATTCAGTTTTGTACAGCATAAGTAATGTGAAACAACTTACAATATATTACTCGGTGATTTAGGATAAGCTATATCTATTTATAATTTGGATATCTTTACATATCTGTTCAAACACATTGTATGTATTCCGCTATAGAAACCTTAACATCAGTTAAATTTTCAAGCAGCAAAATCTTTTTCTCCATTGCTACATAATTTAATCTAGAGTGCGCACCACATGCAATACCTAACTGGAATGAATGGCTAAGAAGATTCATAAAGCCTTCAAGAAATTTAAATAAGAGTCAGAGGACTATTGTTGATGATCTTTGTGATAGAAATAGCTGATTAGGTTAAGATATAGGATATATTTTACTATTCACTCTTTATAGAATAAGAGAAGTATACGTTCAGATTAGTTCGTTCTTTTTTTCAGAGAATCTAATGTAGTCTTTGTTTGATCTATCCTTTCTTAGGTGGTGTTTTTAAGCTTGAACTGTTTCTTCCTGAAGAATATCCCATGGCCGCTCCTAAGGTATGATGAAACATGTTTACATATTTTGTTGTTACTTCTCCAAAGGTTGTATAATTCTTCCAATGGGATTTAACAAGTGCCATTGTTAAGCATTACATGTTGGTTTATCAAACACTTTATTTGTAGTTCATTAAATGTGGTAGCTGAGTATCAGCGGGTTTGAACTTGTTCCATATTTTTGGCATAACTATAATGTCCTTTCTTCATAAGTCTCTCAGCGAAAGAAATTGTCAAATCAATTAGTATGCTTCATTGAGTTTAGAAACAACACGGATTTTGTTTTGTAAAGCATTTTGAGTAGCACTCTTCGTGAACTCTTGGTTTTAACTAGAGGTGTGTTCGATAATTTGAGGTTTGGTCACTGCTTCATGCACAAAGTAATGGTAAAAGTGCATGGTCCTACCACCTAAAAAAATTGTTGAACATGCTATAAGCATTTAACAAAATATTCCAACAGCGGTGGTATACCATATGAAACATTTTTTTTATTTCTTATTTGTATTTAAACTATATATTATTTTGGTTTCTCTACTGTAGTGTATACATTAAAAAAAATTTGCTGGGTGTGTGGGTATGTGCGTAGCCTAAAGATAATGTTGGAGATTACGAGTTTATTATTATATTAGTCTATTAGAGTCTTTAGGAGTTTAGTCCCACATCGTGAGTCCGGTTTAAGAGTCTTGTTGTAATGTTATAAATAGCTCATTTGTAGAAGAATAATAAGTACTTCTATTTCTCATTTCTCCTCTTTCAACATGGTATCAGAGACGGAATTGACTCCTTGAAATTTGGTTGCCCTAATTACGGGCAACGTACATTTCATGGTGTCTTCCTCTCTCGATTCCTCCTGATTTCACATCTACCTCTCGTTCTCGTCGACTGGCCCAGCCCCCGCTCCCGTCGTGTTGTCCTGCTTCCGCTCCCGTCAACGAGACTAGCGTCTGATTCCGTCGACGGGAGCGGCTTTTTATCCCCTCGACGACGATTGCTTCCGTCGTTGCTTCCATCGGCGAGTACGGCTTCTGGACCCGTCGTGCTCATCGTTGTCGTCTTCGAATCCAGTTCCTATCGACCTCTTGTTTCGACACTGCGTGGTATGAGTGATTCTCCCTACGTCTGCTTCTGATCCAGTCGACAACAACGGTGGGATCCTGTTCTTCATCGTTGTTCCTGTTTGCGTCTTCTTCCCTGGCCGCTTGCACGCGCAAGGCCCGTCTGGTGTTTTTCTTCCCGTCGATCCGAGGAGCTGCTTCCGCTGCTTCTGTCGCTGATCACTCTCGATCTAGCCACTTCTCATTGATGATGATGACAATCTTCCTGCTCCCAGTTGGTCATCCGCTCTGTTCCAGACCTACCGTAGCTTCTCCTTATCAAAGCACCATGCATCTGCTGCTCATTGTCGACGATGCCGATCCCGTGAGCTTTCTCCTCTGCCGATTCCGTTGCAGAGCTTATCATAGTTCCAGTTGTTCTTGTCGATTACTGCTTCCAGTTGTTGTCGGTGTTCCCACTGTCGTTCTGATTGACTTCTTCCGATCCTTGATGTTTCCAACCGCCGCTACCCCTTCTGGGGCGCTGATCTCTCGCCGAAGAAGTTTAGTACTGTTTTTGGTTGTTTTTTATGTGTTGTTACTTTATTGTTGTTGTTTAATATATGTGTCTTAGTCTTGCCTATATGCACGTGTTTTCCACGTGAGGGAGAGTGATTGGGATGAAGGCGACTCGGATGATCTTTCCCGACCTTTCGCCTTCGTTCCACACGGCATTTAGGCTTATGTTATATGTGGGTTTGTGTCTCCCCATATTTCTTTCGATTGGTCGTGTGTTGGGACACAATTGTGTTGGTTGTTATAATCTCAGCGGGTTGTATCGTGTATGACCGTGTCGTGCGAGACTGTGTCGTGAGGAACCATTTTTTGTGTGGATTATCCCCGACAGATTATCCCCGGTTACCCGGTTGATGATTTGCTCCACACCTTTCGTTCTATTTCGCATGTTGTGTGTAGGTGTTGTTGGTTGACCGGTTTCCCAGCGAGTCCACGTCGTGCGTGGGTCCTGCGTCGTGTGTGGGTCAGCGTCGTGTGTGGCTATGTCCCCGGCTTGATTCCTCGGTTTGGATTTTCCCCCGGTGGCTCGTCTGATGTTTTGTCCCACATCGCTTACCCTCATTGCCGTTATTTGATGTGTCCAAGCTGAAGGTTCCCCCTTCAGCTTGAGGGGGAGTGTTGAAGATTATGAGTTATTATTATATTAGTCTATTAGAGTCTTTAGGAGTTTAGTCCCACATCGTGAGTCCGGTTTAAGAGTCTTGTTGTAATGTTATAAATAACCCATAAGTGGAAGAATAATAAGTACTTCTATTTCCTATTTCTCCTCTTTCAACAGATGATGATAGGGTATTCAATCATATCTTTTTGAATTATTTATTTTCTTTGTAATATGCATTACCCTAGAGGCCTAGACTTAATGATGAGTTGTTTAGGGATTTCAAGTTTGTATAATAATTTTACCATCTCTTGTGAACCTAGGTAGGTTGACAAGTCAGATCCTTTGAAGCTGATTCATATTTTTCTTTCAAAAAACATCAAGGGATGATACTTAGTTTTTTTTTTCTTTCAAAATAGGCCGAATGTATGCCTTTTGATAACTGTTGGAATGTTGGACAATGGACAAACAGTTGAGTAAAATGGGACAATTTCATTTAATATGAATTTTGGTAGTTTTCTTTTAAAATCGGCCAAACATGTGTTATGCCTTCTAGCATCCCTGTGCGAATAACTACTGCAGGAGTCAGTACCCATGAACAAACATGAAACAACAATCATATGCATTTAATGACGAGCAGGATGCAATAAACAACAGCCAACAACATTTGTTGGGGACAGGAATCCTGATACAACAGCCGGGGGGGGGGGGGTATTTACTTTTGCATCTAATATTGTTAACTAGTAGCTAAAGGGTTATTTCTGATCAAGGGTCTATTTGTTGGAAGCGTTACCAACGAGCACGCGACCTCGCTATCACCCCAAGCTTCCAAATGCGAGCACCCTTCCGCGCGAACACTCCTACTCGCGAACACTCCTTCCTCGGCGAAAACACAACTCCACGGTTTGCACACTACTCGCAAAACTTCCTCCTAACTCCAACGACCACCTTCAGTACAACCGAGCACTCCCCTCAACCACTCCGGCGAGCTCCACTCCGGCGAGCTCTTCAACTTCGGCGAGATGTCCCTTCAACACACCGGCGAGCGCGACCTACCACACGGCGAGATGAAGATGGCGAGAATCTACACCGGCGAGCACTTCAACCGGCGAGCTGCTCATACACTGCCCCGGCGAGATTCCTGTAGGCGAGAAGGGTTGGCGACACCTGCGGGAGGTGAGGCTGCGGGAGCTTCTAGGCGAGCTGGGCGGGATGTTAATGGCGGGAGCAGTAACCTTTCTCCAGGCGAGAACTATTCCTGCGGGAACCTTTCTTCTCTCTCAAGATTTCTCTCTCTCTCGCCACTTTATTAAGTTTCTGCCGAAACTTATAATCAAAACAGCCACTCAGTTTCCCTCTCTCTGCCACTCACTTTCCCTCTCTCTCTCTAGCTCCTGTTCACAGGGAAGAAAAACTTTCCAAACTTTTCAATTCAACAACCATTCACCTCTCCTTTTTAACACAAATACAAGGCCTATTTATAGGCAAGGAAACACACACCTACTTTCTCACTCCGCATTAAATGCGCACTCTCTCTATTTAATTAATACAAAATTCTAATAAACTTAAAATAAAACAAACCGTTGACCAAGTCAACAATAAACAAAGCCAACAAACTCCCCCTCAAACTTGGCAGCACATGCCGAGTTTGCCTTTGAGCTTTGCAAACGTCTCTGCCTTCAGCGCCTTGGTGAAAATGTCCGCGACCTGCTCTCCAGTGGGGCAATACACAACTTCCACAGTCTTCAACTCCACCTGCTCACGAAGGAAATGATACCTCGTCTCGATGTGCTTGCTCCTTCCATGCAGCACCGGGTTCTTCGCGAGCTGGATGACCGACATGTTATCCACTAACACTGTCGTTGGCCCTTCCTGTCCATGATGCAACTCCTCCAATAGGTTCCTCAGCCAGATGGCTTGGCAAGTACATGCTGCAGCTGCGATGTACTCCGCCTCACAAGATGATAAGGCTATCGTAGCCTGCTTCTTCGAACTCCATGAGAACGCCGCGGTTCCCATATTAAACACATACCCGGAAGTGCTCTTCCGATCATTCACGTCACCACCATAGTCGCTATCCGAGTAGCCGACTAACTTTAACTCTTCTCCAGTTGAGTACATCAGACCATGGCCTCTCGTCCCATTCACATATCTCAGAATCCTCTTCGCTGCAGTGAAGTGATCCTGCTTTGGTTCTTCCATGTACCTGCTTACTACCCCAACCGCATACATGATATCAGGTCTGGTGAAAGTCAAGTACCTTAGACTCCCGACCAAATTTTTGAACATCGTTGGGTCCACAGCTTCTTCCTCCGAGTCCTTCCTCAACTTTGTTCCGGGATCAGCGGGAGTGGAGATAGCCTTGCTATTCTCCATCCTGAACTTCTTCAAGATCTCCTCCGCGTACTTCTTCTGCGCGATGAAGATCCCATCTCCTCTCTGCTGCACCTCCACGCCTAAGAAGTAGTTGAGCTCTCCCAAGTCTGTCATCTGGAACTCACTCTTCATCATCCTTTTGAACTCCTCGAACATAGCTGGGTTGTTTCCGGTGAATATCATGTCATCCACATATATGCATAGGATCATGATATCACCGTTCTTCTCTACCTTCAGATAGAGGGCATACTCATAGGGGCACTTCATTTAGCCATGCTTCTGGAGGAAAGCATCTATCCTCCCATTCCAAGCTCTCGCCCCTTGCTTCAGCCCATACAGTGCTTTTCCCAGCTTGCACACTTTCTTCTCCTGGCCTTTCACAACATACCCCGGAGGCTGCTCGATGTACACATCCTCCTCCAGGTTGCCATTGAGGTATGCTGCCACCGCATCCATCTGCATGATAGTCCACCCATAGTGAGCTGCCAGTGCGATGATCAACCTGATGGTGTCAATCCTCACCACCGGGGCGTAGACCTCGTCATAGTCCACTCCTTGGACTTGCCTGTAGCCCTTCACGACGAGTCTCGCCTTGTACTTCTCCACAGCTCCTTCCTTGTTCTTCTTCACTTTATAGACCCACTTCACCCCGAGGGGTTTGTGGCCCGCGGGTGGATCGACCAGCTTCCAAGTTTCATTCTTCTTTATGGAGGCCATCTCAGCGTCCATCGCCATCCTCCAAGGTTTCTCTTGGGCAGCTTCGTCGTAGGAGTGCGGCTCGCAATCTGCCAACAAACAATATAAAGAAAAGTTATTAAGTGTTGGCGCCGTCTCCTCGTAGATCTCCTTCATCCTTCTCATCCTAGGTTTAGGGCGATCATCCTTGCTTCCACTAGTACTTGCTCCACTAGTACTTCCTCCACTTGAGTTGGGAGTGCAAGCTCCCCCTGAATGTCCGCTAGGTGGTGATGGTGGCTCAGACCCACCATCCTCAGCTCCTGTTTCATGAGCACCTTCCTCATCATCTTCAAAGAACATCCTCTTCTTGCTCCTTGTCTCCTCATCCCAGCTCCAGCAGCTGTCTTCTTCAAACACCACGTCCCTTGAGACTATGACCTTCTCCGTCACCGGGTTGTATAACTTGTAAGCCTTGCTCTCCTGAGCATAGTCCACAAAGATGCACTTCTCGCTCTTGTCATCGAGCTTCTTCCTTCTCTGGTCAGGAATGTGAGCATAAGCTACACACCCAAATATCCTCAAGTGTTTCACACTTGACTTCCATCCACTCCAAGCTTCATACGGAGTCTTGAACTTCACACTCTTTGTTGGGCACCTGTTCAACAAGTACACCGCACATTGTACTGCTTCAGCCCAGAATATTTTTGGCAACCCCTTGCCCTTCACCATGCTCCTCGCCATGTTCATGATCGTCAAGTTCTTCCTCTCCGCGACTCCATTCTGCTGAGGTGAGTATGCAGCAGTCAACTGATGAGAAATCCCGTTCTCCTTGCAGAACCCATCAAACAATCTAGAGGTGTACTCCCCACCTCTATCGGTCCTCAGCACCTTCAGTGGCTGACCACTCTCCTTCTCAGCCATCGCCTTGAACTCCTTGAACTTGTCAAGGGCCTCAGATTTTTCCTTCAAGAAATACACCCAACACTTCCGACTGAAGTCATCCGTGAAGGTGACGTAGTATTTGCTTCGCCCACTGAGGTGGTCTCAAACGGACCCGCAATGTCCGAGTGAACCAGTTCAAGTAGTCTCTTTGCTCTCTGAGACTTCCCTCCTTCAAATGTCAACCTCTTCTGCTTGCCCTTCGTGCACGCCTCGCAGACTTTCTCCGGAGGTGAGATCATAGGTAGATCCTCCACCATCCTGGAGTGAGATAACAACTTCAGGCCTGTGAAGCCCAAGTGGCCCATCCTATGGTGCCACAACCATGCTTCCTCTTCTTCCTCCGTCCTCGCGAGACACGCCGTCTCCTGAGTATCCATCTTCAATGTAAAGAGACGGTTCGCCGTCATCTTCACTTTCACCACTTCTTTCCCTTGATGGTTCTTCATCGCCAAAGACCCATCCTTCAACTGGACGCAGTAGCCTCTCTCCACCAACTGCCCAAGGCTTAAGATGTTAGTCTTCAAGCCTGACACATAGTACACATCATTCAGATGCACCTTCTCTCCATTCAACTTCGCAACCACCAGGCCCTTTCCTTCCAATGAGATCTTCGACGCATCACCAAAGCTAACTTCACCCCCACTGGGTTCCAGGTTAGAGAACATCTCCCTATCTCCGCACATGTGGTTGCTGGCACCTGTGTCCAGGTACCACACTTCATTTCTACCTTCCTCCGCTCCTCGGTAGGTTAGGAACATCATCGGATCTCCAGCGCCAGTGTTGTTCCTAGCCTCGGCATAGTGGTTTGCTTCTTCTCTCTTCCTCGGCGCCCAACAGTCATAACTCATGTGCCCAAATTTGTTACAGTTGTAACACTGGATTTGGGACATATCTCCTCGGCCTCTTCCTCGGCCTCTTCCTCTTCCTCTTCCTTCTTGCCAACCTCCTTGAGGTCGCTCCGCCTCTTTCTGGGAATTTTGGTTTCTACCTCCTCTTCTACCTCTTCCTCTGCCTTGGTGACCTCGGCCACGCTGGCCGCCTCCTCTTCCTGAACTTTCCCCAAAGTTCAACTGGGTCTGGAGTGCCTTTCCCAAGCCACTCACTTCTTCATCGTCTTGCAGCATCCTGTACTCATGGGCTTGCAAAGAGCCTACAAGCTCATCCACGACCATCTCGGTGAGGTCCTTCGACTCTTCAATTGCCACCACTATATGGCGGAACTTCTTCGACATAGATCTCAACAACTTCTCCATGAAGCTCACATCTTCGATCGTCTCCCCATTTCTCTTCATCTCGTTTGTGAGCGTCCGCAGACGAGTCACATAGTCACCGACCTTCTTGGTGCTTTGCATCTTTGTTACTTCATACTCCGCACGGAGGGACTGTAGCTTCACCTTCTTTGCCTTCTCAACCCCTTGCATGGAGCGTTGCAACACCTCCCATGCTTCCTTAGAGGTTCTCGCGTCTGAGATCTTCTCAAAGGTTGCTTCGTCAACCCCTTGATACAATAAGAATAGAGCCTTCTTGTCCGCCTTCCTTGCTTCTCTAAGTGTCGTCTTCTGGGTGTTAGTCAACGCCGCCTCTGCTGCAGCAGTACGCTCCTCATACCCATTCTCCACTATATCATACAACTCCTTTGAGGCGAGTAGCACTCGCATCTGTATACTCCAATTCCCATAATTGGTCTTCGTCAGCTTGGGGACTTGCCCCAGCATAGCTCCACCCGTCTCCATTGCTTCTACTCCTCAAACCTTCCGAGTCACCGCAAAGGTTTGCAACCTCGCTCTGATACCACTTGTTGGAAGCGTTACCAACGAGCACGCGACCTCGCTATCACCCCAAGCTTCCAAATGCGAGCACCCTTCCGCGCGAACACTCCTACTCGCGAACACTCCTTCCTCGGCGAAAACACAACTCCACGGTTTGCACACTACTCGCAAAACTTCCTCCTAACTCCAGCGACCACCTTCAGTACAGCCGAGCACTCCCCTCAACCACTCCGGCGAGCTCCACTCCGGCGAGCTCCTCAACTTCGGCGAGATGTCCCTTCAACACACCGGCGAGCGCGACCTACCACACGGCGAGATGAAGATGGCGAGAATCTACACCGGCGAGCACTTCAACCGGCGAGCTGCTCATACATTGCCCCGGCGAGATTCCTGTAGGCGAGAAGGGTTGGCGACACCTGCGGGAGGTGAGGCTGCGGGAGCTTCTAGGCGAGCTGGGCGGGATGTTATGCTGGAAATAATCCTTGATGGTCCATTAAAATTGCCCAAGCGTTTCACTTCCCCTAATAATAGCCTATGCTGTTTCAGTTGCCGTTTCATAGCTCCTAGTTATTACCATAATTAACATTTGTTTTAGTTTAAATATTTAGCTTGTAACTGTTATAGTTACGTGTAACTGTTTTTCTTTTTTTTTGCTATATAAAGAAGGGAGAACAATGAAGTTTAAGCATCCAAAAAATAACTTGTCTTCTCTGTTTTTTTCTTTCTTGATTGTGCCTGGCATTTCTTTTCCCTGCTTGAACCTACATCTGGTATCAGAGCAATGTCGATCATTCCTCAAGGTGAGGCAGCGCAGGAGAACGGCGGCGTTCCTCAAGTTGAGGCAACGCGGGAGAGCGGCGGCGGGTTGTTTCGCTACCCGCAGTTGACGACGACCAACTACGCGAGTTGGGTGATTCGGGTACAAGCGATGATGGAGGATCAAGGTGTCTGGGAAGCAATCGAGCCGGAGGACGGGGAGCCCGTCGACATAAAAAAAGACAAGAAGGCAAGGTCGCATCTTTTCCAAGCACTCCCGGAGGACCTCCTGATGCAGGTGGCAATGAAGAAAACTGCGAAAGAGGTTTGGGATTGCCTCAAGACAAGGTTCATTGGCACGGATCGCGTCAAGAACGCACGGCTGCAGACGTTGAGGAATGAGTTCGACGTCATGCGCATGCATGAGGACGAAACCTTGGACCTCTACGCTGGAAGGCTCAACAGCATGTGCGTCAGGTATGCAAACCTGGGGGCGACACTCGACGACGCCGCACTAGTCAAAAAACTTTTCAACACAGTGCCGGATCGTTTCCTGAACGTGATCGCCGGGATTGAGCAGTTCTATGACTTCGACACTATGCCATTCGAGGAAGCTGTGGGGCGGCTGAAAGCCTATGAAGAACGAACACGCCCGCACACAACCGGCAGAAATGGCAAAGGCGACGGCCAACTCTTGCTCACTCGGGAAGAGTGGCAAACGCGACAAGAGAGGGATGGAAAATCCCATGCTCTTGCAGACAACAGCAACCGCGGCTGGAGTGGACGTGGTCGCGGCAGAGGGCGTGGCAAGGGCGGTCGTAGTTGGACGCAAAGCAAAAACGACATGAGTGGCTCCAGCGGCAATGGCCGTGACAAGAGCCACATTCGTTGTTTTAACTGTGACAAGATGGGCCATTATGCATCTGAATGCAGGGTCCCGAAGAAGGAGGAGGAGGCACACCTCACCTGTGCGGACGACACCGAGCCGACCCTAATGCTCGCGGTGTCGGAGGTGATAACCTCGAAAGAACAGGAGCGGCAGGATGCCGTCCTGCTGAGCGAGGAGAAGACAAGGACGTAGGAGATGGCTAAATCTTGTCATGTCTGGTACCTGGACAACGGGGCGAGCAACCACATGACCGGTGATAAGGCGAAGTTCCGCGAGCTGGACGAGAATGTCACCGGTAAGGTCAAATTCGGCGACGGCTCTGCAATGCAAATCATGGGTAAGGGTTCAATTCTATTTTCCTGTAGAAATGGCGATCAGTGGCTACTTCAGGAGGTATACTATATCCCGAAGCTCCGAAGCAACATCGTGAGTCTCGGACAACTAACCGAGACCGGTCACAAGGTGATCTTGGATGAGGATACCCTGCTGGTGCTCGACAAATGTCATACGAGGCTGCTCATGAAGGTGAGACGCACTCCAAATCGTCTCTACAAAATTGATTTGCATCAAGGGGAGGCGGTGTGTCTCCTGGTAAATCTTGAAGATCCGGCGTGGCTTTGGCATGCCAGACTTGGCCATGTCAACTTCCACGACATGAAGTTCCTTGTTGACAAGAAGATGGCGGTGGGCGTGCCGTCGATCACACACCCGAACCAGCTATGCCAAGGATGTTTGGTGGCAAAGCAGGCGAGACAACCGTTCCCTACGGCGGCAAGTTTCAGGACGGAGAAGCCGCTTGAGCTAGTACATGCTGATCTCAGCGGTCCAATTACACCTTCGAGCCTCGCCGGTAATAGTTACTTCATGTTAATAGTCGATGATTACTCCAGGTGGATGTGGCTGTACGTGATCAAGACGAAGGATCAAGCTTGCTCTGTGTTCCAAAAATTCAAGTTGCAGGTCGAGAACACGAGCGAACAACGCATCAAGACGCTGAGGACTGATCGCGGTGGGGAGTTCCTCTCCACTGAATTCAACCGGTTCTGCGAGGGGGCCGGGATCGAACGACACATCACCGCACCATACACGCCACAACAAAACGGTGTGGTGGAGCGGAGGAACAGGACGGTGATGGCGATGGCGAGATCTCTTCTCAAAAGTATGAACGTGCCAGGGAGATTTTGGGGAGAGGCGGTACGGCATGCGGTGTACCTGTTGAACCGCTTGCCAACAAAGGCGCTTGGCGAACGGACTCCGTTCGAGGCCTGGAATGGAAGGAAGCCACATCTGGGACATCTTCGTGTGTTTGGATGCACAGCGCACGTGAAGGTGACATCGCCACACCTAAAGAAACTCGACGATCGAAGCCAGTCGATGATGTACCTTGGCGTTGAGGATGGCTGCAAGGCGCATCGACTGTTTGATCCACGACACGGAAAAATTCATGTAAGTCGTGATGTCAAATTTGAAGAAAATATGGAGTGGTGCTGGAGTACAGGTGCAGGTGGCGGGGACCCACCTAATTTTATCGTCGAGGAGGAATACGTCACCGAGTCGACAGAGGCCGATTTTGCGTCACCCGCGGGTGGTCTATCATCCTCCCCGACAATCCCCACCAGTCCGATGGTGACAATGCCCACTGGATCGTTGACAGATGACCTTGCCACACCTGACTCAGCTGTGGCCACACCGTTGTCAGAAGGGAGCAGCACTGATGATGGACATGTTCGTTACAGACACATTGATGACATCCTGAAAGATGCTCGAAGAGTGCAGCTTGATGATGAGGTCATGGAGGAAGAGGCCATGCTAGTGGAGACGGAGGAGCCGTCCTGCTACCGCGAGGCCGCTGGACAGCAAGCTTGGGAGGACGCCATGGCCAAGGAGATTGAGTCTATTGAGAAAAATAAAACTTGGTCCCTCGTGGAGCTACCGATTGGACACAAGCCAATTGGGCTCAAATGGGTCTACAAACTGAAGAAGAACTCGGATGGAGACGTGATCAAGCACAAAGCAAGGCTAGTCGCGAAAGGATATGTACAACGACAAGGAGTTGATTTCGAGGAGGTGTTTGCACCAGTGGTCAGACTCGACACCGTGCGCATCATTCTTGCCATTGCTGCCAATCGCGGCTGGCAAGTTCACCATCTCGATGTCAAGTCAGCTTTCTTGAATGGGGAGCTCGAGGAAGAAGTATATGTTTCTCAGCCGGAAGGATTCATAGTGAAGGACAAGGAACATTTGGTGCTAAGATTGAGCAAGGCACTCTACGGGCTCCGACAGGCACCACGGGCCTGGAATGTACGACTTGATAAAAGTTTGAAGCAGCTCGGTCTTGTAAAATGTATCCAAGAACAAGCTGTGTACACAAGAGGAAAAGGTCGAGCGGGGGTCATTGTCGGTGTATATGTCGATGACTTCATTGTGACAGGAGAAGACCCAGGTGCGATTGCGTTTTTCAAGCGACAAATGATGTCTGAATTCGAGATGAGTGATCTTGGATTGCTCAATTACTATCTCGGGATTGAGGTCAAACAAGGAGAAGACGGCATCTCAATCAAGCAGGAAGCTTATGCCAAGAAGTTGTTGACTCAATACGGGATGGTTGATTGTAATCCTACCAAGCTTCCTATGGAACCAATATCACAACTACACAAGGATCCTAAGGGACAACCAGTGGATGCAACGGAGTATCGTCGTGTTATTGGTTGCCTCAGGTACCTACTTCACACGCGGCCAGACCTCTCCTTTCCTGTCGGTGTATTGAGCAGGTTCATGGAAAGGCCTACGGTGATGCATCATAAGGCAATCAAGCAGATCCTCAGGTATGTGAAAGGGACTATGGGCTATGGTCTTTTGTATTCCAGAGGAGGAGATGATGAGGTGATCACGGGGTACACGGACAGTGATCTAGCCGGCGACAACGATGACCGGAAGAGTACCGGGGGCATGGCATTCTATGTCAATGAATGCTTAGTGTCATGGACCTCGCAGAAGCAGAAAACAGTTGCCTTGTCATCATGTGAAGCCGAGTTCATGGCGGCAACAGCAGCAGCATGTCAGGCATTGTGGATCAGAAGTTTGTTGGGCGAACTGACTGGAAAGAAGAATGATGCGGTAAAGCTATTTGTTGACAATAAGTCCACGATCGCATTAATGAAGAATCCCGTATTCCACGGACGCAGCAAGCATATCGACACAAGGTTTCACTTCATACGTGAATGTGTCGAGGGAGGGCAGATCGTGGTGGAGTTTGTTCGCACAGATGAGCAACATGCGGATTCGCTGACGAAGGCTTTGCCGGCAGCAAAGCTAGCAACATTACGACACCTGTTAGGAATTCGCAACCTTGGGACACATCCGGATTAGGAGGGAGTATGTTGGAAATAATCCTTGATGGTCCATTAAAATTGCCCAAGCGTTTTACTTCCCCTAATAATAGCCTATGATGTTTCAGTTGCCGTTTCATAGCTCCTAGTTATTACCATAATTAGCATTTGTTTTAGTTTAAATATTTAGCTTGTAACTGTTATAGTTACGTGTAACTGCTGTTTTTTTTGCTATATAAAGAAGGGAGAACATTGAAGTTTAAGCATCCAAAAAATAACTTGTCTTCTCTGTTTTTTTCTTTCTTGATTGTGCCTGACATTTCTTTTCCCTGCTTGAACCTACATGTTAATGGCGGGAGCAGTAACCTTTCTCCAGGCGAGAACTATTCCTGCGGGAACCTTTCTTCTCTCTCAAGATTTCTCTCTCTCTCGCCACTTTATTAAGTTTCTGCCGAAACTTATAATCAAAACAGCCACTCACTTTCCCTCTCTCTGCCACTCACTTTCCCTCTCTCTCTCTAGCTCCTGTTCACAGGGAAGAAAAACTTTCCAAACTTTTCAATTCAACAACCATTCACTTCTCCTTTTTAACACAAATACAAGGCCTATTTATAGGCAAGGAAACACACACCTACTTTCTCACTCCGCATTAAATGCGCACTATCTCTCCTCTATTTAATTAATACAAAATTCTAATAAACTTAAAATAAAACAAACCGTTGACCAAGTCAACAATAAACAAAGCCAACACTATTTAAGTAGAGTATGTTGCAGCTGTTTTGGAACATCCTGATTTTGAGTTAAATCGGCTAGGAAGGTTTGGTAAGAAGCTTCCTTGAGTTTGTTTCTATCTTCTTTCGCTGCCTCTTAAACCTTTTGGTTTGTCCTGACTCTCAAACCTCTACCATGTGTATTGGACTACCACCGCTTACTTCTTGGATTCTATCGAGCACCTACTGATTGTGCTCCCTACTAACATGACCCGCGGATCTGCTTTCTTGGCAGCTCTCACTTGCTCGACAAGACTCCCCACTACCCTCCCGATAGGCTGAACTGTCACTTACCATTCCTCTGTCAGCCCTACTTGTTGTCTCGTAATAGCCACGTTTGATGGAGCTGATCCTATCAGAGGGACAGTCAATGTGGAAAAGTTTTTTGCACAAGACCGCCATTTGGACACAAGGTCCAACATACGATAATTTGTATGGAGGGCTTGACCTTGCATTGGGGACATTGGCTTTAACAATCTACCACATTTCTTTTGTGAAAAACTCTCGCTCAACAATTATTCAACGTTATGATGGCCACCAAATGATAATGCTTATGAGCATTCGAGCGTTATCCATTAGAGCAACACTGTGGATGCATGTATCAACAAGTTCATAACTCCCATCACCCATGTACCCGACCTCACCGAGGCTCACACCTGGCCTTTTGTCGAACGGCCCCAATCCAACTGATGGCGACAGCCACCATGACGGCCAACTTGAAGACGACAATGACGGACATGGCGCATTGGTTGATCATGGAGTTGCGACGGAAGATGATGATGACGGCCCACCGGCTAAAGACATGCGGCGCCGTAGCGGCCACGGCTACAATCTTCGTCCACGCCGCAAGAATTAATTATTATTTTTATGTTTGCTAATTTATGACTTTAAGTTAATTATGACTTGCATTTGATTATTTTGAACTATTGGTGTGCATTTAGCACTAATTTCGGGGCTGTTATTAGCGCTTGTGTTGTAAGGCCTATATAAGGCTAAGACTCTAAATAAAATTCAGATTATTATTTGCTAAAAAAAAGAATTGCCTAACCTAATCTTCTCCTTCCCTCTCCCTCTCCCTCTCACATTGTCGCCGCCCCCCCTTGAGCTTTCTCCCAGGTTTCGGCCCCCTCTCTCTCTCCCTCTCTTCTTTCTATTTCCTCTTCACCCTCCTCATACAAGTCCTCCACGAAAATCCTCCTCCACGAAATTCCTTCTAGCCGCCCATTCTTGGTGGAGAAGACGTCAAGTGCAAGAGCCTACGGTTTTGGGTGAATCTCTTCGGTGCAAAAGCGAGGAAGACGGACGTGTTTCCTACATCATTTGGAGCCCCTTCCGTGGTCCAAAGGAGAGCGATCATTTTCTAGTGGATCCAACATCGGTAACGAAATTCTACTCAAGAGATCTCTTTTCTTAGATCGTTTTTGTGGTGGACGATTTTAGCGTGATTTCTCGAAGCAAGTAAAATCTCGCGGTGTTTTCTTTGATAAATTTGTGTTTTTCGTTTGATTTTCCGGATACAATCGAAAGGATTGGCGAACCTTGTTATTTTTCTTGTTGGGGAAAGATCAACCGTTTGCGAATCGGGATTTTCTTGGTGGATCTTTCTTTGGTACAACAACGCTCGAACGGACGCGAATATTCGTCCCTTTAGCTTGATCGGATCTTGGCCTATAGCCGTGGTTCGATCTCTAGCGGGTTGGCTATCCGAACGTTAGCGCGAAAGATAAATAAAATAATTGTATTGCTGCGTTTCGTTATTGTGCGGGATCGAGAGCATTGTATCGAGTCGAGATTATCCTAGACGTCACCGTGTAGACTCGTAGGACGTGCTACATCACCAACATTTCAAAAGATGGCTACATTAGTCCGATACCTCTCCATGATGTCCAGCATGTTCCTACTCTCAAGCAAACCATACTCATCGCGCAAATTAGAATGTAAGATGGTCACCACATGACATTGTAGGAAGGACTGAACTCCACCGTCCAGATCGCATGAGCAGGGTCTCTCAGATTGTTGTAAAATTCCCATACCAATACTGATTAAAAATCATCCTCTGATATGATTAAGGACATCAACCCCGCATCATCAAGTAGAGTATAAATATGGGCATAAGTCTCCATATCCATTTCCACATTCATGCTCACACTAATTGAGGCATTCTCAATTGCAGAATAGCATTGTGTAGCAGCGTAAGGTCACTTTGAGAAACTTCGCCTATGGTGAGAACTTGATGCTGCCATTTCTCTGAAAGAAGAAAAATCAACCAAAATCAAGTCTTCACTATATTAAGAGAAAAATACATAAAAATAATAAATAGAATTTTTGCAGTGTTACCGCAACAGGTAACCCTACTGCAGTGTGGTAGCGGACAGGAAGATATATATTTGGAGCTCAAGCTTGACTCAAGCTCGCGAGCTCGAACCGAGTTGCTCACAATTTTTTCTACTCATGAACTGTATTATATATATATATTTATTAAAAAAAACTCTTTTAAAAAAACTCACGAGATGGCTCATGACTCGTGAGCTCATGAACAAGAATATATGAGCTCAATCTCGTCTCACAACCAAACTCAAACTCGTCGAGCTCGATCTTGAGTTGAGTTTTTTTTAGCCTTTTCGTCGAGCTCGCAAGCGGGCTCAACTCACCTTGCGCCCCTAAGTACGGGCATCTTCAGAAAGTAAATTGGAAGACTTGTCTCAGAAATCTTAGCGGCCCACATTATCTCCCCAATAGCCTCTTCTCTGTTCCATCCTCGCCGACAAGAAAAAAGATAGGGGTTGACAATTATATCATTCCAGTAGTACAAAAACTAATGATGACTTCAAAGTGGCTCTTCATTTCCCCAAGCTGGACCTCTAAATTTGTATTCGTGCATATGATATTTCCAAAACAGCATTTTGCATCCATAATGTGCACTTTGAGTTTTTGGTCATGACCTTTGGGCTCATCAACGCATCCGCCACCTTCCAAGCTGCCATGATGTCTTCTGAAGTTTTCTTCGTAAAAGTGTGCTCATATTTTTGACGACATTTTGTTTTATAATTCTTGGAGGAAACACTCGTCTGACCTCGAGACTATCCTCGCTACGCTAGAGGGTTATTGGCTGTGTGTTAATTAAAAAATGCACTTTCAGGCAAATGCAAGTGGAATGTTTGGGGCACATCATCTCGGAGCACGAAGTCTCCATGGATCTGACCATAGTTGTCGTCGTTCTCTAATGGCCCACCCCAAGTTTAAATAGGCGGTGCAGAGATTCGTTGGGCTAGCAGAGTAATACCTTGATTCATCTGGAATTATGATGCTCTGACCAAGCCATTGACTGAGCTGTTACAGCATGATAACTCTAGTCCATTCGATGGACCATTACTATTGCCGACACATTATCCATACTCCAGCCTTCTCGGGGGTCGGTCGTGTACTCGCAATGTTAGATTTTGAGAAGACCTTCATTCTTGAGTGTGATGCTTTAAGACTATTTTAGCAAGACATTCTCTGCAATCTACTAGGCCCTATCGGCTTACGAACGAGCTCACAAGATTAGTTCTCTCCATACAACATTGGTGGTTATACTTTGTTGAGTAGCCACTTCCTGGTATGTACATATCACTGCTTCAGTTGTGTTTTAGACAAGAAGATGCAATTCGACTCGACAATTATGATTTGTAATACTGATTCAGTACAATTTCAATATATTACAAAGTCGACACTGCCAATCGAGCAACAAACCCTCTATCTTGGCAAAGAAAATTCGCCACCTCTTGCTCTTACCCAGGCACTCAATTCCGATACCAAGAATATCTGTGAAGACGTCATTACAAACCCCTTGGTTTGATTCTTGTCGCATTTCGAAAGGATCCATAGGCACATCACCATTCTCCATCATGCACGAGCAACTTTATTTCAAAGCTCTTGTAGCTCTTGCATGCAACCCCCTCCTGTTGATTCCATAGCTACTCCACGAGTATCACTCCCTCACTAAGGGCGGACACTATGACATATTTTACAACTATCGACGATTGACACAAAATTATGCAATCTGTCCAACAATTTGGGATATCCTGCATCACTTTCCAGCTCGTTCGATATGAAGTTGCCTCTTCAGTTGAGTTTTTTTAACCTCTTCCAGTTCCCTCTTAACATTTGTGAAGATATAACTATGAGCTTCATCAGGTGTTTTCCTTGATCCCAGGTGCATAATTGCATTCTCACGGCGATCGACCACTCTTCTTCTCAGACATCCATTCACGGTGAACTTTGTAGCAAAGCTCTTCATCCGCTAGGTGGTACACTTACACAAATTCCCTTAATCGATTATTTGTGATTAGGATTCTAACTTCATAAGTTTGTTTTGGCAAAAATTCTTTTGATTGCATGGCCGCATGAGCATCACATATCATCCAAAAATTCTTAATGGAGCCTGAACCAGGTCTAAACCCTAAATACCCGTTACAGATTTGGTCAGATATTTAACTCAGTTTTTTAATCCTTTATGGGTTTGAAGATTGCTCTCCACTGTGTTTAATGAGTAGTAGACATGGAATTATATTTTTTAATGTGTCTCTTCATATCCAGATTAGTTAGTCTGTACTAATTTATGTTTGAAAATTGTGTTTATTGATTTCTTAAAAAACAATTTATGGCCTGTGAAATAATTTGAACATTGTGTACTGTTTTTGAGATTAAACGGTAAAAAATCCGAAGTTGTATTATGCTCTCATTCAGCATTTGAATCTTCAGCCTACAAGATAAAAGATAAATGCATTTAGTTGTTTTTACACGCACTTCAATCATCTTTACCTTTTCACGCATAGTAGCCTAGTTTGCTCCATTTAGGCATCCAGTTTATCTGATGTGATTTTTTTCTTCATCAATAAAACAGGTCCGCTTTCTTACGAAAATATACCATCCCAACATTGACAAGGCAAGTACGGAATTATCGATTGATTTCTCAAATTCGGCTGTTATGTTTCATTTCTTAAAGGAAACTTGTACGCATGCAGCTAGGACGAATTTGCCTTGATATTTTGAAGGATAAGTGGAGTCCTGCTCTGCAGATTCGAACTGTACTGTTGAGGTGACCAACCTTTACCCCTTTATTTTATTTTCCGAGCAGAGATTATCATCATCCACCCCCAAGAGATGAATTAAATTTTCATCAGCACAAATACTACTGCCATTCTGTTAAATTTTTGTTTGTTTTTTGGTAGGAAATTATTGGAAAGGTCTTTACATAATATAAGATGTTCTCATTATTTCCAGTGCAAATCTTGAACTTTGAAATTCTGATTGATGTCGCATTATCCTTTAAGCAGATGTTTCATTGAAACTCCCCACTTTCAGTTTTGCAATTTTCCAGTGCAAATCTTGAACTTTGAAATTCTGATTGATGTCGCATTATCCTTTAAGCAGATGTTTCATTGAAACTCCCCACTTTCAGTTTTGCAATTTTCCATTTTACTTTGATTAGCCTCATGTGACCGCTCTGCTGCTCCTATTCCATGCGTGCAGCATCCAAGCGCTTCTAAGCGCTCCAAACCCAGACGACCCGCTTTCAGAGAACATTGCAAAACATTGGAAGGCAAACGAAGCAGAAGCTGTTGAGACAGGTCAGTCGCCGACCCGCCATTTCTAATTTCGCTCATGACAAAATTGGTTCAGTGTCAACTTTTTATACAACACCGAAAACCCTAAACCCTTGTAAAAATCAACTTTGGTTCTAAAATTCATTAACCACAAAAGTCTAAACCAATTCAGCATTATTCGTGTGCGCCGGTGGTGGTTCTTATTTTGTTTGTAAACATCTAATAAAGTCTGTCTTCCTACATGAACAGCTAGGGAATGGACGCGTCTGTATGCCACCGGAGTATGACCATCATCATCATCGTCATATTTATGTAGGAGTGATTCTGCCAAATTTGATTTGCTTGTTTAACTTTTAAACTGCGGCAATGCTGAGCCGCCGACAGTGTCAAAGCTTCTCCATCATCAGGTAGAGAAACTGTAAACATTGCTCTCCATATTGTAGCGACTAGTAGAGAACACCCCGCCTTTCCATTTATCTGCGCTGAACTTGGGTTTTGGTTGCGAATGCTGTGCGACTTTTTTGCGCTGAGAATATAATCCCGCATCGGGTAATTGATAAGTCGCGTGCATTTAATATGTTTTGGGCCCCTCCGCCTACAATCAATTTGGAATTTGGTTGCGTGTTGGATGCTTAAGTTTTAATATGTTATCAGCTATATGGCCAACTGCCCTGCCTGCATGTTACTTGGGGTGTTTAAGATATAGGGCCTTTTTGGCACGGTGGTTGCGGTCATGGGCGCAATGGTTATGACTTATGAGCCATCGTTCGTGAAACCTCATCTAAGGAACTCCATCCATTTTTATGTTTAAAATTAGTTTTTTCGCTTGGTAGCGGCCATAATCATTGTCATGTCAAACATATATTTTATGACTTAAGTTTTTTTCCAAACTCACAGGATCAATACGTCGCGCCAAATGGCCGGCGGTTCGTAACCGCCATGTTCACGGCAGCCGCAGTGCTGAATGGTCCCATAGTCTCACTCTAGGAAACTTATATGGTCTTCTGCATTTAATGTAGATATTGGGCAGAGGCCTTAATATTTTGCTTTCATCAAAATTTAGAATTAACATAATGTATGGAATACAATTTTGTATGTCTTGCATTTCCTTCATGAGGTCGATGCACAGTGTTGTTTTGTGTTTCAAATAGCATGGATGTTTTACTAAAAAAGGGAGTATAACCGCTAAATGCAGTCCATTGATATTCGCAGATCAATGAATTATAAGTGTTTTTAGTATTGCGAATAGCCTTTTAAGGTGTTTTTAGGTCTGTGAATAACCGTCGTAGGACTGCTAATAACATAGCCAAAAACAAAATAGCATGGGTGTGGTCCATCGGATTGCATGGCTACTTCGATTGAACATGCATTCCTTCGGTAGTGTTATTCTGGGCTTTAAACGTGCAGTCTTAAATTCAGCAGAAAATAAAATATGAAATATTTATAATTTTCTGATAATCGGGGAGATGAATGGCTCTGATATATACTTCTTTACCCAAAATATCTTATAATGACAAATATTCTCGAGCACGCAACAAAATCTTTTTGATATTATTCTATTCATTTATTATGTTTATTATGGCGCTTTTTGTCTGTTAAAATCTCCCAACGAGGTCGCAAAAAGAACAAAGACATGAAGATGGCGCTCGAGCTCGAGTCTTTGGTAAGTATGATGGCGGATAGAATGGCGAAAATCTTAATCATGTTGGGGAGGTCGAGCGTAGGAAGGTAGAGAGTCACGAGATTGGTTAGAGCGGCAAGATAATCAATGATTGTGGCTACCTGACAATTGTCGATGGTGCTTAAGGGATTGTGTTTGAAGACGTGATGGTCGCGAGCATTAAAGATTCTCCTAATATATAGTAAAATCTTCTTTCTACCCAAAAAAATAGAGCTTCACCACTATAGTCTTATAGATAAGGTAAAGATAAATGGGGTAGTGGCATATAATTATAGATCTATACTATACAAGAATGACTTTTTTGGTCATACCTTTCTAATTAAGGGTTTCTATTAAGTATTTGTAGGGTTTGGGGTTTCAATTAAGTATATGTAGGTCTCTATTAAGAATGATTTTTTCTTTAGCCCCTTTAATCTGATTGTCTAAACTTATTTTTTATCAAATAATGTTTATGTAGTGTATTTTAATTTATTTTGCTTTATGTTTTGATATACTTTTCTCTCTCATGTGTGTGTGTATTATTTTTTTAATTTTGTTTAAATATACATTCTCGATAGTCAATAATCTCTTCTTCTCTCCCCCCTTCCTAACCCCTTGTCTTTATAATATGTATAAATAAATAGAAGTTTAAATAGATGCCCAAAAATTACAGTACGAAATATGCTCCTAAAGAGATATTTTTAATATATCAACATAATTTTCTTTATTTTTCTTTTCTTTTCTAAGCATATACAAAGAAAGAAAGACCTTCCAACTAAAATTAAATATATAAGCCTCGCAATCTCAACAAAACTTGAATATTATTCGAGTTGGGCCAATCTTACTATTACCTTAAAAAGTACTTTATAATTTCAAAATACATATTTTAAATAAAAATAAGAACAATAAAGATAAATATAGATATTCAAATATACATAATTATGGGCCATTAACATACACTTCTCTTGTAAATTTATACAACTTCAATTTGCACCCCCTCAATGATAAAATTACAATAATCTCCCCCATAAATTTACATTTCATAACATGCATTCACAAAAATACTTTTAGAAGAGGAGCTCCAAAAAACTATATTTGTGCGTGCATATTATGAAATATAAACTTAGAAAAGAGGTTTATATAACTAATGTAATACGCAAACTCTCATGAGAAATTTAGATAATTAATAATATAATTATATCTGCATGGTTTATTTATTTATCCCTTTTTTGCAGAGAAAAAATGAAAAAAAAGGTAGGTACGATGTGCTAAGATACTAGTTTAAACTAACTGGAACCCCTCCATTCTTGATTCCACACCATGCAAATAAGCAACCGACATCAACAAACAGGATTAAAAAGACTAAAAATGGAGTTTTCAGAGGAAGAACAACCAGCTAAAATGATGAAGATGGATCATCAGAACATCCTGACAGATTTAAAAAAACTATTTTTCGTGACAGAAATCACAAAATATGATCAGGTTCGGTTCGAACATCAAACTCATTCCATAGCCGCAATTCCGCCCGACTTCAAATGAGTCGTGTGCGTGCCCGAATTAGTTCTCCGAAGACCAACACCTCTACAAATTAAAGTCTCAGCTACAATTGCATAGCATAAAGATTAAACTGGAAGATGAGCGTGTCCAGATAAATTTAAACTTGTACAAGTTCATCAGCTCTTCGTAGAAATACTACTCCCGATCGAACATGTAGATCGCTCCAGATTTTACGTATACTCCAGCTAGCGTGACGCCGCCCGAGGGATGCGGGGCCGCACCGGTGTTTTCGATGGACTAACTCTGACAAAAAAACAGCGAAATTAGACCAATTTCCATGAAACGGCGTGTTCAGATGAAGAGCATTATCAGCGGTCTGAGACACGGCATACCTAATTGGAAGAGATCCCAGAACCATGCCGCTGCAGTTCAGAGCTAGAATGGCACTTTCAGCCTGCATGAGGCAACAAGGAGAATTAAATAGGGTTTCAACATCATCAAAAGCTTTATCCAAATCATTTTGGGGTCTGCTCTATAAATTTTCATTTTTTTTCATTCATTTTTAATGTGTTGTTATTGGAGTTGTTGATCTGATCAACACAAATCATCTTGAACAACTTTCAACCCACCCCATTCTACTTTCTAATCCTTCAAAAGTAACATTAATTACTCATCAATATAATTTTTTGATTTATCATTTCTAATTTTTCAGCGCACCCATCTTCGCGTTCTCATTCTGTTTTGCGCTCAATGTAGATACCAATGAAGTTTTTACGCTCGGAACAATACAATGTCATTGTTCTAATAGCGGTGTTATAAAATTTATCTTTTAAGTTTGGTAATATGGTGTTATAGCATAGTACTTTCCAAGGCATTTCTCTATTTTAAACGCCTAATCTTAGTTCTAGAATTATACCATCGTATATATACTCAATCTTCATAATAATAGATCCAAGATACCGAAACATTAAAAAAGGGCAGCCCGGTGAACAAAGCATCACCGCGCAGCGAGGGTCCGGGGAAGGGTCCCACCACAAGGGTGAAACATATCACAATAAAATAGATTGATAATTATTAATATAATACACAGTCTTTGTTCCACTAATTCAACTCTTTATATTCTTAAGAGTATCTCTATTGTGTTAACTTTTCACTAATTTCAAAGAATATCTCGCCCATTAGAACTTTTAGATGCAAAGAACATACACCAAGATTCCTCAATTTTCAAAAAATTATGAACTCAATGTAGATCCTAGATAGAAACCTACAGTAATTAAAAACAGTAGTAGTCAGTACTCTATAATACACATTTTAACAATTTAACATAGATTTGGTACACTCCTTTATTCCTTAACGCAAACCAATCAATATTTTTAATACTCAACCCATGCATTTTCTAATTCACTAAAGACCATCAAAAATATTTTATTTGCTGTCCATATTTTTTAGAGTTGTGTTATAAGTAAACCCAAATAGGACAGAAGCAAACCAAAAAAACCAGTTCAATCGTAATAGGTCTTTTGTTTCCTTCCCCCAACCCACCACCCGGAACCGAGGTCGCGGCCCCTGCTTTCCATCCGATGATGCAGGCCCATGCTTGCAGTCGATGTCAAAGCCCCTACTCGCAGTCGACGATGAAGTTCCCATAGACGATGAAGTTCCCATAGACGATGAACGCCCAGTCGAGGATGAATTCTGTAGGTAACAACGAAGCCCCTATTTCCCGATTCTCGTTTCCGCCTAGCAATCAGGATTCACGAGGTTCCATGTATTTAGAATTACATTTAGAGAAAAAAATCCCCTCATTTGCTTCTCCTGTACTGAAGTTAGAAGTACTGAGTTATGTCAAGAGCTTATTCCCTCATTTTTCTTTATATTTACCTTGTTCAGTGTATGAAAAGATGGACAAAACCCTAATTGAGAACAACCAGCAGTCTCCAGGTTCGGCAAGACTAAGGTATATTGCATCATTTAGATTGTCGATGTTTTGATTTTATGTTTTGGTTTTAATGATTAAGCGTACTGCTTGAGGATACCAATACCAAAAAATGGTTGTTTTCTATGTATTATTAAGTACTATTTATATGTTTGTAAACTGCAATCCTTATGTATGTTATTTCTTGTTAATGTATATTTGGATAAATAACATTGTTCGGAGGCTAAACGGGTCGGTCGAGTACACGGATACCCGATACCCGTAGACACTCCTAGGGTTTGCTTATATATACCCGCTAGGGGCAACGGGGAGTTCATTCCACCTTGATGGACCTCCGGATGCTTCGAGCAACCCTGTCATTTCTGTGGTTAGGGAACCAAATGTACATGTTGATGTAGGAAACCACTTTGAAATAGAGATTCAATTTCCATTGAATGATGAGTTAGTGTTATGGGCCCGTATTTCCATCTCGAGATGAGATGAGTTACATAAAGAATGGTATAAAATGCAAACTGAGCGACATGTTTTCGAATGTATTCCTATTGGATTTACCTACGAGACAATTATGTATCAGATGCCCTTACGATCCATGGTTGGGATGACATCTGTAGCACCCACAGTAGACCGGGGTGTTACAACATTTACATTACAAACCCTTTTCTCCGCTTTTGTTTTTAATTTCAATGAAATTGAGGTAAGTTATAGGTGGGCACTACAATATTTTAAGGATATTCTAGATTAACCCTCTTCGCCGAATGTATCGGTCACTAATAGGGATTTGACATTGTTGAATGTCACAAAGTTCATTTTTCCAAGTACAAAATATATTCTACGTCAAGTCCATGTACATAGAAATATTTTAGAAAATTACAAGGAATATTTCAAAAATGGCAAGGAATGTGAAAAATTCTTGGATGTTTGGCATCGTATGGTTGATGCAAGAAATGATAATGAGTTCAATATGAGATACAATAATGCTATTAGAATGGAGTATTCGACACCATACCTAAACATCATCATGTATGTCATTTCAACATGGAACAAACCCTACAAGGAGTATTTTATATCGGCGTGGATTGACAAATACATACATTTAGGGAACTCAACAGCAAATAGTGTAGAAAGCGAACATGGTCATTTGAAAAAATTTCTTGAAGTCTATTGACAATTTGAAGGACTTTTAATCAAATGATAAAGCTAACAACACATGAAAATAAGAAGATCAGTTGGTGTCGTAAGTTATGAAATCGCATTACCAATAACCGAGAGACTCTTCCTTTATATATAGGAGAGACAAGGAGCTACAAGAGATCGGAAATAAAACATAAATAAAATACAGGACATTCAACACTCCCCCTCAAGTTCGGCTTGTGATGTTTGTCAAACCCAACTTGGACATAATGCTTTCAAAAGCTCTAAAACTCAACCCCTTGGTGAGGACGTCTGCCAGCTGTTGATCTGATGGGACAAATGGAGTACTCACATCTCCACTCACTACGTTCTCCTTGATGAAGTGACGATCGACTTCAACATGCTTAGTGCGATCATGCTGAACTAGATTGTGCGCGATACTAATGGCTGCCTTGTTATCACAGTAGAGACGAATGAGACCCTCGCCTTGAATCCCACGATCAGACATAAGGCACCGAATCCACATTCCTTCACATATTCCATGGGCCATAACTCTGAATTCGGCTTCGGTACTGGACTTGGCAACCACTGGTTGTTTTTTACTTCTCCAGGTTACCAAATTTCCCCCAACTAGAGTACAATATCCAGAAGTAGATCTACGGTCATCAACTGACCCCGCCCAGTCGGCATCTGTGAAGACTTCAATGGTTAGATCTTTGTTGAGAGTAAACAAGATGCCACGCCCAGGAGAGGTTTTAAGATACCGAAGAATTCAGTGGGCAGCATCCAAATGGTGAGATTTAGGTGAGTGCATGTATTGACTAATAATTCCAACAACATAAGAGATATCAGGGCGAGTATGGGATAGGTAGATGAGCATCCCTACAAGGCGTTGAAACCCATTGATATCAGCAACGACTTCTCCACCATCCCTCCCCAATCTGTGGTTAACTTCAATAGGGGTGTCTGCAGGTCTACACCCACTCATTCCTGTTGTTTGCAGCAAGTCCAGGATGTACTTCCTCTGGGAGATAAAGATGTCATGCCTAGATCTAGCAACTTCAATGCCAAGGAAGTACTTGAGGTTCCCGAGATCTTTTACCTCAAATTCACTAGTCAATCTTGTCTTCAGGTTTCTGATCTCGTCTGTGTCATCCCCAATTATGACAATGTCATCCACATAAACGATCAACGCAGTCACTTTTTCTTGTCTGTGTTTTACAAACAGAGTATGATCGACATTACTCTGAGTGTACCCAAATGTCATCATGGCTCTTTGGAACCTTCCAAACCAAGCCCTCGGAGATTGTTTAAGGTCATATAAAGCCTTCTTCAATCTGCATAGCTTTCCTTCAGATCCCTCAAAACCAAAACCCTGAGGTAAGGGCATATAAACTTCCTCTTCCAAATCCCCATGGAGGAAAACATTCTTCATGTCCAACTGGCTGAGGCTCCACCCTTTGCAGGTCGCACAAGAGAGCAAAATTCTGATTGAATTCATCTTTGCTACAGGAGCAAAGGTTTCTTGATAGTCTATTCCAGCCGTCTGTGTGTATCCTCTGGCAACCAACCTAGCCTTGTAACGGTCCACAAGGCCTTGAGAGTTCTGTTTGACTGAATAAATCTATTTACATCCAACCACGGTCTTGCCCTGAGGAAGAAAAACAAGGTCCCATGTGCAATTCTTCTCAAGAGCCATCATCTCTTCCAGCATAGCTTCTTTCCACTTTGGATGCCCCAAAGTTTCCTGCCACGAGGTAGGGATGGATATGGAAGACAAAGAAGTAACAAAGGCTCTATGCAAGGATGACAAAGAGTCATAAGTCACATAATGAGACAATGGATGACAAGTGGAGGCACAGTTACCTTGGAGACCAGTAGGCGGGTCAGGCGGTAGCTCTGGTATAATGTGCGAGACCGGATTGATTGTACCCCTTCGTTGACGAGTATACACCTACAGAGGAGGAGTAGGGCGAGGGGCAATGCCAGAGGCAGAACCAGAAGGAAGAACAGGTGAATGGGGAGGAGAAATAGGTAGAGGAATAGAGGGAGAGCTCACTTCCATGGTACCAGACTCCCCCTGAAGTGAGCTCCCATAATAAGACGTGGATTCATGGAACGTGACATCCATGGAGACAAAAGTCTTACGTGTCACAGGATGAAAACGTTTATACCCTTTTCGAGTAGCCAATGAAAACACACCGAAGTGCCCGGGGATCAAGCTTGGATGTGTGGTGCACGTGAACATAACACACACACCCAAAGATACGTGGAGGGATCGCAGTAGGCGTAATTTGGAGAGTGATTAATAAGATGCGTCGTCGTAAGAACAACGCCCCCCAATAGTATTTGGGAAGGTGCATCTTAAGTATGAGGCATTGAGCAACCTCAAGAAGGTGCCGATTTTTACGCTCAGCGACCCCATTCTGGGCAGGAGTGTAGACACAGGACGTTTGGTGGATGATACCCAAGTCAGAAAGGTATCGCTCAAAGTGAGAGTCCATGTACTCTCGTCCATTATCACTGCGCAACACTTTAACAGTGACATGGAACTGAGTAACGATCATTTGATGAAAGCGTTGAAACAGAGAAAAAACCTCAGATTTGGATTTCATGAGGTACACTCAAGTGCAACGAGAAAAACAATCTATAAACGTGACAAACCATTTACAACCAGAAATAGAAGCATGCGGGGAAGGTCCCCAAACATCAGAATGAATAACCGCAAAAGGAGTATCAGTAGGAGGGGAGAACTGAGGAAGAGAGACTCGTTTGTGTTTACTTAGTTCACATACATCAAAAGTAAAATCATTAAACACAGAGTTTGACATAGTTGAAAATAAAAGTTTCATAACATAGGGAGAGGGATGTCCTAGGTGACAGTGTCAGGAATCCAAATCAGGAGAGGACGCCACATGAAGAGCACGAGGAGCCGAGCCGGAGGGGTGAAACAGGTGCAATCCATCACACATGCTACCAGAGCCAATCACTTTCCCCGTCTTCAGGTCCTGAAAAATACATGAAGAGGGAAAAAAAAAGTCACGGAACAATTCATAGAATGAGTCAGGTGACTAATAGACAAAAGGTTTCAAGTAAACTTAGGAACGTGAAGCACGGACGAGAGAGTGAGAGAGGAGCAGAGAATGGTTCCCTTCCCCGCGATTGAGGAAAAGGAACCATCAACAACACTCACTTTATCGCGACCCGACAAGGGAGAGTAAGAGACAAAACCTGAAGAAGAGTCAGTCATATGATCGGTGGCTCCGCTGTCGATGATCCACTGAGTGGGAAAATGGCTGGTGGCAGAATGAGCCCTTGGGGGGCCCTGGTGGGCATAAGAGGAGGACAAAGTAGATGACTCAGAAGGTTGGTCGTGCATCATACGTCGAAAAGCCAGAATCTTATCTGAAGAGAGAGCAAAGGTAACAGTAGGAGGAATATCTTCCGAAGCTTCTGAGAGATGAGCAGAGCGTGGCAGAGGAGGACGGCCAGAAGAGCGACCATTGCCACGAACACCACGAGGAGTAGACCCCCCCCAGGAAGGAGGAAAGTCATGAAGCTTGAAGCAAATGTCCTTGGTATGACGGGCCTTCCCACAATAATTACACATCAGATGATCCATCACACCAGAGCGGGGCTTGTAATCACGAGAGGGGCGGCCACTAGGGCCAAATTGGGCCACAAGAGCAAAGCCCTCCACGGCGGAGTCGGGATGTCGAGTCTGACGGCGATCAAATTCCTGCTGAACAAGGCTGAAAACTTCCAGTAGAGAGGGAAGAGATCTCCCAAGAATCTGAACACTAATAGGATCAAAATCACGATGCATACCATGGAGAAACTCAAAGATTCGGTTGCGTTCTTCCCGAGCCCGAACAAGAATTTCATCATCAGGGGATACCAGAGTGAGAGCATCAAAGTGATCATACTCCTGGTAGAGCTGAGAAAACTCCAAGTAATAGGAGGAAGGAGAACGGTCACCCTGCCGCAAGAGAAAAATCCGTCGACGGAGCTGAAAAATCTGAGCAACATTGCCACGACACGAATAAGTAACCTCAGAGCGCTTCCAAATATTTGATGCAGTGTCCAGAAAGAGGTAATTCCGAGCTATGCATTCCTGCATGGAGTTGAGAAGTCAGGACATCACCAGGGAGTTTTCCGACTCCCATTGAGACCACCCAGGAGAAGCCGGAGCAGGGGCCTTCGTAGTGGCGGTAACATATCCAAACATATGGCGACTCTTCAGGGCAAGAGTAATTGAACGAGCCCACGGGAGATAGTTCGCACCATCAAGCTTCATGGTAGTAATTTGAGGATATCCATGGTCATGGAGAGCACGACCGGAGCCCAAGGTCGACACCGGGGAGGACTTAACGCGTCCACCGGAGGACATATTCGGAGAGTCAGCACTCCCTTCCATAGCAACCCGAGGATAGAAACCATGGGAAAAAAATAGCAGCGCTGGAAACTTCTCATAGAAAGAGAAGAGCACAGACGAACCCGGCGGAAAAACCGAGCCAGGGGCACAGGAGAGGAGATCCGCACTGTCGTGACGACATCATCTCAAGCAAAGAAGTCACCGGAAGCAAGGAAGAGGGCCATTACTGTTGCATACCTCCTGCGTCCGGAAGAAGAGAACCAGGGAGCTCACGATGGGAGCTGGCGAGAGAAGGCGAACGTTGTGAAGAGGACGCTGCAACTGGAGAAGAGGACGCTGCGAAGAGGACGCTGCGACTAAGAAGGCGGACGCTGCGACTGGAAGGGGAGGCGGAAACTTGCGACGGGATCTGGCGGAAGCGGAGCGGCGAGAGATTTGTGGAAGCGGAGCAGCGAGAGGAAGCGACGAGATCGATTAGGGCTCACATGCCTATGATACCATGTCGTAAGTTATGAAATCGCATTACCAATAACCGAGAGTCTCCTCCTTTATATATAGGAGAGACAAGGAGCTACAAGAGAGCGGAAATAAAACATAAACAAAATACAGGACATTCAACAGTTGGTTATACCACAATTAAATAACATGGTACATATGTTGAGATGGAGGGGATCATACGAAAGTACCAAAGCACAACTGAGCATCAAAAAAATGGAACTTCAAAAAATACGGGAGAATGGATCCCACACCAAGCTTAGCCATAAAATTTTGTTCATTAACTCTATGGTTTGAGTAAATAGTGATTTGTCAATAGTAATGGTTTACTAAAAGGCAGTTTAAGTTTTCTTGTAACACGACTCTTGTTTATTATCTTTAACACAATTATCTTATGCAGTAGAAACCAAATGATTCTCAAAGTCTATGGTCTCTAACTCACTTTAATATCTTCAATATATGACTCAATTTGAATCCTATATTATGAGCACAACTTCAAAAATCTCTTCAAATCTCAATAAGCAAATTATTTGAATCTAAATATTAACATTTAAGCATCTCCTTCATAGCGAGTTCCACTTCATTTGTTTAACCAAAAATATAGTATTCCTTATTATTCTGTTCACATGCTTTCCAAAAGTTTTTCTTCATTAAAGCTGTAATTTAATAATTTCTCAACGTAGCATTTTCATCTTTTCTTTATGTTTAAGATCTTGTTATCTTCATTTTTTATGTAAATACTTAATCAAAGTCTCTACATTTCTTAGGGTTTAGGGTTTACTTAATCCTGTTATCTCCATCTTCATTAATACCAAACCTATCATGCAAATCATAAAAAAGAATGTAGCTTTTGTTTGCTCATTATATTTTTAGGAAGACTTATACTTTTCTTACAATTATTATAAACTGCAGGGATATTCAATTTATATCACTTTTTAAAAGCATATTCCTTTTTCCTAATTAAGTCTTTGTACATCATCAGTTCACTACCAAATCTCCTTATCCGTAAGTGATATATTTTTGGACTCTCCTAAACTGTTTACAACTTCTTAATGGAACTAGCCATCATATCCCCTATCAGATTTGACTCCACAAATGAATATCCTCAAAGCAAAATCTAAATATTAAAAGGACTAGCTAAATTTTATTTGCATTACAATTTACATCAAAAACCATGCTACATTCAAAAAGTTAACTAAAACTAACATCAAAAATGAATTGAGTTGCATGAGAAGTTACCAGAACAAACTCAACAAAAGCTATCCTAGTCGAGTGCGCATTATCTCCAAGAAGTCTTAGACAGGAAACCTGCATGAACACAGATAAGGGGAAAAACACATTTTCTTCACATTATTCTTGCATAATCAAAATGCAAGTACTGATCTTATGTTAGCACTCGTAATATTTTACCTCTCCACAACAGACTTGTTCAAAAAAACGTTTTACTTCTAACTGAGTAACCTACAAAAAGAAGAAAATTTACAATGGCAATATAATAGTTAAAAAGCAACAAATTTACTAAAATTGCAAGCTACAGTTATTTTCGCAGGAACTCACCTTCTTGTCGATGTTCGTACAATATACAGTCCTCACTACCATTTCTCTTTCATCATTAGACTAAGCAAAAAATAGTTATGAATAAGAATATAAAACCAAGTACTGAATTAAATGGAAGAAAATCAACAGCCATACCCGAGGAAGAAATTTAGGGTTTACGGGCAAAATTGCAGTCTTTGAAGGTAAGACTCTGACAGGATAGAAACCTAGCATGGTTCCGCCGAGATTTAGAGCTGCTCTTGCACCCTCTGCCACATTTCAGTATTCTTCTCAGAACAAGTACCATAGAATATTAATTTAAATATATCATACTAATGAATATTAGATGAAATTACCTTCGTCAGCAAACTCTACAAAAGCAAAGCGGAGAATGGAGTGAGGGTCGCCACAAACCCGGCAGTCAACTACCTTCAAAATGAGATCCAAAAAATTTTATTTGAAGAAGAAAAAAAATGAACAAAAACAAATGTTTGTGTGAATGGGTCTTTGTTTATATTTCATGATTTCAACCAATGAAACACCCTATCAACGAGAGCGGTAGGAGTGTGGTTGCGGTTGTGAACGCAATTATAAAAAACATAGGTAGGGTCACTAACGCTATTACCCCAAAATGATGTTTTATGTCAGAAAGTGGTACAAAACAGAGAAATTGATTGTATTAGAAAGGAAAAATAAGATACAAACTCATGAGGTAAGCTCACACCTAGCTTCCAATGGCTCATTCCCTCTTGAATTCCTTCTCCAAATGAGAGATTCAAAGCCTAGAAGTTCCAAAACTAATCCTACGACTCCCCTCCACTCTCTTATATAGGTAGGCGAGAGCGGGCATACATCATTATTACAAAAATGCCACTAGGGTTGCATAGGTAAATAGAGAAGCATGTGCAATATTAAGTCCACGATGCTCAGCGAGCCAGCAGTGGTCCTGGGGAGTCGTAATCGTAACAATACTGCCGTCTCAAAAATCAACATTGTCCTCAAGGTCGAGCCCAATGGGGTCATTAGCAGCGTAAGAAGATAAGTTCGCGACGGTGTCGTCATCATCTTTGGCATTGATCAGCAATCGCAGTTCCTTGAGAGGGCTTCTGTGTTGGAGAGTATGGATGTTCGCAGCGAAAACAAAGGTCGTGATGGTGGAGCTCTTGGTACTCTTGGGGAGATATCTGTTGGGGTGTGGTGATACAGTTGGCGGAGGGACTGGTGGAGGTGGTGGCAGGCCAATCAACGGAGATCAAGCTGGATGTGGAGGATCCGTTCGATGGAATGGTAGAAGGGGTATAAGAGGTGGCAGCGACTGGGGGGAGTGGACAGGGAGAGGGAGTTGGCGGGGCCGCGTAGACTTTCTCATCAAGGAAACGAGCTTGTTCCATAGCTTGGGAGAGGGTGGATGTATTATGGACACAAAGGCATGCACAGATGTGAGGCTGCAAACTAGCTAGAAAATACCCCAGGTGATGAAGTGGGGAGAGACCTGCCACATGGGTGACAACCTAAATGAACTCAGTGATGTAGGCCGCGGTGGATTCAGACCGAGGAACGAAACTCACGTGTTCATATGCATTTCCCGCTTGACGAGTGTCGTAGTGGCAAAGGAGTTATTTCTTAAGTGTGGGACTGGAGAGATTAGGAATATCTAGTGCGTCTAATGCACCCAATGGATCATAAAATCTTCCATGTAAATTGTCGTCATTGGGACCTTCAGGTTTGCGGGAGTTGATTGGAGATCGAAGAATTGTTCTACTCTAGCCGAGGGGGTTAGTACCATCAAACAAAGTTATCTCAACATGACGGAGGTGGGCTGGATGAATGTCCTGGCAGGATGTAGGATGTTGAAGACATAGGAAGGGGGGAGTAGTTTGGTTGACGGTGGGTGAAAGTGGAGTGTGAAATCATCCAGATGAGCTTCGAGTCGATACAAGTGAGTGGATCAGTGGAGTTCAAAGCGATAGCGTCCTTATCAGTACGTACGACTGATCATGGAACGAGTTGTGGGTATGAAGTGGAAGGATGAAGTTAGTTGTTGGCGTATTGTGGAGATGTTGGTGGCGCCCCAACGAGGTGGGAGTAAGTAAAGAGGGGCTACTGGGTAAGGGTAAATTTGCCAGAAGACTAGATGAAACCAGACGCGCGAAGAAAGAGTGCTCTGGATGGCGTTGTGGTTGTCCTGGGCCATCGAAGAAGTCGTTGGCCTGGAACGTTGCGAGGAAGACGCGGGGAAGGAGCGAGGCGTTAGGGCCAGCGTCAACCACCCAAGGAAAATTGGAGACGTGGTGGAAGGCACGATCTAAAGCTTACACACCTGAGATTCCCCCTGAGAAACATAACCAGGAGGTTGCTCTATATAGACTTCTACGTGTAAGTCACCATACATAAAGGCATTTTTGACATAAAGCTGAGACATTTGCCAATTCTGGTTGACAACAACGAAAAAGAGGACCCTGATAGTACTGATACGGGCAACCGGAGAAAAAGTGTCAAAGAAATCAATACCATTTTTTTGGGTGAACCCCTTGGAAACTAAACGAGTCTTGTATCGATCCACAGTGCCGTTTGGGAGAAATTTGATGACGAAGAGCCGGCAACAACGGACAACATCTCCCCTATATGTGGTAGGGACAAGAGTCTAGGTACCCCGTGATTTTAAGACAGAAATTTCTTCATCCATGGTTGCTTTCTAGTAAGGTATACGAAAATCTTCCTCATATGTAGTAGGAACGGTAGTGGTAGAGAGAGCCCATGCAAACTTGTTGCATGGAGGACCGAGATTGGCATATGAGACAACATTAGTAAGAGGATGTTGTGTGCTCCCCCTTACCCCTTTGCACAAAGCAATGGGAAGATCCAGGTCTGAGTCTACTGAAGTGTGGGAACTTTCTGAAGAGGAGAGCGCTGACCTGAGAGTTGTCATCGGTGACTCTGGAGTGAAGGAGCGAGGACGGGTGAGGAAGCAGGACGTCGAAGATAATGATATGAAAAAGGTGAAATTGGAGGGACACGTGCAAAAGTTGGTGTCGGTTGCAGGATATCTAAAGAAGGAGCATGAATGATAGGGAACGACGAAACAGAGGTGGGAGGAGGAGAGGTGGTAGAGAGAGGAGAGTTTTCGAGAGTAAGAGGCCCTCTGTCCTTGGCAAAATAAGGGATAAACTCAAAAAGGTGATGTCAGCCGAGGTGTATTGACGTTCAAAGATAGGGTCGAAAGCGATAGACCTTTTGAGTTGGAGAGTACCCTACGAAAATACATTTGGTGGCACGAGCGGAGAGTTTATCGCGACCAGATGCAGGAGTGTGGACATACGCAGTACAACCAAACACCCGCAAGGTGTGGGAAAAAGGTGTACCGATTGGATATAGAAAAGATAAAAGGGTCTTACCCTGAATGGTAGAATAAGATAAATGGTCAATGAGGAAAAAAGAACTGAGAACCGCATGACCCCAATAGGGGAGGGGAACATTCATCAGACATAGGAGTGTCCGAGTAACATCGAGGAGATGACAATTTTTCCTTTTGGTCACTCTATTTTGTTGGGATGTATGCACACAATTGGTCTGATGAATGATACCGTTGGAGGTGCAGAAAGATAAGAAATGATGGCTTGTGTATTTCTTCGCATTATCGATTCAAAGATGTAGTGATCATCATGTAAAGAAATCATCAGTAAAAATTGCAAAGTATAGACTACCTCCGCCAACAGATTCTCGGATATTTGAATGATCAAGGTCAAAAGGAAGAACAAAATTTGTACATAGTTTAGCAGGAAAAGTTGTGCGATGGTGTTCGTCATACTGGCAAGCCTCACATTTTAAAGTGGAGTCAACCTTGAAAGAGGACATGAGTTGGTGGAGGATACGCAGTGGTGGATGATCAAGACGGCGATGTTACTGGAGTAGAAAAATGGAAATGGCAGATGCAGAGAAAGTAGGAAGATCGTCGAGGTAGTAGAGACCGACGCGTTCATTCCCAGTAACAATCATCCTCGGCGGGTGAAGGTCCTGAAAATAACGAGCAATAAGAGAAAATAAAATAGAACATTGCAATTGTTGTGAGAGAACATTGACAGACAACAAAATGCAAGGAAAATTGGGGACGAATAGAGTGTCATCCAACTGCAAAGGAGATGCGGTAATTACAACTTCAGATCCACAAACTGGAGCAGAGAGACATCATCCCCCAAAACCGGAGGTAGACGGTTATGTTTCTCGAGGTGCAAGAAGACGAGAGGGTTTTCAGTCATATGATTGGAGGCACCCAAGTCGATGAGCCACTTACCCTGAGTAGCAATATGCGTGCTACCTGACGAAGTGGCAATTGAGGCAGATTGCTTCGAGGCATTGATGAGAGACTCAATATCTTCCGAAGAGAACCAGCGGACGGACTCTGGTCACGGGTGGACTGTAAGGCAAAAGGCTCAGGCGCAATAGTGCTGACATGGGTCTGAGGACGAAGGTGAGGATCTTCACAAAGCATTTCACGACAAGATAGCCAAACCAACCACAATGGGAGCAAAGAGGGTGAGGTCCCCCACGACCGTGTTGAGCTCCACGACCGGTCGCATGATCAAAATTTTCAGAGGGCAGAGAGGAAACAATTGGAGGCCGTTGCAGAAGGTTAGTAACAACAGATTTGTGAGAGGCAGTTGCATCCAAGGTGAGAGTGTCAAGTTCTCCCAAGAACTGTTGGTGGATCATCTCATAGGAATCTGGAATATGGAGAAGATAGCAGACCATTAGGCGTGTCTGAAAATGTTTCTGCTGAGTGGCAAGGTTAGTAGAGAAGGGGCAACGCTGGAGAAGTTCTGCACTGAGATATTGAACTTCCTGATACGCAACATTAGGAGAGAGAGTTGGTAGCGCAAAAAGATCTAAATACAGGGTGTATATGCGAGAGGTTTTGGCACCCTTGGAGTAAAGGGTAGCAAGATGATCTCAAGTTGCCTTCACAGTGTCATTATGGTGGATGATAGGAAAACATGCATCAAAAAGATTGTTTGCAAGCCAGGTGCAAACAAGAGCATCACTGGCATTCCAATCAGCATATGCGGAATGCGCGGGGTCAGGAGGAGCGTCGGTGAGATGATGACATTTGTGTTGAAAGCACAAAAGGAAAGTGAAGGAAACACTCTAATCTGGATAATTGAGTTCAGCTAATCTTGACGTCGTGCCAAGATTTTCAGAGGCACTGGAAATGATTGTCGGAAGCGTAATGTTGGCAGGAGTAGAAGGAAGCGGTGGATTGGCCATAGTTGAAAATAAGTGTGATGGCATGACAAGAGATGCGGCAACTGCAGGGGGAGAGCTTGCAGAAGCACGCAGGAAAATTTGGGGTTGCAGGAGAACTCGCAGAAGGATGATTTGGGAGAGTGGCAGCAAGCACAGAACTTGCGGGAGTTTGTAGGAAGACATGACGAGTTTGCAGGAGGCAGGAACTCGCGGGAGTTGGCAGGAAGCATAAGAAGATACGTCGAATGGTTTCTAGAAACCGATGTTAGTAGAGAGGAGCTCGCACAGATGGGATCTCGCCGGGACACAAACTCGTGAGATGGATCAGCGAGTCGGGGAGCGCCGAGTCCACGGGCTCAACAAGTACTTTAGGAGAGAAGAGAAATGGGAGAGTTTGGTGAGAACCGAGTCTAAGAGATCGGCGGAAACTGCTTGGGATGGATCATCGAGCTCAAGGGATCAGCAAGTTCTTTGACTTATGGATGGATGCGGGCTCGACAAGATGGAGCGGCGAGGGCAATGGAGTCCGCATGGAGACATCTCGCGGCTAGCAGATGGAAGAGTTCTCATTGGAGCTTCCCATCAACGATGTGAAGGACTCACAGAAATGCACAAAGGAGCGGCGAGAGCTTCAGCACGGTAGAGTCTATAAATATCCCGTTAAGGGAGGCTATTTCGATGAGGGATGCCACATCGAGGAGGAACCAAGAGGTAGCGAGTACTAGTGCGGATGTAGCGAGTACCTGCGCGGTAGATTTCGTGTGAAGCCGGGAATATCCACACGAGACGGAAAAGATTGTGTGAAGACCGGGAAAATCACGCTAGAGGAGAGCAACGAGGAATTATTTCCGCTCTGATACAGTATGAGAATTTGAAATATCAAATGATATTATTCCAAAATTCTAAATATTACATGAGAGCTCCTCTCTTTATCTAGAATAGAAGAAGAAGAAGAATTTACATTTGGAGATGTCGGACTAAATATAAGAAAGAGAAAATGTACAATGGGTCTCTTTTGGGGTTGAAATCTTGCGCTTTAACAATTATTATAAATTTAAAATAAAAGAAAATAAAAATTACAAACATGTTGAAATGGGAGGAGGTTGTATGTTGGTTGAAGGTGTCACCGCTCTTGACTTGTTCGATAACTAGAATGACGCAACCACTTGTTTGAGTACTTTCACTATCATACACTATGCACAAACTTTATCACACCAAATACTATACACAAACTTTATCACACCAAATACTATACACGGGAGAACACCTTCATAATCTCATTACCGTAGGCAGTTGTTCATGTCCACTGTAACTGTGTTTTCATAATCAACTAATAAATAACGATGTCTCAAAGAAATAACATATGAGCTGAATCGTGTTCTTTCAAATCAGCATGGAAATTATCGAATTTTCCAGCTCTATGAATTTCTAATTGATGAGAACATTAAAATACTACACAGAACTTTATATTCAACAATTTAATAAACTTTGGTCTTGTTGGAGTTATCGCATTTAGTTTGTTGGAGTTATCGCATTTAGTTAAATATTGTATTTCAGTTTATGTATTAGAGTCTTTAGTTATTGTGTATGTGCTTAGTCCCACAAGGGCTATCAATGTTTTGTGAGTCTGTAGTCCTTTAAATACCCCTTTAAGGAAAGAATAATATGCATTTTTTATTTCCCTCTCAATTTTTCAACATGTTATCAGAGCAAGAATATTTTCCTCCCTAAAATTTCTCTCGGTACCGTAAGCGTTGTAGATTCTTTGAATCGAAGAAGGCTTCCTCTTCTGCTCCCGCAACTCCACGGCTTTCGCTCATGTCACTTTTTCTGTCGCAGGTCCACGTTTCTTCGTCAAAGCTGATCCAGCCGACATTCCCGTGGCCCATGATGATCAACGTCGAGCCCGTCGCTGCTCCAGATCTTGTCGGTCGTTGAACTGGAGCTTCCGCAACTCTCATCACAGCTCCCTCCACAGATCCCGTCGAGCGGAAGAACCACTTTTGGCCTCGACGATCTCCTTCCACATCCCACCGTCCTCCCTCTTCCGGTCGTCATCGGCTGCCACTCTTCATGTAAGAATCCTCCAGATCGGCGCTCGCCTGGCGTGAACTTCTACTTTCGTCCATGACGCATACTCATCTTCGTCCATGACGCATACTCATCTTCGTCCACAACGCATTACTCCCGTGGCCCTTGAACATCGGCTGCATCCATTCAGAGATACGATTCAGACGGTTCTTCGTCTGTCTAGAGATACGATCCAGACGCATCTTCGTCTGATCAGAGATACGATCCAGCCGCTGCTTTGTCCAGGACATCCTACTACCTCCGGCATCAAGATGTCCCACCAGCTTCTTGCTTTTCATCTGTAGAGCCCTTGGATTCATCCTCTTCATCCTCGGCGGGCTTCTTCAGACCAAATGTCGACCTCGACAGCTTGCTGCAATCGACCTAGCACCCACCGAATTCCTCCCTCGTGCGACATGCCGCTTCTGATGAATCAAGACGATGAAGCATCTTTATAGTTTATTCGTCTTTATATGTCTTTAACAGTCTTTTGTATTGTCGTTGTCTGTGGCGTCCTTGTGTCTGTTTTTTATGTGTTTCTTCATGCCTAGATGCACGTGTGTCCCGCATGAGGAGTGTTAGAGACAAAGGCGACACAGACCCCGACTATGGTTGAACCCCACATAGTGGAATTCATCGGAGTGGACCCCCCACATGTTGAATATTCGTCACCAAGGTAGTATTTCTTGACTCTCGCCTTAGTCCCGCGCGGCCCAGTAGGCTTATGTCTATGTGTTGTTCTTTGCATCTTTCTTATTTCCTCATTTTGATAGGTGTATGTGCTCCGGTACGGACTTTCTATGCGGATGTCTCGTTGTATATTTAAATGTACACACTCGACCCCACATTTTTCGTTACCATTTTTCTTCCGCATGTTTTTTGAGTGTAGATGATGTTGTCATACCACCGTGTGTTTGTGGTATTGACTAATGGAATCATGTGTGTATTGCTCGTGTGTGTTTTTTGCTCATGTCGTCGCACCCCGAGCCACCACCGATATTCATCATTTCCCATCTCTACCTCTATTACCTTGTATCAACATATGACATTTTCAAGCTATGAGTTTTACCCTCCAGCTTGAGAGGGAGTGTTGGAGTTATCACATTTAATTGAATACTGTATTTCAGTCTATGTATTAGAGTCTTTAGGTATGTGTGTATGTGTTTAGTCCTACATGGACTATCAATGTTTTGTGAGTCCTTGTAGTCCTTTAAATACCCCCTTTAAGGGAAGAATAATAGGAACTTTCTATTTCCCTCTCAATGTTTCAACAGGTCCTATCCCAAATCTTCCTACAAATTTATTAACTAATGATGGCAACTATTGTGCAGAAAGAAAGAAAAATCCAACTTTGAAGGAGGTGCACAACTCCAGTTATTCTCATACGATGAATAAGGAAAATATACTAAGCTGGGGATAGCAACAGAAGACGCCTTAGGCTATGATTATTTTCTACAAAAAGGTAATAAAATTCTAGTCTAGTTAGAGCATAACTGAATGTCTTATAAAGGAAACCGAACACTGGTTAGATACAAATATGGAAATATCTAAGTTCATTAAATTTTCTTTCAGGGTGGGTTCAATATATGGAGCTTAGAATGTGCATGAGATGTCCGGTATCGCAATCATGATGACGATGATAAACCCTATCCCAACTAGTGGGGATGGCTTTATGAAACTTCATTTTCCATTCATTTCTGCTCGTTGTTGCCTGAGATGGTGCACCTATTTTTCATAAACCATTTTGAAAGCATTTCGTCCATCTTATCATATAGATTTAACTATCCTCCTTCCTATGTTAGAAAATTGACTTTCCATGGGAGCAGCTGCAAACACAGAACAATACAAAAATACACCAAATAGGCAAACAATTGGCAATCCGACTTAATCCACGTAATTTTATATATCAATAAAATTACATAATACAATCTACTCGAGAAGAAAGCCCCCACAGACTCGACCTTGCCGCGACTATGCACAGTCCGCCACCGTCTCCCAAAGCATGCGACTATCGTCGTTCAACCCACACATTGATCATGTCCTGCACACTCACTTCCCTAGCAATGTTGCACGAGCAAAAGCCTACGCACTTACTACCATGTCCGAGTCATCGCCTCCCGAACATGCCAGCCACCTACTGTAGCTTGTGTCGTACACCACCAATGCTCCTCCCAGTCCACCGCATGCTACTTTAATAGTAGCCACCGCCCGCTAAAGCTGCCCACCCTCTCACACGAGAGGGAGAGATCGGGAGGACGTAGAGTCGGCTGCTTCAATCTCGTGAAATATCGAGGGGTTCGCACTTCTGTGGCTAGGGTAGAACACAATCAAAAGAAATCAAGGGGTTATTAACCCCTTAATGGTCCAGATCCGGTTTGGATCCGGATTTTAACCAACAATCCAACATCCTAATCATTTGACACTAAATTTATTTACTCATTTAATGGCTACATTTCTGCAGTTTGTTGTATATGTCCAAACTACCTAAAGCTATTTTCATTACCTTTTCTTCCATAGACGTCACTCCAATAATGTTTTATATGATAATTGATCCATATGATGGCAGTGACCTAATAACGGAATTTATAAATTTACTGCTATTATGCATAAAATGTTCAAATCATCCAATTTTCGTACAATACAATAAGGACTATTTGATACAAGTCGGCTTGTATCCTTATTATCAAGAAAGGGAAAGAAAAATCTAAAACTTCAACCTAGATTGAGTCTTCTTATGTTTCATCATATCAACTTCACTTAATGCAAAAAGTCAGATACCATTACAGGAACACTTTACCTTACCGTATATTTTTAGGGGTATTTTAGCACATATTGCAATATTTAAGCTAGTAAAAATTCCAATAAAATTCCCCAAAAAATTGATGAATTAGAGCCTTAAGTTAGCACATGGCTAGCTTGGTTAGGAAATTGGGAGACAATCCAAGTCCAATGGAATCCAATAGTCAACATGAGATCTTCAAAGTTGCTAACAGTAAACACAAGTGCTATATATCTCATTGAAATAAACCATATTTTCATACTAAACCTAGAATGATGCATGCATGTGAGATTTATCTGACAAAGTTAGCAAATAATAATTAAAACACAAAACTTAAACTAGCACAATGGATCACAGAAATTTTAAAGAGCGAGTAACTAAGGTTTTCGTTTCGATTGGAAGTGCTTTAATTTAATGCGCAATTGGAATAAGATAAGCAAGTCGCGATCAATCACAAAACAAAGACACTAACAGAGGTACACATCCATAATCATACTAAAAATCCAGTCCACACAACAATGATAAAAATAAGAAACCAAACTATGAACTCACAATTATATGAAACCGTAGGCGAAGGAGATGGAGATATAGTGGCTGTTTTGGGGTAGTAGTGGCTGGATTGGGTAGGCTAGGGACTGGGAGGGGTAAGTGGGGAGTTGGTTAAGGTTGAGTGGGGCTGGGAGGGGCTGGGTGAGGCTGTGGATGGCTTGGAAAAGGTCTGCAAGGCTTTGTAGTGGCTGGAGGTGGGTCGGGCAGGTCTGAAATGATCTGGATGGGGTTCGGATAGGGATAGGGGGGCATGTGGGCGGTGCAGCTAGGTTAGGGGAAAGCTTGGAGGGGGACGACTGAATGGGGAGGCTGTTTGGAGGAGTTGGGTTGATGATTACAGGGGGCAGCCGCTGCAGGGAGAGGATTTGGAGGGGTGGCTACAAGAAAATCAAAAGGAAAACGCAAGGAATCAAAGTTATCTATGAGTCGGTAGCTAGGATTGCGGAATCGGCACAGTGGATAGCCGGAAGACACTGAAAGAAGACTCTGAAATCTGCGCTAAGCATCAAACCAGCTCCTACACTTGTTTAAATAGACAAATCAATCTTGGGCAACCATCGTGAACAGCTTAGATAGGGTGATTATGATGGTTGTCTAATCTTTCAAAATTAAAAATGATAAAATAAAATAAAAATACCTAGAAATAGGTAAGCTTTGCTTTGAATGCTACTACAGACTAGGATTGTCCGGATGACGACTCAATCAACACCGCTTGCGTGAATTAGGTGACAACCTTATCTCGAACTGTGGTCCCCATTACCATGCTTGCTGGTTTCAAGAAATAATGAAAACAAATAGAGATGAATATTGGATTATAAGATGTTACTATAAATCCAATGCCTAAATCAGTGAATGGAAACCTAATTCGATACTATAATACTTGGGCGTTCCCTATAAATTACAATTCATGACCTAATTCTATTATGTGATAATAGAGATATGGGTTGGATAAGACCAAGGTTGGATAAGACAATCTTCTAAGGGTTATGGTGAGAAATAAGATAGGGGTTGGCTAGGCATCACATCTAAGTGATGACCCTTGTATTAAATTGATAAGTCGAAACTTAACTTCCTATTTGAGTCATGGTGCTAGTAACTTTAACAAGTAGATTAGATAAATAAGTAGAAATAATGAGAAGAAGAAGGATAGATATCGCATGTTCACAAGTTACTAGAAGATGGAAAATCAATAACATTGGGGAAGGTTATAATTTCCCATGAGGGAGTTTATAGTAATTCCAAGAAAGAAGTATAACTCAAGAAAAAAATTTATTTTCGTAACAAGAAAACTGGTTATGTATATCAGAGAAGTTTAAAGATGGAACCAAAGACAAAGTGCCCTAGCCTATTTTTATAAATATATAATGACTAATTATATCAAAAGATTGTCATAAAGATTCTAGGAGACTAGATTTTTATCATATATTGGTAATGATACCTAGTGATGGAGAGAAGGTGAAAGAGTTGGAGAAAAAATGTGGTTTAAATAGTAAGAAAAATAAAATCTCTATTAAAAATAAAATTTTGGGATCTTCATTATCCTGAAATATGACTATGAATCTGAGTCATTCAATTTTAATCCATTTCATCTAAACAAACACATTATTTTTTTCTAATGTGCGTGCAGCGTCAATAGTACTTTGTCCTTGCTCGAGTGACGGTCGGGTATTGTCACATTGTGCAAGGGGTTCGGCTGCTACTAATGATATACAACAATTCTAAAGTAGGACGGCAAATAAGGTCAAATAAATAACTCTTGATGATATGTACAATAACCTAGAAAATAGAAGTATGTGAAGTATAAAGAAATAAAAATAAGGAAAAAAAACTATAACAAATTGAAATTTTAAGTAGGGTAAATGTAAAGACATCAATATTGCATTTTATTCCAAGACGATACATGATGGAAGAGATTTCAGCGCATGGAAATTAAAGAATAAGTATGTGTTCGAACCAAGAAACCAGTTTACAAAGTTCGAACCAAAAGAATAACCCAAGGTTACTAATCCTGCGGTCTAACACCACGAACCCGATGACAAGAGAGATGATTTATGAGAGTTGAAGACTGGACTGTCTATAAACAAGACCCACGAGCTGCATCGAGGAGGTCTCACCACACACCCGTGAGTATATAAGAACTTTCTCTCCTAAAACCAAGACTACGCTCGGCAAATGAGGAACCTTGGGGGGGGGGGGGGGGGGGGGCAGCGTGCCTTTCCTGTGTGCCCAAGGTTCCTATTTATAAGCAATCCAAACTAGGGGGGTTGTGGTCTGCGATTATCCATCCCCGCAAAATACTGAATCCGTCATGCTATAGGACTTTAGGCGAGATGATTGGGGTCGCCTGGAATGACCTCGCGAACTCGCCCCTAGCGGTGCGAGCTTATTGGCAATCTGATTGAGGTCGCCCAAGAATGATCTCGCGAGCTTGAACAGGATTATGCGAGCTCATTGGCGAGTTGATTAAGGTCGCCCAAGGACCTCGCCTGAGTGACCTCGGGAGGATCTCGCTAGCGAGGTGACTGGGCCTGCATCGTCAGGCCTTGGATGTCCACATATCTTTGGTGATGTTATTCTTCGTGGTCAACAGTCAACTTCTTGTCGCCATGGGCTTATAATTGAGCTTGGTCCTCCCTCAGTGAATACGGGTTGTACAGTATGAATAGTACTATCATGAAACATGAGGGTTGATCCATTGAGCGACGGTAAATTATAAATAATAACTAAAACATAAATCTCATATAATTAACATAAGCAGTTGCAAACAATTTCAAAGGCTAGCAAATTATGTTTTCCTCTGCTTAGAGGGTCAAAAGTTAAAACACACAAATGATAAAGATCCTACAAGTCGAGATGAATTCCAAAACAAATAAACCACAAGTGCAGGATATCCACAATCATATAAGCATCCAAGTCCATACAACAATACAGAAAATAATGCGCCAAACAATAAAACACTCGCAAATGGAGGGTCGTAGACGAGAGCACGAAGATCTGATGGTCGAAGATGTGAAAGTGGATGTCTCGGAGATGGGGGTGATGGTATGAGGGTTGGAAGGGGCGGGGTTGTAGGGAGGTGGCTGTTTGAGCAGAGATTGGTGGGGGTGTTGTTTTGGAGGAGTACTAGGGCTGAGGTGTTGGGAGGCCTGAGGAGGGTCGGTTTTGGAGGAGGATATTGGGACAAGGGTTGTGGCGGTCGGAGGCTGTTGTTAGGTGTGGTAGGATGGATCGTCGGTTGCTGGAGCAGTGATGGATGGACGGGTGGTTTATGTGGTTGCGTACGCATGGTGAAGAGGGGCGCAGCTGGGAGGTGGTCAGGGGCGGTTGGAGGGAAGCTTAGGGCGGGTGGTTGTGGTTGTTAGATGTATTATATTGTATAGTCTGGTGGTCGACCATCTTGGGCTCACCTCTGGGTGTTGGGATCACCCTTCCGTGTTTATATATGTAGACCTATTGTTGAGTAATATCATTGATTCATTATTCCTATCATGGTATCAAAGCGAGGTTAGGTTTTCACGCTCTAGTTTCCCGATCCCCGCTTCCGCCTATTGCTTCCGCTGCCGATCGATCGTCTCCTCCAGAGATCGTCTTCTCGCCCGCTTCCGCCCGCCAGATCGTCGATCGACAGATCGTCCGCTCGCCAGAGCCCGCTCGCCAGATCGTCGATCGACAGATCGTACGCTCGCCAGATCGTCGATCGATGAGATCGTCTTCTTCTCCTTGCCATATCGTCGATCGCCTCTCTGCCGATTGACGAGATCCGCCTCTCTGCGATCCTCAACGCCCGTTTGCGATCCTTCCAGACCGCTTCCGCTCGTCTGCGCTCCTCAGCCTGCTGATCTTCTTTCCCGGCTTCTCCCTCGACGCTCGTCTGCGATCCTCAGTGCCCTGATGGCCTCGTCTCACTCCTCTGCCTTCCTCCAGAAGGCTGATGTCATCCTCGACGGGCGAAACTACAAGGCATGGTCCGCCACCGTCGGCGTGATCCTCCGTGGTCTCGATCTATGGGGTCAAATTGACGGCACCGAGCCTGCTCCTGCGCCTGCTCCTGCTGCTGACCCTTCCACTGTCAGCTCGGCCGCCTCCACCAAGGGCTCCGACTTAGCGCGATGACGCTCTGACGACTCTCGCGCGATTGCTGTGATCTGTCAGTCTTGCGAGCTTCCCATTCGGATGGCTGTCTACGAGCTCCCTACAGCAAAGGCGATGTGGGATCACTTGCGTCGCCTCTATCAGCCGTCCAGTCAGGCCCTGCGCTACTCTCTGTATCAGACCCTTGGCGTCTGCTACCAACGTGATCGGTCTGTTCAGACCTTCTTTGCTGAGCTCCTAGATCTCTGGCGTCAGTGCGACGAGATGGCTCCTTCTCCCTGTGCGACATGCCCTCAGTGTGTTGCCATCTCTCGGGATCGCGACTGTCAGCGCTTGTTTGAGTTTCTTATGCGCCTACGCCCCGAGTTCGAGTCCATTCGCGCTCAGCTTCTGCACCGGATCCCCCTCCATCTCTCAGCGATACTTTGGCCTTGGTGATCGCTGAGGAGACTCGTCTCCACTCCCTGGACTCCACTACTTCTTCTGGTTAGGGTTGTGGTTGGGGTTGGAATGGAGGGGAGGGGGCGGAAAACACTAGGTAGATAAGAAATGTAAAAAAAAAACAACCCAAGGAGTTGGCACCTTATGGTTTCGTGGAGTCGGCACCACGAGAGATCGCCGAATTCCAGGAAATCAACACCCATGCTCTTATTTATAGCTAGCAGTCGTGCACAGGGCTTCGCCCGTGCCGACCAGACGGGCTCCGTCCATGCTTTTTGGAATCTTGCAAATACTTTAATTAAAAACGCGGGGTAAAAAAATTGGAATAATTAATGTTATACCCAAGGCCCCTCTTCCCGTATAGATAGTATAGATAAAACATGACTAGGGTAACCCTCGTGGACAACTATGATTGACCATTAACCGATCTCGTTCAATACAACACTAAAATAACAAAAAAAATTGAAAACATCGCTCCAGACGCAAACGCAGATTTGGATCATCCATCGAGTGGCACCAAATATGTCAAGTGGCAAATCAGGCCCGAAAGGCCCCCAAAACTCGTTTTCCAAAAGGTCTAACTGATCCCCATCACATTCACTATGCTTCACTATCAATCTCAAAAATTGATGATCATTAGGATACAATTGAGTAGGCAATGATTTAAAATCAACTGCTTCAGGCACCAAGTGAAGTGCATTTAAAATCATTATTTCATTTATCTTAATAGCCAGACTGAAATCAACTGCCACCGCATAATCATGCAATACTTATCCATCAACCAATATACCCATGGTAGTCATCTTGCACTTCTTAATCCAGAAACAATAAATTAGATGTATTTATAAAAAAATGAGTTACCCCCCCCCCCCCCCCCCCCCCTGCGAAACATTAAATGCTGCAAATGACCAGTTTCTCAAAAGGGAACTAAAGGAATTATCAAATGAACATAATTATCACCAAGTTTTACTCTTGGCGTGAGAAAAATCTATACTAGGGCATAATAAATCCTTACAAGAGATGCAAATATGTGTGGATGTGGCTGAAATAACATTCAGCCCACTCACTGTCACATGGTTGTTCATAGAGCAGAAATTAGAAATGAACAATGTTACCCAAAGAGGAGGTTTTGGTAATTTCAAATGGAGAAGGGGAAGTAGCAGTAATTACAAAAACTCAAAGGGAAGGCCATTGCAACTAACCCTATGAATAATGCATCATTATTGATTCTAAACAGAAATACCATGTCCATAGCACAACATACAATTAGTTTATTTTAATTTTCAAATCAAGGTAACTCCATCAGCTCCAAGTTACAAGCTCAAACTGCCAAGCCTGAAGATAGCAAAATCACACCCTGTGTAGTGAAGAGGTTAAGGCCTAATGCTATTAATACTTAGTTAAATTCATTATAATATGAACACGGTCAACGGCATTGGCTGCCCAATTTTATTTGCAGCTAAACCAATCACTAATCACTGACCTAGATAAAGCAAATAAAAAATGGCAACTAAGTATGGGCCAAAGTAAATCAATCCAAACAACAGCAACCAGCTAACCTTTAGTCTAAGGAGAATAATAACATGTCCTATGCATGTTGTATAATCACAAAAATGGTGAAAGAAATCAGAAGAAACCCTTTTTCAATCAATCTTTTATCATATCCACAATTTCAAACAATTCGTAGATATACATACTTTACAGAGGTTTACATAAATAGAACTAACGCATTTTAGATTCTAGATTTTCTTGTTATCCAACGGGATCGGCATAGAAAAATGAACATCGAAAGTATAATTCCAAGATACCACTAGCTGAATTATGATGCTAGTGAAAGACAAAAAGGGGATAACATTTATGGAATATGCTTCCAAACTAATTTGTGAATATAAATGGTATCATCAAAATCAATATTGAGCCATCGAAAACATAACATGCTACTAGCATCTGCTAACCGCTGATGTTAGAGAATCTAAGACAGTGCCATTCCGTAGGAAGTTGCATTTTCCATTCTCAGCAAATAAAAAAACACTTGATGCTATATTCGTTTTCAAGGCATTGGAGGGGATGTAAATGCTTCACAATTTAGCATTGGTGTTTGGTTCCTTCCATGGACAATTCTCAATCCATCGTCATACAAATATTAAAAAGTAAATTTTCATCAATCAAACAAGAAAGAAAAAATTATTTTTTCACTCAATATCTCTTGAACCAAACAAGTAGAGGCTAAATCAATTTCAATTCAATCCCTTGAATATTTTAATTTCCATTTCTTTCTCATTCTTCAATAACAATTCTTCAAACTAAACAGACCATTAAGAAAATTAGAGCAGTTCTATTATGTATTAACAAATTGATTATTTTATAATCAAGTAAGCCAACTCAATGCAATTACTAAAGCAAGGAAATGCATGAATAACAGGCTCTGTTCGTTTTGTCATAATAGAGGCTCCGAAATTAGCATTGCAGGTCCAATTTTAATGAAAATGAACCCTCAATTCTAATTCCAAGGCCCCGGCACCAACCAAACAAACGGATCCTAGAACAAACAAAAAATAAATCTAACAAAGAGGATAATTTAAAGCAATATCCTCATCTACCATAGAGTTAACATAGAGAAAATAACTCCTGCCTATTAAGGTTCATTGGTTTTGACACTAGACCTTTACTTCTCCAAATGGGCTCTAAACAAACACAAACATGATCACTACATCTTCCCAGGAATCCGACCATCAAAAACTAACTAAAAAGACACATGTGAAGGGATAAAGTGACCTTCCATGACCCAATGAAGTGCCCATTTGGTCTAGCGCCATTAAGATATGATTAAAAATCAACAAATTCTAAATAATTAGGGACTATGCTGGCCATTTTCGCAGCAATAAAATCACAGTCAAGCACTTACTTGACCACAAGCAGCAAACAATTCAGCAAGGTGTTCTTCAGTGACCTGATCAATGCAACACAGACATCAAGAACAGTGCAACGGAAGAAAACAAAAGGATTCAACTGAAAAACACTTGAAAGAAAAGGGGAAAAACAGAAAACAAGAGAAATCCATCTTCCAGAATGCTCACATTATGATCGATATCAGATACATAGACTGTTCGCCTAATACTTTCATCCTTTTCAGCCTTCCTTGCCCTGTCATTCACCCTCCTTCCTTGCCTGTAGCCGCTCCTCCTCTGTAGAAAATCTCATGGTATTAAAAAACACCTTTATTGCTATTTTATTACCAACACCAAAGCAAAATTCTACATTATAGAGAGAAATCGCAGATGATGAGAAATATTCAGGTTATTTCGGTGATCTAATCGAAGGAGAACACTAACCTAAACCCCCTATAAAATCACCTAACCTAAGATGCAAAATTCACAATCATACCCTCCAATTGAGCTGCTGATTGTTGGAAGATCCATCACTGCTCGAATCCTTACTACTATTCCCATTGCTGCTGTTGTAGCAATCAGTGGACGCGACAAAAACCGGCGCATCGGCGGAAAGTCTGCCGTCGAATTTTCTTCCGACGGTGATGGATGACGACGGGATGAACTCCTTGGCCAATGGATTCAATTTCGAGAGCAGGTTCACTAGCCTCCTCACATCGCTCTGATACTCCGATTTCTGCTGGCAAGGCTCGGACTGACGGTGGATGAACTGATCATCTGCGCCGATCGCGCTCTCCGCCACCACAGTCATCTCCGATTATTACTCCTCCCTTTTACCAGCTCAAAAATCCCAATTCACCAGTGGAAATGAAACTCGGATGGTGGAAGGCGGGGTTACGGAAGCAGGAAGAACTGAATCGATATGCAGGCGTTAGCTAGATACAAGTCATTCGATCATCTCCGAAGCATATTATTCCATGAACAGAGATTTCTCACAGAAATCTCCTCCCTCTTTTTTTTTAGTTCGGGAAGAGAAAGTGGAGGTATTACAAAGAAACTGGGAGCGGATGATGACATGCAATAAAAGTGGGTAGACATGTAAATTAAAATTAAATTTTTAATTAAAAATAATGTGCTTATGTCAAGGTTCATTTTCTCTTCTTCTTTTTTTCTTTTCTTGTTTATATTTGTAACCTTATATAATTATATATATTAAAATATTTATACATATTGCATTACCTTTCTTAAAACTATAGGAGATGCATGTCTTATAAGTAAATGATTGTTAATTTAATAAATATAAAAATTGAATGGTGCAATAAGTGTTTTATATTTCGTGGATTACAGAATATTTTAGTAATATATATCTCACTAAATGCATATATCAAACATTTCATATGGTCCAAATAATATGACTTGGTAGTATTTTATATTTTCATAGTAAAAAAATAAGAGCAATGTTATAGGCAGACCTGTTTTGGTTGTATGCAAGCCGCATTTTAAAAAAAAACTCATTTTCTTTTTTCAAGCCATGGATGACGACAATCTCCGCCGCCGCCTGCGTCCATCTTTGTCGCCGCGATTCCGCAGCCGCCCGCGACCATCTCCGCCGCCTCCGTCGGCGACCATCTCCCGCCTTCGCCAGCGACCATCTCCCGCCTCCGCCGGCGATTCCTAAAAAAATTGGTGTCCCAGAAACGGCCAAACCAGAGCTCCGCGATATGGCGTTCGGTCAAATCCCTGCGTTTTGGAGGAAGAGGTCAGCTTCAGAAATAACACTGACTCCTGCAAATCTCTTCCACCAATCTCCGATATGGCGTTCCTAATTCAATTTTGGATAGACGTTCATAATTCAACATGTAATGGAGGCATTCCAACGCCCTACCCTAATTTTGGGCATGAAATTATTGGCCTACATATATTAAATTTGGCATGCATTAAATAATTGGTGGCATGCATACAGCCAAAACAGGCATGTGTATAACATTGCTAAAAATTAATAGGGAAGATGAAGTTGATATCGTGTGTGCACGTACAATAGAGGATTAGTTACGTAAATCAAAAATATCATTGTAAAAAGGTGATCGTTAAACGCAACTCTATTTTGGCTTGTCGTACCGTAATGTTAACTGCAACCCGAAAATTTTAAAAATGTTAATCACAATCCAAAATTTGGCTTGCCGCCCACACCCTTTTTTAAAACACAATCAGAAAATATGAGAGAAATTGGAGAACACAATCTGAAATCTGAGAGAAATCTTAGAAGGAATTAGAGAAAGTGGAGACGAACGAAAAGAGAGATGAAAAACAAAATCGAAACTAAAATCGGAACGAAAATACAACCTGAGAGTAAAAGTAATGTGTCAAAACTTGGAGGAAATCAAAAATCAAAGGAGAACTGAGAGAAATACGAGTAGATCGAAAAGAAAAAACAAATCAAAAATTGGTTCTGTGTTCTCCCCCAAACCCGGGCACCGCTAAGTTTTGGTATCTCCCGTGAAACAGTAGGCATGATGCTAGTCTTTATGTGCTGATTTTTTCAATTGGTGCTTAACTTGGGGCGTTGCATGGTCGATTAGGGCGTGATGAGGAAGCCAGCGTCAATGAGTGTGAGGAGGGTTTGGGGAGCCTTTCGGCCGTTCGAGAGGAACAATTTAATTGGGGACGGCGACCACGGCGGTTCCTATCCCTTTCAGGGCACCTTATAATGTGAGCTCCACCACTTCCATGACCAAGGAACGAAAAAGATAGTGGTGGAGAGGGAGAGCGACAGTCGCTGCATTCTATGAGGTCTAATCGGAAGCAGAGGAGGTGTTGGTCTCCCAATCTGCATCGAAAGCTCCCGATCCTAGCACAAAAATAAGGTGTACAACTATAACCTTATAATGTGAACCCCAGTGTCTACATGTTGTTCCAGCTTCTGGGAGGAAGGTGGAACCGAAGGAAATACGCTGCGGCCGTGACAGAAGACAGGATATATAGGTCAGGGGTTAGGGTTATAAGTTTTGGGTTGCAATTAAACACACAAAAATAAGGTGTTTTTTGAAATTTTGGGTTGCGCTTAGCCAAAGACGGGTTGCGATTAACAATCACCTTTAAAAAAGATTGATATACAACTATAACCTCTCTATAAATTTATAAAATTATAAGTTGTCCATGCACATCTTGCATCAGGAGGGTATTATTGTGCAAGCATATTATGAAATGTAATTCTATGAAAAAACCTTGATATAACATAAAATAGAAATTGATATAATATAATTATGAGAAATAATTAAGTTTATATATTATGAGATGTAAATTTATTACAAAAAAATTCATTGTATTTGAGAAATAATTAATGAACTGATCATCAATCCCCCCTACGCAAAAGCCTTGATATAATTATATAATTATGATTTCATGAGCTGATGATATAAAAATTGTGAGTGTATTGTTGCTGGAAATAATTAATCATATTAATTAATTAACCAACTAATTAATTGGTGTTGACCGGTCAAAATGCATGTTTAGAGTTTAATTGAGGGTTTAGGGTTGGAGGAAAGAAGTAGAATTAGTTGGCATGTTTTAAGTGTGGTTCTGGCATTTAATTATTGTACGAGGATTATTGTTTTGGTGGAGATATTTTGGTCATTATTAGTAGCGGAATTGGAATTCGAGGCATAATTCGATTTGGAGGCATAATTTCAAAGATTCTTCTCTCTCTCGCGGCTCATCATGCAGGGGCGGATCTAAGGTAGGTGGGTTAGGGCTCAGGCCCTCAAGAATTTTGCAAAAATGAATGGCGAATTTGAATTTCTCTTGTCGAGGCAATAAATTTCAACTGATTTTACACGTCAAAAATGGTGGTCGAATGAGGGAGAACGGTTTTGATAAGATAGAGTCGTTCAAATTTCTTTTTGACTCGAGGAAGACGATGTATGACCCCCCATGTTGAAATTCCTAGATCCGTTTCTGCTCATCATGAATGTTTATTTTTTCTTTTTCCCCCTCAAATTATGTCATGGATGGACTTTCATTTGAATCTAAGAGCGTGTTTGGCCCGCGGGCGGACGACGTTCGATAGAGGTGTTGAGTTGGTTTTGAATAGTCAAACTCACATGTTTCATTTTTCCCACCTACCGGCTGCCAATGCGGACTTTCTTCAAGCCGCCTAGCTATGTGCTTTGAATGAGAAAGCTTCTTGGAAAGTGATTAAGGCATGTGAATTGGCCTTATAAAAGGAGAGGGAGGCAAGCTTGAAGGACACGCCAAAAGCCAAACCAATGAGAGGTAAAACTTTGAAGAGGAAAGTGGTAGTGTGTACGGCCGAAGGCGACGGAGGGAGTCGACATCCGATTACGAGTTGCATCGGCAACGAAGAGCGAAAGTGTGCGGGTAGCGGCAAAGTGTCGTAAGTGTATATTTGGATAAATAACGGGTTCGAAGGCTTAACGTGTCTTGTATGGATACCAGGATATTCGTTACCCGTTACAACCCTAGGGTTTCCTATATATACCTAGCTGGGGGCAACGGTTAGTGGATTCCACCTTGATCCGCACACGGATGCTTCGAGCAACCACTCTCAATCTTGAAGTTAAGCCATAAGGTTGCTCTCCCTTGTACGCACGCCTGGAGAATACCGCCCGTAACCGTCGATCGCTCCTCCCCTTTCGGCCCTCCCGCTCCCGTGCGCTACCACCGCCGCTGCTGTGAGGCGTCGATGAAGCCGCCGGAACCTTCTCGCGTGCGCCTCCGCCAATCGCAGCTCCTGGTCGCCTCTGTCGCCGATCCAGAACTGCTCAGCTCTGCGTAAGTTCCGCCTGGACGTGCTCGTCGGCTTCCTCACCCAGTCGCGAGAAGCCCTCTGTCGCCCGGCGATCTCTCGCCCGAGCGGATCAGAAGACGCCGCTCGTCGGATCCAGAGCCGTCGCTCCGCCCGAATCCAGAAGAAGCCGCAACCGCCGGATTTAGCGCCGTTGCGCCGATATAATGCGCCTGGAGCACCGCTTCCATCCCAGATCCCTCCCAGTCGTCGTTGTCCGACATCCCGCTGTCGCCATCGTCCAAGATCGTTGTTGCAGCCCTAATCCCGCTACTGCGCAGAGCTACTATCGACGCTAACGACAGAAAACCTAAATTTCTGCTTCGTGGTCGGATCTCTGTTGTTGGGCGCACAATGATGAAGGGGAATAATTTCTTGTCCCCCTTTCAGATGATCAAGTTGGAAAAGTTCACTGCGACTGAGTTCAACGACTGGAAGTTGAATACTCAGTTCGGGATGAAGTATCTGAACGTGTTCTACACAGTTCAGTCTGATCGTGTTGGGGTCGTCGGGACTAATGACGAAGCTCAGTGGGTTGTTGATGATGACTTCTGTCGCGACTACTTGCTGAACTGCATTTCCTCCCGTCTGGAAAAGACCTACCTGAAGATGAAGTCTCTGAGAGGCGTTGGAGGAGCACTTCAGGAAAGAGGAGGATCCGTCTAAAACACACTTGGTGGACAAATACCACTCCTTCACGTTCGACGAGGAGAAAGTCATTCTCCCTCAGGTATCGGAATTTGAAAATTTAGTAGATTCCTTGCATAGTGAAAACATTTCATTACCAGATAGTTTTGTTGCTGGCACAATAGTATTTAAATTGCATTCGACGTGGTACAATTTCAAAACTAAAATGTACCGCAAGAAGATGCAGGTTGGTCTAAACGACCACAAGCGTTTTATACACATTGAGGATGAAAATAGGACTCGACATGCTTTAGAAGTTGTTAGCAAGCAAAAAGTTGCTGTTAATATGATTTCTAACTCTAAACGCATGTCAAACCCTAAGAAGACCAAACCCACACCTAGTAGTTCCCAGGTTGCAGGCCCTAGTAAAAGTATCAAAAAGTTCAAGAGCAAGTATTTCAACTGCAACAAATGATGACACAGTGCATCCGATTGCAGGTTTTCTTGGAAGGAAAAGGGCAAAACATCACAAGAAGGCAACCATGGCAATATGGTTAGTCTTACTGAGCCATCCAACTTTGTTGCCATGGATGGAAATGAAAAGGCCAGTACTTAGTGTACCTTGACTCGGGGGACAACGTGTCACGTATGCAATAATGATAATCTGATGACAGGGCTCACTGCTGCAAGAGAATCGGTGACCGTTGCGAACGGTGAGACAGCTGACGTTCTGAAGGTGGGGAATGCGACGCTACTGCTCTCCTCAGGTAAATCTTTAACTCTTAAAAATGTTAAATTTATTCATTCACTAGCTGCTAACTTAGTGTTTATTAGCTTATTATGTGATGCTGGTATGTCTTTTACTTTTTATAGCGGTAGAGTAACACTGTCAGTTAACTCACATTACTTTGGATGTGCCTACTTCCAAAATAGAATGTACCGACTAAGTCTAGCAAACGAAATAGTTCGACAAGTTCAAACAAACTTAGTTAGCCCTAAGACTCTACATGAGAGACTAGGACACGCGAACTATAGGAAAATGTTCCAAATTGCTAGAACTCACCAGATCGCTTTAGACACTACAGACAAAACAAATAAATGTGAAGTGTGTGCTCAGACGAAAATCACTAGGAAACCTTTTAGTGCGGTTACTTGGAGCACAACACCATTAGAACTAATACATTCTGACATATGCGGCTTCAAAAGCTTCGTCACTAGAAGAGGCAGGAAGTATTTGATTACTTTTATAGATGACTGTTCAAGGTTTTGTCACATTTATCTTCTTAAAACTAAAGATGAATCGTTTGAAAAAATTTTTATTTTCAAAACCAAGGTAGAAAACCAACTTGACATGAAAATCAAATGGCTTAGAAGTGATAGAGGAGGAGAATATATTGTTGAAATCAGAGAACTGGTCTCGACGTTCAAAAGGGGGATGCAGCTAACCCTTACTTGACTCGAGCTAGAACCATTGACCAGCTGCTGAGAACCGAAAGACCTTACCCTTGAAGAACACTTGAGTCCAAAAATGAACCCCTTAAACTGCAGCGTGGAGGTCCCACCACACACCCGGAAGTTCAAAGAGAGCTTCCCCTCCCAAGCCACTGCTGAGCATGGGCACATTGGAGGGCACTAAAGACCACCTCACCGTCAACCTTCACTGACAGGGGGGTAGTGCTTGCTCACAAGACACACGTGAGGGGAGGGGCAGACCAACCCTTCCCAAGGTGCCCATGGAGGTCTATTTATAGACTTCCCAAAATTGGGTTGCGGATAGCCAAAATTCTACTATCCGCAGCTCAACCACGAACCTAAATGACCAGAACTGGAGGAGGGGCGAGTGGAGGATGAGACGTCCTCTCCTCCCTTGCCGGGGTCGAATTAGTGGACCGAGGTCCACCACCCTGACTGGGTGAGTGGACCTCACGGTCCACTCAACCCTCCGGGCGAGTGGACCCTTGGTCCACTCGCCCACGCCCTTGGGCGAGTGGACCCAAGGTCCACTTGCCCCCCCCCCCCCCCCCCCCACTCGGGCGAGTGGTCCACTCGCCCGGGGCCTTGGGCGAGTGGACCCAAGGTCCACTCGTCCAAGGAAGTACGCCCCCCCCCCGGGCTTTCTCTTTTTGGTCTAGACGACCTCCGACGGGTCGATCGACTGCGCCCCTAGCTGCACCGGGCCACGCCAGCTTGGCAAATATGAGGGTTGTACATATATGTTCAGTGAGTTCAAGTCTTCCTTGCCCAACATGGAATCATAGCAGAAACCACTGCTCTTTACTCACCCCAATCTAATGACATAACTAAGCGTAAAAAAAGGACCTTAACAGAAATGTTAAATTATATGCTCTTGACTGTAGGCATGCCTTCTACTTATTGAGGAGAAGCAGTCTTAACTGCAAATCATATTCTAAATAAGATTCATCATGCTAAGTTAGAGGTTATACCCTACGAGCTTTGGTTTAAGAGACCCCCAACCTTTACTAGACTTAAGACCTTTGTATAGCCTATGTCAAGGTTCCTGACCCAAGACGATCTAAGATTGGACCTATGACCAATGCATGTGTCTACCTAGGTTGTGTTGAAGATATTGTTGCAGACAGATTCTTAGATATTAATAATAATGTCATTATAGAATCTAGGGATGCAGTGTTCTTTGAAGATAAATTTCTTAAAGATAAGAACATGTCACTCTCAGGTATGCAAGCAACTGTTACTGAAGAAGATCATGAATTAGTACCGAGCACCTCCTATTCAGTTCCCGTAGATAACTCTGGCCTAGAGTCTAGGAGAACTCCTAGAACTTTTGGTAGTGATTTTGTCACTTGTCGCATTGAGGCTGATGCATCGACTTATAAGGAATCGATGAGATCAAGAGATTCACTACTCTGAAAAGAAGCAATTGATGAATATATGAACTATCTACTTCAGAATAACACCTGGACGTTGGGTGATAAGCTAAAGGGGGCTAAAATTGTATGGTGTAAGTGGATTCTAAAAAAGAAATTGAATCCTGATAGTAGTGTAGCTAAGTATAAAGCATGTCTGGTGGCTAAAAGTTTCACTCAAGTAAGCGGAGTAGACTACTTTGATGTCTATTCACCCGTGTGTCACCTAGCAATTATTAGGATCATCCTTGTCATTGCGTCTATTGAGAACTTTATTGTTCATCAAATGGATGTTAAGGCTGCATTCTTGATCAGAGATCTGACCGAAGAGATCTACATGAATCAACCTGAATGTTTCATTGTAGAAGGTCACGAAACTAAGGTCTGTAAATTACTTAAATCTTTATACTGACTAAAACAAGCACCAAAATTATGGCATGAGAAGTTTGACTATAGTGTAAAGAACATAGGATTCATGTCGAGTCTCTCGGATAAATGTCTTTACATACGTCATAGATTAAATAAAGTCGTTATAATATGTGTGTATGTCGATGATATGCTCATTCTAGGCACTGATCAATCCGAAGTGAATGACGTCAAGTCAGGCTTAATAAAAGAATTTAGCATTAAAGACCTAGTTGTAGATGAAACTATATTAAGCATGCAGATGAGCTTAATGACATCTCCCTAAGTCAAAGCCACTACATAAAGTCCATGTTGGATACATGGGGATACAGTGATAGTAGAGCATTTGAGACACCATATGACTACAACAACCGTTTAAAGCCCAATGAAGGAGTTATGGTTAGACAGTTAGATTATTCTAAACTGATTGGTAGTCTCATGTATGATATGGTATGCACTAGACCTGATATAGCCTTTACAGTAGGCATGTTATGCATATTCACTAGTAATCCTGGCCAAGACCATTGGAATGTATTAGATAGGCTAATGAGGTAATTAAAGTACACTCAAAAGTATGCTTTAAGCTACACTGGTCATCCTTCGGCTCTTGAAGGATATTCTGATGCATCATGGTGCACGGAATTAAACGACAGCAAGTCCACTAGTGGATTTGTATTCACACTAGGAGTAGCAGATGTAGCCTGGAAGTCCAAGAGGCAATCATGTATTGCTCTCTCTTTTATGGAATCCGAACTCTACGTTCTAGCTTCAGCAGGAGAAAAAGCAGAGTGGATAAGAGATTTGGTGATGGACATTCCATTGACGAGCCTAAAACTGAGTTCTGTTGCAGTTTACTGTGACAATCAGGTTACTAAAACGATTGTTACGAACACTTTGTTCAACGGCAAAAGAAGACAACTAAGGATAAAACAATCCTAGTTGACCTCACTCACAAGTCAAAAGATTATGACCCTGATTGATGTGAGATCAAAAGATAATGTTGCAGACGTTTTGACAAAAGTCCTAAATAGAGCTCTCACAATAAAAATATCGGGGGAGATGAGACTAAAGTTCATAGAAATATGAAACTTTCCTCCTTTATTTATGTTTTGATAGTGAGAACATATAGTCGCAACATTCAAGCATCCAATAACAGACTGAAAACCCAAAATAATCTTTTGATAAAACCCAAGATGGTTAGGTGCTAGTCATTCCACTATTGATGGCTTAACATCTTTCTCATTGCAAGTTGATTCAAGAATTATTCAACTGGAATAGAAAGTCATTTGTAAAAGGTTAATCTAACATTAATGATCATAGCACATTATTCCACACCTGATAATGTTGCAAATGTTGTTAGGTCAAATCATTCCACATTTGATGATGAGGTACATAATGATCACTAATGAGTAAGATAACAATGTTTGATCTACAAAATCAACACTTGACTGGTCTTTGCTAGACTAGATAGAGATGCTGACAATGTTACTTCACTACTACTACAAGTACTATACTAAGCTCATTCAGGTAGAGCTAACTTACTTTAAACGTCGATGCATATGTTCTATGAATTCATAGAGTATTAACTCATGAAATTCCTTGCATGCACTGGTGGAGTTGAAGGAGAGAAAGTAGTCTTTGACATGAATGTTGATGATCTACTAGATGAGTAGAATTGTTATATGTTTTATCCATTAGTACTGTGTGCTTCAGACTTTTATCTTTAGTATTGCACTTTATGTTGGGATGTTTGTTTTCTATATAAGCAAAACTCCTTTTATGTTTTAAGTGTGCTTTTCTTCTGAGAAAAATGTGTTAAGTCTAAAATTTGGTAGATACTACTCTCTTGCACTCTGATATGTGTGCGTTATTTATCACAAATATATGAGGAGATTGTAATTGTATATTTGGATAAATAACGGGCTCAGAGTCTTAACGGGTCTGGTACGAATACCGGGATATCTGTTACCCGTTCCAACCCTAGGGTTTCCTATATAGACCTAGTTGGGGCAACGGTTAGTGGATTCCACCTTGATCTGCACACGGGTGCTTCGAGCAACCACTCTCAGGTGTCAGATTCACGGGCTGCGGCAAGGTGTGATGTGCTCGATGGTTGCATGCTCTTAGAAAGTGGTGGTTGTGCACAAGTGGCGACGTTGACGGGTTGCGCGTTCGCAGCAAGGTCAAGTCCTTACTTGGATCTTTTCTCGGTGGTGGTGGCGGTGGTTGGTCGTCCAACGATGATGAATGTTCATTCTGGTACGAATTTTGTGCGCCCGTTTTACGAATAGCAGTTAAGTTCACATTACTCTTGTTAATTTTCGCAGTCTGCATGTTTTAATTTTCTGCAGTATATTTTCAGACTTGTTACTCTTAATTTGAGTACTTATTTATTTTATTGTGCGAAGTATGTATTTTCTTGTGACTCTGTATTCGGTTGCTCATATGGATTGCGCTTCCATACCGGAAATCCCAACAAGAGGCCGGATCAACGCGAGATCAAACAGTCGTGGATTTATCTCTGTTCCGCAACGTCGTTACGGCTGGATGCCTGAGTTCCCGCCGACATTGTTTTTCCACCGTCAGAGCGTGCCGACGACTCAAAGAGAGAGTAGGGTCTCGTTTGGCGCAACGGATTTCCGGCGGAGGAAATCTGCGAGGAAGCGACAGCGACCGCGGTCGCCTCCGCGCGATGGATTTTCGCGGGAAATCCGCATAAATCTCTTGATGGGGCAGATCCCCATCGCCCGACCGCGGCCCTGCCAAACGTCGGGTGATCACAGCCAGGCGTTGCCGTCCGCGCGACCTGCGCGGATCCGCCCCTCCATACAAGGGCTAGGTCTAGGCTTCTTATTTATCATTGCTTTTAAGTCGTCGCTCTCTCTTAGACCGCGGCCCCGCCAAACGTCTGGTGATCGCAGTCGGGCGTTGTCGTCCGCGCGACCTGCGCGGATCCGCCCCTCCAAACAAGGCCTAGGACTAGGGTTCTAATTTATCATTGCATTTAAGTCTCTCTCGCTTAAATCTACTGCAATATCCCACGGATAGTAAAGCTGATATTCTACTTGGGCTTGATTCAACTGTCTATTCCTTAACCAATATGCGAGCATCTCATATTTGTTCACGATATATACACGACTTAATAGTACTAATTCGTACGAACTCGCAAAGAATTCGGTCTAGAATAACTTGGTGTGATTATGAATTGTTGGTCATGAACGGTCGACATCACCTAAGGAAATTCATCTATTTTTATGTTCAAAACTAGTTTTCTTTTCTCGGTGGCGGTCATAATCATTGTCTTGCCAAACGTGCATTCTATGTTGATTACGTTTTTGTTCAAACTAATAGAGCAAAAAAAAACGCGCCAAACCGAGCCTACATTTAAGTTTGCAAGTTTTGAAACTAAGTTGGCTCACAAAAATTAGTTAAGGTTATTGATTATTATAAATTTTTAATGGTAATATTTTTGTTTTTTAATTTCTTCAACAACGTATAATAGAAAAGAAAATTTTCTCAAAAATCTTAAAGGTGTTCCGAGAAAGATCCCATCACAAAAGTGGAATATAGGCAAATTTTATTGTGCATTTTACAAGATATATATATATCTTAATTAATAAAATAATTGAGGGAAAAATAGTACATATAAAATTCAAATGTCTTATATTTAATTTAACTCTTTAAGTTCAATATATATTAGGATTTAAATTAAAATGAAAAGTAATGCATGGCCTAGAAATAGTCGTGTCCAAAAAAATCGGGCTTGGAGGGCCGGCCTGGGCCCGGCCCGGTAAAAGCCCGCCTAGGCCCGGTACCGAGCTAGCCCGCCCCAGGCCCAGGCCGGGCTCGGGGGCCTTACAAGGCCCCCATATAGTTTAAATGCCCGGCCCGGTGCCTGACCCGGGCCGGGACGGGCAAAGCCTGATTTTTCAGGCCAGCCCAACCCGGGCATACTATTATGAGCCGTTGATCCCAACGGCCGCTGGCATGGCAGCATTATTGCTGCCATGCCAGTACTAGTAGGCCGCCATTCAGTGACGGATGCAGGAAATTTTTCTTGTGTAGACGGACTTATGAAACTTGAAATAAAATTTTGCAATACAAAAATAATATATAAGGCATAAAAGAAAATATCAGCAACCACAACATAATCTATGAAACATAATATTCAAATTGCAATAAAAGACTGAAACAACATACACAAAAGAAGAGTAGCTTGCAGAATAACCTTGCTTACAAAACACCTCTTCGAGCTTTCATGTTTTGAAAGCATTTCATTATCAGCTCATTGTCGATAGTAGAAAAAACATCTTTTTCAATATATGTCACTAAACAGGCATTCATCCATTCATCCCTCATTCGATTATGTAGTGATGATTTGATAATCTTCACTGCCGAAAAAGCTCTCTCTACAGTTGCAGTTGCAACATGTAATAATAGTGCGAGCTTCACAAGCAAATAAACCAATGGATAAAGAACATCCTTCTTCAATTCGACTAGTCGCATAGCTAAACCTCCAAGCCCAATCACCTCTGCAAAGTCATCATTTGAGCAAATATCTAAAATATAATTTTCAAGCTGATTATCTAGCTCCATTAATTCAACTGGAGAAAAGTCCATGGGATAATGCTCAGCAAATCGAATCACATTGTGCTTATCAAATGCAGAAAATCCATTACTAGGATCCAAACTAGCCATGCATAAGAGCAATTCAGTATTCACCTCATCAAATCGATTATTTAACTCGACAAGTTGTAGATCTATGATCGCATAAAATAATTCCACACGATAAAGATGAAGGTTTGAAGTATCTTTAGATTTACGTCTTGATCTCCCGCGAGCAACGAATTTATCTTCCATATTTGGAACAACAACTTCATGTTTATTGCAGAAGAGAGTTACCTCATGAAGTAAAGATTCTCATCCATTGTCCCTCAATGTTTGTAGTCGTAGCTTAGAAATTCTGACAAGAGTCGTGACATTTACAAGGTCTTGATCATTCCTTTGTAAAGCTTGTGACAAATCATTAGTGATCCCTAAGATAGTTCTCTTTAAGTGGAGCTGGAATAATATAAATTCAAAACACTGCATACCATTCAATAATTCACTCGCTTCAGCTTTTTGCTCTGAAAGTGTGTCATCATCTTCAATAACCTCAAGGACATCAATAACTGATGAGAATAAGCAAATTAAACTCAGAAGAGTTCTATAATGCGAGTTTCATCTTGTGTCTCCTGCTCTTTTCAAAGTTTTCTCTTGATTCAAACATCTCCCTGTTACAACTTCACCACTAGAGATTTCTTCAATAACCTTTATAAATTGCTTCTCCCGGAGAATGTCTCTACGCTTGCAAGATGCCCAATAATGTTTGTTATAATTGTGACCATGCTAAAAAAGAACAAATCTTTTTGTGTTTTTTTGCGACCGCAACAAGTGTCAGCTGAAGTTGATGGGCAAAGCAATGGACATAATAAGCGGATTGATTTTCCGCCATAATCAATGATTTTAGACCATTGAATTCACCTTGCATATTACTAGCTCCATCGTATCCTTGTCCCTGTAAGCTTGATAGACTCAATCCATTTTTAGCAAAAAAATGCTCAATAGCTAGCTTGAGTGATGAAGCGCTCGTATTTTCAACATGGACAATGCCCAAAAAGCGCTCAATTATCATTCCTTTCTTATCAACATAGCGTAGAGTAATAGCCATTTGTTCTTTAACAGATGAATCACGAGCTTCGTCAACTAAAATAGAGAACAACTCAGCATCTAAAATATCTTTAATGATGATATTTGTAGTCTCTGTTGCTGCAGCTTGTACAATATCTCGCTGGATACTTGGTGCTACTAATTTTAGATTTTCAGGAGCATTCCTTAATACAACTTTATTGATTTTTTCATTATGATCAGCAAGAAATTGAAGGAGGTCTAGAAAATTTCCTCGATTACCCGATTCTTCAGATTCATCATGACCCTGAAACGCTAATCCTTGCTTTAAAAGAAATCTAATGCACTCCAATGAAGCTTCCAGACGGATGCGATAATCATGTTTAGCTTGGTCAGATTGAGTGCACAAAGCAACTTCAATGTGTTGTTTTTGGTTCATCAAGGCAAGACAAGCCTTCAAGCATTTGTTATGGATGCTACTGTGGTTTCCAACATGGACATCAAATCTGTCTTTATGCTTCCTATTTGTGAACCCTCCAATAACAAAATCATCTCCTCCGCCTTGGTCACCATGCTCGGGCTTGAATAGATAACAGCATAAGCAAAATGCAGCATCTTTTACTATGATATACTCCAACCAGTAGTTGTATTCCTCAAACCACGAACGAATAAATCTCCGTGGATCGTTTCCAATAAGCCTAATTGGGAATTTATGATTTTTTTGTTGGAAAAGTTTTTTTTGTAGATACCATCTCCGAACCTTCTCCCTATCATTAGGATCATAATCATAAATACTCTTTCGTAATCCCGAGTCCGCAGGAAGATTATCTAAATTGAGTTCTAATCGCGGACATACAACTCGACTAGAAGAACCAGGAGATTCTTCAGTAGTTTTCCTTTTAAAATATTTGTCCATGATGACCTAAAATAAATTTATCAAACAAACACTTATCATTGAAAAACAAACCAAATACACCACATGATATAACATATGGGTAACTAGGTAAGCATCAAGCATGAGAATAAATCAAAACATACAAGGCATGCCTGAAATGTAGGAAAATATGGCAAAGTCTGAAATGTAGGAAAATATGGCAAAGTCTAATACTTTGAAATGTACAGAAACAACCAAAATACTGAAACAAGGCATTAGACATACTGTAAATCTGAAATTTAGTTCAGCTATTCACAGACAAACTGCAAATCAAGGCATAACCAAAGTGATTTCTAAAACTAGAACAATAGCCATTTATTCATGGACAAACTGCAAATCTGAAATTTACGGAAAGGGGTTACCTAAGAATCTCAGAGGGAGGAGGCCGGAGGGAGCATCGATTTCTAAAACAGCTTAAACTGGGAAGGGAGGAGGCCTGAAGATGAATCGGTGATTGCTGAAGCCTAAAGATGAACAATAGCTGCTCTGCGAGATCAAGTTCAACAATAGCTGCTCTGCGAGATCAAGTTCAACTCTGCAAGATCAAGTTCAACAGCTTAAACTCTGTTGAATGGGTGATTGCTGAAGCCTGAAGATGAACAATAGCTGCTCTGCGAGAGGGAAGCCCATGACAAGAGGGAAGAAATTCGAACTGGGAATAAATGGCTATTGTTCTAGTTAGGTTACCTGCCTATGCCACTCTGCGTCTCTGCGGTTGTGCGGCTTGGCGGCTTTGCGTCTCTGCGACTGGCGGGAAGAGGACCTTAGGGTATCTCAGAGATCGGGACTGTGAGAGATTCAGCGAGAAGATGAAGTTAGGGTACCTCCGTGACTGGCGTCTGGCGAGGAGAGGAAGGAGGAAGAAAAGTCGAACCTGACTGGCGGCGTCTGGCGAGAAGAGGAAGGAAATACCTTGCTCGCTTCGCTCGCTCCCGCAGGCGGAATCGCAATCCTAATTCCGCGAAAAAAATTCAGTGTGGGCGGCCGCCCACTCTCGCCCTAATATAGGTCTGCCCCTGCTGCCATTGGCATCCTACTAGTACTAAGGCTAATAAGCCTAGGGCCTAGGCTACCTAGCCTAGGCCCTAGGCTTATTATTAAAAAAATAAAAATAAAATTAAAAAATAACATTTTTTTATAACTCCCCCATAACCGATCCCCCCCCCCCCTCTCTCTCTTCTCGCCACTCTTTCTCTCTCTCTCTCCAACCCATTCTCTCTCTCGTCTCCTCTCTCTCTCTCTCTCTCTCTCTCTCTCTCTCTCTTCAACTAATTCTCTCTCTCTCTCTCTCACGTCGAACATGGCATCGTCATCCTCGGCGCCAGCGTTGTCTACTCAAACTGCGCATGAAGTGGTGGAGCACAAGCGTACGACGTCAATTTGGGAGCATTTCGATAAAATTAAAGCCGGCGACGAATTTAAGACGAGGTGCAAATTATGTTCGAAGTTGCTGACCCTTACTGGCAACTCGACACTAGCAAGACACTTCAAGTCTTGCGTTTCGAAACAAGCTCCCGAGTCCAGTCAGGCACAAATTTCGGGAGCAGAGCAAATTTGGACGTACGATCAACTTCGGCAACAGGAGCTGCAGATGAAGAACGTCATCAGACGCGGGTTGCCGTTCAGCCACTACGACAACGAGGAGAAGACCGAATACATACATCAAGGGCTTCAACCAAAATATCAACAGGTAAGTAGATCCTCTCTTATGCATATTGACGCTCTCAAATTTTATTTAGAAGCAAAACAATCTTTAATAAATTATTTTGAAAATTTTGAAGGACGTGTGAGTTTAACGAGTGACGTTTGGAGTAGTAGCATAAAATTAGGACTATCGTATATTTATATCACTTGTCATTGGGTCGATCCCGTTTCATGGGATCTAAATAAACGTATAATTTGTTTTGAAAGTTTTGAAGTCTCGCACACAGGTCAAGCTATATATCAAATAATTATTAAATGTGTGCGAGAATTTAAAATTAAGGATAAAATTATGAGCATTTCTTTTGATAACGCTACTAATAATAACGTTGCAATTGAGTGGTTAAAACGCGATTTAAAACCAATGTTAAACGAAGAATTTTTTCATACTCGATGTGTTTGTCATGTTTTAAATTTAGTGGTACAAGATAGTTTATCTTATATGGAACCATATATTAATAAAATTCGTCTTATGTTACAATTTATTTATAGTTCTAGGCAATGTAGACAAGATTTTAAAAAATTTGTAAACGATTAAGGTCAAAAATATTTAAAACCTCAATTTGATATGCCAATTAGATGGAACTCAACATACAAAATGTTAAAAAGAGCGTTCCAACAAAAACCTCTTCTTATGGAATATTATATTATGTTAAATATTTATAATTTGAACGATAACGATTGGGACATATTAGAAATTTATATGGATTTATTAAAATGTTTTTATAGGGCAACAATTTTTTTATCTGGCATATATTATCCAACTAGCCCTCTAGTAATTGAAGATTTTGTAAATATCACACAAAAATTTAACTATTATAAGCAAAACGAATGGTGGTGTCCTTTAATTGAAATAATGGAAGCAAAATTTTTAAAATATTATAGAGAAATGTCTGTCATGTTTTCATGCGCCGCCGCTTTAAATCCTCTATTCGGCGTAGACGGATAGAAGAAATAAATAATAATTTAAACTTAAATATAACTTTCGCAGATTTTGATGACGTTAGTATTTTAAAATTTAATTCAATTTTTACCGAATATTATAACTATTATGATAACTTATACGGCTCGCGGCCCCGAGAAGAAATATCGCAACCCAGAACAAAAGATACTTTTAAAAATAAAATTTTAGAATTAGGTTCCAGGAAAAAAGTGCGCACATCTAATTCTAGTAGTTTAAATGAATTAGGATTGTATACTAAAACACAATTTCGTGATTTTATGAACACGGAGGAGATTGAAAACTTCGATCTCTTAAAATGGTGGAAAGGTAAAGTTAATACATATCCTATTTTGGCATATATGGCCCGTGATTTACTAACAATCCAAGCTAGTACTGTAGCTTCGAAGTCTGCTTTTTCTCTTAGTGGCAGGGTTCTGAACGAGCAGAGGAGTCGCCTCAACGAAAAATCACTGGAAATCTGCATCTGCTACAAGGATCACTTGGATGCTGCGAAGAGGAAACAACACATTTCATCGATAGAGGATAGCTCGTCGAACGTAGAAGACGAGATGGACACAATAAATTTATGAGATGATTAAGCGCGTCGCACAATCGCCAGTCACAACTGATAAAATATGTATTTTGTTAAATTAGTGAGTTTTTTAATTTTCTTTATTTAAAATTAATAATAATAATAAATTTTATTTCAAGTAATTTTTTTTTCAAATTTGATGTAAACGTGTAATTTATGATTTTCCAATATTAATAAAAATTATTTTTTTTTTGGCCATCTCAAATTTTCAATTCATTTCATTTATTGTATTTTTTTTAAAAATAAAGATATTATTTTAAAAAAATTAAAAAAATGAAAAGTAAAAGGCCGGGTCCGGCCTGGCCCGGCCCTGGGGGCCTTAACAGGCCCCCTATCGGGGCTGGTGCCCGAGCCCGGCCCGAGCCCGGATAAAGCAAGGTCCGGGCCCGGGCCCGGTTTGCAAAAGCCCGGACCCTTCAGGCCCGGTACCGGCCCGGCCCGGTCAGGCTTTTTGGACAGGGCTACCTAGAAAGGCATTAAATCATGCATGTATTTATGAAATTATATTTTATATGCTTCAGAAGAAAAATAAGCATTTATGAATTTTATAATTAAATGTGTGGGAATTGGGCAAATAGTCATAAGAATGGGATTTCAACTCCTAAGTATACATATTGTTTTATTTATCCATGTCTTACCACAGAAAATGATAAGATGAGCCAATTTATTTATTTATTTATTTATTCAAAATTTGTAGAATCATAATATATATAAAAATATATATCAATTTTAATGTGGTAATTTTTGTAATCTCGGCGATTAGCTATATTTGTTTTCTTGTACATTTATTTTAATTTCAATAAAAATATAACTTTTATTTAAAAAAATATGTTGGTAAAAGCACTTTTGGATACAAGCAGAAGTGGTACTATGGAAGCATCGTAGTTTTTTGTGGGCACGCATACTGTTAATTGTATGTCTTATCCCTGATACATTCATTCCAAATTTTATCCAGTCTCGTGTGACCACACATCCACCTAAGTATTCTCATCTCTGCAACTCCCACTTTTTGTTTATGTACATCATTCACTGCCCAACACTCAGAACCGTAGAGCATTGCTGGTCTAATTGCAGTACGATAAAACTTGTCTTTTAAGTTTTAATGGTACTTTACGATCACATAAGAACTCAGACGCGTCTCTCCACTCCAACCAAACTGCTGGGATTCTATGTATCACATCTCTATCTACACCTCCATCTTTTTGAATTATCGATCCCAGATATTTAAAGCACTCACTGCGGGAAATATCTTGATCACCCAATTTAATGAAGGAGTCATCCGACCTTCTTGCACTACTAAATTTAAGCTATATATACTCTGTCTTTGTCCTGCTCAACCTAAAACCCTTCTTTTCTAAAGTGTCTTGCCAAGATTCATGTTTCGCGTTTACACCCTTACACGTCTCATCGACCAAAACAATATCATCTGCAAAATAATAAACACCAATTAAGGTATTGTTTGTTGGATATGTCTGGTGAGCTCATCTAAGATAAGGGTAAAGAGATAAGCGCAGGGGCTTAAAGTTGAGCCTTGATGTAAGCCAACAGCGATAGGGAATTCCTGTGTTAATCCTCCAGATGTCCTCACCCTAGTCACTGAATTTATATACATATCTTTGATTACGTCAATGTATGATACATTTATACCTTTCTTTTCTAAGACTCTCCACAAGACCTCTCTTGGAACCCTATCATAAGCCATCTCCAAATCGATAAACAACATATGCAAATCTTTTTGTTTTTTCAGATATTTGTCAATGAGTCTCCTCAAGATATGTATAGCTTCCATAGTTGACCTCCCTGGCATGAATCCAAATTGATTCTCTGAGATGCTAGTCTCTCATCTAACCCTTCTCTCTATTATTTGTTCTCATAGTTTCATAGTATTACTCATTGATAATGCAGAAACAAGAAAATTTCATGAAAAAAATGATAATTCTAAATATTAAAATTTGATAAATCTTGAATAATAGAAAAAATGCATATTTAAATAAAGCTTCGGATTAGGTGCCTATATAATTCCCTTATAATGCTTGAATATCCTTTGTAAACTTCAATGCCCAGTTGAGTTTACATATTATTTAATGTTACATTAAATATATCAAAACAAACACAATATGGTATTCATGTACTTCATATATAAAAGGATAGATTAGTATAAAAATTTATAAATATGGCCTCCATAGTTTCATATACAAAAGAATATATTACTACAAAAAAATTATAAATATGGCTTTCATGAACTTAATCACAAAAAATATGTCATCCATGATCCATCTAGTATCCAAGCATAATCTGCATAGCAAATTTTCTTGGTAATAAGACCAAATAAACTTTCATGAAGATGAATGAATTATTATTTGGACATTGTTCTTACCCAAAATATTTATAACTCCAAATAAATTTTGGTCTCGATACGCCAACATGTCATTCATTTACTTTTAGAATTGAAAAAGCACACATTAACTTAAGAATGATACTGATCATAGATCTATTAATGAAAAAGAAAATTAATTACTTAGAAGATCAATATGATACAAAAGGGAATTAATTAAATAGATTACGAAAGAAGCTAAAAATATATCGTACATATAAAAAAATTACTACAATTCACTATAAAAAAGTTTCTTACTTTTAATTTCTTCTTAACTTTGTAGGTGTTGCAAGTCCAAACTCCACTGCAAATCAATATTTGTATGATTTCGAGAGCCAATGAAACACGATACATGTCAAATACACAACTTCTTGCACTATTAGTAACTTCAGAGGTCACGGTGGTTATAGGAATAACTAAAATATCTTTAGCCATCTTTGATAATATCCGATATTTTCGCTCTCCACCATACAAAAGCATCAAATGAACTCGATGAAACTCTATCAAGCGTTCAACATCCTTCTTCAATATACAAGTTAAGCTCTGACTTGGACCGTGGAATTGTTTCAACGGTTCTCACATATTTCATGAAAGCCTAATTCTCACATATTTGCTTATCTCATCATACGATTGAAATCTTCGTCTTCCACCATGCTAAATGAAATTTCATGCATAAGATCGAACTCATTCGGCAACAACCTGCCTCATCTTATCATGATAATATTTCCATCGATAGGTGCACGAACATCAAGACTTTCAGTTAAATTTAAAGTAACTGAATCGAGGTTAAACAATTGTTGCTTTTTGTGGATTTTAGTTTAACTTTACAAATTTTTAAGTATTTCTTCAAATGATAAGTACAAGTAGATGTTTGTTTAGCAAGCTTTCTACCACAGTGATTGCATTGCTGTTTTTCCCCTCCATTTGTAGTAATTGTTGCAACATCCTTCCAGACAGTCGATTTAGGTTGTCTTTTATTTCGATCTTGCAAAGGATTCTCAACCTCATCACAGGCTTCATAAATAGGTTCAATGCTCTTTTGATTTACATCCATTTGAACATCAATTATATTTTCAATATCTTGATTAGAATGCATCTACACATACCAAAAAGAATAAAAAAAATAAAATATATACTAGCTATAACAAATATAATATTGTCGTCTTTTATTACAATATAATATAGTATTAAAAGGAACAAACAGTACAACATAACATGCCCTAGGTGATGCCAAACATACTAACAAATTCTTTCGACAATGGGTCAAATATTATCTCGGTTATGAAAAAATTACCCTAAATATTTATATATATGCGTAACTCCAAATATATGAGTAAGATATATAAGGCTAATTATGATGATAAATATCTTAGATTTTTTTTTTTTTGATAAAATTTGAGGAGACAATGATCTAATATATGAGATTATGGCTCCATTTAGCGCGGCTATTTAGGGTTTTAGGGTTTGGACAAAAACGCCATCATCAAGACAATGGTTATATATGACAGCGACCAAGAAAAGAAAACTAATTTTGAACATAAACATGGATGAAGTTCCTTAGGTGAGGTCGGGCATTCACGAACCACGGTTCATAACTACCATGTTCACGATTGCCGCCGCAGTGCCAAACAGAGCCTATGATTGACAAAAGAAGTAGAATAATAATAAAATGAAAAAAAAAATTATTTGTGCAATCACTACAAGAAAACTGTCTTTTAACGACCACAAATTTGTGAGGAAATTTTTTTTTTCACTGATGATTTGATTATTGTGACGGATCTAATATTTGGTCACTAAATAAATAAAAGCGATCCATTTGTGACCATATGTTAAATTTAGTCACTAAAAATATTTAGCCATTATTGCATTGCACAATCTGTGATTAATGTAATTTGTTCACAAAAGGTGTTTTTTCAGTGACAAAAGATATTTGGTCACAAAAGGTGTTTTTCATGACAAAAGATATTTCGTCATCAAATATATTTACTGACGAAAATTAATTTTCACTAAAAATGTACGAATATTTATTGACAAAAATTGATTTAATCACAAAATACATTTAGTGACCAAGCTTTTGCAACTATCTTGTGACGGTCTAAATTTGATCACTAAATATTTTTAGTGATCAACCTGCAAAATTTAGTGACCAAAGTTTTCGCCACTAAAAACTAATTTTCTCGTAGTTAATACTAATTATATATATATATATTCATATGATAATAACAGCTCATCACTCATGAATAACACAACAAAAGTATCAATTTGTATGCTTAATGCTTTGTGAAATTTTTAGTGATGTGACTCTAGGGAATAAATGCATGAATTATTAATTAATGCTAAAGGTATAGCTGATTAATTTATGAATAAGATTTTTTTTGTACAATAAATGCAGTTATTTCTTTAGATATATATATAGATCAGAGAGAGCAATGTTGCATGAACTTTAATTTTGGTTATATGCATTCAAATATTATATGCACATTAATAAATTATATTTGCATTCAAGAATTATATGTGCATCAAAAATGAAACATCAAAAATAGAACATTTTAGACATTAAAATATTGAGTATAGACTATTTCATGCACTAAAATTACATCAAACTACGAAATTTCAAACTAAGCAGGCAATGCAATAACTATAAAACATAGAACATGACATTCTTATGTTACGTCAAAAGAACTCTAATTACACCAAAATTCGCCAAAATTTAAATGGTTTGCTTGAACGTCAACCTGCATAACATGAACATATATGTAAATGAGTTCTCATTAGGTTTTTATTATCACACGTATTATCAATTCTTTTACAAAAGACGTAAAACCTCATGAATCATATCATTAAGCTCTCTCTCTCTCTCTCTCTCTCTCTCTATATATATATATATATAGGGGCGGACCCACATAGGGCCCAGTGTGGGTAGCCGCCCACACTGGTTTTTAAAAATACCATTTTTCAATAGTAAAAATTATACTTTATTTATTTGTTAGATACCTAATATATATTAAAGCAAGTAAGTCTCTTAGCTAAGTTGATAGAGTGTTTGATATCAAACTATGTGGTCTTGGGTTAAAGTCCTAACATATTTATTTATCATTTTGTTTAATACATTTATTTATCATTTTATTTCTTAACATATTTATTTATCATTTTTTTAATTTCCGATATATATTACACATTTACTTATCAATTTATTTTCTATTGATGACACATTTATTTATTATTTTTAGATATAATTCAAATTAGTAATATTTTCATTTTTTTGATATTTTTATACATCGCCCACACAGAGAAAATTATCTGCATCCGCCACTATATATATATATATATATATATACGAGTGGCAGGCACGGGGCTCCGCCCCTATTGCCAAGCGCGATAGTACCTGGCCGGCGACAACGGGCTTCGCCTGCCCCCGGCGGGCTTCGCCCGCCCCCGACGGAACATATACATATGAGTACTCAAAATGATCGTACAACAATTTTAATTAATATTTTATAAAAAAAATTCAAAATATTTATATATTTTAACAAAAAATCATTTTAAAATAGTCTAGGAGGTCTAATGATAACCTACTATAGTAGATGTAGGATACTATAGTAGGTGTATGAGGTCTACTAAAAACTTTTCAATTTTATGAATTTCCATTATTATTTTTATTATAGAGATATAGTGTAATTACACAAATAGTCATTATATTTTATGAATTTTCATTTTTTCATACTATATATTTAAGTCATTGGAGTAAAAGAATGAGGTTATATTTGGCAATTTTGAATGTTACATCAAAGACAACTTCTTGCATACAGTAGTTAAAGATAAAGATATATATATATCTATATTATATACAGAAAAACTTTCAGGCACATCTTGAAACTAAATTAGAACCATAGCTTGAATCCTAGTCGTCCAATCATGACGATCTGGGCTGCAAATAGCCAAAAGATTATTTCTTTTGGCTGCGAATAGCCAAAAAAACAACAACCCACGGGAGAGAACTCCCAACAGCCCCCCACCTCCCGTTGCCCTTCCCCGCCGCCGTCGGGGCCACCGCCGGCCTCCCGTTGCCCTTCCCCGCCGCCGGCGGTGGCCCTGACCGTAAGGTCCAGATCAGGGCCGTGAGGCCTCACGGTCAGGGCCATCGCCGCTGGTAGCCCTGCCAGAGCGCCGCCGGACCAACCTCGGCAGGTTCGCCGGGGTCCGGCGACCTCGCCGGTGACCTCCGGTCAGACCGGCGGTGGCCCCGGCGGCGGCCCCGGCGGTGGCCCCGGCGGCGGCCCCGGCGGCGGCGGAGGCGGGGAAGGGCAACTGGCGGCGGACTTGGTTTTAAAAAAAAATCCCGTAAAAATTAATTAAATATAATGTATATATATAATAAATATAATATATATATACATATATTAAATATATATAATACACACATATATATATATATTATATACAATATAGATATATCTAATATATATAAAAATAATTATAAATTATAATTAAAGAAATTTAAAATATTTAAAAATAAAATAAAGAATATTTAATTTTTTAAATTTTATTAACCGGGTGCTTGTCGGGTGCGGGCGAAGCCCCCCGGGTGCGGGCAGGGTACTGTCGAGTGGGGCACGGGGGGGCCCCCGTGCACTGTCACTCGTATATATATATTTATATATATATATACTAGCATCTTCGAACAGGCTACGCCCGTTCTCGATGCGTCGCTACGGGCTTCGCCCGCTTGGCATTCAAGGCGGGCTTCGCCCGCCCCCTCGGAAGGCTTCGCCCACTTGGCATTCAAGGCGGGCTTCGCCCGCCCCCGTCAGTTATTTAAAACCCTAAAATTTTAAAATTTTCTAAATTTTAATTTTATTAAGAAATTTAATTGAATTTTCTTTACAGTGAATGGCAGGCGAGCCCGTTCGTCGATCGGAGCCTGCGTTCGACGAACGGAGCCCTCCGTTCGACGAACGGAGCCCTCCGTTCGACGAACGGAGCCCTCCGTTCGACGAACGGAGCCCTCCGTTCGACGAACGGAGCCGTCCGTTCGACGAACGGAGCCGTCCGTTCGACGAACGGAGCCCTCCGTTCGACGAACGGAGCCGTCCGTTCGACGAACGGAGCCCTCCGTTCGACGAACGGGAGTCCGCGTTCGTCGAACGGGGCGCCGTTCGACGAACGGGAACCTGTCGAACGGGGATCCGTTCGACGAACGGGAGCCCGCGTTCGTCGAACGGGGACTCGTGCTCCGTTCGTCGATTGGAGCCTGCGTTCGACGAACGTAGCCCTCCGTTCGACGAACGGGAGCCCGCGTTCGTCGAACGGGGACGCGTGCTCCGTTCGACGAACGGGAGCCCGCGTGCGCCTCCCTGCCCGTTTCCTCCGCTTCCGCCTGCCTGCCTGCCCGGCCATGCCGCCGCCGGCGTAGGCTCCGGCGGCCTGACCGGCGCCCACCGGCGAGTTCGCCGGACTCCTACGAACCCGCAGGTGGTTGTCCGACAGCTCACGGGCAGGGACACCGTCGGCTGTGGCCCTGCCCGTGAGCCCTAAAACTGGAGCTCACGGGCAGGGCCACCGTCGGCGGTGGCCCTGCCCGCTCGCCGCCAGACAAGCTCCGGCGGGTTCCCCGGAGACCGGCGAACCCCCTGGTGGGCGCCGGGCAGGCCGCCGGCGGCTCCGCCGGCGGCGGCGTCGGGAAATGGCGAGGCGGAAGCGAGGCACAGCTGGGTATCGGGATTTTCATGGGAATGAACAGTAACCGTAGAGGAGGAAAAGCTATAGGCAGGCCTCCCCACTTGCATCCGACGGCCAGCTTTTGATCCTGCTTGATTGGACGGTCCAAATGAAATTCTTGGTGTGCTTCCAAATATGCATGTTGGTTTATATAATAAAGATATATATATATAAGCTGAAAGTTGTTATCTACTACTTCTTCAACGCGAGAGAATAAGGCTTTAAGAATTATATCACTTGTACAAAATACAAAATTGAAAATACAAACCTATAAAAGCTATGATTCTTATAAAATTTAATTAAAAAATTTACATATTTTAAAAAAAGTACATTTAGATTGGACTGCGGATTTAATCATCCTGTAGATTCAAGTTCAACGCGTCCATTTCGTCTTCTATCTCCTCCGAGCTATCCTCCAATGCTGTTATGTGTTGCTTCCTCTTTAAGCTGTCCAAGTAGTCCTTGTAGCATATGCAAACCTCCAGCGAATCTTCGTTAAGCCGGCTCCTCCGCTCGTTCAAAACCCTGCCACTAAGAGAAAAAGCGGACTCCGAAGCTACTGTACTAGCTTGGACAGTTAATAAATCACGGGCCATACAGGCCAAAACATGATAGGTATTAGCTTTACCTTTCCACCAATTTAAGAGATCGAAGTTTTCGATCTCGTCCGAACTCATAAAATCGCTAAATTGAGTTTTTGTGTATAATCCTAATTCATCTAAACTACCAGATGTGCGCGTTTTTTTCCTAGAAGCTAAATCTAAAATTTTATTTTTAAGACTATCCTTCGTTTTGGGTTGCGTTATTTTTTAGCGGGGTCGTGACTCGTATAAGTTATTGTAATAATTATAACTTTGCGTAAAAAAATTAGTAAAACTTGTACTACTAACGGGGTCATCCTCATCATAATTTATATTTAAGGTTAGATTAGTATTGATTTCGTCGATCAAATTTTCTACGCCTTCTACGTTAAGTAGCGGATTTAAAGCGGCGGCGCACGAAAACATAGGCGGTATTTCTCTATAATATTTTCAAAAAATTTCTTCCATTACTTTAATTAAAGGAGCCCAACCTTGGTGTTTTATATAATAACTAAATCTTTCTGTGATATGTATGAAATGTTCAATTACTAATGCGCTCGTTAGATAATACACTCCAGAAAAAGCAACGGTGGCCCTATAAAAACACTTTAGTAAATCTACATAATATTCTATTATGGTCCAATCAGTTTCACCTAAACCGTGTTCAATATTAAGTAAACTATAATATTCCATTAGAAGATCTTTTTGTAGAAGGGCTCTTTTTAACATTTTATAGGTTGAGTTCCATCTAATAGGCATATCTAATTGTGGTTTCAAATATTTCTGATTTTGTGCTTTACAAAATTTTCTAAAATCTTGAGCTCGTTGTTTCGTACAATAAATAGCTTTTAACATGTCGCGAATTTTATTAATATATTGTGACATTGCCTTTAAACTATCCTGTACCACTAAATTTAGGACGTGACAAACACATCTAGTATGAAAAAACGCGTCGTTGAGAAATGGTTTTAAATCTCGTTTTAACAATTCAATTGCGGCGCCATTATTGGAGGCGTTATCAAGAGAAAAACTAAGTATTTTATCGTTAATTTTAAATTCCCGCGCACATTTCATAATAACCTTATATAAAGCTATTGCCGTGTGCGGGAATTCAAAACCCGTAAAACATATTCGCGTTTATTTAGCTCTCACGAAATGAGATCAATCAAATGACAAGTGATGCAAAGATAAGCTAATCCTAAATTTAAATTACTCGTCCAAACGTCGCTCGTTAGACTCACACGTATTTCGAAATTTTTAAAATACGTAATTAATTCTTGTTTTGCTTCTAAATATAACCTAATCGTGTCGCGCCTTAAAATAATTCTACTAACCTTTTGGTATTTAGGCTGAAGCCCCCCAATTATGTACTCTGTGTCGTCGTCATTGTCGAAGACGCTGAATGGCAGCCCACGTTTGATGACGAACTTCGCATGCATCTCTCGCTGTCGCATTTGATCGTAAGTCCAAATCTGTCCTGCTCCAGAAATTTGAGCTTGACTTGACTCGGGAGGAGCTTGTTTCGACTCGCAAGATTTTTGGTGTCTAACGAGCGTCGAGTTGCCGCTGATGGATAGCAACTTCGAGCACATCTTGCAGCGCGCTTTTCTTTCGGTGCCGACTAGGACCATGTCGAAATGCTCCCAAATACCCGCTCTACGGTTGTGCTCCACCACCGAAGCTATACTTTGAGAAGACGACGCTGGAGTTGTGGAGGACGACGCCATTGGGAGAGCTAAGAGAGAGAGAGAGAGAGGGGTGAGGTGTGAGAAAAGAGAGAGGGGAGGGGGTATTTATAGGATTTTTTTTTTAATTAAAAAAATAATAAAATAATAATAATAATATATATTATTATATATAAAAGGCAGCCAACGACTCTAATAAGAGTCGTTGGCTGCCTCTCATGGCAGCATGGCTGCCACATGGCAGCCATGCTGCCATGATGAGCCCGAGACCGGATCGGGCTTTGCCCGGCCCAGTCTCGGGCTAGCCCGATTATCGGGCTTTACCCGGCCCGGACCGGGCCGGGTAAAGGCTCCAAACCGGGGCCCTGTAAGGGCCCCGGGTAAGTGCTCGGCCCGGTTCGGGCCTGAACCGGGCCGGGCTTGACCGGGTCGGGCTCGGGCCGGGCTCGGGCCGGCCCGTCAGGCCCAGTTTTTTGTTCAGGACTATCCCCTATGATGAAAATATAAATCAGTGTCAACTCGACATAGCTTTGAAAGTTGAGTATGAATTTAATTGACGCGTTGCGGCATTCGAAATGTTTTAACGAAATATAAACTTTTCCTATCTTGTTCCTTCTTCCTATATTCTACATGTTGGCAATCTATATAAAGATATATGTGAATATTGTAAAGTTTTGGGAAGAGACTTGTATGACAAATAATTACTGCACTTTTCATTAGTGTGCCAGTAGCGTATTCGCTGCGTTGAAATCAGATATTAAGAGAGCGGATTTTGGTAATGGATTTGGTGTGCTCAGAGAGGTTTCCTCTTTGGGCTGCTAATAGTGCATGGCCGACCTTTCTTTTATGTTAGGCGGTGGGTACAGATAAAGAGCTTAATCGAACTTCTTGTTCTTATACAAATCCCGCACCCACTGCTTGACCCTCTCTCCAGGTCTTGCCGCTCTCTCCTAGGGCTCGCAGAAGGCGCGTGATTCCTCCCTTCTTCCTCCTTCTGGATTGGATTTCGACGGGAGAAAGCCCTCCAGTTGCGCTAGGTCTTTACCCTAGCCGGCGGGATGAAGGTTTTGTAGATTGTTCTCTACCTCAGGCCGGCAGATTGAGAAAGGATTTGCGTATATTCTTCATCGTAAGCCCTCCTCCTTCCTCCTATCTTTGTTACTTTTGATTACTGAGGCCGGTTGTTGCTATTTAGGCTATGTTGTTTCGTTGAGGGGAAAAGGAGAATCAAGTATGGCAGTCGTGATTTTAGTATCTTCTTAAGCTCAAGCTTTTCTTTTTAATCATTCATGGTTGTACACAGAGTTCAGCTATGTTTTAGTAGTTGCATGTTTTGGGTTTAATCTTAGTGAAATGCTTTTGCTATGATGCCCCAACCCCATCTCAATGAGTTATTGGAGGGAATTTCTGCCCTTAGTAGCCGCCTGTTGTACAGTAACAAAATTGGGTTGTTTTGTTTTTCCTCACACTTGCAATCAGAGAGTTGTTTATGGGTTGGTTTAGCCGGTGGTATGGAGTGATGTGGGGAAGATCTAAGTGGCTTTGGTAGCATGGTTGTGAGGTTATAACTACTTTGAGGAGTTTTCTTTCAGCTTTCAGCTGCTATGGTTGTTCTGCTTTCCCTCTTCAGTAAATATTGGGGGATTTCTTCAGTTGGTGGCTGGTTGTTTAGTAGATGAATTTGTGTAGGAATTCTTTATAGTCTATGAAGTTGGAATCTTGATACTACTCCTCTCCTTCACTGTTGCTTTCAGCTCTAGCTAACGTTTTATTTTGCTTCATTACTTTGCCCTAAGTTGTTTAACAAAGGATGGTGGCTTGAGTTGAGTTTTATCATTGATTTAGTTAAGTAGCTTCCAAATGATGTCATCAGAATAGTCAATAATGTCGCTATAACAGGGTGCAACCCCGATATAAACGACCCTAAATGATACGGTTCCTATACAGACATCGTGAAGGATGGCATCTCAAAATAGACATGGCGACGACATGAAGTGCTATAAACGAAAAGAACGACTGATGGTGAGAGCTACCTGTTTCATTTATGCTTTATGGCTTTACTTTCTTTTTATATACACACTCTTTTTATACTAAATGTTACATGCATAGTTGATATCACTGATACTAAATGTCGTTATATTGTATGGCCTTGAAAAAGGCAAACAGGCGAATGATATTTCTGAGGGAATTATAAAATGAATAACTCACTTTATGTAAGCGTGTCGACACGAGGTTATATTACGGGCGAATTGAAGTGCATGCATATGAATGAAATGAATATGATGATTTGCCAAGTCAGTCGGCCGTAGGCGGAAACGCGTGTGCACGTACTGATTTGGATACAGGACCCAGAGGGGGCGGGCCAGTTTACCAAGTCAGTTGGTCGTAGGCGGAAACGCGTGTGCACGTACTGATTTGGATACAGGACCCAGAGGGGGCGGGCCCAAAGAAAAGGAAAAATGAAAATGAATTTCAATTCAATCGCCCTAATATATCCTAAGGAAAGAAACGTTCATGGAAATACTGAGTTAAAGAGTTATAAAGGTACATGGATAAATTCTTATAGACATGAAAACTGACATGAAGTTATGTATGTGCACTGCTTCCATGATATAGATACAGTTATGATACTTGCATTGTTTACATGTTCCGTAGCTCATATGAATGTTATAGCTCCTTATACTGTTTATGGTTATTGAAACGTTCCCCCAGTCATTATGTTCTTTCATAGATACTGATACATGGACACACTAATATAATGCTATACTGATAGACTGATATACTGCTACTATGATAAGCTGATACACTGATGCAGACATACTGATGCATGGAATTATTGCTTACACTGATATACTGATACAAGGATTTTATTGCTTATACGGATGCACTGCTTTACTGTTATCTTGTTACATGATATTATTATGATCCTATACTGCTCATACTGTTTTACTGGTACTAACATGTTCATATCGTTATATGCTGCATAAGTTACTACTGAGACAGAAAACGGTTAGTAAATGAAAATGATGTTTTGACATGTGTAAGTTTTTTAAATGTAAATAGCAATGAAAGAGGTATATCCTCACTTAGTCATATTTTTATGACTAAGCCCGTCGTCAAATTTTGTAGGTAACGAACATGACTTGGATACGCGAAAACAAAAGAACTGATTATGATAAGACAGAACAGTTTCAACAAGCAAGGTATGCAAGTACATTTCTTATTATGTGTCTTTATTTTGTATTCACTAGCCTTACTTCAACCTGGGACACATGTATGAACATAGCTTAGATACAGATGTATGTGGGGTCTAAATGGGGGCCTCACAAATTGGTATCAGAGCTAGGTTTTCAAGAAGTTCAGTTGTAGTGAGTACTGAATAAGCACACATGATATGATAGTGAGAAAAGTGTTCATAGAACTCTAGTAAATGAGAAATTATGTTTAAATTAAAGTATGTCCAAGGGTTTTGAAAGAATTCATGAAATGTTAAGACGTAAATGAATTGTACACGAACATAAAGCGAGATAACTTCAAGTAGATCTTGCTATTGTCCCTATTGCACAAATAAGCCCAAATGTTTTTGCAAAGAAAGATCTTCGTATTGTTTACGATAGATTGGATATGATAAGTATAAATGAGTTGAAAGTTGAATGTACTTAGAACTGGAAGAAAGGTTATACGTATATAATAGCGTTGTATCTGTTTATAATGCGAAGACGGAGGTATGTAAAATGATTGAACATGAAATAAAAGGTGTACAAATGATGGACTCTGCTTTTCTACAAGAAACGACTGTTTATTGTCTATGAAGACTATAACAAGTAAGGATAAATAACGCTATTCACTGTTAATAGCACTTCATGTCGTTCTTTTTGTTTATAGCACTTCATATCGTCGTCATGCCTATTTTGAGATGCCATCCTTCACGATGTCTGTATAGGAACCGTATCATTTAGGGTCATTTATATCGGAGTTGCACCCTGTTATAGCGACATTATTGACTATTCTGATGACATCATTTGGAAGCTACTTAACTAAATCAATGATAAAACTCAACTCAAGCCACCATCCTTTGTTAAACAACTTAGGGCAAAGTAATGAAGCAAAATAAAACGTTAGCTAGAGCTGAAAGCAACAGTGAAGGAGAGGAGTAGTATCAAGATTCCAACTTCATAGACTATAAAGAATTCCTACACAAATTCATCTACTAAACAACCAGCCACCAACTGAAGAAATCCCCCAATATTTACTGAAGAGGGAAAGCAGAACAACCATAGCAACTGAAAGCTGAAAGAAAACTCCTCAAAGTAGTTATAACCTCACAACCATGCTACCAAAGCCACTTAGATCTTCCCCACATCACTCCATACCACCGGCTAAACCAACCCATAAACAACTCTCTGATTGCAAGTGTGAGGAAAAACAAAACAACCCAATTTTGTTACTGTACAACAGCCGGCTACTAAGGGCAGAAATCCCCTCCAATAACTCATTGAGATGGGGTTGGGGCATCATAGCAAAAGCATTTCACTAAGATTAAACCCACAACATGCAACTACTAAAACATAGCTGAACTATGTGTACAACCATGAATGATTAAAAAGAAAAGCTTGAGCTTAAGAAGATACTAAAATCACGACTGCCATACTTGATTCTCCTTTTCCCCTCAACGAAATAACATAGCCTAAATAGCAACAACCGGCCTCAGTAATCACAAGTAACAAAGATAGGAGGAAGGAGGAGGGCTTACGATGAAGAATACATGCAAATCCTTTCTCAATCTGCCGGCCTGAGGTAGAGAACAATCTACAAAACCTTCATCCCGCCGGCTAGGGTAAAGACCTAGCGCAACTGGAGGGCTTTCTCCCGTCGAAATCCAATCCAGAAGGAGAAAGATTGGCGAGGAAGAGGGGAGGAATCGTGCGCCTTCTACGAGCCCTAGGCGAGAGCGGCAAGACCTGGAGAGAGGGCCAAGCAGTGGGTGCGGGATTTGTGTAAGAACAAGAAGTTTGATTAAGCTCTTTATCTGTACCCACCGCCTAACATAAAAGAAAGGTCGGCCATACACTATTAGCAGCCCAAAATCAGCCTCTATTAGCACCCCAAAGAGGAAACCTCTCTGAGCACACCAAATCCATTACCAAAATCCGCTCTCTTAATATCTGATTTCAACGCAGCAAATACGCTACTGGCACACTAATGAAAAGTGCAGTAATTATTTGTCATGCAAGTCTCTTCCCAAAACTTTACAATATTCACATATATCTTTATATAGATTGCCAACATGTAGAATATAGGAAGAAGCAACAAGATAGGAAAAGTTTATATTTCGTTAAAACATTTCGAATGCCGCAACGCGTCAATTAAATTCATACTCAACTTTCAAAGCTATGCCGAGTTGACACTGATTTATATTTTCATCATAGGGGACGAACTTTTATTACATTTTATTATTCATTTTGGGTCACTTCACATTTTGGGCCGTTACAAACTCTTCCCCTCTTATAGGAATTTTCGTCCTCGAAAATAGGACACAATATAAATTCTCAAATATTACAATACTTACTTTTACATTCGATCAAACCTTCGCTCGCGTTCCTTGGTTTCTTGAATTATAGCGATCGACAAATCGCCACACTCAATACTAAAGGAAAATTAGTGGTCTGTGAAGCAATTATCGCCTTTCAATACATAATCAGTAAAACATTATTGTAATGCACCTTCATATTTCTTTTTCAGTGTTAGACTATCAACATGATTTGCACATTGTGATCCATATTCATGATCACTCAACATGAGATGCACATTGTGAGCTTTCATGTTACCATTTTTCCTACTCACATATCATCACTTATCCTTAATCTCGTTCCTCACATCATTAATGATTTTCAAAATTTCTTCAATATTACATATTGTATATCTGTGTAATCCCATTGACTTTTATCTCACCTTGTTTATCATATTTTCATTTTCAGTTCGCAGCTTCATTTACTTCCCATGTCATTTTCATTTAGCTGTTTCATTTCCTTCCTACATCATTTAGGGCCTTCTTTTTCATAACACTATCCTGTGGTCAAATTCCTAAATCGTTGCTTTACATTCGTATCTCATCCTCCTATCGTATTTGTAATAGCACGACCTATACTATTTAGAATGTTTGTTGACTTTCGTTTTTCTTTAGCATCATACTTTCATCTTCACGTTGTTTTCATTTGCAAATTCCTTTTTTTAAACGTTTATTCATTATCTCAACCTCAGTTTACTTTATCACTTATTTTCACATTTCTTGAAACAATTACATAGTATTGAAACAACGAACTTGATACACAATTTATCTTGTAACGTTATTCCGTTTTCTTTTTACCTGTACAAGTAACACGTTGTTTCAAAACTTTGGTACATAAAATGAAGTTAGATTGACAATGCTTATTCATTTCATTCATCATTGCATCTTCCTATTTCAACTACTCCATGCTTATCATATTCGTATAAATTTGATTTGTGAAAATACTACTTTCTTTTTACACAGGTAAGAAATATTTCTTGGAGAAAATGGTTATCTCAAGCATTTGCTAGCGGTCTATATGACGCAACCGGTCATGTCAGACCTTTATTTTAACTTTAATACTGAATGAAAATATAGGTTAACATTTATTCCATTACTAACTCTCATGATAGAATGTGTTGGGAAACCGATCTCTTGTTTCTTTTCCTTCATCTTTCTAACATTATTTTGTAACACCTCTTTCATATCCATATAACGTATCAAAGATTCGGCCGAAATTCAAGATATATTATATAAAGTGAAAGTGAAATTACAAATCATTATAATCTTTACTTTGCTCATTCATTTTCTTCAATGTTACATACCCATCATCACATTCTCCTTTTAATCTTAGCAATCCGCATTTCATGATCTTTCTATAATTCATACAGTTTTCATAGTTTTTTACATCGAATGTCGTTATTTCAATTTACTACGGACATTTTTGCACTACGTACAAAAAAATACAATCCTATATTTTATGTTCCTTTGACATTTCACGTTACACATCACATCTATTTTCTTTTTATTACAACCATTACATTAGTAGCTCCATGTTACGGGTCGGGTGATTCTTCTCTATCATCCATATGTCTTAAGTGATACCACAAGAACATCCACTATTAGTAGCTTTTCCTTCAACAACATTGATATTTGTCATTTCATCTAAACATAATGTCTTTTGGTCTGACATTAAATTAACCCAACAATTTCTTGTTTCATTCATCATCCTACATTTCTGAACTTAACGACACTCTTCTCTCTCAATGTTGTCTTCTCTTCCTCTCATTTTAGATAACATATTCATTTCATGCCTTTAAGTTTACGCGTCGTCTTCATCCTTACTTGTTATAGTCTAATGATTTCATGTCGGACTTTTATTTGAACTTTCATTTGAAGTTAAATCCTCTTGCCCATACAGGTACCATAATTAGAAGCATAATAATCCTCGATATTATTTCATATTTCATCTCAACAAAATTATTGTAATTCCTTCGTATACCACCATAAACTGAAATTGATAGGTTTACCTTACTTGAGTCATGAAACTACCTTTCATTTTGTCGTTAAGAAGTCGTAATTTTGAAATATTCACTTCACCATTGCTGGAATACAAGTTCATGTATGAAGATTTTATTCAAATACATCTTTCCGTAGTATCACTTCTTTTCGTACTCATTGAAGTCATGACATCATATTACATGAAGAAAGTAGACTTATAAGGCATATTCATTTTCTTCACTATTGCTTCTTCTTGCTATTGCAAAAAGTTCCCAAAATATTCTTATTATGTGTCTTTATTTTGTATTCACTAGCCTTACTTCAACCTGGGACACATGTATGAACATAGCTTAGATACATATGTATGTGGGGTCTAAATGGGGGCCTCACATGGGGTGCGAGAAACCAGCCCAAAAAAGAGGTGGCTTCGATGGCGCAGGCATCCAGACGAGAGAATAAGGCGGCGAACGACATCGGGAAAAAGGTGGCGAACGACATCGGTTCTGGACTTGCGATGTCGAGCAAGAACGCCGAGAAGGGGGACGGGTCCGTGAAGTTTAGGTTACGCCTGCGCATAAGAGACTTGATTTGGGGAGAAAAATAAATTATTTAAATTTATTGTATGCATGCACATAGTCAAAATTGACTTGCTCGAAACATTGATATATATATATATACTATATTAAAATTTAAAAAAAAAACTTTGGTGAAACATTCATTATACCAAATTTATCTTTTCCTTTTTAATTAAATGACTTTCACATTTCAAAAAAATTCTAACCAAACATCTATATATGTACTTCAACCACAACATTGCCCCGACGCGACGGCCGACGGGGCTCCTATCGCTCATGAGTTTATGAGTGGTGGAAGCATCATCACGCCGGTACAATGCCGTGGCCGCCTGGCTGGGGCAATGCCGTGGCCGTGCAGTGTCGCTCATAAATCGTAATACCTACGAGAAAAATTGTCTATCAAATGACAATTTATGATAATTGGGCCTATCAAGCGGGTCAAAAAGGCCCGTAAACCTTGAGATATTCATGGGTCATGGGCTGGGCATACGCCACCCCCATTGTCCCTCTTTAACTTATTCAAATCAAAATATAATTGAACTCTTAATAAGCAACTTAATATATATAATGACCTATTATTTAAATATATTATATGTTATTTAAAGGGAGTTGTTACCTGCACGTCATGTTTAGCTTTGTGCACACTCAAAATCTTATATGCAGACCAAATTGATAAATAAACACCAAAATGAAAATTTGATTTTTTTTTCCCCAATATATTTCAAAACAACAAAATATAAAGCATAAATCCAAAAACATAGCAACATACAATTTACATCAAATATTTCATATTCCACTTGTGAACAAAATGATGATGAAAAATCGTTTGATTCCTGCTCCAACTCAAGTGTGAGCGTTGCCGATAATCTCGAAAGTGCCTTCGATTTGGGTTGAGATGGATGGAGTTTCAGCCGACGGTAGTAACTCGCAGAGATGGAACTCTGGCTGGAGGCACGGCCCTAACCTTCTTCGTCGGCACCGGAGACTGCAGAGGAAGGTGGCAGAATCGTGGACGTCGTCCGGTGGAAGTAGCAGGGATCGAGAGGTGCGAAGGATGGGAAACCCTAGACGGGAGCTGGATTTCTTTTAGTCGGGCGGCGAGCATGAGTTGTAGGGCGTCATGCACATAGTTTTAGGGTGGGTTGGTTTGGGAAAAATAGAACTTAAATTACATCAATGGCACAAATTTTTGTTAAATTTGATAGGGTTTCCTTGAAGGCGCTAACCGCACCCCATTCATGGGTCTACGGTTATCCAAAGAAACCCCACTAGCCCCGTAACCACCCAACATGTGGGTAATAGTAAAATCCCGCATCATGGGGTGCAAACAGTAAAATCCTCCAACATGTGGGTGCAAATAGTAAATTTCTTCATCATGGAGTGCAAATAGTAAAATCCCCCATTATGGGGTGCAAATAGTAAAATCCTCCAACACGGGGGGTGCAAATAGTAAAATCCTCCAACATGTGGGTGCAAATAGTAAAATCCCACATCATGGAGGTGCAAATAGTAAAATCCCCCATTATGGGGTGCAAATAGTAAAATCCTTCAACAAGTGGGTGTAAATAGTAAAATCCTCTAACATGGGGGTGCAAATAGTAAAATCCTTCAATACGGTCTGCGCATAGCAAATAATATGGTTATGGTGTGCGCATAACCATATCCGTCATATGAATACATATCACCGCAAAATTATACAAACTGGTGTGCGCGTAGCTATATTCATGATAAGTGTGCGTATAACACATAAATTGGTTATGGTGTGCGGGTAGCCGCATAACCACTATAACTACCATAACCACCCATTTAATTACGAAAGTGTCACCATCAAAAACTATAAATAGAACCCCAAGGCTTCTCTTTTTTGGATCTTCTTCTTCTCCTCCTCCATCTCCCCCCCCCCCTTTGAGACTTAATTTCTCTCTCTCCAGCCGGGAAAATCCTCCTACGGATTTTCTCTCTCCACCTTCTTCCTTGCGCGCTCACAAGTGTGCGTCCTCCTTGCGCGCTCACAAGCGCGCGTCCTCCTTGCGCGCTCACAAGCGCGCGTCCTCCTTGCGCGCTCACAAGCGCGCGTCCTCCTTGCGCGCTCACAAGCGCGCGTCCTCCTTGCGCGCTCACAAGCGCGCGTCCTCCTTGCGCGCTCACAAGCGCAACTCCTCCTTGCGCGCTCACAAGCGCGCCTCCTCCTTGCGCGCTCACAAGCGCGCCTCCTCCTTGCGCGCTCACAAGCGCGCCTCCTCCTTGCGCGCTCACAAGCGCGCCTCCTCCTTGCGCGCTCACAAGCGCGCCTCCTCCTTGCGCGCTCACAAGCGCGCCTCCGTGCGCTCCGCTCTCAAGACCGCTCCAAGCGCGCCTCCGTGCGCTCCGCTCTCAAGACCGCTCCAAGCGTGCCTCCGTGCGCTCCGCTCTCAAGACCGCTCCAAGCGCACCACCGTGCGCTCCGCTCTCGAGACCGCTCCAAGTGCGCCTCCGAGCGCTCCGCTCTCAAGACCGCTCCAAGCGCACCACCGTGCGCTCCGCTCTCGAGACCGCTCCAAGTGCGCCTCCGAGCGCTCCGCTCTCAAGACCGCTCCAAGCGCACCACCGTGCGCTCCGCTCTCAAGACCACTCCAAGTGCGCCTCCGAGCTCTCCGCTCTCAAGACCGCTCCAAGCGCGCCTCTGAGCGCTCCGCTCTCAAGACCGCTCCAAGCGCACCACCGTGTGCTCCGCTCTCAAGACCACTCCAAGTGCGCCTCCGAGCTCTCCGCTCTCAAGACCGCTCCAAGCGCGCCTCCGTGCGCTCCGCTCTCAAGACCGCTCCAAGCGCACCTCCGCGCGCTCCGCTCTCAAGACCGCTCCAAGCGCGCCTCCGTGCGCTCCGCTCTCAAGACTGCTCCAAGCGCGCCTCCGCGCGCTCCGCTCTCAAGACCGCTCCAAGCGCGCCTCCGTGCGCTCCGCTCTGAAGACTGCTCCAAGAGCGCCTCTGCACTCTCCGCTCTCAAGACCGTCCAAGCATAACCCCGCGTACTCAGCAACAAGCACTCCGCGCACTCAAGAACAAACGCTCCAGCCTCCTGCAAGAACAACACTCCAAACTCCTCTCGCGCAGCAGGAGACAACTGACAGAGACAAAGACGCACAGAGCACATCGATCCAACCTTCAAGCTGCAGTCAAAATCTCTAGAGCGCATAGAGCGCAGCATCCCCCTCTGCATCAGACAAAAGTTTTAGCTCCAGGAGCGGTTGCTTGTCACCCTCCGAGTATCTCTCTCTCAACAATTGTAACGAGAGGCGGCCTGTCGCCCTCAAGTTCTTTAAAGTAGCTTTGTACAACAACCAACAAATAGTGGAGGTTTCGGCCGGCACAGACCCGGCCGCGTGGTTTTTCACCCAGTTGACGGGTTTTCCACGTTAAAAAAATTATCTTGTCAGCTTTCCCTTTTTCTGTGACTGTTTGCGCGCTCGACCGCTCTCGGGCTAAGGCGGTCCAATTTAGTCCGGTCTACCAGAGCCTTGAGTGATCCGCAACAGTTTGGCGCCATCTGTGGGAAAGAGTTCCCCGCATTCCAAGAAGATCTAAAAGACATTATCACTAGCCAAACGATACTCGTGACATGGCATCATGGCAGGAAAAGTCATCAGCGCCGCCGAAAGATCAATCACTGGAGGGCAAGGTGATCTAGTATCCTCCCGCCAGAAGAGGCTACGCAACCTGGTCGAATTTTCATTCGCCAGCTCCAACGCGGTCCCCTCAATCGAAAATTGGCGGCACAACCTGGATCGGATCTTCATTCTCCAGCGCTAGCGCAAGCCTCCATCCGCAGCCCCCAAATTGAATTTTCATTCTCCGGCGGTCCCCTCAACCGGAAAAGCCAACACAACCTGGATCGAATTTTCATTCTCCAGTGCAAGCGCAGATCTTTACTCACAGCTCTGGATCGAATTTGCATTCTCCAATAGTCTTTTCTCTCAGATCGAATACTGGCATTCTCTGACCCGTGGCTAGGCCCCGCAACCAGATCGAATTTACATTCTCTGGCGCTGGATTGAATTTACATTCTCTCGCATGACTGCCCGCCGACGTCCGCCATCGCCAGGGCCTTCCCCCCTCACGATGGCCACCGGATTGAATACTTACATTCTCCGGCAAAGCTGTGAGCAATCCTCGTGCAAACAAAGCCGCGAGCAATCCTCGTGCAAACAAAGTCGCGAGCCAGACTCATGCAAAAAGCCGCGAGCCAGACTCGTGCAAAAAGCCGCGAGCCAGACTCGTGCAAACAAAGCCGCGAGCCAGACTCGTGCAAAAAGCCGCGAGCCAGACTCGTGCAAAAAGCCGCGAGCCAGACTCGTGCAAAAAGCCGCGAGCCAGACTCGTGCAAACAAAGCCGTGAGCCAGACTCGTGCAAAAAGCCGCGAGCCAGACTCGTGCAAAAAGCCGCGAGCCAGACTCGTGCAAAAAGCCGCGAGCCAGACTCGTGCAAAAGGCCGCGAGCCAGCCTAGTGCAAAATGCAGCGAGCCAGACTCGTGCAAAAAGCCGCGAGCCAGACTCGTGCAAAAGGCCGCGAGCCAGACTCGTGCAAAATGCCGCGAGCCAGACTCGTGAAAAACGCCGCGAGCCAGACTCGTGCGAAAAGCCGCGAGCCAGACTCGTGCGAAAAGCCGCGAGCCAGACTCGTGCGAAAAGCCGCGAGCCAGACTCGTGTCAAAAGCCGCGAGCCAGACTCGTGCAAAAAGCCGCGAGCCAGACTCGTGCAAAAAGCCGCGAGCCAGACTCGTGCAAAAAGCCGCGAGCCAGCCTCGTGCAAAAAGCCGCGAGCCAGACTCATGCAAAAAGCCGCGAGCCAGACTCGTGCAAAAAGCCGCGAGCCAAACTCGTGCACAAAGCCGGGAGCCAGACTCGTGCAAAAAGCCGCGAGCCAGACTCGTGCAAAAAGCCGCGAGCCAGACTCGTGCGAAAAGCCGCGAGCCAGATCGTGCGAAAATCCGCGAGCCAGACTCGTGCCAAAAGCCGCGAGCCAGACTCGTGCGAAAAGCCGCGAGCCAGACTCGTGCAAAAAGCTGCGAGCCAGACTCGTGCGAAAAGCCGGGAGCCAGACTCGTGCGAAAAGCCGCGAGCCAGACTCGTGCGAAAAGTCGCGAGCCAGGCTCGTGCAAAAAGCCGCGAGCCAGGCTCGTGCAAAAAGCCGCGAGCCAGACTCTTGCAAAAAGCTGCGTGCCAGACTTGTGCAAAAAGCCGCGAGCCAGACTCGTGCAAAAAACCGCGAGGCAGACTTGTGCAAAAAGCCGTGAGCCAGACTCGCGCAAAAAGCCGCGGGCCAGACTCATGCAAAAAGCCGCGGGCCAGACTCGTGCACCTATTTTATTATAAAACCACGGGCCAGACTCGTGCATCTATTTTATATAAAAGCCGCGAGCCAGACTCGTGCACCTATTTTATTATAAAACCACGAGCCAGACTCGTGCATCTATTTTATATAAAAGCCGCGAGCCAGACTCGTGCAAACTAATTTTTTGACTAACATAAAAGCCGCGAGCTCAAGTCCGCGCAAACTCATCTGTAACTTTGAGAATAATCAAACTATGCAGGTGCTAACAATCAGATTAACAAGATCGTGCAGATGAACAAATACGATGAATACAATAAAAGAGATACAGCCACATCCGGCAAACACAGCTACAAGCAGCTAAAGAAATCACTCTTCATCAGGACTATGGTCCTCCTCCTCCGACAGGTCGTCAAATCCGAGGACACTAACATCATAGCCCCGCTTCCGGGACACCATCCGAAGAGCCTTCGACACTCCCTGTCGAAGGGCAAGCTCTCGCGAGTCCTCCAGCTGAGGCTCCACCTCCTGAGTCCAGATCACTTCTCGGACCTCCTCGGAAATCAAGCAGTGGTCCCGCAGGTAATCAACTGACTCCAGGTACTCAGCCAAGCTAGCCGCCTTCAGCTCGGTCTCCCGCTCCACAGAAGAAAAATGCAGTTGACTGCGCAAGATGGTTACAACACCACAAAAGCTTAACCATCATCACAAGCAAGTGCTCAAGGATGGAACAGTAAACAAACACTCAAGCAATGCTCAAGGAGCTACCAAAGCTCTGTAAGCAAAGTACCAAGCTGCTGCACAATGCAAATGTGCAAAGAAACGATAAAGACGGAGCCATGCCTCATCCACATCAACACCAGTCTCCCTCTCACCCTCGAAGAGACCTCCGACATCAAGCTCAGATATATCTCAGCAATGCGACAATACCGCCGTACAGGGGAACTTCACTCCCGGACTTGCAGGTATCTCATACCGTCACTTTCAAACATCAACATGCTCCACAACTAATGAGGTGCGCCACTACATAAACTACCCCTGAGGACAATGCCTCGTTCCCTGAAAGGCCAAGGAGTCGCCCGAGTCTTCACGAGCAAAGGCTCGTAGGTATGAGCCAGATCACACAGGTGCGCTCCCCGCGCGCTCACTGTACAACCCGTATTCGCCGAGTGGTCCCTCAAAGCCAGCTGGCGAGACCGTGGGGGAAAGCTGCAGGCGGGAAGGAGTTCGGCGAGTGGGGGAAAGCTGCAGGCGGGAAGGAGTTCGGCGAGTGGTGCCCTCACGGACCACTCGCCCAGAAGTATGGGCACTCGCCCAGCTGAGCGGGAGATCGGCGAGTGGTGCCCTCACGGACCACTCGCCCCAGAGGTTTTGAGGGGGAAATGACCATAATACCCCTGGTGGGCTGCAAATAGCCCTTCAGAACAGCGGAGTTAGGCTATCGGCAGACCAATTTGGGGTGCGATTAGTAAAATTAAAAGGCGGATTCAGGCTATTTGCAGACCCGCCTAGGAAAAACTATAAATAGACCCTTAAGGGCACCTTGGAGGAGACCTGATTTTAGAGAATCCTCTCCTCCAGGCTAGTTTTTGGTCGGCTGTTAGTGCCCTCCAAGGTGCCCGGTTGAGCTCTGGTTTGGGAGGGGAAGCTCTCTAAGATCTTCCGGGTGTGTGGCGGGACCTCCTCGCTTCATCCTTGGGTCTATTCTTATTCTCACATCCACCGTCAAGAGAGTCTAGTGAGGGAGAAGTAAGCATCGGTTGCACCCCCAGTGGGTCCGAACTCAAGAGACCTGTTGCAGGTATCAACATTTTTGGTGCGGTGAGCGTGGACCGTAGCCAGTGAAGGAAAATCCCAAGCTAGGTTCGATGACAGGAGATGGATGGAATGGTTCTGACTCAGGCCACTCGCAGCCGCCAGTGACAGGGGAGTGGCTGGAGATGTTTGAGAAATTCAAGCGAGAAGTCCTGCAGACAGTTCTCGCAGCAAGGGGCGAGTGCGAGACGCCAGCAGTTCCCATCGTTCCACCCCAGCAAGTTGGCGAGAACGCCCCGGGGCAGCGGCTGGGGAAGGAGGTGGCAGCAGAAGGAAGTGCGCGAGATCTCCCTGGGCGGCAGCTGTTCAGCAGTCCGGCGAGTGCTGAGGTATGCGAGTTGACTCCGCGCGAGAGGACCATTCGCCGAGCAGGGGAAGGGAGCCCCTTTTGCGAGATGATCCTCTCGGCCCTAGTGCCAGAGGGGTTTCGAGGGCCGGAGATGTCCTACTACACCGGCAAGGAGGATCCAGTCGTGCACCTGCAATGGTTTGAGGACATGACTTCGATTCTTCCCATGTCGGATGCTTTCCAATGCCGGCTCTTCGCCACCACCCTGAAGGAGAAAGCAAGGGACTGGTTCCACCAGCTCCCCGTAGGTTCCATCTACGCGTTCGACGATCTGCGTCGAAGCTTTCGGCTGCGCTTCTCGACGTCAAAGAAAAGGAAGAAAGATGCGGAGGCTCTCTTCAAGATCAGGCAGAGGGAGGGGGAATCCCTGGCACATTACGTGGATAGGTTCCAGGAGGAGATCCACCTCGTGCAGGAGGTGCCGGGGTTCGCCCTCAAGATGGCGTTCATTGTGGGGCTAAGAGATGGGTTCTTCAAGATGGACCTGAAGAGAAGGGCTCCGGTCTCCTTTGAGGAGTTGATGGAGCGAGCGGCGGAGGAGATTGAAGGGGAGGCGGCCAACCCGGAGTTCTACAAAAGGTTGGCAAAGATGAGCGAGCCAGAGGTGAGACCGCAGGAGGGAAGAAGGAGAGAGGAACCCAGAGGTCAGGGGTTCGAGAGGCCTCCTCGGAATTGGAGGTATCAGGAGCCCAACAGGTTGGGTTGGAGGAACCAGGAAGGACCTGCGAGAGGTCAGGAAGGAGGATACCAAGGAAGGGAGATGGGGGGGAGTCAATCCGGGGTGGAGGCAGGGCCCCAGACCCCCTCATCCTCCGCGGGAGCAAGCCATGGCGGTAGGCCGAGGAAGAGGAGGAAGAGGAGCTAGAGGAGGAAGTGGAAGAGCGGGAAGAGGGGGCAGGGTGGCGTTGCCCTATTGTGACTTTCATCAGGAAGAAGGTCACGCAACGGCCACCTGCCCCGAGTTCTTGGAAATAAGGGAGAGGGGTCAGCTGCGGCAGCAGCCGATCAGGATTGAGGAAGTGTTCCCGGAGAGGGAAGAAGATAGGTGTGAAGACCGGGCTGACGTAGGAGCCAGAGGAGGAATCGGGGTGATTCATGGTGGGGTTGGGATAGAGGCCTCTCGCAAGAGGAGCTTCCAAGCAATGTTCCGAAGGGACGTCGCGTCGACTTCCCAAACCCCACCCCCTCGGAGAAGCTCACCTTCTCCTCGGAAGATATGCCCGATTATGAAGACCCATTCTGCGACGCCTTGGTGATCCAGACGGCGATTGAAAATTTCACGGTCTCCCGGATCCTTGTGGATAACGGGAGCTCGGTGAATGTGATCTTCAAGAAAGCCTTCGACGCGATGGAGGTGGAGAAGAAGAGGGTGCAGGCATCTGACGGATCGCTGTTTGGTTTCTCAGGAGAGCGGAAGGAGGTCGAGGGAGGTGTTGGTCTCCAGGTGACGTTAGGAGGGGTCCCAAGAAACTGCCGGTTCGTCATTGTGGACGCTCCGAGCAGCTATAACGCCATATTCGGACGCCCCCTCATCAGCGCCTTCCGATGTGTACCATCGTCGTACCATCAGTGCTTGAAGTTCCATAGTGGAGGAGTCCAGGTCCGCATCCGAGGAGACGCTAAGGTGGCGAGGCAGTGCTATGTGGCTGCCGTCAACACCATCTCTTGGATGGCGGATGCTGAGAAGATGGATGAGGAGATGGCGAGGCCGAAGGGGCCAGGGGAAGAAGTGGAGAAGAGAGGAGTAGAGGAAGAGGGCGGTGCCCGAGAGGAGTCGGTGGAGGTAGCTTAGGATGAGCAGGTCGAGCCGATGGAGGAGGAAGGAGCAGCAGAGGAAGAGGCCCGGGAGGAGAGGCGAGAAGCAAAGGGCCAATGGGAAGAACCGGCCCGGCTCGAGGCGGCGGAAGAGGTGGTAGAGATGGAAGTCACCACCCAGGAGGGAAGAGTAAAAGAGGTGCGGATCAGCGGGGGTCTCGGCCCGAAGGACAGGGTGAGGATGTTGGAGTGCATCCAGAGGAACGTGGATGTCTTCGCATGGAGCGCGACAGACATGCCAGGCATTGAGGCGGACGTGGCATGCCATCATCTCAACCTCGAGCCAGGAGCCCGCCCCATCCGACAGAAGAGAAGGACCTTCGCCAGCAAGTTCGAAGAACCAATCCGCGAGGAGGTGGCTAAGCTCCTCGAAGCAGGTTTTGTATCGGAGATCCAGTACCCAGGCTGGGTCTCCAATGTCATTATGGTAAAAAAGGCCGATGGCCGCTGGCGTATGTGTGTTGATTTTTCATTGTTAAACAAGGCCTGTCCTAAGGATTGTTATCCCCCGCCTCGGATCGACGCGCTGGTTGACTCAGCCGTCGGTTTTTCTGTGATGAGTTTTTTGGATGCTTTTTCAGGTTATCACCAGATCAGGATGCACCCCCCGGACGTCAAAGACATCTCGTTCATCACCAGGGAGGGATGCTACTGCTATAAGATGATGCCCTTCGGGCTGAAAAATGCAGGAGCGACCTACCAGAAGATGATGGACCGGGTCTTTAGGGAGCAAAGGGGAAGGAACTTGGAGGTCTATGTGGATGACCTCATGGTGAAGAGTAAGTGCGTGAGCTCTCACATCCAGGACCTCGAGGAGACCTTCGCCACCCTGCGCAAGTACAAGATGCGCTTGAACCCCCTAAAGTGTGTGTTCGGGGCCAGCAAGGGAAAGTTCCTGGGACATCTTCTCACCCCTTTTGGGGTAGAACCTAACCCAGACAAGGTCAAAGCCATAATGGAGTTGGGATCGCCTCGGAACGCCAAGGAGGTCCAGCGCTTGACGGGGAGACTCGCAGGGTTGAGCAGGTTTCTCTCCCGGGCTGGGGAGAAATGCTCTCCTTTCTTCAAAACATTACGAGGCAACCAAAAATTTGAGTGGACAAAAGAATGCGAGGAGGCCTTCCAGGCCTTGAAGAGCCAACTCACCAAGGCTCTGCTACTCCAAGGTCCCAAGGAGGGGGAGGATCTATCTCTATATCTCGGGGTCGGGGCTGAGGCCGTCAGCTCCGTCCTAGTTCGGGAAGAGGGTAAAAAGCAGCTGCCTATCTACTACGTAAGTAAGGTCTTGAGAGGGGCAGAGCTCAGGTACCCAATTTTGGAGAAGCTGGCCTTTGCTCTGGTCATCGCGGCGAGAAAGCTCAGGCCATATTTCCAGGCCCATTCAATTCAAGTAGTGACGGACCACCCCCTCCGCCAGATCTTTGAGGGAGTAGAGCACTCTGGGAGGCTTGCCAAGTGGTCGATAGAGTTAAGCGAGTACGACATCGCCTTCGTCCCTCAACTATCCATGAAGGCGCAGATAGTGGCAGACTTTATGGCGGATTACGTGGACGAAATGGAGGATGATCAGACTCCTCGCCATGTTCCGTGGAAGCTGCTGGTGGACGGGGCTTCGGGCAAGAGTTCTCTCGGAGGAGGGGTGGTGCTGGAGAGCCCCCACGGGATGAAGATCGAGCAGACACTCGTTATACATTTCCCAATCACCAACAACCAGGCGGAGTATGAGGCGGTGATCGCCAGTCTGCGGCTGGCCCAGGAGCTCGGAGTCCATGACGTGGAGGTCCTCACCGACTCGATGGTAATAGCCTCTCAGATCAGGGGAGAGTTTGAGATGAGGGAACCTACACTCATAAGGTACTTGGCCAAAGTGAGAGGTCTTGTGGGAACGTTCAAAACTTTCTCCATCCGGCACATCCCTCGGGAGGAGAGCACCCCGGCGGATCGGTTGGCCAAATCCGGTCCTCGAGCCGGGGGGACCCTGACAGACCTATTCCGCCCTTCGATCGAGGAGGGAGAACTCATGGAAGTGGACCAGCGGCCCTCCTGGAAGGATCCCTTTGTCACCTTCCTTGCAACGGGAAAGTTTCCGGAGGAGCTTCCGGACCAGAGGCGCTTCCGATATAAGTCCGCCTACTACGTGCTCCATGAGGGGGACTTGTATCGGAAGACCCTCTCGGGCCTCCTGGCCCGATGCATTTCAGAGGAGGAGGTCCCAAGGATCTTGGAAGAAGTTCACTCCGGCGAGTGCGGCAGCCACTCGGGGAGCAGGATGTTGGAGGCAAGAATAATGAGGCAGGGGTACTTTTGGCCAACCCTAAGTAAAGACGCGGCAGCCTTCGCCAAGAGGTGCCAGAAGTGCCAAATGTTCGCCCTGCTTCAGCTCATGTCAGCTCAGAGGCTGAGGAGTATCACGGCGCCCTGGCCATTCGCCATATGGGGGATGGACCTGGTAGGACCCTTCCCCCAAGCTAGTGGGTAGAGGAGATTCCTCTTAGTCATGATTGACTACTTCTTAAAGTGGTTGGAGGTCAAGGCGCTGGCCAAGGTCACCTCTCAGGTGGTCCGCAACTTCATATGGGGGGAGATCATTTGTCGGCATGGGCTTCCGCAAGCCATAGTCACGGACAATGGTTCGCAATTTGCCAGCGAGGAGCTCATCAGTTTCTGTGGCCAGTTGGGGATAGACCTCAGGTTTGCGTCCGTTCACCATCCCAGGAGCAACGGGCGGGTGGAGGCGGCAAACAAGATCATCGTGAACCTGCTCAAGAAGAAGGTGGAAAATCTGAAGGGTAACTGGGTGGAGCAGCTTCCCTCAGTCCTGTGGGCTTTGAGAACTACCCCCAACACCGCCACAGGGGAGACCCCTTTCAAACTCTCTCACGGCTGCGAGGTCGTCATCCCCATAGAGCTCGAAGTTATGACACCACAGGTAAAAGCCGCCACGAATGGAGAGGAAGACTGGAGAGCTGGGAACGAAGAGGAATTGCGGCTCTCCCTCGACCTCATCGAAGAGACCCGGGATCTAGCGGCCATTCGTCAGGAGGAGGTCAAGCGGCGAATGGCCAAGTACTTCGACAAGCACATCAGGATCAAGCAACTCGAAAAGGGGGACCTAGTACTCAAAAAGGTCGACGCGGCCGGAAGGTCCGCCGCAGTAGGAAAGCTTAATCCCAACTGGGAAGGTCCCTATGTCGTAGAAGAGGTGCTAAAGTCCGGGGGGGTATCGCCTTCAGAATGTGGAGGGCCAGCCCCTCAGCCACACATGGAGTGGTGACGATCTTAAACGCTTCTATCCTTAGAGCTATGTATTGACACTGTTTTTAAATAAGAATATTTTGCTTAACCTATATGTGTAAGAATGATGCTGCAGTTTGTAGGGGAAAACTCCGAGGTGTTGAGAAAATGGCCCCGAGCAGACCCGCTGTCCAGGCTCTCATCTAGCTGGCGGGTCCGAAGGCTCACTCGGTGGCAGGTTCCAAGGTGTTGAGAAAATGACCCCGAGCAGACCCGCTGTCCAGGCTCTCATCTAGCTGGCAGGTCTGAAGGCTCACTCGGTGGCAGGTTCCAAGGTGTTGAGAAAATGGCCCCGAGCAGACCCGCTGTCCAGGCTCTCATCTAGCTGGCAGGTCTGAAGGCTCACTCGGTGGCAGGTTCCAAGGTGTTGAGAAAATGGCCCCGAGCAGACCCGCTGTCCAGGCTCTCATCTAGCTGGCAGGTCCGAAGGCTCACTCGATGGCAGGTTCCAAGGTGTTGAGAAAATGGCCCGGAGCAGACCCGCTGTCCAGGCTCTCATCTAGCTGGCAGGTCCGAAGGCTCACTCGGTGCCAGGTTCCAAGGTGTTGAGAAAATGGCCCCGAGCAGACCCGTTGTCCAGGCTCTCATCTAGCTGGCAGGTCCGAAGGCTCACTCGGTGGCAGGTTCCAAGGTGTTGAGAAAATGGCCCCGAGCAGACCCGGTGTCCAGGCTCTCATCTAGCTGGCAGGTCCGAAGGCTCACTCGGTGGCAGGTTCCAAGGTGTTGAGAAAATGGCCCCGAGCAGACCCGCTGTCCAGGCTCTCATCTAGTTGGCAGGTCCGAAGGCTCACTCGGTGGCAGGTTCTAAGGTGTTGAGAAAATGGCCCCAAGCAGACCCGCTGTCCAGGCTCTCATCTAGCTGGCAGGTCTGAAGACTCACTCGGTGGCTGGTTCTAAATCCTCAAAGGTTGGCCTCAAGAGCACTCGCATAGACCACGCGCCGATGGGGTGATCTCGCCTCTCCTTCATAACTACCCAAGCGAAACCCCGGGATGGGCGAATGGTCCAAAGGTGCGAGTGGAACAGGTAGCGGGAAATCCAGAACGGCGATACACTCGGTCATCTTCAAGCATTCGGCGAGTGACCGGGATAGCTACATTACGACCTAGCGTCCTAGCGAGCCTAACGGGATATAGCGGCGAATGGAAAAATTCAGATAGCATAAAAATTGAGATAGCACAAAAAATGATAGCACAAAAATTGTAATACATATATATACATCTTTCAAGGGCACTCGCCCAGTTCACGATTACATTCAGAATGGAGAGTAAAAAGAAAGTAAAAGTTACAAGGGACCCGTCTCATTTGTCGGCAGTCTTTTCGCCAGGAGACCCGTCGCTCTCGCCCGAGTCTGGGAGGAGGGCGTCTTCTCGCGGCTCGTCATCCTCATCGTCCGGGAAAGGGATTGGGATGTAGAGCTCGGGAACAACTTGACGAGCGGTGAGACATTCGGCCTCCGCCTTCAGGTACCCAGCCTGTCGCAGCACCTGCAGCGCGTGCTTCACGGCGCTTTGAGCATTCTCCTGCATCAGCTGCTCTAGCTCATGATGGGGGTAGAAGTGCCCCTACTCCTCGAGGCGAGTACCGCAGCATCGGCCTCTCGCAGCTGTTGGGCCTCGGCCTTAGCAAGGCGGACTTCTTCTTCGAGGCCGATCACCCGCGCGCGAAGCATCTCGGCGCCTATGGTGTCCTGAAGGGATAGAATAAACATGGTAAGATGGAAGTGCGGAAAAAAGGTAACGAGTATTCGCGGGAGGAGATTTACCTCTCTGACGGGACGGCTGGCGAGAAGGGCTTCTGCAGCTGCCAACTTCATCTTGAGTTCCTGCACCTCGGCCGAAACAAGGGCCCTGGTCCCCTCGACCTCGGCCAGACTCCGCCCCAGACTGATGCTCCGGCGCGAAGACATGTGCGCGAGCTCAAGAGCCCGCAACATGGCTCGGGCGGTCTCGTGGGCGAGAACTTGCGTCTTCTCGGCATCGAAGACCTCGACATCCTCACGGCCATAGAGGGCGTACGCAATGGCGTAGGCCTCGCCGCTGGCAACGTCGCTCTCTATCCAAGAGGGATGGAGGGTGGAGAGTGAGACTCTGTTGGTGTTCCGGTCCCACTTTACCAAGGGAGCCCCGGAAGGATCCACATACCTCTCACCGTTCGGGAAGTTCCGGTGGTCCCTGGGCAACGGAGGCGGCGGCAACGACGATCTCGCCTGGATTACAGCCCCGTCTGGCACACCCGACCCCAAGGTTTGGGCCGGCACATCGGCCTCCTGGGTTGGGGCCGGCTCACTCGCCCCAGGGTTTGGGTCGGAGCATTTGCTCCGGAGGTCTCGCCCAAAACCCCCTTACCTTTCACGGAAGGTGGGCATCTTGACTTGCTGGGAGGGGGGAAGAATTCTTTCCGGGCTTCCGCTTCCGGCCGCTGGGATTGGAAGAAGAAGGCTCATCCCGGCAGGCATCCGCGGCGGCTTGCACGAGAGACACGCAGAACCCAGGAGGTCGCGGCGGGTGAAGGGGGAAGCTACGCACACCTACAAGAGAATGCGAATGGTTTAGCGAATGGTGTAAGATACACAAAGCTGAAAGGAATAGAGAAGGTCTCGAAAAACTTACCCTCACCCTGCGGAATGGGCGGGAGTGAGTTGATGTTTCGCCGGAGATAGACGAGGTCCATCCCGTGCTCCAGAATATATTGGTGGAGTTTGGCCTCGTGCCCTCCTAGGGTCGGGGGCAGAAGGTTGACTCCTCCTCCTGCACCGGGGCGAGAAGGGTGTTACCTAGGCTCCCGCTGACGAAGAGGAAGCGGTGAACCCAATCGTGGTTCTTGTTCGGGAGCCCATAGTGCTTGAGTGGACTTAGGTCGGAGAAGAAGGAGATCCCGTGAGTGCAGCGGAAGGTGTACAGCTTGCGGAAGACAGGCAGCGAGAACTCGATCCCCTCTTCTCGCAGATAGCTCGCGTACCCGACCAGCATGGCGATGGAGTTGGGGTTGAGCTGGCCGGGCACGACCCCGTAATACCGGAAGGTCTGGCGGAGTTCCGGCCAGATGGGAAGGCGAAACCCCACCTCGAAGTGCTCTAGCGGGATCGCGAGAGCACATGGCGAGATGGTGTTTAGGCGGTCCTCTGGCCTGGGCCTCCGCGCTTGAAATCCCGGCGGAACATAGTCCGCGACTGCAGTCAAGTAGGCCTCTTCGGAGAGGTCGCAGGAATCGAACACATGGTTGACGAATGCACTGGCACACTTGCTCCTTCCTTCAGCGTCGCCACCCATTTCGCGAATGCAGAAGAAGGCGGGAGCAACGGAGTAGAGAAGCGCGAGTGCTAGCGCGAAGAGAGAGAGGGAGCGGATGGCAAGGTAATTAATACGGCCGGTGGGCGACCTATTTATAGATGAAGTAAAAAACATTTGGGCTTCCGAGGCCACAGGGGTGTGGATAGCAACCGCACCTTCCCGACGCCTCGAAACCCGGGCCGATCCCTCTCGCCCATTAATGGCGAATGCCCTATGACTACTCGCTCGACGGCTACGAAAGGATTAGGAAAGCATTCGGCAATACCCAAGCAAGATATAAGAAACAAAAGAAAGAGGAAATGGAGCATTCGCAAATCACAGGGTATAAAGTTATTACAGACAGAAATAAAAGTTCAGCATCCGCGGTACAGAAAACAGAAAAAATAACAAGAGGAGCGAATGATGCCGAGCTCAGAACTCTTCCCAGACCCACCGACTCCGCCTTCGCGACCCAGCTTCCAGGGGAATTCGCGGACGATAATATGCGAGCATGTTGGTGATTTCGTGGGAAACCAGTTGGAGCTGGTCCCGGGCTCAAGCGGCGTGCCTTCCAGGAGAAAGCTCCCCACCTTCACCTCCTAGACGCTCCACTGTTGCGAGAAGGCGCGAGTAGTCCCTCAGAAGGTCCTTTAGCTCGCGCGTGACCCTCAGCCGCACATCATCCACCTGGCTGGCGACGTTTCGCTGAATATGGATGAGCTTCCCAAAGACCTCCGCGATCCGCTCCTTCAAGGTCGCGTGGTCTGAGGAGTCACCCAAGAAGTCGGCGAGGTCCTCGGGAGAGGGGAGAGGCGAGAGCACCCCTTCTTCTCCCTCGTTGTAGGAGTCAAGGGGGGAGGCTTCCCGATAGCCTGCGAAATCACGACCAGGTCAGTTGCGGTAAAATAAGCGAGTACGATAGGGGCGGGTGAGTAGACTGACCTGGGACGGGTTCCCTATGACCTGAAGGGCGAGAGAATGGGGGTGGACCCCAGACAATCCTACGGAAGGTGGTAGAACCTTCCCTTTCCCGGGGCGGAAAAGCGGAGAAGGAGGAGCCGGAGCATTCGCACGGTCATCAGCGCGGAGGTGCTGACCCAGTTCCCGCTCAGGGGAGACCCTCTGTTCATTCGCGATAACAGAGGGGTTTTGCTGGGCAGGGGAACTTGGAGGAATGGAGTCCCGCGGCGGGACGTCAGGGTTGAGGGCTGCGAAAAGGTAATGGTCAGTAACAAGCAACATGAAAGGAAAATCAAGAGGGTTCACAACTTACTGGATTGAAGTGTGGTCTCGCCCGGAGGTGGTGGGGGAGCAAGGTCCGAGTCTGGAGGAGGCCTCTCTTCCGCGAGAGGTGGCACCACCACGCTATTCGAGACGGCCCCATGGCCGTCCTCAGGCACCGGGGCTCCCTGCGAATGATCAGAGCGATTGCAGAACAAGGAGGCAGAAACTAAAAAGAAAGGCAGGTGGAACCTTCGTACCTGAGTCCCGGGGTCTGGAGGAGTATTCGCCGGAGACGCCGAAGCGGTCTCGCCTCTTTGACGATTCAGCCGAATCGCCTTGGCTCGACGCGAGACGTAGGGAGCACTCGGGTCCCGTTTAGACATGAGCCAGGGAGCAAACTTTGCGGCCTTGGGGGCGGTTACACTTTGGGTCGCGGCCAGGCGCTCGATCATCTCCTTCGAGAGGGGTTTCGCGGAAGGTTTATAGGGAGACATTAATATCGGCGAAAGGCCAAGGGAGAGAAGCAGCTCTGAATCGAGGGACGAAAACGTTCTAGGAGAATCTGGCGTGAGGAGATATATATAGGAAGACGGTGGGACCCACAGAATCTTATGGGCACCGTCAGCAAGCACTCATCGAATACAGGGTTGGACTGTTCTTTCCGAGCGTAGGAACCGCTCGCAAAGAGCGGGGATTGTGTACAACCCGTATTCACCGAGTGGTCCCTCAAAGCCAGCTGGCGAGACCTGGGTCAGCCAGGTCATTCGCCCAGGCTAAGACAGGTGGAAAGACTCCCGGGTCAGTGGGGGAAAGCTGCAGGCGGGAAGGAGTTCGGCGAGTGGTGCCCTCACGGACCACTCGCCCAGAAGTATGGGCACTCGCCCAGCTGAGCGGGAGATCGGCGAGTGGTGCCCTCACGGACCACTCGCCCCAGAGGTTTTGAGGGGGAAATGACCATAATACCCCTGGTGGGCTGCAAATAGCCCTTCAGAACAGCGGAGTTAGGCTATCGGCAGACCAATTTGGGGTGCGATTAGTAAAATTAAAAGGCGGATTCAGGCTATTTGCAGACCCGCCTAGGAAAAACTATAAATAGACCCTTAAGGGCACCTTGGAGGAGACCTGATTTTAGACAATCCTCTCCTCCAGGCTAGTTTTTGGTCGGCTGTTAGTGCCCTCCAAGGTGCCCGGTTGAGCTCTGGTTTGGGAGGGGAAGCTCTCTAAGATCTTCCGGGTGTGTGGCGGGACCTCCTTGCTTCAGCCTTGGGTCTATTCTTATTCTCACATCCACCGTCAAGAGAGTCTAGTGAGGGAGAAGTAAGCATCGGCTGCACCCCCAGTGAGTCCGAACTCAAGAGACCTGTTGCAGGTTTCAACACTCACCCGATGTGGGCGCCACTCCTACATTCGCACAGCATGCGAGCGCACCTTCCTCACACCGCTCCGCTACAGGAAGTCCTTTCTGAGACTCTTCAAGCACCTCCTTCCATACCACGTTGCCGACTCCACCACAATCGCCACAACTATTTCGCACAAAAACTCCCCGCACCTCTCTCGCCCCGACTCTGAACTTCGGGGACTTCGGGGGCAAATGATAGGGTTTCCTTGAAGGCGCTAACCGCACCCCATTCATGGGTGTGCGGTTATCCAAAGAAACCCCACTAGCCCCGTAACCACCCAACATGTGGGTGCAAATAGTAAAATCCCGCATCATGGGGTGCAAACAGTAAAATCCTCCAACATGTGGGTGCAAATAGTAAATTTCTTCATCATGGAGTGCAAATAGTAAAATCCCCCATTATGGGGTGCAAATAGTAAAATCCTCCAACACGGGGGGTGCAAATAGTAAAATCTTCCAACATGTGGGTGCAAATAGTAAAATCCCACATCATGGAGGTGCAAATAGTAAAATCCCCCATTATGGGGTGCAAATAGTAAAATCCTTCAACAAGTGGGTGTAAATAGTAAAATCCTCTAACATGGGGGTGCAAATAGTAAAATCCTTCAATACGGTCTGCGCATAGCAAATAATATGGTTATGGTGTGCGCATAACCATATTCGTCATATGAATACATATCACCGCAAAATTATACAAACTGGTGTGCGCGTAGCTATATTCATGATAAGTGTGCGTATAACACATAAATTGGTTATGGTGTGCGGGTAGCCGCATAACCACTATAACTACCCTAACCACCCATTTAATTACGAAAGTGTCACCATCAAAAACTATAAATAGAACCCCAAGGCTTCTCTTTTTTGGATCTTCTTCTTCTCCTCCTCCATCTCCCCCCCCCCCCCCTTGAGACTTAATTTCTCTCTCTCCAGCCGGGAAAATCCTCCTACGGATTTTCTCTCTCCTCCTTCTTCCTTGCGCGCTCACAAGCGCGCGTCCTCCTTGCGCGCTCACAAGCGCGCGTCCTCCTTGCGCGCTCACAAGCGCGCGTCCTCCTTGCGCGCTCACAAGCGCGCCTCCTCCTTGCGCGCTCACAAGCGCGCCTCCTCCTTGCGCGCTCACAAGCGCGCGTCCTCTTTGCGCGCTCACAAGCGCGCGTCCTCTTTGCGCGCTCACAAGCGCGCCTCCTCCTTGCGCGCTCACAAGCGCGCCTCCTCCTTGCGCGCTCACAAGCGCGCCTCCTCCTTGCGCGCTCACAAGCGCGCCTCCTCCTTGCGCGCTCACAAGCGCGCCTCCGTGCGCTCCGCTCTCAAGACCGCTCCAAGTGCGCCTCCGTGCGCTCCGCTCTCAAGACCGCTCCAAGCGCGCCTCCGTGCGCTCCGCTCTCAAGACCGCTCCAAGCGCACCACCGTGCGCTCCGCTCTCGAGACCGCTCCAAGTGCGCCTCCGAGCGCTCCGCTCTCAAGACCGCTCCAAGCGCACCACCGTGCGCTCCGCTCTCAAGACCACTCCAAGTGCGCCTCCGAGCTCTCCGCTCTCAAGACCGCTCCAAGCGCGCCTCCGTGCGCTCCGCTCTCAAGACCGCTCCAAGCGCGCCTCCGTGCGCTCCGCTCTCAAGACCGCTCCAAGCGCGCCTCCGTGCGCTCCGCTCTCAAGACCGCTCCAAGCGCGCCTCCGCGCGCTCCGCTCTCAAGACCGCTCCAAGCGCGCCTCCGTGCGCTCCGCTCTGAAGACTGCTCCAAGAGCGCCTCTGCGCTCTCCGCTCTCAAGACCGTCCAAGCATAACCCCGCGTACTCAGCAACAAGCACTCCGCGCACTCAAGAACAAACGCTCCAGCCTCCTGCAAGAACACACTCCAAACTCCTCTCGCGCAGCAGGAGACAACCGACAGAGACAAAGACGCACAGAGCACATCGATCTAACCTTCAAGCTGCAGTCAAAACCTCTAGAGCGCTTAGAGCGCAGCATCCCCCTCTGCATCAGACAAAAGTTTTAGCTCCAGGAGCGGTGGCTTGTCACCCTCCGAGTATCTCTCTCTCAACAATTGTAACGAGAGGCGGTTTGTCGCCCTCGAGTTCTTTAAAGTAGCTTTGTACAACAACCAACAAATATTGGAGGTTTCGGCCGGCACAGACCCGGACGCGTGGTTTTTCACCCAGTTGACGGGTTTTCCACGTTTAAAAAATTGTCTTGTCAGCTTTCCCTTTTTCTGTGACTGTTTGCGCGCTCGAACGCTCCCGGGCTAAGGCGGTCCAATTTAGTCCGGTCTACCGGAGCCTTGAATGATCCGCAACAAAATTATGGTAAAGGAGTCTATCCATAATTAAGGTAATTATTATTTGCAGACGCTAAAGGAGTCTATCCACAAATAAACTTTTTCCTATTTTATTTGAATTTGTAAGTGTCTATCCGCAGAGCAACTAAAACTTAAGCAGTCAATGTCTTTGTTTTCCTGAGCAGGGTACAACGTCATTGAAGGAACTTTTCCGGCGACCTTCTGAGCCGAGGCCGACGACTCCATCTTGAGCCGAGCTTGACGAAGACGATAATGCTCCGACGATCTTCTGAGCCCAGACCGACGACTTCATCCCGCGCATCGAAATTGAAGAAATTAGAAGTAGGAGGAAGAGAAAGCACTTACCAGCTCTCCGTGTAAATTCAAAGATGAAAGCACGTCTCTTGTCCCTATCAGATACATACTCGCTCTGTTACATCAAGGAAATTAAACGTGCGTCTCAGATTTTGATCGAAAAGATTAAAAAAAATCGAAATCAGAAACTCTAAAGAACATGATTATTGTTCTCTTTAGAGCTAGATCCGTCTATTTTTATTTTATTTATTGTGTTGGTATGCAAATAATAAAATTATTCGTGAATAACAAAATTAAATTCTTTTAAAATTGCGAATAGAAAAATCTACGAATAAACAAATCCGATCTGCGAATAATAATTGTCATAATTTATTTTTACTATCTAACACTCAAATATATACTACATTGACAATCACTCTAACCAAGATTCTATAAAATTTAACTTTTAAATTTCTGTGGAATCCTTTTATTACACATTATTCTGGAGATATATATGTTTTTTTTTTAATTTAAATCACATAAAATTAGTTCTAGAGATTCAACCTAAGAGACTTGGAAAGAATAAGGAAAAAATCAACAAATATTTCCTTGGGGATCTTCAGAGGAATTCTTTTAAGATATTTCCTTGGGGAAGTAAAATATGTATCTGACTTTAATTTTTATTCTGTAAGGCAAAAGGTCAACAAATATATTTAGTGCAACGTTATAAGCAGTCCTATAATGGCTAAACGTAGACCAAAGAATAAGTGTTTTTAGGACTGCAAATAGCCGTTTTAGGTATTTTTAGAACTGTGAATAATCGTCGTAGGACTGCTAATAACATCGCCCTATATTTATTATGATTTAGGCTCCGTTTGGCATGACTTTTTTTGCTGCCTTGAGTGTGGACAAAAGCGCCACCGTCATATAATGTATGTTTTGACATGACAACAGTTATGATCGACCGCCACAAAAATGAAAATTTTTAGGTGAGGTCGGGCGTTCACAAACGACAATTCATAACCACCACCACGTCAAAAGGAGCCTTAATTGATATTCCCAGATGGGGACTTTAGAAAGAATAGAAATCAGATACAAGAATAGCATGTAAAAGCAATGTTTGGGCGGAAATGAGATCTTGGAATTAAATGTGTAATTCCAATTCCGTTGTTTCTCTCCCGTTTGAAGGAAGAAATTGGAATTCAAAATAAATTTCATGCAATTTATTTTTAACTAAAGTCAATTCTTGCTTATTTATATAAGAATGAGATAATTTCGGTCGTGGATTATTGCATACGTGAATATATGTAAGATGTTATTCGCATTAAAAAATAATGTTTACTCAGTTTAAATGTTAAATATGTATCTTCCGGCCCGATTAATATTCGTACAGTTTGTTAAGTTCGAGTCAATAATCCAAAAATATTGTCTAGGGGCAACCAAATGCATAGATTGTTGGTATCTCGAGATCATCCGTTTCATTGATCCGATCTATGTATCTCAGAAAAACATAGTCGAATCGTGGTCGCCGAAAAATTTAAAAGTCGACATATCATTCTTAAAATTTTATGGAAACTTACATTTATCATCCGAGGGTTAGATCCCGAACAGTCTCTGTCTGATCATTATTGTCAAAAAATGAGTCGTTGGTTGATGCAGGACAGGAATCCACCTTCCTGCCACCCTGCGGCCTGGCGCACCAGCACCCAGGGGTCCTACCGGGAATCCACCCGATAGGCCTTATCAGGTTCCGCGGACCGTACACCCCAACCCATCTCCAGCCGTCAACAGCTGATGGGTTGTTGAGGCCGGGGATCGAACACCCGACCTCCTTGATAAGAAGCTCTTACAAAGAGCTCTCATCACCAACTGATCCGCGGATCAGTTGGTGATGAGAGCTCTTTGTAAGAGCTTCTTATCAAGGAGGTCGGGTGTTCGATCCCCGGCCTCAACAACCCATCAGCTGTTGACGGCTGGAGATGGGTTGGGGTGTACGGTCCGCGGAACCTGATAAGGCCTATCGGGTGGATTCCCGGTAGGACCCCTGGGTGCTGGTGCGCCAGGCCGCGCAGGCAGGTGGATTCCTGTCCTGCATCATTGGTTATCCCCAAAATTTCGGAAAAACTTCCCTCATCATTGGAGTTCCAGGTGGGAGACCGGGTTTTCTTGAAGATACGTCCGATGCACGGAGTCTCGAGGGTTCGCGGGCGGAAGAAGCTCAGTCCAAGGTTTATGGGGCCCTATAGGATCCTGGAGCGGATCGGCCCCTTGGCTTACAGACTGGAGCTACCGCCGGATTTGGAGGGACTGCATGACGTATTCCACGTCTCTTCACTTAGGAAGGCTTTACTTCGGCCAGAGCAGCAGGTGTCTACTTCGGAGGGGCCAGTAGCTACAGATCGATCGATTCACTTGGAGCCGGTTCGGATAGACGACACAGAGCTACGAGTCTTGCGGCGCAAGAAGGTTCAGCTGGTCAAGGTCCTGTGGAGGAATCATGGACAGGAAGAACACACTTGGGAGCCACTGGACTTGATGCAGCAAAAATATCCGCAGCTTTTTACGACAGGTACAATTTACTTTTTCTGGGATGTTACAGTTTTTCCTCTAGTAGAAACCCCACAGGCTTGTCTGAATTTCGAGGACGAAATTTTTATTTTTATGTATTGGGATTTGTAACATCCCCCAAACTGCTAGACCCCTAAGTTGGTTTTGTCATGACTAGGTCATGACAAAACCATAGGAAGAGCCATTTGACCTTGAGAGCTTAGGAAAGGAGGAGAAAACCACCTTGGTCTGCAATTAGCAATTTCCATTTACCAAGCTTAGGGTCAGACTTTAGGGCCTCAACTTGATCAATTGACCCCATCTTAGTATCCCTAACCCTTTAGAGGCTCCCTTAGGGCACCAAGAGCCCATTGGGGTCAACCTAAGAGATCAATTTGACCAAAGTCAACCTAAAACTCCAAATTGGTCAAAGTAGCCTATTTAGAGCCAATTAACCTTCACCTTGCCAATTTGATCACTCACCTAGGTCTAGAATGCTATAAGAGACCTAGTAGACCTAAAATCCCCATCATGGGACCCCCAGGGGTGCAAATTGACCAAAATGCCCTTTTTAGGTCAAAATGGCATTTCTTCACAAAGTACCCTAATTGACCATCACCATATTAAATTGACCTTACCCATAGGGTTATCATATCATAGGGGACCCAGTGGACCAAAAAGCCCCTTGACCAAGTCAACCCTAGGGCTCAATTTGACCAAAGTCAATTTAGCCTGTTTTGGTCAAATCAGCTTAGATTGGGTCAACCAAGACCCATATGACCAAATTGACCCCACCAATAGTTTCTAAACTTAATTTGGAACCCATTGGACCCAAAATCCCCATCCTAGGGTCACCCAGTTGGCCAATTTGACCAAAAGTCAAAATTACCCAATTTAGGTCAAATCTCTCAAACTTAACCCAATCCCTTTGGGCTAACTCAATTGGATGGTCAACCAGCCCATGTAGACCATCATTAAACTCAGGAGAGAGTGTAGAAACCGTCCATGGTGATTAGGAGTGAGAAAATGGGGGTTTCCCCATTTTTGAAGAGAAAGAAGGAGGCCATTCATGGCCATTAAGGAGTTCCACCCCTTGGCCTCCCTAATTGACTCACCCTTTCATCTCCTCTGACGATTTCAATGAGTTTCCAGTAGTTTCCAAGAAGGATTATATCAGGGGAGATGAATGGGGCCGGCATTGGAGGAGTTCAAAGAGGCCATTAATGGCAATAGGGGTTAAAGCCACCATCACCCCCATTCGAACCCCCTATCACCTTCAGAAGCCAGAGAGGAGAGAAACCCCTAAGTTCCCTGAGGATTTTGTGTGCTGTAAGTAGGAATCGGCATGGTTTCACAACCGACCCAAGCTCCCATGGTGTACTCGAGGGCAAACCGTCGGCAAGCTCATCAACAGGTCCTATTCTCCTCCCTGAACCCTAAGGATTAGATCCCAATCGCCGGCGGCTCGATCCGTGGCCAATTGGCCGGGAATCGAGCCAGCCATGCCTCCCGTCGATCGGGTTGGGCTTCCTCTTCCATACCACGACTCCGGCCACCTCCGGCCGAGCAAACACCGCTCATCGCCGGCCCCCACCTCAACGGAGGTGGTGGTGGCGTTGGTCGGCCGGGGCGGCGCTCAGGTGGCCGGGAAATCATCACTCAAGGCGGCCCAGGCGCGGTAGATCTCAGCCACGGGTTAATCGGGGACGGTGGCGGTGAGCCGTCCGATTGGCCGCCAATTGCTATACGCAGCCACAAATGATTTAAATCACATTATTTGATTATTTGTCACACTTATTGACAGATTTTGTGACCCGATTTCAAGGCCCTTAGAGGCCATAATTCGAAAAATGCCCAGAGATAACCTTTGTAGGCCTTGATGTCTACTTTCTAGTAGGAGTGGAATCAGGCTATTTGGTTAAGTATGGGACCCACAGCACTTATTCTAGTGAGGCTGGTCAAAACTCAAACCAGACCTTTAAATTAGTATAACTCTTAAATGGCAAATATGATGAAGTTGATATTTTGGCTATGCATGCATGTGCTTTATACCTAGATTAGGTTTGAGTATCAGATTTTTAGGAGTTAATTTTCCTAAAGTTTTAGTAGAAATTTAATAACCCTTACATAAATTATTTGGAGGGTCAAGTGACCTCCAATCTTCACCAAATTTTGGTGGGGTGTTATTAGGGTCATGATAAGCCCCTGGTTAAAATCTCAACTCATTTGGAGTTCTTTTGGTTAGGTAATCATTAGGCCAAATATTTGTCCATTTAGGGGAAATTGGTGAATAAGGGCTATTTGGGATTTTTCATGGTCAAACCACCTCCAATTGGAGTGGGATTTTGGCCACTACCCTAATGTCACCCAAATCACCTCTAAGAGAGTTATGGGGTCATGGGGAGTTGGGATGCCCTAGGGCATGGAGATGGAGCACTTTGGGGTGCATTTAGCCAAGTGGAGATCCATTGGCCAAATGAATCCATAGGGGCTTGAGTCTTCTTGGGAAGGTCAGTGGAATTAATTTGAGACCCCATGAGGAAGATTGGTGAGCATTGTAGTTGTTTTGCTCAAGGCCATAGGGTTGACCCCTATGGAGTGGAATTTGGGGTTGTGAAGGACATGGGAGTGTATGCGCATGGAGAGAAGTGCAATAGCCCTCTCTGAGTTCTAAGAGTGTTATAATACCCTCACAAGAGGTTTGGGTGGATTTAGAGAAGTTTAGACCCTAACCCTAGGTTAAACCCTAATGGGGTGCAATTAGAGGCTATTGAAGGAAGAGGGGTCAAACCTCAATGGTTTGACTTGAAATTTTGGGGAGATGGCCTTAGTAACCAGAGAATACTACTGTGAGAATTTGGAGGTATTTGGAGTTGTCAATCCTAGGTAATAAACTCTTGGGTAGATTTGCAAATAATTAGGGTTTTGGATTATAGGATGAAATAACACTTAATGTTTAACCATCTTCTGTCACAAACTTAGTTTTAATGTTATTAATCCATGGAAGATTCTGTTAGACCATGAGAAAACTTTTGGAGGTCCAAATTGTAATATTTCATATTGTTGGTAATTTTTGGGATGATTAATTTTAGGGTGCTAAGTTTCTGTAATAGCATGGGACTTTGCTGGAAGCCTTTTTATACCAACTTGTACCCACTGTATTTTTCTCATAATTTATAGACTAATATTTTTGGTACCTCTAGTTCAATTTGGAATTAATTACAAATATATCCTCTGTAGAAATTACAAATGTACCCTCTGTGGAGCATGGTCAAACTTTGTAGGACTGAATATTTCATTATTAAGCACCTCTGTATTAATTTGAATAAGGTTTAAAGACTATATGAGGGTACCTCCTTTGGAATTTATAGGAAATGAATGAGTTTTGGAATTTTTAAAAATAGTAAATCTTGCTGGTTTTTCCTAAAAATTTATATCCACTGATTATTGGGTACCCTTGATTTATGTAAAAATTAGAGAAGGCATTGCAAGTCATAAAAGTAACCTTGTAGTTCAAACCTTAGGATTTTGCCCTTTGGAAAAATTGTTTTAATTATTAATATTGTCGGAGAAATTACGAAACTCTGGGTTTGATCTTAAATATGTAGTATGGACCCCCAATAAATCCACTGAGTCACAGAACTGATTATTTGAGGTACCTCCCTTCCTGAGCATCAAATCGTTAAGGGTGGTCTGCGTTTAGCAACTTTAGCAGATTTAGGATTAAGGGTCTAACTGGTGGTCTTTGATTTAGAGTTGTGAGGGTTGAGTGGTAATCTTATAGTTATGAGGGGATCCCTGGAGTAATTAGGGTCTGGTGAGTCCTGCAGTGGTGGGGTGCCACCCTTGGAATAAGTCGTCCCGGACTGACGAAAGATCGTCTTTTCTTGTTAGCGTCTTAGAGCACCTAGGTTTGATATAAGTAAGTTTTATGGGGGTTTTCTTATAGATTTTCTGGCCGGTTTAGTCCGGTGATCTTTATTTTTTTGAGGTGGTTAATGGGGACGGGCGGGTTAGCCCGAGGAGCTTGTAGCTCGGTGTTATTGGAAGATATGTTGCATGTGCATAAGGTGGTGGGTCATTCGTGTTGGCGATCGTTGCACCGACGTTAACACTTGGGCTCGGCAAGTGTGGTATTTACACTTAGCCATAAAAGTCTGGCGATCCAGTCAGTAAGAGTACGCAGGCGCTCCGTGGGTTTTGTGGAAGCGTACGATAGGTCTAGGTTAGGTAGTGCATATACCAACCTAGAGGTGGGCGAGGCCCAACCCACCGCTTCCGTTTGCCACTACGGGAGTATCCTGGGAGTCTAGCTCGCTCCAAAAAGGGGGAACTAAAGGTCTATGCGCATAGAGTCGTAGTGTGTGAGTTGCACTTGTATGTACATAGCATAACAACATACTTTGCATGACATAGCATAATCATATCATTTAACCCTGACACCTATCGTATAAATTGGTATGGGACTTTTTATACGATAGGCTCTGCTAAACGACCCCTTGGTCTATGGGTTTGTATGGGCACTCCTATAAATCAATGGTTACTTTTATAATGCTTACTTGCCTCTTTTCTTACTGCTTACCGTTATTTATACACTTTACCCTGCTGTTTCTATTTCATGTTTCATTTACATATATATAACACCTGTGTAGAGTAGAACTCACCTTGTCATCTGCTTTTGTATTACCCCTTGTTGTCCTCCGCTTCATCCTCCCCATACGGTGCCTAGGAGCCTTGGGGGGAGGGGTGGGGAATTGGCTGAGTCATATTGACTGACGGTCGGTGGACCTTATCATTTTAGGAGACCGCGGCGACGGGGCAGCACCAGAGGCAGGTGCAAATGGAGGCGGGGCAGTCTAGCTCAGGAGCTCAGATGACAGGATCCGTGAGTGTTCGTCTTAGTTGTTTTGCTTCCGCGAGTGACTTATGTAGTGAGGATATCTTGTATCGGGCAGAAGCCCTAGTTATCTTGTCTTCTTTCTTTCGGTTATATTATGTGGACATCTTTTGATAGTTTATTTATATGTGATGTGGACTTAGTCTGGTTGTTTATTTATTTAAGCTTACTCTTCTTTGTGATCGAATTGGCCGGCAGGATCGGCGTTTTTTAGTGGCGACCTTCCCGAGCGAGGGTGTCACCGCAAAACGGCGGTTCTGGGCCTAAGACCCGGTGGTTTTTGCAAAAAAAAAAAATGGGGTCTTACAACTTCAGGGGCCAGTTTGTGGTTATTTGCAGCCAAAATCCTGAAATCCTATAAATAGGACCAAGGGGCACCATTTGGAGGCAAGCTTATCCTAGGCTAGCTCTCTCTCCCTCTCCCTCCCCAGGTTTCTCTCTAGTGGGGTGAGGAGAGCCTCCAGTGGTGCCCAAGCCCGGCATTGGCTTGAGAGGGGAAGCGCTCTAAAGATCATCCGGGTATGTGGTGGGACCTCCTCGCCGAGCCCTTGGTCCAGTTCATAGTGCCTCAACCTTCAACCTAGAGCTCTCCCTTGAGGGGAGTAAGTGTTGGTCGCCCCTCAGCTTGCTGAGGGCCCCAAACTCCACAGAGATCGAGGCTTGTTCACCAAGTTGTCGGTTTCAACACGCATGATGGAGTCAGGGAGGGCCATTAGGCTCTATTTGGAATTCTAACGAAGTCCCAACATTCAACTCTGCAGAAAAATACGCCCAAAAGTAATCGAGAGAAATTTTATTCACCGCACAGTTTACAAGTGAACGAAATACAATAAATATTTATGCAAGACTAATAATCAAATCAAAGCGGAAAAAAATTCAACATGACACACACTCAATCGCTTGCTGAAGTGATTCATTGTCGACACACGACGGACCATCGCCACCATCACCTGAAATATCAACAACAGGAAACCTCTGCATATGAAATCTGAAGCTCTACTCGAGTCTTTCGTAGTTCGTAGTTCTTTGCATAGTGAAATTTATACTACTCAGCTGTAACAAAAGCGCCCGATCCCAGCCCCGCCCCGCCCCCGGAATGACGCATATGTGCCCCCGCATCTATTCCATAATTATTGGAATAATAGCTTCAATTAAAGTAGTAGGACACATCCTATATGAGTACCTAAAATTGAAGGCCACAAATAATACATGACTGGAAATTATATCCCTTCTCCCACTTTTAGAAACTTCCAACACTTCATTCATTGAATCAAGGAAGGGTGTAATTCACTCTGCTCAGTCCTCAATTGTAATAATTGGGAAAAAATGCTTTATGCAAATTAAAGTGCAGATTCTTTGCATCAGGGATTTATTTTAATAAGATATATATATTTTATTTTATTGAAATAAATAACATTTCATTCACTGAAAAAGCTTTATGCAAATAAATAAAATATGATGGAATAATTTCCTTGCAATGATTAGTTATGCTCAACTTAGCTAGCAAATTATTTTATTCCTAAATTTTTTGGTGATTAAAATATAGTAGCAAAGAATGTAGCTCATTGCTAATCAATAATTTTCATATTTGATTGGGGTGAATACATGAAATTGTGATATAAAGATTTAAAATTAGCATGAGAAAAATTATTGGGGCGAATACGTGAAATTGTGATGGAAACGGATACGTTCTAATCGAGACATCGAAATGAGAATATAAGTGGAAGCATACCTGAACCAAACTATTACGTTTCATATTTAATTGCATTTCATATTTTGTGATCCGCGTGAACACTAACATATTTATACTGATTAGTCATATAAACGTAAAACGATTTCTGATATTCACACATAATTTGAATTATGCGTACAATATGAAATCTAATCAACTTGATTAATTAGATCACTCAAATTTGATTGATATTAACGATAACCTAATAAAACACATAATTAACATATAAATGGACCAAACAATTATTATTTCAAAAAAAAAATTTATTTCATTCCTTCAACATCTGACCTCTCAAATGAATGATTAAACCAACTTTTTAAGATTTTTGAAGGGGCATTTGGGAGATTTCACCCTTATAATTATCTGCTAGCTAATTTGATTGTCTAATTTGCCCCTTCATATATATCCACATTTGATGGTCGGACAATTTTGCCCGCATAGCGACCAACAATGACTGTCATTTTGCCGAAAAGTGAGTCCAATATATATCGATGAAGATTTCTCAATCAGAGCTTTGGAACTCCGGCAATCATCAATGGAGGTTCCCTTTGGGTGCAATGATTGCTCCAACAAAAAACCTTTTGAGTGAGAGGTCAACCTTCTGTGGTTCGACAGGAGGAGTACATCGCCGCTTTTAGGTTAATTGGAGTTTCGCCAAAAGTTGAAAAACGATGGGTTCCTAAAGTTTTTCGGGCACTTCGTCATTAAAGGCCGAATTGGTGCTCGGAGAGTAAGTAGGACCCATCCCGTGGCCGCAAACACCCCTTTGGAGGCCTCCCCGCTGCCAAACGATGACCAATGAGCTGTGCTCTTGCTGAACCTCATGCTAAGGGAGGAGGCCGGTGATCGGCCCGGCCAGAGCCGGGTCTCACGCGAGCAACTTTAGACGATGCTTGAGAGGCCATACGAGCTCAAAATTGCACGCTCTTTTGCTTTTCAGAACCGTCTCCGGATCCTATCCAACCACTTTGATATGTCAAGGATGTGACTTTAGAACACATTACATTTTTCTTTATACCATGGCCGATAAAGCATGTGACAAAATATTATTAAAAAAATAAAGTAGAAAAATAACTTAATATAGCCAACCTGAGTGCCGGCGCCGCCAGCCACCACGGCGGACGGCGAATTAGCGACCACTTTTATCTTCGCACATTTAGAACTAACCGGATGGATCGACGGTGACTTGTGGGGCCGAGTTTGCTGGGTCCGGTCCAAGTGCAAAAGAAAGGGAACTAGCGGGCAACCAGAGCACAGTGAGATGAGCTAATGAGAATGAGACGTGTGGCAGGCATCGGTACTTTGGACATCACTTTTCACTGTATTCAGATCATCATTATTTTAGAGTAGAAAATTATCGCATAACACAGGCACTCGGACGAATAGAATTCCATTCCTTGTGGAGTAATAAATTAATAATTAATAATAATGGAATAATATATCAATGCCATCTTCACACCACTACCATTAGAGCATGCCTAGTGGTAGATGTGAAGATAATGGAATAATATTATTAATTATTAATTAATAATATCTCGTCCATTAACTTCACTGATTTATAAATTTAACAAATAAAGTTCCAAATCTTTTATAGCCTGGTATTTAAAAAAAAATCTCACTTTTTAATATCTTATTTCCTGTAAAAATCACACGGAGGTTTTAAGTCAATATCAAATTAGTCCCTAAAATTTTAGTTATGTCAAAAATGATTTTTTAGCATTTGAACTAAAATTTACAAACCAAATTGACATTACCTTGCAACCTCATTGACTGAAATGATTTTTGTCCATCTTATTTCTTATTCATTGATTTGTTTTGTCCATCTAAATAAACTTAATATTTGAACTATTAATTTTTTGTTGACGCCGTATGAGCCATGTGCGGTATCTGTGCGTGAGGCTGGCGAATGGCCCCGATCAAGCTCAATGAGATAATGAGTCTGCGGGGCGACGGACGAACTTTTGATTCACAATTTTTAAATCTAAATAATATTTTCTAAAAGGAAATGTATTCTATATTACAACATTCTACTTAAATTTTATATTGAGTTTGGTGTAACCCAAAATGCTATTAAATTTTATTTTGTAGCTTTCTTTAATTTTTGAATGAACCATCATTAGCTTTGAGATAAAATTTGATATATCAAACGTATTAATATGATTGTCATTATTATAATATTTAATTAATTATAATTACATTATATATATATATATATATTGTGTTATCATAATTCAACTTCTATGGAATCCCTCTTATACATTAGGCTCCGTTTGGCATAGCGATGGGGGCCGTGAACCCGACAATGGTGAGCCACCTAAGAAACTTCATCCACTTTTATGGTTTTCTTTTTTGGCGACGGTCATAGCTAGTCATGCCAAACATACATCATATGACGGTGGCATTTTGATCCAAGCTCACCGGAGCAAACAGAGTCTTATTACGATTCAATGTTGTATCCAAATTTGAAAACTTTGTGTGAGAGATTATTTTTTTGTAATTTCGTAGACTTATTTAAACAAAATACAAAATTGTTGATAACTCCGTAGGCCCCTATACTTTTTCGTCATTGTCAATAACCTCCCTAATCCATAGAAATAGGTGGATAGCCCTCTTATATATCCTTACTTGTTAAAACTTATGAGAGGTAACGTGTCTCTTTCTAAAATTAAAGGGGTATCAATAATTTGATTTAACAACATGTTAATATAGTTAATTACATGATCTTTAAAAATATTCATAAAAACTCCCTTAGACTCTTCTAATTTACTCTTTTTTTAATGATTGTATAATTGACATATGTTAAAATGGTGTTAATTAAGTCAAATTATTGATACCCCTATTTTTTAGAAATAAACACATAATAACTCATAAGTTTCAACAAGTATAGATAAGAAAAATTTGTAGGTGAGTTACTCTCACCTAAGATCATGGTGAGAGGAGTCCATCTAAGTCGTTGATCACAGATCATACGGTTGTATTTTTCCTAAATACTCCTGTATTTATAAATAATAATAATGTCAGTATTTTATATACCGTCCGATCTGAGATCATACGACTATATTTCTCTCCCACCTAGTTCTAGGTGAGAGAAACGCACCTAAGTTTTTTAGTTTTAATTTGAACCTTCGCAGAGTAGCGAACGTCTCTACGAGGTCTTTCAGGTGGATTAAAAAAGTTTTACTTTTTAGAAGAAGATCATCGACGTATACTTCAAGATTTCTTCCTTTCTGTTTTTTGAAAACCGTGTCCATCATTCTCTGATATTGAAAATGTCAGTAACACGCATTTCAATGGGTTTAGTTTTAATTTGAACCTTCGCAGAGTAGCGAACGTCTCTACGAGGTCTTTCAGGTGGATTAAAAAAGTTTTACTTTTTAGAAGAAGATCATCGACGTATACTTCAAGATTTCTTCCTTTCTGTTTTTTGAAAACCGTGTCCATCATTCTCTGATATTGAAAATGTCAGTATTGAAAATGACAAAAAAATATAGAGGGGACTATCAACAATTTATTCTTTACAAATAGGACATTGTTATTAGCAAATCCAGTTTATCTATTAGTAAAACATGATTATTAGCAAACAAAGTTATTTTGAAAATAACTATTAGCAAACATTTTTATATTATTTAGATGAATCAACAACGAATCTAGATTTGCTATTAACAACAAGCTAGAAATAATATATGTAAGTTATATGAATTTTTTTTTTTTTTTTTGCTTTTTTTTTTGCTTTTTTTATAAGAATAATTGAGTTTCATGCAAATAGAAAAGAAATATGTTTGAACAAGTTTACGTGTATAATGAGATAGTTGGAGAGGTGTGAGGTGTCCCATCAGCAGTCCATCTTCATGGTCATATCTGAGGTTAATTCTGCACAGCTGTCTTCCCATTTTTGGTCAATTTCGGCTTTGAATATTTTCACTTTATTTCTTTTTTTAATATATATTATATAAAAAACACTTTATTCTAGAAAAAAAATACTAATTCGGTCCTTGTAAACATTCAAAATAAAATCCACGGACTCATCGGGCGGCTAATAAAGAGGCGAACAATTTATCGTGCATGTCATTGGCTGTCCTAAATCCTAATTAAATAATATTATTTTGTGCTCGCATTTAAATTCTTGTACATCGTTCTCGGCACTAATTATGAAATTCCGGAATCTACGCACTGGCTTCCGACGCGTGTCAATAAAGCGCCGCGCAGAGCCGGCTACTGCCTCAGAATTAGTACTAACATAATTGTCTCAGCTAATCATTTATTTCAGTTGGTTCCACCGAGGTTATTTTGTGCGTGTATTTCCGAAAATCCGATATAGTTACGCACATGTTTCAATCAGGGCGGCAATACATCTTGTGCGTGTATTTTTAGAAAAAATGTTCAACACGAAAGTTGTAGATCTCAAAATATGACTTTAACAGAAGTGTTAAATTCCATGTTGTTGACTGCTGGCATGCCTGCGGCTTACTGGGGTGAAGCTGTCATCACCTCAAATCACATTCTTAATAAAGTTCCTTATGCAAAGTTGAAACAAACACCCTATGAGCTTTGGTTTAAGAGACCTTCTAGATTTGATAATCTTAAGACTTGAGGTTGTATCGCTTATGTTAGGATACTTGACCCAAAGATATCTAAGATTGGACATAGAACTAACACATGTGTCTATTTAGAATGTGTAGAGGATAGTGCTGCAGACAGATTTATAGATCTCTCAACCAATACAATCATAGAATCTAAAGATGCGATTTTCTTTGAGGATAAGTTCCTCAAAGACAAAAACCTGACTCTTTCAGTTCTGCCAGCCCCCAATACTGAAAATCTAGTTTAGACTGAAACGAGAATCCCTGACACTGAACCGATGAACACTAGGGTTTTAGTGCCCACAAGGTTATCCAAAAGAGAAAAAGTTCTCAAAAGCTTCGGTACAGACTTTGTGACTTACCAAGTTGAAGTTAATCCATCCACCTATAAGAAAGCGATGCGATCCAAGGATTCTCTGTTATGGAAAGAAGTCATTGATGATGAGATGAACTATCTCATGCAAAACCACACTTGGACTTTAGTCGACCCGCCCAAAGGAGCTAGAACCGTGGGGAACAAGTGGGTTCTGAAGAAAAACTAAATCCTGATGGGAGTATCGTCAAATACAAAGCACGTCTAGTTGCCAAGGGCTACACTCAAGTGAGTGGTATAGACTACTTTGATATATACTCACTTGTTTGTCATATTACAACGATTAAGATTCTTCTCGCTATAACATCTATTGAACACCTCACCGTTCATTAGATGGATGTCAAGACTGCATTCCTAAATGGAGATCTGGCTGAGGAGATCTATATACACCAACCTGAAGGGTTCTTCATAGAGGGTCTAGAAAATAAGGTCTGTAAGTTGATTAAGTCTCTATACGGATTGAAGCAGTCACTTAAATTGTTGCATAAAAAATTTGACACTTGTGTTAAAGCCATGGGTTTTAAATCCAGCTTTTCAGACAAATGTTTGTATGTTCGAACAAGTTCAAATAAAGTTGCAATTATATGCTTGTATGTTGATGACATGCTAATTCTAGATACTGATCAGTCTGAGGTGAAAGACGTAAAAGTAGTCCTGACGGAACAATTTAGCATGACAGACTTAGGTGTGGTGAATACCATCCTAGGAATGGAAGTGAACTTCTCTGAGCAGGAAATTACCCTAAGTCAGAGTCACTATATCCGCAATCTACTGGAAAAGTGGGGTTATGATAAAAGCAAAAAGTCTGAGACTCCATATGATTGCAATAATAGACTAAAACCTAATGACGGTTCACATATCAAACAGTTGGATTATTCCAAACTCATAGGAAGTCTCATGCATGACACTACCTGCACTAGACCTGACATAGCCTTTACGGTCGGCATGTTAAGTAGATTCACTAGTAACCCTGGAAAGGACCACTGGGATGCCTTAGAAAGGCTAATGAAGATACTTAAAGTACACTGAATAGTATGTTTTATGTTACAGTGGACATCCTTCTGTGGTTGAAGGGTACTCTGACGCCTCCTGGTGCTCAGATATTGGTGATAGCAGAACCACTAGTGGTTTTGTGTTTACACTAGGAGGAGCTGTCGTAGCTTGGAAGTCTAAGAGACAGACGTGCATTGCACTATCTTCCATGGAATCAGAACTCTATGCTCTCGCTTCAGCTGAAGAAGATGCAGAGTGGATCAGGGATCTGAAAATGGACATTCCAATGACGAGTCTGAAAATGAACTCTATATCAATATTTTGTGACAATCAAACCACCAAAACCATTGCAACTAATACTCTGTTCAATGACAAGCGAAGGCAACTACCGATGAAACAGACCTGGTTGACCTATCTCACTAGTCAGGGAATCATTTCTCTGCTAGACGTGAGATCAAAAGATAATGTAGCAGATGTCCTTACTAAGGGTGTTGGAACCCGGATACCGGTCCAACTTGTTCGAGACTGGGGGAGTAGCTTGAGTTACTTCTCTCTCCGTCGGATCCCTAGAACTAAGTATTCCGAGCTAAGAACTGACCCTCACAGGTTGGTAGGTAGCTCCCTAAGAATGACCCACTGGCTGTAGCGAGGAGGTCCCGCCACTGACCCGGAAATCTAACTTGATTTCCCCTCCCAAAAACCAGAGGCTGAGCCTGTCTCAGACAGCACAAGGAAGAGAGCACAGGCTCTCTCAAGGGGGTGGATCTGTGCTGATCGGAGACATAATGGGTCCTATTTATAGGCAAACGCTTATGAGGGTAAAATGGTCTGGATGGCCTGCGGATAGCGTAGTTCCGCTTTACGTTTCCGCTAAACGCACCCCAAGTTGGTCTGCTGATAGCCGGGCTCCGCTGTTCTGAGGAGCTATGGGCAGACCACTAAGGGCATCCAGGGAACTTTATCTCAGAAGATCTTCCTGGGCGAATTCTCCCGACCTGGTCTCGCCGAAGTGGAGGGACTTCACGACAACCTGCAGGGTGAAGATGGCCTACTTGGCCGGATGAATGATGCAGAGGCGAGGTTATATGAGGCGGAGACTCGCCAGAAGGCTACCGATGACGATCTTCATCGCTTTGCTCAGGTGGCGGGCACCGTGGGGGAGGCCTCCCTTTTGGAGGAGCACATTAGGCGAGGCGAGGAACGTATCCGCCAAAGCGAAGGGATCCTGGAGAGGGCTCGCGAAGACTTGCGTGCGGCCCAAGGCATCGCCTGGAGAGCTCGCCACCCTCAACGTCCTCGCCGTCGGGGCCGCGGTCCGGTGCATCGTGGTTGAGATCTTCAGGGATAGTCCATGTTCTTTCTTTTGATTTTTTGAGAGCCTGCTCAGCAATCTAACTCGCGACCCACGGGTCCTTGTAATCCTCAGGCGTCCTTTTATGTCCCTTTACTTGTACTCGCGCTGGGCGCCCCAAGAATGTTTATCATATATTTACATGTGTTCTTTTTGTGCTTGTATGGTGTGCTTCCTTCGTTCGTTATTTTTCCTTTTTCGGATGGGCATGCATTCTTTCTATATCTATTCGCTGCTTAGGGCCTACTCGCCACGCCAGGTGATCTGCTCGCGCGCGGTTAGGCCTGGGGGCAGGGTCTATAAATAGAGGGTCCTCCTGCGCTGGTAGGTACGCTTCCCTACCCCTCCCCGGCATCCTATCTCTGAACCTGCTCCACCGAATTCCCTTGCTCCTACTCGCGGCCCGCTATGGGGAAAGAACCATCCGAGGAGGGGCGCGCCTTCTGCGTCCGCAATTTCAGGGCGCACAACTTTCCCAGCTCGCAGACCCTCGGCGAGGAGTTGGCGGATGTCGAGAAGCGTTACCTGCCTCCGGGCTACACCGCGAGGCGGCCAGGACCGGGCGAGATTCTCAACTCGCTGTATAGTGGAGAGCTCGCCATTCCCTTGGCGCACTTCCAGGTAGGATTGAGGCTGCCCCTGTGGCCTGAGGTTCGTCAAGTCTTCCGGTATTTCGGGATGATCCCCGCGCAGGTCAACCCTAACGCGATCAGCGTCCTGGTCGCTTATGCCTGCTACCTCCGCGGAGATAAAATAGAGTTCAACCTCTCCACCTTCCGCAAAGTGATGACCCTGAAGGCGACCAGCGACGGCACCTTATTTTTCACCAGCGTGTGCGTCAAGGTTGTCGAGACCTTCAATAAGGTCCACCATTGGACGGACTAATTCGTCCTGGTGCGAGGCGACTACGGCAACATTCCCTTCGCCCCCATCCAGAAGACGGAGGCAGAGTACCGACCGCCTCGCCTGAGGGGGGACGCGCTCGAACTCTACCGTTTCCTGAAGGACAAGGTCTTGGACGTCGTTTTCCTGCGGCAGGGCGTGGATCGACTCGCCTTCGTTAATCCGGAAGCGGGTAAATCTTACTTGCCTCGCGGTATTGGTTATCTGTTCCTGGTGGGGGTGGTTACTAATTGCCTCGTGTTTAAATGCAGGAGAGCGCACCGTCCCCCTCTTACCCCCGCATGACGCTTCTCGGCAACGGTCCAGTGAGCCTTCCAGGGAGGGGTCCCTCGCAGGGGTGGTGGTCACGGTGGACAGCGGGCCGGCCTCGCCGGTGGACAAGGGCAAGGGGCAGGTGGATCCCGAAATCGCCTCGGCGAGCGAGCCGAGGCCAAAAAGGCAGAAGACAGGGGGTTCTTCCTCCCGCCTTCCGGCGAGTCCCCCTCCCGACCCTTCCACTCACCCGCATTACGGGCTGGGGATGCGGAGTAAGGACTCCCGGGGTGACCCCCTCATGATATGGGATCACGAGGCGAACCGGGTTTCCGTGAGTGCGCTCCTCCCCTCTTGGGAGGATTTCGAGGAGGTCGGCGATCAGGCGTTCAATCTGATCTTTGGCTTGTACGGGCGAGATGACGCCGAGGTACTCGCGGAAGTTCCTAGCCGTGAGTTGGCCAACCTGAGTTGCTGCTCCGCCCTCCGGACAGCCGAACTGATTCACCAGACAGCGCGGCGGGGGATTCAGTCGAACAGGCGGCTCCGCGACCTGGGCGCCACCCACGCGGAGTTGGAGAAGAAGATGATTGAGAGGGATAGGGAGATAACCGAGCTCCAGGCCAAGGAGGTTCCCCCTCCCGAGGTATTTAGCCCGCCTCGCCTCCGTCCTACTTGCTTAACTTGGGGTTAGCTAATGTCTCGTTTCTCAGGAGGCCGCGGTGGCGCTAGTGACGCGGATATCCGAACTGGAGGAGCAACTCGTCGCTTCGCAACGTCAGGTCGATTATCTCGGTAATCGCCTCGCCGAAGCCGAGTCTGAAATAGAGGAACTTTGCCACCCCAGACGGGGGAAGTCGTCGAACGCGCCAACCCTCCTCCAATTTACCCCTGCTCAAATCGCCGAGACGCGCCGGAAGCTGGCGATCGCGACCGCGGTGTTCGTGGGGGAGCGCCTCCGGCGCCGCTTCATGCTTACTGCTGATGGGGCCCAGGTTGATCTCGCCGCCCTTCTTCCAGAGTTATACCGCGAGGCGGTGAATCCTGCTCCCACCGAGGCCCAAGATGAGAACTCCTCTAGCGGGTCAGAAGAAGAGGGTCCGGACGTCTAACCCTTTTGGCTTTGTAACAATAAACTTACCTTGGCGTGTTTATTTTGGGTGTACTCGCCCTTCTCCTCGTATTTGCCTTAATGCGTTTCGCTTTATTTTATTTTGTGGTTATGTCGCTCATGCTTAGGATCAATTTTTACGCATACGCATTTTCTACTCGCCCTTGGGTGTACTTGCGCGTGACTGTGACTCGCACAGGAGGGTTCTTTTGCAGATTCGGCGCCCAGGCCCCCCTTCCTTGGCCACTAACGCGAGGAGGCTGGTGGAAGACTCGCCGCTCTGGTTGCTCACGCGTTCGCACTGGGACTTCCTGCGAGGCGGTAAGATGGCGGCGGTGTCGGACTCGCCTCGGAGGGATGTTAATACCACTCGCCTCGCCCACCTGTTCATCCTCCCCTGAGGTGGTAACAAGGTTCTAGTACACTATAGGGTACGACCCTCACTCGAGGGGGCAAGTAGTCAGCCTGTAGGGGAGGAGCCTAGTGCTACGGCTTGGTCTACGGCAACAACACATCTCGAGGACTTAGAACTCACTCGAGGGGCAAGTAGCCAGCCTGCAGGGGAGGAGCCCAGTGCTACGGCTTGGTCTACGGCAACAACACATCTCGAGGACTTAGAACTCACTCGAGGGGGCAAGTATCCAGCCTGCAGGGGAGGAGCCCAGTGCTATGGCTTGGTCTACGACAACAACACATCTCGAGGACTTAGAACTCACTCGAGGGGGAAAGTAGCCAGCCTGCAGGGGAGGAGCCTAGTGCTACGGCCTGGTCTACGGCAACAACACATCTCGAGGACTTAGAACTCACTCGAGGGGGCAAGTAGCCAGCCTGCAGGGGAGGAGCCCAGTGCTACGGCCTGGTCTACGGCAACAACACATCTCGAGGACTTAGAACTCAGTCGAGGGGGCAAGTAGCCGGCCTGCAGGGGAGGAGCCCAGTGCTACGGCCTGGTCTACGGCAACAACACATCTCGAGGACTTAGAACTCACTCGAGGGGGCAAGTAGCCGGCTTGCAGGGGAGGAGCCCAGTGCTACGGCCTGGTCTACGACAACAACACATCTCGAGGACTTAGAACTCACTCGAGGGGGCAAGTAGCCGACCCGCAGGGGAGGAGCCCAGTGCTACGGCCTGGTCTACGGCAACAACACATCTCGAGGACTTAGAACTCACTGCTCGATGTCTGTCTTCTAGGTGATGAGACGTTATAACTTTGTCATGGAAAGCGTTATTATTTTTAAGCATAACAAGGATCGACTAAGTATTACATTAATGCTAGGAGTAGAAACGCTTCAAGTCGTCTCCACTTCAAGTGTTTCCTAAGAGTTCTCCCTCAACGTTCTGCAGGCGGTACCCGTCGGTTCTCAACACCTCTAACACAATGTAGGGGCCTTCCCAATTGGGATGAAGTTTGCCCACCGCGGCGGATCTTCCTGCGGCGTCCACCTTCTTGAGAACCAGGTCTCCTTTGGTGAACTGCTTGACTCGGACCTGCTTGTCAAAGTGCTTTGCCATCCTTCGCTTGATCTCTTCTTGTCGGATCGTGGCCTGGTCACGAAGTTCCTCCACGAACTCTAAGGCGAGTCGCTGCGCCCCTTCGTTCTCGAGTCTCCACCCTTCATCCCCGCCTTCTGCCGCTACCACCCTAGGACTCCGGACTTCGAACTCTATCGGGATGAGAGCCTCCGAGCCGTGCGATAGCTTGAATGGTGTTTCGCCGGTTGCCGTGGTGGGGGTGGTTCTCAGGGCCCAGAGGACCGAGGGGAGCTGCTCCACCCAATTTCCCTTCAGGTTTTCTACCTTCTTCTTGAGCAGGTTGAGGATGATTTTGTTGGCTGCTTTAACCTGGTCGTTGCTTCGCGGGTGATGAACTGAAGCGAAGCGGAGATCGATGCCAAGTTGACTACAGAAATCGGTGAGCTCAAGGCTTGCGAATTGCGGGCTGTTATCGGTGACGATGGCGAGGGGCAGGCCATGTCTACACACGATCTCCCCCCAAATGAAGTTCTTCACTACCAGGGAGGTTGTTTTTGCCAGGGCCTTCACCTCCATCCACTTGGAGAAATAATCGATCATCACCAGGAGGTATCTCCTTTGCCCGCTTGCCGGGGGGAATGGTCCTACCAGATCCATCCCCCAAATGACGAAGGGCCAGGGGGTGGTGATTGACCGGAGACGTTGGGCTGGCTGTAACTGGAGCGGGGCGTAGAGTTGGCACTTTGAGCATCTCTTTGCGAACTCTTCGACGTCTTTCCGGATGGTGGGCCAAAAGTATCCCGCTCGGAGTACTCTCTTCTCCAGGGTTCGGCTTCCCGAATGACTGCCGCACTCGCCTGCGTGAACCTCCTCCAAGACCCGGGAGGCCTCCTCTTTGGATAGGCACCTGGCTAGGGGAACTGATAGAGTCTTCCTGTAGAGCACCCCGTCAGTTAGTAAATAATAGGCGGACTTGTACCTGAACCGTCTCTTATCTTGAACCTCCGCGGGCAAGCATCATGTGGTCAAGAAGGTGACCAGGGGATCCATCCACGAAGCAGGTTGGTCGATGTCCATCACCTCTCCCTCCTCGATCGAAGGCCGAAATAACTCGGTGATTGCTTCCCCGACCAGGGGGCCATATTTGGCCAGCCGGTCCGCTCGGGCGTTCTCCTCCCTTGGCACGTGTTGTATGGAAAATGACTTGAAGACGCCCACCAAGTCTTTGACTTTTACCAGGTAGCGTTGCAGTACCGGCTCTTTTGCTTCAAACTCTCCTCGGATCTGGGAGGTGACCACCAGTGAGTCGGAGTGGACCTTGATGTCATGGATTCCCAACTCCCGGGCTAGGCGTAGCCCCGCGATTACGGCCTCATATTCTGCCTGATTGTTGGAAACGGGGAAGCAAATGCTGACGGCCTGCTCAATTCTGGTGCCCTGTGGGCTGATCAGGATGATGCCTCCTCCACATGAGTTCCTCCCCGACGCTCCATCCACAAACACTTCCCACGCCACCTGCTGGGGTATCTCCTCCTTGTCTACTTCTGTGGTATAGTCGACTAGGAAGTCTGCCACTGCTTGGGCCTTCATGGCTAGTCGGGGCACGTAGGTGACGTCGAACTCGCTAAGTTCTACTGACCACTTTGTCATCCTGCCAGAATGCTCTACTCCTTCTAGGACATTGCGGAGAGGGTGGTCGGTCACTACCTTGATCGGGTGGGCCTGGAAGTAAGGTCGGAGTCTCCGCGCCGATACAATCAAGGCAAACGCCAATTTTTCCAGGATGGGTTACCGCAGTTCTGCCTTCCGCAGGACCCGACTTACGTAGTAAATGGGGAGTTGGCGCTTCCCCTCCTCGCGGACTAGGACCGAGCTTACCGCTTCCGACCCCACCCCTATGTATAGGAAGAGGTCTTCTCCCTCTCTAGGCCCTTGTAACAGGGGTACCTGGGCCAACTGGAGTTTTAGGCTTTCGAAGGCTCCCTGACACTCTGCCGACCACTCGAACTTTTTATTGTCTCGGAGGGTTTTGAAGAAAGGTGAGCATTTCTCTCCTGCCCTGGAGAGGAACCTGCTCAGCCCGGCTAGGCGACCTGTCAGGCGCTGAACATCCTTGAAGTACCTGGGTGCTTCCATCTCCATGATCGCCTTCACCTTGTCCGGGTTCGGTTCTACTCCAGCCGGAGTCAAGAGGTGTCCCAAGAATTTCCCCTTTCCAGCCCCAAACACGCACTTGGCCGGATTTAGTCTCATCTTATACTTTCGCAGCGTGGCGAAGGTCTCCTCCAAGTCATGGAGGTGCTCCCCGACGCTCTTGCTTTTTACCATGAGATCGTCGACGTATACTTCCAAGTTTCGCCCCTTCTGCTCTTTGAACACCCTGTCCATCATGCGATGATAGGTTGCTCCTGCGTTTTTAAGCCCGAATGGCATCATTTTATAACAATAGCATCCGTCGTTGGTAATGAAGGATACGTGCTTCACGTCGGGTGGATGCATGCGGATTTGATGGTAACCAGAAAAAGCATCTAAAAAACTCATGACAGGGAATCCGACGGCCGAGTCTACTAGCTCGTCGATTCTAGGCAAAGGGTAACAATCCTTAGGGCAAGCTTTATTAAGGATAGAAAAATCGATACACATGCGCCACTTCCTCTCTCCCTTCCTCACCATTACAACATTGGAGACCCATCCTGAGTACTGGATCTCCGACACAAACCCTGCTTCCAGCAGCTTCTTGACCTCCTCCCTGATGGGCTCGGCCAGGGTGGTGGTGGTTGCTCTCTTCTTCTGTTGGATGGGGTGGACTCCTTTATCCAAGTTGAGATGATGGCAGGCGACGTTCGCGTCGACGCCTGGCATATCGGTTGCGCTACACGCAAAGATGTCCGCGTTCCTCTGGATGCAGGACATGATCTTCTCCTTGTCTTCCTCTTCCAGCTCCCTGCTGATCTTCACCTTTCCCGGCCTCCCGCCTTCAGCTAGGATCTCCTTCTCCTGCATTTCTTCGGCTGCCTCCAGCCTTGCCGTCTCCTCTGCTTCTTCGGCCGCATCCTGCCTCGCCATCTCCTCCATCACCAGGTCCACCGCCTCGGCCTCCTCCTTCCAGCTGATCATGTTGACAGCGTTAAGATAACACTGCCTTGCCACCTTAGGATCACTTCGGATCCGGATCTGCACACCTCCTTGGTTATACTTAAGACACTGGTGGTAGGAGGAGGGCACACACTTGTAGGCGCTGATGAGCGGCCTGCCGAAGATGGCATTGTAATTGCTGGGGGCGTCCACGATGACGAACCTGCAACACTTGGTGGTTCCTCCCAGCGTCACCACCAACTCCACACCTCCCTCTACTTCCTTTCTTTCTCCCGCAAATTCAAAGAGTAGCCCTTCCGTCGAGGTAACCCTCTTCTCTTCCACCTTCATGGCATCAAACGCTTTCTTGAACACGACATTGACGGAGCTCCCGTTATCCACCAGGATGCGAGAGACCGTATAGTTTTCTATCGCGGCCTTGATCACCACAGCGTCGCAGAAAGGGTTTTCGTTCCCCAACATGTCTTCCTCCGAGAAAGTGATCTCTCCTGACGGTGGCAGAATCTGGGAGGTAGAGGCCACGCTCTTCCGATACACGGCGTTGAGGCTCCCCTTCCGGGTCGCCTCCAACCCTGCTCCTCCATGGATGACCCCTATCCCCCCATGGGCTCCCAGATCCCCCCTATCCTCACACCTCCTTGGGGCGGGGGCTCCTCCCCCTTCGATCCTCAACATGTCTCCTTCTCGCCTCTCATGCCCTTCCTGGGCTCCTCCAGCTCCCCTCCTCAACTCCAAGAACTTAGGGCACGTGGCCGTCGCGTGGCCCTCCAACTGATGGAAGTCGCAGTAGGGCATCGCCCGACGCTCTTCTCCACCTCGAGGCTGTCGCGGCCTTCCTCCTCTTCCTCGTCCTCGTCCTCTCCTGATCACATTAGCTTCTCTGGGCGGTGTTTGGTTTTGCCTCCACTGACCTTGCCTCCGCTCGAGGGAGTGACAACGGTCTCGTCGCTCCGGGGAATACCTCCCTCCCGGTCTCCCTTGGTAGCCTCCTCCAGCAGGTCTCCAGGCCGGCCGGCGGGGCGGAGCCTGGAACCTCCTCTCCTGATCTCGCTGATCCCGGTTCTCCCGGGACCCTCCCTCTTCTCGCCTCCTAGGCTCACCCCTCTTCTTGGACTCGCGCCGGCCGCTCCCCTCTCCTTCTTTCTGTAACGGCCCGTAGTCCGCACAATCAATTAATCTAACTTACTTAACATAAAACCAACATCAAAAACATCACAATGAGCTGTACATGATATCACACCACTAAGCAGTTCAGAGTTAAATACATCACATAGAACTTTCATGTCGCCATTACATAAAAAGTAGAAAACACAGTATTAAACTTTAAACATGCTAGTTTATAAACGGTCAAGGCGGCATTTGCAAAAAAAGTAACAACATTTATGCTTTCAGGCATCCTCCACAATGCGCTAACGCTGGCTAGCATGCGTTTTGTCTTTACCTAAAAAATATTTGAAGTAACAACCGTTAGCCTTTAAAAAAAAAGACTAAGTGATATTCTATCTCTTTAACCTGTTGTACATGCAAAGCAAAAGAAAGATATAGCAATATGCTTAAACATTTAATAACATTGGTGAGCATATATAACATTTGCATAAGCTAGAGGAAAGCAGTAAGTAAACAACAGTTCTTGTATACTAGCATAAGCAGATATTCATCGTTACAGCAAGATGTAGCATATTTTAGCATGGGGAAGTAATATATATCATAGCATGTGCGTTCATGTTCTTTCATTCATTCGGATACGTTAAGGGCATTTGAAGCGTTACATTTGTTCATTCTCTTCTCTTATTCTTTGGGCCCGACCCCTCTGGGTCCTATCTAAATCAGAACGAGCACACGCGTTTCCGCCTACGGCCGTCTGACTTAGTCTTTCATTCACTTTCATTTCATTTCATGCGCATTTAACTTCACTTAGCCCTTAACCTTCCTACGTGTCGACACGCTTACATTAACATAACGATGTTTGTGTTATAAATTAATTCCCCTCAGATAAAAGATCGCTTGATTTGCCTTTACGGGCCATATCATAAAACGAGCTAATGTTTTTCAGTAATCTTTGCATATAAGAAATTTGTTCTTTTCATGCAAGCAACATGTAATATTAAAAGGGACTATGCAATAGCTTCAAAATTACTTGAAAATAAACATAAATTAAACAGATAGTTCTCACCGTTCCCTTGCTTATCCCCGAGTCACACCCCAAATCACCGTCATCTCTACCGGCGGATGCCATCCTCCGTAATATCTGTTACGGCAGTATTTAAATATTAATAAGCATTCTATCGGGGTTGCATCACATCTATAGCGTTGACGTTGACTCCTAAGGGTGACTCAAACATCTACAAATTTTCTTCAAAAGGGACAGCAACCTTGATTTCAAGGGACCAATTCAAAGTGGACTACAGTATTTGATAAACAGCAATAGCACAAGTGCTGTACCAATCCACTAGAGAACAAACAACCGGCCAAACAAAATTGAAGCATATCAGTTCACTGGTTATGCCAAACCAGTCGGCTAATAGCCCATTAGCTTGCAGAACTCAGTTTCCCAGCTATACTAAAACAAGAAGTAGAAGTTCATGACAACTGAAGCAACAGTCTACTGATCAATATAATGAAAATCCTATAGCTGAGCACAGAATTAGCCGGCCAACAGGGACAACAACAAAGAAGTATGGGAACAAGAAAGTGAACTACAAAAATAACAGCACAGCCTATATCAATCCAAACTCAAAGAACAGCAGCCGAGCTAAACATCAAAACTGGATTGACTCATGCAACAGCCAACTTGTAAGTAAAATCCCAAAACAAGCCACCATTGAACAGATACAAGAGAAAAGCCCAACCAGCCCTAATTCTCTCCAACCAGACAACCTTCGATCAGAAATATAAGAGGAGAAGAAAGATCAAGAAGCTCACAGTGCTTTGAGGCAAACAACCAAGTTCCGATTTCCCCCAAAACCAAAATCCGACGCAGCTCTAGCTCAAGCAAAGCCGCAAGCTGTGATTCCTTGCCCCAACTCCTTGAACAAAGCCCCGAAAGGGATAGTTCTTCCGTGAGATTCAGAGAAAAAGGAGGAGAGTGGAGAAGAGCGGCGCCGTGCCCTACTGCGACCCCGTCGAGAAAAGGAAAGTGAAAGATCGGTTAAAAGGATAAGGGAGAAGACCTCATATACAATCCACCGCCTAATAATGTTGTTATACGCAGCCCAAAGTATAAGCCAAGCCCTCATTAAAGCAGCTAACATTAATAGCATATATTTATAATAGCATTCCCTTGTAACCATGAGGCAACAGCTAATCGCACACCAATTTCAGTATTTTTTTATTTTTTCATCATAGGGGATATTAAGTTATCACTTATTTCTATTTAGTAATTATCATCATAGGGGATTTGAATTAGCAAATAAAAATCATTATTTGGAGATATTTGAAATAACAAAGCAATAACAATAATAAAATACCTTACGGGAAATGTCGTGCGTCACAATTCTTCCCGCCTTATAGATTTTCGTCCCCGGAAATCGAAGCAGTGCGTTCTTCAAATAAGTTAGGAAAAAGTCTTTTCATGGCGTCTTCCCGTTCCCATGTAGCTTCATCTCGAGGATGACCTTTCCACCATACATGGACGAAGTTAACATCTCGGTTTCTCAATTCCTTACTTAGCCGACCAATAATTTGATATGGTTCAGTTGGACTAGACAAATCAGCTTCGATCTGTATATTTGCAGTCAGAATAATCTCTTCAGGGTTACGAATATATTTCCGAAGTGTTGACACGTGGAATACATCATGTAACCTCTGTAATTCTTCTGGTAGTTCTAAGCGATAAGCTACTTCACCAACTCGTTCACTTATTGGAAACGGTCCGACATATCGGGGACTGAGTTTCCCCATTCGCCGGAGTCGTGACACTCCTTTGAACGGTTTAATTTTTAAGCAAACCTGATCACCAACCTGGAATTCGACAAAACGATGTCTGGCATTAAAATACTTTTGCTGACGATCTTGGGCTACTTTCATTCTTTGCTGTATAAGAATAATCTTCTCGTGCCACTTATCGATCTTCTCTTTATTGTATAATTGCCTTTCACCATCTTCCGCCCAACTTAAGGGTGTTCGACAACGACGGCCATACAATGCTTCAAATGGTGCCATCTGAATAGAAGATTGATAGCTATTATTGTACGAGAATTCTACCAGTGCCAAGTATTTCTCCCATGAACCTTTAAGGTCCAGCACTACCATACGTAATAAATCTTCGAGGAACTGTATAGTTCGTTCTGACTGCCCATCTGTTTGGGGATGAAATGCCGTACTGAAAGATAACTTCGTTCCCAAACGCTTATGAATTTGTCTCCAATTATCGGACGTGAACCGACCATCTCTATCAGAGATAATCGTTCGAGGAATTCCATGTAGTTTTACAATTACGTCCATATATAGCTCATTCAATTTTTCAGGCGGCCCATCTTGACGAACAGCTATGAAGTGAGCGCTTTTTGTCAGTCGATCAATAATAACCCATATGCCGTCATGACCTTGTTTGCTACGAGGCAATGCAAAAACAAAATCCATAGCAATGTCTTCCCATTTCCATTCTGGTATTGGTAGCGAATATAGGTAGCCTCCAGGCTTTTGATGTTCAGCTTTCACTATTTGACAAGTATGGCAAGATGCTATATATTTTGTCACATCTTTCTTCATTCCAGGCCACCAGAAGTCTTCTTTTAAATCATGATACATCTTTGTCCTGCCCGGATGAATTGAAAACGGCGTATTATGAGCTTCATATAAAATGTCTTTTCGCAAAGTATCTACATCCGGAACACACAATCTTCCATTCATTAACAACAATCCATTCTGTTCTGTGAAGTTTGGCAGGTCCTCATGTTTTACCTTTTGCATCACTTCCAGTAAATATTCATCCTTTGGTAAGGCTGCTACAATTCTATCTTTTAGTGAATACCTAATCTGCATCTGAAATAATTGTGACTGTTTCTCCTTTTTGGTAAAAATAGGAATTATCTCCATCTTTTCCAACTCCCGCATGAGTTGTACATTGTACACTTTCATGTTTGATAACTCCACAACATTCTTACGGCTTAGTGCATCAGCAACTACATTTGCTTTTCCTGGGTGATATTGAATATTCACTTCGTAATCTTTAATAAACTCTAACCAACGCCGCTGACGAAGGTTTAGTTCTTTCTGCGTGAATATGTACTTCAAGCTTTTGTGATCTGTAAAAATTTCACAACTCACCCCATACAAATAGTGACGCCAAATTTTCAACGCAAAAATCACCGCGGCTAACTCTAGATCGTGAGTCGGATAATTCTTTTCAGCATCCTTTAGTTGGCGAGAAGCATAAGCGATTACTTTTCCGAACTGCATTAACACACAGCCCAAACCTTTAAGAGAAGCATCGCTATAGATTTGGAAACCTTCTGTTCCTGACGGTAGTGTTAACACAGGGGCAGTAGTTAACCTTTCTTTAAGTGTTTCGAAAGCAAGCTGACAATTTTCATTCCATTTAAATGGAATATTTTTCCGAGTTAACTGTGTCAATGGTAACGAGATCTTGGAGAAATTCTTAACGAATCTGCGATAATATCCTGCTAAACCAAGGAAACTTCGTACCTCTGTCACATTTGTGGGTTGTGACCAATTAAGAATGGACTCAATCTTTGCAGGATCAACAGACAAACCTTGTTCCGATATAACATGCCCCAAAAATGACACTTCCTTTAACCAAAATTTACATTTCGAGAATTTGGCATATAATTGGTTGTCCTTCAATCTCTGCAATGCTAAACGCAAATGCTGAGCATGCTCTTCATCAGACGCCGAATAAATTAGAATATCATCAATAAAAACTATGATGAATTTATCCAAGTAATCTTTAAAGATATGATTCATCATACTCATGAATGCTGCTGGTGCATTAGTTAACCCAAATGGTAATACTACAAATTCGTAGTGTCCGTATCTGGTGCTGAAAGCAGTTTTAAAAATATCTTCTTCTTTAACTTGCAGTTGATAATAACCTGATCTCAGGTCCATCTTTGAAAATCTGTTCGCCTTCACGAGTTGATCAAACAAGTCGTCTATGCGCGGTAAGGGATACTTATTTTTCACGGTAAGCTTATTTAATTCACGATAATCCACACATAGTCGTAATGTCCCATCTTTCTTCTTAACAAACAACACCGGTGCTCCCCACGGAGATGAACTTGGGCGAATAAACTTTTTGTCAATTAACTCCTGTAATTGACATTTCAATTCGGCTAATTCCTTGGGAGCCATTCTATACGGTGTCTTTGCGACTGGTTTCGCTCCTTCTTCTAGATTAATTTCAAACTCTACTTCTCTTTTTGGAGGAATCCCTGGCAGTTCATCAGGAAATACTTCCGGAAACTCAAAAACGACTGGAACATCTTTAATATCTTTCTTTTCTTCCGTAGTTCCCTTTACTAATATTAACATCGCATCACCTCCTTTTCGGACATGCTTAGACGCCTTAACTGTTGATATCAATATTTTGGAAACATCATTCAACCCACTATATACTGTTACACTTTTATCTGCACATTGAACTGTTACTTTCTTTTTCTTACAGTCTATCATTGCTTCATGATGGGCTAACCAATCCATACCCAATATTAAGTCAAATTCAGTCAATGGTAAAACCACCGCATTGACCGTAAAGTGTTTATCATTAAGATTGACCGGAACTGCTATCTGTTGTTGTGTTGATACTACTTGATTGTTAGGAAATGTGACATGTAAAATATCCCGTGTCGTATACGTTTTTTCAGAAATAGTATTTAGGACATAAGAAGAAATAAAGGAATGGCTAGCGCCTGTATCAAACAAAACTTTCATCACCTTGCCGCTAACATTAAGCATACCTGTCACCACTGTGTCATTTGCCATAGCTTCATGTTGATTTAAATTGAAAACGCGAGGCTCCACTCGACGTTCTTCTGCTAATGACCCAACTGGTGCAGATGTTGAAGCTAAAGATTCACTCTCTCGAGAAACTCCCATTTGGTAAACCTTTTGTCCTGAGGGAGTTGGAAGTCCCCCTGAATTGTTTCCTCCTTGCCTCTTTGGACACTGATCTTTTCGGTGCCCTGGTTGGAAACAGAAGTAACAAACATTCATGCCTGCTAAGCATTGCCCTTTGTGGCCTTTCCCACATTTTCCACATTTCGGCTCCTGAACTTGAGATTGGGCTTGTTTTACACTACTACTCTCCGTTGGTCGAGGACGCTTCCCTGAATCACCAGATTTCCCTGAAACACTTGACTTTGTTTCTCTACTTGACATTCCAGGTGTCCACTGGGATCTCTTCTTCGCTATTTCCTTTCTTTTATATGTTTTCTCGGCATCAATCTCCATTAGCCGGGCTTTTTGAACTAATGCTCCGTAGTCTTGGATTTCAAGTGGGATTAGAATAGTTCGTATACTATCCCGCAGTCCTTCCTGAAACCGTCGACACCTTTCCTTTTCGTTGGGCACAAATGCTTCAGCGTAGAAAGCTAGATTTGCAAATTCGGTCTCATACTCGAGCACGGAGCGGGGACCCTGAATTAGACGTAGAAACTTATCTTGCAGGAGCTTCTTTTCTGACTCAGGTACAAACCATCCCGTAAATTCCTGAATGAAGGTAGCCCAGGGAATACTTACTTGCCCCCGGCCCGCCAATCGTCCACGAACGTTGCTCCACCACCGTTTTGCCTCCCCTTCAAGCAAGAAAGTAACTAAGCCCACCTTTCGATCGTCTGGGCAACGCATTACCTCTAAGACAGTTTCAATGCGAGAAATCCAGTCTTCAGTCTCGAGGGGAGACAAACCCCCACGGAACACCGGCGGTTTCAGGTCCAAGAACTGTTTCAAGTCAACATCCATCTGCCTTTGATGCACTGACACTGACGGTTCTACAACAGGTACGGGAGGAGGAACACTACGTACCATTTGTATGGCCTCTGCTAGAATGCGGGCAAAATCTGTTAACTGAGGTTGTGCTTGCTGCTCCACCTGAGGATGCACCTGCGGTGGAGGGTCCTGAGATACTTGTCCCGTCTCTCTACTCGCAGGAGTAGCGTCCTTGCAAACGAAACAAATACTGATTAGTTTCATAGCCGTACTTGACAAGCAAAATATATGTCATAAGGTCACTAATCATTAGTCGTGTGACGCATGTACATACTCATTGCGGCCAGGCTTTGGGAAACCTAGCTCTGATACCACTAAATTGTAACGGCCCGTAGTCCGCACAATCAATTAATCTAACTTACTTAACATAAAACCAACATCAAAAACATCACAATGAGCTGTACATGATATCACACCACTAAGCAGTTCAGAGTTAAATACATCACATAGAACTTTCATGTCGCCATTACATAAAAAGTAGAAAACACAGTATTAAACTTTAAACATGCTAGTTTATAAACGGTCAAGGCGGCATTTGCAAAAAAAGTAACAACATTTATGCTTTCAGGCATCCTCCACAATGCGCTAACGCTGGCTAGCATGCGTTTTGTCTTTACCTAAAAAATATTTGAAGTAACAACCGTTAGCCTTTAAAAAAAAAGACTAAGTGATATTCTATCTCTTTAACCTGTTGTACATGCAAAGCAAAAGAAAGATATAGCAATATGCTTAAACATTTAATAACATTGGTGAGCATATATAACATTTGCATAAGCTAGAGGAAAGCAGTAAGTAAACAACAGTTCTTGTATACTAGCATAAGCAGATATTCATCGTTACAGCAAGATGTAGCATATTTTAGCATGGGGAAGTAATATATATCATAGCATGTGCGTTCATGTTCTTTCATTCATTCGGATACGTTAAGGGCATTTGAAGCGTTACATTTGTTCATTCTCTTCTCTTATTCTTTGGGCCCGACCCCTCTGGGTCCTATCTAAATCAGAACGAGCACACGCGTTTCCGCCTACGGCCGTCTGACTTAGTCTTTCATTCACTTTCATTTCATTTCATGCGCATTTAACTTCACTTAGCCCTTAACCTTCCTACGTGTCGACACGTTTACATTAACATAACGATGTTTGTGTTATAAATTAATTCCCCTCAGATAAAAGATCGCTTGATTTGCCTTTACGGGCCATATCATAAAACGAGCTAATGTTTTTCAGTAATCTTTGCATATAAGAAATTTGTTCTTTTCATGCAAGCAACATGTAATATTAAAAGGGACTATGCAATAGCTTCAAAATTACTTGAAAATAAACATAAATTAAACAGATAGTTCTCACCGTTCCCTTGCTTATCCCCGAGTCACACCCCAAATCACCGTCATCTCTACCGGCGGATGCCATCCTCCGTAATATCTGTTACGGCAGTATTTAAATATTAATAAGCATTCTATCGGGGTTGCATCACATCTATAGCGTTGACGTTGACTCCTAAGGGTGACTCAAACATCTACAAATTTTCTTCAAAAGGGACAGCAACCTTGATTTCAAGGGACCAATTCAAAGTGGACTACAGTATTTGATAAACAGCAATAGCACAAGTGCTGTACCAATCCACTAGAGAACAAACAACCGGCCAAACAAAATTGAAGCATATCAGTTCACTGGTTATGCAAAACCAGTCGGCTAATAGCCCATTAGCTTGCAGAACTCAGTTTCCCAGCTATACTAAAACAAGAAGTAGAAGTTCATGACAACTGAAGCAACAGTCTACTGATCAATATAATGAAAATCCTATAGCTGAGCACAGAATTAGCCGGCCAACAGGGACAACAACAAAGAAGTATGGGAACAAGAAAGTGAACTACAAAAATAACAGCACAGCCTATATCAATCCAAACTCAAAGAACAGCAGCCGAGCTAAACATCAAAACTGGATTGACTCATGCAACAGCCAACTTGTAAGTAAAATCCCAAAACAAGCCACCATTGAACAGATACAAGAGAAAAGCCCAACCAGCCCTAATTCTCTCCAACCAGACAACCTTCGATCAGAAATATAAGAGGAGAAGAAAGATCAAGAAGCTCACAGTGCTTTGAGGCAAACAACCAAGTTCTGATTTCCCCCAAAACCAAAATCCGACGCAGCTCTAGCTCAAGCAAAGCCGCAAGCTGTGATTCCTTGCCCCAACTCCTTGAACAAAGCCCCGAAAGGGATAGTTCTTCCGTGAGATTCAGAGAAAAAGGAGGAGAGTGGAGAAGAGCGGCGCCGTGCCCTACTGCGACCCCGTCGAGAAAAGGAAAGTGAAAGATCGGTTAAAAGGATAAGGGAGAAGACCTCATATACAATCCACCGCCTAATAATGTTGTTATACGCAGCCCAAAGTATAAGCCAAGCCCTCATTAAAGCAGCTAACATTAATAGCATATATTTATAATAGCATTCCCTTGTAACCATGAGGCAACAGCTAATCGCACACCAATTTCAGTATTTTTTTATTTTTTCATCATAGGGGATATTAAGTTATCACTTATTTCTATTTAGTAATTATCATCATAGGGGATTTGAATTAGCAAATAAAAATCATTATTTGGAGATATTTGAAATAACAAAGCAATAACAATAATAAAATACCTTACGGGAAATGTCGTGCGTCACACTTTCTCCCCTCCCTCCAACCTGGCTAACTTGGCTACGAACTCCAGGCTGGTTGCCTCCCCCGCGATCTGCCTTCCGGCCCGATCGACTAACTCCTCGAACGATAGGGGGGGATTGCGAGTGATCTCCATCTTGAAAAACCTTGGCTGCAACCCCAGCCTGAATGCCAAGATCAGGGTATGTTCAGGGACCTCTTGGACCAGGAGGATCTCCTCCTGAAAGCGATCCAAATACGACCCGAGCATCTCCTGGGGTCTCTTCTTGACAAGGAAAAGATCTTCTGAACCCTTCCTCCTCTTCTTGGACGTGGAGAAGCGGAGCAAATAACTTCTGCGCAGGTCATCGAACCCGTAGACGCTTCCCGCCGGTAACTGGTGGAACCAATCTCTGGCTTTTTCCTGGAAGGTTATGACGAACAACCGACATTTGAAGGGATCCGTCATCGGCTTGATGGAGACCATATCTTCAAACCACTGCAGATGCTTGACGGGATCTTCTTTCCCGGAGTAGAAACTCATGGCGGGCTCCGTGAATCCTGCAGGAATGGGAGCGGACAGCACCAACTCGCAGAAAGGACTACGCGGGGCGAGCTGGCGGATGGGACGAACTTGGTCGTACTCGCCCTCTGACTGGCGAGTCTCCGTCGGGCTGGCAAAGAGCACTCGCGCGCGGAGCGGCTGGTCTTCCTCCCCTAGGAGCGCTTCCTTGTCGAGGCGCTGACTAGGACCTGCCTCCGTGGGCGAGGCGACAGCGACAGGGGGGGATACTCCTACCTCGGCACGAGGTGTGAGTAACCTCCGGATGGTATCCTCCATCGCCTTCATCCCCTGCTCGAAGACACTCTTGGTCACGAACTCGCCCGAAGGCGGCGAGTTCTCCTGGCCGGTTCTCAGCTCGTCACGTTCAGTCATGGGATCGTCAGATGAGATTTTATTCTCTCGCTACAGTCCACGCTCACCGCACCAAAAATTTTGGAACCCGGATACTGGTCCAACTTGTTCGAGACTGGGGGAGTAGCTTGAGTTACTTCTCTCTCCGTCGGATCCCTAGAACTAAGTATTCCGAGCTAAGAACTGACCCTCACAGGTTGGTAGGTAGCTCCCTAAGAATGACCCACTGGCTGCAGCGAGGAGGTCCCGCCACTGACCCGGAAATCTAACTTGATTTCCCCTCCCAAAAACCAGAGGCTGAGCCTGTCTCAGACAGCACAAGGAAGAGAGCACAGGCTCTCTCAAGGGGGGTGGATCTGTGCTGATCTGAGACATAATGGGTCCTATTTACAGGCAAACGCTTATGAGGGTAAAATGGTCTGGATGGCCTGCGGATAGCATAGTTCCGCTTTACGTTTCCGCTAAACGCACCCCAAGTTGGTCTGCTGATAGTCGGGCTCCGATGTTCTGAGGAGCTATGGGCAGACCACTAAGGGCATCCAGGGAACTTTATCTCAGAAGATCTTCCTGGGCGAATTCTCCCGACCTGGTCTCGCCTGAAAACGGGTCCACTCGCCTGGAGGTGTCGGCCTACTCGTCGGACGCCCTCGGATCTACTCGGCAGGGGGTGCCAGCCTACTCGTCGGACACCCCTGGCTCTACTCGCCAGGGGGTGCCAGCCTACTCGCCGGACACCCTTGGCTCTACTCGCCAGGGGATGCCAGCCTACTCGCCGGGCACCCTTGGCTCTACTCGCCAGGGGATGCCAGCCTACTCGCCAGGCACCCTTGGCTCTACTCGCCAGGGGATGCCAGCCTACTCGCCAGGCACCCTTGGCTCTTGTCTGCCGAATAGGGGTTGTACAAAAGGCTTATGTAAGGTTCTTACATCTAAAACATCGGGGGATATGAGAGTAAAGTTTATCTATTAGGACTTAATACCTGTCTTATGTTTAAGATTTCGAACCAGAATCTGCATACATTCAAGCATCTATGTGAAGCACACTGAAGTATTTCAGATGCTACCAACTGAAGGCCTGAGACTGAATAGTTGTCTATCATTCCAAACTTGATGACTTACACTACTATCTCTGCTCAAAGGCTGGATTAGGTATCATTCCAAAAAGGAATACTAAGGTTGTTTTTGTGTCCTGATATTAGGATTATTAATCATATCATTTCAAACTTGATGATATAGTGGTCACAACTTGTTGTATCATTCCAAACTTGATGATATAACACAATTGTGCAATGATTAATAATAATCCAAATAATCGAAGGAACATAGTTTTGATTCAATAAAGTCAAAAATTCTAATTTTATGTAAATTAGATAAAGATGTTGATTTTGTGATTCTTTCTTCCTGATTAGAGTATTACGTTCTTATTTATTAGAACTAATCACTTTATTTTGATAGCAAATGTTTGAATTCATAGAGTTTAATCTCATGACATTCTTGTTGTAATTATTTGCAGATCAAAAGGAGTATGGAGGAGAGAAAGTGAATTTCGACCCTGATAATGACGATCTGATGTTTGAATAAGCTGAAGATCAGTTATCTATTTTGAGTTTTCAGTTATTTCCTTTCATGTTTTGGAACTATGGTTTGAGTTTGGTTTTGTCTAAAACTCATATTTTTTTGTTACTGAAAAATTCAATTCTGTCGTTATCTACTCTTTATGGTTTAACCTGTTATGTGATACCCTTCATATAAAATATAGGAGGGGAATGTTAAGGTATATTTTATATTAGGTAACGAGTCCTTAATGGGTCGTCGGAGATTTAGGGTTTCGGCCTATAAATACCCCTGTTGGGGGCAATGTGGAGATCGTTCCAAACTAGACGGTCACACGGGATGCTTCGAGCACCATAACAAATATACCCTTCTTGCAAGGGGTATCCAACATCAACCAAGTAGTATTTTTCTGCAGGTTGAAAATAATTTTAGTAACATATAAATTGTTATTTTTGTAGTAGAAAATATATTTTTACAAGTTACCTGGTGGTGGATGAGGGAAGTTCCATCCATAGCTTCCAATCTTTTTTCAATTGATCTCATTTATTTTTTAATTGTGCGCACACATACATTTTCCCTGTACGTTCTTGAAATTTAAGAGTCACATTGTTCCAATCCTCTTTAGACAAGTGCGTCGTTGGTCTATTTCCAAGTTCTATCTCCTCTATACATAAGTCACAGTAAAGTAATACTTCACTTGCCTCCCAAGTCGCTGCAAGTACTCCATCTCTAGTTTTAACCATGGTGCACTAAAAACAAAAGAAGCATGAGACTAATGGATATGATAATAGGTTAAGTTTAGCAGGGAAACTAAAAACACAAGAAGCATGAGATCTGGAACTGGAGAAACAAAAAAGGGAAACACAGGGAAACACAAAAGTCTTGGCAAAAATGAGAGAAAATTTGACTACAAAAATGAGAGAAAAATTAACATCTAACAGCCTATGTGGAAGATCTGGAACTGGAGAAAAATAACAAGAAATACAAAAAAAATCATTAGGGAAAGGCAAAGTTTTTCAATGATCATTCCACCAAAAAAATAATAGGAAACACAGATCTGGAACTGGAGAAACAAGAAAGTGTTTGGGGAAGATTACCTTGGGCGTCGATCTAGGGTTTCCCTTGGCTATGGGGGATGCAGAGAAGGGAAACGCAGGGAAGGCCTCTCGCCTAAACGCAGGGAAGGAAACCTCTCGCCTGGAGTACACGATGCGGGGAAGGAGAGCTGGAAGCCTCGACTCGCCGGAAGTTGGATACGTGAGGGCGGGAAGGAGAGCTGGAAGCCTCGCCGGAAGAGTTGTGATGCCTGCTGTGTTGCGTGATGGAGGGAAGGAGCGCCAGGAGCGGGGAAGGAGAAGACGGGAGCTTTGTGGCCGATCGTTTTGGGAAGTCCGCTGGAGGTTTCGGGGTCCAGTCCAAAACGGAGCAAAATGAGGAGTTTAAACCGATCGGTTCAAAACTAATGATGCCAAACAGCGAAATTTAGTTCTGATTGGACCGGAAAGGAGCAAAAACGGGTGGTCAAACGCAGCCTGAATGATGAGCTCGTACGTTTTGAAACGCTTTTGATTTGCTAACAATTGATGACAGATAGAACATCTATTGTTTTTACGTATTGAACTAGCCAAAGGTTCATCTCACCCCTTTTTCAATTGTTACGTGGCCAGTCCGAAGTCGTTTAGGAAAGGATATAAATGCCCAATTTCTGTTCGTTTGCGATGTTCCAACGCACCTACTCAAATGTTGTAAAAAACCATGTCCAACTAGCTACCCCGCGTTCTCTGCCCCGCAATGTCATAGGCAACCAAATACAATCCACTGCTTCCATCTAGAGATATTGCCGATAGAAGAATTTTACCACACGGTCTTGTTAGATGAAAACCATCTAAGGGTCTACAACTACTTAGAAATTCCCTTTTGCAAGCATCAATACATATAAATATGCGTTGGAATCTTTGAGCAACATGCACTAAGGAACCAGATCCGGCTCAGATAGTATCTGTTTGTCCATCTGATGGACAAGACAATCCTGAAATACATCTAATGGTGCATAATTTTTTTATTAAAAGAAAAATATAAAAGGATATGATTACTGAACCCGTCAGATCATCCTGAAATTAAATACATCCAGACCGTGAAATGGATACTATCAATTTCGTCAGAAATGGAGAAGATTCTGAAGCTAAGGAACCATACATACGATGCATCCATAACTATCATATGAACATTACTTTGTATATGCAGCACCGTGTTTTCCTTCGTTCTCTTCTTTAGCTTTTATTCGAGCTTTATATAATTTTTTTTTGGATGAGCAGTTATAGCAAGCATAACTCTTGTTTAACTCATCTAACATCAAATCATTTGACATATTTGGATCAACAAGTGAGACTTGGCCAATTTTTAGTGAATAATTTGTAATGCATTGTGTGCAGTAATTTGGATTAGATCAATAAAATTGAATGTCTTTTCATCAATATTGATCTCATGTGTGATAATTATTTACCAGCACTATTTATAACAAAACAATGACCATGAATCACATTCAATACTGCAACAAATTCGAGCACCTTGTAGTTTAATTCATTTCATTGGCGCATCATAAAAAATAAAGAGAAATTTGACTTATTGATCCAAAATATAACTGAAAAACATATTCATGTAATTTCCTAGTGCAATTAACACATAATTAGGGGTGTGCAAAAAGAACCGGAGAACCGAGGATCAATCTGGAACCGAACTGAACCGATCAATTCAAGATGGATCTAATGGTTCTCGGTCGGGTATGATTCTAGAAAGGCAAGAACCGACCTTTCGGGTACCCAAGAACCGAATGCCTAATACTTGTTTCATAAATATTAATTAAGTAAAAATAAGATAATCTTATTTGATTACCACTATATAATGCAATAAAAATTATGTTAATAACAATATTCTATTGATTTATTGTTCAGCATACACAGTATATAAAAAAATAAGATTTGTGTAAAAAAATGTAGGAAAATTGTTAGTTTTTGTGAAGTGAGTTAACCTCAGCGTTAGCTCCACATTCTTGAAGGCTTCTCCCTTTCCTATAAATAGGAGCCCCCCCCCCCCCCCCCCCCCCCCCCCCCCTCTAAATGTATGCATTCAGATAGTGGCGAGTATCATCAACATTGAGCGAGTTTGAGATACCAGAGTGTCACCTAGTGAGCAACGATCCCGAAATCAGTTCGGCAAGCGACCTAGGGAGAATTTATTGATCGCGAGCTAACGTGGGCGTTACTGTGGCGAGTAGCAAGCTTCGACTAGTTGCGACTAGCGAGCTGAGAGTGCGAGCAGCGAGCTTGCGAGCAGCGTCTTGAGAGCTAACGCTGGGCGTTAGGAGTTAACGCCGGCGCCCGGCGATAGCGAGTATCACCTTTACTACTATTGGCTGTCGTGAATCAAGTTGGATGCAACTTGTTTTCAGCCTTGTTCTTTTTGTAACTAGCTGTAAAACATTTATTATTGTGAAAAATTATGTTCATTTCTTGATGTCATTATTCCCTTGTTGGTTGACGTGTTCTTCCGACTGAGTAAAATATTTCACAAAAATAAGTTTTTTTTTAAAAAATTTATAAGTATTTTTTAGTTGCAATTATGTCGTTGGGTATAACAGAGAATCGAACCAGAACCGAACATTTTGGTTTGAGTATGATTCTAGATTTTGAATATTTGGGTCAGTTCTGGTTCCAAAATGGCTGAACCGAAGCAATAATATGGATTGGTTCTTGGTTTTCGGTGGAATCGATTCGAACCGACCCGAGTTGCACCCCTAAACATAATCGATCAATTTTTTGTTGATTTGGTGAAGTTAATGAAACATTCAGGTTCAAAAAAGCTCAAACCTTGCAATTTGCTTCACTTTAGGTCAAGTCGGCTTTCATATTATGTGTGAAAGATAGCCCTCTTCTTCTAGAAACGGAGACCGCTGGGAGGCGTCTTTATGGGTGCTGGAAAGACGGCGACTGCGTGTATCATAGGTTAGACGCATCGAGCGCACACTTGTGGAGGAGATGCGGAGCCAACGGGGTTGCTTCCACGGAATAGCGATGGGGAGAATTTGGGGGTCCAGGAAGGAGTTCGGCGGTCGTGATTTTTTTTAACCAAACAGAACTAATTATTATATATTTTAAGTTAAAATTGATTATATTTGTCTCACTTATAAAATATTATAGGCTACCGGACCCAAATTCTTTCCTCTAAAATATAAGAGGACAAAAAGTACTTTACCCTTAATATTATGGGCCTGTTTGGGACGGTGGTGGTGGTGGGAAAAGTTCTAGTCTCATCGTCATCACAGTTTTACTCGTTTGTTTGTGTAGCGGTGCCAAAAGAGTACTTAAATGAAAATTTTCCAAACAGTACGCTTTCTTAAAAGAGCTTTTTGGACAGCTCTAATGCCACGATTGATTTTCCACCACCACTTTTTTCCACCGCCGTCCTAAAAAGGCCCTATGACTCCATCCCCTTTGAGATCCAAAGTTCCGGCATTGCTGCACAATAACCACACAAGCTTCCGCCGTCAGCCACTGTCGCCGTTCCATTCTTTTAGGCTTCGTTTGGCTGAGCGGTGTGACTTTGATGTGCTGCAGTTTTTCCAAACAAAATAATAAGTAGAAGCAGTATGAACAATCATCGCACCCGGCTCGTCGTTTTATCATGTTTTTGAGTCGTGAAATGTTTTCACGACTCGTAAACCGTGTTACAGTAGTCTCGAGCAGAGCTTCTTCTCCTTCCGCGTCGACGAACTGCGAAACTCTCGGCAATGGCGGCGGTGCTCTTCTCGGCCGCCTCCAATGCCCTAAAGACCTTCATAGGTTCGAGTGAATCATTTTTCTTTGAAATAATATATATTCGGTGACAAGATCCGGTGCCTTTCAAATTTGTTTTGACGAGTAGACACCAAAAATAGAAGAAATAAAACATTCAACCAAACATTAAAATAAAAAAAAACAAGTTGTAAACATCATTCATCCAAAAAAATTCACTACTTTTCTCATCACTCTCAAAACAACAAATTTTGTTTTCTCAAATCACTGGAGCCAAACAAAACCTTAATTAAATAGCTTCATTATCCTCATTTTCTTTTCCATTGTTGATGCCTTTTTATATTCTTAAATTCTTTTCATATGTGATTTCAGTCTTAGATCTTGCTACAAGATCTCTTCTACAAACTCAACTTTATCTAGCAAGGATTTAAACAAAATTTAGTGAGAATTTGTAAAGGCTTGGTGAGATTTTTGAGAAATTTGTATCAATAGTTAATTTTTGATCTTTCTTACATTGACATAGATTTATTGGCTAATTTACGTCGCGCGGACTCAATGCACGCGACATAAATTATATCCGCAGACAAAATTTTAGAGAAATGTAAACCTCAAATTATGATTGATCGTTGATGTAGTGTGTTAAAACCAGAGAACTGGCATCGATGTTCGAAAGGGAGATGCAGCTAACCCTTACTCGACCTGAGCTAGACTTTTGACCAGTCACTAAGAACCGAAGAACCTTACCCTTGAAGAACACCTAAGTCCACGAACAGACCTCTTAAGCTGCAGCGTGGAGGTCCCACCACATACCCGGAAGCTCACAAGAAACTTCTTCTCCCAAGCCATTGCTGAGCCTGGGCACCTTGGAGGGCACTAAGGATCACCTCACCGTCCACCTTCAACGACAGGGGGAGGGGAGGGGTAGTGCTTGCTCACAACACACACACGAGGGAGGGGGGGGGGGGGGGGGGGGGGGGGGGGGGGGGTACCAACATCCCTTCCCAAGGTGCTCATGAGGGTCTATTTATAGACTTCCCAAAAATTGGGCTGCGGATAGCCAAAAATCAACTATCCGCAGCCCAACAACTAACCCGAACGACCGAAACAGGAAGGGGGCGAGTGGAGCTCGAGACGTCCACTCCCCCCCCCCCCCCTCACCGGGGGTCATATGGATGGACCAAGGTCCACCACCTGTGCTGGGCGAGTGGACCATAGGGCCACTCGCCCAGCTGCCCGGGAGAGTGGACCTATGGTCCACTCGCCTGCTTGCCTGGGGGCGAGTGGACCTTGAGTCCACTCGCTCCCCGCCTTGGGCGAGTGGACCCGAGGTCCACTCGCCCCCTTGCCCGGGCGAGTGGATCGATGGTGCACTCGCCCGGGGCCTTGGGCGAGTGGACCCAAGGTCGATCCAGTCGCCCAAGAGAGCTTGCCCCCCCCCCCCCCCCCCCCCCCCCCGGCTTTCTATTTCTGGTCTTGACGACCTTTGTCGGGTCGATCCACTGCGTCACGGTCACCCTCTCTATCCCGACTTCATCCACGTCGGGCCACACCAACTCAAAAAATATGAGGGTTGTACATAGTGGACCCGATTACATGAAATAAAGACCAAAGCATAAGAACCGAATATATGAAAACGTAGGTAAACGAAAATCCGAACTCATCTGTAGAGTCGGATCGTTGATCCGGACAAACTTCCTGCGTGAATACAGGCCATTAGCACCATTAGCTAGTCTCCTAATACTCTTTGGGCATGGAGTATCTTGACACTGTCTAGATTCTTCAATAATTTAGGGTCTGTTTGAGAGGGTTTTTCAGAAACGAGGAGTGGTGGCAAAAGGATGGTAGGAAAATGTGCTTTTGAAAAATGTCTATTGCAAAAGGACATCTATTTGGGTGAACTCTTTTTGCAGAGATTTTCAAAAATGAGAAATACTCTATAAATTGTTTAGCAAATCTCCGTCACGGTGATTTTTTTATTAAAAATGCAAGCCCGTATAGAAAAATGCGCGCCCGGGCGCGAATTTTTTGCCCGGACGTGCATTTTCGCATTTTTCGCCCGTGCTCTCATTTTTTGCCCGTGCGCGCATTTTTCGTCCATGCGCGCATTTTTCGCTCGGGCACACATTTTTCGCCCGGACGCGCATTTTTCACCCGAACGCCCATTTTTTCGCTTGGGCACTCATTTTTTGCCCGGACGAGTATTTTTCGCTTGGGCGCTCATTTTTCTCCCAAACGCCCTTTTCGCTCGGGCGCGCATTTTTCCTTCCGGGCGCGCATTTTTCACCTGGACGAAAAATGTGACAGTTTGTACGTTACGTTTCGAGTTGGGTCAACGGTAGGTGACGACATTGGTCCGCTCCCTATCTTCCCAATCTTGATCCGTGAATTTATTCGGCCCCTTCGATCTCCGTACAATTTTTTCTTCAGTTTAATTTCTATGGCAAACCAGCCGATGCCGGTCCCAAGCCCGGATGAAAAATGGTGATGGTTGTGTTAGGTAGACGGCCAGCGTAAATTTTAGTCACGCTTATGAATATGGATCTTTTGAGAAATTGTGCTAAAGCTAGGTTGTTCCCCCTAAGGAACGCGTCGTATGATCCGAATGCGGCGTCTTGGCAAGGACCGCTACATCTCCAGGACTTGGGTGTAGTGTTAAATAGGCAAGAGTCCTCGTCGTATGGTCCGAATGCGGCGTCTTGGCAAGGACCGCTGCACCTCCAAGAGGACTTGAGTGTAGTGTCAAATATGCAAGAGCCCTCACATATTAGGCGTCCTAGAAAAGTTGATCGTAGGATTTGTGATAGACTTAGGTTTGGAAGTTGGAATATAGGTACGCTAACGGGAAAAGCGATGGAAGTAGTGGATACAATGATTAGGAGAAAGATAAATATTTTATGTCTGCAAGAGACTAAATGGGTGGGTGAGAAAGCTAAATTTCTAGATAATTCAGGTTTTAAATTATGGTACACAGGAAAAAATAAAACAAGAAATGGAGTAGGTATTATTGTAGATACTGCTTGGAGGGATGAAGTTGTTGGGGTAAGCAGAAAAGATGATAGAATCTTAGCTCTTAAATTAATCGTAGGAAAGGAAACTATTAATGTAATTAGTGCTTATGCGCCATAAGTAGGATTAAATGAAGCTATTAAAGGACAATTTTGGGAAGACTTAGATGATTTGGTAAGAGAAATCCCACAAAGCGAGAAAATTTTCATTGGAGGAGACTTAAATGGACATGTAGGGAAGCAAAATACGGATTATACAGATGTTCATGGAGGATTTGGGTATGGAGAAAGAAATGAAGAAGGAAGAACCATTCTAGACTTTGCCATAGCACATGAGCTAATCGTGACAAATACGTTCTACATAAAGAGGGAAGAACACTTAATTACGTTCAAGAGCGGACAAAATAAGTCACAAATTGACTATTTTATGACTCGCAAAATGGATAAAAAGATTTGTAAGGATTGCAAAGTCATACCAGGAGAAAGTTTGACAACGCAACATAGGCTAGTGGTGCTGGATGTGCAAATTAAATATAGTAACTTTAAGATAAAGACAAAAGTGTTGCCAAAAATTCGGTGGTGGAACTTGATGAAGGAAAAACAGGTTGCTTTCAAGGCAGCAGTTATAGAACGGCTAGTTGATGATCTTTATGTTGATCCTAGTGTCGCATGGGAAGTTATGTCTTCTCATTTAAGGATAAGTGGAAAGAACGTACTTGGAGAGTCAAAAGGTCGCGCGCCCCCACAAAAAGAATCTTGGTGGTGGAAAAAGGAAGTGCAAGACAAAGTGAGGGCAAAGAGGGTCAGCTACAAAACATTATATGCTTGTAGGAATGATGAAAACTTGACAAAGTATAAAGTCGCCAAGAAAGAAGCTAAAAATGCAGTAAGTAAAGCAAGAAGTCAAGCTTATGAAGAATTTTACAAACGACTAGATACCAAAGATGGAGAGCGCGATATATATAAAATTGCTCGAGCTAGAGAGAGGAAGACAAGAGATTTAAGCCAAATTAAATGCATAAAAGATGAAACAGATACGGTTTTGACGGATGATGTGGCTATTAAGGAGCGATGGAAAAGATACTTTTATCAACTATACAATGAAGGAAAAGATAATGAACTGAACTTGGAAGAGTTAAGTAAATCGGAGGAGTATAGAGACATAACTTTTTATCGTAAAATTCAAGCATCAGAGATAGATGACGCTCTGAAGAAGATGAAAAATGGAAAGGCGGTTGGACCAGACGATATACCCATTGAAGTATGGAAATGCATAGGGAGGGAAGGAATTTTATGGCTTACAAGTTTCTTCAATAAGATACTGAAGACAAAAAGGATGCCAGACCAATGGAGAGAAAGTATTTTGGTACCTTTGTATAAGAACAAAGGAGATATACAAAATTGTGTCAATTACAGTGGAATTAAATTAATGAGTCATACTATGAAACTTTGGGAACGAGTAATAGAGAGACGAGTTAGACGAGAGACTAGCGTCTCAGAGAATCAATTTGGATTCATGCCAGGGAGGTCAACCATGGAAGCTATACATCTCTTGAGGAGACTCATTGACAACTATCGGGAAAGACAAAAAGATTTGCATATGTTGTTTATCGATCTGGAGAAGGCGTATGATAGGGTTCCAAGAGAGGTCTTGTGGAGAGTCTTAGAAAAGAAAGGTGTAAATGTATCATACATTGACGTAATCAAAGATATGTATACAAATTCAGTGACCAGGGTGAGGACATCTGGAGGATTAACACAGGAATTCCCTATCGCTGTTGGCTTACATCAAGGGTCAGCTTTAAGCCCTTACCTCTTTACCCTTATCTTAGATGAGCTCACCGGACATATCCAGCAAGCAATACCTTGGTGTTTATTATTTGCAGATGATATTGTTTTGGTCGATGAGACGCGCGAGGGTGTAAACGCGAAACTGGAATCTTGGCGAGACACTTTAGAAAAGAAGGGTTTTAGGTTGAGCAGGACAAAGACAGAGTATATAGAGCTTAAATTTAGTAGTGCAAGAAGGTCAGATGACTCCGTCATTAAATTGGGTGACCAAGATATTTCCCGCAGTGAGTGCTTTAAATATCTGGGATCGATAATTCAAAAAGATGGAGGTGTAGATAAAGATGTGATTCATAGAATCCAAGCAGGTTGGTTGAAGTGGAGAGGCGCGTCTGGGATCCTATGTGATCGTAAAGTACCACTAAAACTTAAAGGCAAGTTTTACCGTACTGCAATTAGGCCTGCAATGCTCTACGATTTTGAGTGTTGGGCAGTGAATGGTGTACACGAGCAAAAAATGGGAGTCGCGGAGATGAGAATGCTTAGGTGGATGTGTGGTCACACGAGACTGGATAAAATTAGGAATGAATGTGTCAGGGATAAGATAGGAGTGGCGCCAATTGTAGAGAAGATGCGAGAAGCTCGTTTAAGATGGTTTGGACATGTACATAGGAGACCATTAGAGGCACCTGTTAGGCGTTGTGAGAGTTTAGTCACTAGACATGTTAAACGGGGGAGGGGTAGACCAAAAAAGACTTGGAATGAAACTATAAAGAAAGACATGATGTACTTAGGCATTAATGAGACTATGCTTAAAGATAGGGCGCAATGGCGACAGAGGATCCATATAGCCGACCCCACTATGGTGGGATACAGGCTTGAGTGTTGTTGTTGTTGTTGTGTTAATTTCTATGGCGACTTCCACACCCGGTGCGAAGTTTGAAGTTACGAAGTTTGACAGAAAGCACAATTTTGGCCTATGGCAGGTCAAAGTCCGAGCGCTACTGTATAAGGAAGGATTGCACCGTGTCCTATTGGGGAAGGTCAATAAGGATGAATGAGGGTTCCTCTCTACATGACCACTTGAACAGTTTCAATAAATTGTTATCTGAGTGTCTCAGCATGGATATTTAGGTGGAGGAAGATGATAAAACAGTTATTCTTCTGAATTCTCTCTCAAAGTCCTACGAGGGCATGGTTACTACCCTCACCTACAGTAAGGATATTTTGTACTTGGATGATGTCACGGTAGCCTTACTCTCAGATGACATCCGAAAGAAGTTGTCCGGCTTCAGCGTTGCTGAATGCTCAGCTTTATTCTCTCGGGGTCAGTCAAGTTCAGGCAGAAGAGGCAAGCCCAAGAAAAGTTCAGATAGCCACTGCAATTACTGCAAAAAGAAGGGTCACGGAATCAAGGACTGCTGGAAGCTTCAGAACAAGGAGAAAGAAAAATCACTTGGTGATGATAAGGGAAAGTCTGTCGCATCTCTATGCCTTGAGGATGTCGATGAAGACGTCCTTTAGTACTTTTCTCGCATATCATTTTCCCTTGTTTTATTTGTATTTTTCTTCCTGCATTTTTTATCCTTTTCATTCTGTTTTTTATACCTTCATTTGCTCACCATCTTGTTTCCCTCTATTTTTCTTAGTCATGCTACATCAATGCTAGTGTCTTTTATAACTCTTATTCTGAGTTATTTTTCCCTGGTCAAAGATTTCATTATTGAATGCGTTTTATCCCCCTATTACCTTAGCCCTTTCATTATTACTCCTTCGTTCTACATGGGCTTAGAGTGTGTCTAATCAATCCATTTCTGATTAGTTCTCATAGGGGTTTCATCTTTCCATGCTGAGGACAGTTGTTTGCATTCTTTTCTTGATGTGTCTGCATTTATCAATTTCTCTCCCGCGCGCACATCAATGACCAGAAGTCTTGACAGGTTCATTTTTGCTATGGGAGACCATCGTTGGAGGTGGAGCAGTTGAAATTTAGCTTCAAGGTGGAGCGTTTCTGAGACAGTCACGTTAGTCCAGTTTGTGTGCTACTAAGGATTGAAGGAGTTTCTTTTCTCGTGATCCGTTATCGGCCGAAATTCATTTAGTTGGTTTTTTCTTTGGCCTTGGATCGTGGTGACCCCAAGGAGAGGGGGTTGTTTTCCGGAGGGAGAAGATCCAAGCTGCAGGTGGAGTATTTCTTGCGTGAGGCGTCAAGATGGAGATTGTTGGGATTGGTGACATCTCACCGATCCGTGTGCCTAAGTAATTCCTAATTTGGAGGAGACTTATATTTGGAAGAAAGTCTTTATTTCCATCCGGTCCTAGATGACAGCTTCCTTCTATCGCCTCTGCTTTCTTAGGCTGTTATTTATCTTCATCATATTTCCTTCCGCTTCTTCTCCATGCATGTTATTAATGGATGGTCTCACATTCATCTATAAATAAGGAAGCTATCTTAGGATATATGTGCAGAGAAAAGGTTGAGAGCGAGTTCTTCTTCCCGACGAGCGTTTTTCGGATTCTCTTAGCGGCATCTTCCTCTCGGCCGACGAGCTCCTCTCGCCGTCGTGTTCTTCTGCCGCCGGCTTCGTCTCTCGTCGCCATTTTTTTTGTTTCTCGTCGCATCGTGTACTGCCGGATCTTGGAGGTCTCGAGTTCTTCTCGGTTTATTCCTTCTCTTTCATTTTAGCTGTATTGTATGTTTGAGAAACTTGAAATATATATGATCTATGCTTGCACAGTGAACGTACCCATTTCATTTTTCCGGGGAACCACTTTAAATTTTGGCGTTCTTCTCTTTTGTGATGCTTGTTTTGTTTTCTTTATTTTTGTGTATTATCATTTTGCATAACCTCGTTTAGCTGTTAGAAATTTATTTGAAACAGGAGAATTTTTATCCGCACTCGGATCGACCAATTTTCATAACATATATATTGTCTGCGTGTGCTGTGTTTATCATGTTTTTGCAGTTGCGCCAGTGGAAGCCGCTCATCGGCCCCTTACAACTACATGCATCCTCCATGTCTTGATGCATGATAACATGCATTCATTAGACCCATATCTCGCAAGTTAATAACATGTGTCCTTAACCAACAATGCGTACGATTCACTTGACCCAACATAGGTTCCGTTTGGCGCAACGGTTGTGATCATGAACAAGCATGGTGGTTATAAACCGTCGTTGGTGAACGCCCAACCTCACCCAAGAAACTTCATTCACTTTTACGTTCAAAGCAAGTTTTTTTTCTTCGTGTCGGTCATAACCGCTGTCATGCCAAACGTACATTCTCAAACTGACCCATAGAGTTACAAGATCGACCACTGTATATAATCACATCCACAATTGTCACGGTCTTTTTTTTATCATTGTTCCGGCTCTTACATACATGACAATTTTTTTAGGCCCGGTCCAACCGGAACCCGGTCCAACAAAAAGCTCCCCGATCGTTGGTTTGGTTAGAGACTCATCAAAAGATGGAAAACGGAATAACCACAACGCACGCCCAAACACACACACATTACACAAATATATGTATATAAAATTAGAAAACAGGTGCACAAAACCACACTTAATTCTTCTTCGTGTTTCATTCCACAGACTGTTAATATCTCCATTAATTTCCATGGAGATTCCGACGAGAAGACGCACGCCGCCCGGATCAGTGCTTCTCGAAGAGCTCGAGTCGATTGTCAACGAGCTTGGACGCGTACGCCGTGGCCTTGTACTCGCACCAGGTGAACTCTCTGTACAGACTCTCTTCTCCTTCTTCCATGAGATGAGGCAGAGGCGCCACTCTCTCCTTCAATGGCGGTCCACCGAAGAAGATCATCGACACTCTGGACTGTAAAGTATTGGTCAAAACTCGATGCTTAACGCTCTTGAATCTCCCGTTCGTCAGCACCTGCGCGGAATCCGTTAAAGCCGGCATCTTTCAGATTCTTCAACAGTGAAAAAGATTACAATGAGCTTTTTCTGCTGTCACGAAGAAATAGAAGATTACCTGTAAAGAATCACCGACATTGACGAAAAAGGAGCTTTGATCGGGCGGAACGGGGACCCATCTCCCGTCCCTCGGCAAAACCTGAAGCCCCCAAGTGTTGTTCGATCGCAGAATCGAGATTACCTGCGGATCCGTGTGCTCGCCGAAGCCCGTGACGCCGCCGGAGCTCTGCTCCCTGGAAACAGGGCACGGCGGATAGTGGTTGAGCCGGAGAATAAGATCGCTCTCTTCATCCATTAAAAGCTTGCTCAACGCGTTCCTAGGGCGGAGTCCGAGTCCCTCCGCGATGAGCTCTAGAAGTTCGCAGGCGAGCTTTTTAACGGCCGTTATGTACTCGTTCAAAGCAGAGCTGAAGCAGAGAGATGAAAATTAAGCTCAACATTGATTCACCATTTCCCATAGGGTGTAGTTTTTTTTTTTTTAAATGTTTTGATCGATCGTTACCGGAGGGAGCTGGAGAGTGACGGATTAATGGAGTTGGTTTGCAGAAGCAGATACTCGATCCATCCGACGTCTCCCATGTGGCCTATCCTGCGGCTGCCGTATCCGGAGGGAGCGCCGGCTCCGGCGGCGTCTTTCTTCCACAGAGGAAGGGAGAAGAACTTCACCGCCTCGTCCTCCAGGTTTTCCATGAGGTTTAAGGAGATGGTGTGGTTGGTGAGTTTAAAAAATCCGAGCTCCTCGCAGGCGGAAACCAGCTGCGCCGCCGCAGTGGGGGAGTTGAGGTCGACGATGGGTATGCATGCGGCGAATCCGCCGGCGGGCGGGCGGTGGAGCTTGGGAATGGGGAACTGATCGACGGTTGAGGGATTTGTGATTACGACCATGACGGGTTTCGGAGAAAACAGGGGAGGTAGACTAGAGAGAGAGAGAGGATCGCAGTGGAGGAGGAGTATACGTGTAGAGAGAGAGAGGCCGAGAGAGAGAGAGGCCACCTGTCTATATATAAGCCGGGGGAAGGGAGAGGTGGAGTGGGCTCTCTGCTTTAGCCTTTACGCATGTATATCTTTAAAATATCTTTATTTAACTTTATTTTCTTTTTCTTTTTTTTTTTTAATTTTCAATTTTTTATAAAATTCTACTATTGCACTCATTCCCATAGAAAAAGGCTCTTTTATAAATTATAATTTTAAAACTTTATTTTTTCAATTGAGAGAAATGTTTGGGTAATTTTAAAACAGAAAAATAATTTATCTACGGTTAAAATTAGGGAGTTGATATTAGCACTCTGGAATTGGATATTCGTATTTCATTGCTATTCGTATTCATAAACTTTATTTATAGTTCAAAATTATATTTGCACCCCACTCTCATCCCAAATAAGTGAAACACTTTATTTGCTGATTTATTAAGCACTAGAAGCTTAGAGAAACATCTTAAAGACTCTAAAACAATTTAAAAATCTAGCAGAAAAATAAGTTAAATGGCATGCATAGAGGAATCAACTCTAAAACAAGTTAAATGACATGCAAACCTTCCTCTAACCAAAAAGCTGACTACTTTTTTTGGATTTTCGCTGGATAATTTCCTTCTTTTAAGAAGAGGGGGAAGGACGACACGACTGATAGAACTACGACTAGGGTTTAGACAACGGGAGGAGAGAGATAGAGAGGATGAGATTATTCGATGGGGTGCAATTAGCGAGAATTGGACTTTAAATATAATTAGGATTTTTACAATTTTGAGATGCGAATAGTGAGAATTGGATTGCTAATATCAACTCTCTATAATTAAAGCACACAAATTTAAAAGAAATGCAACAAAAGTTTGTTTTTTTAGAAAATTTAAATGCAGACTAAATTTGCAGACAAAAATACAATATATTTAGTCTCAATATTCGACGGCTTAAATTCAGATCGGGACATATACGAATATTCAAACGGGCCCTAAAGATGTCACCTCGTCCAGTCTATAAAAAATTGATAGATTAAGAAATTTAATTTTATGACAATACATAAAATGATTGATTAAAATGAAATTTATAGAATGAATTTAATGATATTAGTAATAAATAATCGAATTTAATTGTATATTGATATAAATAATGACGTGGAAATAAGATTATTAATGGCCTAGTATATATTGGCTTTATATTTGACCTATAGTAGTATGTATTGGCCCATAATCGATCATTCTATTTGCCCTATTATGAGGTTCCGTTTGGGGGGACTTATTTTCACCGGTCAAGTGGTTACAACCGCATGAATCAGACTTTAATTAAGGTCCGATTCATGCGATCGTAGCCGCTTGACCGGTGAAAATAAGTTCCCCCAAACGAAACATGAGTCTTGCCCATATAAATTATTTTATAGGTGCTAAATGCTTCATGTGTTTATCCTTATCCGACTATATATATTATTGAAAAATATTTATAACTAGGATATAGTTCTGATTTCTGACCTATACTATATTTTATCATTTTATATATATTAATATATATTTTATCTTCTATACTATAATATAAGAGAAAAATATATTTGGTGCAATATTCGTTGGACTATTTTGCCCGTGGACCAAAGAGTATTTTATCCTTATACCATAGCAAAAGAGAGGAGAGAGAGAATGAAAGAGAGGAGAGAGAGAGGGGAGGGAGAGTGTGTGTGTGGGGGGGGGGGGGGGGAGAGAGAAAAACAAAGAGAAAAAAAGAGAGAAATTTTAATTTTTTTTAAGTATACGTATATTTTTTTATAAAATAAATATTGTAATATTAATGTATATTTTTTACGGTCATTTGGAGTACTCATATGTATATGTTGCGGGCACAGCCCACAGACGCATCGAGCACGCGCGAAGCCCGTGCGGAGGCGGGCGAAACCCGCCTAGATGTGGCTAAAGGCCGCCCGATAGCATCGTGTCGGGAGCGAGCGAAGCCCGCCGTCGCCGGCCGAGTAATGTCGTGCCTGGACGTAGGGGCGGAGCCCCGTGTCGGGCACTCGTACTATCTATAAGGGAGAAGTCCCCTTTGGTGCAACATATGCATTTCCGAAAGTACCCCTGCCCACTTCCGCAATGAAAGGCGACTGGGTCGGGCGGGCTCCGGGCGGGCTTTGCGGGCCGCTGCTACTGTTTGGCGTAGCCTGTGCGGAGGCGGGCGAAGGCCGCCGTCGCGGCGGACGAAGGCCGCCGTCGCGGCGGACGAAGGCCGCCGTCGCGGCGGACGAAGGCCGCCGTCGCGGCGAACGAAGGCCGCCGTAGGGGAGTAGCGAGCACGCACGAAGCCCGTGCGAAATCCATCAACAATCTGTTGTATGTGAGTTTGCTGCCATTATGAGAAATTTATCATCCATTAATTGACTAATGATCTCTTTGTACATGTATCTCTGATACATTCATTTCTAATTTTATCCAGCCTCGTGTGTCGCCACATCCACCTAAGCATTCTCAGCCTCGTGTGTCGCCACATCCACCTAAGCATTCTCATCTCCGCAACTCCCATTTTTTGCTCATGCACACAATTCACTGCCCAACACTCAGAACCGTATAACATCATCGTTGGTCTAATTGCAGTACGGTAAAATATATGTAAATAATTTTGGGTAAAATTCATTTCAATCTCTGAGGTTACGTTAATTTGGTTTCATAAACTTTTAAGTTTTGTCATTTTGAGTGCAATTCAAAGGCTAAAAACTGTCCCTAGTTGAGAAGTTTAAAAACTATTTTGATATAACTAAATCTGTAGTGACTGTTTTTTTATTAAATATTAGGTATATATTATAATAATTATTTTTTACAGTGAATTCTATATAAAAATTTCTATAATGAATAATTTTATCAATTACTAAGTTATATAATATTAGATGTAGTGGTTATACATTTATTTCTAAAGAATATGGGATTACTGGTTATTATTAAAAAGATAATATTAGATATACACGTGTTTCTAAAGATTATGAGGTTATTGACTATGATGCAGGAGAGGATCCACATATGGGCGAGCGTTGACCGCCGCACACACTGAGTTTTAAAAACAGCATGTTTCAATAAATAAAAACAGGTTCTTTTTCATGGTAAACTTGTTGCTGACTAGGGGCGAGCGAATTCCGCCGTTAAGGGGCGGGCGAAGTTCGCCGTTAAGGGGCTGGCGAAGTCCGCCGTTAAGGGCGGGCGAAGCCCGCCGGGGGAGGACGATCCCCGCAGGGGGTGGGCGAAGACCGCAGGGAGCGGGCAGTGCACTATCGTGCGGGGCACGGGAGGCCCCCCATGCACTGTCACTCGTATATATATATTCAAGTAATTTTAATCTCAAATCTTATCTTTACCCTTATAAGATAACCTAAAACTTAATTCTTGTGGGATAATTTAGGGTTGAGCCGATTTAATGAATAGGTTTGGTATAACCGATCAGACCAAACGATAACCACACCATCGAAATTGGGGCAGTACGCTGAAACACCCAATTCATTGGATGTTTTCGTCCGGTTTTCTGAGCGGAAATTTTTAGGTACTAAGTTTATCAAAAGAGTCAATTGAACCCATCGTAAGCCCTAGATGTTTCAATTGATTAGATCCGTACGTAAATTGAGATATTACGGAAAAGTGACCAATCATGAGGGATCATGTGAGATATGTTTTTGCGCTTGTGGGCGGGCTAGCCACAGGACCGCTCATGATAGGTCTCACTCGGTAGGGAATTTTGTATCCAAAAATTTCTCATTTCTGAGGGTTCCATCCGTTATTTTATTTTGTAATGCACATCGCTTTATAAAAAGAGTAATCATACGTTACGTCGAGCGCAACCTATTGGAAAGTTGCATCCGTGCGGCCCACACAATTTTTGTAAAGGAATACATTTTTGTGAAGGGTGTAGGACCCATAGGTGACGTGACGATACTTAATTGGATAAGCATTAAGCACGACCAATATAGTTTGGTTCCAGCGGAGCTGCTGGATACCTCGATGAAAAAGAGCTTGACTCAAGCTCGTGTATTTCGAGCTTGACTCAAGCTCGTGTATTTCGAGCTTGACTCAAGCTAGTTTATGTCGAGCTTGATCTGGAGCTCGACATGCTCGATCTCACCTTCAAACAGAGCTCAAGCCTAAATACTACTTGGTAAAAAAATCATCTTTTCAATTTTACAGTAAAACATTCATCTTTTCAATTTTACTCATTATTTATTACAACTTTACATGTTTTAATAATCTAATTTAATTTGTTTTGATTTTTTTTTAAATCATACGCATTTATCCTTCATTCTTTATTAAATTTCCTATTTGGCGAGACAAAATTTTGTGGGTAACTAAGGACATGTTAGTGCACCACTACTTTAATTTTTATATAGAGTAAGAAATATATCATATTCTCATAGAAGAGAATGAGATGCCATTAAATGCGTCTAAATTTAAAAAACTCGAAAAATATTTTTTGAACTCTTATCGAGCTCGAGCCGAGCTCGCAACCTCGATAAGCTCAAACTCGATCTCAATTATGTTATGGCCGAGCTAGCTAGGGCCTGCATTTTGTCGAGCTCTGCACTAGCTCGACTTATTTGCACTCCTAAGAGACTCGAGGCGGGTGCGCCCAGAGCATGTAATTATTTATCTTAAAAAGGCATTCTCTAAAGTCTAAAATAGGCCCATAGGCCATAGTGAAGCAGCTGAAAAGAATGATTTAAAAATATATATATAATATAGATATAAATTTTTGGTAGATTGATTTACAAAAATGGTCTTAAACTTAAGGGTAAAACATGTTTAGTACCCTACAGTTCTCAAATAAACTTTAAAATTTATAATTACATCACTGTAATATGAAATTTCATTTTTAACCTTAAACATAATTACTTGAAAGTTAATTATTTTGAGATGATTTAAGATTCAATCAATTTTAAAAAGAGATCTTAATTAAGTTGTATAACATTATAGGGTATAATGAGGAGTAAAAGTGAGTTTCAAACATAAATGATTTGAAATTAAATTTTATTTTATTTCTTAAATATAAATTATTCTTAATCGAGTAATAGTTGAAAAATTAAACATTCAAATGTTCACTTGAAAATTGTAGAGGTTTCATCTTTATTTCTAAAAAGTTTACGAGTGTGAGGCATGCATATTTTACTCTAAACTTTAAATATTGGCAATGTTATATGCAAACTGTGTAACCCCGTATTCGTCGAGTGGGTCCCCAAATTCTAAAGGGTCAAAAGACAAGGTATAGGTCGAGAAGAGCACTCGCCCAGGCCAGGAGAGGCAGGGGAGCCTCCGGGCGAGTGCGAACCCCTCCCGCAAGGCATTCACTCGCTTAGGAGGGCGAGTGCGCGGAGGGTCAGGCGAGTGAGGGTGGAACCCCACTCGCCAAGCGAACCAGGTATCAGGCGAGTGGTGCCCCCACAGACCACTCGCCCAGTGGAATCTAGTATGTGAGAGAGTCTGGCGAGTGGTGCTTTCACGGACCACTCGCCCGAAAGGCTTTATTGGGGAAATGACCTAGATACCCTTCGTGGGCTGCCAATAACACTTCAGAACAGCGGAGTTAGGCTGTTAGCAGACCAATTTGGGGTGTGATAGTAAAACTAAAAGATGGATTTAGGCTATTAGCAGGCCAGACTAGAAAATTAATAAATAAACTCTTAAGGACACCTTGGAGGAGATCCGATATTTTAGGCTCTCCTCCTAGGCAAGTTTTAGTTTGTTGTTAGTGCCCTCTAAGGTGCTCGACTGAGCATTGGTTTGGGAGGGAAAGCTCTCTAAGATCTTCCTGGTGTGTGGCGGAACCTCCTCGCTACAGTCTTGGGTCTGTTCGTGATTTTCCATCAACTGTCAAGTGGGCTTGTGAGAGAAAAGTAGGTGCGGACTACACGCCGCAGTGGGTCCGAACTCAGGAGACGAGTTTCCAGTTTCAAAACAAACCACTTTTCACAAAAAATTTTATTATTAGCACAAAATTCAGAAAAAAAAATATTATTCATATATCAAAACTTAGAGCATAAACATGATACTATTTTGAAAGTAACAAAATAGATTTTTCTAATTTCTAGATTGATGAAGGGACTATGGAGGTTGATAAAGGGACAATGAAGGTCATTTTTATGACAAAGATGAGACCTAAAACAGAAAGTGTAGACAAAGATGAAACTTAAAAATGAGACATTTTTATGACAAAAATAAAACTCATGTATACATTAGATTGTTACCCAAATATCGACTGCAACTAAATTCATGTTATTAGAAACTTCATATTGCAAAAATTCTCGGGGAAAATATTCTAGAAAAGATCTAACGTGGCAAAGTAAGAACTATGCAATTTTGAGGTTTCGTTTGATTAGCGAGCCGATTGACGCACTCCTAGAACACCGCTGGGATGAGAAAACACTAGATATTAGGCTCATTGACTTCAAAGAAGCTATAACATACCAATTTTCATATCATAGAGCTCGTATGTATTGCTTTATGGACAGGCATTGTGTGTTGGGAGTTCCTTTTCGATTTAGTAAGAATTGTTGAACTTTCTTTGTGCACGCCCGTGCGCCACATGGGGCGCGACGACCGTGCGCCACATGGGGCGCGACGACCGTGCGCTTTCTGCATAAATAATTGGATCATTTTTCATAGTCATGTTTGATCTTGCTCCTTCGCACATCCGTGCTCCTGCTAACGCGCGATATCAGCTGCAATTATCAAAATGGATGCACGATTGTGCGCATTGAATGCACGGTCGTGCGGTCGGCATGATAAGTTCTAATCAATGTCATGGATCCTAATCTAATGGCCGAGATCACTCCCAAAGAGTATAATATCATACATGGGGGGGGGGGGGGGGGGGGGGGGGGGGGGGGTTGTAGGCCACTGATCATTTCATGGTTAGACTGACTGGGAGAAGGCGAAGAAGAGAAAGGGGAGAGCTTAGGGTGTTCCTTAAAGGAGATTTCGCATTGCGGGATCTTGGGAGATCCGATTGACGACCCGTCACCACCAACGCGATGGAAATCTCTCTGCGCTCGTCCTGCACCCATTTTCTTGAGATTTCCATGTCTGGAAAGGAAGGGACAAATGTGACTATCTTTTTCTCCCAAAGTCTAAGGGATCGGTTTCTTGTACTTTATGGTACATCATTCTCACTAATTGGTTGAATGAAGAGGGTCATAACTCTTCAGAGGAAAGAGGCATGAGATTGTGTACTTGTCATGAGTAGTTGGACAAGCTTGATGTTCGATTCCAAATTTTCAAGTGTTAGGGCATTGTGGTGAAGCTGGGGAAGCCGTTTTGGCGGATCCGATGATGCTTGCTTGTAATGATCATCTAAGAGTGACTTAGATGCACTAACGGATAATTATTTGTGTAAGTAGAATTTGTTCGCTTGCAGGATATGAATCAGGTATGTTCGTGACCGCGAGAACCCACTGTAGGATTTAAGGTTTAGAAAACTTACGCAGATTTGAGATAACTGCCTCGTAGAGGAATGCAAATACAATGAAAATGACATATTTGAATTTATGATCATGAGTAATGAATCACATATGATCATTGATAGTGGAAAATTAATGCAATGATTGATGAATGAGGATTTGTTATCATGAGAAACATATCTACTCGATTATAGATACCACATATAGTGAAATATGATGTCATGACTAACAATGCTGGGTATTTAGCCCAATATGAGATAGATTCATATTAAATAGGGGTATTTGAACATGAGTAATATTATTGATTGTTAATTATAAACTCCATGTAATGGTGTGCGATATTATGATTAGCAAAATTGGGTTGATGATATTGAGTATTACCTTTCATACACGATAGATTCCCCGTAGTGGAATGCTAGTATTGTGATAGCGGATGTGGATATGATATTATGGGTTGAAATGAATCTGATAAATCCCTAATTCCATGTAGTGGGTTATGAATGACTTTATAATGTGTAGATTGGATATTATGAGGAACAATTATTCTGATGAATCCCTGATTACCTGTGGTGGGTATCATGTATGTTACCCATGATATGTTGAGATTGGATTTGAGTATTTGTGTTTGAAAATGATGGTTAGATGCATTGCTGATCATGTAAGAACTTGTGAGAATAATTGTATCTCTACCTGAGTGCGTGGTAGACTTGATAGTCATATAACATAGTTGCTTATGGACTTATTTGTGGTTGTGATATAACATAGTTGCTTATGGACTTATTTGTGGTTGCTTATGGACATATTGGTATGACCACCATTTTCATGGAGATTGAAACTGGAACAAGTCGAGCCGCACCAACACCATGTAAGTTTGACATCTTATACCAATACATGTCAGAGACCATGATTTCCAAAAGCCATTTTACTGACAAAAAGAGAATGAGAGGAAGTAAAGTCGCATCTGCATCGTGTATTCGGCAGGAAATAGACATATTTGGTTATAAGCTACCGTTTTCATGGAGATCTGAGCAACATGAAAAAGCTAACTGAACTCGCACCATGCGGTTTGAGATGAGGTGACTCCTCTTGATATGTAGATTCCATGGTATATATCGTGGGCCTAGGCTGATTGTCTTGATTGACAAATGCTCATGTCTTTTTTGGGGGTTTGCATACCCTAAGTTGCGGATGTCATGAGAGCATTGTATCTGATGTAGGATGATGATTAGCCTAAGGACAATATCTCGTGCGTTGAAAACGGACATAGATTGAAGGGACCATTAATTGCTGAATAGGTGTACCTTTCTGCACCAGCAGCTTTCTAGTTCGACATGAAAAGACTCGAAGGTATGACATGTCATTTAGATAGCGAGTGAACGCTAGTGTGAGTTATTGATTTGATTGGATCGTACAATATGAGAACTATTAGTATGATCTTTGATTGCCCTAGTTTGTGTCTCCATGAGGGTGATGACTGATGGTTACTTGATAGGACATGGTAGTCCACTACTAGGAGTAAAGTGTCTAAATAAGATAATCATTTTCCAGCTCATGTGTACATAGTAGGCCACATTTACTTTCTGCTCAACATAGAGGCATATATGATATTTTTGACACCTCACCCCGTTGATTATTTAATGCATTACATTACTTGTTCTTATTTGCAGGGGCTAGTACTCCCCGGTTTCCGCCGGGATGCCTGAGGAGAGGGGATCGTTACATAGTTTTTGGTCATCTCCGGCTGACCATCATTTTTCGCTTATCCGTATTTAATTGCAGGGCCTTGCGCGCACTTGGAAATGATTTGCCACCAAATAAAGAATTAAAGCTTAAAATTTATTATTACTTGTAATCTTGTACCCTACTTTTGATGTATTGGGTCTGTCGTGCCCAGAATATTATATTGTATGGTATTGTATGAGTGTATTAATTATATGGGAATATTGATATCATCATTTGAATTGTGACATGTTGGATTTTAGTTGTCATTCACTTTCTCATAATAAAAATTCATTAGCTTCCGCATTGTTAAACTTCATGTGTGCAAAGGTCTATGTTTATTTTTCCTCTTCTATTTTTTAGTCTCACATCTCCAATGGAATATTTGAGGGTTCTCCTTTCTTACATAAATATACATGTATATTATTACTTTGGAGTAATTGGAAGGGAAAATTTTACATTCTACGTAGCATCCAAGCATGCTGAATAATTTTTGACTTCCTGCTCTCGCGTTCCGTTGTCTGCCTGACTACCTTCATCGACACAAGCTCGAGCTCTTGTCATTAAATACTGCATGTATGTCTAGGCGTTCCATACCTATTGTGACCTCTTCATGCAGATCTTTGATCTTGCCTTTAAAATCAACCCGGCGGAGGAGTATTTCGAAGATGACGACGGGAAGCAAATGACAAAGAATACTGATTTGTGATCGGGATGAACTCATAAAGAGGAACTATCACTCACGAGTTCCCTTCTGATCTCTTTGATCCCTCGCGAGCTCTCCACCTATGGAAGCTCGATCCCTGCTTCCATGAGCTCCCAATTGCAATTGTCTACCTAAAAACATCTCACAAGCTCCATTATTCCACATTCTCTCCTCCAGCGTCATGCGTGACTTCCACGAGCTCATCTTGGCTGCAAACTCCATCTTGAAGGGAGGCAAATCAACGACATTAAGCTCTGCTGAGCGATTCTTGAGAATCATGAGCTCTGTTGAGCGATCCCATAAGCTTTGTCCAAAAACTTCTGCGTGCCCCCTTGCTCCCATGACTCTGCTGACCGAATACCTACCACATTTTTTCACATATATCCTTGATGGTTGGATCTTCGTCCTTTGCTGAGTACACTGACTCGAGATTGCAAGTCGCTTCCATTAGATTAGATGGGACAAACTATCTTGTCTGGTTGCGATCCTTTCAGATTTTCATCACCTCCTAGGGACGCCTCCGTCATTTCCAGGCCATACATCTAACTCCACTGATGGGTAATATATAAAGAAAAGGAAGACTGACTTGTACATGATGCCATTGTTATTGGTTCACTTCTTAATAATGTTGACCTGACTATTAGCAACTCTCATCTGTCTTGAAACTGCAAATAGATTTAAGATCACCATGCATATATGTACTCCTTACAAAAAGAACTATTCTCATATATTTGATTGTCATCAACGATTAGGCACCCTGCATCTTGAGGACATGTTTTCATTAACAAATCATTATTTTGCATTCAAATGGCTTTGTGGTGATCGTTTCTTGGCTACTTTGCCATCATCCCATGACTTTATCGAACATAAAATACTCACATATGATCCTCTCCCTAGCCTGATTGAAGTTCATGCTAAACTTTCTCACCTGCCTACCACAAGAACTTACACTCGAGAGGCTTTCACTCTTTCTATTGCTCCTAAAGTACGTGGTCGTGGACAAGGATGAGGAAGAGCTACTCGTGGTCAAGGTGTCTTGCAACATTCCTCCCGCAAGTGCGGTTATTGTGGACGCACAAATCACTCTGAGGAGAAATGTTAGGAAAAATATGGAAAACCTGAATGGGCCAGCCAAGACTCCACTGAACCAACTGTCCTTGAGAATACTTCTAGAAAATCAATCTCTCAATACTTTGGGAATATAATGACTTGAATGTTTTCTTCATGCACATGATTCTGCCCAGATATCTCCACCTCAAGCTATCGTGGCCCATCACAAAGGTAGTAAAGATGACTGCTCTACCTTTGGAAAATCTATGAAGTGGATCCTTGACTCTGGGGACTTTGGCTCATATCTCTGGTAACAAATCACTCTTCAACAAGTTATGTAGTTCCACATGGCATTCTCTTGTAATGCTTGTTGATGGATCCTCGTCAGCTATTATTGGTGTTGGTGATATTGACATCCCATGCTATTAACCTATATTTTTAAGCTCATATGTTTCTCTTAAATCTTGTCTCTGCTAGCCAATTAATGAAAACTTTACACTACATCATAACTTTATATCCTTTCTCGTGTTCTATGTAGGATCTCAGGACGACGGAGACGTTTGGTAGGGGATATGAAGGTGTGGATGGTCTACTATTTGCAGCAAACTAGACAACCTTGTGTTGCAACCTTGCTTTCATCCTCAACGCCTTTTTAATAATGACATGCGCATTCGTAACGATCATCCACACGTTCACAAACTTCAGATCATATTTTTGTCTACTACCAGCTACCTGTTAGTCTAGGGTGTGGACTAATCACCTAGAGAGGGTGAATATGTGTTTTAAGTTGTTTTAGTCTTTTAGAGATTTAAGACTAATTTAACTTGAAAGAATACAACCAAAAAGCACTTCACAGAAAGCACATAGAGATTTATAGTGGTTCCCCAGTGTGGGTACTCCACTATCTCATTCACCTATCTAGCAGTGTGCTAGACTCGGACAACTCCTTCAAAATCTCATATCTCCACCACAAATCCTATAACTCAGGCGCAACATGACCTAAAACTCAGATCCACTTTGGATCCTACCTCAGGTTCTTGGAACCCTACATCTCAGGTACAACAGACCCTACAATTCAGATCTACAACAGATCATACCTCAGACTTTCAGCAAAGTCCTACAACTTAGGCTTTTTCACAAGCCCTACACTCAGGCTGTCAACACAACCCTACAACTCAAACCTCAAAAAGATCCTACAAGAATGGATTAGAAGAAGGTTTACAAGTTTTGACTCTGAAAGATAGAACTTTGAACAGCTTGAGTCTTATTAGGCTTTTCTGAACAGAAAACCTTCTTTAGCAGCAATACTTGATCAAACAGCAAAAAATCGTTTTGAACCAGGATCAGTGTTGAGCTTTCTTGTATGAAGAAGCTAAGTCTTCTTTCTCTCAAGAATGATAGCTTACATGTTGAAGCTTTTCTTCTTCTTTCTTTCTTTCCTTAAGAAGACTTGTTGTTACTGTTCTATTATTTTTTGGCCGTCAAGCTTTTCAAAGAATACTAGGGCACACGATTTCCAAGTCGTTGGGGTTTACTGACCATCTCTTATGCTTTTATAGCTCTGAGCCATCAAACTATCGAAACCTTAGAATATTGATGTCATGACACTTTTCAGAAGTAATTAATTTTACATCTGACTTTGTCGTCTTCGTCAATTTGAATTTCCGCCTTCTGATCTTAACAAGACGATAACGTCGTGTGAAGATAGCTGACATGACGATAAAGGACTTAACAAGCTTTCTTGATTCTTTACAACGATGTCGTCGTGTGATACTTGTTGTCACGATGATATGTGACTTAGTCATCCTTTCTTGAGTCTTCACAATGATATCGTCGTGTGATACTTGTTGTCACGACGATATATGACTTAGCTGATTCTTCTTTGAGTTATTTCAACGATATCATTGTGTGTACTAACTTGACACGACGATATATGTCTTAGCAGACTTTCTTGAGTTCTCACAACGATATCGTCATGTGTACCTTGTTGACACGACGATATTTGCCTTGACATATTTTCTTTGAGACCTCACAACAATATCGTTGTGTGTACCTTGTTGACACGACGATATCGTCATGATCTTCTTATTGTCACGACGATTCTTGACTAACTTCTTTTGTTGCCTTCTGCGAGTGATCAAGACAATATCGCCGTGTGAGTGTTATATACACGACGATATTTAACTTAGTATGAATTCCACTTCTGACTCATTTAGTATCTCTGCAAAGCAATCTTTTCAACGATAGTCTTATACTGTTTCAACGATATGTCCAGTCTTTCTCAACGATTTTGGACTTAGAGAGATTTGAGAAACACTGAACATACTAACTATACCCTGCACTCATAAGTAAGATAGAACATCAAATACACAATGCTTTTATCATTGACATGGGCATTTCTTCAAATCAGGAACTTTGCTGGACACTGTTAGCAACACTACCTACAAGCCCTTTTAGTGTGAAAGCTGTCATTTTGGGAAATATAAAGCTGCCATTTTGGGAAATATCATCGATCTGTTTTTTCTCCTAGTACTAATCGCTGTCAATTTCTATTTTCTTTAATCTATTCTGATATTCAGGGGCCTTGTAAGATTTCATCATGTTCATGGATAAAATATTTTGTATCTTTTATTGGTAAAAAATAACAAGGATTTATCTGTTAAAAGATCGTATTGAAGTCTTACATGTATTTTGCTCTCTTTATAATAAAGTTAAAACTCATTCTCTTGCTATTTTCGTGTGGCATGCACTTACAACACCCTTGAATATATGCAACATAATTTTTAGTCATTTTACTTTTTACATGTGATTGTTCATCAAACCTCGTGTCCGTACACACCACAATAAAATGGTGTTGTGAAAAGGGAAATTCATCATTTATGGGATGTTGCACGTACTTTTCTTGTTCAAATGAATGTACCAAAATCATTTTGGCTTGTTGCATTTTTAACAACTAATTACTTAATTAATCGTATACCATCATCTGTCTATTCCACCTAAAGTCTTCAGATGACTCTGTTTTTTCCATGACTTGTGCATTGGTCTCAATAAACTACCTCATTAGGACATTCGTTGTGTTTTTTCTAGGCTACCATCGCACTTAAAGAGGGTATTAATATCACAGCTTGGGAGGGGAAGCTCTCCAGGGTACCCAGACTCAGCATTGGCTTGGGAGGGGAAGCACTTTTTGATCTTACGGGTGTGTGGTGGGACCTCCTCGCTGCAGCTCAAGAGGTCTGTTTCAATGTTCAAGTCTTCTCCGGTGCAAGTCTCTTCGACTCTCAACGACTAGTCACTTGTTCTAGCTCAGATCAAGTAAGGGTCAGCTGCATACCCGTTGCGAACGTCGAAGCCAGTTTTCTGGTTTCAACAGTGATGGTTACCTTCGTTTAGTACTTCTCTTGTAAAATTATATGATGTGGGGTCTGGCCTGACCCATACCAGCTATGCGATGAATATAGGCGAGGGTGTTACAGAAGGCGTCATCAGAAGAACATCGAATGTCGCAGGAGGCAGCTACGTTAATGCCACCGCAGCATGCGTCATGGATAGCATCGAAGTCGGGCTTCCAACGACACTCGGTGGCAGAGACGTTAGCCTGGAATAAGAGGATGCGGTAGCGGTGGAAATCATCGGTGGTTGCAGGATCGGCAAAGAGAAGGGATGACGGAGGACATAGAAGCCGATTCCAGAGCACGAGTTGAGGATTTGGTAATATATGAGTCAAAACTTAGGCATACTCTTGTAAAATCCAGTATTTTTGGATTGCTAGTAGCTGTTTATGATTTGCCAACCCCCTTAAATACTAAAAACCATTTAAATAATAGAAATATATAATTTATTGTTTTATTATTTTATGTATGCATACACTGACTCATGTGCAAAATGCTTCTAATTCTTAGAAGTATTGGTACCAGGATTGTCTCCATTTGAGGTCAAATATATATTATTCATTTGATGGTTAAGATCCTTAGGCAGATAATCTCATTTTTTTTTCTTATATACAAAAAAGCCTCCCCTACGATCAACTGTGACAGCACCTTAAACGTGATATTGCATAGGGAGCCTTAGTGCCGGATCGACGGTACTCTGGTCACCGAATTGCCTGGAGCGATGCCCCCCCCCCCCCCCCCCCCCCCCCCCCCTCACAAACTCACGCCGCGTCCGTCGCTCACAAATTTGTTTGACGTACTCATTTTATAAATATTTATATCTATATAAATTTAAATGTTTATATTAATATATCTTTTTTCAAAAAATTAATATAAAATTTAAGTGGTGCACGCATAAATGCACTCCCCTCTCTCTTTTCCTTTCTTCAGCCGAACCCTAGAGGAATCAGGTGTTTTTGTGAGGAGTGGGCTTCACTTTTTGTGGCTTTTTGAATCTTTGATAGACTTTAGGTGTGTGTAGTAGCACCCACATAAATAAATAAACGTAACCGACTCTCTCTCTCTCTCCTCCACCCTCTCACCTCTCTCTCTCTCTGCCACGCGCATCAATATATAAATAAAAAAATAAATCGACCCTCTCTCCACTCTCTCTCTCTCTCTCTTTCCCACCGTGGCGCATTAAGCTCCTCTCTCAACACTCTCTCTCTATTTGTTGAAGTTATTTTTATTTTAAAATGTAAATTAGGAAATCTAAGGGTCCGTTCGTTTGATAGGAATTAGCTTTCTAGAATTGACTTCTCGACGAAAAAAAATATCTACATGAATTAGTTTTGTACATAATTCCAATTTTGTTGCTCGGCTGTAAGATTGAATTCAGTCAACAGAATTGGAATCGAGACAAAAAATTGTTCGACATAATAATGGAATTGGTATTTGAATTTACATTATACAATAATTTTATAAAACTCAAAATAGGCGTAAACGCCGAATGCATTAAATTGCATAATATGTTTTAAGAAAAGCGTTTTTCGCCCAAGCGCAATTTTTTCGCCCAGGTGCGCGTTTTTTGTCCGGGCGCGCATTTTTCGCCAGGACGTGTATTTTTCGCCAATGTGTGTTTTTTGGTTCATGACCGCATTTTCGGCCGATTGCGAGTACTTCGATTGAGAGTGCATTTTTTTTGGCACGGAGACACTTTATCTGGATGCACATTTTTTGCCCATGCGGGCATTTTTTCACTGGCGCGCGTTTTCGCCCGAGCGGGTGTTTTTCGGCCCAGGTGTGCGTTATGCGGCTTGGGCAAAAAATCCGCGGTAGGGAAAAAGGGGCGCCCGAGAAAAAAACGAGCGTCCAGGCTGAAATAAACGCGGTTTGACTAAAAATGTGCTCCCGGGCAAAGAACATATTCCCGCACGGAAAACGCGCTTCAGGGCGAAAAATGCGCGCCTGACGAAAAACACTCACCTGTGCGAAAAAAATGCGTGTCCGGGCGAAAAAACGCGCGCTCCTGACCGAAAAAACGCGCGCCCGACCGAAAAACGCGCGCCCGACCGAAAAACGCGCGCCCGACCGAAAAAAGCACTTCACAGCGGAAAACACATTCCCGGGCGGAAAACGCGCTCCCGGGCGAAAAAAGAGTGTCCGGGCGAAAAATGCCCGGCAGGCCGAAAAACACCCGGTCGACCTAATAATGCCCACCCGGGAGAAAAATATGCGCCCGGGTGAAAAACGCGCGTTCAAGCGAAAAACCACGCTCCCTGACGAAAAAACTCCCGCCTGGGCAAAAAAATGAACGTTCGTTCGAAAAACAGTCGTCCGACCAAAAAACACGTGTCCGGCCGAAAAACACACCCTGTAGGAAAACGCACGCTCGGGCGAAAAACGCGCTCGTAGGCCGAAAAACTCTAGCGAAAACACTCCATTATGTGGAAAACTCATAGGCGGAGGTAAGAATTGGCGATTTGACTTTTTAGTTTAAAGTCAAAGTCATGGGTTTTCACATGAAAGCCAATATCCGCATAAATTCTGTTGCGCCGACTGCCGAACATTAGAATTGAATTTCTAATCGTCAATGCCAATTCAGAATGTCAATTCCGTCCAAACGAACAGACCCTAAATGTTTAACCAAAACTATTTTTTTCCTTTTAATATAGTATAGATAAATAGACGATCTGGAGTCTGGACCACTATACATTTAGAAAAAAATTAGGTAGGTTTCTCTCACATAAGAGCATGGTGAAAGGAGCACATCTAAACCGTTGGTTCTCCATGATTGATCGAAATACTACCGTATTTCTGAATTAAAAATACTGTCGATATTCTTAGATAGGAGATCTCCCACCTAGAACTAGCTGAAAGAACGCATCTAAATATTTCTCATACAAATGAAGAGGATCTGTATCGGAGGTAACGGTGATGTGGCATTTATTGATTTCTCACATTCAAACCCTACACGCCCACTATGGCCGGGTTGGTCAATAATTGGGTGCAAAATATTTTTTCTGATAGAATCTATTAGCGCGTGCTAAAGATCGTAAAAGACTGAAAGGTGGGTCGGATTTTCAGCGTCTGACCGGTGTTGACCCACGCCTTCTCAGTTCTCTCTCCTGAATTTAAATAAAATTATTAAATAATCTTATCCTCTTTAAAAAAAACAAATTATTTATTTATTTATTTTAAAAAAAACAAATTATTTATTTATTTATTTTAAAAAAAAAAGTAATATAAGAAATGACTTTAAATTTCAGGTGTGCAGAAAACTGTCGAACCCACAAAGAACTCCACGTGACAACTCCGATCCGACACGATATCGTTTTTAAGTTCATTAATTAAAAATTAAGTGCACAAGTCTGCATCATCATGTGCTCAACGCATGCAACATCGCATGCATAGTCAGTGTATTTTTTATTTTTATAATAATAATATATAAATATATCCCTTTATGATGTAATTGTGCCGACAATCAAAGGAGCTTCGTTTAATCAGGCTCCGTTCGTTTTGTAGGTTTTGAGAGACATGAATTGGTTTTAGCCGAAAATCTATGGCGCGGAGGTTTTCGAAATGGGCAAAAAATAAACTCTTGTGTTCGTTTGGAGAAGGTTTTGAGAGAAAATGATGATAAACTCCGGTCATCATGATTATGAACTCCGACCACAATGATGATGAACAGTGTCAAAACTATCTCAAAATCTATCTAAATAGGTAAGTTCTTGGCATAGATGGATTTTTCAAAAAGTAAAACTCATGGGTTTTGGGACAAAACCAATCCCCTCTTTTAAAATAAGCAAACGAACACTAGAATTGGTCTTGGTCAAACATCTTCCTCCAAAACCCATAGGTTTTCTGTGAATGTCAATTCCTTCCGAAAAATACGTAAAACGAACAAAAAATTTGGTTTTGATATACCCAAAACCAATTCCTTCCTCTCAAAACTCGAGAAAAACGAACGCAGCGATTTTTTATTTAATAAATAAAAATTCCTCTCTGATGATCTTTGGGATTGGTGGGAGTGTTGTCGCGTCGAGGTACTATCGTATCGTCTGCCAACATGAAAGGGCTATTTTGACCGTCTCGTCTCGTTGGCACGTATAAACACACGTTTCTTTCCTATCGGCAATCGGCGATCGCGGACACGGGCGGACCCAGGTTAAGACACGGTCGGGCATGTGCCCGACCGTGTTTATCGCGAAATCGCGCTAGGGCAGACTTCGGCGCTTCGCAGTTCGCAGTGGTGATTTGCGATTTCGACTTTGACGGCACGGGTATGCTCCTCCTCCTCCTCTTCTTCTTCTTCTTCTAGCTTCTGCACCTGCGAGTATTATGCCTCGTGCCTCTTTTTCTTCTTCTTCTGCACCTCACAGGTAATGGAAGCTTCGACGACGATTATTATGACGGCACAGGTAATGGTAGCTACTCCGACGACGATGACAATGAGGCCCTGCTCACCTGCTGCAGACTGCAGTTTACCTGGGGCGGATTCCCTGATGAGGTATTAGATTTTCAGTTTTGCCCTCTTTTAGATTTTCAGGTTTTCAATTTTGCCCTCTTTAGGTTCTCCCTGATGAGAGGATATGCAATTATTATGAAAGCTTTTGCTCATGATTTTATGATTTATAAATAGATTTACTTGAATTTGGTTTGTCCAATCCATCGATAAATTTATGCTTTATAAATAGATTCCATAGTTGATTTTATGCTTTATAAATAGATTGTCACTTGAACTTCCATTTATAGATCCAATTTCAGTTCAAAACAATTGTTTAGCAATAGGAGCTTGTTGATTTATAAGTTTAAATTTTATGCCTCTTGTTTAGCAAGAGGAATTTGTGCACACTTTAATTAAAAGTTCTTTGTTAGTTCTTCCTAAAAAGAGGCAAGATTAAATGTTTGATCATGTTCTTATTTCCTGCATATGTAGATTTATTATTAATTTTGCAATCTTCTTCAAATTTGACAGGACATTCGAGCACTTTTTCCATATGATTGCAAGGAAATTCAAGCTTACGGCAAGAACACAAGGTCCATTCTTCTTCCTCACTTAGATCTAGGTATGATATAAATTATATAGAGATAGATATAGATTTAGGTTTGTGATTTAATCCAGTTTGGTATAGATTTAAGTAGGATATAATTTAACACCTATTTTTAAACACGTATTCAGTTATTTTCAAAAGATTTATGATTTCAATGTTTTGTTTTGAATTTTCAAAATAGTTTTATGATTTCAACGTTAACTGGAATGTTCCTCTTGATTTAGTCCGTCTCTGTGATGTTTGTGATGTGCATATCATTTAGCCCTAGTTGCGCTAACGGGAATATCCCGTCGGTTTTTTGCAGCGTGTTTAATTAGTGGCCAATGAAGAAAATTTTTTCTAAAAATGGAGCATGTCAAAGTTTCCTTACATAAATATCCCTGCAAAAAAAAATTCGGGGGCGTTGCCCACGAAACCCCGCTCAGGGGGCCCTGCCCCACGAACCCCCCGATCGACAATACTTACATTGTGCCCGTGCGACTTCAAAATCCTAGTTCCGTCACTGATCGCGGACCACCATACCCCGAGATACCACCGCATTCTCACCTCCTCAGACGAACCGTAGTCGACAATCTGAAATGATGATTTTGCCTTTCTCGGTCAACGATTATAACAGTTAGTGACCAACAAAATTTCTGTTGTGATAGCAATTTTAGCATTTAGTCATATAAATATTTTTTTAACACCAAAAAATTATTTAAGTGACTAAATAAATGCTTCGGTCGCTAATTATATGAAATTCATAATTTAGTTGCCAACTTTAAATTCCGTCAGAATAAATAGATTATTAGTGATTAAATTATTTTTGTGCCCATGGAGTTATATAAGCTCCCAATACAAACTCGAATGGCCTGGCTTCCGTCCTTCAAAATGTTATTATTTCTCTCTAAGGCTTCATTTGGGGCGGCGTTTTTTGCCTCCGTTTGGAACAAACGCCGTCGGACGGCGGGAAAACAAACGAGTGTCGGCGGCATTTGCTCCAATTTCTTCCGCCGGACAGCGGAAAAGCCCCGCAAAAGCTGTTTTTCCAGCTCCCTTTCCAACTGTCCGCTTCTCCCGCCACCGCCGCCCTAAAGAAATGTATATTATATATTAAATTCGGCTTTAATTCGTGTGAACTTTTTTTTTCAATTTCCTCCCCCTTGCCTCCTGCGGTCCTGCCGTAGAAAGTATGTAATCCCATTCTCAATTTCCTTTTCCTTTTCGGAGCGCGCACCCTACCACCGATTTCGATCTAGACCCTAGCGGCGAGCTCATGAAGACGAGCCCTACCTGCGCCGCCGCTGCCGTGAACGTCCTTCTCACCTTCTTGGCCCTAGCGACTTTGTTCTCCCGGCGAAAGCCACACTGTTCTCCTGGCGCACATCACAATTTATTTTAATAGGGCGATGTTATAAGAAGTCATATAACCGCTAAACGTAGTCCATTGAGATTCGAAGTCTAATGAATTTAAGGGTCCGTTCGTTTGAACGGAATTGCCTTTCTGGAATAGGCATTGGCGATTAGAAATCCAATTCTAATTTTCGGCACAACAGAATTTATGCGGATATTGGCTTTTATGTGAAAACCCATGACTTTGACTATGAACTAAAAAATCAAATCGCCAATTCTTACCTCCGCTCATGGGTTTTCCGCATAATCGAGTGTTTTCGCCAAAGTTTTTTGGCCTACGCGTTCGTTTTTTCGCTCGGGCGTGAGTTTTCCTGCATAGTGTGTTTTTCGGCCGGGCACGTGTTTTTCGGTCGGGCGCGTGTTTTTCGACCGGAAGTTCATTTTTCGCCCAGGCAGGCATTTTTTCGCCCGAGAGCGTGATATTTCGCTCGAACGCGCGTTTTTCACCAGGGCGCGTATTTTTCTCCCGGGCAAGCATTTTTTCGGCCGACCGGGTGTTTTTTCGGCCTGCCGTGCATTTTTCGCTCGTGCGCTCTTTTTTCGCACGGGCGCACGTTTTTTCGACCGAGAGCGCGTTTTTTGGCCGAGCGCAAATTTTTCCATCCGGGTGCACGTTTTTCGCCAAACGCACGTTTTTTCGCCCGGGCGCGCGTTTTTTCGAGCGCGTTTTTTTGCCCGAACGCGCGTTTTTCGCCAGGGCGCGAGTTTTTCACCCGGACGCGAGTTTTTCTCCCGGCGCGCATTTTTCGCCCGGGCGCGTGTTTTTCGCACGAACTTGTGTTTTTTGTGGAGCGCGCATTTTTCGTCCTGAAGCGCGTTTTCCATGCGGGAACATGTTTTTTGCCTGGACGCACATTTTTCACCAATCCGTGTTTATTTCGGCTCGGGCACTCATTTTTTGCTCTGGCGCGCATTTTTCTCACAACCACGCATTTTTTGCCCGGGCCGCAAAACGCACACTTGGGCTGAAAAACACAAGCTCGGGCGAAAATGTGCGTCAGTGAAAAAAATGCGCGCACATGCAAAAAATGTCCGTCCAGACAAAGAGTGTGTTTACGTGCCAAAAAATGCACTCCCAACCGAAGAACTCGCGATCGGGCGAAAAATGCGGTCATGGGCCAAAAAACACACCTTAGCGAAATACACGCGTCCTGGAGAATAATGCGCGCCCGGGAAAAAATGCACACCATGGCGAAAAAATTGCGCTTGGGCGAAAAATGCGCGTCTTAAAACATATTATGCAATTTAATGCGTTCGGCACTGGCGCCTATTTTGAGTTTTATAAAATTATTTTATAATGTCAATTCCAATACCAATTCCATCATTCAGCCGAACATTTTTTGTGCCTCAATTCCAATTCTGTTGACTGAATTCAATCTTACAGCCGAACAACAAAATTGGAATTCTGTAAAAAGCTAATTCATGTAGATATTGGTTTTCGTCGAAAAGCAAATTCTAGAAAGCTAATTCCGTTCAGAATGGAATTGGCTTTTTAGAATTGGTTTTTCGATTAAAACCAATATCTACATGAATTGGCTTTGTACAGAATTCCAATTTTATTGTTCGGCTGTAAAATTGAATTCAGTCAACAGAATTGGAATTGAGGCACAAAAGTTGTTCGGTTGAATGATGGAATTAGTATTGTAATTAACATAATACAATAATTTTATAAAACTCAAAATAGGCGTCAGCGCCGAACGCATTCAATTGCATAATATGTTTTAAGACGCGCGTTTCTCGCCCGAGCGCAATTTTTTTGCCCAGGTGCGCGTTTTTTGCCCGGGCGCGCATTTTTCTCCAGGACGTGTATTTTTCGCCAATGTGTGTGTTTTTTGGCCCATGACCGTATTTTTCGCCCGATCGCGATTTTTTCAGTTGGGAGTGCATTTTTTGGCACGGAAGCACATTTTTTGTCTGGATGCACTTTTTTTGCCCGTGCGAACATTTTTTTCACTGACGCACGTTTTCACCCGAGCTGGTGTTTTTCGGCTCATGTGTGCGTTTTGCGGCCCGGGCAAAAAATGTGCGGTTGGGAGAAAAATGCGCTCCCGAGAAAAAAACGAGCGTCCGGGCCGAAATAAACGCGGTTTGGCGAAAAATATGCGCCCGGGCAAAAAACATGTTCCCGCACGGAAAACGCGCTTCAGGGCAAAAAATGCGCGCCCGTGGAAAATTTCGCGCCCGGGAGAAAAGCGCGCGCCTGGGCGAAAAACGCGCGCCCAGGAGAAAAATGCGCGCCCGGGCTTAAAGCGCGCGCCCGGGTGAAAAATGTGCACTTGGGTGCAAAAATCTTCCACCAATGAGGAATGTTCATGGTGGGGGTAGTGGGGGCACGTATCCCTCCTAATGGAGGAAGTGGAGGCCCCTCGAAACCGTCCACTAGGACTGCGTAATCGTCATCGCGGGTTCGACCATCGCCTCGAAACCACCGCGTGGCGGTTGGCACGGCGTCCGCTGCGCGCCACCCACCGCACCAAGATGGTGCGGTGCTGGGCGCACCTCCCAAAGTGCGGCCAAGGACGCACCCTCTAGGAGCGGCCAAGCGGCCTTGGCACATCCAAGGTCGCCCTTCCTTGGCGCGGTCCGAGTCACACCTCCTCTTTGGCGCGATCTGTGTTCACGACGAGTGTCGAGCGTGTTCACGGCACGCGACGTACATGTTCACGGCGCGCGCCAAGCGCCCCCGCATTCGCGGCACGCCCCGAACATCTCCGCGTTCGCGGCGCGCGCGATACTTAACTCTCTTAAACTTACCATATTGTTGGTTTCGTTCGTTGCCATCATCGCGACATCGCCGTCAACAAAGCTGCCCGATCTGCCCAAACTACCCGGGGGCGAGACGATCATATCCGAAAAATGACGATCTGTGTGCTCCCGATCGACGATCATGATTCAATCATCAGATGGTTACAACGGGAAAATTACAAGAATGCCCCTGTTTAAAGCTATAAAAGGAGCTCAAAATCCTCACTTGAAGTCACATTTGCTTTCACGAGAGAGCTCCTTCGAAGATCCTTCAGAATTTTCCTTCGCCGTTCGAAGAATCTTTCGAAGATCTCCTTCGGTCTTCGAAAATCTCCTTCCCCTTTGAAGATCTCCTTCGAAGGTGACTTGAGAATCTCTCTTAGGCTCTGGAAGATCTCATTCATACTTATAAATCTCTCTCCTTCTCATTCTTCTCTGCACCCCCTGCAACGAGCGGTGGTATGTCACCCTCTTGCGTTATACAACTTGTAACACCTAAAGATATAGTGAATTTGGTCGACACTGATCCAACCCCGTGGTTTTTCACAATTTCCAAATTTTCTACGTCAAAAGTCTTCTTGCCAGCTATCTCACTTTACTTTAACTGATTGCATGCTCGGTTCATTCTCGAGCTGAGACGATTTAATTCAACCGGTCTACTAGAGCGTCAAGCGACCCGCAACAAACATATTTATAAAAATTAAAATATAAATTATAATAAATATGTTTGATGACAGAATATTATGCAAGGAGGGCACGTGCCCCCATTCCTATTTCCTAGTGTCCGTGTATCATTTGTCTAAAAAAGTATCATTTTGGACAGTTTTTTTATTTTCAATTTCACCATTTTCATTTACTCCTAATTACAATATATTGCATCTATAGTTTTTATCTATAACATCTAATGAAAATAAATATAAAAATAGACTATAATTTTAATATAATTATGATTAAATATCAGAATATATTCAAAATATATTTGTTATACATCCATAAAGGCCTTGGAGTGCGTCTAGAGAAAACTCCACTAAAGGAAACTGGGGTCAACGGTCAACGCATGATCGCTCGAGTTGGAGAAGCCGAACCCGCCATTTCCGCCGCCAATCGTCAGTGCGAGAGCACGCACGAAGCACGCCGCCATAGCCGAACCCCACTACTGGGGTGCGATTAGCCCGCACCCCACTAGTGGGTGTGAATAGCCGCACCCCCCATAATGGGGGGGGGGGGGGGGGGGCACGGCCAAACCGCACCCCCTTGGGGTGCGGCCAAGCCAAACCGCACCCCCTTGGGGTGCGGCCAGGTCGCACCCCCTTGCGGTGCGGCCAAGCCAAGCCGCACCCCATTGGGTGCGGCCAGGCCAAGCCGCACTCCCCTCGGGTGCGGCCGCACTGCGCCCCCCTTAGGGTGCGGCCGAGCCACTCTCCCCCGTAACGGGGTTAGGGCAAATCCCCCCTCTTCTGACTCGTCGCCCGCTCTTCGGGTTCTGGATTCCGCTCAGAACGCCTCCCCAGTCGCTCAGATTGCTTCTCCGTTCGTTGCGCGCTCAGAACGCTTCTGAGCGCGCTCAGAACACTTTCACATTTCGGGCACGCTCACTTTTTGTCTTTCTAATTTCTCAGATTGCAGGAACGGCTTGTCGCCTTTTTGGCCTTCAACGAAGCTGGCCGAACTGCCCTAACTGCCCGGGGGCGAGATGGTCATTTACGAAAAATGGCGATCCGTGTGCTCCGAACCGGAAAACGTGATTCGTCCGCCAGGTGGTTACGGTGGTTACAACGGCGAAATTATCGGGCTACCCCCGGCCAAAGCTATAAAAGGAGCCCAGAACCTTCATTTGAGAGGACCTTGCCTTCTGCACCCGGGAGAGCTCCTTGAAGATCTTCATGGAATTCTCCTTCGGCGCTTGAAGATCTCCGTGGACTTGAAGATATCCTTCATCCCGAAAGATGACTCAGCATTCTCACTTTTGTTCTCCGGAGCATCTCACTTTTGTTCTCCCGGAAGGCGACTCAGCATTCTCACTTTTGTTCTTCAATATTCTCAGAAGGAAAAAAGACTTAGTTTGTCTGGAGGTGGCCTGTCACCTTCGGAACTCTCTCTCTCTCTCTCTCTCTCTCTCTCTCTCTCTCTCTCTCTCTCTCTCTCTCTTATTGTAACGAGCAGCGGCCTGTCACGCTCGAGTTCTAAGTCTCTAATTGTAACCCCCCAGAAGATAGTGGAAGTTGGTTGGCACAGCTCCGACCGCCTGATTTTTTACCCTTTCCGGGTTTTCCACGTTAAAAAGTCTCAGTGTACTCAACGAATCTCTAATTGACTGTTTGCGCGCTCGGTCCGCTTCCGAGCTAAGGTGGTTCAATTCGACCGGTCTACCAAAGCACCCGAGCGACCCGCAACAATATTGTATCAAATAAGTTTCATCACTAATTTAATATAAAATAAATATAATCCTACTAATTAAGGGATTGAAAGTACAAATTCAAATGCAGCTGAAATGGTGAGAGCAGATGCATAAAACCTGTGCTCTACAGAAAAAGAATTCTAGCTGTTGACAAGAAAGATGATGCTTGAACATGCAATCTCTGTAGATATTATTCCCATACAATCTCTATGTTGTTTCATTTCATGTCCTGCATATTCTCTGTTCTCTACTCTCATCTATCAAATTCAAATCCCCGTCGAAGACTCACGGACGCTTCGCAAGCGGCCGTCCGCAGTATTAAAATTACGTAAAGAGAACCCGGTCTTTCAAAAAGAGAGAACCGGATGCGAGCACCATTTGAGGGTGAGCGTTCCCCACCGGCGAACCTTCTGGATTATTTCCCTCCCACCGAACCCACCATCCCCCGCCCAAGCCCTCTAGAGCACCATTTTCCACCAAGACCCTGCGTAGATTATACAAGAATTTCACTTGGATTTTAAATTCCCGCTGGAAAAGGAGCGGAGGCAACCCGAAGGAGTTGTTGTCGCCCTTTTTTGCTTAGCTTTTTCGCAAGAGCGGAGGAGATGCGACTGAAAAGGGTGGCCTCCGGGGCGGTAGTTGCGCCCTTGATTTTAGTTACACCAGCGCCTTCAACGGGGGGGGGGGGGGGGGGGGGGGGCATTTGGGTTGCATCCCGCACTTTGAGTCCCGCGCGCACCAAATGGGTTGCATTCGAGTGATGTGATTCATTTCGGTCGCATTCAAGTTGTGGTGAACACAATTGAGTTGCATCGGTAGGAGTTTTACAATTAGAGTAAGACAATCCATGTTTCTTGTAAAAATTAAGCCTCCGTTTGGCATGGTGGCGGAGATCGTGAATATGGGGGTTAAACTGTCATTCGTTAACGTCAACCTAAGAAACTTCATCCACTTTTATGTTTAAACGGATGAAGTTTTTAAGCCGGTCGTTAACGAATGACGGTTTAACCCGTGTGTTTACTGTTGAAGATATTAATATATTATGTCCGTGCGTGTAGAGGTTGTCTTGGGTAGGTTACGGGTTCGTGTCACACTAGGGCTTGGCTCTACGTTGGAAGTACTATATATACACATTTCATACATAGATGTGGTATAGTAGAATACTTTGAGCATCAAACCCTAATCCCTCCAACATTCTCAAAGTATCTTTCACGGCTAGGGTTTTGCTCCCGAGTGTTCTTCAGCCGCTCTCGTTTTGCGATTTTGCGGCCGCTGTGCTCCATTCGGTTTCTCTCTCGTCGCTGATCGAGAAGAAAAAAGATTCCGTCACCACTGGTATCGATCGTGAGGAATATCGCTACCGTCGGCGCGCTCCTTCCCGTCGGTTTTTTTTTCGCGAGTTCGTTCTTCCGACGTGCGCCTACCGTCGCTCCCGATTGGAAGATCGCCGCTCCTGTTTTTTTTTCTGTCCAGATCGAAGATCCTGCCTCGTCGGTGTTCTTGCGTGGAGCCTCCGCTCGATAGAAGAAAAAAAGAGGGGCTGCCGCCGCCCGATCGCATTTTTCCGATCATTCTTACCAGATCTAGTGAAGAAATCACAGATCTGTGTTCCTCTTGGCTTCAGATCTTCGAAGGAAGTTGTTGCGTTATTTGATTGAAGCTCCTCGTCGCAGATCTAGGGCTTCGGCTCATCCTCGTCGCCGTGTTGCTGCAGAAATCGATCGATCATCCCAGAAGAGCGCATTGGTCATTTGAGGATTTCCTCTATTTCGACTCTGGAATCCTTGGCCATTTGGAAGAGGATTGGAGTTAAGTACTGTAACATCCCCCAGACAGCTAGACCCCCCAGGTGAATCTGTCTTGACAAGGTCATGACAAGACCTTGGTAGTGTAGAAATCCCTTTATCTTAGGCAAGATTAGGGTTGAAAGTGCCTTGGACTGCAAATAGCAATTTCTAGTGACCAAGTTTCGGGTTGGACTTTAGGGCCTCAACTTGACCATTTGACCCCACCATAGTATCCCTAACCCTTTAGGGGTCCCCTTAGGGCACCAAGGGCCCATTGGGGTCAACCAAAGAGGTCAAATTGACCAAAGTCAACCATAACCCCAAATTAGTCAAAGTGGCCTAATTAGAGTCAATTGACCTCCACCATGCCAAATTGACCTTTCCCCTACCCTCATAAGGATAGTGGTGACCCAATGGACTAAAAACCCCCTTCATGGGACCACCAATTTGGCCAATTTGACCTAAGTCAACTCTTGCCCTATTTTGGTCAAATTGCCCTATTATGGGTCAATTGGCCTCCACCTTGACAAATTGACCCTACCTAGACCATCCTAACCCTTAGGGAAGGCCAATGGGTGACTAGACACCCATTGGGGTCAACCCAAATGGTCAAATTGACCAAAGTCAACATTATGCTATATTTAGGTCAAAATGACCTATTTTGACCTAATCAAGCCCAATCCACTTGGGCTAGACCCAATTGGAGTGGCCCAATAGCTTCATGGGCCTGATATCTACTCAAGGGGCCATAAAATTTCTGGAAATGATGAGTAGGAGAGAGAAAGTGCAAATTTCCCCAATTTTTGGGAGAGGATTCAATGCACATTCATGGTTTGAATGCCAAGGGGCACTCTTTTTCCTCCCCAATGCACTCCCCTCAACTTCCCACGAATTCTGCCATCAATTCCCTATGGAATTGGAACCAATTAGTGGATGGAAGAGGAATCCAAAGCCATGGCCGAAATTCACCTTTAATGGCCATTAATGGCATTGGCCGGCCGGGGAGACGCTCAGGTGGCCGGGAAAACGGGGCTGAAGTTCACCCAGGCGCAGCTCATCTGGATCGTCGGTTCAAGGAAGAAGATGAGCCGATGCCGTTGAACCTTGATCTGTACAGGAAATATAATAGTATATATTAATATTTCAGTTTTTTTTCCCTTTATTGGCAGCAGTTTGAAATAATTGTAGAAAATACTTATAGACCTCTACTGAAAAATTGTCCAACATCAAAGTTGGAGCCCCCGATGTCTAGTTTATTACAAAATTGAGTTCACTCGGTTTGGAGCCCTGGTTAGGTCACAACACTCATTTTGGTGGGGTCTGTCCATAGGGCTGACCAAAGATAGATTTGGATGCCCACATCAACCCAGAACTCCAAATAACTTGAAATTTGGGTTGTAGGCTATTCTTATACATATATAGGACATATCCAAAAATGGGAATTTTTGGAGAACTTTTTCCTAAAGTTTTTGTAAACATTTAATAATATTTGCACAAATTATTTGGAGAGTCAAATGACCTCCAATCTTCACCAAATTTTGGTGGAGTGTTATTAGGGTCATGATAAGCCCCTGGTTAAAATTTCAACTCATTTGGGGTTCATTTGATTAGGTAGTCATTGGGCCAAAAATTTGTCCAATGAGGGGAAAATTGTGCTTAAGGGTTATTTGGGGTTTTTCATTGTCAAACCACCTCCAATTGGAGTGGAATTTTGGCCACTGCCTAACACCACCCAAATCACCTCCAGGTGAGTTTTGGGGTCATGGGGAAATGGATTGCTCTGGGACATGGAGTTGGAGCCCCCTTTGGGTGTATTTAGCCAAGTAGAGATCCATTGGCCAAGTGGGCCCATAGAGACTTGAGTCTTCTTGGGAAGGTCAGTGGGATCAATTTGAGACCCCATGAGGAAGTTGGTGAGCATTGGGGTTGTTTTGCCCAAGGCCATAGGGTTGATCCCTATGGAGTGGAATTTGGGGTTGTGAAGGACATATGGGTGTTTGTCCTTGGAGAGGAGTGTATTAGACTCCTCTGAGTTTTAGGAGTGATATAACACCCTCATAAGAAGTTTGGGTGGATTTGGGGAAGTATGGACCATAATCTTAGGGTAAACCTAAGGGGTGCATTTAGAGGCCAATGAAGGAAGAAGGATCAAACCTTTATGGTTTGGCCTAGAATTTTGGGGAGGTGGTCATGGTGACCAGAGAGCCCTCTTATGAGAAATTGGTGGGATTTGGAGTCGCCAACCCTAGGTAATAAATCCTTGGGTAGATTTGTAAATATTTAGGTTTTTGGGATTTATGAAGAAATAACACTTAGTGATTAACCATATTCTGTCAACAACTTAGTTTTGAGGTTATTAATCCCTGGAGATTCTATTAGAACAATTGGAAAACTTTTGGAGGTCCAAATTGTAATTATTCATATTGTTGACAATTTTTGGAATGAACAATTTTAGGATGTTAGTTTTCAGTAATTGCATGAAACTTTGCTGGATGTCATTGCATACCAATATGAACCCACAGTATTTTTCGCATAATTTATGGATTGATATTTTTGGTACCTCTAGTTCATTTTGGAATTAATTGCAAATATATCCTTGGTGGAAATTACAAATGTAACCTCTATGGAATATGGTCAAACTTTGTAGGGCTGAATATTTTAGTATTAATCACCTCTGTATAAATTTTCATAAGGTTTGAAGATCATATGAGGGTACCTCCTTTGGAATTTATTAGAAATAAATGGGTTTTGGAATTTTTAATAATAGTAGATCTTGCTGGAATTCCCTACAAATTCATATTTACTGATTATTAGGTACCCTTGATTTATGTAAAAAGTTGGGTAGGCATTGAAAGTCAGAAAAGTGCACTTGTACTTCAAACCTTAAGAAGTTGTATTTTTGGAAAATTGTTTTAAATATTAATAATGTTGGGAAAATTGTGAGACTCTGGAATTGACCTTAAATAAGTAGCATGGACCCCCAATAAAGATATTGTGTCATAGAGTTGAATATTTAATGTACCTCCCTTCATGAGCATCAAAACATTAAGGATGGTCTGCATTTAGCAAATTGGCAATTTTGGGGTTATAGGTCAAATTGGGGTATATTGATTGGAGATGTGAGAGTTTAATGGTGATCATATGACTATGTGAGGATCCCTGGAGTTAATTAGGGTTTGAAGAGTCCTAGGGTGGTGGGGTGCCACCCTTGGGGTAGGTCGTCCTGGGATTGACGAAAGATCGTCTTGTCCCTTTGGTGTCTTAAAGCACTTAGGTTTAATTCATGTAAAGTATTAAGGGGGTTTTCTTATGGGTAGATACCAACAATACTAAGTGTCTGTGGAATGGGAACTTTGGGGTGTCATCCCATCATAGTTCCTAGTACCGTAGCGAGCCCTTACGGGGTAACCCTCGAGAAGTCCAAGACTAACCCTAACTCATAGGAGTAAGACATTGTACAAGATTAACTAATAACACACTCACCCACACCCTGTGGTTTCGGTAGTTTAGTTGGTTTGGTGTTACGAGCAGTAGGCTCGGTGGTGGTGAGAGCGGATTGCTAAGTCCGATGAGCTTGTGACTCGGTAGTGTTTGATGGCGGGCAGGTTGGCCCGAGGAGCTTATGGCTCGGAGGTAGGAAGTAGAACATGTTGCATGTGCATTGAAGGTGGTGGGTCTTCGGTATTGAACGATCGTTCACACCGATGTCAATATGTTGACTCGATAAGTGTGGTATTTACACTTAGCCTTGAAAGTCTGGCGGTCCAGTCAGCAAGAGTACGCAGACGCTCCGCGGGTTTTGCGGAGGCGTACGATAGATCTAGGTTAGGTAGTGTGAATACCAACCTAGAGGTGGGCGAGGCCCAACCCACCGCTTCCGTTTGCCACTACGGGAGTATCCTGGGAGTCTTGCTAGCTCCAAAAAGGGGGAACTAAAGGTCTATGCGCATAGAGTCGTGGTGAGTGAGTTGCACTTGTATGAACATAGCATAACATCATACTTTGCATGACATAGCATAAACATTTCATTCAACCCCTACCCCTATCGTATAAATTGGTATGGGACTTTTTATACGATAGGCCCTGCTAAACGACCCCTTGGTCTATAGGTTTGTATGGGCATTCCTATAAATCAATGGTTACCTTTATGTTGTTTTACTTACCATTATATATACTGCTTTACTGATTCTTTACATACACTCTACCATGCTTACTTACTGCTTCATATATATATACACATGTGTAGTTGTAGATCCACCGCCACCTGCTTTTGTTTTTACCCCTTGAATGTCCTCCGCTTCCTCCTCCCCATACGGTGCCTAGGAGCCATTGGGGAAGGGGTGGGGAATTGGCTGAGTCTAGTTTGACTGACGGTCGGTGGACCATATCATTTTAGGGGTTCGAGGAGACGCAGCAACACCAGAGGCCGGTGCAGACGGAGGCGGACCAGTGCAGCTCAGGAGCACAGGTTTCAGGACCAGTGAGTGATTAGGTGTTAGCTTCCGTGAGTGATCTTGTAGTGAGGACATGATGTACAGGGCAAGAGCCCCCTTTTATTATTGTAACCCTTGCTATCTTTTATTCAGTTATATCATGTGGACGTTTATATTTCATGTTGATTCTGTGGACTTGCCTTCATTAATGAACTTTTCTTTGTGATCGATTTGGCCGGCAGGATCGATATTTTGTAGTGGCGACCTTCCAGAGCGAGGGTGTCACCGCAAAATGGCGGTTCTGGGCCTAAGACCCAGTGGTTTTTGCACAAAAAAAATTGGGTCTTACATGTACCATATGCCATAGCAGATCTGGACAGAGGAGGACCTGGACCTAGGTGTCGTTTCTAAGCTCTGATTTACCTCCAGAACTTTTTCCAAGGTGAAAAGCTCCAAATCATCATTCAGATCTAGTAAGGAAGGAAATATTGGCCTTCACTCAGCTAGTTCTTGGATCTCTGTTGTGGAGTCTCTTGCATTCATTGCTGATTGGAGGAGCAATTAATTTTCTGGATTGGATCCGAAGAACGCCTACTCGTCTCTGCGCAGCTCAGGTGACTTTGTTCTTGTTTTTTACTGTTAAAGCTTTAGAGAGATGCCGAAGGTTACATCCTACGACATCGTCAAGCTCCAGTCATTCGATCTCTCCGACTTCCATGCTTGGAGACTGCACGTCCAGCTGGGAATGAAGGAAAGAGAGATCTTCTACACTGTTTTGAGTGATTTCGACACAACCGAAGAGGACGTGGACGATTATCAGTGGAGAAAAGACGAAGATTTTTGTAGAGACTACCTCCTTAACTCACTCAACCCTAGACTCGCCTTGACCTACAGTGGTTATAAAACCGCAAAAAAGATTTGGGACCGCTTAAATGCGAACTTCCAGAAGGAAGAGGGATTGTCGAGGACTCTCCTCGGAGAGAGATTCTTTAATATGAAATTTAATCTAAACTCGACAATCACCTCCCAAATAATTGAACTGGAAGCCCTGCGTCAGAAGTTGGAGGACGATAAGTCCGGTATCTCTGATAATCTTTTTGTGTGTTCTATTTTAAGCAAGCTACCTCCTGAGTGGTCGACCTTCAAGACTGAAATGCACAGGCTGAAGGAAAAGATCGCTCTCGATGAAATCAAACGGTTCATCCATATCGAGGATCAAAACATTGCAGGGAAGAGACAGGAACAAGGTGGGCAGTCCTCTCAGACTGTCAATTTTGTGTCTCGGCCCAGCAAGCCTCGTAGGAAGCCACCAGCGCCTAAGATTGAAGCCACTACACAGATTGGGCCTAAAAAGCCCTCTTTCAAAAAGAAGAGGGGCAAGTGCCACAACTGTGGAAAGTGGGGACATTGGGCGGCTGATTGCAAGGCTCCAAAGAAGCTAAAGGAGGAAGCCACACAAAATGTGGCGAACATGCTGACATATGCTTCAGATCCCAAGTCCTTCGTGGCTATGATCGGGAGCAGTCACCGCAGTTCGTCTGCTGAGTGGTGGCTGGATAGCGGTGCTACCTGTCATGTAACGAATGACAGAAGATTACTGACTGAGGTGAAGGCGGTCAAGGAGAGAGTGGAGAACTGCAACAGAGGAGAGACTCAGGTGACCCATGCTGGGACAGCCGAGCTGGTTTTCTCGTCAGGTAAAAGTTTATTTTTAAAGAATGTTAAAGTAGTTCCAACATTAACTAAAAATCTGATTTCAATAAGTCTGCTAGACAAAGCTGGGATGACCTTTACAACTCAAAACGGTAGAATGACCCTTATGGTAAATTCACATTATTTTGGGTGTGCGTATCTGATCAACGGAATGTATAGACTTAGCTTAAACAATGATAGCATTAACCAAGTAAGTTCGAACCTTATCGATCCTAAGTTGTTACATAACAGACTTGGACATGTGAACTATAGGAAGATGCTAGATCTAGCTAAGAGTCAAAACATCCCCTTAGATCTGTCGATTCGATTTGACAAGTGCGAGGTGTCTGCTCAAACCAAAATTACTAGAAAGCCTTTCAGGTCAGTTTCTAAGAGCACAAAACTTCTTGAATTGATACATTCAGACCTCTGTGATTTCCGCAGTCATGCCACCAGAGGGGGAAGGAAGTATCTAATCACTTTCAAAGGCGACTTTTCTAGATATTGTCATGTGTCTCTGTTGAAATCAAAAAACGAAGCATTTGAGGCGTTCAAGACCTTTAAGTCTCGTGTTGAAAATCAGTTAAACCTGAAAATTAAGAGATTTAGAAGTGATCGGGGAGGAGAATATACTGCTATCGGATTCAAGGAATTCTGTGCCTCTGAGGGAATAATTCTTGAAACCACAGCTCCTTACTCACCCCAGTCAAATGGGGTTGCCGAGCGTAAGAATAGGAATTTAACAGAAATGTTGAATTCCATGCTCCTAACAGCTGGCATGCCTAATTCCTTTTGGGGAGAAGCAGTCCGTACTGTAAATCACATTCTAAATAGAGTACCTCACTCTCAGCTCACTTCTACACCGTATGAGCTGTGGCACGGTCATCTGTGCAGGTACGATACTCTAAAGACTTGAGGCTGTATTGCCTATGTGCGTATACAAGACCTTAAGAGGCCTAAGGTGGGACCTAAGACGACGACATTCGTCTATCTAGGTAGTGCAGCAGACAGATTTCTCGATCTATCCACGAATACCGTGATAGAGTCTAGAGATGCCATATTTTTTGAAGACAAGTTCGTCAAAAATCATGGATTATCTGTCTCCGGGTCCAATGATATGATTACAGAATCTATCGTTGAACCTGAAGCTGGCCCTTCTGGCACCGCTCCCCAACCTGTAGAGGTGGAACCTATTCCACTTAGAGCATCTACCAGAGAGAGAGTTCCTAAGGATTTTGGTGAGAATTTCATCACCTATCACTTAGAGGATGATCCATTCTCCTACCAGGAAGCAATGAGGTCTAGAGATTCGTTGATGTGGGCAGAAGCCATTGATGATGAGATGAACTCGCTGTTACATAACAATACCTGTCATCTAGTTGACTTACCGAAAGGCGCTAAAGTCCTAGGATGCAAGTGGGTTTTAAAGAAGAAATTACATAGTGATGGATCTATAGCCAGATATAAAGCGCGTCTTGTAGCTAAAGGTTATAAGCAACAAGGGGGAATTGACTATTTTGACGTCTACTCACCTGTGTGTCATCTATCGACTATCAGGATTCTTCTTGCATTAGCCTCTATTGAGAACTTTATAGTTCATCAGATGGACGTTAAAACTGCATTCTTAAATGGAGAGCTTAATGAAGAGATTTACATGACTCAACCTGAAGGTTATGTAAACAAAGATCAAAAAGACAAAGTGTGCAAACTCGATAAGTCAATCTATGGTCTTAAACAAGCACCTAAGATGTGGCATATGAAGTTTGATCAGGTGGTAAAGAGCATTGGATTCCAGTCCAGTCTCTCTGACAAATGCCTTTATTACCGCTCCTTGTCAAATCAAACAGTCATCATATGCTTATATGTGGATGATTTGTTGATTTTAGGGTCTAATCTTGCTGTAGTTAGGGATGTTAAATCCACTCTGGCAGAAGTATTTGACATGAAGGATCTCGGTCCTGTTGATACCCTGTTAGGTATGAAGGTTAGAGTTGACAAGGGTCGAGTTACTCTTAGCCAGGCTCACTATGTTGAGCAACTTCTCTCCACCTGGGGATATGATAAGTGTAGGCCGATTGACACATCGTTTGACCACAATGTTAAGTTAAGTCCTAATCTAGAGGCCATCATTGATCAAGTCAAATATTCCAAAATAATTGGTAGTCTCATGTACGCTACAACTTGTACGAGGCCAGACATTGCTTTCTTGGTTAGCGCGCTGAGTCGTTTTACCAGTAGTCCTGACAAAAAGCATTGGGTTGCCCTAGATAGGCTGTTAAGATACCTTCGAGGTACTGCTAACCATGCTCTGTGCTACACTGGTTACCCACCTACCGTGGAAGGACATTCTGATGCCTCGTGGTGTTCAGAAGTCGGGAACAGCAAGTCCACCAGTGGATTCATATTCACCTTGGGAGGAGCTGCTGTCACTTGGAAATCCAAGAGACAGACCTGTATAGCTTTGTCGTCTATGGAGGCCGAGTTGTTTGCCTTAGCTTCAGCTGGTGAAGAGGCAGACTGGATCAGAAACTTGATTTTAGACATTCCCCTGTCTAAGTTACAAGTCAACTCGTTGAGCTTGTATTGTGATAATCAAGCAGCAGTTCAAGTCGTTATGAATACCCTCCATAATACTAAGAGGAGACATGTACGACTGAGACATGCGTTGTTGAATTATCTGAAAGAACAAGAAGTCATCACTTTGATTGATGTACGCTCAAAGGATAACCTTGCTGATCCACTGACGAAAGGAATGCCCAAAGAACGGTTAATCAAAACAGTGGGGGAAATGGGACTAAAGACGATTTAGTTCAGTCTTAGTTCAGTATCAGGCGATTCAGTTCAGCCTTAGTCCAGACATTTTTGATTATTCCACATTCCCTTGTCAATGCAAGTATGTTGTGGTCCGCTGATGTTCTTGGTTGCTGAGCTCGGATCTGGTAAGTTGTTTCATTCCAAACTTGATGTTAACAGTTTCATCGGATTCGGCTTTTGCCTTGGAGGAGAGTGTTATTCCAAACTTGATAACACAATCTGACTTGGTTTGTCTCTTCTTCTGAAGATTGGTTCCATTCCAAACTTGATGAGTTCCAATTGACTTTAGAAGGGCAGTAACCGTGACATTCCATACAGGATTACAGATATAGCTGCGGTGTCCAGAAGTCCGATAATCGTTTCATTTTGGAAACAGATAACAGATTCTGAGGTTAAACTATAATACTCTGTAAACGTGTCCTCCCAGCCAATAATAATAATCAATACTAAGTTTTATGCTAAAACTAGATATCTGCAAATTTGCAAAGGATAGAATTCATTCTAAATAAAATTCTCTGTTGAATTGCAGGAGACCCTGGGATAGGAGGAGCACTGGTTGTCTGGGATCCGGAGGAGGATGATCTTTTGGATGATTAGCCTGTTTGAGTATTATTTTGTTTAGTTCATGTACTTCTGCTCAGAGCATTGTTTAGCTCTTTCTTTATTATAACACTGTTTGTTTTTGGACATTTAGATCTCTGTTTGATTTTAGACGCCAGGTGCATAGGGCCTGTGTCTTGATTGTTCTTGAGACTTTTATTGTGTTGCAGCTGAGTTTCTTGTTGTTTACTTATGCGTGCATACTATGTGTGTTTTTAGTCCAAATTGTTTTAGAAACAGGTGCAGGACACGGTTGTATTTGTTTTCATGTTTGATTGAATACAATACAAACCACCCATTTACCCGAAGTCTGGATTCACGACGGACATAGGAGGAGATTGTTGAAGATATTAATATATTATGTCCGTACGTGTAGAGGTCGTCTCGGGTAGGTTACGGGTTCGTGTCACACTAGGGCTTGGCCCTACGCTGGAAGTACTATATATACCCATTCCATACATAGATGTGGTATAGTAGAATACTTTGAGCATCAAACCCTAATCCCTCCAACATTTACGACCGCAACCGTTGTGCCAAACGAAGCCTATGACAGCGAAAACATGCAAGTACTTCCCCCAAACCTGAATTTTCCGAACGGACTTCCGGGTATATAGAAGTATGCAAGTTGCTCTGTTGATTTTGAGCTGAGATTGGTGCGGGTCGAAATCGATTTGAAATTTATTTTTCTAAGGCTCGAAAATATTAGATTTCGAGCTGGCTAGAAATCTGAACTTCTTGAATTTTCATTAACCGAAATTTGTATGTACGAGAATACTGATACTTTTAAGCGATTGTTATCCGCACTACAGTTTTGGCTATCTGCACTCTTTTTTTATGAGTTATTACGCGCCTTTTGGAAATACGTCTTGTGCGTGCATTTTTAGGAAAAGTGATCGACACTAACGTTGTAGATCTCATCGAGATGTGTTGAACATTTTTTCTAAAAATGCACGCACAAGATGTATTGCCGCCCTGATTGAAACATGTGCGTAACTATAGTGAAGTTTTGGAAATACGCCTTGTCCATATATTTTAGGAAAAATGTTCAACACGAAAGTTGTATATCTCGATGAGATCTACAACTTTCGTGTTGAACACTTTTCCTAAAAATGCATGTACAAGATGTATTTCCAAAAGACGCGTAATAACTCATACAAAAAGAGTGCGGATAGCCAAAACTGCAGTGCGGATAACAATTGCCTGCTTTTATATGCGCGAAGATTAAAATATGCTAATTTTATATACTAGAATGTTTAAACTTAAGATATATACAAGTAATTAAGAAATATAATTATATAATCTATATTAAATAAATTAAAACTGTATGATTCTGCATGCCTTCATTAAAAGTCGAGAACGATTATGGCTTTGTTTGGCGTGACTTATTTTGCATCCATGAGTTTTAACAAAAATGTCACCATCATAAAATATATGAGATTGAGCGTCACGCAACATGAAATTGGGGTTTAGAGTACTCTTAGCGAGAGTACACTTCCGTTCGTCTTCCGGTCGGAGTTCTTCCCTGTAGTGTTGATCGGCTAATCCAAACTCCAGAGGCGCATAGCAGTTTCGGCAATCAGCAGTTCTTGCACACCACAGAAGGTCATCACTCATCCACTTTTTGTTCTTGTTTATATGATGTTATTATAGTTCCATGCGATTCGAGAAAAAAGAAAAAGTATATATATCGATCTATTATTTAAATGAGCAAGATGCAGCGAGAAAAATTTTATGTATTGAGAGGTGAATAACAAGCAACGAAATAGTATGAGTGGTCAAATGTTGAATGCTTGTTCGGTTACTTTTATTGAGCTAGAGATGTACATTTTTGGAAGTTTGCGATGAAAACTCGTCGTGAACAATTGTAGCTTGTTTCCGTATATGTTGTATTTTCAAATTTAGACAATTGAATGAAATTTTGACAATTGAATGAAATTTTACACGACTTTTGTCATTAATATAACATTTTTGTACTATATTGTATTTAGAAGAATAAAATTTGCATCAACGTAACATTTGTAATTTTTTGGATCCACCACTGCTTTCGCGAACGACAGTTCATAACCACAATGTTAGTGACCGCCACCGCCACGCCAAGCGGGGCCTATGATTGATGAATTGATGTTTCATTGATTCCCTCAGAATTCCAATATGATTTTATTGTATTTAGTGAATTCAAATATATGGGAAGGGAATAAAGAGAGAACTGGGGCAAAATTATACTTCCCCAGAATAAACATATGACAATATTCAATACAAAACAAATTATCGTGGATGGAAATGTGAAAATTATTCAAGATAGAAATGTGAAAGAGTTGACTAAACGCCGACCGCGGAGCTGTTTGGCCCGCCGCCAGTTACGCTGTAACGTTGCTCCACCAACGGACCAAATGCAACCTTAGGCTTTCGGCATTTGACATTCACCAACGGTATTATCCCCTAATTTTGAAACATCTACCTCAAATAGAGCTATAGGGTCCGCTTGACACTGTTTTTGCTCTGGTGAGTTTGGACAAAAATATCGTCGTCATAAAATATATGTTTGACATGATAATGGTTATGACGCGACAAAGAAAAAAAAGGTTACGACGTTCGACAATGACGGTTCATAATCATCGTGCTCATGAGAGTTACCGCCGTCGCAAACAGACCCATAATCAACCCCGGTTGGAGCAAATATTTTAAAGTTATATCCTGAAATAGCAGTACAAATTAATTGTTTAAAAATAAATAAATATTTGAGACTAAGTTCTCTTCAAGCAAAAAAAAACATTCTTTTGAAAATAATCAAATGACGACTTTTTAGCAATAATAATAATAATAATAATAATAATAATAATGACGACATAAATTCAGGCACATGTCAAAGAGAAATTATTATATAATAATAAAAAAGAGAAAATTCTGGGACCAAATTCGTCGAAGGATATAGCTGTCGCGAATCTGAATGTTGTGGGTGGGGCCCGCGAAGCGCGGGAGGCAGGGCCCAATTGGATCAGGCGGCCCATTGGGCGCCACGTAAACAGCCGGAGCAAGCGGCTGTAAAGAGCAACACGTGGAGACACAGAGCGCGTTGTGAGGCGATTAGAAGAAGATGGGCTAGGACCTGTTAACGTGGCGCGATCGGCGGCCGGGCCCGCTTGCCGTGTAGGCCTCTCAGCGTTAGTGGCTGTGGGCCCTCATGATCTTTTGGGTACCAGCTCCCTTTGAGCTTCGTAACGCGGACCGGACATTGAACCGGAAGAGGGAGAGAGAGATTTTCTAGGTTGAACCGGTCCAACCGGTTCACCAATGTCGAACCGTTATATATCTATAATCTATAATAATATATATCACCTTATGATATAACATGGTCGACAAATGAATACGAGCCGTCGAATCAAAATTCAAATGATCATATCTATTCGCAAGTGGTCTGCGAATAGCTTTTCAGTTTTACGCTGGCTGACTATTCGCAGACCATCGTAGTCTGCGAATATCCAAACAGCTTTGCGCCTATTGGCTATTCGCAGACCACCTGCGCAGAGTTTTTTTTGGAAAAATTATAATAAAATACCGTATAAATAATTTAAAATATGATTTTTTTTTTAAATTTAAGATAAACCCGCCAATCGGGGGCGAGCACTGTCGCGCGGGGCACAATCTTTACATGTACTAATATTAATTAAAGTAAGTTAAAATTAAAATTTTGTTTTACATTAAATTAAAATTAACTTTTTATATATACTAATATTATTTATAAACGTCGAGGGCGGCCCGCCCCGATGCGGCCGAAGGCCATCCCGATGTGGCCAAAGGCCACCCTAGAGCATCGAGCACGGGCATAGCCCGCAGGGGGCGGGCGAAGCCCGCCGTCGCCGGCCAGTCTGTCACGCTTGGCCGTAAAATAAAAATAAAAATAATTTATCCATAATCACTGTATTCATATACTTTTAATGCTCCGTCTAGCGCGGTGTTTTTGCTCTAATGTGTTTGGATAAAAACGTCACTGTAATAAAATGGATGTTTGACATGACAACGGTTAAGACCACAATCAAGAAGATAAAATTAGTTTTGAATTTTGTGCATAAAAGTGTATGAACTTTCTTAGAAAAGGTTGGGCGATCAAGAATGACAGTTCATAACCACCGCGTTTATATTCGCCAGCCTATATATATCATAAACTTTGAGTTTTAAGAGATAATTTAATAAATTATTATAATAATATATCTAAGAAATATTTAACTTATATTTATAGTCATGTCTATTAACTACGTATGTTTATTTTATATATACATTAATATTTATATGTATATAATTTAATACAACTTAAAACAACGAGAATATAATGGTCCGTTGGTCCACTCTACCTTTAATTACAAATAGGTGTGGGTTCGAATTCACACAGTTTTGAATTTTTGTCACTTAAATTTTTGGACTTCTTGGGCTGCCCGGTTACGTAAAACTGCTACTGGTTCCCGGTCCGCCGGTCCGCTCACCCGGTTTCGCAGTTCCCAAGCGGTCCACGGATGGAGGCAGTTTCTTATCTGGACCGAACCGACTGGGTCTCCGGTCCGTGGTTCGACCGATTAGACCAGCCGGTCCGATTTTCAAAAGCTTGCTGAAGAGGACATTTTTTATAATTTAATAAAGATTGATTGTGCCGACCCCACCTTTAAGCTTAGGATAAAACAGCGCGTCTACGACTGGAGGCGGGGCGGAGGCGGGCCGCAATGCGGGATTAGAGCCTGTGGCTCTCCGAACCGAGGGAAGTAACGTGGTGGCAGACAGGGCTAAACGCCGCCGCGCTGCTCCCGTGTTTGGGACACCTCCATTTACCACCGTGCCGAAGTCCTCAGCGGGGAAGAGAGGGGGGGGGGGGGGGGGGGGGGGTGGAGATCGTGGGGAGACTGGATGAAAGAAATTTATTTTTATTTTTGTTGAGGGTCACTCGACGCTCTTTCAGATCGGGAGAATTGAACCGTCTTAGCCTGAGAGTGAGCCGAGCGCGCTAACAGTCACAGAGAGAACAGACAGATGACAAGAGAACGTTTTTAACGTGAAAACCCCGGAAAGGGTGAAAAATCTCATGGTCGGATCTGTGCCAGCCAAATTTCACTAGATGTTGGAGTGTTACAAGTAAAGTTGCGAGAATCGAGAGCAACATGCCGCTTCCCGTTACAGTTATAGTTGATGGAAAGTCTCTGGGGGTGACAGGTCATCTCTCAGAAAACTAAATATTTTGTTGAAACAGAAGGTCTTCGAGGTCCGAAGGAGATCTTCGAATCGCGAATGAGATTTTCGAACTCTGAAGAAGATCTTCGAACACTGAAGGAGACATTCGAGTCGCGAAGGAGATCTCTGAACGAATTCTTCAGGAAGCTCTCTCAAGTGCAGAATGTCACCTCCCCTCAAATGAGGATTCAGAGTCCCTTTTATAGATTTGGCTGGGGGCGGCCCAGTAATTTCGCCGTCAAAACCACCGTAACCACCTGACGGGTCGATCTCGACCGTTGATTAAGAGCACGCGGATCACTACTTTCTGAATATGACGATTTCACCCCCTGGTCAGTTCGGGCACTTCGAGTAGCTCGGGCAGCTTCGTTGACGATTCTAATAGCAATGTGCAAATCCTGCAGTCTTAAGAGGGAAAGTGAAGTTAGCAGTTGCGTGCACTGTGAACTTTGCAATGTTCAAGTGCGCGCGGGTCAAATGCACGTTACGAACTTAGCGGTGCAAAGTGCACATCGAGCGTGAGCATTGTAAAAGCACGATCGAAGCCGTGCAAGGACGACGCAAAAGTGCGGCGGGTGTGTCGCGCGGCGAGGGGGAGCGACCGGTACCGCGCATGACGTGCGCGGCTGCGCGCGGTACAGCGCGTGCCGCACGCGATTGCGCGCGCGGTTGCGCAAGGTTGCGCGTGGTTGTGCATGCGGCACTCGCAATCGGCCGCCTGATGGGCCGCCTGATAGCCCATTGTGCGCTCGCAATCGGCACAAAGCCGAAACGTGACACAACCAATTGACTGAAGAGCACTTCCTCGACACGAGATATCTTCCCCACCAAACCGGGCTTTGGGGATGAAAGATTATGGCTCAGTTTGACGAGGTTTTTTGCTCTGGTGAGTTTGGACAAAAAACGCCACCATCATAGAATATATGTTTGGCATGGCAACTGCTATAACCGCCATCAAAAAAGAAAACAAAATTTGAACACGAAAGTGGATGATGTTCCTTAAGGGGGCCAGACGTTCACAATCGACGGTTCATAAACACCGTGTTCGTGACCGCCACAGCCACGCGAAACAGAGCCTATATTTGAATTTAGAAAAGATTTCTCTATACATAGAAGCTAGGATCGGTCTTAAGGATAAACTGTATAAGCAAAATGGACATTTCAGCAAAACTAAGGCTTAGGGCGTTTTCACGCCGGTGCGGGAGCAGCAGCCGCCGCAAGGCGGAAAAACAAACGCGAGAGAGGCGCGCGTAGCGGCATTTGCTCCCGCCTCCCTCTGCGGAATGCCAAAAAAGCGTCGGCTGGGGCTGCAGCCCTCCCCCTCTGGTCCCTACCACGGGCGGCGTTTGCTGCCTTTCAGCTCCAGACGCCTTACCAAGCGAAGCCTAAGTGTTCATTCACCCTGCTCTTTGGTAAGCTGCCAACTGAAGCGGGAGCTTTTGAAATCTATTCCAAATAGTAAGCCTACTTTTTGGTGGGCTCATTGAAGTTCTTGTGAAGAAATATACCCATGCATACATACTTGAGTTGTGGAATCTCATGGGCACGAAGGGCGCATCCGGCAAATGTCAAATATATTTCTAGGGCGATGTTATTAGCAGTCCTAAGACGGATATTCGCAGTCCTTAAAACACTTAAAACGGCTACTCGCAGTCCTAAATATCCTTAAATTCATTGGACAGCGAATATCAATGGACTGCGTTTAGCAGTTATAGGACTGCTTATAACATTGCCCTATTTCTAAGGGTGCAATGGTAAGTGCCACAATGTTCTAAGATTGGAACTGTCCACGGAGACATAACTGCAGCTGGGCACACCCTGGTGGTTCAATTTGAGAGAAAATAATTTCAGTGGGTGTTAGAAATTTAATAAGTTGTTGGGTCTATTTGGTCCAAGAAGGACCCAATGGGTGTTAGAATTTTTCACAGTGAAACAATTTATGCTGGAAATTAGGAAGGCCCAAAAGCGAGCATTCCAGCGTGCTCGTCTCTGCAATCTCTATTAGGGGAAAATTTTCTGTACGTGAAAGCATGGTGCGTGGATCTTATTTTCCTGCAAAATTACAGTTATAACGTAAATTACAGTTGTAAAAAAACTGCAAGATGTCTTTTTTTAACGAATGTACAACTGTATTTTTGCTACAAAAAAAGAGTAAAAATACAGTTCATGGTGCGAATCGCGTGCAGAAAATCCAGCCCTCAATTAGAGAGCTTTGGTCCAATATCTATTCAATCTTGATTAATTACTGTACATACAATCTCAATCAGTAAAAACATATGAGTAAACTATGATGTGAAACATGTGGTTGAGATGCAGTTAAGAAAAATTATGAGTGAAACGTGTGGTTGAAATGCAGTAGGCTTTGATGTTTACTTTATATTTTTCTTAATTTTTGGCATCTATTCAATTACGGTGGTTCAGATCTCAAGAACTTGATGTTCTATTAAAATTGACAGTGAAGCCTGCTGCGTGTGCTTTTATGGGTTAAATTGAGGAACAATACAACAACAACAACAACAACATAACCCATATAGTCCCCAATCATTGGGGGTATGGGCGGGGGAAGATTGGAAACAGACCTAACCTTTGGCACTATGCACAAAGTGGCTTCTCTCAGAGGAGAAAGACCTAACCTTTGACAATAAATGCACAAAGTGGCTACTCAAATTGAGGAACAATAATTCCTCATAATTTCAAAGTAACTGCATATGTACAGGTCAGAAAGGAAGTAAATCTTTCACATAAAATACTTGTTGCCCCAGTTTTTTTTGGAATACTTCTGATTCTGATAATAAAGATAAGCTTGTTGATAAGGATGGAAATTATCATCAAATTAGTTATGAATATGACTATTTGATATCGGATGATCAAAATAGAAAACCACAAGGCATACAAATATCACATTTGATGAAAGTGTGTCCCAAGAAAGTGACGCGGGACAAATCTACAGGTGACCGAAGGCGACTACCCTAACCCTAACTACAATGCAAGCGAGTATGCGGCGAATGGAATGGACCTGTGACTGACCCTAGAATGATGTGAAAGCATGCACACAATCTAAGAGATAAAATACCAATTTGATGTAGGGTAGGTCGTGATTGCGGGGCTCTAAGATGCAACCCTAGGTGGAGTGTCGGATGACTGCTGAATGACATAATGATGATGCGAATGCAATTGCCCGAATAAAATTAACACTAATTAATTGATTTGCAAAATCTATTCAGGAGAACATTCACTAGCAAAAATTAAATGGAATAACAAACATTAATTCACACACACTGGAACGCATGTATTTTCAAGCGTGCAACAAATAAACCATGCAAATTATTAGATTTCAAGGAACAAAAACATATAAGATAACATCCAACAACATATAGTCCAAGTACACAATAGTAGGAAACAAAAACACCAAAGTACTACTTGCACGCGTAGGCGAAATCCAGCGCTGTTTGAGGGAGGAGAAGAGCTGGGGTTGCGGGTTTGAGGTGTCCTGGGAATGGATTCGTGGCGGGGGGAGGTTGCGGGAGGCGGGTGTTAGGATGAGTTTGAGGTGTGGCCTGGACTTGGTGTTGAGTGGGGGAAATGAGGTAGAGAGGGGCTGGAGTGGGGTTGTGGGTACAGGAGTGTGGTTGGAGATGAATCGGTTCTGGGGAAACCAGGAAACAGGAGAGGAGAAGCGGCGGATGCGTCAGGGAAGACTGGAGCGGCACCGAATTGCAATGGGGAAGTCTGAGGAGGCCGTGGTCTGCGATGGAGGGGGCGGAGAGGCAGTGGCTTGCGAAAGAGAGGTCAGAGGAAGCAGCGTTTTGCGATGGTGTGGCCGGAAGAGGCTGCGATTTACAATGAAGAAGTTGGAGGAGGCTGCGGCTAGCATACTGGAGAGGGTCGGGGTAGCGGCTAGGCCCGTGGGGAAAGAGAAGGGAAGATAAATGCACAAGGCGTAGCACCAAGGGGGTCTCATAGAGTACACCGGAGGGAGACCGACGTTTCAGTTTTTTTAAAACCAAAACACCGATCCCTCCAAACCAATGCCTACACAACAATAAGAAGAGGATAACTACTAGGGCACCCGAATTGGAAGGCTCAGAATGTCCAAACCGATCGGGTGTCAAATACAACTCAAAATGCAAAATACAAAATCGACTCGAAACGATCATCCAGACGCATCTGTAGACTCGGATCGTCTGGACAGGCAACGGATCACCGCCTCCTGCGGAAATAAATATGTGGGGGTCACTGATCCCCATCAACTCTCCCCGGATTGAAAGTATCCATCTCCGATGAATGAAGATGGTCATACTCCCAGAGTAGTCCAGGGGAGAGTCGCTCGTGCTCTACAAAGAAGATCCAAGTGTCATCTGAAATCGGGCGGCCGTTCCAGCGAATGAGATACCTCAAAGTATCTCGTGCCTCAATGGTAAGGAAGTCATGGACAACTATCTGAGCTATGTATCTGGTACTCGTCGGTATCTTTGAATAAGATGTATCTCCGTCTGACAACAGTGTTGGTGGTACCGTCTATGGAACGAGGTGGCCCTCATGGCGTGATTAATCAGGCTGAGGTTGGGGTGGAATGGGAGGAGGTAATAAATGTTGTGGCTCATGTGTGTGAGTATAGAAGGGGACTCGATTTAACCCTATAGATTGCGAGATGTCAATCTCATGTGTATCGCTCCATCGTATGACTATGTAGGGGCTTATTTGTCGAGCGTTTAATTTTTTTTTGTTCCCTAATGGAACCTCTCAGGTTGTATGCAAATCAGTACATGTTTTCTCTTTTCAAAAATCTGCTCTCATGTGATGATCTGTCTGGACCTTATAGTAATCATTACTTATTGAAATTTTTCTTCGGACTGCTTCATAAAGTTCATGCAAATGCTGAATAAATGACTATGTAGATTCACACAGGTGACAATCAAGAGACACGGCAGACTCGCTTAACTGATGCATGCGAAAAAAGACAGACACGACACACCGTATAGCTGGAGGTCTGGCAATGAACTGAATGTCTCTAAAATGGGGTGTCCTATCAGGAGAATCTTTAGGTGGAGTGTAGAAATAATCGTCGAGTGGGCGACCAATACTCAAATGACTCCATGAGACATATACACTAAAATATGAGCTCAAAACGTGTCAAAAGCCTCTTAGGGAATGCGACACATCATGAGGCTCTCCCGGCGGGGTATAGAAGAATAAGTTGTGAGTCTAATGATCACCCAAACGAATGTTTGAGACGTTGACACAAACGCGCAACTTTGGGTTGTGTCGATTGTCTCTAAAGGGGAAAAGCTTGACAGGTGGCTCTCCAGGGAGCTCAACTGGGGCTCATCAAAGAATTCAGTCGTAAGAGGATGATCCTTTAGATGAGTATCATCGATAAGAGTAGTAACCTCGAGAACAGGAGAGACAACCACTACAAAGTAAATATTATGCACTCGACCCTCACTCAGGATATGACTCGCCGCGACATTATGGGGAAGCTCAGATGAGCATGCACGTAGGGGAGAGTCTATGAACGGAGCAATACGAAGTCAACATAGGGGTGGGGAAAGAACACGTCACTATAGAATCACTAGGTCGCTCAGACTCACTCTCAGCCGGGGTCACAAGAAATGAGTCAAAATCAAATGACGGACCACTCATCGGACTAAGTACCTCACTGGGGTGAGAGAAATCAGTATCATCTATCGCCTCTATCGTGTCTGACGGAACAAGAGTGGGCAAAGTGGTGGCCTCAGAATGGGAAGGACTCATACTAGGGAGATCAATGTGTGAATCCACTCAGATAACTCTAGCTAAATCTCAAGGAATGCTCATAATGAAGCGCGAGCTGGTATGTCTGCTCGAGGGACTCAGAGTAGTGATAGGTCAACTCAGTACATCTCTCGGATCGAAGTGCAGGCCAAAATCAGGAAGTGGTCATAGTTGGCTCCTCTCGTCGCTCCTCACTACTAACTCATCAAAACGATCTTTATACTCATCGACGGATGTAGATTCTTATTGAAGGAAAAATAATTGTTCGAGCAGACGACTCATATACAACACTGGAAAATACCTATGACATAACATCCGCTTCATCTCTACCCAACTAGTGATGCGGTGAAGACGATCTCGCTCACGAGTCCTCTTAATGCTAGACCAATATGCTCTCACCTGATTTAGAAGTTTAAATTTCGCAAATTTGATGCAACACTCGCTGAATAATTTAAAATAATCGAGATAACATTTCATATCCACCAGCAAATAACTAAAATACTTTGGACTTGATGAACCATCAAACGTTGGAGAAACAACACAAAATCTACACTTGAGACGATGATTTTCGTAGTAATCATCTCTAAGATAATCAAGTCGTGCCGAAGTTTCGACACGGTCCTTTCATGCATGTGGATAGGGACGACAATAATCATCATAATGATCGGCTCTAGCATAGTGGAATTGCATCGAGAGGTCAACACGATTTCTAGAAGTAGTGTGTTGAGAACGATAGTAGTCATATAATAATGTGAGAATCTGTCTGAAGTGGCTCTATGAGATCGGATATAGATAGACTCGGGATCCTCAAATAGAGGAGAGGAATGATGGCGATAGCTAGCCATGAACCTATAGACACCACTACTATGTATCCAAAATAAAGCTCGAACCCAGGCTCTGATACCAATTTGATGGAGGAGTGGAGGACGAATCTATAAGTGACGAAAGATAACTACCCTTACCCTAACTACAATGCAAGCGAGTATGCAACAAATGCAATGGACCTACGACCAATCCTAGAATGACGAGAAAGTATGCATACAATCTAATAGATAAAATACCAATTTGATGTAGGGTAGGTTGTGAGTGTGGGGCTCTAAGATGAAACCCTAGGTGAAGTGTCAGATGACTATTGAATGACCTAATGCTGATATGAATGCAATTGAGGCACCCGAATAAAATTAGCAACAATCAATTGATTAAAAGAGTCTATTCGGGATCACGTTCACTAGCAGAAATTAAATGGAATACAAGTATTAATTCACACACTGGAGCACAGGTATTTTCAAGCGCGCGACAAATAAACCCTGCAAATTATACAATTTTAGGGAACAAAAAAATATGACATAGTAGTCCAAGTACACAATACCACTACTTACACGTGTAGGGAGGAGGAGGGCTAAGGTTGCTTTGACTGTGGGTTTGAGGTGTCCTGGGCTGGATTCGTGGCTGTTTGGGTGGGTGGGTGGGGGCTGTAGTAGGTAAGTTGCGGCAGGTGGCTATTAGGATGAGTTTGAGGTGGCCTAGACTTGGTGTTGAGTGGGGGAAGTGAGGGGATGGAGTGGGGCTGAGGGTACAGGAGTGTGGCTGGACATGAAATGGCGGTGGGGAACCAAGAAACATGAGGGGGAAGCAGCGGTTGCTGCAGGGAAGGCTGGAGCAGCGTCGGTTTGCAATGGGAAAGTCGGAGGCCGTGGTCTGCGATGGAGGGGGCGGAGGAGGCAGTAGCTTGCGAAGGAGAGGTCGGAGGAAGCGGCATTTTGAGATGGCGTGGCCGGAAGAAGTGGCGAAGCGGCAGTTTGTGATGGAGAAGTCGTAGGAGGCTACGTCTAGCGTACTGGAGCGGGTCGGGGTAGCGGCTAGGTCTGTTGGGGAAGGGAAGATAAATGACCAAGGCGTCGCACCAAGGGGCTTCACGGAGTCCACCGGAGGGAGACCGACGACTTCATTTTTTTTAACCAAAACATTGATCCCTCCAAACTGCTGACTGCAAAACTATAAGAAGAGGAGAGCTACTAAGGCTAGAGATAGCACTAGAATATCTGCCCTTAACGACAATTGAACAGGCGTGATGCCAATCGCCATTTGGCCGACCTTTGTTGATGTCACCAACCTCCCGGAGCATGTCTTGGGATTATTGGACAGCAGCCATGTTTGGTCGGTGCAACTAATGAGTATTTTTGGTCAACATCTTGCGGATAGCATCAGGAAACTCGCAAGAGACGACCGGGGGGGGCCTCGATCACCTTGTCTAGGCTCACTCGGAGAGTTGCCGCATGAAGGCCGTTGTTGTGTACAACATGGAGTGTCGGACAACCGATCTCATGGGCAGCGGCTTTTGGAAATTTAAATCGCAACCTCGTATGTTGATGACGTTTTGGCAAGCCATCAATAATCTTTTGCCGACATATGAGTGGCTGCGCATGCATAAACTGTGGGAGGATGCTCTTTGCCCATGGGGATGTGGCGAAGCCGAAACAATCAGCCATATTTTCGGTGAGTGCAAAGTTATATCTTCTATCTGGAGGGAGTGTACCAGATTAAATCTCAACTTGGGGCCATCTGTTTCCCCCCAGCATATTAGATTTCCTTTGCCTGGATCCTGGTGAAAACAGGAATAGTTTTAATGCCAAGTGCCTCCTTTCCATTATTTACAATATTTGGAAAGCGCGCAATTGCATGATTCATGGCGAACCTTATGCGCAGCCAGCCTCCATCATTATAATGTCATTCGGGATTCATCGCACAGGAACTGGACCGTCCATTGTAACCAACAACCTAGCTGGACGCCCCCCGCCTCTGCCCCTTGGATGGATCAAGATAAATTTCGACAGCTCCGTCCGTGAAAATGGCATCGCGGGCTGGGATGTGTTGTTCATGATAAACTGAGGAATTTTTTAGTGGCAAAAGGAACCATGTGCAGCGACAGGTCGGTAGAAATGACAGAATTCCGAAGTGCGTGCATTGGGCTTGAGCTTGCAAAGGCATTGTTTAGCTCCGCCATTGGAATCATGTTGGAGGGTGACTCAACTAAAGCCTTGTCAAGATTAAACCGCATACTAAGTGGCTTAAGTATGGGTAATACTGAATCAAATTGTGCACTTCTTCTAAAGGATGCCAACAAAATTGTCATATCCTGCATTGATCGTGGTGCAAACAAAGCTGCCGACTTTATTTCTAAATGTGCATGTGTTAATGATTTTGTTTGGTAACGAGGAATGCCTCCAACCCGTGATCTCTCGTAGTTGCTTCTTTTTTATTCCACTCCGATGTAGCTTTATATAAATATATATACTATATTAAAAAGGAAAAGATGCATTTGGTTAAACATTAGGAATTACCAATTTACCCTTTCAATAAAAAAATATTATTTTGAAAGAGAGGGAGAGAGAGAGGGAGAGAGAAAGAGAGAAGAGAGGGGGAAAGTGTGGCGGAGAGGGAGAGAAAGAAAAAATAATCTTTTTAAGTATATACGTTTTATTTTACAAAATAAATATTGTAATATTAATGTATATTTTTTACAGTCATTTCGAGTACTCATATGTATATGTTGCGGGCGCAGTCCGCCGACGCATCGAGCACGGGCGAAGCCCGTGCGGAGGTGGGCGAAGCCCGCCTGGATGCGTCCAAAGGCCGCCCGACAGCATCGCGTCGGGGACGGGCGAAGCCCGCCGTCGCCAGCCAGGTACTGTCGCGCTTGGCCGTAGGGGCTCCGCCCCTACTGCCAAGCGCGACAGTCCCGGCAGGCGATGGGGGCGGCCCGGGGGCTACGCGCGGGCGGGCTTCGTTTGCCCTTGCGCCCACAACATATAAATATGAGTACTCAAAATGAACGCACAAAAATTTTAATTAATATTTTATAATTGTTTTTTTTTTTAACATTTATATTTTAACAAAAAATTATTTTAAAGTAGGTTTAGGAGGTCTAATGATTACACCTACCATAGTAGGTGTAGGAGGTCTACTAAAAAGCTTTTGGATTTTATGAATTTCCATCGTTATTTTTATTATAGGGATATAGTGTAATTACACAAATAGCCATTATATTTTATGAATTTCCATTTTCTCATAATATATGTAAAGTCATTGGAGTAAAAGAATGAAGCTATATTTGGCAATTTTGAATGTTGCACTTTCCATTTTCTTGTATATACTAGTTAAAGATATATATATATAGGTTCGTGCCACTTTCAAGGATAGCTACTAAGGCACCCGAATCGAACGGTTCAAAATGTCTGAACCAATCGGGTGTCAAATACAACACAAAATGCAAAAATAAATAAACAAAATCGAGTCGAAACCATCATCCAGACGCATTTGTGGCCTCGGATCATCCGAACAGACAACGTATCACCGTCTCCTCGAAACTAAGTGTGTGTTGGTTGCCGATCCCCATCAAAAAAGGCTTGTGGCAAAATCTAAGCATGCATGGAAACATGTGGAAGGGTGCAAAAAAAATTATGTTGAAAAATATTTCTAATGATGACGCTATAGTTGAAGTGGCTCAAGAGAATCTCAGGGGCATTGTACAATAAAATTCCTTAGTCTACACAATGATATTCTTTTTTGTTGCATTATTTCCTTTTGGCTGATGATGGTCCACCACTCTAAATCCTAAACCCCAGGTTTCTATAGAAGCAATGTAGGTAAATGATTCAGTCAAGTGGTAGTTAGCCTGAAAGAGAAGATGAATTTTCTTGAGAAGGTCATTTAGGAGATGGTAAGATTGTCAAGCAAAAATGAATGAATTGCATAACAAGTGGGTGTACATAGAAGGATGGGCATGAATACACATAGATCTTCTATCTGTTAGATATTCATTCAGAAAAGAAACAGAGCAAGGTGAAAGGCGGCAGAAGAACAGGGAAGAAAATTGAAAGCTTTTTCATGCATTCATTTAGAAAGACCATACATCAAACATTAGACTAATTGCCATTATATAATCGCAGGATTACAAGAAAGTTCCAACGCTACATTTAATTCAAGAGCATTTCAAAGCGTTCAGTTGCATTGTCTTTTCCATCAATTAATTTGTTGCCCTCTTTGTCTTCCGCCATTTCTGCATCTTTAAAGATTTGGTTCATTTGCTGAATATTAAACCGGTTCGCCACATGAAGTTGAACCACCGGTTCAGTTTTTAACATCCCCTCTTGGACCGAGCGTGGTTCAACTTTTAGGTTGCTTCTCATTTGCAGAAAATGAGTTCGTCCCAGTGGCTTGGTAAGAATCTGTGCTTCGGTGGGGCAGTGTTCAAGCTTCACCTCCTTCTCTATCAGCTCTCTTATGAAGTGGTATCTAATGTCTATATGCTTGCTTCGATCAGTACCGGGTTGTTGGATAGGGCAATTGCTAAGATATTATCACATTTAACCACAATCTCCTTCTTATCTTCTCGTAGAATTTCACAGACAAGCCGATGTAGCCAAATCCCCTCGCAGATAGCTGAGTTGAGTGACATGTATTCAGCTTCTGTGGTGGATAGTGCCACAGTTGGTTGTTTGCGCGATTTCCATGAAATATGACATTTTCCATAGTAAAACAAATAACTGGTTATGCTTTTGCGATCATCCAGTGATCTTCCCCAATCGGCATCACAAAAATCGACAAGGGTTTGTGATGAGCACTGAGAATAACACAATCCATAATCCTTAGTCCCTTGCACATAACGGAGGATGCGCTTGACTGCATTGAGATGTAGTTTTGATGGTGAGCTCACGTATCTAGCAACTTTATTAACTGCATTCTCAATGTCATGTCTTGTGCAGGTGAGGTAGATGAGAGATCCTACCATACTTCGACATACACCTTCATCTACTTTCTCATCTCCATCTTTTATCTTCTTGAGATTTTCACCTTTGCACATTGGAGTAACACATGGATTACAATTTTCAAGTTTGTATTTTTTTAGAAGTTCAGAGGCATACTTTTCTTGGGAGAGAAATGGAACCAGGGGTCTGCTGAACTTGTATCCCAAGGAAATACCTCATCAGACCTAGATCTGTCATCTCATACTTCTCGCTTATCTTTTTCCTGAACTTTTCTATTGAGGCAGTTGAATCACCAGTGATGATTAAATCATCAACATATAGAGAGATGAATATTCGATTCCCATTAGCTTCATTCTTGATAAACAAGGAGGGTTCGTATTTGCATGACGCAAAACCTTCCTAATGCAAGTATTTGGTGATATTATTGTGCCAAGCACGGGGAGCTTGCTTGAGCCCATAAAGAGCCTTATGTAGTCGATAAACTGTCTTTCTCCTTCTCTTTTTCATATCCTTCTGGTTGCTCTACATATACTTCTTCAGAGAGTATTCCGTTCAGGAAAGCTGATTTGACATCAAGTTGATAAATTGGGTACTTTTGTTTGCGGCGATTGCAAGCAACAACCGGATTGTGTCCATCCTGGCAACTGGTGCAAAGGTCTCTATGTGCCAAGCACAGGGAGCTTGCTTGAGCCCGTTCCTGATGAATATTCGATGATATTATTGTGACAAGCACGGGGAGCTTGCTTGAGCCCGTAAAGAGCCTTATGTAGTCGATAAACTGTCTTTCTCCTTCTCCTTTTCATATCCTTCTGGTAGCTCTACATATACTTCTTCAGATAGTATTCCGTTCAGGAAAGCTGATTTGACATCAAACTGATAAATGGGGTACTTTTGTTTGTGCCGATTGCAAGCAGCAACTGGATTGTGTCCATCCTGGCAACTGGTGCAAAGGTCTCTTCGAAATCTCTCCCGGGTTGCTGACTATACCCCTTTGGGACAATACAAGCTTTATGCTTAACAATTTCTCCACATTCGTCACTTTTAAGCTTAAAAACCCATTTTAGGCCGATGACAGAATTGTCTTTTGGTCTGGAAACAAGGCTCCAAGTTAGATTTTTTTCAATTAATTTGATCTCTTCATCCATTGCTTTTGTTCACTTCTTGTTAGTGATTGCTTCTTGGAAGTTTGTTGGTGCTGAATGAAACATAACAAGAGGTGCTCTGCTGTAAATTTCTTCAATTGAGCGGGTTTTTGCGGGCGGTGAGGATAAATGGGGACTTTCAGGAGCAATATTGTCAGTGGCAATGTTTTCCTCCAATGAATAGTCTTCACCTTGTGTCTCTTGGATGGGGTAATTTGGTAGTTCAGCTCAACCGGGACACAAGATGGAGACATGATTTCCCCTTTTTCTGATGCCGAGTTCCAGCTTTCCTGTTCATGGAAGGTTACATCCCTCGACGGAACGAATTGTTGTTCCTATGGTTCAAAAAGACGATAGCCTTTGCTTGTGTTGTTGTAGCCCAAGAAAACACATTTGATGGTGGTTGGATCAAGCTTTTCTCTTTTCTCCTTCATTTGGTGAACATAGGCAATGCACCCAAAGGTTTTGAAGTTCTCCAGAGTTGGTTTTGAGTTGAACAGAGCTTCATAGGGAGTGAATTTGTTTAGGGGCATTGTTGGAACTCTGTTTAGAATATAGATTGTTGTATTGACAGCTTCTGCCCAGAGCTTCTTTGGCATTGGAGCATTGTTCTGGCCATTTCAATGACAGTTCGATTTCTTCTTTCCACGACTCTATTATGTTGTGGAGTACTAAGAGTGGTGAACTCGTGTCGTATTCCATGAAGACGACAGAATTCAGTGAAAATGTGTGAGGTGGATTTCCCCCATTATCACTTCTAATAGTTTTTTATCTTTCTCTCCAACTTCTCCTCCCATTCTCTCTTGAAGTCACAGAAAAATTCAAAAACTTCAGATTTACAATTCAGAAAATAAATCCACTTGTCCTGGAATGATGGTCGACAAGGAGGAAGAAGCATCTTTTTCCTCCATGAGAGGTGGTAGAAGCAGGTCCCCACAAGTCCATATGAATCAATTCAAGCGGATGTTTGCTTCGATGTTGTGAGCTAGAGAATGGTTGTCGATGAGATTTTCCCAATGCACAAGTATCACAATGGCGATGAGGAACAGATAGATTTGGAATCCCGGATGGGAGCTTGTCTTCAATCAGAACCTTCATTGCACCATAGTTCAAGTGCCCAAGCCGATGATGTCAGGTATCGATAATGTCAGTGGCCTCTTCTTGAGAAATTAAAGCTTCCTGCTTTGGAATATTCATAGAAAGAGTGTAGACTCTATTTTTTGTCATACCTGCTGAGGCCACAACATTGCCAGGAGGATTCGAAATGGTACAGGTTCTGTTTTTGAAAGCAATATCGTAACCTGCAGTGGCAAGTTGTCTCACAGAGAGAAGGTTCTGAGCCAGCGTAGGCACAAACTGCACATTTTCTAGAATTTTTTGCGAGTAATATGGAAACTGAGCAATTACAGTTCCCTTGCCTTCAATTTTATTTATCTTTCCGTCACCAAGATAAACTTGAGATTTGAAAGATTCATCAAATGAATGAAAAATTGTTCGATCATTTGTCATGTGAGAGGAGCAACCCGAGTCAACATACCAAATTGTTTCTGTTTTTTCTTCAGGTACTTGTTTGCTACATGCTAGCATCATTTTTTCTTCTTTAACCTTCTCGGTATATTTTACTTCTTCTTTAGTCTTAAACCAGAAATATCGATCGAAATGCGTTGGTCTTTTGCATCTTTTGCACCTATGAAAGCATTTTGAGGCTTCATGGTTGGTCTTTTTGCAAAGAATGCAATACAAGGAGCCTGCAGCAGATTCTGCTTCCGGTTTCTTTGTTCTAGGAGTTGAGTTCCATAAGTTTGACTTCTTTTGAAAGTTGTGTGACTTATTGTTCTTCTCTTCAAAGCTTGATTTGCTTATGTGCAGTTTTGTTTTTAGGGCTTAATCCAATCCAGGAGAGTAACGTTTGAGCCTCTCTTCATGGGATTGTATTTTGCCTACCAGCACATCAATGGAGAGAGTATCTAAGTCATTACTCTCTTCGATGGCGGCAGCAATATGTTCATATGACTTAGGAAGGCTCCTTAAAATTTTAAGCACAATATCTTGATCAGGTATTGGTGCACCCATGGTATTTAACTGATTTGTGATTGAAGTGATTCGAGGCATATAATCAGAGATGGTTTCATTGTCTTTCATGTTAATAGCATCAAACTGACGTCTTAAGTTTTGGCGTCGGATATGAAGTACCTTTTTATCTCCTTGATATATTTCCTTGAGTGTGTCCCATGCTACCTTTGCCGTTTTGGCATTCATGATACGTGGGAAGATGGTTGGTGAGACTGAATGTTGGATAATCATCAGCGCCAGGGAATTTTTTGTCTTCTCTTCCTTGGTCATTTTTGCTGGTTCTCCATCTTTAGACTTTCCACCAATTTGAGGTCCATCTTAGATGATTTCCCAGACATCGTGGAAGTCGAATAGTGTTTCCATTTTGAGTGCCCATTGATCATACATTTCCCCATTGAACATAGGGGCGGTAGATTGAGGGATTGACACAGAGGAGGTAGATGATGAGGCCATTTTCTGATAAAGGTTTGATATGCAGAAACATCGTAAGGCTCTGATACCTGTTAGACTTTATGTTAGGGGTAAGGCTCTCCCGTACCGGTGGGCAATACCAGCTGCTCAAATACCGCACCACGCGAAGCAGTCCACGGCAATGATCCATAGTGGCCCCCAATCCGGAGCCCCTAATAGGGCCGCGGCCCCCACACCCCAACCCGTCTCCTCAACCAGTTTAATTGAGGCGGGTTGTTGAGGCTGGGATTCGATCCCCAGACCTCCTTGATAAGGAGCCTTCAACACGGCTCTCATCACCAACTGAGCCGCGGCTCAGTTGGTGATGAGAGCCGTGTTGAAGGCTCCTTATCAAGGAGGTCTGGGGATCGAATCACAGCCTCAACAACCCGCCTCAATTAAACTGGTTGAGGAGACGGGTTGGGGTGTGGGGGCCGCGGCCCTGTTAGGGGCTCCGGATTGGGGGTCACTATGGATCATTGTCGTGGACTGCTTCGCGTGGTACGGTATTTGAGCAGCTGGTATTGTCAACCGGTACGGGAGAGCCTTACCCCTAACAATACCACTGTTAGATATTCATTCAGAAAAGAAATAGAGCCAGGTGAAAGGCGGAAGAAGAACATGGAAGAAAATCAAAATCTTTTTCATTCATTCATTTAGAAAGACCATACATCAAACATTAGACTAATTGCCATTATATAATCGCAGGATTACAAGAAGGTTCCAGCGCTACATTTAATTCAAGAGCATTTCAAAGTGTTCAGTTGCATCGTCTTCTCCATCAATTAATTTGTTGCCCTCTTCGTCTTCCGTCATTTCTGCATCTTTAAAGATTTGGTTCATTTGTTGAATGTTAAACCGGTTCGCCACATGAAGTTGAACCACCGGTTCAATTTTTAACACTATTTGGTAGTCCGATGACTATAATCATATTATATTGGTGTTGACTGTTGAGTATTGTTGTTGTTGAGAACATGAATATATAATAGTTAGATGTGAAGATAATATATACATGAGATAACCAAAGATTTTAAAGGCCCCAACAAGGAAGAACTTGCTTTCGGTTGAAGAAAAATCTATGCTATTGGAAACAAGTTTCATGGTCATGGTAAAACAAGTTTCATGGTCATGGTAAAATTTTTAGATGGTTTCATGTACAAGTAATTTTTCTACTTAAGACATTAGATGATTACTGCATTATATTTTTTTTTTATGATGATTTGGTTGGATGATTTGGTTGGATGATTTGGTATGAAGAAAATCAACAATAAAGTAGATATTATTAGAGAGCTTGAGCTGCAGGACTTACTAGAAGTTGAGCAATTTTGAGATGAGAATCGCATGTGATACAACATAATATTGTTCTGGAATTGTCCTAATAGAAATCGATAGAAATGGCGCTTAGGAGGTTTCAGCAGCATGATGCGAAGCGTATGAGTTTGCCTTTGGTAAGTCAGTTCAAACTTTCTAAGGAGCGATCACCAAAGAAGAATCAATGAGAAAACACTCACGACGTCCTCTATACACATTGACAGTGAGTATCTTAATGTAGTACATGGTCCATACCATACTAGATATAACAAAGGCAGTGTAACTTGCGAGCAAAAAATCCAAGAAACAAATATTACCATGTCATGGAAAATTCTAGAGGTACTTGAAAGGAACTTCTAGCTTGGCACAGCTTCAATAAAACAAACATAATTTCTAAGAATCCGCCGTCAAAGTGACTCTTTCCATTAGCATTGTTGACAGTAATTTGTTCATGTAGAAATAATGAGAGGGAAACAAAAATTGCATATTATTCTTCCCCTTAAGGGGTATTTAAAAGACCGCAAAGACACAAGAAACAAAGATAGCCCATGTGGGACTAAACACATGCACACATACCTAAAGACTCTAATACAAAGACTGAAATACAATATTTAACTAAAATGTGATAGCTCCAACACTCCCCCTCAAACTGGAGGGGTGGCTCGGGGTGCGACAACATGAGCGCAAAAAACACATGAGCAATACACACACGATTTCATCAGTCAATACCACAAACACGCGGTGGTATGACAACAACATCATCTACACTAGAAAAACATGTGGAGGAAACACGGTAATGGAAGATGTGGGTCGAATGTGTACATTTAAACATACAATGAGACATCCACATAGAAAGTCCGTACCGGAGCACATGTACCTATCGAGATAGAAAGGCCGTACCGGAGCACATGTACATCCACATAGAAAGGTTGTGTGGGACTAAGGAGAGAGTCAACAAATAGCATTGTGGTGATGAATATCCAACATGCGGGAGTCCACTCCCACGAATTCCTCTATGTGGAGGTCAACCGTAGTCAGGGTCTGAGTCACTTTCGTCTCTAATACTCTCCCTCACGTGGAGCACTCATGTATCTAGGCAAAAAGAAATACACGCACAAAACGAACATCTGGACGCACAGACAACGATAATAGTAAAGATTGTTAAAGACACAAACACGAATAAACTATAAAGAAGCTTCACCGTCCCGATTCATCAAATTTCTATAGAAGCAATGAAATCTAATACTTCCACGGGTTGAATAGCATTTAATAATTCCAAATTTTGATCTACTGAAAAAATCCCATTTAATATTGTTTATGGATTTCTCATACCGCGGACACTTGACTGTCATTCTCCATCACCCCCGTGAGCGCATTCTTTGACGCTCAATTACATATTGATTATTTATAAAAATTGCATAAAAATATTGCTCGCAACTTCTGAAAATATAAATTCATGGTCGATCGTCGTCGTTGAGAGTTATACTTTTCAGAAGAAGATTGGTGTTTGCTTATTTCAGGAAACAGTGATTCACTCCAGGCACGTACCATAAGCTAACAAAAAAAGTTTGGCTCACATACCATTTGGATCTACCTATTGAATTCACTACCCAATATTCAACATGGCTGGTCTGACGTCGTTCTAAGAAGATCCACCCAGCGCCAGTCCCAAACCGCCTGCAACATCCCCAGACATACCGCCGAGTTAAGAGTTGAGGCTCACACCCACCACTGAGGAGGTAAAAAAAGTTTTGTATGTTGGAGAGCTTCGACCTCGCCATGGAATTAATCAACATTATTTTCTCGCATTCAGAGAAACACCATAGTGTGGCAACTTATTTCCGTTATTTTATTTTATTTTCAGCATTACAATATTATGTATGTTTCATTTCCTGTGGGCGTATACTTCATGCTTGAAGACGGCTTACTGGATTGACCGTCGAGTAAGACCATGAATAAAGAAGTCTGGTAATTTATGATAGTTAAGGAGAGAAAGTTAAGCTTTAATTATTTAAGTAACGTATAAAATATAAAGAGGAATCATATCAATTCTCATCCATGAAAATAAATTATATATATATTATATATATATGATCTCTGGACATTAGTGTAGAAATCCATCTTGGGAATAATTATATATATATAGGCATTCTTATCTTGGCGTCAAGGCGTACCAAGGCGAGCCCCGACCGCCTTGACGCTTAGGCGACAAGGCGGACGCCTAGGCGACAACAAGGCGAGCAAATGCAAGGCGACAATATTAATTTTTTTTTTTTAAAACAAATGAAGATATAGACAGCGGTTATTATAATAACCGCTGTCTATAGTGTCTGTCAAGTGACTATAGACAGCGGTTATTATAATAACCGTTGTCTATAGTGTCTGTCAAGTGACTATAGAAAGCGGTTATTATAATAACCGCTGTCTATAGTCACTATAGAAAGCGGTTATTATAATAACCGCTGTCTATAATCCCAATTTTTTTTTGGCAAAAGAGAACCATCATTCAGCATTAACTACACAGATTTTATTCAGCATTCACTACACAGATTTTATTCATTAATACATCCAAAATGAACAAGGCAACCTGCAACCAGCATGAAGAATGCTTTAAATCATTTCTATAATCTGTGACATCAAACAAACTCAGAAGACACCAAATGATTAGGGCTCTAAAGATAGTTCTCACAGTTTAAAAAAGGGCAAGTTTCTTGACAATTAATATATATTACAAGTTTACAACAATCACAAGTATGACAAGTTGACAATCAATATATAATGACAAATTGACAATCACAAGTTCACAACAATTTCACTCAATACCAAAATGTTATCAGATAGAATCATCATCTAGTAAATCGTCATTGGCATTGCATGAGCTTAGTTGGTTTGAGGTACTCGTCATTTGCCCATAATTATCAACAATATCTTCATCATCATTTGCAAAGCTAATATGATCTAGATCTTCATCCCCTTCAGCTATTAGTCCATGATTAGCTGGAGCTCCACTTCTTAAATTTCGAGCCCCAGTCCCAATAGCTCTCTCTACAGCTTCCCATGTGAGATCATCATCATCATAAACTAAAGCCTCCTCTGGTTGGTTCATCATCCACTCACTACTCCAATCTAGCTCATCAAGCACTAAAGGGTTGTAATTTCCTTCCTTTTCACGTCTTTCTTGGAATCGAGCTTGTAGACGACGATTGTATTGGATGTATACAAGATCATTAAGCCTTTGATGCTCCAATCTATTTCTTTTCTTTGTGTGAATCTGAATCAAGATAGTTGCAATTTGCAAACTTGTTATTTGTTAGTAGATAAAACAAGTTTAATTTTAAATTAAAAATTTGTATACTTAATTACTTACAAACTCAAAAGTACTCCAGTTGCGCTCACAACTAGAAGAAGAACAGCATAAGCCAAGTATGCGCAATGCTACCTTTGTAAGGTCAACATTAGGTCCTCCATGTGCACCCCACCAATCCACTATTTATTTAAGACAAATATAAATTAGTATAAGTGTATAACATTTAAATATTTAAGAATAAATAAAATAGTAATCAATACTTACTTGGATTTAAGATGGTTCGTTGCCTAATAGGCATAGGCTTTCCAAAACTATTTCGAGATGCTTTATAGTTAGTGTCTTGCTCTGCAATCTTGTTTTGCAATTGTTGATCGGGCACTAGTCTTGCAATAACATCATTGAAAGCATCTTGAAATTTCCAAGCATCATCAGCATATTTTTCTTCATATTCAAAATATTTGTTTGGATTAAGAAACAAAGTCGCCATATACAACTTTTGCTCCATTTGCTTTGTCCACCTATTTTGAACAATGTCAATAATCTTTTTATATAATCTTTCTTTATTATCAAAATGATCTTTGATCTTTTGTTTGGCTTCTTCCATTGCCACATACACTTCAGGCATAGCTGGCCTTTCATCTCCATCTACTAATCGCAAAACGGCTATAAGTGGCTTTCCGCCTTTTAGACAATCTCTTACTCCATTCCAAAAAACAGTTGAAAGTATTGTTTCAACAACTTGTTTTCCGGCTTCGATTTTTGCTAGATTAGCAGCATTCCATGAAGGCGACACAAAGAATAATTTCAACTTCTCCTCATGCTTAAGCACACTTTGTAGAGTAAGGAATGATGTTGCAAACCTAGTCACTGAATGCCGGACTAGATCACCACTTATAGTAGTCCTTACTGCATCAAGTAAATGAGTGTGCCTGTAGATGAAATTTGTAATCATCCTTGCCTTTTTTATCACTATTTTGTTTTGTTGTAGCTTGCCTATATCTTCTAGCATGAGATCAATGCAATGAGCTGCACAAGGAGTCCAGAATAATGTGGGTCTTCTCTCCATTAAAATTTTACCGGCTGCCTTATAATTGGAGGCATTGTCAGTCACTACCTGCAAGCATACAACAAAATTTTGTATATATCAAAAAGATAACCTGAACAACGCAAAAGGTAACCTGAAAAATGAAAATTAGTATAACCAAAAAGGTAACCTGAACAACGCAATCAGCTCCTATCTCTGTAATTTTACTATCAAGCAAATCTGATAGCATTGTAGCATCTTGAATATGACTGGATGCATCTACGGAACCCATAAAATAAGTTCCTTCTGGACAGTTTACTAGGAAATTGATCAAATGTCTCCCTCTCCTGTCTGTCCAACCATCTGACATAAGAGTGCAACCATATCTCCTCCAATACGCTTCATACTTTGTTTTCATCTCCTTAACTTTCTCTTTTGTATTTAGTAACAGAGGGACTCGTAAATCATGATAACTAGGGCCTTTATAACCAGGCCCATACTGTCCAACTGCTTCAAGCATTACTTCAAAACTTCGTGTCTTTGCAGCATTGAATGGAATTCCACATTCATAGAACCAATCAGCAACATAGCCATCAACTCTCTTTTTCTCTTCAGGAGATCTAAAACATCTCTCAATAGTAGTTTGTGCAGGACCTTTAGCACGTCTTTCATCAACTACATCTTCTGGAGCACGTCTCACATGAGCATCCATAGGGCCCCATTTTTGTGGAAGGTGGAGAACTTTTCTCTTTTTGACACTTGTCCCAGAACTTGGGACAAATGAACTTTTAGCTGTAGATACATTCTGTGAACTTGTTCGCTCTATTTCTTGTTCACTCGCATTATCATCATCAGCAGTCAAATCCACCTTGTCCTTTTTTTTACCATTTAAAGCCGCATACATTTCAGTTGCTATTTCCGAAGTAGTCTTAAAACACTTTGCTACATCTCCATATCCGCCACATAAGTGTTGTTTCAATCTTTTGATTCCACCTTTATATCTTTATCACACAAATTACATTTAACTGTATTTTTATCCTTGATGTCAGGCCAATGTCCATACTTCCATCCAGGATCCTTTGAATTTGCTTTTCTTTTAGGATCAGTTTTTGGGTCTAGCTCATTGCTATCAACGGATGGAGCAAGACTGTTGATGTTTTGGTCTTCCATCTTTCACAAACAACTGAAGCAAGAGCTATAAAATTCAGTTACACAATTAATTATGAAGCAACACACTAACACATAAAGTTAAGTAATAACTAATAAGTAGGGTCAATGTCCATAAACAATTACACAAATAGTTCATACATCATAGATTAGCAATAAGACAAAATATGTTTCTACTTTCTACTTTGTTTCTACTATGTTTCTACACAATTACATTTGATTAGCAATAAGACAAAATATGTTTCTACTTTCTACTTTGTCGCACATGTATTGATTATATAATCACAAATCTTATTTCGCATATTATCTATTTTCTTTCTCAGGCGAAAATTCATTCACTCCATCATAGAACTGCAATAAAAAACAAAAATATTTGTTAAAATAAATTCAACACAATTATTATCATGTATGAAACTATATGCAGTTAACTTACCCTTGATGGCATTGTCGTACTCCTAAGAGCATCAACTATGTCAATCATGTAGCACGTGATATAATACTCACATTGAATGCTATCCGTTTGTTTATGACACTAAATAAATAAACAAATAGTAAACATTAGAATTTAGAATTGTAAATATGAAAATAATTATATAACATATACTCATATAGGTTATAGCTTACCGGCTTCCACCGTAAAACCTTTGGTTTTTTAAATTTGATATTCCGGTCATTTGCCAAATCCTTCAATGCACTTCATAAAATTTAAAAAAAAATTAGTTTACAGCCGAATCTAAATTTCAAATATGAATTAGGAAATATACTAATTAATAAACTTACAGTGCAATGACATTTTTAAGATCATCACGAATGTCATTATTTAAAGAATCAAGCCAATAAATGGTATTGTTATCGTAATCAAGAATCGCCAACATCCAATGTACTCTGTGTAACAAATAAAATCATTAATAAGTAATAACTTAATTAGAATAATAAATAGCAATAATTATTGATACTTACTCTCTATGATATGACAAAAATAATAAAGAATCCGGTTGTAGTTGAGCAAGCCTATTTTTTAGCTCTTCTGCTCGTGATTTAATACGACCATTGGCAAACTTATCATTAAAAGCAAAAATTGATGTCGGATTATGAAAATATACATTTCTTGTGTATCTAAACTTGTTTAGTTGTGAATCTATGTACCTGTAAAAAAACATGTAAATTCATAATCAATATATATTAACTAAAAATCTTAGGTTTGTAATATTTGATAATCATTACTCACCCAATACATGAGAATGTGATGTTAACTCCAATCTTTTACATATTAAGAAAATCAAGCAACTCTGAAGCTTCAAAGTATGTACATGTTGATGCTGTAGTTCCAAATACATTTGGATGTAATACCAGAGTTATTATTTTGTCCTGTGTCTCCATCATCTTAATGAAATTGGGTAACATGACAATGGCATCATTGACATTCTGTGGAATTAAAAATAATTAGTATTTAGTATTTCGGGCAAAAAATTTAATTACATAAAGATCAAAAATAATAATTATAAATTTATAATACCGAAGACGGTAAACACCCATGTGATGTTTCAAGCTGATGTGACGTTTCGAGTTGATGTGATGTTTCAGGCCCTTGTGAGGCTAATACAAGTGTCTGCTGACAAACCAAAAATAACAAGTTAACTATAAATAAAAGTATAAATATAACATGATATTTCATAAAAGTATAAATAATTAAACATAAATACATAATAATACCTGAGAAGTTTCAGTTCTAGCACTAAATATGCGCATAAGATCATTCATTTTCATTTTCATACTAGCCATCTCTGCTTGATACGCTTGTTGTTGTTGGTTGAGTTGGCTCTGAAAGGCCTGCTCATGTTGTTGTTGTTGTTCGTTGAGTTGTCTTATTTGGCTCGCATAGGCTTGATGCTCTTGTTGTTGTTCTTGCCTCCAAAACTCTTGTTGCTTGCTCAATCTTTCTTGAACAATAGACTTCACATCATCAATACGAGTTATTGTACTTCTCTCCTTCCGCTTATCATTCTTGAAAAAATTTGTAATGGTGGAAAACTTGCCACCAGCTCTTACTCTGCCCGGATGTTCCTTGCCTAAAACAGATGCAAGGATGTCATCCCTTCCCTGTGACACTGATGCAGCAGACTGAGACTCTTGGATCGAGACCTCATCCTAAGTGAAATCAAGAAATATTAATGCAAATGATGTAATGAAAATTTACAAATGATGAAATGATAATTTAAACATACAATTCTAGCTGCCAAATCAGCTGCATCTTGACTAATGTATTCACTTGTCTTTCTTTTGTGACCGTCTTTCCATAGCTCCGCACGTGAAAGTGGTGCATTTGCACCTTGTTCAATCTTGACAATAAAATGCAAATAAATTGTCATTTAAATTATTGAGAAAACTAAGTTTTAAAACAAAATATATGAGAGAGAAGTAGAGAACTAAATAGTAAATACTAATACCATCCTTTTTTCTAATCCAGAATAACCCATTCTGGAAGTAGTATGAAACGACTTTTGTGTTTTTGCTCTCTCTGAATTAGCTTTACTTTTCTCCTACACAAATAAATATTTGTTAATACTTAATACGTAGAGTAGAATGCTATAAAACATTGAGTTTATTAAGAAAACATAACCATAGATTCCGTAGTGGTGCGACTGTTGACAAAAACTTTCCAATCGTCGGGAGTTATGAAATTATACTTGACAGGAACATTGTAACGATGCTTCAAATCAACATCCTTTACATAAGTGACATACAGTTTGGATTTCCAAGACCTCCAACTTTCACCCATGATTTTCATTAATTGATGGCGAACACCATCAACATTATCAAAATAATTCTGAAAATAATAGACAATATTAATTAATAATTAACTAAAAAAACACAATTATGTAATCACTAAAAACGAAATTACGTACATTTACTTCTTGCCACATTCGATCTTTAATTTGTTTATCAACTTCCTTCCATCTAGCAAATGTAACTGGCACATGCATCCTCACAAGAGAACCAATTAAACTCATCAATTTATTATACTCAGGCCCGGGAATAATGTGGTCATCATCACTAACAGAAATATAAAGCTTCGTCCCCTCTACTATAAGCTTATTCAATCCGTACATCTTAGTGTAGCCTCTTGTTGACTTTGATGAAGATCATTTATCAGTCATTTTCCTATAATAAGAAAACCCTACAAAAACCCTAAACCATCCAAAACACCTAAACAAAATACTTAAAAAAACAGCAATAATATTGAGGTAAATAAAGAACAGTAAAACACACATATAACTGTCATAGAGAGACAGAGAGTATGTTTGGCAATCACACATATAAATAAAGCAAAAAACCTAAACCACAAACAGTGAATCGTAAGAAGAAAAAAACCCTAAACCACAAACAGGAACTTGGAAATTATATGAGCAAGTAAAAAATCGTAAGAAGAAATTAACGAACCAAAGGAGATGGGAATCTTTGAAAAAATCGACGTTAGGGTTTTCGCACAGTCGAAACAGAGCAACAGCGAGTAAAAGGTAAAATGTCGAGGTAAAAATGATAATTATATGTATATTGGACAGCGGTTTTTATATAAACCGCTATCTATTGTATCAGGAATGATACAATAGACAGCGGTTGATATATAAACCGCTGTCTATTCGCCTATTATTCGAAGAAAAAATAAAGCGGTCGTCGCCATGTTTCCAATCGGCCGACTGGACGCCTAGGCGTCGCCTAGGCAATGCCAAGATAAGATTGTATATAGGAAAGAAAGTCATATTGAGAATTAAATTATGTTATAAGAGCCAAACCCACAAGGAAAAGAGGCGGACATCAATCAAAGAAAACGAGTATCGTCCAGTTTCTCTATGTCGGTCCGAAAATCACTGTGCTCCCTTCGTTTCCTTGACATCACCCAGAAAACCATGTCTTTGCCTCCTGCGGGCATCGACGCACACGACGACAACTCCCAGGCCGCTCGACATCGATGATCTCTGCCCATTACTGTTTCCAAAGCCAGAGGCTGACATCCTTCGACGACTAGCGCTCGAGACCATCGACCAAGACTCGTTCTACGAAGGTCTCCTTGTCGAAAGCGCCCTACGAAGGTCTCCTTGTCGACCTCGACGCCCATTCCAGTGGTCTATCATGCCAGTTTCATCCTTCTCCATTTCCACGCTAGGAGTTCTCAGTGGTCGTGACCGTCTTGCGGAGAGTCGGTCTTCTTTCCAAGCTACTACATGGTAAAATCCACCTCATTTTATTGCTTAAAATTTATTAAAGCATTTTTATAGGTTCTCTAAAATCATTTGAGTTTGCTTGAAACTCCGCAACTATCTATGATTGTAATTATTTTCCATAAGTTATTTTATGTGTTTTCGCCTGCGAAACAATACCTGTACTAAGATTTGCTCTGTGATTGCATGAAAATTCCACTCTCGGAAATTGATCATCAACTTTATGAAAATCCATTTAATATGAAATTGATGGTGCGAGAAAATTTCGACTTGACGTGATCTGCATTGGGTTTGAAAATTAGTTTACATCAAAAAGACCCTTATTTCGATATCACTCTTTCAGCCTCTCCCTACATGCTCTCCCTAACTCATAGGATCCCATGAATGCAACTAACTAAAGACAAATTAATGGTGCATTGTACATTCAACAACGGGTGCTATGATGCTATCTAATAACATTTCCAAAGGTTTATACTGAAGACTATATAAGGCACAACAGAATTGGAGGTAGCTTGAGGTACTTAACAATACAATTAATGCCTTGGAGCCACGAATCCTCCTACAAGCTGTAAAACTTGCCAGGAGATGATAGTTGCAGGACAGTGAGCTCAGCTTGGTTCCAGCTCCGACGACAAGAGGGCAGTCACGGTTAGCGTTGGGAGTTTGAGGAGGGCAAGAATTGACATCAATGAAGAGAAACAACCAATTAAACTGAAAATTGTTCTTTCATATTTATTGACATCAATGAAAAGAAACTAAACTAAAATTTAGATGAAGAATACTGAACGGACCCAATAAGACAAGAGTTTTCAATCATGCTCTTACAATAACTTCAGATGTTCAGTTTTTTTTTTTTACATTCGGTGATTGTGATGAGCATCATCAAATAACAATCTTGTTTTAGTAAGAGAATGCTCTCTATTTCGAGCACATTCCCAAACTACATAAAAAATAAAAAATAAAAAATTTGCAGTACAAGTACCTGATATCTCATTATTCTTTAAGCTCCATTGCCGGCCACTTCCACCTTGAAGCCTTCCACTTTATCATCTTCCTCCTCATGAGCGACATCATAGGTCGCATGGACACCAACTAGAACATAATAGATCAGCATTACCACAGTGCAGATTCCAAATCTCACAAATGCCTGGTACCCGAGCGATCCCATGAGAAAGATGTTCGTCACTATAGAGGCGGACGGCAGCCAAGGTACCAGCGGAACTCCCCACACCTTAGGAACCCGCTGCTGAGGAATCACCACCGTCAACCCAAGTGTGCCCAAGAACCAGAGCAGCACAGCAATTGCATAACCAATCCACCCCCTGGTGCCTGAGTTCCAGCAGGCCGAAATCCCGACGGAGGAACCGGTGATCAAGAGGAGGAGGAGAATGAGCTTCAGTAGATTGGATTTTGGAGTCAGTTCTCTTACATAGTATCTTCTGACCAGTAAGGCCACGGCCATGAGCATGAAGATGAATAGGGTGCTGATGGAGGAAACTCCGGCGAGGACGTCGAGGCTGGAAAAGAAGGCGATGAAGGCGCTTGACAGTGTTACAAGAGCAGTGGCATGGACGGGCGTCTTTGTCTTTGGGTGGACGAGAGCGAAAAATGGGGGAATCATGTGTGCCCTAGCGATCTGAGTCGTGTACCGTGCCTGGCCGAGCGCGCCGACGAGCAATCCGGTGGTCATTCCCTTGAGCGCGCCGAGGGCAACTAAATACTTAGCCCATTTCATCCCGGCGGCGGCGAACGCGACGGAGAAGGCGGCGTTTGTGTCGATCTCGGAGTATTTCTGCATTGTCACCAGCGCAAATGCCATGACGCAGTAAACTACGGTTATTGCAGACATGGATCCAATTAAGCCAATGGGGATATCCCTCGCTGGGTTTTTGGTTTCTTCGGCCATGGTTGCCATCATATCGAAGCCAGTGTATGCCCAATACACGACGGCGGCGGCACGGAATACGCCTTTGGCGCCGAAGGGGAAGAATGGGGAGAGATTGGCGGGCTTGGCGTTGGCGAATCCGGCGACTATGACGAAAGCAATGACGAAGAGGGTGAGGATTGAAGCGACCGAGTTGAGAATGGAGGTTCTGCGGGTGCCGAAGGCGGCAAAGGTGGAGCAGGAAATGAGAACGACGACGGCTATGGGGTCGAGGAGGTTGAAACCCTCGGCGAGGGATGGAGCGTGAATGCGAAGCGCATCGGAGTCGAGGCCGATTAGAGTCGAGAAGTAGGAAGTCCATGAGCGAGCGAGTCCGGCGGCACCGACAAGGGCCTCGAGAAGGATGTTGGCAGCGGCGAGGTAGGCGGCAGTGTCGCCGAGCTCAACGCGGAGGTATGAGAAAGAACCTCCGGCGGAGGGGATCTCGACCGCAAACTCAGCATAGCAGAAAACCGAAAGGAGAGCAGAGAGGCCGGAAGCGGCGTAGGAGAGCACAATAGCTGGGCCTGAATCGAGGCGGGCTTCTTGGCCGGTGAGGACAAAGATCCCCGTACCGACTACGGAGCCGAAGCCGAGCCAGGCGAGGTCCCACCAGGTGAGGCAGCGGCGCATGGAGTTCTCACTACGGCGGCGGAGGAGGTCAACCTCATCGGCATCGGAGGAGCGATGGAGGAGGCGGTTGCGGAGGCGAGGGCCTGTGCGGGAGAGGGCGGAGCGGTAGGCGGTCCAGCTGCGGAAGGAGGACTCGGGGAAGAAATCTGTCTTGGAGAATCTCCAGTAGCTTCGGTCCTCGACGGATTCTCCGGATGCAGCGTTCTCCGCCGCCGGATATCCGTCGGTGGCCATTGTCGGAGATTGGGCTGATACGGAAACTAGTGCGGCTGTCGTACTGCTCGAATGAGAAGGAATCCCGGCAAGAAAAGGCTCTCTGACTCCGGATTCCATGCGGCGTGTGTCATGGGAATTCAGTCGATCTCCCTTTTAATCGGAGAACGCGGGTTTCATATTCTCTGCATCCAGACAGAAAATGGCGCACTATACAACTATGCTCCTGGACGAAAAGCTGCGATCAGTTGTCTGAACAATGGACGACGATGGAGCAACTTCAAACAGTGATGCAAATTTGAGCATTGACTATCCACTTTAATTACGTCAAATATTATTACATTAGTCAATATCCGCTGCGTGCACATCTTCACCAAGTAAACGCTTAAAAGTTAAAACCTATTTTCTTCTAATTCAAGAAGGCAAGCACCCACACGGCCACACTCTCCAGCCCCAGGCCCCATCATGTAAGTTTTGGCAGCGTCTACCATTATTCTGGTGAGACTGCATCTCGTTTCAGAGCTAAAAGGATGAGTACTTTTTCAGTCACTTCATAAGGAGTTTTCAAATCACTCATCATCATCAATTAAGTTGATTGAATGGTGATGAGGAGTGATTTGAAAACTCATTATCAAGAGGGTTGCGGGTTCGAGACCCGGTCTCAACAATGCGCCGCTGCTGAGAAATAGGCGCGGAGAGACTTTTGAGTGCTTGGGCTGCAGCCCGATAACGTTCATACGTGGCCCCTAAGGGGGGCGAAATTTTTGGAACCGGGCTCTTTTTCCAAATCTAAGTCCAGATTAAAGCAGAGCGCGACACGTATCGAAATCTCATAAAACTCATCTTTTTTTGCTTTTCTTCTCTTAAGCGTGCGCGCCTATCATTTTTGATCTCCTCGGAGATCATTTCTGATCTCCCAGGAGATCACTCTTGATCTTCAGGAGATTATTTCTGATCTCCTAAGAGATCAAAAAAATTTCAAAAATTTCTGAATCAAAATGATCTCTCGGGAGATCAAAAATGATCTCCCGATCAAAATAATCTATGATCTCCCGGGAGATCAAAAAACTTCTCAAAAAATTCTGAATCAAAAGATTGATCTCCCTTTTTGATCTCCCGGGAGATCAAAAAGTTTGATCTCCCGGGATCAAAATAATCTCCTAACGTGGACTTGGCTTTGATAAATTTTTGATCTCTTGGGAGATCAGAAATGATCTCCTGCGATATCAGAAATGATCTCTTAGGAGATCAGAAATGAACTCCCGGGAGATAGGCGCGCGCTTAAGAAAAGAAAAAAGTTAGTTTTATGAGATTTCGACACGTGTCGCGCTCTGCTTTAATCCGGACCTAGATTTGGAAACGGAGCTCGGTTCCAAAAATTTCGCCGGGGGGGGGGGGGGGGGGGGGGGGGGGGGGGGGGGGGGGGGGTCATTACATAATCACCCTTCCCAGTCACACTAGACAAATTTCCAAAGAAAGAAACTCACAATATCAAGTTTGTAGTCGTGGAGTCTAACTCTGCGTACAATGCCATATTTGGTAGGCTCTGCAGTCTATTTTCAAAGATATCACCCACCATCCCACATCTCGCAATGAATTTTGTGACTCCCGGTGGAGTGGGCATTGTGCGTGTGGGTGGGGGGGGGGGGGGGGGGGGGGACCAAAAGGCAGCACACTCTTATTATCTGAGGTATGCCCAACTAAGGCAGGGGGTGGCCCTCCACATTGATATTTTTGACCTGCGAGATGAGGCTGCGTTACAACGGGGTTCCCCGATTGAGAACGTCGTCGAGGTCCTGCTCAGTCCAAGGGATGTGGCGCATATAGTTGAGGTTGAATCCCTTCTATGAGTTTTATCCCACGAGGAGCGAGTGCAATATATGGATTTTCTCTGCGCAAACCAAAACGTCTTCGCTTAGAGCCCGGAGGACCTGGAGTGGATCCATAGGTGATCACTCATTCTCTCAATATTGACCTAACACATCGGCCTGTAGTCCAGAAGAAGCGCAACTTCGCGTCTGAATGACTTTAAGCGATCTGAAGAGGAGGTGGAGAAGCTCCTCCAACTCTCCAAGTCCAATTCATTCGGGAAGCAGATTATCCTATTTGGCTAGTCAATGTTGTGATGGTGAGAAAACCCTCGAGGGAAATGGAGGGTGTGTGTCGACTACTCCAACCTCAATCAAGTTTGTCTGATGGACAATTTTTGCTCTCTCAAATAGACCAGCTCGTCGATGCCACTGCATGCCACGAAGTCCTCAGTTTCATGGATGCCTACTCAGGCTACAATCAAATCTGAATGAATCTAGTCGATAAAAAACACACGGCGTTTTGGACCGGTCAAAGGGTTTACTGCTAAAGAGTGATGCCCTTTGGGTTGGCGCAGCTTATCAAAGCTTGATGAACAAGGTATTCAAAAGCCTCATCGGGCGATCTATGGAGGTATATGTGGACAACATGTTGGTGGAAAGCGTCCACCACGACAATCATCTGGAAGATCTATGTAGGATAAAGTGCAACCAACTGTCCCAAAAGCCCGGACTGATGGGAAGGGCGCTATTTTTTTAAGGAAATAGGAAAGGGCGCTACGGGTCAAGTGAAGGAACGATGGACCCAACAACCCCCCCCCCCCCCCCCCCCCCCCCCCCCCCAACATCCATCATGAACCGCAAGCTCAGAGGTAGTTTTTCATATGGTCGCGGTCGCCTGACCCGCCGGGACCCACATTGGTAGAGAAATTTCGGGATTTATCAGCACCCCCCCCCCCCCCCGTCTCGAACCCGCAACCTCCCTCTGATACCACTTATAGGATCAAACGCAACCAACTGTTCCAAAAGCCCAGACTGATGGGAAGGACGCCACTTTTTCTTTAAGGAAGTAGAAAAGAGCGCTACGGGTCAAGTGAAGGAACGCTGGACCCAACAATCTAGATAAATGTTTCAAGCTCCTCCTCCAATAGTAGATGCATCTCAACCTTACCAAGGCGCCTTTAGCATAACCTTAGGGGAATTCTTTGGTTTCATAATGACTCATCGGGGTATCGAGGCCAACCATGAGAAGATCAAGGCTCTCTAGGAAATGTCTCCACCGTGTTCCATCAAAGAGGTTCAGCGCCTCAACGGCATAATAACGACATTCTCCAGGTTTTAGCATGGACGGGAGACAAGTACCTCCCTTTCTTCAAGACCCTCTGAGGGACCCATAATACCAACTTTGAGTGGACAGACGAGTGCCAGGTTGCTTTCGAACTCCTCAAACAGTACTAATTAGCTTCTCCACCACTGCTCTCGAAACTCATCCCTGGGGAAATCTCGTGCTTGTGCTTGGCGGTGTCCCTGCAAGCTATCAACTCAGTCTTAATTAAGGAGGAAGGCAGTGTGCAACACCCGATATACTACATTAGTAAGATTTTCTCTGACACGGAGACAAGGTACCCACAATAAATAAAATAGCCCTAACGCTGGTGTTTTCAGCAAGGAGACTCGGACCATACTTCCAGGCCCACACCATCAGGGTCCTCACTTAGCTACCCCTCCACTCTATCTTCCAAAAGTCAGAGGTATCCGAGAGATTGGTCAAGTGGGCAGTAGAACTCGGAGAGTTTGATATACAATTTTTACACAGACTTGGTATTAAGTCATAAGTGATCGTTGATTTTGTTGTTGAGTGCACTCTCCCGCCGGAGCCTCCTCTTCTCCCCACCGTTTCCACTCCCCCACGTTGGGTCCTGTACGTCGACGGAGCATCGGGAGCTGAAGGGGAAGGAGCAGGGATGTTGTTGATCAATCCTGAAGGGCCACTCTTGAGTATAACCTCTGATTGAGGTTTCTACCCACCAACAACGTCGTAGAATATGAGATCCTGATCGCTGGCCTTCAGTTGTTTATTGACTGCAGGCCAGAAATCTGACCATGCACACATATTCCCAACTGGTAGTCTAGAAAGCCGAGGTGGACTACGATGCAAGAAATGATCAATTGGTGCACTACATTCAGCTAGTTAGATCCCTCCTTATGAAGATTCTATCACATCAGATCATCACATTCCAATGGAGCAGAACTCCAGAACGAACACACTCTCCAAGCTGATACCTTTCCCTACGACTACCAGGCAAGGTGTCAGAGAGTAGAAAAAATAATGATCCCTAGCATCTAAGGGTCGTGGGAGATTGCCGTCATTGCTGAGGGGCAGACCTTGTTGGAGGAATCAGATCGTCACCTATCTTGAGCTTGGGCAGCTGCCCGAGGACCCTCTAGAGGCACGACGGCTGCAGATGCACACCGCCACTTTCACTACCAAATCCATATACATTTTGGCTCTGCTTGGCAAAGCGGCAGCACACCGGTGTGCCACTGATTTCGATGCCACTCCGCCAAAAGCAAATAAACGAGCAGCAGTGGGAACGTCCACCGTTGTTGTTGCACGAAAATTCAACAAATTTAGACGTGGTTTTGAAACCACGACTGCATCACGAAGCCCACGCATTTCGAGATTTCTCCGCCCACGCGATTGTCTGGAGTTGGTTTTCACAAAGTCGTGCGCCTCATCTTCCTCGTTTCACAGGTTCCCGCCTCCAGTCGTTTTCAACAGAGCATAGAGTGTGCTCCATCCCGACTGTGCAAGAGCTAAGTATGGTCGTACGCTTCATCTTCCTCGTTTCGCAAGACATTTTCACATCATTCTCGACTGTGCAAATGCTAAGCATGATGGAGCTGATTTCACAACACTACAAGATATAGTCTCCATGACGACGTTTTTTTTGCGACGTTTTTGAAAGCGTCGCTGTTAGTTTTATATTTAGCGACGTTTTTTTTTTTATAAACGTCGCTAATGCAAAAAAATAGTATTTGCTACGTTTTATAGGAAAACCGTCACCGTACGTGTTTAGCTCTGGTGACGATTATTTTTAAAACGCCGCTAAAATAATATTTTTATTGTGACGTTTTTGAAAACGTCGTCGTTAGTTTATGTACAACCCGTATTCGTCGAGTGTGCCCCCAGCCAACTGGCGAAACCTGGGTCGTCCGGATCATTCGCCGGGTCACTCGCCCAGGCTAAGGAAGGTAAAAATGCCCCCGAGTTGGTGGGGGTAAGCTGTAGGAGAGAAAACGCTAGGCGAGTGGTGCCCTCACGGACCACTCGCCCAGAAGCGTGGGCATTCGCCCAGCCAGGCGGATGCCCAACGAATGGTGCCCTCACGGACCACTCGCCCAAATGGGTGTGAGGGGAAAATGACCATAATACCCCTGGTGGGCTGCAAATAGCCCTTCGGAACAACGGAGTTAGGCTATTAGAAGACCAATTTGGGGTGCGGTTAGTAAAATTAAAAGGCGGATTCGGGCTATTTACAGACTAGGCTAGGAAAACTATAAATAGACCCTTAAGGGCACCTTGGAGGAGATCTGATTTTAGAGAATCCTCTCCTCTAGGCTAGTTTTGGTTGGCAGCCAGTGCCCTCCAAGGTGCCCGGTTGAGCTTTGGTTTGGGAGGGGAAGCTCTCTAAGATCTTCCGGGTGTGCGGCGGGACCTCCTCGCTTCAGCCTTGGGTCTATTCCGTTTCCAGCATCCACCGTCAAGAGAGTCTAGTGAGGGAGAAATAAGCATCGGCTACACCCCCAGTGGGTCCGAACTCAAGAGACCAGTTGCTGGTTTCAACATTTTTGGTGCGGTGAGCGTGGACCGTAGCCGGTGAAAGAAAATCCCAAGCTAGTTTCGATGACGGGAGATGGAGGAAATGGTTCTGACTCAGGTCACTCGCAGCCACCAGCGGCAGGGGAGTGGCTGGAGATGTTTGAGAAGTTCAAGCGAGAGGTCCTGCAGACAGTTCTCGCGTCAAGGAGCGAGTGCGAGACCCCGGCGGTCCCAGTGGTCCCGCCTTTGCAGATTGGCGAGAACGCACCGGGGCAGCGGCCGGGGAAGGAGGTGCCAGCAGAAGGAAGCGCGCGAGACCTCCCCGGACGGCAGCTGTTCAGCAGTCCGGCGAGTGCTGGGGTGTGTGAGTTGGTCCCGCGCGAGAGGACCACTCGCCGAGCAGGGGAAGGGAGCCCCTTTTGCGAGATGATCCTCTCGGCCCCAGTGCCAGAAGGGTTTCGTGGGCCGGAGATGTCCTACTACACCGGCAAGGAGGATCCAGTTGTGCACCTGCAGTGGTTCGAGGACATGACATCAATCCTTCCCATGTTTGATTCTTTTCAATGCCGGCTCTTCGCGACCACCCTGAAGGAGAAAGCAAGAGACTGGTTCCACCAGCTTCCCACAGGTTCCATCTACGCGTTCGATGATCTGCGCCGAAGCTTCCGACTGCGTTTCTCGATGTCAAAAAAGAGGAAGAAGGATGCGGAGGCTCTCTTCAAGATCAGGCAGAGGGAGGGGGAATCCCTGGCCAAGTACGTGGACAGGTTCCAGGAGGAGATACACCTAGTGCAGGAGGTGTCGGGATTCGCCCTCCAGATGGCATTCATCGTAGGGCTGCGAGAGGGGTTCTTCAAGATGGACCTGAAGAGAAGACCTCCTGTATCCTTCGAGGAGTTGATGGAGAGAGCCGCGGAGGAGATTGAAGGGGAGGCAGCCAACCCTGAATTCTACAAAAGGTTGGCAAAGATGAGCGAGCCCGAGGCGAGGCAGCCAGAGGGAAGAAGGCGAGAGGAGCCCAGGGGCCAGGGGTTCGAAAGACCACCTCGGGTTTGGAGGAACCAAGCGCCCAACAACAGGTTGGGCTGGAGGAACCAGGAAGGACCAGCGCGAGGTCAGGATGAAAGGTACCAAGGAAGGGAGGCAAGAGGAGTGAATCAGGGGTGAAGGCAGGGTCCCAGACCCCCTCACCCCCCGAGGGAGCAAGCCATGGCGGTAGGCCGAGGGAGAAGAGGTAGAGGAGCAAGAGGAAGAGCGGGAAGAGAGGACAGGGTGGCGTTGCCTTATTGTGACTTTCATCAGGAAGAAGGTCACGCGATCGCCACCTGCCCGGAGTTCTTAGAGATGAGGGAAAGAGGACAGCCACGGCGGCAGCAGGCCAGAATTGAGGAAGTGCTCCCAGAGGCAGAAGAGGACCGGTGTGAGGATAGGGCAGATACAGGAACCAGGGGGAATCGGGGTGATTCACGGTGGGGTTGGGATAGAGGCCTCTCGCAAGAGAAGCTTCCAGGCCATGTTCCGAAGGGACGTCACGTCGACCTCCCAGACCCCACCCCCTCTGAGAAGCTCACCTTCTCCTCAGAAGACATGCCCGATTACGAGGATCCATTCTGCGACGCCCTGGTGATCCAGACGGCGATAGAAAACTTCACGGTCTCTCGGATCCTGGTGGACAACGGGAGCTCGGTGAATGTGATCTTCAAAAAAGCTTTCGACGTGATGGAGGTAGAGAAGAAGAGAGTGCGGGCCTCCGACGGACCACTGTTTGGTTTCTCGGGAGAGCGGAAGGAGGTCGAGGGAGGCGTAGGTCTCCAAGTGACGTTGGGAGGGGTCACCAGGAACTGCCGGTTCGTCATCGTTGACGCTCCGAGCAGCTACAATGCTATCTTCGGACGCCCCCTCATCAGCGCCTTCTGGTGCGTGCCCTCATCGTACCATCAATGCTTGAAGCTCCATAGTGAAGGAGTCTAGATCCGCGTCCGAGGAGATGCTAAGGTGGCGAGGCAGTGCTATGTGACCGCCGTCAACACCATTTCATGGATGGCGGATGCCGAGAAGATGGATGAAGAGATGGCGAGGCCGGAGGGGCCAGGAGAAGAGGTGGAGAAGAGAGAAGTAGGGGGAGAGGGCGATGCCCGATAGGAGAATATGGAGGTCGCTCGTGAGGAGCAGGAGGTCGAGTTGTTGGAGGTCGCTCGTGAGGAGCAGGAGGTCGAGTTGTTGGAGGTCGCTCGTGAGGAGCAGGAGGTCGAGCCGGTGGAGGCGGAAGGAGCCGCAGAGGAAAAGGCCCGGGAGGAGAGGCGAGAAGCAAAAGGCCAGTGGGAAGAGCCAGCCCGGCTCGAGGCGGCAGAAGAGGTGAAAGAGATGGAGGTTACCACCCAGGCAGGAAGGGTGGAGAAGGTGCGGATCAGCGGGGGCCTCGGCCCGGGGGACCAGAGAAGGATGCTGGAATGCATCCAGAAGAACGTGAACATCTTCGCATGGAGCGCAGCGGACATGCCAGGCATCGAGGCGGACGTGGCTTGCCATCGTCTCAACCTCGATCCAGAAGCCCGCCCCATCCGGCAGAAGAGAAGGACTATAACTGACAAGCTCGAAGGACCGATCCGCGAGGAGGTGGCGAAACTCCTCGAAGCAGGTTTTGTAACGGAGATCCAGTATCCAGGCTGGGTCTCCAATGTCGTAATGGTAAAAAAGGCCGATGGCCGCTGACGTATGTGTGTGGACTTTTCATTGTTAAATAAGGCCTGCCCTAAGGATTGTTATCCCTTGCCTCGGATCGACGCGCTGGTTGACTCAGCCGTGGGTTTTTCTGTGATGAGTTTTTTGGATGCTTTTTCAGGTTATCACCAAATAAGAATGCACCCCCCGGACGTCAGAGATGTCTCGTTCATCACCAGGGAGGGATGCTACTGTTATAAGATGATGCCCTTCGGGCTGAAAAATGTAGGAGCAACCTACCAGAAGATGATGGATCGGGTATTTAAGAAGCAAAGGGGAAGGAACCTGGAGGTCTACGTGGATGACCTTCTGATAAAGAGCAAGTGTGTGAGCTCTCACATCCGGGACCTCGAGGAGACCTTCGCCACCCTACGCAAGTACAAGATGCGCCTGAACCCCCTGAAGTGTGTGTTCGAGGCCATCAAAGGGAAGTTCCTGGGACACCTTCTCACCCCCTGGGGGGTAGAACCCAACCCGGACAAGGTTAGGGCCATAATGGAACTGGGGTCGCTACGGAACGCCAAGGAAGTTCAACGCTTGACCGGAAGACTCGCCGGGCTGAACAGGTTTCTCTCTCGGGCCGGGGAAAGATCCTCCCCCTTCTTCAAAGCACTACGAGGCAACCAGAAATTTGAGTGGACAAGAGAATGCGAGGAGGCCTTTCAGGCATTGAAGAGCCAACTCACCAAGGCTCCGCTACTACAAAGTCCCAAAGAGGGGGAGGATCAACATCTATATCTCGGGGTCGGGGCGGAGGTCGTAAGCTCCGTCCTGGTTCGGGAGGAAGGCAAGAAGCAGCTGCCAGTCTACTACGTAAGCAGGGTTCTGAGGGAAGCGGAGCTCAGGTACCCAATTTTAGAGAAGTTGGCCTTTGCCCTGGTCATCGCAGCAAGGAAGCTTAGACCATACTTCCAGGCCCATTCGATCCAAGTAGTGACGGATCATCCTCTCCGCCAGATCTTCGAAGGAGTGGAGCACTCAGGAAGACTCGCAAAATGGTCAATAGAGCTAAGTGAATTCAACATTACCTTTGTCCCTCGATTATCTATGAAGGCGCAGGTGGTGGCTGATTTCATGACAGATTTCGTGGCCGAGATGAAAGAAGACGGAGCCCCTCGTCACGTTTCGTGGAAGCTGCTGGTGGATGGGGCTTCGGGCAAGAATTCTCTCGGAGGAGGGGTGGTGCTGGAGAGTCCCCACGGAGTAAAGATAGAGCAGACACTAGTGATACATTTCCCAATCACCAACAACCAGGCGGAGTATGAGGCTGTAATCGCCGGTCTGCGGTTGGCCCGGGAGCTCGGGGTCCATGACGTGGAGGTCCTCAATGACTCCATGGTAATAGCTTCTCAGATAAGGGGAGAGTTCGAAACAAGGGAACCCGTGCTCATGAGGTACTTAGCAAAAGTCAAAGATCTCGTGGGGACGTTCAAAACTTTCTCCATTCGGCACGTCCCTCGAGAGGAGAGCACCCCGGCAGATCGGTTGGCAAAATCTGGTCCTCGAGCCGGGGGGACCCTGACGGATCTATTCCGTCCTTCGATCGAAGAGGGAGAGCTCATGGAAGTAGAACATCGGCCCTCCTGGAAGGATCCCTTCGTCACCTTCCTTGCAACGGGAAAATTTCCGGAAGAGGTTCCGGACCAGAGACGCTTCCAGTATAAGTCTGCCTACTACGTGCTCCATGAGGGTGACTTGTATCGGAAGACCCTCTCGGGCCTCCTGGCCCGATGCATCTCGGAGGAAGAGGTCCCAAGGATCTTGGAAGAAGTTCACTCCGGCGAGTGTGGCAGCCACTCGGGGAGCAGGATGTTGGAAGCAAGGATAATAAGGCAGGGGTACTTCTGGCCAACTCTAAGTAAAGACGCGGCAGCCTTCGCCAAGAGATGCCAGAAGTGCCAAATGTTCGCCCCGCTTCAACTCATGCCAGCTCAGAGGCTAAAGAGTATCACGGCACCCTGACCATTCGCCATATGGGGAATGGATCTGGTAGGACCCTTCCCCCAGGCTAGTGGACAGAGGAGATTTCTCCTAGTCATGATTGACTACTTCACAAAGTGGTTGGAGGTCAAGGCGTTGGCTAAGGTCACCTCCCAGGTAATCCGCAACTTCGTATGGGGAGAGATCATTTGTCGACATGGGCTTCCGCAGGCCATAGTCACGGATAACGGACCGCAGTTCGCAAGCGAGGAATTCATCAGCTTCTGTGGCCAGTTGGAGATAGACCTTAGGTTTGCGTCCGCTCACCATCCCAGGAGCAACGGGCAGGTGGAGGCGGCGAACAAGGTCATCGTGAACTTGCTCAAGAAGAAGGTGGAAAATCTTAAAGGCAATTGGGTGGAGCAGCTCCCCTCGGTCCTATGGGCTTTAAGAACCACCCCCAACACCGCCACGGGAGAGACCCCTTTCAAGCTCTCTCACGGCTGCGAGGCCGTCATCCCCATAGAGTTCGAGGTTATGACACCACGGGTAAAGGTCGCCTCACATGGAGAGGAAGATTGGAGAGCCGAGAACGAGGAGGAGTTGCGGCTCTCCCTCGACCTCATCGAAGAAGCCCGGGATCGAGCAGCCATCCATCAAGACGAGGTCAATCAGCGGATGGCCAAGTATTTCGATAGACACGTCAGGATCAAGCAGTTCGAGAAGGGAGATCTGGTACTCAAGAAGGTCGACGCGGCTGGGAGGTCCGCCGCGGTGGGAAAACTTAACCCCAACTGGGAAGGCCCCTATGTCGTGGAAGAGGCACTAAAGTCCGGGGGGTATCGCCTTCAGAATGTGGAGGGCCAACCCCTCAGCCACACATGGAGTGGCGACGACCTTAAACGTTTTTATCCTTAATACCATGTAGCAACAGTGGTTTTTGAATAAAAACATTTTGTTTAAACTATGTGTATAAAAATGATGCTACAGCTCGCAGGAGAGATCCTAAAAGTTCAAGAGGTTGGCCCCGAGCAGACCCGCTGTCCAGGCTCTCATCTAGCTGGCAGGTCCGAAGGCTCACTCGGTGGCAGGTTCTATGTTCCAGAGGTTGGCCCCGAGCAGACCCGCTGTCCAGGCTCTCATCTAGCTGGCAGGTCCGAAGGCTCACTCGGTGGCAGGTTCTATGTTCCAGAGGTTGGCCCCGAGCAGACCCGCTGTCCAGGCTCTCATCTAGCTGGCAGGTCCGAAGGCTCACTCGGTGGCAGGTTCCATGTTCCAGAGGTTGGCCCCGAGCAGACCCGCTGTCCAGGCTCTCATCTAGCTGGCAGGTCCGAAGGCTCACTCGGTGGCAGGTTCCATGTTCCAGAGGTTGGCCCCGAGCAGACCCGCTGTCCAGGCTCTCATCTAGCTGGCAGGTCCGAAGGCTCACTCGGTGGCAGGTTCTATGTTCCAGAGGTTGGCCCCGAGCAGACCCGCTGTCCAGGCTCTCATCTAGCTGGCAGGTCCGAAGGCTCACTCGGTGGCAGGTTCTATGTTCCAGAGGTTGGCCCCGAGCAGACCCGCTGTCCAGGCTCTCATCTAGCTGGCAGGTCCGAAGGCTCACTCGGTGGCAGGTTCCATGTTCCAGAGGTTGGCCCCGAGCAGACCCGCTGTACAGGCTCTCATTTAGCTGGCAGGTCCGAAGGCTCACTCGGTGGCAGGTTCTATGTTCCAGAGGTTGGCCCCGAGCAGACCCGCTGTCCAGGCTCTCATCTAGCTGGCAGGTCCGAAGGCTCACTCGGTGGCAGGTTCTATGTTTCAGAGGTTGGCCCCGAGCAGACCCGCTGTCCAGGCTCTCATCTAGCTGGCAGGTCCGAAGGCTCACTCGGTGGCAGGTTCCATGTTCCAGAGGTTGGCCCCGAGCAGACCCGCTGTCCAGACTCTCATCTAGCTGGCAGGTCCGAAGGCTCACTCGGTGACAGGTTCCATGTTCCAGAGGTTGGCCCCAAGCAGACCCGCTGTCCAGGCTCTCATCTAGCTGGCAGGTCCGAAGGCTCACTCGGTGGCAGGTTCTATGTTCTAGAGGTTGGCCCCGAGCAGACCCACTGTCCAGGCTCCCATCTAGCTGGCAGGTCCGAAGGCTCACTCGGTGGCAGGTTCTAAGTTCTCAAGAGATGATCTCAAGAGCATTCGCACAGACCACGCGCCGGAGAGAGGATCACACCTCTCATGACTACCTAAGCGAAGCCCCGTGATGCGCAAATGGTAAGGTTCACTTGGTAGTAAGAGGTCGAAGGGGAACGACCGACCTAAGTCATCTTCGAGCATTCGCGGGATGGCCAAGACAGTCTCATCACGACCTAACGTCCTAATGAGCCTAACGAGGTGTGGCGGCGAATAAGAAGAATCAACGTCCTAATGAGCCTAACGAGGTATAGCGGCGAATGAGAGGAAAGCTTAGAATAACACAAATTGTAGTCAATATATACATCTTTTAAAGGCACTCGCCCGTTCAAGATTACAGTCAAAAGGATAAATGCAAAAAGAGAAAATACAAGAGACCCTTCTCAAGGATCAACAGATTTCTCGCTTGAAGATCCGTCGCTCTCACCAGAGTCTGGGATGAGGGCGTCTTCTCGCGGCTCGACGTGGTCGTCCTCCGGAAAGGGGATTGGAATGTAAAGCTCGGGGACGACTTGGCGAGCGGAAAGGCGTTCGGCCTCCGCCTTCAGGTATCCCGCTCGCCGCAGCACCTGCAGCGCATGCTCGACGACATTTTGCGCGTTCTCTTGCATCAGCTGCTCCAACTCGTGATGGGGATAAAAATGGCCCCCGCTCCCCGGGTCGAGTGCTGACGCACCAGCCTCTCGCAATCGCTGGACTTCGGCTTTGGCCAGACGGATTTCATCCTCAAGGCCGGCCACCCGAGCGCGGAGCATCTCGGCAACCGTGGTATCCTGAAAATAATAACAAAGGTAGTAAGAATAAAGTTTGTCAATCGGCAACGAGTCTCTCGCGGGAAAGGAGAAAACATGCATACCTCTGCGACAGGGCGGTTGGCGAGAAGGGTCTCCGCAGCCGCCAGCTTAGTCCTAAGCTCCATCGCCTCAGTAGAAGCAACGGACCGGGACTCCTCAACCACCGCCAAGTCCCGCGCCAGTTTGATGCTCCGGCGCGAAGACATGTGCGCGAGCTCGAGCGCCCGCAGCATGGCCCTGACACTCTCATGAGCGAGAATCTGGGTCGTCTCGACATCATAGACTTCGGCGTCTTCTCGGCCATAGAGGGCATACGCGATGGCGTAAGCCTCCCCGCTGGCGAGATCGCTCTCTATCCACGACGGATGGAGGGTGGAGAGCGAGACCCGGTTAGCATTCCTGTCCCACTTGACCAAGGGAGCCCCCGAGGGGTCCATGTACTTCTCGCCGCTGGGGAAGTTCTGATGGTCCCTGGGAAGTGGGGGCGGCGGCAACGACGGTCCCGAGCGAGGGGTGGTCTCTCCTGGCGCACTCGTCCCCAGGGCTTGGATCTGAGCACCCGCCCCGAGGGTCTCGTCCAGGACCCCCTTCCCCTTGGCGGAGGGGGGGGGGGGGGTTTGGGCTTCTTGGAAGTGGAAGAGGTCAGCACCGCTGACTTGCGCTTCTTTCCGCCAGGCTTGGAGGAAGAAGGTTCCTCCCGACAGGCGTCCGCGGCGGCCTGTGCGAGAGAGAGGGTAGATCCGGAGGGACGCGGCGGATGAAGGGGGAAGTGGCGCACACCTGCATAATATAACAAATGGTTCTAGCGAATGATGTAAAAATCACAAAGCGAAAGCGAATGAAGTCTCGAACACTTACCCTCGCCCTGCGGAATGGGTGGAAGCGAGTTGACGTTTCGCCGGAGATGGACGAGATCCATCCCGTGCTCCAGGATGTATTGGTGGAGTTTGGCCTCGTGCCCCCTAGGGTCGGGGGGGCGGAAGGTTGACTCCTCCTCCTGCACCGGCGCAAGAAGAGTGTTCCCCAGGTTCCCGCTTACGAAAATAAAGCAGCGAACCCAGTCGTGGTTCTTGTTCGGGAGCCCGTAGTGCTTTAGGGGGCTCAGTCCCGAGAAGAACGAGATACCATTGGTGCAGCGGAAGGTATAGAGCTTGCGGAAGACGGGCAGTGAGAACTCGATTCCCTCTTCTCGCAGGTAGCTCGCGTACCCGACCAACATAGCGATGGAGTTGGGTTGAGCTGGCCGGGCACGACCCCGTAGTATCTGAAGGTCTGACGGAGTTCCGGACAGATCGGAAGGCGAAACCCCACCTCGAAATGCTCTAGCGGGATCGCGAGAGCACAAGGCGAGATGGAGTTCAGACGCTTGTCCGGCCTGGGCTTTCGCCCCTCGAAACCCGGCGGGACGTAGTCGGCGACGGCAGTCAGGTAGGCCTCCTCGGAGAGATCGCAGGTATCGAAGACGTGGTTGGCGAATGCGCTGGCGCACTTGGCCCTGCCTTCCGCATCGCCACCCATTTTTGCGAGTGAAGAAGGAAAGGGGAGCAACAGATAAGGAAGAAGCGCGTGTGCTAGCGCAAGGAAAGAGAGCGGATGGTTAGGTATTTAATACGGTGGTTGAAAGACCTATTTATAGAGGGACTAAACGGCGTTTGGACTTTCGAAGCCACGGGTGTGCGGATAGCCATCGCGCCTTCCCGACACCTCGAGGCCCGAGCCGGTCCCTCTCGCCCATTAATGGCAAATGCCCTATGTCTATTCATTCCGCGGCTACGCAACGAGGTTGGAAGAGCATCCGGCTATAAGTTATCACTCGGCAATACCCAAGCAAAGCTATGAGATACGAAAAACGAATAAAGGAGCATTCGCAAAGCATAGAGAAATTATTACAGACAAATATGACGTTCAAACATTCGCAGCATAAAGTAAGAAAAGGAAACAATAAGAGGGGTGGACGTTGGGTAGGTCAGATCTCCTCCCAGATCCACCGACCTCGCTTTCGCGACCCAGCTCCCATGGGCATTCGCGGGCGGTAATAAGCGAGTATATTGGTGATCTCATGGGAAGCCAGTTGGAGTTGATCCCGGGCTCGCGCGACGTGTGTTTCGGGAGACAACTCCCCTCCTTCGCCCCCCAGGCGCTCCACCGTGGTGAGAAGGCGCGAGTAGTCCCGATGGAGGTCCTTTAACTCACGCGCGACTCTCAGCCGCACGTCGTCCACCTGGCCGGCTACGTTTCGCTGGATATGGATGAGCTTCCCCAGGACCTTCGAGATCCGATCCTTCAGGGTCGCGTGATCCGAGGAATCACCCAGGAAGTCAGCGAGATCCCCAGGGGAAGGGAGAGGCGAGAGCATTCCCTCTCCCCCCTCGTAGTAGGAGTCGAAGGGGGAGGCTTCTCGATAGCCTGCAGAATCACAACTAGGTTAGTGGTGATAAAATATGCGAGTACGATAGAGGCGGGTGAGTGAACTGACCTGGGGTGGGGTCCAGGTGACCTGAAGGACGAGACGAATGGGGGTGCGTCCCAAACAGCCAGGCGGGAGGTAAGACCTTTCCCTTTCCTGGACGGTAAGGCTGTGAAGAAGGAGTCGGAGCATCCGCACGGTCATCAGCACGGAGATGCAGATCCAGCTCTCGCTCAGGGGAGACCCTCCGTTCATTCGCGGTGACAGAGGGGTTCACCTGAGCAGGGGGACTTGGAGGAATGGAGTCCCGCAGCGGGACGTCAGGGTTGAGGGCTGCGAAAAGGTAATGGTTAGTAGCCGACAACATAAAAGGAAAAAGCGAGAAGGTTCACAACTCACGGGATTGGGGTACAGTCTCCCCAGGAGGAGGCGGAGGAGCAAAATCCAGATCGGGAGGAGGTACCTCGTCCGCGGGAGGTGGCACCACCACACTGCTCAAAACGGCCCCATGGCCGTCCTCCGGCACCAAATCCCCCTGCGAATGGCCAGAGTCAATGCAGGGTAAGGGACAGGAACTAAATGGAGACAGGAGGAATTCTCATACCGGCATCGCAGGGTCCGGAAGGGCATCCGCCAGCGTGTTCGCCGGTGGAGTATCCGCCGGAGACTCCGAGGCAGTCTCGCCTCTCTGACGATTCAGCCGAATCGCCTTGGCTCGACGCGAGACATAGGGGGCGCTCGGATCCCGTTTGGACATCAGCCAGGGAGCAAATTTGGATGCCCTGGGGGCAGTTGCAGCTTGGGTCGCAGCCAGGCGGTCGATCATCTCTCGCGAGAGGGGTTTCGCAGAAGGTTTGTGGAAAGACATTAGGAAGTGGAGAGACTCCGAGCCGAGATGAAAGAGTGGTCCAGAAAAACCTGACATGAGGATATATATATAAGGTGGCGGTGGGACCCACAGAATCTTATGGATCCAGTCAGCAAGCACTCACCGAATACAGGGTTGGACTGTTCTTTACGACCGTAGGAACCGCTCGTAAAGAGCGGGGATTGTGTACAACCCGTATTCGTCGAGTGTGCCCCCAGCCAACTGACGAAACCTGGGTCGTCCGGATCATTCGCCGGGTCACTCGCCCAGGCTAAGGAAGGTAAAAATGCCCCCGAGTTGGTGGGGGTAAGCTGTAGGAGAGAAAACGCTAGGCGAGTGGTGCCCTCACGGACCACTCGCCCAGAAGCGTGGGCATTCGCCCAGCCAGGCGGATGCCCAGCGAATGGTGCCCTCACGGACCACTCGCCCAAATGGGTGTGAGGGGAAAATGACCATAATACCCCTGGTGGGCTGCAAATAGCCCTTCGGAACAGCGGAGTTAGGCTATTAGCAGACCAATTTGGGGTGCGGTTAGTAAAATTAAAAGGCGGATTCAGGCTATTTACAGACCAGCCTAGGAAAACTATAAATAGACCCTTAAGGGCACCTTGGAGGAGATCCGATTTTAGAGAATCCTCTCCTCTAGGCTAGTTTTGGTTGGCAGCCAGTGCCCTCCAAGGTGCCCGGTTGAGCTTTGGTTTGGGAGGGGAAGCTCTCTAAGATCTTCCGGGTGTGCGGCGGGACCTCCTCGCTTCAGCCTTGGGTCTATTCCGTTTCCAGCATCCACCGTCAAGAGAGTCTAGTGAGGGAGAAATAAGCATCGGCTACACCCCCAGTGGGTCCGAACTCAAGAGACCAGTTGCTGGTTTCAACAGTTTACATTTAGCGGCAGTTTTTTTTAAACCGTCGCCAATAAAAAAAATTAGCATTAGCCACGATTTGCATTAAAACATGTCAGCATACATGTTTATCTTTCGTGGCGATTTTTTTTAAAAACGTCATCAAAACACATGATCTTCTATCAAAATTTGTTATCAAACATTTCAGAAGATCTTTTGTTAAAAAGAGATATGAATGATATAGTTATTATCATTTATCAAATGATTGAACATGAATCATGTCATGTACTTAGTGAGCATGATGCATGAAATACATGAAGTACATATACGACGCACATTATGCATGTTTAAGTTGATGATATATATCAACCTTATCTATATGCACACACCCATAACCATACAATTGGTTATGCGTACTCCAATGATATGGGGTAGTTTGTTATGCACACATGCACCCATAATCATGCGCTTGGGGCTATGCGCACCACATGATGGCCGGATATTTTGTTATGCGCACACCCATAACTATATATATGCACACACCCATGCATGTAAGATGGGGTATTTCGCTATGAGCACACCCATAACCATATGCTTAGCTATGCACACCCCCATGATGGGGTATTTTGCTATGAGCACCACCCATAACTACGCTTGGCTATGCGCACCCTAGCCTCATGATGAGGGTGTTTTGCTATGCGCATACATATAATCATACACGCTTGGCCATGCACATCAGCATCATAGGGTATTTTGCTATGTGCACACCCATCACCATACACCTGACACTACTAGAAAAATGACTTTTAGCCACACATTTTTTTCCACTGGTCAAAAATCGTGGCTAATAGTTAAGTATTAGTCACGACTCATAATTCGTGGCAAATAAGTAAATATTAGCTACAGATGTCAAATTCGTGGCAAAAAGAACACATTAGCCACGATTTATCAAATTCGTGGCCACAAAAATACTATTAGTCACGATTTCCTAATTCATGGCTAATATTTTAGTCACAATTCTTAATTTGTTGCAAATACAAAAATATCAGCCACGATTTTTTGTCGTGGCAAAAAAATTAGTATGAGATAATTGACTAAATTTTAATTTTTTTATTTATTCATAACATATACGTAAATATGTTAATATTAATTTAAACATTAATTCTCATATATTTAATTAAATTATGTCACATATAATTCAATCACGTACATCACGTGCTATGAGGAGATCAACAACACTCAATCTAAGAACAGAACTATTGTGGAACCACAACAAAAAATATTAATATTAATTTAAACATTAATTATCATACTTAATTAATTTGTGTTATATATATTCGATCACATCACGTGTTAAGATCATCTTAATTATTTATATATTTACAAATTAATTCTCAATTAAGGTACACACATATAATTAGTGTGTAGAAATTAAGGGAAAGCTAAACTTCTTAGGTGTGATAATCTAAAGATGATTAGGAAGTGTAGAAGGAATCTTTTCCTACTGTAACATCTCATTTTCAATGGGTCTAGCAGATTCACTTGACCCACGATGAGTGGTCTAGTTGGGCTCATATGACTCATTTACTCGATTATGACCGATACGAACTCGTACGATCGATACGAACTCGATGTCGTTTGTTTCATTCAAATCTGGCAAGATTTGAGAAATTGGACCGAAATAGGTCGCATGAATGTACAAGATAACTAAGATAGACAACGAGTACACAAACTCGGAATCGACTTCGATTGCGTTCATTAGACTCATATGTCTAATACAAGCGCAACATCTTCATCAACTTTTTCTCATACGTATTTTTGTAATATATTTTTTATCTTTGATAATATATATATCTATACTCTTTTAAAAAGAAGTATTTTGAGGCCTATTGATTCAATCGCAGCTGCCCAATAGGGACCTTTGATTAAATCTAGGCCATCAAATTCACTTTAATTTGAATCCCTAATTTTTAGCTCTAAAAAGTTTGGCGGCAAAACTCCCGCACAAACCATGTGTTCTAAAGTACACTCCTCTGGGGGCCATGGCTGAAACCCTCCTCGCCCACTACTACTCCATCGCGACATTCTCCGCCGTTTGACCTCTCTCCAAAACCCCTCCCACGAAGAATCACCGACTCCATCTTCCGCTCGATCGCGACTTCCCTCTCACAATCTCTTCCCGCATCGCTCTCACCCGCTCACTCGGAACCCATCCTCCACATCTCGCGACGCCTTCATCCCGACCACGATCCGCCGTGGGCAGCCCTCATCCCGACCGGCGATCCTCCTCCTCCCGCCAATCTCATCTCCGATTTCTTTCTCCTGTGCGATGCGTTCCTCTCGACTTCCGATACAAATGTGGAGGATCTACAGTCAACACCACTGACATCGATCCTCCATTTCATCTTCAAGGCTGGTTTATCCACGGTCAGAACCACCTGCTAGCTTGCTTGAAGGCTTCACCTGATGATCAGGTATTTCACCAAGGGTGGTTTATTTCTTTCTCCAATTTTTAGTTTCATTTTGATTTTAGTCTTCCATTTCACGGAGGTGTACGTCCAAAAGGCATGCTTATCGGAGGCATGCGGTCTTTTTTTCGAACTCCATGCCATTAACATCTTTTCAATGTGATCTCATTTAGGGCCCGTTCGTTTCGTAGGTTTTGATTGACAGGAATTGATTTTGGCCGAAAACCTACGGCGCAGAGGTTTTGGAATTGGGCAAAACCAATTCCTGTGTTCGTTTGCAGGAAGGTTTTCAGTCACAGGAATTGAATATTTCAATATTTTTGTTCGGTTGCAGGATGAAATTCAGAAAAAGGAATTGATGTTATAGGCATGCACCCTAAATGTGTGCGTCCTTCCTCTAGACAGTTAATGATCTAAACATTCAATGACCGTGAATATCATCTTGACTACATTAAAACTCTTGATCATATTCCATGAAGAGAAGACTTATTTGTTGCACAAGCTTATAAGTACGATCTTGTGAGGATTGCAATAGGAAATTGGTTGGCTGGCTAACCTCAGCTGCTATCATGGGTATATTTAGAATTGTGTTGAATGGAAGTGCTGCTGTTAGGAAATTAAACTTCCACCGTTGTAAAAAGTAGCCATTCATTGCTCTTCACATCTCCATTTGAAGTCTCAACATGATCAATCTAAAATTACATGGATGAAAATCACGATCTTGCGGTGGCCTCTTCGATCGCTCCCAAAAGCTGTAGAGAGCGAAGGCCCCAAAGAAGGTGATGAAGGTTCTTCTATTTCATGTTTTTCTGATTCCAAAGCTTCCACTTCGTCTCTATTACATCTCCTCTTTGAGTTCAAAACATCTTCCTCCTCAGAGCTCTATCCCCAAAGAACGTGATTAAGCTTCCACTTCGTACTCGCCGTCGCCAGAGAGGAGAGGAAGCAGCGAACTCACCGTCGCCGGAGAGGAAGCAGCGAACTCATCGTCGCCGGAGAGGAGAAGGAAGGCAGTGAACGACGGACTGGAAGTGCTGGACGATCGTGCCAGAGAGGAAGAGGCCCTCATCTCGCTAATTTGCGGGATTTCTCCCGTCGAGCTCTATCCCCAAAACCGACCAAAACCGACCTAAAGGGTTCGGTTTTCGGTACAGGACTTTTTTTCTAAAAAGTAAAACCTATGGGTTTTATATGAATTCCAATTCCGGCTTCAAATATGACCAAACGAACAGTGGAATTGGAATTGGGATACCCAATTCCAATTCCCTTGCCCCAATTCCAGCGAAATGAACAGGGCCTTACTCTTTTCAATGGATGGTCTTAGTTGTTACCAGGCCATCTTAGCTATCAACATGATGAGTCTAAGACTGGTTCATATTTATTGCTCTGTATTTTTTTCATTTTCCTTGATTGGTTCATGCTTATTGCTCTTCATCTAAGCCCTTCATCTAAGACCTTCATTAGATGCATTTCCGAACTTCATTTTCTCTTATTGTTTAGATACTATGCTTATCAATTTTTTGTGAGTTTAACTTATCTTTACTTAGGAGTGAAAGTTCTCAATATTATAATTTAATTAACATTTATATGGTTTTATAGGAAGCAGTTAATTGCACAAATGGAAGCTAATGTTTCAATTCGAGCGCCAATATTATTTCATTCAGCAACAAAAATCTTTCTTACTTTCACCTCCAGGTAATCTTCCAACGTTCCAATCAATGATGGTTATTTTATCCAGTGATGTTTTGTTGTCATTGCTTTCACTTTTAGGAGTGCAATGAAAAGATTACTTTCAAAAAAATGTGAGGCGTCCTACGGGAATTCATTTGATTTTTCGCTATCATGCCTTATTTTTCATGTGACGTCGCATTTGCGGAAGGCAACAACACGGCCTATGGCAAGTGATGGTTTCCCACATTGGTCTCGGCAAGGCACCTTTCCTTTTTAGCTCTTTTTGTCAAACATATATTTTAAGATTGGATGCTAAAAAAATAAATTTGTTTAGTTGTTGCAGATTCAAAACAATCTATTGTTTGCAGATTACTCATACTATATTCATTAGGTTCAAATACACATATATTTTAAGTGTTGCCATGAATTAATGAGCTTTACAAAAGAGATTTATTGCCATTTTACATACTTACCGTGTTACTCATTAAGTTGGCTTCTAATCAAGTAAAATTACGATTTGCAGCCCGCTTTGATGCGTCCATCGCAGCATTTTTTACCATCGGATCCAAGACCCAATTTAATTTTCGTCGTCCAATAAAATTGCTCGCTTTACTCTTGAACATCTCCTAATAATTTTATGTTTAATTGCGGAGAACTTGGCTGCGTCAAGCTGAAGGTGTTGGGTGCTAGAATTTTAGTACTGAACAGGTATTCAATGAAGCTTTGTTCTTAATCAGTAAAATGATCATTATTTAATTTATTTTTATGAATTCGGTTAACAATGTGGAATCATTTCCTTAATTCTTTTTCTGAAACCAATGAAATCAATAAGTTAGGTGATGAATGGTTATTTGAAAATTCATTTTCTGATTTTAGAGACAGGTATTCGGATTGCATTTTCTGTTTCCTATTCTTGATTTATGATGAATGGTTATGTCAAAATTCATTTTCTGATTCCTATTTTTGATTTATGATGAATGGTTATGCAAGATTACTATTGCCCAATGTTATTAATTCATGAAATGCATACGATTGATTTCTTCTCTACACTTATGCACTTAAATACTCTTTCTTATAATTTTCATGGTTTTTTCTCTCTGCTTTTTCCTATATGTGACTTTATTTCTTATGTAATTACTTGGTGCAGGCTCTTTCATTCCCAACATACTTTTGGTTGCCTCTATTGTGATATCCGTAAATCACAACTTTCTAAGTGAGTTTAATTCTATTTTAATGATGTTAATACGTTATAAAATCTGCCATCATTTAGTTGTTTTAATCTATCTTTCCAAATAGCATTGCATTGCTATTAGATTCTATGTTGTACAATCTTTTACTCCTTTGATGACGACGCTGAATACAACAAAGTGGAGATGTAGAGCCTAAGAGCGCAAACCACGTCCAAGCAGGTAATGAAGACAGACATGTATGATTTCAGCTTAACTCACTATTTAATTTGATGATAAATCGGGATTTCTGCTTTAGGATTTCTGCCATTTTAATCCTTATATTGATTCGATCATTTGAAACAGGCCATGCTATAAGGCCATTAAGCATCCAATGGATTTTGCTACTGTGTGGAAGAGGGTGGCCAAGGTGCTTATCATTTCGTAGAACAGTTCGATGTTAGCATATGGAAGTGATCTTTATGGTTAACAATGACTTCATCTGTTAGTGTTTTCTTCTAATTTGCTTCTTCGGAAATTATTGTAATTGGAATAATTAATGATTTTTGTTCTGATAGCTTTATTTAATTTGAAACAACGCCATTTTATTCAATTGACACAATAGACCATGTGAAGTGGTATATTCCCTGCTCACCAGTAATCAATTTTTTCGTTCAATTAGTAGAGAGAATATTTGATTTTTTTTACTTTTGCTTCCTACGCGATAAACAACCCATTTGGGGTGTGGAAAATATCTGAATCTGAATCGAAAGAAGATAAGTTGAAGTTGTAAGATTTTCACACCTCTCTATTCATGGAAGTAAGAAGATTTTCTTAAATAAATGGAGGTTCTCAATATTTTCTTCGCAATTATTTTTTCTACTGTCATTTTGGTATAATTTATGATTTACGCTCTCCTGTTTTAGGTACTTTTGGCCCCACATTCAATCTATATGGGGATGATTGTCATCATGATGGGAGCCATTCGAAGCCGCCAAGACAAACAAGCTATTTTCACGTCGCCTCCTCACATCATATAAGTCTAAGATGTGGCATGGGGGTAGAGTACAAGTGATACACAACTTGGTATCAGACGTCAAATTTTCATGATGTCAAAGAGAGTTCTGATGATCGAGTTCATATATATAAACAAATAAATAAATGTATTCTCCTCATTTTGTTTTTGTTCCTTTAATATTCTATATGGTTTATGTAGTCTCTTCAAGCAAGTATCATCAAAATTCATAAATAAAGTTTGCATTCATAATAAACATATTGTTGTTTGACATAGGTTGAGCTCATTTCTACCTCCACAAATGGAAAAAAATTGAAGCAAGGAACTTGGTAGGATTCGGTCCAGATATAATTTGAGAGATTAGCAGATATAATTCTACGGCAGGTACTTCTCTTTACTGTGCAAGTAAGTTTAATATGTTGCCCTCAAGAACATTCTTATCTCATCCGTCTCCTAGAGGTATTAAATCAGAAATTTACGTATGCTTCCAATTGTGATAATACTCATTTGTCAATAGCATGTAATTGCTTCGTATGAACTGAGTTCTAATGTTTTCAGTGAGATAGGTACCAATTTACAGTCCATTTTGTTAATCCCATTACTTCAGTTTTGTGGTTGCTAATATTTAGCCATTAATATGGGAGTTTGATATGGTAGCAGCTTGGTGTTCCCAATGTTATGATGATCAATGTGAATGCTAACAAGTTTAATGTTTTTAATTACACTTATGAAATTATGATTTTCTTTAGGGTGATTTAATTAATTATTTTTTCTACAAATCTTTTATGGAAGTTCTCGATTTTTTTTAATGGAAGTTCTCGATTACATCTGTACATTTTCATCACAAACATAAGATTTCATTTAACTATTCTGATATTGTTTTCCTGTTTTAACAAAAGGTGCTCATTTCTCCCGTGTTTTAATAAAACAGATGGAGGGCTGACTGGCAGCAAAGGGTGAACGTAGACAAGTCCAAGGTGAAAACCATGGCTGCCTCTATGACCCACTTTTCAATTTTTCATTTCTGGCTATGTTAAAACACACTTGAATTTATGCTTATATTAAAACACTTTTTTTTTCTTTTTACCAGTTATCTATTAATACAAGTTCTCTGCCGGTCCTAATAGAAATTGATGATGATCAAAGAGACGTGTACATGCATGTAAGGTATTTCTCCATTATCTAACTCCATGAGCTGTCTTCATGTAGATTTGTTATATTTTTTTATTATAATATTAAAATCAAGAAATAATTTGTACACTGAAAGAAATCAAGAAATACTTTTTAAACATGTGTGTGTGCATTTTAGGTGAGGACACCCAAAACTTCCTACCATTGGATCTAAAATATGCATTAAATTGTCACCAATTTTATATTTTGTTTCTTAAGCTTATATGTTTTCCTGGCTGATATAATTGTTGTTATAATCCGGTGGGGTTTCTTATTTTCCATGTTCATAAGATATGCTTATAACTCAACTTCCATCAATTCCTAATTGAAGTATATGCACAAATTTAATTTTATGTAATTCTATATATGCAGGGACACAATAAATCCTAATGGTGAATCTCAACTTTCTTAGATTGCAATTATACAGAGGAAATGACAACAAATTGAGATATCAATATCGTCGTACTTTTTTATCATTCTTATTTTTCATGCACATACTCTTGGACGGATGAGTCTTGCTAATTGAAAGAAAGACTTGGTACAAAAGACTCCAACGAGTTGAAAAATTCGCTAAATAGGAAGACTCCAAGGTATTCAATAATTCATTTGTGAATGTTTCTTTTGTAGGATGGTTATGTTATCAGTAAATTTTTGGTGTTTTATTCCATCGAAATGGTTACACAGGAAATATGATTTCTCGGGCACTACTACATCCTCCCTCACATCACCCTTCTGTCATGAACCAATAAATTTGTATCTTGACATGCCCGTGTTGTCATTTATTTATTGTTTTGTTATATGTCTAGATGCTCTTACCTACTTCTAACATAAAAATAAAACATCTATAATTTATTAATTATATACTAATCTTGATGTATTATATTTATATATTTGTTTATTTTGTGCAGAAAGACCTCAATGTTGGTGAGATAAAAGAGGAGTTGCGATATAATGACAACGGACCATGAAGATCAATTTGATGTTTAAGTTGATTTATATGTATCTTCTTTTGTAGTCTGTGATGTCTAGTTATTTCAATGTATTTTGGTAGACTTTGATATATTAGAAGAAAGTTGGAAAGAACATCCTGCAATATGATGACAAATGATGGTTTATTTTATTTAGTAATGTAGTGTGCATCATTATCTAAATGAAATGTTTGTTTTGTTAAATTGTTATCTATTAATGTGATATGAAATGAAAGTTTTAATATTATGTATATAGTTTGTATAGTTTGTTGTTTCGGGTGAATATAATTTTGATCATGTTCCATTTCTACTTGATTTTGAATGTTCAAGTGGGTTGGTGTGCGAACTTAAAATGCAAAATGCTGTGACGTTTGTTTCGAAAAATGTTATTGTAGAGTTTTAATTACGGCGATATTTTATAAAAAAATATAGTTGTAGAGTTAATATTTTTTTCGACGTTTTTGTAGAAAGTGTCGTGATAGATCAATTATCTATCATGACTTTTTTTTAGAAAGTGTCATGATAGATTAATTATCTATCATGATGTTTTTTTTTAAATGGTCACAATAGATCAATTATCTATTATGAAGTTTTTTTAAAGTGTCACAATAAATCAATTATCTATCATGACATTTTTCTTAAAAATTGTCACGATAAAACAATCATCAATCGTGATGCTTTTCTGTAAAAGCGTCACGATAAAATAATCTTCAATCGCGACGCTTTTCTGTAAAAGCGTCACGGTAAAACAATCAGCAATCGTGACGCTTTTCTGTAAAAGCATCGCAGAGAGCTACGGCGACACGCGCAATCATGACGATTTTGTGACGTTTTTATAAACGTCACGAAAACTATTGCGACGTTTAAAAATCGTCATTAATGACAAAAAAATGTCACCGTATACCAATTTTGTTGTAGTGCAAAGTCGTGTGCTTCATCTTCCTCGTATCGCAGGTTCTTGCCTCCAATTGTCTGTGATTGCCTACGAAAAAGCAACGACACAACGGAAAAATAACAGATTTCTCGCGTTGATGCTCTTCCATGGCGATGCACCTACTGCTAGAGGACCCGCCATTGATGCGCTTCCCGCAAACTTTTCTCGTAAGCATAGAAATGATTATATTTATATATATACGAGTGACAGTGCACGGGGAGCCCCCCGTGCCCCGCGCAACAGTACCTTGTCTGCCCCTGACACGCACCCAATTATATTTTTTTTTCATTTATTTTTATAAATTTTAAAAAATAAAATATTATGTATTTTATTTTTAAAATATTTAGATTTTATAAAATATTTTGTATTTTTTTCCATTTCTCTCTCTATTTCTCTCTCCAATTCCACCACCCTCTTTCTCCTCCCTCCCTCTCTCTTAATTATGGGCCCCACTCCCTCTCTCTTCCTCTCTCCTTATTTATTTCTCTCTCTTTCTCTCTCCAATTCAAAGATGCCGCCCACTTTCTCCTCCCTCTCTCTCTTAATTGACTGGGCATTACACCGATAAAGAGATTTCTGTATATATAGTATAGATATATATAGATTAAAAGGGAAAGTTGCTTTTGGCGAAATATTCAAAATTGTCAAATGTAGCCTTATTGTTTATATCTAATGACTTAACATATATTATAATCTATTTAAAAAAAATGCAATGCTCATTTAAGTAATTACATTTTATTCTCAAGTTAAAAATAATGATGAAAATTCATAAAATTGAAAAAAAAAATTAATAGAGCTCTTATACCTACTATATGGTAGGCTATCATTAGGTTTGTCAACTTTATTAAAGTTGATTTGAAAAGTAATGATGTAAAAAAATTAATTTAATTTATAAAAAGGCAAAACTATGTTTTCAGTCCTCATATTTTATCAACTTTATGAAATCAGTCTCTCTTCTTTTTTTGGGATGAAATTAGTCTCTCAACTCTCTAATATATTTGATATCAGTCCTAATATCAATTATGACTATAACAAAAATATTTAGCAACGTAAATGTTTTAATAATGGCAGCTGGAAGTTTTTTTAGGAGAAGACCAACAAAATATGACAATTGTTAATGACGCGGTTCATGATAATGCTCAACATTTTCTCTCTCCTTCGCCATTAATCCTCTCGTTTCATCATTTTTTTAGGAGAAGACCAAGAGGAATTTATGGAAGTTTTTTTTAGGACCACCGGAGAATTAGGCTCCGTTTGAGGGGACTTATTTTCCCTGGCCAAGCGGTTACGACCGCATGAACCGGACCTTAATTAAGGTTCGATTCATGCTGTCGTAACCGCTTGACCGGTGAAAATAAATTCCCTCAAACGGAGCCTTAGAGTGACTTTGCAGTTTGCCCCTTCTTCCTCAAGCTTACGTGAGTTTCAAGCCTTATCGAGTTCCTCTTGGTTCAACCTTCATCCATTCATGCCTTCTTCCTCAATAGCCTGCTAGGCAAGAGGAAATGAGTTGAGTGCAGGAAAGTGGAATAGAGAGAAGGGAAAGAGACGCCATGGAAGTTTCATTGCTGAATTACTTTTATGCTACCAACTCTTTCCTCTATGGGTGGGGCATCAAAACATGTGAGACCTTTTTAGGCGCACCAGTTCATTCAGTCAATGAAGCTATAGATCGTAGTAGTTCCGCATACGATACAATTTCACTCACTTCAAGGCACGGCAAAAAAGAGCTTCGCTCGCTACTTCCGTGATCCATTTCATGTCAACTCTAATTAGTTATCAAAAAGCATCTCTCATTCCCTAACATTTTGGAGACAATACTGTTATAACTTACATCTATAGCAAATACTTACCATAACCAGAAGATTCAAAGTGCTTAAAATATCAAAACTTGTAGGCGATGGTATTTAACGAGGAAAGAGAAAGAGAAAAGACTTTCTTTCATTGTTCCATCACTTTTTTATTCTCCCTGATCAGGAATGCAATGTTACTCATAATTTTTTTAGAACTTACAAGTGATGAAACTAGAGGATTAATGGTGAAGGAGAGAGAAAATGTTGAGGACTGATATCGCTGAAAAAACTTCCACCAGCCATTATTAAAACATTTACATCCCTAAATATTTTTGTTATAGGCATAATTGATATTAAGATTGATATCAAATATATTAGAGAGTTTAGAGACTGATTTCATCTCAAAAAAGAAGAGGGACTGATTTCATAAAGCTGATAAAATATGGGGATTGAAAACATAATTTTGCCTTATAAAAATAATGATGAAAAATTAAGGCAAAAATGCTAAATCAGTCCTTAAATTATGGGTCCTTTTTAAAATCTGTCCCTAAACTTTTTGTTGCGGGTCGCTCGGGTGCTTTGGTAGACCGGTCGAATTGAACCACCTTAGCTCGGAAGCGAACCGAGCGCGCAAACAGTCAAAGAGTAAACTAGTAAGTGATACGAGAACTTTTAACGTGGAAAACCAGGAAAGGGTGAAAAACCACGTGGCCGAATCAGTGCCAGCCAAATTACACTAAGTGTTGGGGTGTTACAAGTGGAGTTGCGAGAACTGAGAGCGACAGACCGCTTCTCCTTACAATTGCAGTTAAAGGAAAGCCTCTGAGGGTGACAGGCCACCTCCCAGAAAAATTAAGTATTTTGCTGTTGCAGGAGGTCTTCAAGATCCGAAGAAGAACTTCAAGTGACGAAGGAGATCTTCGAATCACGAAGGAGATCTTCGAACCGCGGAGGAGATCTTCGAACCGCGAAGGAGATCTTCGAAGGAATTCTTCAAGGAGCTCTAGCGCCCGGATGCAAAGTGTCCGATCTTTTCAAATGAGGGTCCAGGGTCCTTTTTATAGACTTGGTCGGGGGCGACCCGGTAATTTCGCCGTTGTAACCCCGTAACCACCTGACGGGCCGATCTTGACCGTCGATCGAGTGCACACGGATCGCCACTTTCTGAATATGATGATTTTGCCCCCCGGTCAGTTCGGGCAGCTTCCTTGGTATTTTCCCGATTGCAATGTGCAAATCCTGCGTCTTAAGAGGGAAAGTGGAGTTAGCAACTGCGTGCACTATGAACTTTGAAACGTTCAAGTGCGCGTGGATCAAATGCACGCTATGGACTCAGCGGCGCTAAGTGTGCGTCGAGCACCGAGCGGGAGCGCCGTAAAAACACGATCGGAGCCGTACGAGGACGACGCGAAGGGGCGGCAGGCGTGCCGTGCGGAGAGGGAGATTGACCGGCACCGCGCATGTCGTGCGCAGTCGTGCGAGTCACCGCCGCACGCAGTAGCGCGCAGGTTGGGTGCGCGCGCTAGCGCGCGGGCCGCGCCCACGCTAGCACGCAGGCACCGCGCGCGCGTGCTAGCGCGCAGGCCGCGCGCGCTATTGCGCAGACCGCGCGCGTGCGCGCGGTTGGCGCAGACCGCGCGCGTGCGCGCGGTTGGCGGTACCGCGCGCGTGCGCGCGGTTGGCGGTACCGCGCGCGTGCGCGCGGTTGGCGGTACCGCGCGCGGTAGCGCGCATGACAGCGCACGTACGGTTGCGCGCGACCGCGATGCGGTCGTGTGCGCGATTGCGTGCGTTCGGTCGCGCATGCGTGGTTGGGCAGTTTTAGGCGGTTTTTGAGGGGTTTTCTCCCCCTCTTTCTTGCCCATGACTCCACCATCTTAGTGGGGAGCGGGGTTTCTGGCTAAATGCAGCCTAGATCTCTTTATATAATAGATGTTGATCCATCACTTTTGAAGGCTTTAAATCGAAGTCGGTGAGCCGATAGGCGAACAGTCCAAGAAGTTTCAGTCCCTAAACTATAAAATTCAAGCCAATTTAGTCCTAAAGTCAATTTCCGTTAACCATAAGCAGCTCCCTTGCATTTCCTCGCAGTCCTGAAGTTTTTGCGATTTTCCGGTGAAGTGCTCGCTGGTTTATCGCCAAACATGGGATGGCTAGACATTTTTCTTTCCTTACTCTTCTTCTTCCCTGTTTTTCTGAAATTAGGAAAAAACTGTAGATTATTGTTGTCTACTCTCTTTCCCTCCGCCCATACTCCGCCGCCTCCGTCTTTGACCTCGCTCCCGAATCCACGTCCTATCTCTACTAATTTCAAAGAGAACATAAGCTCAAAACTGTAGGGTTTCGTCAAGGCATGGTTTGTCTCGAAAGCTAGTGACTGTCGTCACTTTTGTTCACCTTTGAAATAGAGACCGCCGGTGAGCTATAGCCATGGCAAACTCAAAGCTCCTCGCTTTCTTAATTGGTTTCAGCTTAATTTTCTTTCTCCTCACCTGAGCTTGGTCGTTTAGGGAACAAGGAATCCCTGTGGTCGATGGCGGAACTCCGACTGCTCCCGGGTTTCTGCTTTCGCCGTTTCCTCCGTTCAAGCTTCCTCTTATAATAGCAATTTCGCTTTCTCCGTTACTAGCAATTTGCTTCCACCCTTATCAGCAGTTCCGCTTACTCCGTTACCAGCAATTCCGCTTCCTCCGTTAACTCCGCTTCCACCGTTATCAGCAGTTCCGCTTACTCCGTTGCCAGCAACTCCGCGTTCGCAATTTCCAACAATTCCTTTTCCTCCAGTGCCAGGAGCTCAGGACCTCTTTCTCTCTCTCCTTATCAAAAAAGACCGGACCAGCCAATACTTTGAAATCCCTCCAGAACTCCAGATCCCGCCAGAGCGAGGCATTTTCTACAAAATTGAAGTAAGAACTAGAATTCAACTTACCCAGATGACGAAAAAAAACTCATCGATACAAACAAATCGAGCGGAGAAGACGATGGCGAACGAAGCTGCTTCTCCATTGATACCCCCGAAGATGCTTCTCCATTGATCTGCAGCTCTCTGTCACGGATCTGCATCTGAGTGCATTTGTGGGTTAATAGTCCGAGAAGAATCCAGAGAAATCCAGAAGCTTGTATATGGTAAATGCTAGAAAGTTCTAGATAATTCTTGATCATGTATATACTAGATTTGTATAGAACACTCTAGAATGGTAGTAGTCTAGAATCTTCTATGTTTTGGAGACAAACCTCTTTGGGGCCTATAAAAGGGGAAGGACCCCTCATTTGTAATCATCCAAGTTTTGGAGAAGCATTAGAGTTCTCTTGAGTTCTACTTTGCATCCTTTCTTCATCACCGCCTAGTTCTTGCAGGAGAGACTGACTTAGCTTGGCTACGCGGAGTGGCAAGAATGAGCTAATGCCACACGAGAGCTTGTAAGACGACAAGTCCGTGACAGTTGGTATCCGAGCAAGGTTGCTCAAGTTCGTGGTTGGTGTCCGAGAAGACTAGATGGCTGGTGAAGGGAACAACAACTCATGCGTGGTGGATGAGCGCGGCAGGGAATCGCTGCCCCAGTCCGAGAAGAAGAGGCGGAGCCATAACAAATCTCGGGATGAAGCACACACGGACCGCATGTTAGCTGAATGGGAGGAGCGCATGACGGCGGTGGAGGAAGACCACTCATATGTTCGCGGAGAACTAGAAGCTGTCAAACAAGTGCTACCGGCTCGCGGAGTGCTGGAACTTTTGAAGGCCCAAGTCCAAGCATGTCTTGGCGCAAATGCGGAGCTTACCCAAAGGTGCGATCAACTTGAGGATGACTATGAGGAGCGGATCGCCAAATTGGAGGAGGAATCGGCCTTGTGAAGAAAGGCCATTGCTAATGGTGGAAATGAGGTTGTGGCTAACTCAAGGATCGATGTGCCTAAGCCAAAACCTTTCACCGGAAAGAGGGATGCTAAGGAAGTTGAACACTTCCTTTATTAAATGGAGGTTTACTTTGAAGGATGTAACCTCAATGAGGAAGTACTCAAGGTAAAGACGGCTAGCTACTATCTTTCGGATATTGCATCTCTTTGGTGGCAATGGAAGCATGCAGATGTCAAGAAGGGAACATGCAACTTGGACACATGGGATGAGTTCAAGATTGAGCTTAAGCGGCACTTCTACCCGGAGAACGTCGCAAATGAGGCAAGGAAGAAGCTAAATGAACTCAAGCAGAAGGGGTCAATCATGGAGTACATGAAGGAGTTCCAAACCTTGATGCTGATGGTACCAAGTATGTCTGAGGACGACCAACTTTCTAACTTCAAAGATGGTCTCCAGAATTGGGTGAAGCAAGAAGTACATCAGAGGGATGCCAAGACACTTGATGAAGCCATTGCGGCGGCCGAGGCGATGACATAATTCCAAAGGCCAGCGGATACTACTACAAATAAAGGCCACAAGAATGACCACACAAAAGGTGGGGGAGAAGGACCAGGGTCGCGGAGACCACCTAGGGGAGATCAGAACCCCAACTATGAAAGGGACATGGATGGGGCAATCAAGAGATTTACGCCAAAATGAGGATGCCACTTATGCAAGGGACCCCACATGATGAGCAAGTGCCCAAAGCTTGGTTCACTCGCAGCACTGCAGGAGGATGATACAAGTGGACCCGAAGGTGAAGAAGGTACAAACCAAATATGTTCTTTGCAACTTCTAAGTGCTTTGAATGTGAAACCAGCTAAAAAGGTGGTAGCAAGGGGCTTATGTACGTGGAAGCCATGATCAACAACAAGTCCGCCAAAGCCTTGGTGGATACGGCTGCCACACATAACTTTATGACAGAGGAAGAAGCACGAAGACTTGGCCTCCAAGTGACCAAGTGTGATGGATGGCTAAAGACCGTGAACGGGAAGGCGAGGATGCTAGCAGGGGTGGCTCGTGGCGTGGAGCTTCGCTTGGGTACGTGGAAAGGAAAGGTGAACTTCTCGGTAGCAGCCATGGATGATCACAAGCTAGTGTTGGGCATGGACTTCTTTGATGCGGTGAGTGCCATTGTCATGCCAACTCACTGCTCGGTGTGCATTATGGAGAAAGGTGCAACATGCATGGTACCTGTGGTGGAAGGGCCACCAAGCTGTGGAGCAAAACATGTAACACCTCCCCTGTAATGATCATATAACATGGGTTCGGCCGGGACCCCACAACATATAACCGCCACAGCATCAGTATTAAAAGATGATATTAACTACCCATTCTCAAAACTCAGACAACACAGCGGAAACAAACATAAAACACAGAGATTGTCCACACTACATAGGAGTCCAACTGGTCTTAAGGCCATACAAAACCACAGTCCAAATCACCAAATATTCAACACAAAAGGACGTCCCAACAAAAGGGGACAGATAATAGTTTTACCTAAACTACCTCGGCATGCAAGCCGGTTACAACAAAATGTAATAATAAAAGTGCATGAAGACAAGGTAAACATTTCATGAGGCTTAGGCCTTTTTGGCCGGCGCGCTGGGTCCAGCCTGCGATTCTTGCCTTGCAACCAAATCACAAAAAGCGGTAAACGAGGGTCAGCTATGGCTGACCACAAACGGTGTAACAACATCCCTCCTCCCGGCCGTCCTAGCGGACCACGGGGAACTACTTCACCCTGCAAGTCAGCACTTCGTATGCAAATGTACATAAAAGGAAACAGCATAAAAATAGGTGTGAGTGTCACATACAGCATCCACGTTTCTATGTTGAGCAGATAAATAAAAGGGGCCTACCAATGCAAAATGAATGCAAACCCGGGTTTCACCCAAGGCACCCTAAAGCGTATGAATCTATCACATCATCATACATCATCATCACATCACAAACACAGGGGTACTCGTCATTTCCCCGCAAGGGCATCGTAGCCCAAGGCCAAGAGCTCTCGCTGAGACCCACCTCGCCTGGCTCGCCATGCCATCGGGCTTGTCTAACAGCTCACACGCTTGGGCCGCCAACAACACACAAGACCGATACTAAGAATTCTGGCTAACAAAAACGTCCCAAGGCCCTGGACTTACTCTCGGGACAACGTCCACCGATTGCCTCGCCTGGCGACCGTCAACAGACTCATCCGTAGCACAGACATTCTCGTCAGTCAACAATCGAAGGGACTAATCTTGCCGGGACACTCTCCACACGTGAATCTCAGTCTCCACGGGATAGCCAGCCGACCACAAAGACCAATCGCGCCTTCGCACAACACTAGGCATCACAAGCCCCAAATTCCGCACATTATTTCTCCGCCCTAAACCCAACATTCGCTACCACACGAAGCTACAAGGGCATCACAACGACGAGTTCGCCGTATTCGGATTTCTAACAAAACCCCTAGAATGCGCGTAAATCAACATCACCGAATCGGACCTACGACCATAAATCCGGCTTCACCCACAATGCCTAATCCGCTAACGGAGCGGATCTCTAGTGCAAATCATGTCGGGGACGGACTCAATCAACCCGATGGTTCCTTTCGAACCAAGGCGACCCGGATCCCTCTCACTCGACGGATTCGGTGCCAAAATGCAGAAAACAAAGGGATGCCATGCACGCATCCTAAAGACCGGGAGGAGAAATGTCGTTACCTTTTGAGATCTCCTCCTAGCCATGAGAAGCTTGCAAACAAACGGTGGAGAAGAAGCGCTTCGATGCCCTCTACGCGTTGCCGGTCTCGGATCGGCGAACGGAGCTCCGAAGCTCCGGCAATGGTGGATTCCCCTTCTCCTTCCTCCTCCTTTCTCCAACCTAAGAGAGAGAAATGACTTGGAAATATGAGGGTTTAACTCCTCTACCAAGACCTAAAACCCCCCAGCCAACCATCGCAGCCGTTGGATCAAATCCCAAGATTTTTGGACGGCCGGATCATCTTCCCCGTCACTTTTCGCGGAGCAGAATAAATAGTGCGCACGAGCAGCGGCGCACGGTCAGTGATCGTGCGCGGCCAACATCCCCTGATCGTGCGCACTACACAATCAGCCGACCTTCAACCCTTGTGAATTAACGCACGATCAGGCGCACGACCACTGGTCGTGCGCGAAGGAGGCCAGTGAGCGTGCGCGAAGAACCTGCTATGGAATTTTCAGCCTATTCCGAGCGCGACGCTACCACTCCGCCTACCTCGCTGGACTACGATTTTTGGGGTGTTACAACTCCACCCCCTTAAAAGAATTTCGTCCTCGAAATTTCAGAATTTAAACAGGAAATTCAAAAAGCATACCTGGAGCAAAAAGTTCCGGGAAATCCTCCCGCATCGCTTGCTCACGCTCCCAAGAGAATTCGTCTCGCCCGCAGTTGTCCCATCGCACCTTTACAAGTTTGACTTCCTTGTTGCGCAACTGCCGGACTTCCGAATCCTCCATGCCAACCGGACGAACCCTCGTCCCCAAATCCTCCATCACCGGCACCGTCGCCGCTTCGACTACGACGCTCGGCTCCACCAGAGCTTTCCTCAACACAGAGACGTGGAAGACATCATGTAATCCACTCAGCTCTGCGGATAACACCAAACGATAAGCTGCTTCGCCTATACGTTCCGTAACCTCGAACGGACCCAGATACCGCGGACTCAACTTCTTGAGTCACCGCACCCGCGAAACACCCTTGAACGGCTTGATCTTCAGGTAGACCATGTCACCCACTGCAAACTCCACATTTCTGTGGCGCGCGTTGAAATACTTCGCTTGTCGATCCTGAGCAACCTTCATGCGCTCCTGAACCGCCCGCACCATCTCGCAAGCATCTTCCACCACTTGCTTCCCCAACAGCTTAGTGTCTCCCACCTCCGCCCAAGACATCGGCGTTCGACACTTCCTTCCATACAAAGCTTCATAGGGCGCCATTTTGATACTCGCCTGGAAGCTATTGTTATAGGCAAACTCCATCATGAAGAGGTGGTCTTCCCAACCTTTACCAAAGTCGAGAGCACACATTCTCAACATGTCCTCCATCGTACGGTTCGTTCGCTCTGTCTGACCATCGGTCTGCGGATGGAACGCGGTACTAAACTTGAGCTTTGTGCCTAAGCTCTTCTGTACTAGCCTCCAGTCCTTCGAAGTGAAACGCCCATCGCGATCACTAACGATGCTCTTCGGAATCCTGTGCAACCACACAATGTTTCGAACATAGAGCTCCACGAGCTTCTCCACGCTATCGCCCTTCTGATTCGGAATGAAGTGAGCCACCTTGGTCAGGCGATCCACTATCACCCAAATCGCATCGTTACCCTGCTGCGATCGAGGAAACCCATGTACAAAATCCATGGAGATGTCATCGAACTTCCATTCGGGAATAGGGAGAGGCTTCAAGAACCCACCGGGCCTTTGGCACTCAGCCTTCACCAAGGCACAAGTTTGACATCGGTTCACGTACTCGGCTACATCCCGCTTCATCCCAGGCCACCAAAAAGATTTCTTCATATCCGCGTACATCTTTGTACTTCCTGGATGAACGAAGTACTTCGTAAAGTGAGCTTCAAACATCAACTCCTCGCGAAGCTTGCCAAAGCGCGGAACACAGATCTTTCCGTCTCTCTTCAGAATTCCACCAACCATCTCCAAAGCCGTGCCTTCGCTTTGCTGAGCCTCCAACACCAACTGTTGGCACTCCTCGTCCGCACTGGTCGCCTCTCGGATTCGATCCGTTATATCACACTGCATTTCAATCCAGTTCAAACGAGCTACGCTAGACTCACCTCTAGCCACACAAGAAATGTCAAGAGACTCCAAGTCTCGAATCAAACGCTCGTTATGCGCCTCCATCCAATTACCTTCCCCGGAGTACTTCCTACTCAAGGCATCCGCCACCACGTTGGCTTTACCCGGCGTATATTGAATCTCCACGTCGTAGTCCCCAAGGAATTCGACCCACCTACGCTGGCGCATATTCAAATCCTTCTGGTCCAGAAGATACCTCAGGCTTTTGTGATCCGTGAAGATCTCCACCTTCGCACCATAAACATAGTGCCGCCACAATTTTAGCGCAAAGATTACCGCCGCCAACTCCAGATCATGGACGGGATAATTCCTCTCATGAGTCTTTAACTGCCTTGACCCATACGCTATCACCTTGCCGTGCTGCACCAGCACGCAACCCAACCCGCAACCTGACGCGTCGCTAAAGACCTGAAATCCTTCCGTCCCACTAGGAAGACTAAGGATTGGAGCAGACATCAACCTTTCCTTAAAATTCTCAAATGCACGGGCACACTCCGGTGTCCATATGAACCTTTGGTCCTTGCGAGTGAGAGTGGTGAGGGGCAACGCCATCCGCGAAAAGTTCTCCACGAACCTTCTGTAATAACCGGCTAGTCCAAGGAAGCTCCGGACTTCCGCCACGGTTCTCAATACAGGCCAATACCTAATGGCTTCAATCTTCGCTGGATCTACTGCCACCCCATCTCCACTAATTACGTGACCCAAGAAAGCCACCTTCTCGATCCAAAACTCGCATTTTGAGAACTTAGCATAAAGCTGATTCTCCCTTAGAGTCTGCAATACCAGCCTCAAGTGAGACTCATGCTCTGCCTCTGTTTTTGAGTACACCAAAATGTCATCAATAAACACCACCACGAACGAATCTAGAAACGGTCGAAAAACCCGGTTCATCAGATCCATGAAGGCAGATGGCGCGTTCGTCAGTCCGAACGGCATCACCGAAAACTCGTAATGGCCATACCGAGTCCCAAACGCTGTCTTAGCGATGTCCTCTTCTCGAATCTTCAACTGGTAGTACCCCGACTTCAAGTCTAACTTGGAGTACACCACCGACCCTACTAACTGGTCGAATAAATCATCGATTCGCGGAATCGGATATTTATTCTTAACGGTCAATTTATTCAATTCACGGTAGTCGATACACAACCGCATACTTCCGTCTTTCTTCTTCACAAACAATACCGGCGCGCTCCATGGCGAAGAGCTGGGCCTAATGTACCCTTGCTCTAACAACTCTTGCAACTGAACCTTTAACTCGGCCAGTTCCTTCGGTGCCATCCTAAACGGAGGATGCGACACCGGCCTCGCACCCGGTACCAACTCGATCGAAAAATCGATCTCACGCTGAGGAGGTGCTCCCGGAAGCTCCTCAGGGAATACATCCTCAAATTCTTCCACCACCGGAACTTCTCCAATAGTCAACTTTGTGGAGTGAGTCTCCAACAAAGCTAAAAACGCCTCGCCTCCTTGGTTTACCGCACGCCTCATTTGCACGGCGGAAATCAGGGAGCAAGCAACTCCGCTTAGGCCTTCGAACTTGACCTCTGCTCTACCTTCTCCTCTCAGGGTTACCACCTTCAACTGACAATCGATACTAGCTCGCTGCGCGGCAAGCCAGTTCATCCCTAAGATAATGTCGAATTCGGCTAGTGGCAGAATCGCTGCTACTAACACGAAATCATAATCGCCAATTTGCATCACAATGCGTCCCTTCCTCATGGTAGTCATGAAAGACCCATTCGACATACGCACACTTAGCTCCACTTCTGCCTCTACGGACTCAGCACCAATCTTCCGGATAAAACTCTCCGCAAGAAAAGAGTGTGACGCCCCCGTGTCGAACAACACTCGAGAGGGGTAGCCCGAAACTAGCACGAAACCTAACCACGTGCAAAAACAAACATAAAAGGCCGCAACTTACGTTATAATAACAAACAAAAACTTAAACTTTTCGTACCTGTCACCACGTCGGATTGACGTATCGCTTCCTGTTGCCCAAGATTATAGGCTCTAGGCTGCACTGGAGGGAACCGCGAAGCACTCGACTCCGCCGCTTTCCCCTTCTCTGCAACACCGGGACCCGAACGCACCGATTGTTCCTGTCTCGGCTCTGGCTCAGCTCCGCCCTCGGTACAAAACCGACTAATGTGACCCACCTTGCCACACTGGTAACAAGTCAACGGACCTTTGAATCGAAAATCTCCCGAGGGTGCGCCACTTCTCTCCCCAGTCCTATTAGGACGGGGTTTCTTCTTGTATCGGTTTCCCTCAGACTTCCACTGAGATTTGGACTGAGAAGGCTTTCCTTCTCCCTGCTTTGCCGCAACACCCTTCGCCGTTGGGTTCGCTCCAAGTCGCTCTCCAGTGTGCGAGCGGCTTCGACCAATTCATTGAATCCCGCATTCTTCAAGGCTATGAGTGGTTGCCTTAAATTTTCTCTCAACCCTTGATAGAAGAGATTATCCCTCTCTTCATCATCTGCCATGGTCGTTCCCGCATAACGACCCAAACGAGTGAACTCTTGCAGATATTCATCCACTGTCTTCTCCCGCTGCACCAAATGCAGAAACTGCCGCTGCAGTGCTAACCTTGTCGAGGCCGGAATATAACGCTTGAGGAAAGCGTTCCCGAACTCCTCCATGGACGGAACACGCCCAACAAAATGGCGACCGTTATGGTTCACCCACCACAACTTCGCATCGCCCTCTAGCATGAAACTCGCAAAGTGAGACTGCCTCTCAGCTGGGGTCTCAGCTGCCTTCAAGAGCTCCTGGATCCTCGAAAGCCAATCCTCGGCATCCGTTGGAGTGCCCACTCCCTTGAATGTCGGAGGGTGGAAACTCAAGAAGTATTTCATGAATCGATCACCCATCGGAATAGCTCTCTCCGCCATTGGCTCTGCTTGCCTCACTTCGACATCCGGTGTAGCCGGCGTAGCCGCCGGAGTAATAGGAGTCGCAACTTGCACCACCGGTGTCGGAACCCGTGGCATCGCTCCAGCTTGAGCCGCTACCATTGCTTCCGCTAGCATGCGATAGAAATCAGCCGGGGACATGCCCACATTCATGAGGCCCGGAGCAGTATCACTGCTTCCCGAAGGCTCCTCTTGCCTTCGTGACGTCCCCGCATCGTCGCCAACATCCTAGCATAAGCAAGGAAAAAGACTTATCAAGCTCTATTCGCAAGACTCAAACGCAGGGATACTCATGATCCCGCACAGTACTCCTATATGGACAATCTCTTACGCGATCCAAATACACTAGACCTCGCAAGAATACTCTAACCTCCCTCTGATACCAAATTGTAACACCTCCCCTGCAATGATCATATAACATGGGTCCGGCCGGGACCCCACAACATATAACCGCCACAGCATCAGTATTAAAAGATGATATTAACTACCCATTCTCAAAACTCAGACAACACAGTGGAAACAAACATAAAACACAGAGATTGTCCACAGTACATAGGAGTCCAACTGGTCTTAAGGCCATACAAAACCACAGTCCAAATCACCAAATATTCAACACAAAAGGACGTCCCAACAAAAGGGGACAGATAATAGTTTTACCTAAACTACCTCGGCATGCAAGCCGGTTACAACAAAATGTAATAATAGAAGTGCATGAAGACAAGGTAAACACTTCATGAGGCTTAGGCCTTTTTGGTCGGCGCGCTGGGTCCAGCCTGCGATTCTTGCCCTGCAACCAAATCACAAAAAGCGGTAAATGAGGGTCAGCTATGGCTGACCACAAACGGTGTAACAACATCGCTCCTCCCGGCCGTCCTAGCGGACCACGGGGAACTACTTCACCCTGCAAGTCAGCACTTCGTATGCAAATGTACATAAAAGGAAACAACATAAAAACAGGTGTGAGTGTCACATACAACATCCACGTTTCTATGTTGAGCAGATAAATAAAAGGGGCCTACCAATGCAAAATGAATGCAAACCCGGGTTTCACCCAAGGCACCCTAAAGCGTATGAATCTATCACATCATCATACATCATCATCACATCACAAACACAGGGGTACTCGTCATTTCCCCGCAAGGGCATCGTAGCCCAAGGCCAAGAGCTCTCGCTGAGACCCACCTCGCCTGGCTCGCCATGCCATCGGGCTTGTCTAACAGCTCACACGCTCGGGCCGCCAACAACACACAAGACCGATACTAAGAATTCTGGCTAACAAAAACGTCCCAAGGCCCTGGACTTACTCTCGGGACAACGTCCACCGATTGCCTCGCCTGGCGACCGTCAACAGACTCATCCGTAGCACAGACATTCTCGTCAGTCAACAATCGAAGGGACTAATCTTGCCGGGACACTCTCCACACGTGAATCTCAGTCTCCACGGGATAGCCAGCCGACCACAAAGACCAATCGCGCCTTCGCACAACACTAGGCATCACAAGCCCCAAATTCCGCATATTATTTCTCCGCCCTAAACCCAACATTCGCTACCACACGAAGCTACAAGGGCATCACAACGACGAGTTCGCCGTATTCGGATTTCTAACAAAACCCCTAGAATGCGCGTAAATAAACATCACCGAATCGGACCTACAACCACAAATCCGGCTTCACCCACAATGCCTAATCCGCTAACGGAGCGGATCTCTAGTGCAAATCATGTCGGGGACGGACTCAATCAACCCGATGGTTCCTTTCGAACCAAGGCGACCCGGATCCCTCTCACTCGACGGATCCGGTGCCAAAATGCAGAAAACAAAGGAATGCCATGCACGCATCCTAAAGACCGGGAGGAGAAATGTCGTTACCTTTTGAGATCTCCTCCTATCCATGAGAAGCTTGCAAACAAACGGTGGAGAAGAAGCGCTTCGATTCCCTCTACGCGTTGCCGGTCTCGGATCGGCAAACGGAGCTCCGAAGCTCCGGCAATGGTGGATTCCCCTTCTCCTTCCTCCTCCTTTCTCCAACCTAAGAGAGAGAAATGACTTGGAAATATGAGGGTTTAACTCCTCTACCAAGACCTAAAACCCCCCAGCCAACCATCGCAGCCGTTGGATCAAATCCCAAGATTTTTGGACGACCGGATTATCTTCCCCGTCACTTTTCGCGGAGCAGAATAAACAGTGCGCACGAGCAGCGGCGCACGGTCAGTGATCGTGCGCGGCCAACATCCCCTGATCGTGCGCACTACACAATCAGCCGACCTTCAACCCTTGTGAATTAACGCACGATCAGGCGCACGACCACTGGTCGTGCGCGAAGGAGGCCAGTGAGCGTGCGCGAAGAACCTGCTAGGGAATTTTCAGCCTATTCCGAGCGCGACGCTACCACTCCGCCTACCTCGCTAGACTACGATTTTTGGGGTGTTACAAAACATCTATCGGCTATGCAAATAGCCAAGGGCGTGAAGAAAGGGGAACCTACTTTCTTGGCGACTTTGAAGGAGGAAGCGGGCGAGATCATGGAGGAGGTGCCTCTACTTGTTGCGGAAGTCCTCGAGGAGAACGAGGATGTTATGCTTAGCGAACTACCAAAGAAGTTGCCTCCCCGCAGAGAGGTAGACCACAAGATTGAATTGGAGGTTGGAGAAAAAGCCCCGACAAAGGCACCATATCGGATGGCTCCCTTCGAGATCGAGGAGCTGAGGAAGCAGCTACATGAACTGCTCGATGCTGGAATGATCAGACCGTCGAAGGCACCTTTAGGCGCACCAGCGCTCTTTCAAAAGAAGAAGGATGGAACCTTGCAGTTATGCACAGACAATCGGGCATTGAACAAGGTAACTATAAAAAACAAGAATCCCGTACCGTTGATTGCCGACTTGTTCGATCGACTTGAAGGAGCAAGGATATATTCGAAGATGGATCTGCAAAAGGGCTACCACCAAGTACGAATTGCCGAAGGAGATGAGCCAAAAACTACATGTGTGACAAGGTACGGATCGTTCGAGTGGTTGGTGATGTCATTCGGCCTAACCAACGCACCCGCTACATTTTGTACTTTGATGAATCAGATCTTTCACCCCTACTTGGACAAGTTTGTAGTAGTATACTTGGACGACATTGTCGTCTATAGTAATACAATGAAGGAGCATGCTAAACATCTTCGCCTAGTGTTCCAAGTGCTGCGGGAGAATGAACAATATGTCAAGCGGTCAAAGTGTTCCTTTGGGCAAGAAGAAGTGCATTTCCTCGGGCATGTCATTGGACATGGCCAATTGAAGATGGACATGGACAAGGTGCGGGCAATCGTCGAATGGGATCCTTCAACAAAGGTGACATAGTTGAGATCATTCCTGGGTTTGGTGAACTACTACCGACGGTTCATCATGGGGTACTCAAATAGAGTGATGTCGCTTACGGATCTGCTCAAGAAGGAGAAAGCTTGGAGCTGGACGGAGGAATGCCAACAAGCTTTTGAGGACTTGAAGAAGGCGGTAAGTACGGAGCCAGTACTTGCCCTACCAGACTTTGAGAGAAATTTTGAGTTGCATACAGAGATATCCGACTTTGCTATTGGAGGGGTGTTGATGCAAGAAATGTTGGATCTTACGGCGCTCTTAGAGGGGGGTGAATAAGGGATTTATGGAATTTTAAATCTTAATTAAATTTATCAAAGTTTGTGACCAAAGTTTAGGAATATTTTATAAGAAAATATACTTTGATGTCTCAGAAAAGATTGTATTGAAGATTCCTTTTTAAACAAGAGAAACAAGACTTTTTGTTAACTGTTGCTAACGCCTGACGTTAAGTGTTAACGCTGGGCGTTAGCTCTCCAGAAAATATTCCTTAGCACTAAAAGATTGCCACAATGATTTTACTTAAGAAATCTTACATGAAATACAATTCCAAAAAACCAGAGATAATGAAAACAATTATTGTATTTCAAAGATAATTACACAAATGTTAATTTTAATACTTTAAATGAAAATATAAATTAAAACATTCTTGAAGAGGAAATAAAATCAATTGAATAGAACATTAAAAGACATGATTTTATTTCATAATAAATTGAATACGCAAATGTTTGATTTTTATAATGCTAGAAATCAAGGCGAGAATATAAAAATCACTTTTTTGTTGTTTCACCGGTCATTCTCTCAAGGACCGGTTGGCTATAGCCTATCTATCCCCAGATAAGGCCTCTAGCCACCCCCTAGATCTACCCTCGACCTAGTCGCCAAGCACAAGACAGCGAATTACCCCCTAAGCCGCACAAGGACCTAGTCGCCAACAATCGCGGCGAATTTACCCACAGAATCCTTCCCGGAATCGGACGTTCTCCCCGAACGATTTATCCACACAAATTACAAAAGGAAAAAGTAAAAGATTACAAGATAAAGATAAAGTAAGAGAAACTCCCCAAGAAATTCTGAAGGTGAAGACGAAGGCGATGTAGACGTTGGCGTTCTTGAAGCGATCATCCTTCGTATGGAATATGCGTTGTAGACCTTCTCCTTCAAAATCTTCTTTAGATCTTCATGTTAGCCCAAGGGAGATCTCTTAATTGCTGTAGACGAGCCTCTCTCAAAAGTATCAGAATTCTGGAATCATCAATCAAATAATGAGAGGAGCTGCTCTTTAAATAGGCACGGGAGGTAACACCTGGCGTTAAGAGTTAACGCCAGCGTTAGTGAACGTGCACTATCGTGGCTGAGATCGTGCAACCGTCGGGATCGTGGCAGATTCGTGGACTCAACGCGGGCGTTAAGAGTCAACACTGGCGTTATCTCTGGCTTCTCGACGGACTCGTTCTCGATGGCATTTCTTCTCGACGGAAGTTAACGCGGGGCGTTAACAACTAATGCGGGGCGTTAGCTCTCTTTCCAGAGAGTCATCTCCATTCAGTATACTACTCATAGGGATGTGTAGTTATAGTTCATGTACAACCTGTACACTATAAACACACAAAATACAAGATCAAATACAACACCGTATTTGTTATTCTCAAACCAAGAGATGCGGAACATAAGCTCCAACAATCTCCCCCTTTTGATAATAACAAATACCTGTATGAGAAATTAGTGAACTTAAGACCATTTGTGTTTATAGATAAGTGCGGTAATAAGATATGCATGAATAACAGGTTAAAAGCGTGATAGATTTGAAAGCGATAATGCATACTCTTTCTATATGAAGTCCTCCCCTACATAAGTGTTCACTTATAATTTACACCCCCTAAATATCTATTTGACTAGATTTCTCAATTTCTTCTCCCCTTTGTTATTAGCAAAAGTGGGTAGAGATGAGTGTATATCTACTAAGATTGATTAGGAACCACTTATTGAAGGATTGTCATGATCGAGCATATGATAGTGTATGCACCTCCTATATGATTTACTCCCCCTACATAAATACTTTCTTTGAGTTTGAAATCATTATAATGTACTCCCCCTAAATATTAGATTTATGTAATTTATTCTCCCCTTTTGGTAGTATCAAAAGAGGGTTTAGGTGAGAGTGTGCAATAAGGAGTAATATGTTCTATGTCGAGAAAAAAAATAGGATGCAATCAAAAGTTTGTTAAATACTACTTGTTAAGAAAAATATAAGCATGATGTAACATAAAGTAGTAAGCAACATAACTGAAATGGTAAAGTAAGCATTCTTATTTTAAGATACCACTTGTTGAAAAGAAAACCACGGTGTTAAAAATAATAGACATGAATGAGCATAAGTGATAAACTTAGCAGAAGAATATAATAAGCACTCTTAAACATAAACATCATTTTAGAAGATAAAATCATATAAAGTATAATAAGTTTTAAATTTGAAAAGTTGATGTTTGAGTTAAAGATTGAAGAGATGTTATTCCATTAAGATAAAATTGCAAGCATGATTTCATAATATCAAGAAAAGATACAAAAACTACAATGTAATAAAATTTGCATTTCAAGTAAACATAAACATTGTAGCGATCATACTTTGATATCTAGTGCATTTACTTAAGTTTGTAGAGAATATAGTATAGATGAGCATCAGGATCCAATTCTCATGAGTAGAAGTTTTATGAAAGATAATGATGTGTACAAAATAGTGTTTTGATAAAGTATGTAAGTGAATCAATCAAAAACACATGACTTATATAATGAAATAACAAAACATTAAAATACACAAATACTATTACTTCCACAATATTTCAATGCACATGAATAAATAGTACAACTACCAAGGTGCTCTGCACACATAATGCTTATTAAGACTTATCAGGGTACAAAGTAGTGCTTGGGGGATCACTTTTATACTTTTAGCATTATTATTTTTTGATCCGGTGTACTAAGAGAAGTGGTATACAAATTGTTTGCTACAAGACACTTTACAATTCTTAGGTGGAGTTTTCCTTGTCATCTATTTTTATTTAATTTTGATTTTTATGACCAAGGACTCCGAATTCACTTATTTTGCAAACATAACATTTGAATTTGAAACCACATTTCTCTAAAGAATAAGTGCATGAAAGACAAAGAATTGTAATAATCAATTCAATGTTGTGTAGGTAATCTATTTAAGCATTTTAATTACTTATGTTATTGCACTATACAATCATGCAAGATTAAGATTATAAACACATGTAAGTTATCAAAAATAAGCGAGTGAAAGAATCAGTATCAAACATAATACATTACTCATACTTAGAGGCATGCTAAGCATTTCTACACATGTTTATTTACAATCAAATTCATTGCACATAACAAGATTATTTTCAAGGCATGACAAATACAAAACAATGTTTTTTAAGAAACTTGAAAGTTAAATTAAACATTGTATTTAATATTTAATTGATATAATTAATCATCCTTGACAATGGCAATGAATAATAATCAGTTTTTATAAATTTTTTAATTTTTATATATGCACAAAACAATAAACACACATAAAGAAAAAAAACATATTTTTGTTCTTTGAAATTATTTTGTAATTTTGTATTTGTTTTTTTTATATATATTCTCTGGAAATCATAGAAGTCTTTAATAACTTTTCCAGTAAATGATATTCTATGCCAGATAGATACACCCAAAATAATGCATGAGAAAATACATATTTTTTTGAAAAGAAATAAAATTTTGTTTTAAAGGAAATAAAAAGATAGAAAACTTTTTTACAAACAGAGAAATAAAATACACAAAACATTAAAATAATACCAGAAATTATTCAAAACAAGAAAAAAAATTTGGAGCAAAGGAGCTAACGCCAGGCGTTAGCTTCTTAACGCCGAGACAAAACACTAAATTTGACTTTGAAAAATTCCTTTTCATGATTCCTTTGTATGAGAAAGAGACCTTCTTACAGTTGAAATTTCATACATTATGAAGTTGATTTGAAGACTCTTTTAAGCATGTTTTTGATGATTTTTTAAATACTTGTGTTTTATAAAATCATTATAGCCCAAACTAATAAATTATGTAAACACAAGAGGACATTTTCGAACAACTCAAAATATGCATGAATTAAGTGATAAATAAATAAAATGTTCATGCAGTGAGTAATATGAGTATATCTTAAGATTAAAAACTACCCGGACTAAATGTCTACACCCTATCCCCGTACTAAATGACGGATGTGCATGAGGAGTTGCACACATGTCGTAGGTTGGGGTGTTAATCCCATATGCACACACTAGAAAACGCTCAACCTAGCACTCTTTCCCTCAGTGCCTCTCAAGGCCCCACTGGAACCCTCCTCGGTTAAGGACAAGACATGACTTAAAGGTTAGGTCTCTAATGCACACAATCCTATGCCCTCGTCATTGTGAGACACATGTCATAGGTTTAATGATTATGGACATACTAAGCGTGTAAGCCTTAAATATATGAACTATGGTATAATTGCATGATTTGTTTTGGATTTACAATTATATCGAAGATTGTTGATTTTAAATCTATTTAGAAAAATTTTATTCATGCAAATAACTACAAAGGAAATTATGATTTTCATATTTTAGTAATATAATTTACTTTAGCATTGCAAGATATAACTAGCATGGATATTGATTTCTACCTATGGTAAGTGATGATGCTAGTATGATGAGTTAGAACAACATGGTGCAAAGCTATGTAAAGATGGACAAATCTATAATTGAGTTGCATGTATTCAAACATAGAGTTTTGAATTTTCATATGTACAACCCATATTCTCCGAGGGTAGGACCCGCTCAAAGCCACGTAGGCAGAAGTCAAGGTCAAAAGGTCAAGGTAGAGGTCAACAATCCGAGATACCAAGAGTTCGTCGAACGCAGCCTTCCAAGAGTTCGTCGAACGCAGCCTTCCAAGAGTTCGTCGAACGCAGCCTCGGTCATGCGAGCAGGAACCGGGCCAAGCGAGAAGGAATCTGGCCGAGCGAGAAGGAAAGGCGCACCGGAGTTCGCAACCCGGCCGAGCGAGAAGGACATAGGCCTGAACATTCTCGCCTATAGGCGACTGAAAGTATCTAGTTGCGGCCTAAATCACCTAGAGGGGGGTGAATAGGTGGATTCTATGTCTTAAAGCGGAATTAAAAAAATTTAACACAGAAAAGCAAACAAACATCCACAGCACAGACACAAGGATTTTATAGAGGTTCCCCGATGTGGGTAGTCCTCTTTCCCGCCTCGCCTATCTAGCACTTCGAGGCTAGACTCAGCTACTTCACCAATCTCAGATTATAACTAATCTTACACCTCGGAGTTAAAACTCCTACAACTCGGAGTATACAACTCCTACAACTCGGAGTATAACAACTCCTACAAACAAACTCGGAGTGAAAAACTCCTACAAAAGAAGAGATATGGAAACACAATACTTCTTCTTAACCTCTAAAGAGAATAACTTCAGATCTTGAAAACTGAGTCTTCTTCTCAACCTTGAAAGAAAGCTTGGCACTTGAAAGATGTGAAGAGAGAAGACTTGGCTAACCAGATCTGAGTAGGCCCTTTGACTTACTTGAAAGAATCTTCAATAAAGAGAGCAACAAAAAGATCAAAGGCCTTCTTCTGAGAAATCTCTAACAACAAAAGAGAAAGGATCTTGAGAAGTAAATGTTAGGTCTCAGAATTCTTGTTCAGCAAAAGAGAAAGGAGATCGACTTTTTTAACTTTTTCTTTTCTGAACTGTCGGCTGAAGAAGATTTTTAGATCGATTCATAAGATTGAATTTCTTGCCCTAAAATAAGGATTTATTTATAGGGAGGTCTTCAACGGCTCTTGCGACAAAGAAGGGAGAGGCGACACGTGTACTGCTCATGTCGGCTAACCCTAATTTTCAAAAATGAAACGAGGATTTGAAATCCGTCTGTCCGTCATTCGTCGGGATTCGTCGGGAGTACACGAGAACATCCGACGAATTGACTTAGCTGCAGAGTTTTCCTTCACAACCCAGTCAGAAAGACCTCTGTCAGCATTCGTCGGGATTCGTCGGAATGACCCGAGTCATCTCGACGAATGGACTTGGCTTCAGAAATTTCTTCATAACCCAGCCAAAATGACTTCTGTCAGCATTCGTCGGGATTCGTCGGAATGACCCGAGTCATCTCGACGAATGGACTTGGCTTCAGAAATTTCTTCAAAACCCAGCCAAAATGACTTCTGTCAGCATTCGTCGGGATTCGTCGGAATGACCCGAGTCATCTCGACGAATGGACTTGGCTGAAATTTTCTTTTCTTCTGAAAGCCTGCTCCACTCCTCAACCTTGAAAACCTTCAGTCATGAGTATATGAAGTGCACCCCAAAAGAGAGATTACACATGGACCAACACTTTGTTCTATTCAATGAGGGATTACATTGTTTAGAACTGTGTTTGGTGATCCATTGCAACCTGACTTTGGTGTGCACTTAGCATTACAACCTGTCATAACACATCTAAACAAAATTCATCAAATACAAATACAATTCATTTTAGTTTACTAGGGGACATCTTCAAATCAAGGTGATTGTAGACACAATACCCAACAATCTCCTCCTATTTGAAGATGTCATAACCCTAGGCACTAACTTGAATTGCACAGAAGGAATACTAAATAAGAATGCAGAACCCAGGCAGTAATATATATATAAGGAAAAAAAAACAGAGTAGGACTAAATGTTTTAGCTTAACACAAAAGAAATGTGTGTATATATATATATATATATAAGCAAAGAAAACATCAAGATTCCAGATAAGCACAGCTTATTCATGACCTTTGCCTTTCATCTTTGCAAACATTCTGTCCACTGCCTCAGATTTCTTCTTCAGTTCTGAATCCATTCTCTCAAAAAATGCCTTTGGCTTAGGCCAGTATTTGTCAGGAGCAGACTCTTTAGATCCACCATTCTTGAAGTGAATTCTTCTTTCATTTGTCCTTTTCTCAAACTTGCTCCATTCTTCTGAACTATAAAGGTCACTGACTTTTTCATTCTGATTGCTGACTCTATCAAAAGCAGAGAGAATAATACTTTTGGAGATGGGGCTCCAACTTTCTTGGAAGTTTCTAGGAGGAGGCAAATCATAAAATTCTCTGATCTTCTTAAGTGGATTAGACCTCTTAGCAGATGGCTTATCAGCAAAAAGCTTTCTTTTTAAGGACTTCTCAGAGGGATCAGCAAAAAGAGAGCTGTCAGGATCTTGAACAAGGGATGGATCATCCCACAATTCCTGATAAGATGAAGCAGGGATGACTTCATCAGCAAACACAGAATCCTCAACAGGATTTGGAGAGAAACTAGGAGCCCTGGGTCCTGGAGCACTAGATGAGGGAAGATCTGATCCTTTATCCACAACAGTGAACCCAAGCATTTCAGCCACTTGCTTGAACAGCCAGCTTTCGCCTTCATAAGTATACCAATTTACATCCTTAACATTTTGTAAGATGTTTTCCTTGAGATCTTGCATTTGAGAAGCTACACTTTCATTTAACTCATCCATTTTGCTTGCATTTTCTTCTAACTTGGATACCACACTCTCCTCCCCCTTTATGACATCTTCATGTAGGAGGGTATATAATCTTTTCAGCTGATTTTCAACTTGATCATCCAAGTAAGTTATTCCTTGATCATGAGCAGAGCTGAGAGTAGAGAAAGCAGTAGTCAGATGTAAAACATCTTCACTGACCTGATGCAGATTCTGGAGAGCATGCCCAACAGCTTTATTTGTATGATCCAAAGCTTTCCCTGCGGATAGCATCCAGGCTTCTTGATCACTCTTGAATCTTCCCATATCATGCTTGATCTCAGCCATTTCCTGCTTCAGAGAACTATCAACAGAGTCAATCTTCTTATAGACTTGCTTGATAGAGTGATCAAAGTGATCAGTCTGACCCTTTAGCAGCCCTGCTATGGACTTCAGCAAAGAAGAGTGAGAGCTATCACCAGTCTCAACCTCTTCAGGAGAAAATTTATCAGCTACAAAACTTGAGGACTGTGCTATGTTGTCAAGCACAGTTGCTCTTGGAGAAGTGCTCCTAGCCACAAAAACTTCTGGAGGAGGCAAAAGCAACACAGAAGGGAGGACCTCAAAAGGAACAGATTCAGCCATGAAGAAATCTTCCTGGTCTTTCTCCCCCTCAAGTAGAGACATCTCCTTAGCCAACCTCAGCATGGCACCAAGGCTGCCCTTCTCCCCAGAGTCAGATTGCTCATGAGGAGAGTCTGGCAAGATTTCATGAGCTTCAGAATGAGAATCAACTATGGCAGGTGATCTCCTTGAATCTTCCAGCTGAGGAGCCTCAATAAAAACAGCAGCAACCTCTGGGCCCTCTAAGTCAAGATCAGCACCAGGAAAGATACTATCAACAGGATCAATATGTACTTGATCAGCATCACTTGGAGGAGCATCATCTGCAGCACCACTGCTTGCACCAATGTCTCTTGGGGTTGGAAACTCCCCATCAACATGTGCATCTCTGTCCTGTGCAGGAGCTGGACTAAGTCCACTCCCCCTGGAGGATTGCCCTGCTTCAATGGATCTATGGTCATCAGGGAGAGGGGCCTCATCATCACTCAAAGCAGCCCTTACTCCAGCATTCCCTAAGCCCTTGGGAATTACCCTTTCCCATTTGGTGAAAATGGTTGAGTTGATCTTCTTTGTGTGGTGGATGGGGAGACCTCTTCCAAGATTAAAAAAATCTGGATTACTACTGTGGAGAAGTAGACTGAGAATTCTTCCAAAATTTGGAGCAAGAAAACTTTCTTTAATCTTCTCAAAGATTACTTCACCAAAATTGAAATTTTTCCGACAAATTATAGCGGTGTGAAGTTTGAAAGCCTCTTCAGAGAGGTAGTCGTGAGAACCTACCTTGCATAATAAAACTTTTCCTATAATATCACACAGAAGCTTACCTCCATCATTCATGAACTTTCTTCTGATTTTGGCGCTATGATCAAGAATGCCACAAAATCTTCTGGCTCTGAAAATATCTTCAACAGACAACTCTTCAGATTCAACTTCTGGCATCCTCAACGATCGGTTGATACCACTAGCCTTCAAAATTATTTTGCAAGACCGAATAGAGCTTTTGATCTTCTTACCTTGACCTGAGATTTTGGCATTGCGATAGAACTCCAGAATATCCTGTTCTAGGATTTTAGCCGGCTCTTCCAGGATAAAACTGAGCCCGGCGACATCAAGCATCATGATCACATTTCGAAATTCATCGGAAGCTGAGCGGAAGGCGCCTCTCACCAACTCTCCCCCTGAGTTCAAGCCACCTGAGGCTTTGGGCGCCATTGAAGTCGTCGACGTCGAGGAAGAGAAACAGCGAAATCGCGAAGGAGGAGACGAACGGTCGGGTAGGGTTTCACGGAAGGTTTCGTGAAATCGTGATGTTTTCTTATAATATATATATATAACTCTAAGTAGAGCGCGTACCTGTAGCATGATAAAGCTGTAGATAAATAGGGATATGATTCCACGGGAGATGAATTTGAGAAGAATAAATTGTCTGATAAAAGTTGTCCCGTGAACACCCGTGAAACTTCATGAAATTTTTTGAGTTAATACGCGACGTCTCGTGCAATTTCGTGAACTTTCAACAGTCCCAACTTCAAGATTCCTTGTTAAGCATTCCAAGTTCCAGTTTGAAGAAATTGAATTTGGTTTCGTCCAGAGGCTTCGTAAAAATATCTGCAATTTGTTTGTCAGTATTAACATATAACAAATTGATGTCCTTACTCTCGACATGTTCACGGATGAAGTGATAGCGAAGCTCAATATGCTTCGTTCTGCTGTGAGAGACGGGATTATTTGCTATGGCAATAGCACTTGAGGAGTCACAGAACATGGGGATTTCTGAGAGCTTTGCATTATAGTCCTCAAGCTGATTTTTCATCCACAAAAGTTGTGCGCAGCAACTGCCAGCAGAGATATACTCCGATTCAGCAGTTGATATTGCAACGCAATTTTGTTTCTTGCTACTCCAGGAAACGAGCCTTTTTCCCAAGAACTGGCAAGTTCCCGAAGTGCTCTTCCTATCATCTTTGCTACCTGCAAAATCAGCGTCTGAAAAACCAATTAGTTCAAAATCATTGCTTCTTGGGTACCATAAGCCGAGATTTGGTGTAGCCTTAAGGTATCTCAAAATCCTCTTTGCAGCGGCATAATGAGATTCCTTACAGTTCACCTGATACCTGGCACAAACATATGTTGAGAATATTATATCAGGCCTAGTAGCAGTGAGATAGAGCAAGGACCCAATTATGCTTCTGTACTTGGTTTCATCAAAAGGTTTCCCTTTCTCATCCTTGTCCAGAGACATACTTGAGCCCATTGGAGTCCTCATTGAGGTTGCACTCTCCATTCCAAATTTCTTAAGAAGCTCTTTAGTGAACTTCGTCTGAGAGATGAAGATTCCATCTTCAGATTGGTGCACCTGGAGTCCTAAGAAATATTTCAGCTCTCCCATACTGCTCATTTCAAACTTACCTTGCATCAAGTTAGAAAACTTTTTGCAAAGTTTGTCATCAGTAGAGCCAAAAATAATATCGTCGACATAGATTTGCACCAGCAAAATCTCGCCTTTAACTTCCCTAAGAAACAATGTCTTGTCTATTGTTCCTCTTGTAAATTTGTTCTCAAGAAGAAACTTAGACAATGTCTCATACCAGGCTCGGGGTGCCTGTTTGAGACCATACAAGGCTTTATGTAAATAAAATACATGATCAGGAGAGTTAGGATCGACAAAACCTGGAGGCTGAGCTACATACACTTCCTCTTTAAGGTCCCCATTCAGAAAGGCGGACTTTACATCCATCTGAAAAACCTTAAAGCCCTTATATGCAGCATAGGCCAGAAATAATCTGATGGCTTCAAGTCTTGCTACTGGTGCGAAGGTCTGATCAAAGTCAATCCCTTCTTCTTGCCTGTATCCTTGAGCAACCAGTCTTGCTTTGTTCTTGGTGATGATGCCCTTTTCATCAAGCTTGTTCCGGAAAATCCATTTGGTTCCAATCACATTCTGTCCTTTGGGTCTAGGTACCAACTTCCAAACTTTACATCTTTTGAATTGGTTGAGCTCCTCTTGCATAGCAAGGATCCAAGAGGGATCGGTGTTTGCTTCTTCAAACTTCTTCGGCTCAATCTGTGAAAGAAAACTTAAATGTAAAACTTCGTTAGTTGTACCTCTTCTAGTTAGAACTCTGCTTGAAGGATCTCCGATGATTTGATCAGCTGGATGATCTCTCAAATGTCTGATCACTCCAACATTTAGATGATTATGAGGTTCCCGCACTTCAGGTACATCTTCATCTTCCTGAGAATCATCATCCTCACATGCAGAAGGGGCAATTACTTCAATAGATTGTGGAACGTCTTCCTTTACCACTTCTTCTAAGTGTAGATCTTTGAATCTTGCATCTGCATCTTCAACAAAGACACTAGAAGAGCTGCTTTGAAGCATACTCGTCTCATCAAATATGGCATTAAGAGTTTCTTCTACAACCAGGGTTTTCTTGTTGAAAATCCTATATGCCTTACTATGGCTACTATAACCTACAAAAATACCTTCAAAACATTTTTCACTAAACTTAGTTTTATAATACTTTCCATTGTTAAGCACGAAGCATTTACTGCCAAAGATTCTAAAATAAGACAGAGTTGGTTTCTTGCCTTTCAGAAGTTCATAGGGAGTCTTATGATGATTTTTGTTGATTAGTGCTCTGTTTTGCACGTGGCAAGCAGTGTTGATACCTTCAGCCCAGAAGTACTCCGGTAGTGAAGAATCACTCAACATTGTTCTGCAAGCCTCGATGAGTGTTCTATTCTTTCTCTCAGCAACACCATTTTGCTGTGGAGTACGGGGAGAGGAAAACTCATGAAAGATACCCTGACTTTCACAAAATTCAGTCATGGCCCCAGACTTGAATTCTGTGCCATGGTCACTTCTGATTTTGACCACAGAACATTCTAATTCATTCTGAATTTGCCTAACGAATGAGGTGAAAGAATCATAGGTGTCTGACTTGTGTTTCAGAAAGAATACCCAAGCAAAACGTGAGTAATCATCGACAATGACCAACGTATAAGATTTACCCCCTAAACTCTGAATTGGCATGGGACCAAATAAGTCCATGTGAAGTAGATATAAGCATCTGGTCGACTCTTTGCCAATAATGCTCTTAAAGCTAGCCCTCGTCTGCTTGCCCATTTGGCATGCGTGACAAGGTCTCTCTTTAATGCACTTAACACCAGGAGCATCACGAACTAAGTTGTGGGAAAATAACATATTTATAGTTTTGAAATTTATATGTGCTAGTCTCTTGTGCCATTGGTCACAGAGAGATGCACTATCTTTTGCCAAAAAGCACACTGGTGTAGAAGTATCTAAACATAGAAAATTTAAACAAAAAATATTTCTACTCCGAGTGCCTGTTAAAATAGTTTCTGACGTATCAGACGACTTTATCAAGCACTTGTCCTTGTAGAATTCTACCATATACCCTTTGTCACAAAGTTGACTTATGCTAATGAGATTATGTTGTAATCCTTTAACATAAGCCACGTCTGTGAAAGAGACTATACCATTTGTGATCATACCGTAGCCTTTTGTGATTCCCCGATCAGATCCGCCAAAAATAACTTTTGGACCATCTTTCACAGGGGTATACTCTTGTAGTAGGCTTCTTGTTCCGGTCATGTGCCGTGAACATCCACTGTCCAAGTACCATATTGGATTTGAGTTGGCCTTTGGACATTCCTGCAATCAATAATCAATTGCCCTTAGGAACCCAAACCGATTTGGGTCCTTGGCTTCTTGTTAGATGACCACCACTTGGAATGTTAACATTGCGAGGGGTCATTCTTGCATTGTTAATCCGTGGAGTCGTGACATTTCTCGGATTAAACCAACAATCTATGGCAAAGTGACCAACCTTGCCACAACACCAACAATCGAATCGATTGTACCTTCTCTTTGTCTCCTGTTTTGCCTTTTGAACGGGAGGTGCAACAGGAGTGACTTTCCTAGTGGAAGTCTTCTTAGAAGTGGGGGCCTCAAGGTGACAGCACACACATGGCTCCAACTTCTTCTCAACAGATTTGGGTGCAATCGTTTTAATTTTTGGTGCTTTCTTGTGAGCTGATCCGTGAACAAATGGACCATGATCTTTGAGGATTATTTCTTCATGAGGAGCTTTGAATGGAGAGTTGTCAAAGTTTCGGGGAAAGCTCCATCCTTGATATCTATTACTAGGTTCAACAAGTGTTGGCCTAGCAAAATGACCGTAGGATGAATCAAAGTCAAACAGATTTGATGGAAAAATGACCTTCCTAAATGAAGGTTGACTTTGATTAGCAGCTCCCTTCCCCTTCACGGCTCTCTTCTCAGCAGCCTTACTGCTTTCAGCCTTATGACCAATTCCACTACCCTTCGCAGGAGCAGAAAATTTATCAATGAATGGAAGAATAGTCTTAGGCTTCGAGAAGCTTTCTACGAGCTTCCTTTCCGCCTTCAACTTATTTTCTAGTTCATTTATAGTTTTTTCTTTTAAATTCAACAACTCAGTGGAGCTTTTCAGTTCGTCTTTCAAGAGTTGGATTTCATCTTTGAGAGAAGTTAATTGTTCAACTTCCTCCTTCAAAGCTAATTCCACTGTCTTGAGAGATTCAATTTCTTTTGACTTGGATTTGACAACCTTGCGGCACTTGTCAAATCCTTTCACAAGGGCTTCATACTGAGTTATTAACTTAGAGTCCTCCTCTGAGGAGTAGCCTTCATTTGCTACGGATGCAGTCTCATCTTCAGAAGCAGACAGAGGAGTATGAGAGTTTACCTTCTCCTTATAAGAGGAGTCGCCCATTTCTTCGTCTAGATGTGCCATTAGTCCAAAGTAGGCTTCTTCATCTGAGCTTGGCGCATCAGAGTCACTGTCGCTCAGAGTCTTTGCCTTTTTGGCGAGGAGGCTCTTTTCTTTCTTCTTTCCTTTAAAGGATCTCTTTTCTTCCTTCTTTGATCCTTCTTTCTTTTTGTATGGACACTCGGCTATTACGTGTCCTGGCTTATTGCAGCAATAACAAATAATGTCAGTAGAATCAAATTTGTTCGGTTTAGATTTATACCTGTCATTATTGTAGTCCTTTTTGTGATGATCACCATCACGTCTTGATCTTCTGTGATCAAATGCAGAGGATTGCCCTCTCTTCTGCTTTCTTTTATTCAGAAGTCTTTTGAATTGTTTGGAGAGAAGAGAAAATTCTCCATCAGACATCTCTGAACCTGATGGGCTGGCATCAGACTCATCCTCATCAGAAGATGGTCTCCTGACAGGTGGGAGAGCCTTGCACTTTCTTGAACTTTCAGCTTTTAGGGCAGAGGACTTCTCCCTTCCAGAGGCTCTGACCCCCTCTTCTTCAGCTTTGCGGGAATTTAGCTTCAACTCATGAGACAGGAGCTTACCAAACAACATTTGTGGCTCAGTGGTTCCGAGCTTTCCGAATTCTCTGATGGCTATAACCTTGGTATCCCATTCTTTCGTCAGGGATCTCAGAAATTTGTCATTTAGTTCGTCAGTTGTGAATTCTCTATCATAGTTCCTAAGACCATTTACGATCTTGAAGAACTTCTCGTAGGTGTCAGAAATGGAGTCTCTTGGATCTTGCTTGAATGCTTCATATTCTTGGTTCAGCAACGATCTTCGGTCATCCCTCACTTCTTCGGTCCCTTCCATCAGAACGACTAGTGAGTCCCACATTTCTTTAGCAGATTTGCAGTGAAGCAGATTTTGCAACATTGAATCATCGACTGCACCTGCTATGATATTCTTTGCTTTCTTGTCTAGGGCCACTAGAGCGATCTCATCTTTGTTCAGTTCCAACATCTTCTTCGGGATCATGATGGTGGAGTTTATTGAAGATGGTTTCATCGGAATATGGGGACCTTCTTCCACGATCTGAAAGATTCTTGGGTCAGCAGCTTCCATGTAGAATCTTACTCTTTCCTTCCACATAGGAAAATTCTCTTTGGTGCAGACTGGCAACTTGACGGAGTCCTTGGTCTTATCCATTCCAGACATGTTTGCTTTAGCAACTAGATGAGGAGATCTTGTTCAAGGTGTTAGCCTTATAGCGAACAACCTGGCTCTGATACCAATTGAAAGTATCTAGTTGCGGCCTAAATCACCTAGAGGGGGGTGAATAGGTGGATTCTATGTCTTAAAGCGGAATTAAAAAAATTTAACACAGAAAAGCAAACAAACAGCCACAGCACAGACACAAGGATTTTATAGAGGTTCCCCGATGTGGGTAGTCCTCTTTCCCGCCTCGCCTATCTAGCACTTCGAGGCTAGACTCGGCTACTTCACCAATCTCAGATTATAACTAATCTTACACCTCGGAGTTAAAACTCCTACAACTCGGAGTATACAACTCCTACAACTCGGAGTATAACAACTCCTACAAACAAACTCGGAGTGAAAAACTCCTACAAAAGAAGAGATATGGAAACACAATACTTCTTCTTAACCTCTAAAGAGAATAACTTCAGATCTTGAAAACTGAGTCTTCTTCTCAACCTTGAAAGAAAGCTTGACACTTGAAAGATGTGAAGAGAGAAGACTTGGCTAACCAGATCTGAGTAGGCCATTTGACTTACTTGAAAGAATCTTCAATAAAGAGAGCAGCAAAAAGATCAAACGCCTTCTTCTGAGAAATCTCTAACAACAAAAGAGAAAGGATCTTGAGCAGTAAATGTTAGGTCTCAGAATTCTTGTTCAGCAAAAGAGAAAGGAGATCGACTTTTTTAACTTTTTCTTTTCTGAACTGTCGGCTGAAGAAGATTTTTAGATCGATTCATAAGATTGAATTTCTTGCCCTAAAATAAGGATTTATTTATAGGGAGGTCTTCAACGGCTCTTGCGACAAAGAAGGGAGAGGCGACACGTGTACTGCTCATGTCGGCTAACCCTAATTTTCAAAAACGAAACGAGGATTTGAAATCCGCCTGTCCGTCATTCGTTGGGATTCGTCGGGAGTACACGAGAACATCCGACGAATTGACTTAGCTGCAGAGTTTTCCTTCACAACCCAGTCAGAAAGACCTCTGTCAGCATTCGTCGGGATTCGTCGGAATGACCCGAGTCATCTCGACGAATGGACTTGGCTTCAGAAATTTCTTCATAACCCAGCCAAAATGACTTCTGTCAGCATTCGTCGGGATTCGTCGGAATGACCCGAGTCATCTCGACAAATGGACTTGGCTTCAGAAATTTCTTCAAAACCCAGCCAAAATGACTTCTGTCAGCATTCGTCGGGATTCGTCGGAATGACTCGAGTCATCTCGACGAATGGACTTGGCTGAAATTTTTTTTTCTTCTGAAAGCCTGCTCCACTCCTCAACCTTGAAAACCTTCAGTCATGAGTATATGAAGTGCACCCCAAAAGAGAGATTACACATGGACCAACACTTTGTTCTATTCAATGAGGGATTACATTGTTTAGAACTGTGTTTGGTGATCCATTGCAACCTGACTTTGGTGTGCACTTAGCATTACAACCTGTCATAACACATCTAAACAAAATTCATCAAATACAAATACAATTCATTTTAGTTTACTAGGGGACATCTTCAAATCAAGGTGATTGTAGACACAATACCCAACAGCGACTTACACCAACCAACTCGCCAGTTTAGGTCGAGGTCCTCACCTACTCGCCTGCCTATGCCTTTGCCAAAAAACCAATTCCAGGGGGATCAGGGATAGTCGTCTGCTTCCTCTCTCTCTCAAGATTTGTCTATAAATAGACCCCCAGGGGTACCAGGAATGACACTTGTCAAAAATCAGAGTTGCACCCCCTTATAGGCGAGAATCTTCCCTAGCAAGTGCCTTCCTAGTACCAAGCTCGGCCATTCGTGGTTTTGGAGGAGAAGACTCTTTTGAGCTTCTGGGTACGTGGTGGGACCTCCTTACCGCAGCACCTGGGATTGTGTTCTTTATCTCTCTGTTTCGCTCGTCATGGCTAACCAAATCTTCTCGTTGAACCGCTGGGCAAGTAGCCTCCGACTGCATTGATTCGAATTTTGGAGCCGGGATTTTTCAGGCTTCAACACTTTGGTGCGATGAGCGTGGATCGTAGCCAGAGGAAGAAAGTCTAGTTGAGGAAGCGAGATGGTTACAATTAGCGACCACGAGGATGTGGTGGGTAACCCGGCCAGAGGTGGCGAGTTCGTAACTTTAGCTGTTTTCGAGGAATTCGTGCGGCGGATAGAAGGCTCCATGCGAGCAGCTCTTCAACCTCGCATGGAAGGAACGGCTACCTCGCCTCATCGCCCGGGTCCGTCCGAGGAAGGTGCTCGCCCTCAACAAGCAGGGAAGGAGCACGTCGAGGAGTTCGAGCGACCAAGGAGGTCGCAGTTCAGTCTGCAGGCGTCGCAAGGAGCTGGCGAAACTCGGTTCCGCGAGGAGGAAGAGCAGGCGAGATACTTCAATACTCGTCTGGCTAGCGAGTATAAAGGAGATACTCGGCAAGATGAAGGTCGTCGCCAGATTGGGGGGAGAATCCCATTCTGTGAGGAGATCATCGTCGCGCCAGTGTCGGAGGGGTTCAGGGATCCCTCGATGAATTACTACTCGGGAAGGGATGACCCCCTCCGACACATCCAATGGTTCGAGGATGTCGCCTCCATCCAGACCATGTCTGACGCCTTCAAGTGTAGGCTGTTCGCAATCTCCCTCTGAGGAAAGGCAAGGGACTGGTTCCACCAGTTGCCAGCAGGTTCCATCTACTACTTTGAAGACTTGTGTCGGGGCTGACCATGCGGTTCGCCATGACCAAGAAGCTGAAGAAGGAGGCCACGACCCTTTTACACCTGGTGCAAGGGGCCAAAGAAACTTTGGGGGACTACATCGACCGCTTCCAGGAGGAGGTGTTGGACATCCAGGAGGTGGATGGTCGCACCTTGCAGCTGGCCCTGACTTTCGGCCTTCGTGAAGGCCTCTTTAAGTTAGAGATCGGTAGAAACCCTCCATACTCCTACGACAATCTTATCGAAAGGGCAAACCAGTTCGTCCAGGTTGAGGCTTCCAACCGCGACTTCCTAGCCAGGCTCACCCGAGTGACCAAGGAAGATGAGGAAGAGGAAGAGGAGAAGATCCCCGAGAGGAGAAAGAAGGAAGATCCCAGGAGGGCAGAGAAGCGGAAGCCGGAAGGGAGAGGCAGGGAAGAGAGAAGAGAAAGAGAGCCCAGGAGGGAGGAGCCAAGAAGGAACGATGAGAGGAGGCTCATCGTAGCCTCGGAGCGTCGGGAAGAAGAGAGGCGCTTCCAAGTCCCCGCTAACCGACCACCTTGGAAGCCGGCCAGGGGACCTCAACATCAAGAACGGGGAAGGAGATCCCCAGAGAGAAGATGCTTCGACAGGTCGGAGGGGCGTCAGGAGAGAAGAAGGGAAGAAGCGATGGCGGTTGCCCGGCGCGGCAATCGGCAAGGCCGGAAGAACCAGAAGCAGAAAAGGCCACAGGTAGAGGAGGTTCCCCTCTATTGTGACCTCCATCAGGTGGAGGGGAACGACACAATGGCCTGTCCAGACTTTTGGGAAGTCAGGAGAAGGCTGACAGCAGAAGAAGTAGAAGGGGAGCAGAGGAGGATAGAAGCCCCTGTCGAGCTGCCGACAGTTCAAGCCATCGGCAGAAGGAGGAACGAAGATCACGTCAACCACGGAGGTCGAGGAGACCTCGTCCAGGGAGGTAGAGGAGTCGGTGTGATCCATGGGGGAGCGGGGATAGGAGCTTCCCGCAAGGGAAGTCTCCATCCGATCTATCGAAGGAGCGTCGCTTCGACCTCGCGGGCACCGCCCCCGTTGGAGGAGATCATCTTCTCCGAAGAAGACATGCTGGGGAATGAGAATCTCTTTCATGATGCCCTCATGATCGAAGCCGTCGTGGAGGACTTTACCGTTGATCGAATTCTGATCGATAATGGTAGTTCTGTAAACTTCATCTTCAAGGAGACGTTGGACGGGCTGGGCGTCGACGCAGGAAGAGTTCGGGCGCCGGATGGTCCCCTCTTTGGCTTCTCCGGGGAGAAGAAAGAGGTGGAGGGAGGCGTAGATCTCCTTGTAACACTCGGTGGCACCCATCTCCAGTGTCGTTTCGTCATCGTTGATGCCCAGAGTTGCTACAAGGCCATCTTTGGGAGGCCACTTCTCAACACCTTCAAGGCCGTCCCATCCTCCTACCATCAGTGCCTCAAGTACTGCCAAGGGGACGTCCAGGTGAGGATCAGGAGCGATCCAAGAGCCGCCCGCGAGTGCTACCTTAGCTCGGTTAGCACCATCAGCTGGATGGCTGACGCGGAGGAGTTCAAAAGGGCGACAGGAGGAGCGGCCCGACTGGAGGTGTCCGAGGAGGTGGAAGAAATCGAGGTACTCTCCGCGGCAGGAGTACCTGGGTTGCTGAAGATAGGAGGATCATTGAAGGTCAGCGAGAAGTTAGAGATGGCGACGTGCCTACAGGAAAACGTCGACATCTTTGCCTGGAGTGCTGCTGAGATGCCCGAGATCGACCCAGAGGTTGCTTGTCACCACCTCAATCTCGACCCCACGGTGAAGCCCATCCGCCAGAAGAAGAGGTCAAGTGCCACCGTGTTGGCCGGACCTATCCGTGAAGAGGTGAAGAAGCTGCTGGACGCGGGTTTTGTGTCAGAGATTCAGTACCCAGGCTGGGTCTCAAATGTTGTAATGGTTAAGAAAGTCGTGGGCAGCTGGAGGATGTGTGTAGACTTCTCATTATTAAATAAAAGCTGCCAGAAGGATTATTATCCCATGCCTAGAATCGATGCACTGGTTGATTCAGCCGTCGATTTCCCTTTGATGAGTTTCTTTGATGCGTTTTCAGGATACCACCAGATCCGGATGTATCCCCCCGATTGCCGCGATGTTTCCTTCATCACTGGAGATGGCTGCTATAACTATAAAATGATGCCCTTCGGGCTAAAAAATGCAGGAGCAACCTACCAGCGGATGGTGGACCTCGTCTTCAAAGAGCAGAAGGGAAGGAATCTGGAGGTGTATGTGGACGACCTCTTGATCAAAAGCAAGAGCGTCCGGGAGCATATAACAGATTTGGTGGAGACCTTTGCAACGCTAAGGAAGTTCAAGATGAGGCTCAATCCGGCAAAATGCGTGTTCGGGCCGGAAGAGGAAAGTTTCTGGGGCATCTCATCACTCCGGGAGGAGTTGAGCTGAACCCTGACAAGGTCAAGGCAATCCTGGAGATGGCCTCGCCGAAGACCATAAAAGAAGTCCAAAGGCTGACAGGAAGATTGACAGGTCTTAGCCGCTTCCTGTCCAAGGCAGGAGAGAAGTTCTCTCCCTTTTTCAAGAAGCTCCGCAAGAGCGAGAACTTCGCATGGTCCGACGAGTACGAGAAGGCGATCGGTAGGCTGAATGAGCAGTTGACTCAGACACCTCTCCTTCAGAGCCCGAAAGAAGGTGAAGACCTACTCATCTACTTGGGAGTAGGGGTGGAAGCAGTAAGTTCCGTGCTGGTCCGGGAAGAAGGAAGGAAGAAGCTCCCCATTTATTATGTTAGCCAGGTGCTCAAGAAGGCGGAGTTGAAGTATCCAATCTTGGAGAAGCTTGCCTTCGCCTTGGTGGTGTCGGCACGAAAGCTCCGGCCTTATTTTTAAGCTTACTCCATCCGATTCGTGAATGACCATCCTCTCCGAAATATCCTGTAAGGGGTGGAGCATTCCGGGAGGTTGGCGAAGTGGTCAGTAGAACTCAGCGAGTTTGATATTTCCTTCTCACCCCGGGTGGCGATCTAAGCACAGGCGGTAGCGGATTTCCTAGCCGACTTCTCGGTAGAGGCGGATCCGGGAGAGGAGGCTTCTACTCCCATCCCTTGGAAGATGTTCGTGGACGGAGCCTCAGGCAAGAGCTCTGTGGGGGTGGGCATCGTTCTTGTCAGCCCACATGGAACTAGGATCGAGCAAGCAGTCGAGATCCTCTTCCCCGTCACGAACAATCTGGCGGAATACGAGGCCATAGTAGCAGGCTTGTGCCTCGCAAAGGAGCTGGGCATCCAAGACATCATGGCTTTCACCGATTCAATGGTGGTCGCGTCTCAGATTCGGGGAGAGTTCGAAGTACGCGACACCATTCTACAAAAGTACCTCGTGAAGGTGAAAGGATTGATTGGGGGCTTCCAATCCTTCTTCGTCGAGCACGTACCGAGAGAGGAGAACTCGGCATCGAATCGTCTGGCCAAATACGGGCCAAGAGCAGGAGGGACCATCACGGAGTTATTTCGACCATCCTTTGAGGAAGGAGAGATGATGGAGATCGATCAACGCCCCTCATGGAGGGATCCTTTCGTGACATTTCTGAACACCGGGAAGCTTCCTGCGGAGGAGGGGGATTAAAGGAAGTTCCGGTACAAGGCGGCATACTATTTATTGTAGGACGGGGAGCTGTATCGCAAGACCATCTCAGGCCCTCTGGCTAGATGTGTCTCTGAAAATGAAGTACCTCGAGTGTTGGAAGAAATCCACTCGGGAGAGTGCGGAAGCTATTCTGGGACTCGCACTTTGGAGCAAAGGATCTTGAGACATGACTACTTTTGGCCCACTATCCGCAAGGATGCGGAGGCCTTCTCAAAAAAGTGTCATAAGTGTCAGCTGTTCGCCCCCCTTCAATTGCAGCCGGCCCAACAACTTCGTTTGATCACCGCCCCGTGGCCGTTCGCTATCTGGGGAATGGATTTGATAGGCCCCTTTCCTTCAGCTAGCGGCCAGAGGAAGTTCGTTCTCGTCATGATCGACTATTTCTCCAAGTGGATCGAGGCCAAGGCTCTGGCCAAGACCACCTCTCAAGTCGTGAAGAACTTCATCTGGGGAGAAATCGTCTGCAAATTCAGAATTCCCCTTGCCATCGTCACCGACAACGGTCCTCAGTTCGCCAGTTTAGAGCTGGAGGATTTTTGCAGGCAGCTCGGAACTGATCTCTGGTTCGCATCAGTACATCATCCCAGGAGCAATGGATAAGTGGAGGCCGCCAACAAGCTGATCTTCAACCTACTAAAGAAGAAAGTCGAGAACCTAAGAGGTAATTGGGCGGAGCAGCTCCCCTCGGTGTTGTGGGCTTTGAGAACCACTCCTAGCTCAGCCACAGGGGAAACCCCGTTCAAACTCTCTCACGGGTCCGAAGCTCTCATTCCAGTAGAGTTCGAGGTCAGAAGTCCTAGGGTGATTGCAGCAGAAGATGGAGACAAAAAATGGCGACTGGAGAATGAGGAAGCCCAGAAGCTGTCCCTCGACTACATTGAAGAGCTCCGAGATCTAGCCTCGGCTCGGCAAGAGGAGATCAAGTGTCGCATGGCGAGACACTTCGACAAGCACATTCGTCTCAAGCACTTCCAAGCAGGTGATCTAGTCCTGAAGAAAGTGGACGCAGCCGGGAGATCGGCAACCGTTGGAAAGCTCAACCCTAATTAGGAGGGACCTTTCATCATTCACAAATCACTTGCAACAGGAGGATATCACTTACAGAATCATGAAGGGGAGCTATTGGGGAATATATGGAGCGGCGATGACCTAAAAAGGTTTTATCCCTAAGCAGGGACGTATACTCATCTCTCTTGTAAATTGATTGCTTATAAATAAATCCCCCTGAAAAGCATGGGACGGCAGGAATTTCTCATTTCTATCATGATAGCAAGCCTTTAAAAAGGAACAAAGCAGGTGAAGTCGATCTCCACGGCAGGTTGGGAAACAGGCCTCCGACTTAATTCTCGTAAAACCCAGAACGGATGATGGGACAGTGCCTCGGTTGTGCGTTCCCTTAAGTCCAAGCCTCTGCAATGACGGCCGAGATCAGCTCCCCCCTTGCACGTTGGCCGCGGTTCCCACCGACTGCATTTCTCATCCGACTGAGGAGATTGTCAGGAAAAAGTCTGGACGCCGACCTCCCAATTCAACGAAGAGATGATCGACTTAACTGATCAGGGAACCCTTGAATAAAGGCGTTGTGTACCCTCGAGGGCTAAGAGCCTGTAATAAAGCGATTCGTTTCTGATTATTTCCTCCGATCGTGTGAGTTAATGTGCTTAAGTGTGCTTAACTCCCCATTAAATTGTTGAGCAACAGGAAACAGGTTGGGTTGGCATTCAGCATCCAAGTAGGATGGAGACCTCGGGATGGTGTGTTCCTTTGAAACCTCCCCGACTGTCAGTCCTTACTTGACGTCATCCTTCAGCAACACCCAAGTAGGATGGAGACCTTGGGATGATGTGTTCCTTTGGAACCTCCCCGACTGTCAGTCCCTACTTGACGTCATCCTTCAGCAACACCCAAGTAGGATGGAGACCTCGGGATGGTGTGTTCCTTTGGAACCTCCCCAACAGTCAGTCCCTACTTGTCGATGCCTTCAACAACACCAACAAGAGCAGTAGGATGGAGACTTTGGGATGTTGTGTTCCCTTGGAAGGTGCTCTTTTGGAATCTCCCCGACAGTCATTCCCTACTGAGTCGTTCCCCTTAGAACTCCCGACCGTCCTTCCCTATCTAACTTCGTTTCAGCAATCAGGGTGCGAGTAGGAAACCAACTCGCAGGGTTAAGTGCGAGTAACCCTATGGCGAGGATCCGGGATATGGACAAACAAGTCGAAGAAGCGAGTAAGGTGAGATAGTCGGCAGACCCCGATCTCATCCTAAGTCACCCGGACGGGAAAGACAAGTAGACATGCACGAGCGAGCCTATGAGCCTAGCGACATCACAACGGTACAGGAAAAATCCACATAGGAAATAAATATCACTATCAAGAGAAATGTTATCTATCAAAAAATATATACTCGCAGAGCCGCGAGAAACATCAAAATTGTTCAATACAAAAAGTTCACTTAGACGATGGAACATAGTCGGCTGAATCCGACTCATTCTCTTCCTCGTCGTCTTCATCCTCGCTCGCATTCAGGATATCGAATAAAAGCCCCTCCGCCGTCAAGTTCTCCGCTCCTGGAACCAGCAAGCCAGCTACAGTGAGCTTCGCGAAGACCAAGTCACCGACGGCGAGGGCTATCTCACACAGAAGAGACGAGAGCTCCTGCGAGGTCATAAAAGATCCTTGCGGCCGACGGGAAGGTCCGGCTTCCGAGGAGGTATGGGAGGCCATCCTCGATTCCAGCTCGGCATTACGAATCTGCGTCGCCTCCAGCAAGACCTGGCTCGCCCGCAGATCGCACTCGAGCTTAGAGATCGTCTCAGTCGTGACCAACTGCTCTTTCTGCAGGTGCGAGAAGGATGGGTTACAAGGTTTAGAAGAAAAAGAATGAGTCTTGAGCCTAGTTCTCGCGTGAAATACCAAGATCACCTCGAAACCTCGGCTGGATTCAGCCTTGTCCTCAGCAGCCTTGGCACGCTTTAAGGCCTCCTCCTCGCGCTTCTCAGCATCCATGGTAAGCTTCCGATGCAGGGCGATCTCCACTTCAGCGCCGAGGAGGTTCCGCGTGGTTTGGTGAAAGAGCTCCGAGGCGCGCAACATTGCTCGCGATCCTTGATCGGCAAGAAAGCGAGGGGAAGCCTCCTGCAGCACCTTCGCATCATCGCGCCCGTAGAGCCCGAACAAGACGCTGAAAGCATCATCGTTCGGGACCTCATCCTCGCTCCACGAAGGCAGGCGAGTGCTCAGGGACACCTCGATGCGCTCCCTGCTCCAGGCGATCAGCGGCTCGCCATCCAAGCCCCTATTCAACGAACCCTGCCCAAAGTTTGGGTGGTTCTCGGGGACGCCGTCTTCCTCTTCGCGTGCCCGCTTCGCCGCCACACGCCGAGCGACCTCCTTTCTCTTCCTCTTCTCGGTCGCCAGTGGTTCGCCTTCGGCCGGCCATCCCGCACCGCGAAGGATCTCGGTCGTGTCGCCGACCCCAGAGGGAATTCCTGACAGAGGAGACTCCTGCTCCCCTTCTTCCTCCTCGCCTTGTTGCATCGTCGCTGAATCGACCACAGGAGATAAAGGAGTCGGGGTCTGGCCCTCCACAGGAAGAGGCACGGTTGGTAGGTGACAGTAGCCTAGAAGAAAGGCGTTAAACAAAGAAGCCAAGATAGAACCAATGTAAGTGGCGACTAAGAGGTGTTACCTTCGCCAGGCCGCACATAGGCGAGATGGTCGACGTTCTTACGCCAGAACTCGATATCGAGTTTTTTGTTCTTCAAGGCGAGGAAGAGTTCCTCGGGATGACCTGTGAGCGAGGGAGTGGAAAGCGCCGCGGGTGGTCTTTGCTGAGGGCAATTGGGTATCTGGGAGAAGTCGCCGGTTACGAAGATGAACTTCTCGCTCCACCGATGGACCTTGTTCGACATCCCTGCAACCTTGCAGTGGTGGCTTCCGAAGAAGATCACCCCGTCCTTGGTCACTCCCATGTAAAAGATCTTCCTGAAGATGTCGAGGTCAAATGCGATCTTCTCACTACGAAGAAAGCATAGGTGGCCGATGATGATCGCTACCCCGTTCGTGTTAATCTGGGTAGAGACCCAGCCATAGTACCTCAGGATCTGGCAGAATTCAGGCCAGAGAGGAAGGCGCAGGCCGACCTCGAAGTGCGGCAGGGGAAAGGCGAGTTTCCCCTCCGAGAAAGTATTGATTCGCTCGCTAGGAGCGGGAAGGCCGGCGTGGAAACCCCGAGCGAGGTACTGATGGACGAATCTCTCCAGGTCGTCCGAGCGAGTAACAGATCTCTTGAACTTATGAGCGACGAAGTTTTTGGCATAAGCCAAGCGGCGAGCTTCAGCATCTAACGAAGGCGTCATGGTGACGAGTAGGAAGAAGGAAGCGAGCTATTAATGCAATTAAAGAACTTCGAGAAAGCGCGCCGATTTTTGGACCCCTACCCCCTTATTTATAGAAATTGGGTGGGTGGGGGGGGGGGGGGGGGGGGGGGGGTCGCGACGTAAGCGCGTGCGAGGTGCCTACCTACTCGCCTATATCGAAGTCGCACATACCACAGTATATGCGAGGTGTTACCATCCTTCTCGCGTCTAAGCGATGATCTACAAAAACACGAGAAAATCCTGCAGAAGACAAAGGCAACACGAACGCGATCAAGCAACATAGTTCGAAATTACAGCAAGCAAGCAAACAATTCGAGATTATTACAAATACTCGCAGAATAATGTTCTTAAAAAATCAAGTTAGCAAGCGATGCTAATTAACAGGAGCGTCATCGCGCCTATCCGCGGTAGCACCAACCCGCCCGTTAAAACCCAGTTGACGCGCGAAGGCCATCTGCTCATTCGCTCTCGCCAAGTATTCCTCGCTGAGCTGAATGTGCTACTCCATGCGATTCAATGTCCTGAGGGACCCAATACTCGCCCGTAGGCCGCGCACGTCCGTACTCAGCAACTCGTAGCACTGTTCTATGCCCGCCATCTGGCATTCCAGCTCGGTGACGAGATAATGCTTTCCTTCTGTCACCTCTAGCCGATGCTTGAATCCTTCAATGTTCGAGACGCGCCCTTCAAGTGAAGTTATTCACCGATGAACCTCGTAGGCCAGCAACCTTTCTACCTTTATCTTCAGATCGAGATAGGCCGAAGCCATCTTTGTCCTATACTCGCGAGTAGGAAGCCCGAGCACCTCAATGAAAGTTGACCCCGGAGACGTCGCATGGGCTGCACGGCGCCGAGTTAGAAAAAGAACCACTTAAACATAATGCGATACGCTGATCATACCTACCCGCACAGGTGCCGCCCTCGGTTGGCGAGGAGGAGAAGGTGACCACCGAGGAGCATCCCGGCGAGGAGGCGAGACAACCCTATGAGGAGATGGAGTTCGTCGAGGACTGAGCCTCCGCCGAGGAGATCTGCGAGGGGAAGGTGAGCGCCGAGGAGTATGTCGGTCCCCTGAGTGACCACCCCGTCCATTATGAGACGATGGCACAGCATCCGGGCGCCGAGGCAGCTGAGCCGTAGGCACTACCAAGGAAGATCCTCCCTCTCCCCTTCCTCCAGAAATGGTAACCCTAGAGTTCTTGAGCAACATCCGGGTTCCGCCTGTCACGTGCTTGGGAATGGAGGATGACGGACGAAGAGGTTCCCGCTCGGGGACGACCCCTGCGGGAAGGACCGATGGAGGCGGCGATAGGTGCTCGGAACCTACGTGCTCTTCCACCGGGGACGTCTGCGTATTCACCTCCGCGGGAGGTCCATCTACAAAAGAACGGCGACATCAACGAAAAGTTCGCACAAGAATCACGATATCCCGAGAAGACGATTACCTTCTCAGAGAGGGTCCAGGTGGACATTAAGTGGTTCATCCTCGGCAGTTGATCGAGGAATTTCGTCCCCCAATCTAGCTCTCATCGGCCGGCGGCACGAGGGAGGGCTCGAGCGCAGAGGTCGCCGGATTGATCGGAGGCACCTCCTCGCTCGGTGGGTCAGGACGACGATCGGAGGACCCCCTCTTCCTCTTGCGAGTATCAGAGCCTTTTGTTTTCTTCATCAATTTCATCAGCAGCTCGGCCTTCGCAATTACCTCCTCGGTAGACAACATCTCGTCGAATGTGAAAAAGTGGCGTGCCAGGGAAGGACCATCCCCCTCTATTTATAGATTTCTGGGGATCCCATGACTACCGAGTAAGCTAGTTTCCTGCTAGGAGCAACTCGTCGAATACGGGTTGGATGATTCTTTCCGACCAACTATGTGGCTCGCAAAGAGCGTGAATTGTGTACAACTCATATTCTCTGAGGGTAGGACCCGCTCAAAGCCACGTAGGCAAAAATCAAGGTCAAAATGTCAAGGCAGAGGTCAACAGTCCAAGATACCAAGAGTTCGTTGAACGCAGCCTTCCAAGAGTTCGTCGAACGCAGCCTCGGTCGTGCGAGCAGGAACCGGGCCAAGCGAGAAGGAATCTGGCCGAGCGAGAAGGAAAGGCGCACCGGAGTTCGCAACCCGGCCAAGCGAGAAGGACATAGGCCTGGACATTCTCGTCTATAGGCGACTTACACCAACCAACTTGCCAGTTTAGGTCGAGGTCCTCACCTACTCGCCTGCCTATGCATTTGCCAAAAAACCAATTTCATGGGGATCAGGGATAGTCGCATGCTTCCTCTCCCTCTCAAGATTTGTCTATAAATAGACCCCCAGGGGTACCAGGAATGACACTTGTCAAAAATCAGAGCTGCCCCCCCCCCCCCCCCCCCCCCCCGTATATGCGAGAATCTTCCCTAGCAAGTGCCTTCCTAGTACCAAGCTCAGTCATTCGTGGTTTTGGAGGAGAAGACTCTTTCGAGCTTTTGGGTACGTGGTGGGACCTCCCTGCCGCAGCACTTGAGGTTGTGTTCTTTATCTCTCTGTTTCGCTCGTCGTGGCTAACCAAATCTTCTCGTTGAACAGTGGGCAAGTAGCCTCCGGCTGCATTGATCCGAATTTTGGAGCCGAGATTTTCCAGGCTTCAACATCATAGACCTAGAATGAAGTGACAATTCTATTTGATTTCATCTTGTTTATATAGAGTTAATTCTTAAGTCTAAAGATAATGAGATATATGCAAATAATAGAGATAAACATCACACGCACAAAACAAGATATGAAACTATAATACCAATAGCCATCATATATTTCATAATTCCTAAGGTTGATAGAAATAGTTGATTTAAGATAATTTTTGATAGACCATGAATTATGATATATGATAATAGTGAATTTTAGCATATGATATCAATAGGTCACGGTGGAGTGTGTGAAACCATATTCATCATTTTTGTAGTTTTTTTTTTAATTTCAATGTTTCTAAATCATGATTTTCCATGAAGGGGTTATTATATGCAACAAAGAAAAATAGACAAATATGCAATAAGTTGTGCATTTAATTTTTTAGCCCAAGACCCCTAAAAGCCCATTTAAATCCAATTTTTAAAGTAATTTCATTAGTCTTGATAATATCATTTAGCAAATTTAGCATTCAATTTATAATGATAATATAAGACATTTATAGGCAATGAATTTAAAAAGAATAAAACATATAAAAGGAAAGATGGGTCACTTAAAAAATTATGACTTTATATTCAATTTAATTTAATTTGATTTGTTAAACATTAGGCTTTTAATGATTCTAATTTATCCTTTAAATTATAATTTTCTTTTATCAATTTTTCATTATGCTCTTTTGAAGTTAAAAGACTTTTTTTCCAAAACCTTGAGTTCTTCTTTAAAAGTATTATAATCAAAACAAGGTTTAACATTTTTAATTAAATAGCATGAAAGAGAATTTGAAACATCAATATAAGATTCTACTTTAACATTTACTTTTAAAGTTTTATTTTCTAAATGTATGTTGAAATTAGCATTTTTCAAATTTTTAATTCTACGTTTAACGATTTTAAGCATATGTAGTGTATAAATAGAATTTGTTATAAAAAGAGAAGATTTAGATTTTCTTATCTTGCTATAGTTTTCGTCTTCTCTTTTGTTTGATGTTTTGCCATCAATTGAGTTCAATATTGTTTCTCTCTTAGATAGATCTTTCTCCAAGTATGAGTCCTCGTCGATTTCTTCTTTTGGATTCATAAGGAATTCCTCTTGTTCATCATCTGTGGAAGGAAGACTATAAGTATTCTCAAGAAATTTCCAAACTTCAAAAGCAGTAGTAAGCGTATAAATAAGTTTGAAAATATTTTGATCTAGAACACAATATAGACTATTCATAGATTTGACATTTAAAAATATTTCATTTTTATTTAGAATAATTAAGGGCATTTTAATTGTAATATTCCAAACTTCAATATCCAAAGTTTTAAGAATTTTTTCCATAAGTGTTTTCCACCCATAAATAATGGTGGACATAATGATTTTTCGTTTTCATAAAAATTATCCCCTCTAGAAGATGCGAGATCATGAAGCGCCATTATTCTCGGTTGTGAAGCCGTTTTGGAATAACCTCGCTTTGATACCACGTGTTAGATCTTACGGCGCCCTAGAGGGGGGGGGGGGGGGGGGGGTGAATAAGGGTTTTATGGAATTTTAAATCTTAATTAAATTTATCAAAGTTTGTGACCAAAGTTTAGGAATATTTTATAAAAAAATATACTTTGATATCTCAGAAAAGATTGTATTGAAGATTCCTTTTTAAACAAGAGAAACAAGACTTTTTGTTAACTGTTGCTAACGCCTGACGTTAAGTGTTAACGCTGGGCGTTAGCTCTCCAGAAAACATTCCTAAACACAAAAAGATTGTCACATTAATTTTACTTATGAAATCTTAAATGAAATACAATTCCAGAAAATCAGAGAGAATGAAAACGATTATTTTATTTCAAAGATAATTACACAAATATTAATTTTAATACTTTAAATGAAAATATAAATTAAAACAATTTGGAAAAGGAAATAAAATCAATTGAATAGAACATTAAAAGACATGATTTTATTTCATAATAAATTGAATACACAAATGTTTGATTTCTATAACGCTAGAAATCAAGGCGAGAATATAAAAATTATTTTTTGTTGTTTCACCGGTCCTTCTCCCAAGGACCGGTTGGCTATAGCCTATCTATACCCAGATAAGGCCTCTAGCCACCCCCTAGATCTACCCTCGACCTAGTCGTCATGCACAAGGTGACGAATTACGCCCTAAGCCGCACAAGGACCTAGTCGCCAACAATCACGACGAATTTACCCACGGAATCCTTCTCGGAATCCGACGTTCTCCCCGAATGATTTCTCCACGCAAATTACAAAAGAAAAAAGTAAAAGATTACAAGATAAAGATAAAGTAAGAGAAACTCCCAATAAATTCTGAAGGTGAAGACGAAGGCGATGTAGACGTTGGCGTTCTTGAAGCGATCGTCCTTCGTATGGAATATGCGTTGTAGACCTTCTCCTTCAAAATATTCTTTAGATCTTCATGTTAGCCCAATGGAGATCTCTTAATTGTTGTAGACGAGCATCTCTCAAAAGTATCAGAATTTTGGAATCATCAATCAAATAATGAGATGGGATGCTCTTTAAATAGGCACGGGAGCTAACGCCTGACGTTAAGAGTTAACGTCAGCGTTAGTGAACGTGCACTGTCATGGCTGAGATCGTGCAACCGTCGGGATCGTGGCAGATTTGTGGACTCAACGCGGGCGTTAAGAGTCAACGCTGGCATTGTCTCTGGCTTCTCGACGGACTCATTCTCGACGACATTTCTTCTCGACGGATTCCTTCTCGACGGAAGTTAACGCGGGGCGTTAACAACTAACGCGGGGCGTTAGCTCTCTTTCCAGAGAGTCATCTCCATTCAGTATACTACTCATAGGGATGTGTAGCTATAGTTCCTGTACAACCTGCACACTATAAACACACAAAATACAAGATCAAATACAACACGGTATTTGTTATTCTAAAACCAAGAGATGCGGAACATAGACTCCAACAAGAAGGACACCCGATTGCATACGAAAGCCACGAGTTGAATGAAGCGGAGCGGCGCTACACCGTGCAAGAGAAGGAGATGACAAGCATCGATCATACATTGCTTACAGGTATGAAGGCATTACTTACTGAGAGCATAGTTCATGATCAAGACCGACAATGTGGCGACTACCTACTTTCAAACACAGAAGAAATTGTCAGTCAAGCAAGCCAGGTGGCAGGATTTCCTGACGGAGTTTGACTTTGTCCTGGAACATAAACCAGGCAAAGCCAATGTGGTGGCATACACACTGAGCCATAAGGCAGAGTTGGTGGCAATCTCAATAGCAAAGAGCGATCTCTTGGAGCGGGTGAAGAGTGGGTTGAATGAGGATTCAGTGGCTAAGGAACTCATGCTCTTTGCTAAAGAAGGTCGAACAAAGAGATTTTGGGTAGAGGATGAGTTACTCTACACCAAAGGAGGAAGGTTATACATCCTAAAGTGGGGAAACCTACGGAGGGATTTGATCAAGGAGTGCCATGACACCAAGTGGGCTGGACATCCGGTGCAAAAACGTACTCTAGCGTTGATGGAGGATTCTTACTATTGGCCGCAGATGAGGGACGACGTTGAGCTTTACGTGAAGACATGTCTTGTTTGCCAACAAGACAAGGTGGAGAACAAACAGCCGGCGGGACTCTTGGAGCCACTACATGTACCAGAGTATCCATGGGAGACGGTGACGCTTGACTACATCAATGCGTTGCCCAAATCTGAAGGTTGCGGTTCTATCTTGGTAGTGGTAGATCGCTTCTCTAAATACGGTACTTTTATACCAAGTATGAAAGATGCAACAGCGGAAGAGACGACACGACTATTCTTCAAACATGTAGTGAAGTATTGGGGGTTGTCGAAGAATATTGTGAGTGATCGGGACACTCGCTTCACGGGGAAGCTATGGACGGAGCTTTTCAGATTGCTTGGGTCGGAATTAAACTACTCTACCAGCTTCCACCCACAATCAGATGGGCAAACAAAGAGGGTAAACGCCTTGTTAGAATGCTACTTATGATATTTTGTGAGTGTCAATCAAAAGGATTGTGCAAAACTTATGGATGCGGCACAATTCTCCTATAATCTGCAGCGGAGCGAAGCCACGGGGCGGAGTCCATTTGAGCTTGCCATGAGGAGACAACCTCTCACACCGCAAACATTGGCGACTACCATTGATGATGGGAGAAGCCCAGGAGCTTGGAGGATGGCTAAGTCATGGGAGGGGCATGCCGACTTAGCCAGATCATGCTTAGAGAAGGTCCGCAAGAGGATGAAGAAGTGGGCCGATGTAAAGCGAAGAAAGGTGGAGTATACAGTGGGAGACATGGTGATGGTAAAACTATTACCCCAGCAGTTTAAAGCCTTGTGCAGTGTACACAAAAGCTTGGTGAGGAAATATGAAGGCCCATTCCCGGTAGTGGCAAAAGTGGGAAAGGTTTTCTATCGCCTTGACTTACCTAGCACGTTGAAGATCCATCCGATTTTTCATGCAAGTATGCTCAAGCCATACCATAGAGATGGTGAAGACCTTCAAAGGGGGGAGTCAAAGAGGGCACCTTCAGTGGTGATAAAGTCTTTTGACAAGGAAGTAGAAGAGGTGTTCACAAAGAGAGTGGTTCGAAGAATAGGTGTGCCACTATGCACACAATATCTGATCAAGTGGAAGGGATTGCCAGAGTCCGAAGTTACATATATGTGAGACATTAGAAGACTTATGACAGTTCAAGGACATCTTTCAGCAGTATGAGGTGATGAGGACGTCACCAGGATAGGTGGGGGAGGATGTCACGGATCTGCATCTGAGTGCATTTGGGGGTTAATAGCCCGGGAAGAATCCATAGAAATCTAGAAGCTTATATATGGTAGATGCTAGAAAGTTCTAGATAATTCTTGATCATGGTTTAGGGTTTAGGGTAGATAAAGTCTTTTGACAAGGAAGTAGAAGAGGTGTTCACAAAGAGAGTGGTTCGAAGAATAGGTGTGCCACCATGCACATAATATCTGATCAAGTGGAAGGGATTGCCAGAGTCCGAAGTTACATATATGTGAGACATTAGAAGACTTATGACAATTCAAGGACATCCTTCAGCAGTATGAGGTGACGAGGACGTCACCAGGATAGGTGGGGGAGGATGTCACAGATCTGCATCTGAGTGCATTTGGGGGTTAATAGCCCGGGAAGAATCCATAGAAATCCAGAAGCTTATATATGGTAGATACTAGATTTGTATAGAACACTCTAGAATGGTAGTAGTCTAGAATCTTCTATGTTTTGGAGGGAAATCTCTTTGGGGCCTATAAAAGGGGAAAGACCCCATCATTTGTAATCATCCAAGTTTTGGAGAAGCATTAGAGTTCTACTTTGCATCCTTTCTTCATCACCACCTAGTTCTTGCAGGAGAGACTGACTTAGCTTGGCTACGCGGAGTGACAAGAAGGAGCTAAGGCCGCACGGAAGCTTTTAAGAAGACAAGTCCGTGACATCTCGCTCAACTTTCTTCGGTTCAAATCCGCATTATTCAATGTAGCTCCATCGGCAGCAAGAACTACCGCCGCCTCCTCGGCGGCCTTGCGCCATTGCTCTATTTGAATAGGGGGCAGGTTTCGTCGGCTGACAATAAGCTCCTATTTCTATGGGTGGATGAGCGGAAGTCTGCATGTATTTTAAGAATAAATAAATTTTAATTGATATTTGCAGTATACATGTACCCCCAAAGCGGTCTGACTATAAGATCGCTCTAAAATAACTGGATAGCATAATTTGGCCTATTTCTTTCAGTGTTTAGCGCGCTAACTAGTCTCCGGCGAACTGCACGCTGTCCCCGCCGACGGATGACGAGAAAGGAACCCTTACAACGGAGAAGATGGAATCACATGTGACACCAGTATACCAGATTGCTCTCCCCGTGTCAGTTCTCCCAATCCTTTAACCCTAATGAATCCCTACTAAAGCCCAAGAAACAGGGGATGCTCTTCCCACCCCTTAGACACCACAGTCACCGCCACCTTCCCAGCTTTCTTAGTATCGTCTCCCTCGATCTGTCGACCCTTTCAGGATACCGCCGCCGTCCTATTCCCACTGGCACTGTTCAACTCCAGCACCAACAAGATGACGACGAGAACCCCTACCATCTCATGCGCGAGGATCCTATCCAAGTTTGCTCCGATCTCTGGGTCCGCTCCTTCTCCCTCTCCCACCTCCACCCCTCCTTCCCCAATCTCACCGGCTTCCTCAAGAAGTTTGACCTCTGGATCCTCGCCTACCAACGCTCATGCGCCCATCTCACCGGTTCGTTTCCGCCGAAAAACGCCATCCATGTCTCCGAGCTTCGTTCCCTCCTCGCCCTCAGTCGCTCCGCTGTCTCCGGAAGTCACAGATGGGGCGCCGCCACCCACCTCATCCTCCGCTCGCCTAATGACCGCCCTTCCACCCGACGCATCTCCAAGCGCAAGTTTCTCGCTCTCCTGGAATCCTCCCCTCCTCCCTTCCAAGACCACGTTCTCCAGGAGCTCCTCCTCCTCGTTCTTGAGCCCATTTTTGAATCCCGTTTCTCCCCAAAATCGCACGCATTCCGCCCCGGCAGATCCCCCCACACCGTCATCCGCACCATTCGTTCCAACTTCGCAGGATACCTTTGGTTCATCAAGTGCGATCTCACAGATATCGCCGATGATTTCACTCCGGAGCTTATTATCTCTTCCTTAGAGAAGGGTGTCGGAGATCGCAGAGTACTAAGCTTGATTAAATCAGCTCTGAGAACGCCTGTCAAAGCCGTTTCCAGAGGGGAAGACAAGGTGCTCGACAAATTGACCAAGAGAAGAATGAAGCGGAAAATGCTTAGAAAAAGCAGAAAGAAGAAGCTACTGAACGAGAATGAACCGAAGCCCGATCCATACTGGCTCAGAACTTTCTTCAGCTTTGCACCCGAAGAGGCTGATTGGGTTCCCCGTTACGGCCATTGCGGCATCCTGAGCCCTTTGCTTGCCAACATTTGCCTTACCGACTTGGACTACTGGATGGAAGATCGAATATCAAAGTATTTTCGCCCTTCCAAGCTCGATTCCATATGGAAAGAGTCCATGGATGATGGCTGCCATAACCCAGCCTGGCCCGAGTTTGTGCCGTCGAGCGGGCCGGAGAAGACAAGGAGAATGGACTATGTGAGGTATGGATCTTACATCTTGGTTGGGATTCGAGGACCAAGAGAAGACGCAGTTGAGCTAAGGAAGGATTTGATCGAGTTCTGCGAAACAAAATTTGGGTTGAGACTGGAAAATTCAAAAGTAGAGATTGAGCACATCACAAGGGGAATTCAATTCCTGGATCATGTAATCACCAGAAGAGTTATTTATCCAACTCTACATTATACTGCTACTGGTGGCACCGTTGTAAGCAGAAAAGGCGTTGGAACATTGCTTTCTGTGACGGCTAGCTTGAATCAATGCATCAGCAAGTTCAGGAGACTTGAACTTGTCAAAGGAGACAAGGATCCTGAACCTCTCCCCTGCACACCAATGCTATATTCAGGCCAGGCTCACACAAATTCTCAGATGAACAAGCTATTAGAAACCATGGCGGATTGGTATAAATACGCCGATAACCGCAAGAAAATAGTTGGGTTGTGCGCTTACGTCATACGGAGCTCTATTGCCAAACTTTATGCGGCGAGATACCGGCTGAAATCTCGAGCTAAAGTGTATAAGATCGCATCCCGCGATCTCAGCCGTCCGTTGAGGGAGAGCACCAGAAACCAGTCGCCGGAGTATGCTGATCTGTTGAGAATGGGGCTTGTTGATGCCATTGATGGCGTGCAGTTCTCTCACATGTCAATGATTCCATCTTGCGATTATACGCCATTCCCGCGGAACTGGGTGCCTGAACACGAAGGTGTGATACGTGAGTATATTAAACTTCAAGACCCGAAGTTTTTCTTCGAACTGCGGAAGTCTATAAAGAATCAGCAATTGAGTGTGCCTCAGGATGATATATCGAAGCTTGTTTGGAAGTTTAAGGTTAGTGGAACTTTTGGTAGGGAGACTCATGGAAATTCCTGAAGCTTTCAGTTATGATAGTTTTGCATCCATTTGTCAGCTTGCAAGAGGTACACATCAGCATTAATTATATTTTTCTGCAGTGCTCTGCATTTTTTGAGATTCATGTTTTGTTTGAAATGTAATTTGTATTATATTAAGTAAGATTTGCTGGTTGTAGTAATGGGGATTGTGGGTTAGTGGTTAGTCATTTAAGAATGGACTCGGTTTCCCCCGCAAAAAAATAACTCTATTCCTTGACCCACGAAGATGGGGATGTTACCAGGCCTGATTTTGAAACTCTTGAACACGATAATAGTCACACTTACATTTTGGTAATTTCATGCAAGTGATTCTTGTTATTTTCATATATAAGGGAGGTGTAATTGGCGGAATGCACCCCCAAATTACATGGGTTTGACAAAATCCACCCCAAATGTTTAAATTTGGCGGAATGCACCCACAAATTACTTAAATATTGGCGGAATGCACCCTGATGTTTCAAACAGGAGGGTATTTTGGTCAATAAAATAGTATACAATGATATTAGGTTTGCTTTTCTCCTTTTATTTTCATATATAAGGGAGTCTTTTTTAATCTTTATTTGGAGGGTTCTTAGAGAGAACTTACCCTCAAGAATAAATATGTGAGCTTGTTTTTTGTAGTGCAATTTTCCATTTATGTTCGTACCAAATAACTATTGTATCTCATGATTCTCATCCAACTTTGATTATCACTTGATTGCCGCTCTCCCATGGGCTAACTCCCATCACAAGGCAAGATGTTACTATTTAGTAGGCCTCAAGTTGATTGCCGCTCTCCCAGGTCGAAACCGCACCCCCTTTGGGGGGTGCGGCCGGAATTGCAACACCCTCCCTTTTCAAGAGGGTGCGAGTTCCCGTATTAGGGGGCGCGGTCTTTGGGAGGCACGCCCTCCCTCTTACAAGCACGCCCCTCCAGCGGCACCCGACCGCATTCTCGACTTTCCGCCCGCGAAGCGAGCCGAACGCTTCCGCGTTCACCGACGCTTCCGCGTTCACCGCGCTGTTACGATCTCGTCCGGAATGACTCAACCGTGACCAGATGGAGGTTAGCTCCAAGGATTACTCTAGAGAAATCTAGAGTTTTGCTCATAAAGAGCTGTGGGAAGGTCAGAGAGAAGTCTAGAATGGTCTCAAGAGAACATTCTGGATTATCTTGGAGACTTCATGAATGTTGTACACAGTGGAAGTGTATAGAAGATTCTAGATCAGATGTTTTCTAGATCCTTCCAACTTTTGAAGGGAAATTCTTTGGGGCCCTATATAAGGAGGAGACCCCTTCATTTGTAATCATCCAAGTTTGGATAAAGCTTTGAGTTCTCTTGCTTACTTCTTCCATTGTGCACTTGTGTTCTTGTGCTCATTCTCATTTCCACCACAGTTCTCTTGGAGTAAGGCTAACTTAGCTAGCTGCAAGGGGTGGCAAGAGGAGCTAAGGCCACGCGCGATATTGTCGAGGGACAAGTCCGTGACAGTTAGTATCAGAGTCAGGTTGGTTTGGTTCGTGTGGTGCTGCGATGGTGAATGAGGCGAACAACTCAAGCGTTGTTGACGAGCGCGACAAGGAGGTCGTAGATCAACAAGGCAAGAAGAGGAGAGATCAGAGCAGGATGCGAGAAGGAACTTAATTGGAACAGGCTGTCATGACGTTGGCCAATCGAGTGGAGGAGATGGAAGGTAGCTTCGAAACTCTTGAAAATTATGTTCTTGAAGAATTTGAGACCATCAAGGAGTCTACCCAGACTTTCCTTGATGCTCACCCAATGTTGGAAGAACGTCTTGCTAGAATGGAAGATGCCATTCAAGTGATGTGGATTGGCTTTGAAGAAATGAAGGAGGAACTAACTCTATGTCGACGAGCCGTGGCCAACGACGGAGTCAACATGATTACGGGCAATCCAAGGATGGAGGTTCCAAAACCCAAGCCGTTTGTAGGCAAGCGAGATGCAAAAGAGGTGGAAAACTTCATTTGGCAGATGGAGCAATTCTTTGAGGGATGCAATCTCGTGGATGAAGCTATCAAGGTACGACAAACCTCTTATTATCTAACAGATGTAGCTTCTCTTTGGTGGCGAAGGAAGCAAGCCGACATTGAGAAAGACTTGTATTGTATTGATACTTGGGAAGAGTTCAGGCGTGAACTCAAACGACATTTCTATCCAGAGAATGTCATCTATGAAGCGAAAAAGAAGCTAAGGGAGTTGAAGCATAAAGGAAGCATTGCAGAGTATGTCAAAGATTTCACCACCATAATGCTGCAAATCCCTAACATGTCGGATGAAGATTTGATATTCTTCTTCGTGGATGGTCTTCAACACTGGACAAAGCAGGAACTACAATGACGAGATGTCAAGACTTTAGATGAAGCTCTTGCCGCAGCTGAATCCCTTATTGAATTTCAACGACACCCAGATGCAGCGAAGCCAAAGAAGGACAAGGGTGATCAAGAGAAAGGTGGGGGAGAGAAGCGTGATTTCAAGAAGACCAACTTCCAGCGGCATGGCTCCCTGAAGGAGTACGAGGAGAAGAAGAAAGCCTTCATTCGAAAAGGAGGATGCTTCTTATGCAAAGGACCACATGCGATGAGCAGTTGCTCGAAGATGGGAACGCTTTCAGCAATTATGGAAGGCAACGACGTTGTGACTCAAGGAGAAGGTACCTCAACTCATATGGGTTCATTACAACTACTTACTGCGTTGAATGTTAAACCCTCTCCAGCCGCAACAGCAAAAGGATTGATATTCGTGGATGCAAAGACAAATGGGAAGGCCACCAAGGACTTACTTGATACTGGAGCAACACACAACTTTATGACTGAGCAAGAGGCTAAGAGACTTGGTGAATGTCTCCAAGGGTGAAGGTTGGCTAAAGACGGTGAATGGGAAAGCGAGACCGTTGCAAAGAGTTTCACGTGGAATGGAGCTGCAGTTAGGAACTTGAAAGGGCCAAGTAGACTTCTCTATTGTGGCGATGGACGACTTTCAAGTTGTGCTTGGCATGGACTTCTTTGAAAAGGTAAGAGTTATTACAATGCTTTTTTGTAGATCCATGCGCATTATGGAGAAAAGGGTCTCCATGCATGATCCCAGCGGTGGAAGGACCACCAACGAAGGGAAAACAACTATCAGCTATGCAGATGGCCAAATGAGTCAAGAAAGGCGAGGTGACTTATTTAGCCACCTTAAAGGAAGAAGCTACGGTGGAGGATGATGAGGTACATCCTTTGATTGAGCAAGTCTTGGAGGAAAATCAAGACATGATGTCGGCAGAGCTTCCTAACAAGCTACCACCTCGGAGGGAGGTGGATCACAAGATCAAATTGGAGCAAGGGGCAAAACCACCTGCGATGGCAGCATATCGCATGGATCCACCTGAATTGGAGGAACTTCGCAAGCAGTTGAAGGAACTACTTGACACGGGGAAGATTCGTCCGTCAAAAGCACCCTATGGCGCGACGGTGCTTTTCCAGAAGAAGAAGGATGGATCCTTACGGATGTGTGTGGACTACCGTGCACTCAACAAGGTAACGGTCAAGAACAAATACCCTATTCCATTGATCGTTGATTTGTTCGATAGGATGGGGAAGGCCAAGGTCTACACAAAGATGGACTTGTAAAAGGGCTACTATCAAGTCCGTATTGCCGAAGGAGATGAGCCGAAGACAACGTGCATCACTCGTTATGAGTCTTATGAGTGGTTGGTCATGCCATTTTGCCTGATGAATGCACCAACAACATTCTGCACTTTGATGAACATGATATTTCATCCTTACCTAGATCGGTTCGTGGTGGTCTATCTTGACGACATCATGATCTATAGCAATTCCATGGAGGAGCATGTGGAACATCTCCACATTATTTTCCAAGCCTTGCGGGAGAATGAGTTATATGTGAAGAGATCAAAGTGTACGTTCGGCGCAGAGGAAGTTCATTTCCTTGGACATGTTATTGGACACGGCCAACTAAGGATGAATGCAGCCAAGATCCAAGCGATCGTAGATTGGGAGCCACCTACAAGGGTAACCGAACTAAGATCTTTCCTTGGACTTGCAAACTACTATCGACGCTTTATCCAGAGCTACTCAAGGAGAGTGGCTCCACTGACGGATTTGTTGAAGAAGGATAGACCGTGGGCGTGAGATGAAGGATGTCAACATGCCTTTGAAGATCTAAAGTTAGCAATGAGCATCAAACCATTGTTATCATTGCCAGACTTTGGAAAAGAGTTTGAAGTGCAGACGAATGCTTCAGACTTTGTCATTGGAGGAGTCTTGATGCAAGATGGTCATCCTATTGCTTATGAAAGTCGGAAGTTGAACGAGACGGAACGACGGTACACCGTCCAGGAGAAGGAGATGACAGCCATCATCCATTGCTTACGGGTATGGAGACACTACTTGCTAAGAGCAAAGTTTGTGGTCAAGACGGACAATGCGGCTACAAGTTACTTTCAGACGCAGAAGAAGTTGTCTTCCAATCAAGCAAGGTGACAATATTTCCTAGCTGAATTCGACTACACTATGGAGTACAAGCCCGGGAAGGCAAATGTTGTTGCGGATGCCTTAAGACGCAAGACCGGACTTGCCGCTATGACAACGGTGAAAGATGAGTTGCTGACTAGAATTAAGGAAGGGTTGCAACATGATCTGTTGGCAATGGGGTTGGCGAAGGAGGCAAAGGAAGGAAGGACCAAGCAATTTTGGGTAGAGGATGAACTCCTCTACACAAAAGGGAAGAGACTCTACATCCTGAAGTGGGACAACCTACGGAGGGAGTTGATCAAGGAGTGTCATGACACTCGATGGGCAGGACATCCGGGCCAAAAGAGGACTATGGCGCTAGTGGAGATCCTATACTATTGGCTGAGGATGAAGGAAAGCGTGGATGCATATGTGAAGACATGTCTTGTATGCCAACAAGACAAAGTGGAGAACCGGCAACCAACATGATTGCTAGAGCCGCTACCATTACAAATTATCCATGACACACCGTGACACTGAACTTCATCAGCGCTCTCCCCAAATCAAAAGGATTTGGATCAATTATGGTGATCGTGGATAGATTCTCCAAGTATGGGACATTCATCCCATGTATGTAGGACTGCACGACGGAGGAAGCTGCCCAAGGATTCTTCAAACATGTGGTCAAGCATTGGGGTCTACCACAAAATATCGTGAGAGATCGGGATCCTCGCTTCACGAGGAAACTTTGTACAGAGTTGTTCAAGATGATGAGATCATAATTGAACTTCTCTACCAGTTTAAACCAACAGTCTGATGGGCAAACTGAGAGGGTGAATGACTTACTAGAGTGCTACTTACGGCACTTTGTAAGTGCTAATCAGCGGGATTGGACAAAGATCTTAGATGTTGCACAATTCTCCTACAACTTCCAGAGGAGCGAGTCTACGAAAAGGAGTCCCTTCGAGCTGGCGACCGGACGTCAACCACTCACACCTCATGCATTGGCTATCTGTTAAGGGGAGGGGAAAAGCCCAGGAGCATTCCAACTGGCTAAGTCTTGGACGGAGCAAAACGACTTGGCTAGAGTCTGCCTAGAAAAAGCAAGGAAACGCATGAAGAAATGGGCAGACGTGAAGAGAAGGCCGCAGGAGTTTGGCCTAGGCGATAAGGTAATGATGAAGCCATTACCCCAACAATTCAAAGTGTTGTGGAGCATGCACAAGGTGTTGATAAGGAGATATGAAGGGTCGTTCGTGGTGATCAACAATGTTGGAAAGGTGTCATATCGCCTTGATCTACCTAGCTCGTTGAAGATTCATCATGTCTTCCATACAAGCATGTTGAAGCCTTATCATGAAGACCAGGAAGATCCAAGGCGAGGAGAATCAATAGAGCACCTCCGATCATGACCAAGTCATTTGAGAAGGAGGTTGATTAGGTGCTGTCCCAGAGAGTGATACGACGACGAGGAGTCCCACCCAACACTCAATTCCTAATCAAGTGGAAGGGATGTCCAGATTCAGAGTCAACCTGGGAAACCCTTGATGACCTGTGGCAATTCAAGGATTTCATTCAGCAGTACGAGGTGACGAGGACGACGCCAGGATAGGTGTGGGAGAATGTTACAGTCTCATCCGGAATGACTCAACCGTGACCAGATGGAGGTTAGCTCCAAGGATTACTCTAGAGAAATCTAGAGTTTGGTTCATAAAGAGTTGTGGGAAGGTTAGAGAGAAGTCTAGAATAGTCTCACAAGAACATTCTGGATTATCTTGGAGACTTCATGAATGTTGTACATAGTGGAAGTGTATAGAAGATTCTAGAGTAGATGTTTTCTAGATCCTTCCAACTTTTGGAGGGAAATTCTTTGGGGCCCTATATAAGGAGGAGACCCCTTCATTTGTAATCATCCAAGTTTGGATAAAGCTTTTGAGTTCTCTTACTTACTTCTTCCATTGTGCACTTGTGTTCTTGTTCTCATTCTCATTTCCACCACAGATCTCATTGACTGTTTGTGCGCTCGGTTCGCTCTCGAGCTAAGGTGGTTCAATTCGACCTGTCTACCAGAGCGTCGAGCGACCCGCACCACCTTTAATGAAGCATATATTGATAAGATTATAATCTCCAATAAAATAACATTTAGCCACTAAACTTTCAAAGCTGCAACCAATGCATTGCTTCACCTCCATATAGGAATAATAATAATAATAATAATATTAACTTCATAATCATTGTGCTGAAGCTTTGTAGATTCCTAGCTAAATTTATATTTTGTAAATTCCATATTATTATTGTATTTTCTTATGTAGAACATCTTGGGGTTTAGGGTTTCTAAGTTTTTTTTACAAGAAAATATTATTATTTTCTTATGTAGAACATCTTAGGATTTAGGGTTTCTAATTTTTTTACAAGAAAATATTGTGGCAACAATATTTCGCTAAACGTAAGTTATGCCCTCAATCGTTAACTATCTTGATGAAAACTGAAAACGCTGAAATCCAATATCATACGTTATATGTTAAAGCTCATTATAAAAAGGCTCATTACCATTGCAGTCTTACTCTTTACTATTCTTTAGTCCCGTGTTGCTCACATCTGTAAGTGTATGCATAGTCACTTCTTTATATACCTCTTTCATGGGATGAATAAAGTTACTCCTATTTATGTCTCCCTCTTTCTAACATGTATCAGAGCTAGACTTATGAGACCTTCAACCGAGACCTTTTGTCGAGTCCTCCTCTTACTAAGGTCAGCTTTCAGTCTCATGCGATCGAGATCTTCTCTCACTGATTCCTCCTCTTACCAAGACCAACTCTCATTCTCGTGTGATGAAGACATCTTCTCACCGAGACATCTTGCAGAGACTAGCTCTCACTCTCATTAGATCGATCGCCTCCCGCTGAGACCTCCTCTTTCAAGACCTCCTCTTGTCAAGACCTCTCGCTGAGACCTCCTCATTGAGACCCGCTCTCACTCTCGTGCGATTGAGATCTCCTCTCATTGAAACCTCTTCTCGTCAAGACCATCTCTCACTCCCATGTGTCTGACACCTTCTCTCACTAAGACCTCTTCTTGCTAAGACCAACTCTCATTCTCGTGTGTCTGAGGTCTCCTTTCGCCAAGACTTACTGTTGTCTGGACCTCAAACTATGGTCGAAATCGACACCACCACACATGATGAAGTGTTACCCCAATAAGTAAGGGCGTCAGTGTTGAACTGCCAAAACGAGTGCCATCAACTCATTTTGGAGAAGGACCGACTGAAGTAACTATGGGGCACCCAGTTTGCATGAGCACGTCATCGACGTCTGTCCCCAAGGCATCACATTCCACGATGAAAGGTTGAGAAAAGTGGGGCATGGCTAGAACTGGCGTCGTCACCAAAGATTGCTGAAGGGAGGTGAAGGCGGTGGTCGCCTCGGAGGACCATCAGAAGGTTGTATCGGTCGTCTTACGCAGAAGGCTGGTAAGTGGTTGTGTCAACGTACCGTAGTCACGAATGAAACGGCGGTAGCAGCCCTTCAAACCGAGGAAGCCCCGTACCTCGCGTAAGGAGCACGACTGCAACACCGCCGCGGCCTAATTGGGGTACATAGCCACCCACTGTGCTGAGACGGCGTGACCCAAATAAGAGATCTTGTGCTGTGCAAAATCACATTTCTTTAGGTTGGCGTCCAAAAAGTGACATCGCAGTGTCTCCAAGGTGGTTTCCAAATGATGTAAGCTAAGTTATTAAAGGCGCAAGATGCACCGAGGCGCAAAGGGGTTCTGGAGCCTAAGCGCAAGCCGCGCGTCTGAGTTACGTGAGGCCCATAAATGAAAGGAGATACAAAATATAGTGTATTAAATACAAACAGTACATAAAAATAAATCTACCATCATATCAACCCACTAGAATTGCATATATTACAATCCCAAAAATAACTAGCGTTAAAAATCAGATTTCAAATAAAAATTCAGTGAACTGGGAGCTCAGTTAACTGAAATTCAATGAACTGGGAGCACCCAATTCACTTAATTTGCTAGACAATGCACATAGTTCTAAGCTTTATAATGCAAACAGATGCTATGTACGAGGCGCACCTTTAATATGCAAGACACGCGCCTAGGCGCGCCTCAAGTAACTCGCCCTCCTCTGCCAGGCAGAGGCAGGGGGCTGGGTGCCTGGTGCGCCTGGCGCCTCAGACATGCCTTTAATAACATAGGATGTAAGTAATCCTGCCACGTCAGGCTGTAAGCGAGGATGTTGTCAAAGAAAATCAGAACATACTTACGAAGCACCGACCGATTTAAGGCCGGTCTTCGATCCGAGATTCGGAGAGAGCTGATCCCTCACCGCCTCGAGACGGTTGACCAGATATTTCAGCTCGCTCTTGAGTATGAGCAGTACCTTCGCTCCACCACGAGGCAGTTCCCCTCTCAGATTGAGTCCTCTACGTACATGAAACCTCCTCCTCCTCAGACTACTGCACCCGCGGCCGCACGTGTCCCACTTGACACAAAGAGCAAAGTCGCTGCTACTGATGGCCAGCGCTCTGGGGGTATCCAGTGTTATAGATGTGCAGACAGAGGACACGTGGTGGCGCAGTGCCCTGCGCGGAATCTGTTGATTGAGGATGAGGAGCAAGGTTTATAGGGAGATGAAGAGGTGATTGAAGAGATTACTGCCGTCGTTGAGGAGGGTTGGGAGAGCGACGCTGAGCGTTCACTAGAGGTGGGAGTGGTCAGGCGTCTTCTACATACCCCTCGTGCCGATGAGGACTGGCGCCGCACCACCATTTTCTACACATATTTCCCGAGTGCAGGCAGACCCTGCAAATTAGCCATCGATAGTGGGAGTTGTGTGAATATCGTGGCCCAGAAGCGTCTAGACCGTATGTAGGTGAAGGCTGAGCCTCACCCACACCCCTATCGTGTCATTTGGGTAGACAAGACGACGATCCAAGTTACTCAGCGTTGTCTGGTACCGATCAGTATCGCCTCCTTTGAGGATCGGGTCTGGTGCGACGTTATACCCATGGACGTCGCCCCCGTTCTGTTAGGCTGCCCCTGGCTTTTTGATCGCGACGTCACGTGTTTCGGCCGCTCGAACACGTGTGTCTTTTATGATAAGGGGCGAAAGATCACGTTATCGCCAACCCAACCCAAGGAGAGACCCAATGGTCGGATTGAACCTTCTGTTAGTACGAGTGCCTCGAGACCTGTGCACATCCTGAGGCGGAGTGAGTTTGTGAGAGACAACACTGATGCTGGAGTCATGTATGTAGTGACAGCCACTATGGCACCTGATTGCCCTACACCAGAGCCTCACCCCGTCGTTCGGGCCATTGTTAGATGAGTTTGCGGACATCATGCCAGAGGAGCTCCCTGATGAGTTGCCCCCCCTACGGTACATCCAACACGCGATTGATTTAGTCCCGGGAGCCTCGCTCCCAAATTTGCCGCACTATCGTATGAACCCCGTTGAGCACGCTGAGCTCAAAAGACAGGTCGACAAGCTTCTCCGAAAGCAGTTCATCCGAGAGAGTCTGAGTTTGTGCGCAGTCCCCGCCCTTCTCCCCCCCCAGAAGGACGACAGCTGACGCATGTGTATCGATAGCCGGGCTATCAATAAGATTACTATGAAATATCGTTTCCCGATCCCTCGCCTGGACGATCTTTTAGACACGATGTCTGGAGTCCAGATCTTCTCGAAGATCGACCTCCGTAGCGGTTACCACCAGATCAGAGTTAGAGAGGGAGACGAGTGGAAAACGGCGTTCAAGACCAAAGATGGTCTGTATTAGTGGTTGGTCATGCCATTTGGGCTGTCCAACGCCCCGAGCACGTTCATGCGAGTCATGACTCAGATCCTGCGGCCCTACATGGGCGAATTCCTCGTCGTATACTTTGACGACATTATGATTTATAGCCACACTGAGTCGGACCACCTCGAACACTTGCGGCTCTTGTTTGACATCCACCGGAAGGAGAAGTTATTTATAAATATGAAAAAGTGTTCGTTCTTGTCCGAGTCAGTTCATTTCCTCTGCTTCATCATCTCTTCCTCAGGCGTGTCCGTTGACCCTGAGAAGGTCCAGTCCATCCGCGAGTGGCCTACACCATCGAACATCCACGAGGCCCGCAGTTTCCATGGGCTTGCGACTTTTTATAGGAGATTCATTAGGGGATTTAGCTCGATTATGACCCCGTTTACTAGTTGTCTGCGCAAGGACGAATTTCAGTGGACCGTCGCGGCCACTCATGCATTTGAAGAGATTAAGGACAAGGTGACGTCTGCCCCTGCTACGACTTCCCGATTTCAGTAGAGATTTCGAGGTCGCCTGTGACGCATCAGGTGTTGGTATTGGAGGTGTGTTGAGCCAAGAGGGACACCTTGTTTCTTACTTCAGTGAGAAATTGAACGAAGCTAAGCAAAAATACTCGAACTACGATCGAGAATTTTATGCTATTGTCCAGTCATTACGATATTGGAGACACTACCTTCTACCTCGGGAGTTCGTCCTCTACTCTGACCACCAGGCTCAACGATATCTCGATTCCCAGAGGAAGTTGAGTCATCGGCATGCGAAGTGGGTCGAGTACTTACAGGATTTCCACTATGTTCTCAAACACCGCGCCGGTGTTGAGAACAAACCCGTTGACGCACTCAGTCGCCGAGTTTCATTCCTCCACACATTCAGGGCCCAGGTGGATGGGTTTGAGAGACTGATCGCGGATTACCCCACTTGTCGCGATTTCTCTGATTTATATGCCGCGCTGTCGAGGGACCCACCTGACGATATTGAGGGGTATAGGCTTGTTGATGGATATTTATTTTGGGGTTCTCGCTTGTGTGTACCCAGCACTTCGTACCGCGACTATTTAGTATGAAAATTACACGCGGGAGGTGTCGCCGGTCACTTTTGGCGGGATAAGTCGGTCGCTATCGTAGAGGATCGTTTCTATTGGCCGAGCCTGAAGAAGGATGTGACTCGTATCGTACGACATTGTCGGATTTGTCAGACGGCCAAGGGAACGAAGCAGAACACCAATTTATACACCCCTCTTCCCGTTCCCCATCGCCCGTGGGAGGACATTAACATGGACTTCGTACTTGGGCTTCCTCGTACCCAGAGGAAGCATGATTCGATATTCGTGGTAGTTGACCGGTTCTCTAAGATGACCCATTTCATTGCATGCAGTAAGACTGCGGATGCACCGACCTTATTTATTAGTGGCGTCTTTAGATTACACGGTCTGTCAAAGTCCATTGTGTCCGATAGAGATGTGAGGTTCGTCAGTTATTTTTGGAAGATCCTGTGGCGAAAGACCGGGACGACCCTGAAATTTTCGTCTGCATATCACCCTCAAACAGATGGTCAGACTGAGGTAGTGAATAGAAGCTTAGGCAATTTACTGAGGGGTCTAGTGGGAGAGCATGCATTTAGTTGGGATTCGGTGCTCCCTGTTGCGGAGTTTGCATATAACAGTTCCGTTTCATATAGTGTCAGGCTACGACCCTAGGAAACCCATTGATCTTATCCCTGTCCCGACTGAGTCACGCCCTAGTGAGTCCGCGGAGTCCTTCACACGTCATTTGCATGAGTTGCATAAGTCAGTTAGACGCAAAATTAATTTAAGCAACAAATATTATAAGGAACAAGCGGATAAGCATAAGCGAGAAAAACATTTTCAGATAGGCGAACATGTGATGGTGAGAGTCCGCACCGAGAGACTCCCCCGGGGGTCTGATAAGAAGCTAAGCGCCAGGTGAATCGGTCCTATTCAGTCCTGAGACGGATCGGGCCAAATGCTTATGAGCTGGATATTCCTGCGAGCATGGGTATCCACCCCGTGTTCAATGTTGAGGACCTGGCGCCATACTTTGCACCTCACGAGTACCCTGATCCCCACGTTGGTTGCCCTTCTGAGCCTGTACCACCACAACCCGTTCCCACCACTTGACCTATGCCACCACCGCCCGTTCCCAGCACCCAGTCCGCCATTGACCCCAACTTACCCGGGATCTCGTCTCCACTGGCTTCTTCTTCAGCACCGCCGATTCCACCGGACCTCCTTTCTCGACCATTGAGCGATGAGCGCATCACTGAGATCATCGCGCATGAGTACGTCCCCTCCGTGGATGGCCTCTTGTGCCGCTACTTGGTTCGCTGGCTCAGACGTTCCTTCTCCGACGACACCTGGATTGCTTCTTCAGAGCTTGATCGACTCGCCCCTGGACCTCGACTACAGTACGATCATCTCCATTCATCGGAGATGAAGGCTTTTCAGTCGGGGGGAGTTGATGGGCGACCATCTGGCGCAACTCGGCGCAAGGCGGACCCCACCTTCGTATATTCTCGCAGACGGACTTGACCGAACAGGCGACCCGCCACCGCGGATGCGTCCAGCTCGTTATTTCGATTCAGTTTCATATATAGCTTTATGTATTTCGAGTTTTATTTCTTGTAGTTATGACATCGGAATCGATGACCAATCATAGCCGTCGATTCCGGTTGCCCTAACCCGGTTTTCTTATAAATAGAACTCTAGGGCTGCAAAATTTCTCATTGCTGAAATTTGGAGGCTTGTCTTCTTCATTTCCGGTGATCCCCTCCGCGGTGCCGACTCCGTGGAGCCCCCTTGATGACGACTCCTTGGGTAAGTATCCTTCCTCCTTGTCTTCTCCTCCCCCATCCATTGCAGCCGCCCCCTTCCTGTCCATCCTGCAGCCGCCGCTTTCTCCTCCACCAAACAACCCGCCATCCCCCCTTTCAAACTCCAGCCGCCCCCTTCCTGTCCACCCCGCAGCCGCCGCCTTCTCCTCCACCAAACAGCCCGCCAGCCCCCTTTCAAACTCCAGCCACCAGCCCCTGCCGCCGCCCTCCCTGTCCTTCCCAATAGCCGCACGCCGCCACCTACCAGCATCCCCTGCCGACAACCCTCCCAGCAATAGCCGCCATCAACCCCCTTCCAGCCATCCCGCCTCCTCTACAACGCCAGCCCTGTCCGCCTCCCTGTTCACCCCGTTGCCCTCAACCTCCAGTCACCCTCCCCACGTGGATCCACCCCCTACAGCCCCCACATCTTCAGATCTGCCCATATCTGCCAGATCTGGACGGGGCAGTCCAGATCCAGCCCCGCACCACCCTGTTCAGCCCCCTAACATTCCATACTCGCAACCAATACACCCCCTTCCGTGGAGCCACCTTTCCCTTACCCGATCTAGTCATCCACCGCCCGTAAACCCTCCTCTCTTCTCCAAAGTTCAGATTTGATGCATCCCTAATTTATATTTTCAGATTTGTGTTGTGTTTTGCATTGGTTAAATGTGTTAAATTTTGGCACGTTGTGGTTATTTAGTGCTTGATTGGAATTAAAGCTTATTATTATTTGTCCCATGAGATCTCTAACTGCAGGACGGATTGAATCGCCGCGCGCTTTCTCTGGCCCTCCGTGCGGAAGAAAGCCACGCCTTAAGCCTAAAAGAAAATTGTTGCTTCCGCTTATTGAATGAAACTTGTCATCTTATGTTATTTATTTGCTAATAATATTAATTCACGCGCATAACTACAAGTGTTGTTGCATTTAGTCATTAAAATATTGCGAGTCCACCTCCATCCTTCACTAGTGTGCATTTAGGAATTCACCCTACGGCCTACCCTACATCAGAAGGGCTGGCCAGGAGCCTGGACATATATAGCGATCGCCATGCGGGGGCAGCGAAGCGGCGTTGAGGAAGAAGATGCATATCTCTCTCACTTTGTAGTAGGTCACACCTAAGATCGTTACACGAGACAGGCTGCAGGGAAGACGAAAGAGGGACGCCGATTTCAAGGGTCGAGCGAGCGGTACGAGCGATGTAGGCACCGAGGGGAGCGAGAGGTCGCCGACGGGGGATTTAGGCGGCCCGATTTGTCGCAGTCGGGAGGGAGACCGTGAGCAGGGAAATGAAATCCGACGAGGCGCTCAGGATTTTGCTTATTAGGGAGGGGTGCTATCATCTATACATATATGTGTTATTTTGTATTAACTATGGGGTGCTATTATCTATATGAGAGGTGCTATTAACAATGCTCTAAATATATTTGGTGATCTGCCAAATTTTGAACATTCGTCATTGCATCTTCATAGCATTAATACACACATATATCTGTCTACCAACGAATAAAGAGTTGGAATCTTGTGATCTAGAGGTAGTCAAGGAATTAGTCATACAACCAAGGTAATATGAGCATAAATGGTCGCACATAAGAATGTGCAAAAAATGGAGTGTTTGATAGTGTTGGTTTAGGAAACTAAGTTCTTGGTGGGCATATATGATATGTTTGGCGGGCATAATATGAGCATAAATGGACGGTTTACAAAGATGACCAGGTCAAGGCCCAGGGGGGGATCCAGAGGGGGGCCAAAGATACAATGGCATCCCCATTTTTTTTTGCGATTTGCTGTAAGCAGACCAAAATTTAGCTATTCGCATACCAAATTTGGTTATTTGTAGACCAGACTTAGGCTTTGTTTGGTTGGGCGTTTCGCCTCCTCCGTTTGGAGCAAACGCCGCCGGACGGAGGGTAAACAAACGGGCGCCGGTGGCGTTTGCTCCGTTTGCACCCGCCGGATAGAGGAAAAGGCACCTAAATGGAGCGTTTCGAACCCCACCTCCCCCCCTCCGGTTCCAATGCTCCGTTTGGACCCGCCGGATGCATCTGCCACCGCCGAACCAAATGAAGCCTTAGCTATGTGCACCCCCAAAATTAATTTTCAATCAATGACCTGCGGTTCGCCTACTCACCCATGCTCAATGTAACATTTTATGTACTAATGTGTTTAAAAAAAATTATGTGCACACCATTTATAATTTTTTGGACCCGCCGCTCAAGGGGGAACCTTATGCCCAAGGAGGTTGATCTGCGCTATCCAAACGGGTAAACATGCCGTTCTTCGAGCACAGGACGATCGCCTTGTAAGCCAAAGCGTACAACATCACATCCAGATTCATTCATAAGCGGAAGCAATCTCAGAAACAACTATATATATACCAGCTGTAAAACTCCGTCTCCCGGTAATTGGGCACGACCGAGGGGAGTTTTATGCCCTGAACAATCGTCTTGCGGTAGAGCTAACACACGGGCTAGCAACCACCACAGGACGCCTATTCTGCCGACAATTTCCAAATATCACTGGCCAACCACAATTGTAAAAGGAATGAAAATCTAAAGTCCACATCACATTTAGGCTTCATTTGGTTTAGCGGTTGCGGTTGTAAAAGGAGCTGTTGTAAATGCAGGTTTGTAAATGGAGCTGTTGGAAACTTGTTGCTGGAAATGAAGTTCTGTTTGGTTATTCCGTGTTTGCAGAGCTGTTCAAAACAGAGATTCGTTTGGCAAAACTGCGGTGGCGTTTCGTAAATAATTTTTTATTATTAAAGATTTTTTAAAATTATATTTGAAGACTATTTGTAGATAAATTTTTTGGAAATAATTTAACGGAATATTTTTTTTATAATTAACTGTCGGTGGTGGCTCAAACACATACAGGAACTCAAAAAACTCCAAAATACTAGTAAAACTCAAAATATTGAAAACTCGAAATCTCGCGGCGAGCGACTATGCAGATACTGCCAATACGGTCAATCTCGATGTAGTTGATCGGCAATGGAGTCACGCAATGCCACCATCTCATCCACCCCTACTCGAATCCCTCTAATATGGTCTCCACTTGAGCTTTCATTACTCTGTCCTATTCTTCTCTGAAGGCCCGCCGGGTAAATAAAATGTACGTCTTCATCACAAGCACGAAAATGAGTGTTTGAGCGGGATGGGTGTCTGCGAATATAATTATGCAATGTCATTGTTGCTATCACAATGTCTCGTTGCTTTGTCAAACTGTATGACAGCATATCTCTGAGTATTTTCCTGGCGCCCTTGTATATGTCTATTGCCCCTTCTAAAATCTGGTAAATGATACCGTGTACCTGAATACGGTTTTAGAAAACCACGTTGTAGTAGATATCCGACATCTACAACGTAATATTTGCCTGCCAAATTATACATTGCAATCTACGTGTGAGTAATAGCGATCATAACTAATAATCTTACAAATTTCTTTATAAAAGGGGTCTCAAGAGGTAAAAGGCTCACCTGGTGGCGGATACGGAAAATTGTAACTGAGGTCCATAAGAGCATGCTGAAATATACGACTATCATGAGTAGACTCTCCCAACCTGCTAATGCGAAAGTGAAACACATGTTGAAATCACAAACTGCCATAACATTCTGTGTTGTGCCATGCCGACCAATGTAGGAAGCCTGATGATCAGCAAGAACTCGAGCATCCACATGTGTTCCATCAATAGCTCCAATACAATCTTTAAAGAACGGCATGTATTGAGTATCATTAAGTATTGGGGGGGGGGGGGGGGGGAATATCATTGAAAAGGTAATCTATATGGGTGATGACATCAACAGATAACCTCTTAATAGCAGTGATACCCTTTGCAAAAAATTTACTTATAGTTTCTGTGGAGTGTTGGAATCGTTCGTCTGCAATTTGCATTGGTATATTATGACCTAAAATATGCAATGTAACTGCAAGTACTTCTCGTGGTAGAGTTCTCCTGGTTCCTTGCAATCCATACTGTTGTGTGAGGAGTGCTAACAAATCTACAAATATAAGCTTCGACATTCTAAAAGAACTGAAAAATCTATGAGGGTGTCCGTCGAGAAGTTCACCCACCCATCTAGACCTTGTTTGACTTGATGTCATGCAAGGTATATTTGTAGATCCACTGGCACCAGATAACTGAAAATCCACTGATGCTAGAAATTGTTGCCCCATGAGTGCTCTATTACGGTAAAACCAGGCAGCTACTTGTTCCTGAGCCTCATCATTAGAACCGTCAGTTCCATCCGAGATAGACATTGTAAATCTGCGGGCATTTTAAATTTAAACACAAACTCAATCACATAACTGTTGAAACCGACTACTCGGTCTCCGTGGAGTTCGGGGTCCCAAAAAAGGGGTGGTCTCACACCTACTTCTCTCGAGCCAACTCTCTAGGCAAGAGCACTTGGACTTGGAAACAGACCCTAGGCTACAGCGAGGAGGTCCCACCTCACACCCGGAAGACCTGTGAGATCTTCCCCTCCCTAGCCAATGCTGAACCAGAGGCACCAAAGGAGAGCTCTAAAAGTCAAAAAAGCTCTCAGGGAAGAAGAAGATCCGAAATTTGGAAATCCAGAAGACTCTCTCCTTTGGTGCCCCTTAGGGTCTATTTATAGGTTTTCCAAGTTGGGCTGCAAATAGCCAAAAACTGATCTGCCAGATTACCAAAATACCCTCGGAATTGGGCTGCGGATAACCGAATCCCGCTGCTCTGAAGCGCTAAACGCACACCACTGGACTGCGAATAGCCAAAACTGGACTGCGAATAGCAAACTGGACGAGGGGGGCCTCCCCTGGGCGAGAGGGGGAGGGGCGAGACCCCCCCCCCCTTCCCCTCTCTCTGCCCTTTCCTGCTGGGCGAGAGAGGGAGGGGCGAGACCCCCCCCCCCTCCTCTCCGCCCCTCCTGCTGGGCGAGAGAGGGAGGGGCGAGACCCCCCTCCCCTCTCTCCGCCTCTCCTGCTGGGCGAGAGAAGGAGGGGCGAGACCACCCCTCCCCTCTCTCCGCCTCTCCTGCTGGGCGAGAGAGGGAGGGGCGAGACCCCCCCTCCCCTCTCTCCGCCTCTCCTGCTGGGCGAGAGAGGGAGGGGCGAGACCCCCCTCCCCTCTCTCCGCCTCTCCTGCTGGGCGAGAAAGGGAGGGGCGAGACCCCCCCTCCCCTCTCTCCGCCTCTCCTGCTGAGCGAGAGCTACGGGGGTATCGCTGGGCGATACCCAAAGGTCTAAAAAACCCCTTGGGTCTAGCTGACACGTCTCGGCGGCCCTCCACGCTGGGCTTCACTCGATGGATATGGGGGTTGTACACAATCCCCGCTCTTTGCGAGGTTGGCACAACCTCGGAAAGAAAAGTCCAAGCCCAAATATCCATCGAGGGGGGCAGAACCTCGCTCCCGAGGCACGTTTGACCCATCCAGCTAGTGAGAGCCTGGAGTGAGGAGGACATCTCGGTGGCAAGCTTACCTATCCGAGGATCATTCGACCCACCCAGCTAGTGAGAGCCTGGAGTGAGGAGGACATCTCGGCGTTGAACTTACCCATCCGAGGATCATTCGACCCACCCAGCTAGTGAGAGCCTGGAGTGAGGAGGACATCTCGGTGGCAGACTTACATATCTGAGGATCATTCGACCCACCCAGCTAGTGAGAGCCTGGAGTGAGGAGGACATCTCGGCGTTGAACTTACCCATCCGAGGATCATTCGACCCACCCAGCTAGTGAGAGCCTGGAGTGAGGAGGACATCTCGGTGGCAAGCATACCTATCCGAGGATCATTCGACCCACCCAGCTAGTGGGAGCCTGGAGTGAGGAGGACATCTCGGCGTTGAACTTACCCATCCGAGGATCATTCGACCCACCCAGCTAGTGAGAGCCTGGAGTGAGGAGGACATCTCGGCGTTGAACTTACCCATCCGAGGATCATTCGACCCACCCAGCTAGTGAGAGCCTGGAGTGAGGAGGACATCTCGGCGTTGAACTTACCCATCCGAGGATCATTCGACCCACCCAGCTAGTGAGAGCCTGGAGTGAGGAGGACATCTCGGTGGCAAGCATACCTATTCGAGGATCATTCGACCCACCCAGCTAGTGGGAGCCTGGAGTGAGGAGGACATCTCGGCGTTGAACTTACCCATCCGAGGATCATTCGACCCACCCAGCTAGTGAGAGCCTGGAGTGAGGAGGACATCTCGGTGGCAAGCTTACCTATCCGAGGATCATTCGACCCACCCAGCTAGTGAGAGCCTGGAGTGAGGAGGACATCTCGGCGTTGAACTTACCCATCCGAGGATCATTCGACCCACCCAGCTAGTGAGAGCCTGGAGTGAGGAGGACATCTCGGCGTTGAACTTACCCATCCGAGGATCATTCGACCCACCCAGCTAGTGAGAGCCTGGAGTGAGGAGGACATCTCGGTGGCAGGCTTACCTATCCGAGGATCATTCGACCCACCCAGCTAGTGAGAGCCTGCAGTGAGGCAGACATCTCGGTGGCAAGCTTACCTATCCGAGGATCACTCGACCCACCCAGCTAGTGAGAGCCTGAAGTGAGGAGGACATCTCGGCGGCAACTTACTAAACATATAAGCAACATAACTTCATCCATCTAATGGGGGGATTTCCCTTGTCAAAACCTCCTGGCCCAACCAGCGAGGGGTAGAACTTGCTACAAAGGAAAACAACAACAAAAAATAAACACAACATACCCCCCCATGGCACTCGCCTCTCAGGCTGCTTGCGTAAGATGATCATTCCTCTGCTTCTCCTGCCACTCCCATCCTGCTCATGCTCTCCATGATCTTCTCCATCTCCTCCGCCCCTGCTTGCCAAGAGATGCTGTTGACGGCTGTGACGTAGCAGTGCCTCGCCATCCTGGGGTCTCCGCGGATCCTGACTTGGATTCCTCCAGCGTTGAACTTGAGGCATTGGTGGAAGGATGATGGTACGCATCGGAAGGCGCTGATGAGGGGTCTTCCGAAGATGGCATTGTAACTGCTAGGAGCGTCAACTATGACGAACCGACAGTTCCTTGAACCTCCCCCCATCGTCACTTGGAGTCCAACTCCACCCTCTATCTCTTTCCTTTCTCCGGAGAATCCAAACAAGGGTCCATCTGAGGCCAGCACCCTCCTTGCCTCCACCTTCAACTCATCAAATGCTTTCTTGAAAATGACATTGACAGAGCTCCCGTTGTCAACGAGGATCCGAGAGACAGTGTAACCTTCGATGGCTGTCTGAATGACTAGCGCATCACAGAATGGATCCTCGTGATCTGGCATGTCCTTGCTTGAGAAAGTGATTTTCTCCTCGGGAGGTGGGTCCTGTGACGTTGAAGCGACGCTGCGTCGAAATACGGAGTGGAGGCTTGCCTTACGAGTGGCCTCGATCCCTACCCCCCCCCCCCCCCCCCCCCCCCCCCCCCCCCCCGTTGATTACCGCGACCCGTCCTTTGGCTCCTACGTCAATTCGGTCCTCGCAGATGTCATCATCCACTACTGCTCCAGGTGGAACTTCTTCAATCCGCACCGGCGGCTGCTGTTGTGTCTGACCTCTCGCCTCTCTCACCTCCAAGAACTCTGGGCAGGTAGTTGTTGCATGCCCCTCTGCTTGGTGGTAGTCGCAGTATGGCACCGCCCTTCCCCCCTTCTCCTACGGGCTGGGATGTCTCTTGCTTCTACTCCTCCTCCTCCTCTTCGAATCGCCATAGCTTGAGCTGGTGGGGGTAGGAGCTGCCTAGGGGTCTGCCTCCAAGGAGGAGGGTTGGGCCTCCCTTGGCCTCCGTAGAAGTTTCCCCCTCCTTGGGCGAAACCCCTCCCTTGCTCCTGACCCCCCTGGGGCAACCTCTCCTGACCCCCCCTGGGAGAGCACTCCTTGCGACCCAGAAGGTGGTGTCTGGGGGGAGGGAGCTGAGCAGTCACCTCCCTTGGTGATGCCTTGGAGCAGCTCCATGATTCCCTTGATGGCCGTCATGAACTCTCCCCTTCCCACCAACTCACTTGGGATGTGAGACCCCTCATCGTCTCCTCCTCCGAGGTCTCCTGCCATGAGATTTGGTTCAAGAACTTCTGTGCTGACCACTCTCCACGCTCACCGCACCAAAAATGTTGAAACCGACTACTCGGTCTCCGTGGAGTTCGGGGTCCCAAAAAAGGGGTGGTCTCACACCTACTTCTCTCGAGCCAACTCTCTAGGCAAGAGCACTTGGACTTGGAAACGGACCCTAGGCTACAGCGAGGAGGTCCCACCTCACACCTGGAAGACCTGTGAGATCTTCCCCTCCCTAGCCAATGCTGAACCAGAGGCACCAAAGGAGAGCTCTAAAAGTCAAAAGAGCTCTCAGGGAAGAAGAAGATCCGAAATTTGGAAATCCAGAAGACTCTCTCCTTTGGTGCCCCTTAGGGTCTATTTATAGGTTTTCCAAGTTGGGCTGCAAATAGCCAAAAACTGATCTGCCAGATTACCAAAATACCCTCGGAATTGGGCTGCGGATAACCGAATCCCGCTGCTCTGAAGCGCTAAACGCACACCACTGGACTGCGAATAGCCAAAACTGGACTGCGAATAGCAAGCTGGACGAGGGGGGCCTCCCCTGGGCGAGAGGGGGAGGGGCGAGACCCCCCCCCCCCCCTTCCCCTCTCTCTGCCCTTTCCTGCTGGGCAAGAGAGGGAGGGGCGAGACCCCCCCTCCCCTCCTCTCCGCCCCTCCTGCTGGGCGAGAGAGGGAGGGGCGAGACCCCCCCTCCTCTCTCTCCGCCTCTCCTGCTGGGCGAGAGAGGGAGGGGCGAGACCCCCCCCTCCCCTCTCTCCGCCTCTCTTGCTGGGCGAGAGAGGGAGGGGCGAGACCCCCCTCCCCTCTCTCCGCCTCTCCTGCTGGGCGAGAGAGGGAGGGGCGAGACCCCCCCTCCCCTCTCTCCGCCTCTCCTGCTGGGCGAGAGAGGGAGGGGCGAGACCCCCCCTCCCCTCTCTCCGCCTCTCCTGCTGGGCGAGAGCTACGGGGGTATCGCTGGGCGATACCCAAAGGTCTAAAAAACCCTTGGGTCTAGCTGACACGTCTCTGCGGCCCTCCACGCTGGGCCTCACTCGATGGATATGGGGGTTGTACAATAACTTATAATAAAAAATGAAGTTTCACGTTCACAACATAACAACTACATAAACCATAAAGTGTGATCACATAACATATAAAGTCCATCCGAGAATAAAACACAAACTCATAACGAAACAACATAACAACTACTCCGATCGTTTTTCATAACGAGCTTGCAACCATCTGAGTCCCCGATCCTTTTGAATGCTCATAAAGGTTTCTCGATTATGTTTCTCTCTCAGAAACATGGTGCAGTAGTCATAGTTCGAATCAGACATGACCTCTGTCATAGATTCGAGTTCTGCAATTCCATCAGGAATATTGTACAAGGAAGAAGAAATCTGAATACGAGGCGGCTCCGCCATGCAACGCCCAATAATGCGCGATGTCTCCGCTATCTCATCCATCGTCGAACTCTGGGCCCTCTTGTTTGCCATCTTACCTTTTCTCATCGGTTTTCTCTTTGGATCAGCAGAATTTGGTAACTCGTTCATGTTCTGCGTCTCTTCTCCAGCAGACAAGTCATGTTCGTCAATAGATTCATGCTCAAAATTTCTAGAATTTGGAGCCCATGCAAGATTTCCAGTGGCTACAACCTGGCTAAACATCATATCCAGCTTCTCTTCTAACTCAGGTGATATTCCAGAAAACTGAAACTTTTTTGCACTCGGATGAACCTGACATTGAAATGAAAATGTATTAGCACAATAGTATAGTAAAGTAAAAAGGCCAATCCTTAGAAAAAAATACATACATTTAAGCGTTCTTTCTACTAATCTTCTGAGGCAGCAATTATTTTGCGAATTGGATCCCAGCCCAAACCCGTTTCACGGCCCTTAAGCTCTCGCCATAACTTCCAATCTTTCTTAAGTTGATCCCACTTGTTCTTCATTTGATTTCGATCATACATCTTTCCCGTGCGCGCAAAGAAATTTGTTGTTAGGTTGACCCACCCATCCCTGCTAAAGTGTGTGGTTGGGCGATTACCCAACTCTATTTCTTTCAGTCACAAGTCACAAAAAATCAAAACATCGTTGGCCTCCCAATTTGCGCTAACACCACCTTCTTTATGTTTACCCATAATATATAAACTGTATGTAAAGAAACATAAAACCAAATGTAAATAATCACATACACATCTATGCAAGCACACTTAACACAAAAATCCAATACTAAACACACACACGCACAAACTTAACACACAAAAAAACAACACTGAACACATACACAATAAAACACTCAACAATAAACACATACACAATAAAACACTCAACACTAAACACATACACAATAAAACACTTAACACACACACACACAACATAATCACATACACACATATGCACTAAACTACACACACATACACAAACACACACAATGACATACACACACAATGACAAACACACACAATGACAAACACACACAATGACATCAACACTTAACACACACACACACAACATAAATAATCACATACACAATCACATACACCTAAACACATATTCACATACACAAGCAACACACATACACACTCAACTACAAATACAAATCAACACACATACAACCAACATAAATAATTACATACACATCAACACACACACACTCAACTACACATACACATAAAAAATCACATACACATCAACACACACACACTCTCACTCAACTACACAAACATAAAAAATCACATACACATCAACACACACAAACTCACTCACATGAAACTACACACATAAATTCATACACATAAATAATCACATGCACACACACCACTCAACTACACACACAAATACATACAATCACACATACACATACAAATACATACAATCACACATACACACACAAATACATACAATCACACACACACACAGACACACTCATACACACTCAACTACACACACACACGCACACACTCACTCAACTACACATAAACATAATTATTTTTAATCACATACACATCAATACACACACACTCTCACTCACACTCAACTACACACACACACACACACTCATACACATAAATAATCACTTACACACACACCACTCAACTACACACACACACACACTCGTACACATACACACACACACCACTCAACTACACACACAAATACATACAATCACACATACACACACAAATACGTACAATCACACACAAATAAAATCACATACATAAATAATTACACAAACACATAAATAATCACATACACGCACGCACACACTCAACTACACACACACAATCATATACCCATAAGCCTGCACAAATCTACACAAACATATACAAAAAAATCAACACATTCACATCCACGCATTCCTCACTCACATATTCACATAATGCAAATCTCAATAATACCTTTGAGAGGGGAAGAAAATATACCTCTAATGACTGTTGCTGCTGCAGATCAGAGATAAAGGAGGTGTTTTTGGCTCTCTGTAAAATTGGGGATGAGAGGACTGCATTGAGGGATCTCTGTAAAAAATAGAGAAGAAAAGCATTGTAAAAAATAGAGAAGAAAAGCATTGGAGGAATCTGAGATCTCTGTAAAAAAATATACCTCTAATAACTATAGATCCCGGAAGGAGGCCGGGGAAGCTTGGAGCCGCGGATGCCGTCGGAGAAGAGGAGCAGATCTTCTTGGATGTCGATGGGAGAAGAGCAGATCTTCTTGGATGTTGCGGAGAAGATCTTGAATGTCGTCGGGGACGCCGGACTGGAGCGAATCGCAGGATCGTCGGGGACGCCGGACTGCAACGCCCAATAATGTCGACGGGAGAGACGCCGGACTGGAGTGACTCGCGGGAGATGATATTCTTCTCCTCCTCGCCAAAACGCGACAAACTAGAGCGAATTCGGCGGGTTTGGGGACGCCCAATCTTTCACGCCGCAGGCTTTCACGCTCGATTCTAAAAGGAGGCGGAAAACCAAACGGAAATTAGCTGGCGGTGCGTTTTCATTAAACGCGCTGGCGTTAAACGCCAACCAAATGAACCCTTAATAGAAATAGTAGTCCACAAAATAGTAATAAAGACTAATATAGTATAAACTACCATGTACAATCATATAGCAAAAGACAATAAATAACTTAATTTATCAAAATGTCCATACAGATTTATAAGTTAAGAGTCGTTCTAGCAAGTAAAGTAACTCATCACATAAAAGAGCTCATACTAATTAATATGATGAGGATCTTGGTGAAGGTTTATGATACACATGTCATGCTATGTTATGATATGATGACTCACCATGCACTTACTCCCACACGCAATGTTATGCTATGAAAGAGGATGGGTCCTCCAAGATCGGCATCAGAGTGGAGTCTGAAAAGGCATCGCGAGCCTCAAGGCGTTGGAGGCTGGCCTGGATCATAGTGAGGAGGTTGGCTTGATCGTCAAGGCGGCATTTGAAAATGCACAGTTAACCTCACTAGAATTCTCTAGAAGGGGGTGAATAGAGATTTAAAATATTTTGTGCAATTATATATATATATATATATGTGGTGATCACAGATTAAGGCTTCCCACACACCAATAAGAATTAAGTAAGTAAAGAAAACAAATGCAAGAAGAAAAATCACAGCACAACACAAGGAAATATAGTGGTTCCCCAAACTTTGGGTAGTCCACTCTTCTACCCCCTTGGTAGGAAATTCATTATCTTGCACTGAGTCTTTTGATAAGGAGACTCTTAGAACCACCCTGAGTCTTTTGATAAGGAGACTCTTAGAACCAACTGAGTCTTTTGAAAAGGAGACTCTTAGAACCAGTACAACTGAATTTTTTGAAGAGAGATTCTAAAAACTCTTTTACAGTATTTGAAAGTGAAATAAAGGTAAAGAAGAAAGAGAGATAATATAAAGACAAGAAGGAATCTTCTTCCTAGCAAGAAGATTGGAAGCACAAGAAGTAGTGAATGAAATCTCTCTTCTATAGTGAGAAGGAGATTGTAGGCCTTTTCTCTCTTTTGTGAGAGCTATCAGAGTATGCAGCAGAATGACTTCAGAAGCAGGAGAAGATGGAAGCTTGATCTTTGCTGCAGCACTATTTCTCAATTCTCTCTCTTTTTCTCTTGGGAGCTTTTCCTCTTTTTCAAATGTAAAATAGTGGATCACTTCTTGTTGCTCTCTGCCGACCACCTTGTTATTTATAGCTCTGTTCATTAAAATAACACTATAGGAGAGTAATCAATTAGCAGGCAGAGTATTAGAAAGAAGGAGAAATTTCCATAACAATTATATCCATAGAAGGAAAGTATTCATTCTGATTTCAAATAGTGTCCATAATGGATTTAATCAAATTAGCCAAGAATTCATTAGAGGAAAAGAATAATTCAGAACGGCTATAAAGAATAATTTGATTCCATATAAATCAGATCTATGAAAGAAGGAAAGAGATCTGACGATTTTTGAATTAATCATAGAAATAGACGTGCGTCGATTACTATTCGACGTAAGCGTCGAATTCGTCCTGGCTGGATGCCGAGAGGAGAATAAGGAAGGTGCGTCGACTAAGGTGCGTCGACTTCTCAAGATGCGTCGACTAGAAGTCAGAGCTACGTCGACATAGGATACGTCGAATTCTTCTTAAAGTTACTTCGACTCATTCTGAAAGGAACGTCGATACCACTTCGACGTTGCGTCGAATACTATTCGACGCATATTTACTTAACCTTGATTTTTCTTTCTTAGAATTCATATTCAACTCATTTTCAGGGGTTAAGAGAAATCATTTTCCCAACAATCTCCCCCTATTTGTCTTAACCCTATTTAGAGGGAAATTGTACTAGCATCACAACATTTGTAGAGAAAAGAAATATGTCAATCAAACAGAAAAGAAATTGGAAAGAGAGATCATATAACCAAATTTTCCAGAATTATATAAACAGACTTCATGTTCATACCAATTAGTATTTAACTATAGGGTAAAGTATATCAGTATTATTTTCAAACATTACTCAGGAGGGGTAGGAGGAGTCTTTCTCTTTCTTTTGAATACTACTATTTTAGGAGAGGGGGGTTTCTCCTTCTCAGTTGCAGGAAGTTCACCTAGCTCCCCCTGAGCAGATTGCCCCCCCTGGGATGGAACTTCCTTTGATCCTTCTACTTCTTCAATTTATTTATCATCTTCAGCTCCAGCTGTATCTGGCTCCTTATCTCCTACTTCAGCCAACACAACATCTGGCTGTTCTTTTTCATTTTCAGCTTCATTCATAACAGTATCCAGCTTCCCCTGAGTTTCAGTTTCTTTATTTTTCTTACCATCTGCCACATCTTCCTTTTCAGCTTGATTGTCTGCTCTGCTTGCCTCCCCTTGTAATAGTACCACTTGATTTGCAGCCTCTCTTGCTATATTAAGTACTTCTATTGTTTGTTCTTCAGAGTGTAGCTCAGGTACAAGTTCATTTCCAATTGTCTTGCGAAGTGCAAGACTATCATCTTTTGAGGAAGGAGGGGACTTGTGAGAGAGAGATTTAGGATTGGAGGGCTGCTCTTCATCTAGATTCTCCCCCTTCTTGACCTTCCTGGCCAGGGAGGTTAAGAAAGACCTGGTTACTCTAGAGGAAGAGAGAGAGGTCTTCAGATTTTGTACAGAGGCACTGACCCCATCTATTTGGGTGTGCATGTGAAGGATGGAGGAATGAATCTGGGAGCAGTGCTCATCCAGCATTACTTGGAATTTTTGAGCTGCTGATGCAATGTACTGAGTGAGGAGAGCTTCAGTGGATGCAGATGGTTCATGTTGTGGTTGTTGATGAGGAGAGAGTGGTGGAGGTGGTGATGGAGGAGGAGAAAGGTTAGTTGATGCATGAGGTATTGGTGATAATGGAGGTAGAGAGGATGAGAGAATAGGAGGAGGAAGAGATGAAGAAACTGCTGTTTGAGCAGGTGTTTGAGAAGAGGTAGGTAGAGTAGGAGTTGTGAGGGTGGTATAGACTATTGGAGTGGATGATGGTGGTAGAGAAGGATTGTCTCTTTGAGGAGGATGAGGAGGAGATGGATGACCAGAAGAGTTAGGAGGAGAGGGAGTCCTTTCAGGAATGGAACCAGGCTTAGGGATTTGCCTGGTCCACTTGGAGAATAGAGCTATTGACATTCTTTTCCCTGGAGGAATGAGGATTCCTTTTGACCTACAGAGGTCAGGGAAGGAGTGGAAGAGTACTTGACTCATAATCCTCATATATGCATTTTCTTTGTGTGAGTATTTGGAGCCTATTATCTTGAGCAAGCATGTGGCCCAGTCCACCTTCTTCTTCAGCACAAGGGCCCCCATGATGTTCAGTTGTTGCTTGGGTACTGCATCATGGGCTGAAATTTTGCATAGTAGTATCTTTCCTACTATATCTGCTAGCAGTCTGTACTCCTCAGAAAAGTCTATTTTCTTTAGATGGATTGGTTTATCCTTTGAAAATTTCATGGTGGTTAGCAGATGCTTGATTTCATCAGGTGTGAGGTCTATAGATTCATCACCTAATAAGGGAATGATGAAGACTTATGAGGTTACTCTTTAGAAATTGATTTCCTTTCCCTATTTTATTTGAACAAAGATAATATTAGGATATACCTGATGGAAGATCAAAGGTGGTCCTAATATGTTATGCAGAGATTGAGACTGGTATCTCATAAATTGTTCCCTGGATTTCTCCTTGTTCAGATATCTGAACATGAGTCATCAGCTCTGTGAGCTCTGTTTCCAGGAGCTTGCATCTTGTGGAGATGAGTTTGTCCAATCCAGCTTCAGTGAAGAGAGCTATGATGTTCTTATAATTTTCTGCAGCGGCTTGGAAGGAGTCGAGGTCAATGTCGAAACCAGAGTTTATCTTGTGAGCCATTTTAGGTCAGTGAAAGAGAGGAGGAAATGGCTGGACTAAGGAGCAAGAAGGATGAATGATGCAGAGTAGTGAAGGTTTCTAACTGAAGAGTCTTTTTAAGTTAGGTGAAGCGTCGAAACGGGACTCAATTCGAGGCTTATTCGGTACTTCAGTGGATGTGACCGAAAATATTTTAGTATTGCCGCTCGTTTTCATGAAGTCGACGTTATGATGAGTGGAATTTGACATGAGCGTCGATATAGTCTGATTTGGGATGATAGGGTTTCCTATCGATGTATGCGTCGATTGGAGTCGACGTATGCGTCGATTTCACTTATTGAGTTGAGTCATCGACGGTGCGTCGATTAGAAGTCGACGTGACTTTTGATTTTCCTGAAGAATTTTAGGCGTTTATTTCTTTTTATCTCTTCCTAGTTCTAAGTCAGTCTTGGACTAATTTTTACAGATAGTTTGATTGGTTGTGCCAACATTGTTTGGCAAGGTGGCCAGTTTTGTTACATATATGACACTTGATTATCTTATTTTTATGATAATTTTAGTTTAGAGAAGGATAGAAGGGTTGATTAGGATAGAAAGTTTGATTAGGATGAGAATTTTGGTTACCAGGTTTAGGGTAGAAATTTTGGTTAGGATAGAGGTGTTGATTAGGATGGAAATCATGGTTAGGATGAATGGATCCTGAATGGGAATTATAGAAGGTTTTTGGAGGATAGGCATTTAAGTTGCTCTGAATTTTTGTGCGTCGATATCTATTCGACGTATGGTGATAGTTGCGTTGATTTATATTCGGCGCTTTCTCCAGATTGCGTTGATCTGGTATCGATGCATGAACAAAGTTGCGTCGAGTTGATGTCGACGTACTTTTATTCAAGCGTCGAGTTGAGGTCGAGGCATCTGAGAGATTCACAAATTTTCTTTTTCCCTTTTTCTGATTTTGCTCTTTTATGTATTGTTTCTTTTGGTTTAGTTGCTTTTTCAGATGAAGTTGAGAGTCATCAGCTGAATAATATGATGTTTCATCAAATTGTTTTATTTCCTTGAGAGAGTCTTCTTCCTTATTTAGTGAGTCTTTTTCTTGGTTTGATTTGATGGGTTTGGTGAATTTTACAGGGATCATCCAAGCAGGTTTGTTGGATGGAATTTGGCTGGTTGAGGGATCAGCCCCTAGATCAAGATTTTTATGTCTCCTTGTTTGTTGTTCAGTGATTTCCTTGAGAGTTTGGCTTCTCATTTTTATTGATTCTTCAAAAGCTTTTGCCTGTGATACCTTATCCTTAAGGAGCTGGTTTTCTATTCTAGCCATTTCTACTTCCTTTTCTATGATGTTAGCCCTTAATTCATAATTTTTAGAGCTTTTAACCTCTCTATTTCTCTGGTTTTTAGCCATATTAATTTGTTCTTTTAGATCATTAATTTCTTGTGTAGCTTTTAGTTGATCTAGACACATTCCCATAAAATCATTTCTGAAATTATCACTTTGAAAATTTATTTCATCAAAAATGTTTACCTCATCCTTATCCTCAGATTCCTCTATGAGAATAAGGCTATTTTCTCTTTCATCTTCAGAAGATATGCTTTCTTCTGATCCTGTCTCACTCCATGATTTAGCATCATCATCTTTCTTTGAGCCTTCAAGTGCCATTAAGCATATGTCTTCTTGCTTAGACTCTTCATTGTCACTCTTAGAAGAGGAGCTGTCCTCAGAGTCTGTCTCACTCCAGGCTTCTGCTATAAATCCTATTTCTTTCTTCTTCCCCTTTTTCTTGAGATCTTTCTTTTTCAGATCTTTCTTTGTCTCAGCATTTTCTGGACATTCTGGGGCAATATGTCCAGGTTTCCTGCAGGAGTAACAAATAATTTCTTTAGTTGGAGTTTTGTCATACCTTGGTTTTGACTCTCTCCTTCTTGATCCATCTGTCCTGACCCATTTCTTGAATTTTCTGGCCAGGAAACTGAATAGTTCTTCTTAAGTGACAGAGCTTCCTTCTTCTGTTGCTTTTAATGCAATGTTCCTGTCTTTTGAAGAAGTTGGGGTGTTTTCTCTTCTCTTTTTCTCTTCTCTGATTTTCAACAGTTGCTCATAGGATCTGAGTTTTCCTAAGAGAGCAAATGTTGAAATTTCCCTTTGTCCTCTTGTGTCTCTTATTGCCCATATCCTTGAGTCCCATGAACTTGGGAGACTCATCAGCAATTTGTCATTGATCTCTGTGAGAGAGATTTCTCTATCCAAGTCCCTTAGTTGATTGATGATCAGACTGAATCTGTCATACATCTCAGAGATGCTTTCTTTATTCTTCTTTTGGAAGTTCTCATATTGAGAGATCAATAGAGTCTTCCTATCTTTTCTTTCATCAGCACTTCCTTCTACCATCTTTATGAGAGTCTCCCAAATTTCTTTGGCTGATTCACAATCAACAACCCTTTGAAAGATTTCATCAGAGAGGGTTGAGACCAGAATATTTACAGCTTTTGCATCACATGTTCCTGCCTTTTTCTCTTCAACTGTCCACTCAGCCTTTGGGACAAGTGTTTGAGTCACTTCACCACTTGAGTCTTTTCTATAAGGCTTGGGTGGACCTGTCAAGATAACATTAAATAAATCTTCATCAATAGAATTCATATAAATCATAATTCTTGTTTTCCAAACTGCAAACTTTTCAAGATTGCACATTGGTGGTCTGGTGGAAGCATAATCTTTGATTTGTGGCATGTGAAAAATAATATTTCTCAGAAATATATATATATATATATATATATAAATAAGAGGTAGGATCTTTTTGATCAAGGAGCCTTTTTAGATCAACCTCCCTCTGATACCAATTGAAAGTGCACAGTTAACCTCACTAGAATTCTCTAGAGGGGGGGGGGGGGGGTGAATAGAGATTTAAAATATTTTGTGCAATTATATATATATATATATGGTGATTACAGATTAAGGCTTCCCACACACCAACAAGAATTAAGTAAGTAAAGAAAATAAATGCAAGAAGAAAAATCACAGCACAAAACAAGGAAATATAGTGGTTCCCCAAACTTTGGGTAGTCCACTCTTCTACCCCCTTGGTAGGAAATTCACTATCTTGCACTGAGTCTTTTGATAAGGAGACTCTTAGAACCACCCTGAGTCTTTTGATAAGGAGACTCTTAGAACCAACTGAGTCTTTTGAAAATGAGACTCTTAGAACCAGTACAATTGAATTTTTTGAAGAGAGATTCTAAAAACTCTTTTACAGTATTTGAAAGTGAAATAAAGGTAAAGAAGAAAGAGAGATAATATAAAGACAAGAAGGAATCTTCTTCCTAGCAAGAAGATTGGAAGCACAAGAAGTAGTGAATGAAATCTCTCTTCTATAGTGAGAAGGAGATTGTAGGCATTTTCTCTCTTTTGTGAGAGCTATCAGAGTATGCAGCAGAATTGCTTCAGAAGCAGGAGAAGATGGAAGCTTGATCTTTGCTGCAGCACTATTTCTCAATTCTCTCTCTTTTTCTCTTGGGAGTTTTTCCTCTTTTTCAAATGTAAAATGGTGGATCACTTCTTGTTGCTCTCTGCCGACCACCTTGTTATTTATAGCTCTGTTCATTAAAATAATACTATAGGAGAGTAATCAATTAGCAGGCAGAATATTAGAAAGAAGGAGAAATTTCCATAACAATTATATCCATAGAAGGAAAGTATTCATTCTGATTTCAAATAGTGTCCATAATGGATTTAATCAAATTAGCCAAGAATTCATTAGAGGAAAAGAATAATTCAGAACGGCTATAAAGAATAATTTGATTCCATATAAATCAGATCTATGAAAGAAGGAAAGAGATCTGGCGATTTTTGAATTAATCATAGAAATCGACGTGCGTCGATTACTATTCGACGTAAGCGTCGAATTCGTCCTGGCTGGACGTCGAGAGGAGAATAAGGAAGGTGCGTCGACTAAGGTGCGTCGACTTCTCAAGATGCGTCGACTTGAAGTCAGAGCTACGTCGACATAGGATACGTCGAATTCTTCTTAAAGTTACTTCGACTCATTCTGAAAGGAACGTCGATACCACTTCGACGTTGCGTCGAATACTATTCGACGCATATTTACTTAACCTTGCTTTTTCTTTCTTAGAATTCATATTCAACTCATTTTCAGGGGTTAAGAGAAATCATTTTCCCAACAGCATTCGACGGCGTCATGGCGGCATTCGACGACGTCTAGGCGGCATTCGACGACGTCAAGGCTGACGTCCATCATGGCGCAAGTGCTTGGTCATCTCGGCGGCGGCGCTAGGAGCAATAAGAAGAAAACGGGGCGGGAAAGCCCCCGTATAAGCTAGTGGTGCGGTCGGAGAAGACAGCCTGACGCGAGTGTCGTTGGACGGCCTGGCTGGACGCACACGGGTAGGACGCGAGCTGGGGGTCGGGGTTGAAACTTGAACAATGTCGCGACTGTCGAACGCCTATGTCGCTGCTGGTCACGGCTGGAGCGAGCGAGGGACTCCCGCTGCTATGTAAGTAACGAATGGGGTCGGCAGGTTGGACCAATGTTACCCCTTGGGGTTTCACCACTCCAATTCGAGAAGAACAAGAGGGGGGAGAGAGAAAATCCAAGAGGGACTCTTGGCTAGCCCTAGGCTCCAGAGCTTTTCATCCAAATTAGCCAAATATGCGAAAATATAACTTAATTAAAAAATAGCTTGTAAGAGAACACCCGGCCTGGGTCTTTATCAATCACATTGAAATCCCCGTCGCGGGCCTCTTCCTCCTGGAGTAAACTCGTCATGCTGTCGATGCCCCTTCGAGCTCCGTGTCGCCGTTCGCATCCGTAACGTAAGTCCTGACTCAGATTCCATGGGAAATCACAAGCTTTATTTTTGATGAGTTTCACCGCCGATGTATTATAGTCGATGGTGCAGCCAATGGTCAAGTTTGTTCATGAGGTTTGTGGTTCCCATTGGTCTTGAATGATTTCACCACACTTGAGCAAGGTTCAAGGGAAAATTAATTGTCACGATTACTTCTTGTGGTTGATGTTCTTTTGATGCATGCTATTTAACAATGTTGATTAGCTATGTGAGCAGCTCATATGTTTGTGGTGGGAGGGGGGGTTATTGAGGTGCGCAAAACCATTGTTCAGTCTTGTTACAGTCCGCGCAGGGTTTCATTTTTGAACAGGTCTGCAGGTCGTACACCCCAACTCATCTCCGCACACGGAGCGCGGTCGTCCATGTGCGGCGGGTTGTTGAGGTGGGGTCTTGAACCCGCGACCTCCTAGATAGAGGGACTTAGCGCCGGCCTCCACCAACTGAGCTGCAACTCAACTGGCGATGGAGGTCGACGCTAAGACCCTCTATCTAGGAGGTCGCGGGTTCAAGACACCACCTCAACAACCTGCCGCACATGGACAACCACGCTCCATGTGCGGAGATGAGTTGGGGTGTACGACCTGCAAGCCTGTTCAAAAATGGAACCATGCGCGAACCGTAACAAGTTTCACATCAGATAGGTGAAATATATGCTTGTGTAGAAAGCATGTGGCTTGCCCTTACTCACTGGCTTAAGCTAATACGTTTTGATCCTTCGTCTTCCTAGTCCACGTGTTATCTCGCGTGAAATGGTGTCTTATTCCACATATTCCTATTTGCAAGGGGCCTGTTGGATATTTAGTCCCACATTGGGAACCTCATATTGCCTTGTATACTTAATGTGTTATTATTGGGGCTCTCCATCTATTATCAGGTGATTTTGAGTTGGATGTTTGAGACAGGGGCGAATTCGGAGGGGGGCCGAGGGACATTGGAACGCTCATTATTTTTCACAATTGTTCGTGGATTTGGATTCCTCTCGTCGAGGCAATGAATTTTGATTGCTTATATGTCAAAAATGATGGTCAGATGAGAGAGAAACAACTCCGATAAGATGGAAGCGTGACGTGTTCTCACGTCACGTAACTAGTTTATTTTGGGACAAATATTGGCTATTCGTGGTCCAAAGTTGGCTATTCGTTGACCAAGTTAAGCTATGTGCACCCCCAAAATTAATTTCCAACATGTGACCCACGACTCTCCTACTCACCCCGCTAACATTTGTGTTTAGAATTTTTTTGTGCACCCCCATTTATAATTTTCTGGAACCGCCATTGGTTTGAGGTATAATAAAGCCAACTCCAAATATGTTTTATTTCATGGTTGCTAAGGTATGTGTTGAGGGAAGAGGTGTGCCGCCTGGAAGAAGGAGGGGCTGCTGCCGCCGGTTTATTTGAGGGTGCTGCCGCTGTTTGGAGAGGAGAAGTGTCGCCGCTGCTGCTGTTGAAGGAGAAGTGCCACCGCTGCCGCTGTTGAAGGAGGAGTGTCGCTGCTGCTGTTGAAGGAGGAGTGCCGCTGCCGTTTTGTTGGAGGGCTGCCGCCCGTCTGTTGGAGTGCCGCCGCCGGCTGTTGTTGAGAACCGTCGCCATCGTCGTTGCCTTGGAGGTTGAAGACAAAGAAGAAAGGGATGTGCATAGCCGTCTTCTTCGTGACTTTGGAGAACGTCGTCTTCGACGTTGGGACGCATTGTTCAATCCGTCCGGGTAACGATTCTATCACCGTTCTTTTTTTTTCTTTTTCAATATTGTGATTTTGTATCGTGTTGGAAAGGAGTTGTGTATATTGGATTTATATTTATCTTGTAATTATGTGTAGGGCTATCTTGTAAATATGAGAATTATGAATACATATTTATGAGGTCTCCTATTGGGGGAGATAACTCTTTTTCCATTCTCCACATGGTATCAGAGGAGGTAGGGTTTCCGCCGCGCGTTCCGATCCTTGCGGCGAAACCTGATCGCTCTTCCTGCATCAGAGCCTTCAGCGCTCGGCACTTTCGTTAGCGCCCGATCGTTCTTCCTGCATCGCACGTTCCGATCCTTGCGGCGCCCGATCGTTCTTCCTGCATCGAAGCCTCCAGCGCTCGGCGCTTCCGTTAGCCTTCAGTGTGCGGCGCTCGTTCTTCCTCCGTGCTCGGCGCTCCCCAGCCCCGCAGCCCGTCGGCTTTCCTGCGCCTCCTGCACGGCGCTTCCTGCATCGTTCTTCCCCGCTGCCTGCATCGTTCTTCCTCAGCGCTCGCCGCTTCCCATCCCCGCAGCCCGTCGGCTTTCCTGCGCCTCCTGCTTCCGTCAAGGCCTCCAGCGCCCGCATTCCAGCCTTTGAAGTCGCCCGCCGCTTCTTCCGCCTTCTTTGATCCCCGATCTCCTTTGCGGGAGGGATCTTGTTGTTTTCTGGCGTTATGGATTCCAAGGACTCTTATGGATCCTCTACCGGACGGATTACTAGCATTCTCCTTAATGAGAAAAATTATCCTTCGTGGGCGACCTCCATGAAAGTGGCTCTCGCCGGCCGGAACAAGCTCTCATGGCTAACCGGTGGTCCTCCTATGCCCAAACCTACTGACAAGGACGACAAGAAAGCGGAGTTGGACAAGTGGTCGACAGAAAAGTACATGGTGCTTGGATGGATTCAGTGCTCGATGGAGCCCCGCATCTTCAGTCAGTTCATGCGTTTTGAGGATATCCCTGAGCTTTGGTCTGCTCTTCAGCGCACTTTTGGCCACACTCGGGTTGATGCCCAAATCTTCGGCATCTTTCAGGATATCGCTTCCGCCACTCAGGGGGATCGTTCCGTTCAAGAGTACTTCACTTACCTTCAGGATCGCTTCCTTGAGCTCAATGACCTTGAGCCTCTCAGTGATCTGGAGTCCCCCAATGATATCACCCTTATCCGGAAACAGCGACAGCGGCGGGAGACATACCAGTTCTTGATGGGACTTCGTCCTGACTATGAGTCTACCCGTGCTCAGATTGTGGGAATGTCACCTTTACCTGATCTTCTTGAGGCCTACTCCATTGTTGCAGAGAATGAGAAACGTATGCAGCGGCAATCCGGTCTTTCCGGCACTCGTCCGACCTCCACTCTACCTACCGAGCAGATGGCTCTTGCGGCTTCGTCCCGTTCTCCCGCCCCCGGTTCTCGTCAACGGGGTGGTCGATCTGGTGGTCGTGTCTCATCTGGTGGCCGTGGCCTATCCGGTCCTCCGGGCCCCTGCTCTCATTGTGGCCGTTTATATCATGACCGCAGTCGCTGCTACCAGCTATACCCCCACCTGCGGGGCTCTGAGCGCACCACTACCGGCGGTGCTCCCCGTCCCACTGTTGCCTCTGTTGAGTCTTCCGAGCCCGGCGCGCACACCTTAGGCCCCTCTGACTTCAGTCACATGCTGGCCCAGTTTCAGCAGTTTCAGCAGACTCAGTCATCCACTGTTGCCTCGGCGTCCACTGTGCCTCCCTCCTCAGGTATCCCGTTTGCTTGCTTCGTGACCACGGTTGATCAAAATGTGTCACCCTGGGTGATTGATTCTGGTGCAACCGATCATATGACTGGTATGTCCTCTCATCTGCTTCAGGTTGTCCCCTGCTCTCACCGGGATGTGCGCCTCGCTGATGGATCGATTACCCCCGTCCTCAGCCAGGGAACCGTCTCTCTCTCTTCCTCTTTCTCCCTTGACTCTGTCCTTCTTGTCCCTCAGTTGGCTCTCAATTTACTCTCTGTTAGTAGTATTACTCGTACTTTAAACTGCTCAGTAACCTTCTTTTCTGATTGCTGTGTTTTTCAGGACCTGAGATCCGGGAGGACTATTGGTACGGGATATGAGAAGAGTGACATGTACTACCTGGATCTACCTCCTCCCATTGCTGCTTCCACTGCCACCTGCCCACCTAGTCCTTCTGCTGCTCCACCTATTTCATCATCCAGCTCGCTTTGGCATGCTCGCCTTGGTCATGCTAGCCCTCAGCGGATGTTATCTGTGTGTCCTGATGTATCTTTTGTTTTTCCTTTTCATTGTGGTGTCTGTGAGCTTTCGAAACATACCCGTAGCACATATGTGTCTTCTGTTAGCCGTGCTACCTCTGCTTTTGAGTTGGTTCATTCTGATGTGTGGGGCCCTGCCCCTGTTGTATCTTTTGATGGTTTTTCGTACTTTGTGACTTTTATTGATGACTATTCTAGATGCTTATGGGTTTATCTTTTGAAACATAAATCTGAGGTCCTGTCGGTTTATTCTCAGTTCTCTCGCATGATACAGACCCAGCACGGCAGGTCTGTCCATATCCTCCGCTCCGACAATGGCGGGGAATATACTTCTCGTTCCTTTGATATTTTTCTTCGGAATGCGGGCACCCTTCATCAATTTTCTTGTCCGGGTACCCCCGAGCAGAATGGAGTAGCCGAACGCAAAAACCGCCACCTTCTAGACTCGGTTCGTTGCCTTCTTCGGGGAATGAATGTCCCTAAGCCCTATTGGAGCGCTGCTCTCCTCACCGCCACTTTTCTTATTAATAGGACTCCTTCTCGCCCTCTTGGTGGCGTTACTCCCTACAGCCTCATTTATCCTTCAGTCTCCGCCTTTCCTATTCCTCTCCGGGTCTTTGGTTGTGTGTGTTTTGTCCAAGATCGTCGACCTTCTCGGACTAAACTTGATGACAAGGCCATCCGTTGTCTCTTCCTCGGGTACTCCACTACCACTAAGGGTTACCGCTGCTATGACCCTCAGTTACACCGTGTTATTTTCTCGCGGGATGTGACTTTTCATGAGGATGTTCCCTTCTTCTCTGCCATGGATTTGCCTTCCCCTGAGGTCTCGACTATAGTGCAACCTCTCCCTGTCGTCCTACCTTCACCAACCACTACTTCGCATCCTGCCCCGCCTGTCCTGTTGACTTACTCCCGTCGCCAGCGTACACTCACTTCTCCTCCAGTCCCGGATCAGCAGCCCCCTCCGGTCGCAGGTACCTCAGTGGAGCCTCCTCCCTCTCCTTCTCCTGCAGACTTACCTATTGCCCTTCGTAAGGGCCAGCGTACGTGTGTTCGCCCCCCCGTTACTGAGCACCCACTAGCTAACGTTGTTTCCTACCAGCATTTCTCACCTTCTTACCAGGCTTTTATGGCTGCTGCTGATTCTGTGCGTCTTCCTACATCGACTGCTGAGGCTCTTCTTGACCCACGGTGGGTTCAGGCCATGCAGGAGGAGATGTCTGCTCTCCACCGCACAGGGACGTGGTCTCTGGTTCCTCTCCCTCCTGGGAAACGCACAGTTGGGTGTAAATGGGTCTACACTGTGAAGTACTCTGCTGATGGTAACATTGACCGTTACAAGGCCCGTTTGGTGGCCAGGGGCTTTACTCAGGCTCCGGACGAGTTTGGTGCCACCTTTGCTCCTGTGGCAAAGTTGACCAGTGTCCGTCTTCTTCTCTCCATTGCGGCCTCTCGGGCGTGGCCGCTCTTTCAGCTCGATGTTAAAAATGCCTTCTTGCACGGGGATCTCAAGGAAGAAGTCTATATGGCTCCTCCTCCGGGGTTTTCCCTTCAGGGGGAGTATTCGGGGAGAGTCTGCCGGCTTCACAAATCTCTATACGGCCTAAAGCAGTCCCCGCGCGCCTGGTTTGAACGGTTCAGCTCCGTTATTCTTCAGTCCGGCTTCACTCAGTGCCGTGCAGACCACACTTGCTTCATCCGTATCACTCCAGAGGGCCGTCGTGCCATTATCTTGGTCTATGTGGATGATATTATTCTCACAGGGGATGACCCCTCTGGCATATCTGAGGTGAAAGCTACGCTTCGCTCTGCCTTTGAGGTGAAAGACCTTGGGCCTCTCCGTTACTTTCTTGGGATTGAAGTTGCTCGTTCACGGCAAGGTATCTCCATCTCGCAGCGCAAGTACATATTAGATCTTCTTCGGGATACAGGTCTACTTGGGTGTCGCCCTGCGAGTACTCCTATGGATACTAACCATCGCCTTCATGCCGAGTCTGGTGATCCTCTACCAGACCCCTCTCAGTACCAGCGACTTGTTGGCCGCCTGATATACTTGACCAATACCAGGCCTGACATCAGCTTCTCTATGGGCGTGTTGAGTCAATTTATGCACTCTCCCAGGACCTCTCACCTCGAGGCGGCTCGATGCGTTCTTCGTTATCTTAAGCGTGCTCCTGGCCTCGGACTGTTCTATCGGGCGGATAGTGCCTCTACTCTCTCATGCTTCACTGATGCAGATTTTGCTGGCTCTTTGACTGATCGGCGCTCCACTTCTGGTCTCTGTGTTTTCCATGGTGATCATCTTGTTTCATGGCGGAGTAAGAAACAACCTATCGTATCTCGCTCGTCGGCTGAGTCAGAGTACCGTGCCATGGCACATGGTGTTACTGAATTGGTTTGGCTCCGATCCCTGCTGAATGAACTTGGGCTAACTCTCGCCTCTGGCTCGACCCTCTATTGTGATAATAAGTCGGCTCTCCTTCTTACCCAGGATTCGGTGCTCCATGAGCGCACCAAGCACATCGAGATGGATGTTCACTTTCTGAGGGACCACGTTCGCACTGGGACTGTTCTTCCTGCTTTTGTCCCCTCGGCTGACCAGGTTGCTGATGCCTTCACTAAAGCTCTTGGCCCTACTCGGTCTGATTTGTTCATTTCCAAGCTGGGCATGATTGACATCTTTGCACCAGCTTGAGGGGGAGTATTGGATTTATATTTATCTTGTTATTATGTGTATGGCTATCTTGTAAATATGAGAATTATGAATATATATTTATGAGGTCTCCTATTGGGGGAGATAACTCTTTTTCCATTCTCCACAGTGTAAACCTTTGTGGTTGTGGTGGTGGTGGAGGAGTGGAGATCCTTTGTGGATCGATGGAGGGAAAGCCTGTATTCTGTGCGTGTGATTTTCACACATTTTTAGTGGAGACTTTCCGGGTTGGACTCCGATCGTCCCGTGGTTTTTCCCCAATTGGGTTTTCCACGTTAAAATTTTCTGTGTGTTTTATTTTCTGCATAGTATTTCTATTTGCGAATTTGCATATCGCTCAACGCGGTCGCACGGGTGCTCGCGCAACAACTGCTACAGGTGCTCTGGTCGGGAGTGTTTGCTCTCATTCCCAACAAGTGGTATCAGAGCGAGGTTCAGTGTCAGAGCCGTCTCAGTGACAGAGCAGATACTGGGCTGACCTTTTGGGTTCAGGACGAGTTGATTGTGATCTCGGGTGTGCAATTGAGAGTGGTAGTTTACGACCATTGGCCCGCTGGCTATCCTCTCCAGTTGCATATTTTGAGATAGTCAACTCAAAGATCAGTGGTCGATCCGGCCAGTTGGCAGAGCAGAATGGAGTCCACATCAGGTGCAGAGCAGATGGTAAAGTTGAATGGTGCCAATTATCACTAGTGGCATCTACTGATGGAGGATTTGATATATGCGAAGGGTTGACATGCTCCTATCTTTGAGGAGATGCCAGAGGACATGAATCCGACGAAATGGAAGGTGGAGCATCGGAAGCTGTGTGGGTTTATCAGACGGTTCGTGGAGCCGAACGTCTACAACCATGTGGCTACCATCACTGATGCAAAGGTACTGTGGACGACTCTCGAGACGTTGTATGCCAAGAGCACGGGCATCAACAAGCTTTATCTGCTGAAGAAGCTTGGAGAGTTCAGGTACCGGGAGGGCTCACCTATTTTGGATCATGTCAACGAGTTCCAGGGGATTATTGATCGTCTGACTGCCATGAAGGTGACTTTTGAAGTTGAGGTGAACGCATTGTGGCTACTCAAGTCACTTCCAGACTCGTGGGAGATGGTCAGAGTTTCTCTGATCAATTCTTCCCCCCAGGGGATTATTTCCATGGAGATCGCCAAGAGTGAGATCTTGAATGAGGAGGTGAGACGAAAGTCTCAGGGGACTTCAGGCTCTTCTTCACGAGCTGACGTTCTCTATACTGAGCCCAGAGGGAGAGGAATGAGTAAGAGCCGAGGAAGGAAAGAGGACAAGAGTCAGAGTAGGGGCAAGTCGAAGTCACGTTATCAGAACATGGAATGCCACTACTGCCATAAGAAGGGTCACATCAAGAAATTTTGCTATTCTTTGAAAAACGACCAGAGGAAGAAGGGGATTGCCACTGAGGGCAAGGATGAGGGTCACACGGCAGCCACTGTTTCGACTGACGAGGACGACGTCATTATTGTTGGCGACGACGTCACTGCTGCACTTGCGTGTGACGACCGATGCTGGATCGTTGATTCTGGAGCCTCTGCGCATGTCTCCCACAACAGGGAGTTATTTGCCACTTACACCACTCATGACTGTGGGGGTGTTGAGGATGGGCAATGAGGATACGTCCAAGATTCTTGGGCGTGGAGACATGCACTTGAAGACGAGTACTGGTGCCCTACTGGTTCTGAGGGATGTGCGGCATGTGCCAGATATTCGCTTCAATCTGATATCTGTTGGCAGACTTGGAGACGAAGGACACCTGAGTGTCTTTGGAGGAGACTTCTGGAAGCTGATCAGGGGATCGCTTGTGGTGGCCAGAGGCTATAGAGATTCTGGACTGTACTACATGGAGGGGAGGCCTGAAGCTGCTCAGACCAACTCCGTCAGGGATGAGGCATCCACTTCCTTATGGCACAGGAGACTGACACACATTAACCAGAAGGGTTTGGGATGCCTGGCGAAGAAGAAACTGATTAGTGATATTTCTGGGGATCATTTAGAGAGGTGCGACCACTGCATGGCTGGGAAGCAGAACAGGATTTCATTTCACAGCCACACGTCCACCAGGAGGTCTGAGCCATTGGAGCTAGTTCACACTGATGTCTGCGGACCTCTGAAGGTCCAGACTAGAGAAGGAGCTTCATATTTTGTTACTTTCATTGACGATCATTCGAGGAAGCTTTGGGTCTATGCTATCAAGACCAAAGATCAGGTCCTCGACACTTTCAGGAGATTCCACGCTGAGGTAGAGAGACAGTCTGGGAAGAGACTGAAGTGCATCAGGTCCGACAACAGGGGAGAGTACATTGGTCCTTTTGATGAGTACTGCAGGGACCATGGTATCCGACATGAGAAGACCCCGCCGAAGACGCCACAGCTGAATGACGTAGCTGAGAGGATGAACAGGACACTGATGGAGAGGATTCGGTGCATGCTATCTGAGTCGAAGCTGCCAGAGATGTTTTGGGGCGAGGCTCTTCTTACTGCAGCGCATGTCATCAACCTCTCGCCGAGTTCAGCATTGCAGGAGGATGTCCCCGATAGGGTCTGGTATGGGAAAGACCCCTCTTATAGTCACTTGCGGGTATTTGGCTGCAAAGCCTTTGTGCACGTCCCCAGGGACGAGAGATCCAAGTTGGATTCGAAGACCCGACAGTGTATTTTCTTGGGGTACGGCTACAGTGGAGAGTTTGGGTACAGATTCTTTGATCCAGTCGAGAAGAGGCTTGTACGTAGCCGTGATGTTGTATTCTGTGAGGATCAGACTGTTGGTGATCCTGAGGGGACTGTTGAGTTTGAGGTTGACTCTCGCACTACTGCAGAGTCACCTATGGTTGGAGGTGACGACACTGAGGAGGCTACTGAGCCTGAGCCAGCACAGGGTACTGATACCCTTCCGGATCATGATATCACCACTGATGGTGAACCAGGAGTCGCTGAGGACATTACTGATGATGTGCCTGCACCGGCCCCTGAGCCTGTCTTGCGGAGATCAGATCGTGTCAGGCACCCGTCCGCTAGATACTCTGCTTCAGAATTCATACTGTTGACTGATGCGGGGAGCCTGAGAGCTATGACGAGGCTGTGGAGAGTGCTGAGAAGCGTCAGTGGATGGCTGCTATACAGGAGGAGATGCAGTCGCTGCAGAAGAACCACACGTATGACTTGGTGAGATTGCCTAAGGGCAAGAAGGCCTTGAAGAATCGTTGGATTTTCATGGTGAAGCAGGGAGATTCCTCCACACCTCCCAGATACAAGGCCAGGCTGGTGGTGAAAGGTTTTGGATAGCGACAGGGCGTTGATTTCAATGAGATCTTCTCACCAGTGGTGAAGATGTCATCTATTCGTGTTGTCATTGGCCTCGCCGCGAGGCTTGATTTGGAGATAGAGCAGATGGATGTCAAGACCGCCTTTCTGCATGGCGATCTTGAGGAGGAGCTATACATGGAGCAGCCTAAGGGTTTCGGTGTTAGAGGGAAGGAAGGTCTAGTGTGCCGCTTGCAGAAGAGTCTATATGGCCTGAAGCAGGCCCCGCGACAATGGTACAAGAAGTTTGATTCTTTCATGGGGGGGATCGACTTCAGGAGGACTACCCTTGACCACTGCGTGTTCATCAAGCAGTATGCTCCAGAGGATTTCATCATTCTGTTGTTGTATGTGGACGACATGTTGATCGTCTTGAGGAACACTGTGTAACGGCCCGTAGTCCATCACAATTATTACTAATATCCTCAATTACATTCATAAAGCTTTGAGCGCGCATTCATCATAGCATTTAACATAACACAATGAGTAAGCACATGCATAAGCTATCAACTGAATAATATCCGAGTCCTATATAATTATTACAAGTTTCTACTAATTTAAAAATAGTGCGACAAGTTCCAAATACATTACATAATGTCCACTAGATTCTAACAAGTGCAGTATTAATAACAACAAAACAAGTACAGGCTTTTATTTATAATACTCCAGCGCATACAACACCTATTTTTCTAGCTCTGCCCTGCATGGAATTTGCCTTTACCTAAAAAAATTTGAATTGGAAACCGTTAGTCTTTACTAAAGACTAAGTGAAACACTATTTCTTTAACCTGCATTACATGCAAACCTGTGAGCAATATATACAATAATATGCATATTTCCATCATAAAACCATTTCTAAATATTTAACAAGGTGAGAACATTTGAAGCAAGTAAACATGTCCATTTCCATAATAGCATTTCTATGTATCAACATGTATTTCGTGTACACTAGCAATAATACTTATCCTTGGCATGATATATGATATGAAGACATAAAGAAACTTAAGCTAAAAACATGGTTTACTTTAAGAGCTACAAGTAACATATGCATTCCTTCTTAATATGATTCGTTCGTTTAGGTAATATTAGGGACAATTTGAATCTTTTTTTCCTTTTTGTTTCCTTTACATGACTCATCATGTTTCATTCATTAGGGCCCACCTCGAAGGGTTATCATATTTCCTTCATTTCATTCGTGTGCACGTACTTCAATTCGCCCATAATAAAACCTCGTGTCGACACGTTTACATAAATTACATATAGTAGTTATTTATTTTTATATCCCCTCAGAAGTTATCATTCGCCTGTTTGCCTTATACAAGGCCATACATTCTAGCGAGAATCATTTTCAGTGATATCGTAGCATGCTTCATATCATCACATACAATGAACATATTTTTCCTTTTCTTAAAATAGAAGTGCATATAACTGAAAGTATTTGAAAATTATGCATAAATTAAACAAATAGGTCTCATCGTTTCTTTTTCCTTCCTCAAATCACGCCTCAAGTCACCGCCACATCTACTGTTGGATGCCATCCTTCGCGAATTCTGTTAAGGAATTCATATTATTAAAGAATCTATTTTATCGGGGTTGCATCACAGGTAGAGTGTTGACGTTAACCTCTAGGGGTGACCTAAACATTTCAAGTTTTGATCAATAAAGAAGGCTGAAAAGGGAGTGTTCCTACTTTCAGTTAGGCATCATAACAATAGCTGTTGGAAAGCCTCAGGACAGCCCATATACAGCACAAATACTGCTGCAGGCAACAAAACAGTTTTCCCCAAAATTTCCTTCTCACAGCAATAAACAAGAGAAACAGGACAGCTGCAGCAGGTGGCCAACAGGAAGAAAAAGAAAGTGATGCAGTTCACTGGTACGACAAAACAGTGAAGGAAACATGCTTCAACAGCTAACTACAAAGCCCCCATACAAACTAAATGGGGCCAAGTCAAGAGCAGCCTTATTATCAAACTTCCCAACAGAACATGTATCATAGAAGAATCGTTCTTGGACAGTTTAATGACAGCCCAACACAGTCGGCCAACCATAAACACCAACATCACTTATATTTTTCTCCATTACTCCAACTTTATCACAATAACTAAAACAAAAGAAGAGGGAACTAGTAAGCTCACAACAATTTAGAAGAGAAATTGAGCCTAGCCTTTGCTTCACGAAGAACCACGATAAGACCTAGGTTCTTCTCAAACACCACCAACAGCCACTGATTTCAAAGCTAGCCACGATCTTCTACTGCTTCTATGAGAGATCAAGTGGGGAAGAAGAGCTTGGAGAGAAGAATCGGCGCCGAGCCCTAAAGCGAGACCGTCGAGAAAGGGAGAGAAATGAAAGGAGTCGATGACATCTGGTAGATTTAGAGGCGGCATGAAACAAAATCCACCGCCTACTCTCATGCCAATTTCAGCCTATTGGCAGCTCAACATAAGCCCACATTAACAGCACACTAATTTCAGTTTTAAGGGAACCTTTATTAATACTCCACATTAATTCACTGATTTCAGTATTTCATCATAGGGGAGTTTACGTTCTATTTTAATATGCAATACTCATCATAGGGGATTTTTTAACTTTAAGTGTTCACTTTTTACATATCGCAAATAAGAAATTTAAACGCTGCTACAATTATACGTACGAGAAATGTTGTACCTCACACACTGCTCGCATTGCTGAGTTGAAGCGGCAGTTGAGTTCTACTTTTGAGATGAAGGATCTGGGTGCTGCGAAGATCATTTTGGGGATGCACATTCGCAGAGACAGGGGAGCCAGATTGCTTTGGTTATCACAGGAGCGGTACATCTGCAAGGTGTTGCAGAGATTTGATATGGATCAGGCGAAGAAGATGAGCGTGCCTCTTGCAGCTCACTTCAGGCTCACCGCTGATCAGTGCCCCAGCACACCCGAGGAGATCGAGGCTATGCAGAAGGTTCTGTATGCATCTGCAGTTGGGAGCCTCATGTATGCGATGGTGTGTACACGTCCAGACATTGCGCATGCGGTTGGGACAGTCAGTAGATTTCTCTCCAATCCTGGGAGAGAGCATTGGAGCGCAGTGAAGTGGATACTGAGATACCTGCAGGGGACGTCAGACTTGACGCTGAGATTTGGAGGCAGTGAGCCATAGCTGTTGGGCTACACTGATGCGGATATGGCTGGAGATTTGGATTCCAGGAGGTCGACATCATGGTACATGATTCTGTTTGCAGGGGGAGCTGTCTCGTGGGCGTCGAGATTGCAGAAGTGTTGCACTGTCCACTACGGAGGATGAGTTTATTGCGGTTACTGAGGCCGGGAAGGAGTTGCTTTGGATGAAGAGGTTCATCAAAGAACTTGGATTCACTCAGGACCGATACACACTCCTGTGTGACAGTCAGAGCGCTATTCATCTGGGGAAGAACCCCACGTTTCACTTGAGGTCGAATTAAAGCACATAGACACTCGATATCATTGGATACGAGATGTCCTGGAGCAGAAGGAGCTCTCTCTTCAGAAGGTGCACACTGATGATAATGGGGCAGATATGCTGACCAAGACTGTGCCAAGAGGGAAGTTCGAGCACTGCGTTAGAATCGTCGGGATGGCGGTTTCTTCCGCCTCGATGTGAAGGGGGAGATTTGTTGGGTTTGGTTCCCATCCGAGTCGGTAAAAACCACCGGGCGCGCTAAGTGCGGCTCGTGATTTCAAATTGATACAAATAATCATATTAATGGTGTGCGGATATCCAAGTGGGGGAGCAGATTTTGATATTCTATATATATATATAATTAAATCAAATCCTAACTTCTCTCCCACCCTCTCTCGCTCGTGTGCTTTCAATAACCGCTGCTTCTCTCTCTCCCCCATTTAATTATTTCAAAACCTCTTGCTGCCGTGACCACTCACTCTCCCGTGCCTTTCTAAAAGGTGAAACTGCCGGCTAAAAAAAAAATTTGTTGCCGCCTGTGTTGAGGGAAGAGGTGTACCGCCTGGAAGGAGGGGCTGCTGCCGCCGGTTTATTTGAGGGTGCTGCCGCTGTTTGGAGAGGAGAAGTGTCGCCGCTGTCGCTGTTGAAGGAGAAGTGTCGCCGCTGCCGCTGTTGAAGGAGGAGTGTCGCTGCCGCTGTTGAAGGAGGAGTGTCGCTGCCGTTTTGTTGGAGGGCTGCCGCCCGTCTGTTGGAGTGTTGCCGCCGGCTGTTGTTGAGAACCGCCGCCATCGTCGTTGCCTTGGAGGTTGAAGACAAAGAAGAAAGGGATGTGCATAGCCGTCTTCTTCGTGGCTTTGGAGAACGTCGTCTTCGACGTTGGGACGGATTGTTCAATCCGTCCGGGTAACGATTCTATCACCGTTCTTTTTTTTTTCTTTTTCAATACTGTGATTTTGTGTCGTGTTGGAAAGGGGTTGTGTAAACCTTTATGGTTGTGGTGGTGGTGGAGGAGTGGAGATCTTTTGTGGATCGGTGGAGGGAAAGCTTGTATTCCGTGCTTGTGATTTTCATGCATTTTTAGTTGAGGCTTTCCGGGTTGGACTCCGATCGTCCCGTGGTTTTTCACCCAATTGGATTTTCTACGTTAAAATTTTCTGTGTGTTGTTTTATTTTCTGCATAATATTTCTATTTGCGAATTTGCATACCGCTCAACGCGGTCGCACAGGTGCTCGCGCAAAACTGCTACACGTGCTCTGGTCGGGAGTGTTTGCTCTCATTCTCTCATTCCCAACAGTATGAACTAGGTTTGAGTTCAAAAGTAAGACTGCGTTAGGATTAGTTTGGTCGTCGAATACAAGCTAAGCTACATGTGCAGCAGGAGAAGAACATATCTATTCGTGTCCTTTTCTTCGACGAATTTGGGACCGACATTGTTGAGCCCAGATTTTTCCTCAGAGCTGCTGCTGAAATATTACTTCTGTATTGGAGAGAAGTTTTGAGAACTGCCGCTCTACCATGAAATCTTGATTAGGGACGAAGATAACTGAGGGACATGTTGAAACAATTTCTACATGCGTAGGGTCGTTTTTTGAGACCTCCATTGTATGATTGCAAAATTAGAGGCTGCACAGGAGAGAGAGAGGGGGGGGAGGGAGAGGGAGAGGAGGAGGAGAGAGAGAGAGGGAGAGGGAGAGGAGGAGAGAGAGAGAGAGAGAGAGAGAGAGAGAGAGAGAGAGAGAGAGAGAGAGAAATGTGTGCGCGTGTGTGTGTAGGGTTCTAAATTGTTATGCTGCAGGTTTCACATTTAAGCATCAGAATATGATGCTTAGCAGCATAGGAGAAGAAAGTCATGCACTGGAAAGCTTAATTCTGGTGGATGAAAAGGTGTTTTCTTCTTTCTATATTCTCGTTGTGGAAGCAGTTGGTATACACCCCCCCTTTTCAAAAAAAAAAGGGGGGATTTTTTTTTTGAAATCTCAAAAATATATTGTATTTGTTGTGCTATTTATGAACGATGACTATGGTCATGTTTAGGTAGCGGTGGGATTAATGGTGTCTGGAGAAATAGTGTTAGGAAAAGCATTATTACGAGAAGAAGATGCTTGTGAAAACACGGAGAGCTTGTTTTAACTTTTTTGGACTTGAAATAGTTCACTGTTTTATTTTTCAAAAACACCTAAAAACACCTCTGTTGCGGTCTACTCGTCGGCCCCTTGAACCGGTCAGGAAAAAGATCGTCTTAGCCCTGGAGCGGTCGAGCGCGCACACATTCACAGAAAACGAGGCAGTGGACAAGAAGGCTTTTTGAAGTGGAAAACCCCAGAAATGGATAAAAAATCACGTGGGCGAGACGGTGTCGACCAAACTTCACTATTCGTTGTCGTTGTACAAGGCTTTGTAGAGAAGGCGAGGGCGACAGATCGCTCCTCATTACAACTTGAGGGGAGAGAGGGAGAGACGCGTAGGGTGACAGACCACCTCTCACAAATCTTAAGTGTTTTCGGTGTCTTGAGGTTGACTTGATGATCTTCCGGTCTTTAATTGGGTGCTTCGCTCGCGGTGAACTTGCTGAATATCTGCAGAATGCGCTGAAGTGACGTGCGTAGCACACTCGTCTTCTTGCGGAAGAGGGGGAGGCGCTCGAAGAATCTTCAAGGCGCTTGGAGATCTTCAAAGCCGTCTTCGAAGACTTCTTCGAGCGAGGAGGAAATCTCCAAGGGATTCCAGAGAGCTCTGAGGAGAGTAGGGGTAGATCCTGAGGAGAGAAAATGAGAAATGAGAGATCCCCTAGGGCCTATTTATAGGTTCCCTATTTAATGTGACCGTATCAACCTCGGCACAAACATGTTTCTCACTACTGGGAAATCAAACACCTCCAAAATAGTGGTGCCATTTGGAATAAAATTTTTTCCATCTAGACCACCATCCCAAATAGGGTATAGAGAATCATTCTCATTTCTTGCTCCGCGGTCATTAGCTTTCAGCCACCTTAGCTATCCCGGCCCACGCATAAAAGTGCATGTCTAGTTGTCTACTAATTAACGCACCTGATTTTTCAGAAAAATGCTTTGACGGCTTTGATTTTGCCCCGTCTTGCCCGAAGCCCGAACACAAAAATCTACTCTTATACACAACGATCCTATAATTTGAATTTTTTTAATTCTTATAATTTATTGTATATTTTATTTATTTTAGTTTAGTATAAACCAATAATAATAATAATAATAATAATGGAATAATTAGATGATTGTGATAAGTTTAATGCTTTAATGATACTTTAAAATGCAATTACTGACATGATAATTGATATGAATGCTAAAACTGTTTTTATGAATATTAAGGGGATATTTGGTTCACATGCATATAAATAGAGATTAAATTACAACAATTACCTTTGAATAAAAAGCTGAATTTTAAGACAATATTGGCGTTCTGGGTAATAAAGCTAACATTGAGATGGCATTGATTCACAGCCCCCAAAATAAATACTATTAAAAATAAAAATATTAACACAATTTCTGTTCATTCCACTCACTTTTTGCAAAAATGCATGCACCTGAAAAACCTATTTATCATTCAAAATATAATATAAATTTTTTTGAAGTATATATATATATAAATTAAACAAGGGCATTGTTAAAGTCAAACCAGAATTGGCTATTGGCAAACCAATTTTTATGAGTTATTACACGGCTTTTGAAAATACGCTTTGTACATGCATTTTTAGGAAAAGTGTTCAACACGAAAATTATTGATCTCGTCGAGATCTACTTTCGTGTTGAACATTTTTCCTAAAAATGCACGCACAAGGCCCTAAAATCGCCCTGATCGTTACTATAGTGAATTTTTGAAAATAACAAGAAAATAAGTCTTATATATGCATTTTTAGGAAAAGTGTTCAACACGAAAGTTGTAGATCTCGACGATATCTACAATTTTAGTGTTGAACACATTTCCTAAAAATGCATGTACAAAGCGTATTTTCAAAAGCCGCGTAATAACTCATAGAAATTGGTTTGCCAATAGCCATTTCTCGTTTGCTTTTAACAACTCCCTTAAACAAACTGTACATAAACCCAGGGCATTTTGGTATTATCACCACACTACCATTCCTTTAAATATCCATATGCATTTCCACCAATAATACTCAGATCGCTTCTCCCGGCCGGCGAAGTATTGAAAGGGCTAATGGAGAGCCCTGTTGATTCGAACGACAGCCAGCTTCAAGGATCAGAAATCTATCATGGCGCCGAGCTCTGCAAGCATAAATTCATGGAGCTTCTCGAGCAGCACCGCCTCCCGCGCCGCCTCCTTCCGGTGGATTTGGAGGAGTTCGGCATCAATCGCGAGACGGGCTTCTTCTGGCTAAAGCAGAAGAACCGCAAGGATCACAACTTCAGGAAGATCGGCCGTCTCGTCTCCTACGCGCCGGTGATCACTGCCTTCGTCGAGGATCGCCGGTTGAGCAAGATCACCGGCGTTAAGAGCAAGGAGCTTTTTGTCTGGATTTCCGTCAGCGACGTGTGCATCGACGATCCGGCTTCCACGAAGATCACCTTCAAGACTCCCGCCGGCATTTCTAAGACCTTCCCTGTCTCGGCCTTTGTTCCCGACGAGGCGAAGGTGGAGCAGAAGCACTGACAAGTTCGTTACGTAATTTCCCTTTTTATTTATTTATATGTATAAAATAAAATTGAAATAATTATAATTTGGTTGCACTTTATGGGCGAGTTCCCGGGGCTTTTTATTCTTGTTCAAAGGGCAATGTTATACGTTAGTCCTATTTTCGCTATTCGCAGTCCAATTTCTATGAATTTTTACGCCCTTTCTGACAATACGTTCTGTACATGCATTATTAGGAAAAGTGTTTAACACGAAAGTTGTAGATATCGTCGAGATCTACAACTTTCGAGTTGAACACTTTTCCTAAAAATGCATGCACAAGACGTATTGCCGCCCTGATTGAAACATGAGCGTAATTTTTGTAAATACGTCTTGTACATGCATTTTTAGGAAAAGTGTTCAACACGAAATGTACAACCCTCATTCTCCGAGGTAGGCCCATTCAAAGCCACGTAGGCTGAAGTCAAGGTCAAAGGGTCAGCACAGGAGCCGGCAGCCCAAGACACAAGGCAACTCAGCCAGCAGGAGCAAGAGGCGAGCTGGGCGAGCAAGGGGCGAGTATGACGAGCAAGGGGCGAGTATGGCGAGCAAGGGGCGAGTATGGCGAGCAAGGGGCGAGCAGAGGCAGTATACTCGCCTGTACCCCCCCCCCCCCCCCTAGGATTTCTCTATAAATAGACCCCCAGGGGTACTAGAAATGACACTTTGGGAAGTGGTCGAGGTCCCCCCAAGTTGGATACTCGCCAAATCCATGCCCGTCTAGTACCTCGCCCAGCTTTTGGTTGCGGAGGGGAAGTTTCTCCCAAACTTCCGGGTACGTGGTGGGACCTCCCTGCTGGAGCACCTGGGGTGTGCTTAGTCATTTTCTCTCTCCTATTTTAGCTATCAGAGCCATGGAGTTGGACCGCAGGATCAGTAACCTCGGGCTGCATTGATCCGAATCTTGAGGTCAGGATTTTCCTGGCGTCAACACTTTGGTGCGGTGAGCGTGGATCGTAGTCGGAGGAAGAAATTTTTGCGAGAAGGCTTCATGGCTTAAAGTGGCGAGATGGTGGTCAAAGGCAGCAACTCGCGAGCATTCGACAAGTTAGGCGAGTTCCATGCTGGCGAGATCCCTACTCGCCATAGGCGAGTTCCTGCAGGCGAGATCCAGAGATAAGTTCAGACCAGCGACTTTACTCGGAAGAGAGGCGAGCTTCCTGGATAGTGGCGAGATCCTTCCTTACTCGCCATCCTTACTCGCCCATAGGCGAGCTCCTTCAATACTCGCCCATAGGCGAGCTTCTTCATTACTCGCACATAGGCGAGCAGCATCAAATGAGGCGACTTCATGCAGGCGAGCAAGATTCTTCTATACTCGCCCATAGGCGAGATCTCTACTCGCGAGGGTGAGTTCTCTACTCGCCATAGGGGTGTCTATTTCAAGAGTGGCGAGTTCCTGAAGGGCGATTTCAAGATCTGGCGAGTATGGAAAATAAAAAATTTCCAGGGGCGAGTATGGTCACTCCTCCCCTCAGTTTTGTCCTTCTTCAAGCTAGGATTCCGCGAGCTTCTACTCGCGATGATCTTCATAAAGGACTTATGTTCCATGAGAATGCTTACTCATGACGTCTCCAAGCTTGGTATTCTGCAAGCTCCTTATTCCCGATGATCTCCTTCCGTCGGCTATGATCCATGAGGGGTCATACTCATAAGCATGGGAGATTGAAACAGGTTTGGTCGGCATTCAGCACCCAAGTAGGATGGAGACCTCGGGATGGTGTGTTCCTTTGGAACCTCCCCGACTGTCAGTCCCCTTCATGGTGTGTTCTATGGGATGAAGAACTGCTCAGAAGCACCTAAAGGCTCAACAGGGAGATCACTTGTCATCGAGAAGCTCGAACTGAACTAGGAGGGATCTTTCATCGTTCAAGAGGCATTCGAGACTGGCAGAGACCGTCTGTAGAATCATGAAGGGGAATCGCTTGGGAATACCTGGAGCGGCAATGACCTGAAAAGGTTCTATCCCTGAGCGGGAAGGTGTATTCTCCCCCTCCTTGTGTTTATTCCATTTGAATAAAAATTCCTCGCCCCCTGAAACATGGGCCGCGAGAGTTGTTTTTTTTCTGGCAAGAGCTTTTTGAAGTAGGTAAAACCGATCTCCACGACAGGTTGGGAAACGAGCCTCCGACTTGATTCTCGTAAAACCCAGAACGGATTATGGGACGGTGCCTCGGTAGTGCGTTCTCCTAATACCAAGCCTCTGCACTGATGGTCGAGATCAGCTCCCCCCTTGCACGTTGGTCGAGTTACCCTCCGACCGCATCTCTCATCCGACTGGGGAGATTATCAGGAGAAAGTCTGGACGCCGACCTCCTAACTCGTCGAAGCGATGATCGATTTACCTGACTAAGGGACCCTTGTATAAAGGTGTCATTTGACCTCTTGCGACAAAGCCTAATATCTCTTGTAGTTTATTCCAATCATATGGGTTGGTGCGGTTAATCCCCTCTGATTGTTGAGTGATAGTATGAAGACTCTTCCGCAACCTGGCGACCGATTGGGGGATAGGTCTCCGACTCGACTCTCGTAAAAACCCAAGTCGGGTGGTGGGATAGCGCCTCGGGAGAGAGTCCTCCTAAGACCAAGCCTCTGCATTGACGGTCGAGATCAGCTCCCCTCTTGCACGTTGGCCGAGTTACCCCCTGACTGCATTTCCCATCCGGCTGGAGAGGTTATCAGAGGAGAGTCCGGACGCCAACCCCCCATCTTGACGAAGAGATGATCGATTTGACCGATCAGCATTCAGCAAACGCAATAGGATGGAGGCCTCGGGATGGTTTGTCCCCTTGGACCTCTCCACCTCTAGTTGAGCTCGGCTCCTAGAAGGTGTCGACCTTCTCTCCGCCTCTAGTTGAGCTCGGCTCCTAGAAGGTGTCGACCTTGTATCCGCCTCCAGTTGAGCTCGGCTCCTGCGAGGTGTCGACCTTCTCTCTGCCTCTAGTTGAGCTCGGGTCTTAGAAGGTGTCGACCTTGTATCCACCTCCAGTTGAGCTCGGCTCCTAGAAGGTGTCGACCTTCTTTCCGCCTCTAGTTGAGCTCGGCTCCTAGAAGGTGTCGACCTTGTATCCACCCCCAGTTGAGCTCGGCTCCTGTGAGGTGTCGACCTTCTTTCCGCCTCTAGTTGAGCTCGGCTCCTAGAAGGTGTCGACCTTGTATCCACCCCCAGTTGAGCTCGGCTCCTGTGAGGTGTCGACCTTCTTTCCGCCTCTAGTTGAGCTCGGCTCCTAGAAGGTGTCGACCTTGTATCCACCTCTAGTTGAGCTCGGCTCCTAGAAGGTGTCGACCTTCTCTCCACCTCTAGTTGAGCACGACTCCTAGAAGGTGTCGACCTTCTTTCTGCCTCTAGTTGAGCTCGGCTCCTAGAAAGGTGTCGACCTTGTATCCACCCCCAGTTGAGCTCGGCTCCTGCGAGGTGTCGACCTTCTCTTCACCTCTAGTTGAGCTCGGCTCCTAGAAGGTGTCGACCTTCTCTCCACCTCTAGTTGAACTCGGCTCCTAGAAGGTGTCGACCTTCTCTCCACCTCTAGTTGAGCTCGGCTCCTAGAAGGTGTCGACCTTCTCTCCACCTCTAGTTGAGCTCGGCTCCTAGAAGGTGTCGACCTTGTATCCGCCTCCTGTTGAGCTCGGCTTCTGTGAGGTGTCGACCTTTTCTCGCCAGAAAGACAGCTCGTCGAATAAGGGTTGGATGATTCTTTCCGAGCAACTACGTTACTCGCAAAGAGCGGGGATTGTGTACAACCCTCATTCTCCGAGGTAGGCCCATTCAAAGCCACGTAGGCTGAAGTCAAGGTCAAAGGGTCAGCACAGGAGCCGGCAGCCCAAGACACAAGGCAACTCAGCCAGCAGGAGCAAGAGGCGAGCTGGGCGAGCAAGGGGCGAGTATGGCGAGCAAGGGGCGAGTATGGCGAGCAAGGGGCGAGTATGGCGAGCAAGGGGCGAGTATGGTGAGCAAGGGGTGAGCAGAGGCGAGCAGAGGCAGTATACTCGCATGTACCCCCCCTAGGATTTCTCTATAAATAGACCCCAGGGGTACTAGAAATGGCACTTTGGGAAGTGGTCGAGGTCCCCCCAAGTTGGATACTCGCCAAATCCATGCCCGTCTAGTACCTCGCCCAGCTTTTGGTTGCGGAGGGAAAGTTTCTCCCAAACTTCCGGGTACGTGGTGGGACCTCCCTGCTGGAGCACCTGGGGTGTGCTTAGTCATTTTCTCTCTCCTATTTTAGCTATCAGAGCCATGGAGTTGGACCGCAGGATCAGTAACCTCGGGCTGCATTGATCCGAATCTTGAGGTCAGGATTTTCCTGGCGTCAACACGAAAGTTGTAGATCTCGACGATATCTACAACTTTCGTGTTGAATACTTTTCCTAAAAATACATGTACGGAGCATATTTTCAAAAAGCGCGTAAAAATTCATAGAAATTGGATTGCGAATAGCGAGAATAGGACTGCGTATAACATTGCCCTTGTTCAAATGATCACCTTAATTCTCTCTCTCTCTCTCTCTAGATATATTAATATTTTTAATTAATTAACATATATATAAAGATGGAGCAATGCTATAAGTTGTCCGAATTTAGCTGTTCGCACACCAAAAAAACACCTAAAATCTCTAATGTAATCGCGCCCCAATATCGTTGGATTCCTTCGTGACGAGCTCACGCTCCTTTCTGAAATAAAAAAAAACCGAGGAACCAAAAAAGCTGTGATATTTTGGACTCCGAAAAAAAATCTAGACTGAAAAAAAAAAGAGAATTGATATTAGCAGTCCAATTCTCGCTATTCGCACCCCAAAAATTGTAAAAATCCTAATTATAATCACAGTCCAATTCTCTCTAACCGCACCCCACCGAATAACCTCCTCCTCTTCATCTCTCTCTTGTTGCCTAAATCCTAGCTGTAGTTCTATCGGTCGCGTCGTCTTTCCCCCTCTTATATCTTCAAAAGAGAAGGAAATTATCCAGCGAAATTCCCCAAAATGTAGTCAGGCATTAGGTCTTTTGCATATAGCTCTCTTTTTCAATGTATTGACTTTAATAGAGAGATAAAAGTTTCATTGGTCATGATTTGTATGTAAGGGTTTGGGCTATTTCTCACCTTCAATTTTTATTAATAAAATTAAAATAAAAATTCTCTTTGCAATAAGATTCTGTTAGCAAATTAAAACTCTATTATTGTGTATGATTTTGTGCATAAATAATAACTATATTAATTTGATCACAAAAAATATTATTTCAGCAACAAATAATGTTTTGGACAATAAATATGTTTAGTGACAAAAAAATTGTTGGTCACTAAATACATTTAGTGACCGAGATTTGTTGCCACAAAAAATACACATTTAGTGACCAAAGATATTTTAGACACTAAATATATTTAGTGACTACGATTATTTTGGTCACAAAAAATATTTAGTAACGGAGAATAATTGTCATTAAATGCATACATTTAGTGACGAAAAAATCTTAGTTGCTAAAGAAAAATAGTGACAAATTATTTCGTCACTAAAAATATACATTTAGTGACGAAAATTATTTTGTTCACTAAATACATTGTGACGGACTAAATTCGGTCACTAAATGTCTTTTATGACCAACCCGCAATATTTAGTGATCAAAATTTTCGTCACTAAAAGCCAGATTTCTTGTAGTGAGAGGAAGGTTTGCATGTCATTTATCTTTGTATAGAGTTAATTCCTCTATGAATGTCATTTAATTTGCTTTCCTGCTAGTTTTTTAAATTGTGTTCAGTCTTTAAGGTGTTTTCTAGACTTCTAGTACTTAATAAATCAACAATGTGTTTCGCTTATTTGGGATGAGTGTGTGGTGCAAATATAATTTTGGACTACAAATAAAATTTATGGACTACGAATAGCGTGGACTGCGAATAGCCAGTTCCTGACTGCTAATATTAACTCTCAAAAAAAATTAGACTGAGAAGAAAAAGTGACTATGAATAGTCATATTCGGACTGCTTATAATATTGTTTTAAAGATATTCACTTATAGTGTAATGATGTAATGGTGTGAACCATCAAAACAATTCCAGCCTTCTATTTCATCTCCCCTTTTAATTTTTATTTGATTAAATAAAAATCTCTCCCTCAAGATGTCTTTGGGATTGCAATTGTGCGCTCAATGAACTGTGAGTAGCGGGTGTGTCATCGTGTCGAGACAGCGTAAGTACCCTCAATCATGCAAATACTATAAGTCAGGGCGATGCCTCCATTCGTGACAGCACATCCGGTTGCAACATCCTAAGCATAATAAGAAACTTTGATTCACTTAAATGGATAGACCAAGCTAGAGTGTAACGAGAAAAAAAAGGGACAATCACTGCGAAGCCCGTGCAAAAATGCTCATATATAAGCAGTCAGGCATAAGGGACCCTCGTGCCCCACACACTAATACTCTTGCCGCCTAGATCCCCCGTGTGCAGTGTGGTGAAGTCCGTGCTCTCGGACGTTGTCAATATCCTATCGAGCACAAGGAAGCGAGCGACAGGAGTACTAGGACACGGGGCGCATGGTCGCCCTATGCCTCGTAAATATCAATTAACTTTGTTTTTGTAGTTGTGATTATTTTGGAGGATATTACAGGTGAGATAACTGTGACCAACCCGCTCAAAGCATTCTATTGTCACCCATCAGTTTGGAATGGGATATAAATAGTGCTCCCAGCAGTAGGGCAACGCCCTAGGTGCACACGCTACCTGCAGGTCTTTATCGTGTCGGTGTTTTGTGCGGACATACCTCAACAATCTCCTATGTCCGTCACCAACACGACTACAATAAAGAGGTAAACAGTGTAATGTCCAAGCAACAGGAATCATCCACAAAACGTGTCAAAGCATATGAATAAAACAGTAATGGGCACGCTACACAATAGTTCTATGCAAGGTAAATCAACAAAATGAAATCACCATCATAGAAGCTAAAAACAAGTAGGATCCAACAGAGTCTCGTACGAGCTCTAGTCTAGCAATCTACCCAAAACATAGTGTCCAAAACATAAACAAACATATGCAGATAGGAAATGAGAAAATGGTGCAAACAAGTCACCAGCCAAAAAGAACTACTAGCAATGTCATAAACAAAAGATAAGATGGACGCAGAAAAAAAAAGGCGTCGGCTCTAGACGTCCAATAGGTCATCCTCATCCATGTCCCAATCAGCAGGTACTCCTCCTACTCCTTCGGTGCCTGTAAATCCAGAAAATGAATTTCATATTAGAATGAATCCATACAATTGAATTTACATATATCTAGTTCGACAAAAGAACGTAGAAAGACCAGAGTCCTGAGTGTGTGGAGTACTCCAACTATCGAGAATAGTGTGTTCTAATCGAGAAATCATTGTCGGTTTTAAGAAATGAAACGACATATGAACTTCTTATAGTAGGCTCACGTAGTTAAATCTGTGTACCAATTTGGAATGTCATTGTCACTGTCCCCTTATGTCAAAATGAATACCATCAAGTTTGGAATGATACCATCTCAACACAGGAAGAAGGAATCTAGCGAGATCGCATTCATCAATTTGGAATGAACGCAAACTTACCAGATCCACAATCAGCAACGTAGAACATCAATGAAACACAACAAAGCTTACTTTGGACAAAGGAAATCAGATTTGATCAAAACGAAAATCTAAGGCTGATCTAAATCGCCTTTAGTCTCATTTCCCCCATGGTTTTGATAAACCTGACTTTGGGCATTCCTTTTGTCAGAGGATCGGCTAAGTTATCCTTCGATCGCACATCGACCAAGGTGATAACGCCTTGCTCCTTAAGATCATTCAGCAGAGCATGTCTCAGTCGTATATGTCTCCGTTTCAAATTATAGAGAGCATTTTGAACGATCTGAACAGCAGCTTGATTATCGCAATACAAGCTCAACGAATTGACTCGTAACTTAGATAGCGGAATATCAAGAATCAAATTCTGAATCCAATCTGCCTCTTCACCAGTTGAAGCCAAGGCAAATAGTTCAGACTCCATAGAAGACAAGGCTATACAAGTCTGTCTTTTTGATTTCCAAGTTATAGCAGCTCCACCCAATGTGAATATGAATCCACTCGTAGACTTACTATTGCCAATTTCAGAACACCACGAGGCATCTGAATAACCTTCAACGGTAGGCGGATATCCAGTGTAGCACAAGGCTAGATCCTTTAAGGTATCTCATCAGCCTATCTAGGGCATCCAGTGCTCTTTTCCTGGATTACTCGTGAAACGACTCAGCATACTTGCGGTGTAAGCAATGTCTGGCCTTGTGCAGCACGATGCATACATGAGGCTACCAATGATCTTAGCATAATTCACCTGACCAACGGTGGTCCCTTCATTCAGACTCAACTTGATAGTGTGATCAACTGGTGTCTCAACTGATCTGCAATCAGCATATCCCCAGGTCGTCAATAATTGCTCCACATAGTGAGCCTGACTGAGTGTGACTCCACGCTCGTCGATATAGACTTTAAGACCTAGAAGAGTATCAACTGGACCGAGGTCCTTCATGTCGAATGCTTCCGCAAGAGTGGATTTGACATCACTCACTGCCGAGAGATCCGACCCTAATATTAACATATCATCAACGTAGAGACAGATGATGAATGTTTTATCCAACATTGATCGATGATAAAGGCATTTATCGGAGAGACTGGACTGGAATCCATGGCTCTTTACCACTTGATCAAACTTAAGGTGCCACATCTTGGGCGCTTGTTTAAGCTCATAGATTGATTTATTTAGTTTGCACACCTTATGCTGAGAATCTTCAACAACATAACCCTCAGGTTGAGTCATGTAGATTTCTTCGTTCAGCTCTCCATTCAAGAAGGTTGTCTTTACGTCCATCTGATGAACTATGAAGTTCTCGATAGAGGCTAAAGCTAGAAGAATCCTAATAGTTGATAGGTGGCACACAGGTGAATAGACGTCGAAGTAGTCCACTCCCCCATGTTGCTTAAAGCCTTTAGCAACCAAACGTACCTTATAGCGGGCTACTGACCCATCACTATTTAATTTCTTCTTAAGTATCCACTTACATCCAATGACTTTTGCGCCTTTGGGCAAGTCAACTAGACGCCAGGTGTTGTTCTGTAGCAACGAGTCCATTTCATCGTCAATGGCTTCTGCCCACATAAACGAATCTCTAGATCGCATTGCCTCCTGGTAGGAGAATGGATCATCCTCTAAGTGATAGGTGACAAAGTTTTCACCAAAATCCTTAGGAAAACGCTCTCTTGTAGACATTCTGAGCAGATGGGGAACATCCTCCAACGGTTGGGGAGCGGTGTGTGAGGGGCCTGCTTCAGATTCCACAGGAGATTCTGAAATCATGTCTGTAGACCCAGATAGGTTAGTGCCTAGATCCTTGACAAATTTATTTTCAAAGAACGTAGCATCACGAGATTCTATCACAGAGTGAGAGGATAGATCAAAAAACCTATCAGCTGCACTATCTTCAGCACACCCTAGGTAAACACAGGTTGTGGTTTTTGGTCCCACCTTGGATCTCTTAAGGTCTTGTACCCTTATATAAGCGATACAGCCCCAAGTCTTCAGAGTGTCGTATCTACAAGGATGCTGATGTCAAAGCTCATAAGGTGTCGACGACAGCTTAGAGTGCGGCAACCTATTCAGAAGGTGATTAGCAGTCAGAGCTGCTTCGCCCCAAAAGGAGGAAGGCAGGCCAGCGGTTAAAAGCATAGAATTCAACATTTCAGTCAAAGTTCTATTTTTACGCTCGGCTACACCATTCGATTGGGGTGAATAGGGGGCGGTGGTCTCAAGTATTATGCCCTCAGCGGCACAGAATTCCTTAAATCCAGTTACAGTGTATTCGCCACCTCTATCACTTCTAAATCGCTTTATCTTCAAACCAAGCTGATTCTCTACACGAGTTTTGAAAACCTTGAAGGTCTCGAAAGTCTCATCCTTCGATCTCAGTAAGTACACATGACAAAACCTGGAAGAGTCGTCTATGAACGTAAGCAAATACTTCTTTCCCCCTCTGGAAGGATGACTCCGAAAGTCACAGAGGTCAGAATGTATGAGCTCAAGAAATTGAGTGCTCCTAGAAACCGACTTAAAGGGTTTTCTAGTGATTTTGGTTTGTGCACACACCTCGCACCTATCAAATCGAATGGAGGTATCAAGAGGGATGTTATGACTCTTAGCTAGATCGCACATCTTCCTATAGTTTACGTGTCCAAGTCTGTTGTGTAACAACTTTGGATCAATCAAATTAGTGCTGATTTGGTTGATGTGATCATTGTTAAGGCTAAGTCGATACATGTCATCTATAAGATACGCGCACCCAAAATAATGTGAATTGACAGATAACGTCATTCTACCGTTTTGAGTCGAAAAAGACATACCGGACTTATCAAGCAAACTCATAGAAATCAATTTTTTGGTTAAAATGGAACTACTCTAACATGTAAAAGAGTGAGTGTTTTACCTGAAGATAACTCCAAAGAAGCGGTGCCAGCATGCGTAACAGCAGTAGTACCACCATTGCAATTTTCAACTGAGTCTTTAACAGCTGTGACTTCAGTGAGCTGAGCTTTGTCATTATTAGCATGACATGTCGCTCCACTGTCTAGCCACCAGTCAGACGAAGAGCTGCCAGCACGGCTCCTCATCATCCCTACGAATGACTGAGGACCAGAGCTATCCACCAGCATGTTAGTCTGACTCTGAGGTAAGACTTCCCGAGGCTTCATCTGGGATCTACATTCAGCTGCCCAGTGGCCCACTTCCCACAGTTGTGGCACTTGCCCTTCTTCTTGCGGGAAGAAGGCTTGTTGGCCGGCAATTGGGAAGAGGACGCACCCTATTGGGGCTGAATTTTCTTTTTAAATTTACCAGAGTGCAAAGCTAAGTGCGCCACCTTAGAGGGATGACTAACCTGTTCTGCACGTCTCTGAGCAAAGTTTTGATCCTCAATATGTATGAAGCGCTTGAACTCATCAATGGAGATCCCTTCCTTCCGCCTATGCAGCTCAGTCTTGAAGAGAATCCATTCAGGTGGAAGCTTACTCAGTATAAACCCAATGAACAGCTTGTCCGAGATATGAGACTCAGCATTTGCCAGCTTGATGCGTAGATTCTCAAGATCCACCAACTGAGAAGTGATGGGCGAAGTCGGATCAAATTTGAAATTGAAGAAAGACTCCGCGAGGAGCGACTTCGACACCTCTTCCTCCTTGGTGAAATGCGCTTGAAGCTGATCCCATATGCCCTTCGCGGTCTTGATGCTGCTATACGCAATAGCTAGACGGGTATTCAAGGAATTCAGGAGATAATCCCTGCAGAAGTCCTCATCTTTCACCCACTGAGCCTCCGACACGTCCTCTTCGGTCGTCTCGTAATCACTGGGCACTGTGTAGAAGATTTCACGCTCCTTCATGCCGAATTGCACGTGCATCTTCCACCCGAGAAACTCGGTGACGTCGAAAGACTGGAGCTTCCGGATGTCGGTAGATTGATACTTCGACATTTCTGAAAATGCAGTAAAGTATGGAACAAAGTCACCTGATCGGAGAGGAGAAACACAAGGTCTTCGGATCCAATCCAATCCAATGCAGCTTAAGCAAACGAATTTGTTGCAGCAATCAACTTCTGGTGATCAAATAACTCTGTTCACTTTGATTGCAGAGACAAGCTTCAGAGCAGGTTGATGCAGGCTCGGGACAACAAGATCGAGCCCAAATGGCACTGATTCGGGGAAGCCTGGAGATCCAAAGGCAAAATCTGAACGAAAAACAGAGGGATCGACGGGATCTGGCGAAGTCGAGCTCAGATCTGGAAGAGAGGAGATGGAATCTCAACTCCGGTGACTTGAACAGGCTGAGAAGCCACGGATCAGAGGGATCTTGGAACCACAGTCGAGATCCGAGATCTGGAAGCGCGATCGTGGACTCCGGCGAGAGAACCGGCGGCAGCAGGCGCGGATTTGGAGAAACCCGACAACCCAGACGAGAGAAGACCAGAAGCCGACGTCGATGACGGAGGCGAACCTGGCTGGGAATCGACGGCGAACCTGGATAGGAGCTTCTCACGAGAGATCTACGGGAGCAACAGCCGGCGTCGGGAGATCCACGAGAGCGAGCGGCAGCGTCATCTCGAGCGCGAACACCGGCGGAAAAAAGAGGAAGGGGAGCTCGGGCACGGGAACGCAGAGCGCAAAAGAAAAAAACCCTAACGCTATTGCTTTGAGAATATTAGAGTTAGGACGCTCAAAGCATTCTATTGTCACCCATCAGTTTGGAATGAGATATAAATAGTGCTCCCAGCAGTAGGGCAACGCCCTAGGTGCACACGCTACCTGCATGTCTTTATCGTGTCGGTGTTTTGTGCGGACATACCTCAACAATAACAAGTCTCGTAAAGTAGGTGAATTTCTTGGTGTAGGCATTGAAGAACATTTTTCTAACGATGGACTCCTCTCCTTCTTCTTCCTCCAAATACTTCTGAACCACCGTTAATTAATAGTGGTTTGAGTGTACAACCCTCATATTTCCCGAGTCGGTGGGACCCGACCCGGATGAGGCCAAGATTACGAAGGCGACTGAGACGGGCAATACGATCGCGTGGGGACGGTTGAAACCGCTCAAGGCAAAGAGAGGCCGCGGGGGAAGCAGGGGGAGCACCCGCTCCCCCGACCCCCCTTCGGGCGAGTGGGAGGAGCCTCCCACTCGCCACTCACCCGGGCGAGTGGGAGGGACCCTCCCTCTCGCCGGGCGAGTGGGAGGAGCCTCCCACTCGCCGGGCGAGTGGGAGGAGCCTCCCACTCGCCGGCCACCTTGGGGGCGAGTGGGAGGGGGCCCTCCCACTTGCCACCCCCTTTTGGGCGAGTGGGAGGAATGCTCCCACTCGCCCGGCACGTTGGGGGGGGGGGGTCGGGATGACCTCCCATGAGGGGGAAGTGGGCATCTCGAGTCCCACTCGCCCCCCCTCACGCGTTGATTGTTCATGGTCATGGTCGGACTGCGGATAGCAGAATTTTGGCTATTCGCAATCCAATTTTGGTTATCCGCAGTCCATTTTTGGGAAAGTCTATAAATAGACCCCCATGGGCACCTTGGGAAGGGTTGGCCTCTACCCCCTCCCTCGCGTGGTCTTGTGAGCAAGCACCCCCCCCCCCCCCCCCCCCCCCCCCCCGCCCTCCCCTGTCACCTTCCAGTTGACGGTGAGGTGGTTCTTAGTGCCCTCCAAGGTGCCCAGACTCAGCATTGGCTTGGGAGGGGAAGCGCTCTAAGATATTCCGGGTATGTGGTGGGACCTCCGCGCTGCAGCTTAAGGGGTCCATTTGTGGATTCAAGTGTTCATCAAGTCCAAGTCTTTCAGTTCCTAGTGACCGGTCAAGGGTCTAGGCTTAGGTCAAGTAAGGGTTAGTCGCAACCCCCTTTCGAACGCTGAGACCGGGAAACTGGTTTCAACATTCTGGTGCGGTGAGCGTGGAAGCGACTAGTTCGGAAACCTCTGAGTCAAGTCCCATGGCTGGAAGCGACGAGTTGGGAGACCCACCCCCGCCTTGCGAGTATGTGAAGAAGAGTGACTTTGACGAATTCAGCAAGAAGATCCTGGAGTTCATGCAGGCCGCATCCTCCGCTCGCGGCGAATGCTCAACACCACCTGCACCTAGGATCCCCTCACTCCCCCTAGTGGGAGTAAGAAGCAGTCAGCAAGGGGGGGAACCAGCCTCGGAGGAAGGCTTGAGCCTCCAAGCACGGGTTCTTTTCAATAGTTCGCCCCGGACCAGCTGCCCAGGCGGGCAGGTGATGGGAGCACCTCCCCTCAACCAAGAAGAATGGAGGAGCCCTTTCTGCGAGCTGGTCATGTCAGCTCCCGTTCCGGATGGGTTCCGCGATCCCGCCATGTCCTACTACGAGGGGGATAGCGATCCACTCCAGCATCTCCAGTGGTTCGAGGACATGACCTCGATCAGGAAAATGTCGGATGCCTTCATGTGCAGGCTTTTCGCCGTCTCGTTCCAGGGAAAGGCAAGGGATTGGTTCCACTCGCTCCCGGCGGGAACAATTTTCCGTTTTGAAGATCTGCGTCGAAATTTCTTATTGAGATTCTCTACCTCGAAGAAGAGGAGAAAGAGTATGGAAGCCTTGTTCGCAGTCAGGCAGAAGCCAGGGGAGCCGCTGGCTGACTACATGGGCAGGTTCCAGGCGGAGGTCCTCCTTGTCGTCGAAGTGCCCGGGCACACCCTGCAGCTGGCTTTCACCCTTGGGCTGCAGCCGGGGCTGTTCCGGATGAGTCTAACTCGGGACCCTCCGTTGTCTTTCGAGGAGTTAATGAAGCGTGCCGATCGTGAGACCGAGGTTGAAGCTACCAATCAGGAGTTCGTGGCTAGGTTAGTCGAGGTAGCAGAGGAAGAAAGGAAAGTGCATGGAGGAAGAAAGAAGGAGGAAGTGAAGAGTCAGGGACAACAGGGACCTCCCGTTGGGCAGGAGCAAGGCTGGAAGTCGCAACCGACAGCCGCCCGACCAGCTTGGAGGTAACAAGTTGGTCCCCCTCAAGTCCAAGGAAGGGGCCACTTCCAGGGAGGAGGATGCTATCAGGGGAGGCACGGGCGGTTCCACCCGGTAGGATGGCAACAAGGCCCGGGGCCGCTGCAAGTCCAGCCCCTGCAGTCCATGGCCATCGGTCGGAAGAGAGGCGGAAGGAAGAAGGGACGTTGGGAGAAGCAGGGAGGCGAGCTGGCGCTGTTATATTGTGACTTCCACCAGCAGGAGGGTCACGCGACCGCAGCTTGCCCCGAGTTCCTCGAGATGAGGGAAGAAGGAAGAGCCCCAGCAGGGGGGAAGCGGTTGTGCCTGGAAGGACCTCGGACAGTGGAAAAGGGGAAGAACAAGGAGGAGGATGATCCATGCGAAGAAAGGGTCGATGTAGGGACCTTAGGAGGGATCGGGGTCATCCACGGGGGAGCAGGCAAAGAGGCCACCCGGAAGGGGAGCCACCATGCCATATACCGTCGGAGCGTCGCTTCGACTTCCCGGTCCCCACCTTCGAGCGAGAAGATTAACTTCTCCACCCAAGATCTGCCGGCCAATGAGGACCCTTTCTGCGACGCGCTGGTCATCAAGGCGGCGATCGAGAACTTCACCGTCTCCCGGATCCTAGTCGACAACGGGAGCTCGGTGAACGTGGTGTTCAAGAAGGCTTTTGAAGGAATGAAGGTTGACGCAAAGCGAGTGCTAGCATCGGATGGGCCACTTTTCGGATTCTCCGGGGAGAGGAAGGAGGTGGAAGGGGGAGTCGAACTCCTCGTCACCTTGGGGGAAACTTCAAAGAATTGCCGGTTCATCATCGTGGACGCGCCGAGCAGTTACAACGCCATCTTCGGGCGTCCCCTCATCAGTGCGTACAAGTGCGTGTCGTCCTCCTACCATCAGTGTTTGAAGTACAACTCCGGAGAGCTCCAGGTGAGAGTCAGGGGGGATCCCCGGGAGGCGCGCCAGTGCTATGTTACTGCGGTCAACACAATCGGATGGATGCAAGCAGCCGAAGAAGTGGAAGAAGCGATAGCAGGGATGGCCAAGGAGCAGGCGATCAAGTGAGCCCGAAGTGGGCGAGGTATAAGGAAGTGCCCAGGGAGGGGCGAGATGTAACATCGTGCCTAGGTAGAGGCGAAATATGGTGAAGTGCCCAGAGGGGGGCGAGATGTAAGGAGGGGCCCGGAAAAGGGCGAGGTGTAACAGAATGCCCAAAGGGGCGTAGTGTAGGCAAGTTGTAATAGGTAAGAACTATGAATGGGAGAGGGGTTCTGGAAAGACATCCAGGTTCAAAATCCCTAGCTAGAGGCCCTCCACCGGGCTAAGTCATGTCGGTAGATGGGGGCGCATCGGGTCAACTCGCTGTTTGGTAATTAGATCAGGAGTGCGTTGAGTTCCTCCAACCCCGGTTGAGCTAAGACTCCCAGGACATGGATGGGTACTTCCGCCTCCAGTTAGATCAGGAGTGTGTTGAGTTCCTCCAACCCCGGTTGAGCTAAGACTCCCAGGACATGGATGGGTACTTCCGCCTCCAGTTAGATCAGGAGTGCGTTGAGTTCCTCCAACCCCGGTTGAGCTAAGACTCCCAGGACATGGATGGGTACTTCCGCCTCCAGTTAGATCAGGAGTGTGTTGAGTTCCTCCAACCCCGGTTGAGCTAATACTCCCAGGACATGGAGGGGTACTACCACCTCCAGTTAGATCAGGAGTGCGTTGAGTTCCTCCAACCCCGGTTGAGCTAAGACTCCCAGGACATGGATGGTTACTTCCGCCTCCAGTTAGATCAGGAGTGCGTTGAGTTCCTCCAACCCCGGTTGAGCTAAGACTCCCAGAACATGGATGGGTACTTCCGCCTCCAGTTAGATCAGGAGTGTGTTGAGTTCCTCCAACCCCGGTTGAGCTAAGACTCTCAGGACATGGAGGGGTACTACCACCTCCAGTTAGATCAGGAGTGCGTTGAGTTCCTCCAACCCCGGTTGAGCTAAGACTCCCAGGACATGGATGGGTACTTCCGCCTCCAGTTAGATCAGGAGTGTGTTGAGTTCCTCCAACCCCGGTTGAGCTAAGACTCCCAGGACATGGATGGGTACTTCCGCCTCCAGTTAGATCAGGAGTGTGTTGAGTTCCTCCACCCCCGGTTGAGCTAAGACTCCCAGGACATGGATGGGTACCTCCGCCTCCAGTCGGATTAGGAGAGCGTTGAGTTCCTCCACCCCCGGTTGAGCTAAGACTCCCAGGACATGGATGGATACTTCCGCCTCCGATCGGTAAAATTCCCGACTAAAGACGATCATTCTCCAAGATCAGTCATATCGGCAGATGGGAAACTCATCGGTTCAATTGACTACTCGACGATCGATTCAAGTAAGGTATCACACCTTCAAGCAATGAAAGGGAGGAGTAAGCTAGGACATTCATTAAAATAACTACTGATTCATTGATAACGTGTATTACATGAATTGTAGCTTCTCTCTTGCTAATACGTACAGGCCTGAAAGAGAAAAGCAGACACAAAAGTCACACAGTTCCCGTGAGGGACGGGATGAAAGAAGACGTCATAGGCCATCCTCACGATCATGGGGAGTAGCCGCCGCTGCTAGGAGGCGAGCCGGACCGCCCGGGCGAAGGAAAGAGCTCAGGAAGGATGTCGCTGGCAGAGACCCCCCTCCAGCTATCTCGAATAGCGTCCACGTCATGGAGGCGACTCACCAGGGCTCGGGCCATCGACGCCATGATTTTCCCCCGAGCGCGCTCGACTTCAGCGGGTCGAGACGGGGCTGGCCTCGCCGCTCTCGAAGGTGCACCTCCTTCTCCTCCCCCTTCCCTTAACTGCCTATGAGCTTCGGCAAGCTGAGCTCTCAGGTCTTGCACCTCCTGGTCCGACTCCTCGCATCGTCTCCTGAGCGAGTCGGCGGCATCGGGTCCCTGCGGGCCAACACGGCAAATAAAGTAGAGCCAACGAATAATAACAAATTAAAAGGAGAAAAGGAGAATTCATTAAGGAGGGCACGAACCAAGCCCCCGGATGACTCCTCCAAGAGTTTCTCAGCAGTGGTCAAGCGAGCCGCAAGGTCAGTGGCTCTCTCTTCCGCATACAACTTCGACGCGTCTGTCCGCATCCACCTGTACGAGAGACTAAGACCTCGGCGGGCGGCCATGTGGGAGAGCTCGGTCGCACGAAGTTGGGCCTGGGAACTCGCGTACGCAAGATCGCGCATAGACATCTCCTTGTAAGATGTCGCGTCCTGCCGACCGTAGATGCCATAGATGAGGCTATGCGCCGCGCCATCAGCGACATCCCCCTCAGCCCACGAAGGCCGATGGGAGGTGAGAGTGACCCGGTTCATCGTCTCATCCCAATGGACGATAGGTTCGCCAAGAAGGTCCGTAGCCTTTCCCCCCATCTCGAAGTTGGGGTGATTGGCCAGTGCGTTGGGGTCGCTCGGTTGCCCCCTCTCCCTAGGCGGTACCCTGGAATCCCTTCGGCAAACTGCTTTCCCCCTCCGCATCCTCGGCTCCTTCGGTGGGGAGGAGGGCGCTCCCTCCTCCACCACCCGCTCCTTATCCCTCCTCTGACTCGACCCAGGTATCTTCGGAGCCGAAGCCGAATCGGCCGCAACCTCCTCGTCGAGCCCATGGGCGAAGGAGGAACTTCCCCCGCAGAGGGAAGGCGTCGAGGAAGGGACCGAACACCTGCACAAGTTAGGACGAGTTGAGCAGCAATGGGAGGAAATGAGCCATAAGGGAGGCAAGTTGTCAAGGTTTAAGGACCCGTCCCAGGTTCCACGTAGATGAGTTGATTGATGTTCCTCCGGAGGTGATCAACCTCGAAGCTCGCACCTTTAAGGAAGCGATGCAGCTCAGCGGCCTCCCCACGTAGCGAGGGGGGTTTGCAGACCTTCTCGGGCCTCTGAGTGGGGGAGAAGGGGATGCCTTCCAGGTCACCCCGAATGAACACAAATGACTCATTCCAGTGGTGGACCTTGTTGGAGGTCTCGTGTAACATCCCCCAAACTGCTAGACCCCTAAGTTGGTTTTGTCATGACTGGGTCATGACAAAACCATAGGAAGAACCTTTTTGAACCTAAGAGCTTAGGAAAGGAGGAGGAAGCCACCTTGGTCTGCAAATAGCAATTCCCATCTTCCAAGCTTGGGATTGGAATTTAGGGCTTCAACCTAACCCTTGGACCCCACCATAGTGTCCCTAACCCTTTAGAGGTCCCCTTAGGGCACCTTGGGCCCATTGAAGTCAACCTAAGAGGCCAATTTGACCAAAGTCAACATAAACCCTCAAATTGGTCAAAGTAGCCCATTTAGAGCCAATCAACCCTCACCATGTCAAATTGATCACACTCCTAGGTTTATAATACCATTATAGACCTAATGGACCCAAAAGCCCCATCATGGGACCCCCAGGGGTACAAATTGACCAAAATGCCCTTTTTAGGTCAAAATGACCTTTCTTCTCAAAGTACCCCAATTGACCTCCACCACATTAAATTGACCTCACCCCTAGGGCTATCATGTCATAGGGGAGCTAGTGGACCAAAAAGCCCCATGACCAAGTCAACCCTAGGGCTCAATTTGACCAAAGTCAAATTAGCCTATTTTGGTCAAATCACCTTAGATTGGGTCAACCAAGAACCATATGACCAAATTGACTCCACCATCAGTTCCTAAACTTAATTTAGAACCTATTGAACCCAAAAGCCCCATCCTAGGGTTCCCCAATTGACCAATTTGGCCAAAAGTCAAAATTGCCCAATTTAGGTCAAAATGCTCAAACCTAACCCAATCTCTTTGGGCTAGCTCAATTGGATGGTCAACCAGCCCATGTGGACCCTCATTAAACTCAGGAGAGAGAGTAGAAACCGACCATGGTGGTTAGGAGAGAGAAAATGGGAGTTTCACCATTTTTGGAAGAGAGAGAAGAAGCCATTCATGGCCATTAAGAGGTTTCACCTCTTGGCTCCCCCAATTGATGCCTCCATTCAACTCCTCAGCCAGCTGGGAGAAGTTTCCATCAGTTACACAAGGGAATTAAGGCAGGGGAGATGGAGAGGGGCCGGCCATGGAAGAAACCGAAGAAGCCATTAATGGTCATGGAGCTTAAAGCCATCACCACCCCCAATCGAACCCCCCTTCACCTTCAGTGACCTGAGAGGAGAGAAACCCCCTAGTTACCTGGAGATTTCGTGCACTGTAGGAGGGAATTGGCATGGCTTCTCAACCGGCGGCAGCTCCCATGGTGTACTCAAGGTTGACTCGACGGCAAGCCCTCCAGCAGGTCCCGTTCTCCTCCCTGAACTCTAAGGGTTAGATCCAAATCGACGGCGGCTCGAATCGTGGTCAATCGGCCGTGAATCGAGTCGGCCAATCCTCCCGTTGATCGGGTTGGGTATCCTTCTACAGATCACGATTCCGGCCACCTCCGGCCGATCAAACACCGCTCATCGCCGACCCCCACCTCAACGGAGGTGGTGGTGGCGTTGGTCGGCCAGGGCGGCGCTCAGGTGGCCGGGAAATCATCGCTCAAGGTGGCCCAGGCGCGGTAAATCTCAGCCGCTGACTCATTGGGGACGATGACCCAGCGCCCTCCGATCTGCTTTAGGATTCGTGCTCATTTAATTCAATCCTTATTAAATCTGTGATTAAAATGCAGCCCCTATTTAAATCTGGGAAAAATACTTAGAGGCCGAATCATGAAAAGTGGTCAACATAGAAAATGTAGCCCCTTGGGTCTAGTTTCATACAAAATTGAAATCACTCAATTTGGAGTCCTGGTTAGGGCTCAGCACTCATTCTAGTGGAGGCTGTCTTTAGGGCTAATCAGAACTCATTTTTGATGCCCACCCCATTATATAACTCCAAATGACTTGATTTTTGGGGTGTAGTCTAGTCTTGTGCATACCTAGCTCATGTCCAAAGATCACAAGGATTGGTGAAGTTTTCTTCTTAATTTTTGGGAAAGACCAATAATCCTAGTTTAACCTAATTAGGTGTCCTAAACACCTCAAAACCCTTCCAAACTTGGATGGGTGGTCCTAAGGGGTATGTATAGGCCCTGGTTAAAATATCATGATTTATGGAGTTGTTTTGGTAGGGTATTCCACCAAAATAGCCTTAGGCTCCCTAGGTTTGGGCAAAACTTTGGGTGAGTGCCCCCACCTTTCCACAAGGTCTTTTGGCTCCATATTTGGGGTGCACCTCACCCTCCCCCATGCCAACCTATGGTTCAAGTTTGGAGGCCATTGGGGGAGTTTTGCCCTAGTAAATCAAAAAGGGGCAAAATTGCTATTTGCACCCCAAATAGGTGCCCATTGGAATTCCACTCCTCACCAATTATTGGTAGGATCTTAGGTGGTCTTCCACTGACCTATGGTCAGTATAGTGAGTAGTATGGACTTGGGCAAGGTAGGGAGACCTTTGAGTCTAGTTTCTCTTAAAGGTTATGTTTAGGGTAAAGGTAAACCTAAGCTAGTTTTGGGGTGTGGAGGGGTTTCCTCCCATTGATTGTTGGGGTAATTTTGGTCACTGCCTTGGGAGGTAGGAGGCACCCCAAGGAGCCACTTTGGGTGGGTTAGGACCTATTGTGCCCATAAATCCTAATGGTTGAGTTTATGGTACCCTTTTAGGGTTTGTGAAGGAGGTAGGAGTAAATGCCCATGGGGAGAAGTGTAATAGACCTCTCTGAGTCCTAAGAGTGGTATAATCCCCTCCCAAGAGGTTTGAGTGGATGTGGAGATGTTTAGGTCCTAACCCTAGGCTAAACCCTTAAGGGGTGCAAATAGGGGTCAATGAAGGGAGTAGGGTCAAACCCTAGTGGTTTGACCTAAAGTTTTGGTGGGTAGGTCTTAGTGACCAGAGAAGACTCCCTTGTGAATTTGAAGAGGTTTGGAGTTGTCTAACCTAGGTCATAAATCCTTGGGTAGATTTGTAAATAATTGGAATTTGGAGATATAGGAAGAAGTAGCACTTAGGGAATCATCATCTTCTGTCACCCACTTGTTTTTGAGGTTATAAATCTCTGGAGTTCCTACTAGAGCTATTGGAGAAGGTTAGACCCTAACCCTAGGCTAAACCCTAAAGGGGTGCAATTAGAGGTTAATGAAGGAAGAGGGGTCAAACCTCAGTGGCTTGACTTGAAATTTTGGGTAGATGGCCTTAGTGACCAGAGAATGCTACTGTAGGAGTTTGGAGGGATTTGGAGTTGCCAATCATAAGTAATAAACCCTAGGGTAGATTTGTAATTATTTAGGGTTTGAGGTTTTAGGGAGAAATAGTATTTATCAATTTACCATCTTCTGTCATAATCATGGTTTTAATGTCATATATCTCTGGAAGAATTGGTTAGATCATGAGTTAACCCTTGGAGGTCCAAATTGTAATATTCCTCATTGTTGGCAATTTTTGGGTTGGATAAATTTGTGATGATAAATTACTGTAATTGCATGTAACTTTGCTGGATGTCTTTTCATAACAATATATAACCTCTGTAATTTTCTCATAATTTATAGATCAATATTTTTGGTACCTCTAGTTCATTTTGAAAGAAATTGCAAATATATCCTTGGATGGAATTACAAACATACCCTCTGAATAGCATGGTCAAACTTTGTCGGATTAAATATTTTATTAATAAGCACCACTGTGTTAATTTGCACAAGGATTGGAGTTCATATGAGGGTACCTCCTTAGGAAATTATTGGAAATAATTGTGTTTTGGAATTTCTAAAAATAATAAATCTTGCTGGTTTTCCCTAAAACTTTATCTCTACTGTGTATTAGGTACCCTTGATTTATGAGTAAATTGGAGTGGGCATAGGAGGTCAGAAAAATATACTTGTAGTTCAAACCTTAGTTATGTGGCCATTTGGAAAATTATTTAAAATACAATTATTAATGGAAAATTATGAAACCCTAGATTTGATCTGAAGTAGGTAGTATGGGTCCCCAGTAAATCCCTTGGGTCAAGAAGTTGGATATTTAGTGTACCTCTCTTCATGAGCATCAAAACGTTAAGGGTGGTCTGCGTTTAGCAATTTGACAACTTTGGGGTTAGAGGTCAATCTGGTAGTCTTGGGTCTGAAGTGATGAAGGTTGGGTGGTAGCCTTGTATTATGTATGGGTCTCTAGAGAAGTTGGGGTTTGGTAAGTCTTAGGGTGGTGGGGTGCCACCCTCGGCTAGGTCGTCCGGGAATTGACGAAAGATCGTCTTTTCTTGTTAGCGTCTTTGAGCACCTGAGTTTCTAAGGCAGGAAAGTCACTCTGAGGGAGTGCATATGGAAGTCTAGCCGGTTTAGTCCGGTGGTCTTTTGTTTCTGAGGTAGTTATTGGTGACGGGCGGGTTAGCCCGGGGAGCTTGTAGCTCGGTATTGTTGGAAGATAATTTGCATGTGCATAAGGTGGTGGGTCCTTCGTGTTGGCGGTCGTTGCACCGACGTTAACACTTGGGCTCGGCAAGTGTGGTATTTACACTTAGCCATAAAAGTCTGGCGGTCCAGTCAGTATGAGTACGCAGACGCTCCGCGGGTTTTGTGGAGGCGTACGATAGGTCTAGGTCGGGTAGTGCATATACCAACCTAGAGGTGGGCGAGGCCCAACCCACCGCTTCCGTTTGCCACTACGGGAGTATCCTGAGGAGTCTAGCTCGCTCCAAAAAGAGGGAACTAAAGGTCTATGCGCATAGAGTCGTAGTGGGTGAGTTGCACTTGTTTGATCACCGCATAATCACATACTTGCATGACATAGCATAATCATTGCATTCAACCCCTGACACCTATCGTATAAATTGGTATGGGACTTTTTATACGATAGGCCCTGCTAAACGACCCCTTGGTCTATAGGTTTGTGTGGGCACTCCTATAAATCAATGGTTAATATTATAATATTTAGATTGTTTCTACATTTACTCATTACTGCTTTACCTTTACTTTACCCTGCTGTTTCTATTTTGTTTCATTTATATATATATATCACCTGTGTAGAGTAGATATTACCTTGTCACCTGCATTTGTTCCTACCCCTTGTTTGTCCTCCGCTTCCCCCTTTCCATCCGGTGCCTAGGAGCCCTGGGGGGAGGGGTGGGGAATTGGCTGAGTCTTTATGACTGACGGTCGGTGGACCTTATCATTTTAGGAGACCGCGGCGACGGAGCAGCACCAGAGGCCGGTGCAAATGGAGGCGGGGCAGTCTAGCTCAGGAGCTCAGATGACAGGATCCGTGAGTGTTAGTTTAGTTGTTTTGCTTCCGCGAGTGAATCATGTAGTGAGGATCTGATGTATTGGGCAAGGCCCTAGTTATCTTGTCTTCCTTTCTTTCAGTTATGGTTGTGGACATCTTTTGATGATTTATTTGTATATGTGATGTGGACATGTTTTGCTTGCTTTCTTCATGTTAGCTTACTTTTCTTGTGATCGGTTTGGCCGGCAGGATCGGCGTTTTGTAGTGACGACCTTCCCGAGCGAAGGTGTCACCACAAAACGGCGGTTCTGGGCCTAAGACCCGGTGGTTTTTGCAAAAAAAAAAAATAGGGTCTTACATCTCGTGCACCTCCATGTGTGTGCTGGTCAGAAAGCACACCCCGTCAGCGGTCGCTCGGAAGGTGAAGATCTTGCGGAACACGTTCAGGTCGAACATCACCTTCTCCTCCCGCAAATAGCACGCGTAAGCTGTTAACATCGAGATCGCATTTGTGTTCACCTGAGCCGGGACTACGCCGAAGTAGTCCAGGAACTCCTTCACCTCAGGCCACAAGGGCAGCCGTAGCCCAGCCTCGAAGTGAAGGAGAGGGAATGCAAGCCAGTCATCGTAAAAGGAGTTGACGGACTCACCCCCTGATGGACATCTGCACTTCCACCCTTCAGGGAGGTAGGAAGTCCTGAAGACAGAGAGCTCCTCTTTGGATACTTTCCCTACGGGGAAAGAACCCCCCGAGAAGTTGGCCGCGTTTTGTTCCCGACCGTTCCTTTTGACAGCTGAACGGTTAGATGCCATCCTGCAGGAGTGGAAGGAAAGGGTAGAGCTAGCTCTGGGAGAGAGGTAAGGCAAAGGAGGAAATGAAGGTGAGGGTCCAGAGGTGGAAGGAGGGTGTATTTATAAGGGAGGGGTAAAAGAGGAGGCGAGTGGATCATGGGATCCACTCGCCCAAGGGCATGGAGGGGGAGTGGACCAGGTGGTCCACTCGCCCCGGGAGAGCGGACCACAAGGTCCACTCGCCTCGAGCATAGGCGAGTGGACCTTGAGGTCCGCTCGCCCGGTGCACGGGAGTGGACCTCATGGTCCACTCGCCCGGCAGAGGAGGGAGGGCCTCGCGGCCCTCTCCCCTGGGGTAGCTGCGCTCACCCTGCACACGTCTCCCCCCTGACACACCACCCAACCGCTTCGCCCTCGGACCGTCCACCTGAGTTCTCTATCTCCCGCTTGTTATTCCGCTATTTCAATGTTGCTGCGCTCACCCTGCATGATAGTTAGCCAAATAATAATGGCTCAAATGAGATATAACTCGCCAGAGTTATTAAAATAAACGTGACGTAAACATGATGAAACAAATAGTCCGGCCGCGAAGCAGACGAGCTGCTGCGACGAGTCGATCCTTATTATTACATGACAAATAGTACATCCCCGAAGGGAAGGGGTAGCTAACGCGCCGTCCACTTCCAGAAGCCCCGGTCCTGGGTGAAGGGGACCCCCCCACGCGTGGATTCAAAGCATGCCTTGGCTGAGGAGAGCTCCTCGCCCACGGTACGCACGGAGGCCTCCACCCGGCGAAAGTGATCCTCGAACGGTGTCGTCATGCCCCCGAATGAGAGCCGGACCTCTCCCCGTAGGAGGTTGAGTTCAGCCTCCAACCTCTCGACCCGACGCTCCAGCACGCAAACACGGGCGAGGGGGTCGGGTCCGGAAGACAGCCTCCCCTCTCGCAGCTCCTAGGTAAGGATCTCCAAGCGGCCCAGACGCTCGAGGACATCGGATCGGTCCTCGACGGGTTCCGCGACTGCAGTAGGAGAGCGGGGTGACGCCGAGACTTCCCTTCGGCTCGATTGACCCGTCGAGGTCTGGTTCACTCCAGCAGAAGAGTCATTGTGAGCAGTCGAGAGGGCGACGGGTTCCTGAGCGAGAGGGGCAGGGCTCACCCGAACGTCTACATCCGTTCCCTCCACCATTCTTCGGACCCCTTCAAGGTCCTCCGCGAGAAGCTGTAGGCAATTAAAAAACACGTCACTATGGTCATGTATGACCGCAAAAGTGAAATAGAGATGAGGGGAGAATCGATACCATATCCCTACCCAGGCCCCGGACGAATTCGGTCGCCCCATGAGAGGATGACGACGCAACCTCCTTCACCAACTCGGGACGGGGTTTCTTCCGAGGTGATCGCACCGCGGACCGGGTAGGAGAAGGCGGAGGGCCATGGATTAAAGCTTTAAGCTCTGTCACGTCGGACGAACCCTTCCCAGCAAGAGCTTTGACGCGAGCCCTGAAATCTCTAGGTGGATCCATCTTGTTCGAGAGGGGAAGTAGGGGGGCTCTCAGGAATGGTGCTCTTCTTACCCCCCTCTTCGAGGGGTTTATATATAGCCATCAGGTGGAACCCTCCACAGATTCCCTCCGGGTCCCACCTACTCGTTCAATAGGTGGGTTGGACTTTCTTTCCGAGCTTGAGTCAAGCTCGCAAAGAGCGGGGATTGTGTACAACCCTCATATGTCCCGAGTCGGTGGGACCCGACCCGGATGAGGCCAAGATTACGAAGGCGACCGAGACGGGCAATACGATCGCGTGGAGACGGTCGAAACCGCTCAAGGCAAAGAGAGGCCGCGGGGGAAGCAGGGGGAGCACCCGATCCCCCGAACCCCCTTCGGGCGAGTGGGAGGAGCCTCCCACTCGCCGGCCACCTTGGGGGCGAGTGGGAGGGGGCCCTCCCACTCGCCACCCCCTTTTGGGCGAGTGGGAGGAATGCTCCCACTCGCCCGACACGTTGGGGGGAGGTCGGGATGACCTCCCATGAGGGGGAAGTGGGCATCTCGAGTCCCACTCGCCCCCCCCCCCCCCCCCCCTCCCCCCCTCACGCGTTGATTGTTCATGGTCATGGTCGGACTGCGGATAGCAGAATTTTGGCTATTCGCAGTCCAATTTTGGCTATCCGCAGTCCATTTTTGGGAAAGTCTATAAATAGACCCCCATGGGCACCTTGGGAAGGGTTGGCCTCTACCCCCTCCCTCGCGTGGTCTTGTGAGCAAGCACCCCCCCCCCCCCCCCCCTCCCCTGTCACCTTCCAGTTGACGGTGAGGTGGTTCTTAGTGCCCTCCAAGGTGCCCAGGCTCAGCATTGGCTTGGGAGGGGAACCGCTCTAAGATCTTCCGGGTATGTGGTGGGACCTCCGCGCTGCAACTTAAGGGGTCCATTTGTGGATTCAAGTGTTCATCAAGTCCAAGTCTTTCAGTTCCTAGTGACCGGTCAAGGGTCTAGGCTTAGGTCAAGTAAGGGTTAGTCGCAACCCCCTTTCGAACGCTGAGACCGGGAAACTGGTTTCAACATTGAGCTTATACCGTTGGGTACGCATAAGTTTTCAAATGCTCAATTCAATCGAAGGTTTAGGTGAACTTTTGATAGGGCGATCTTCTCACCCAAACACCCATATTGCCGGCGATTGTCGGCCGATTGAGAAACTGTCGCCACGACCACTGGAGAGCGGTGTTCATTGTGGCGAATTGGAGAGCATGGGCGCACACTGGAGAGCGGAGTGTTCACTGGGGCGAATAGAAATGCGCATGGGGCACTGGAGAGCGGTGTTCATTGTGGTGAACTAGAGAGCGTGGACGCACACTGGAGAGTGGAGCACTCACTGGGGCGAATAAAAAAGCGCAGGGGGGAGGGGGCGCACTAGAGAGCGGAGCGTCCACTGAGGTGAACTGGAGAGCGGAGTGCGGGGGCGCACACTGGAGAGCAGAGCGTTTACCGGTGCGAACTCGAGAGCGGAGTGGGCCGGGGGGGGCGTGCACTGGAGAGCGGAGCGTTCATTGGGGCGAACTGAAAAGCGGGGCACGGGGTCGCGCACTGAGGACAGGAGCGTTCACTGGAGAAAAGTAGAGAGCGGAGTGCGCACCGAAGGGTTGGGGTTATTAGCCGACTGTGCTCCGCCATTAATGACTATTGGGGAATGGGGAGGTTTGGTGGGAGGAGCAAGAAATGAGGAGCCCATGGATTTGGGAGGTCCCGGACCCACCTCACGCCTTCCGGCAGCTTGTCGTGGCCCCTCATGTTAGGGCTCGGTCGTAGCAAGAGCAAGGAGGAGACGGGCCCGGGCCTGGGCTGGTCCGGCGCGAGTCGACTTTCTCATGGATCACTCCGGGTTTATTTGAGGGGTCACACGGACTCGAAATCACGTGAAATTGTGATTGTTAGAATCGTCTTTGCGAGCAGCTCGTAGTTGTGAACTTATTCGCCCAATCCGACCACTTTGAAATATTGAGGGAACCCGTAAATATATACTGGGAACACCGTGGTTGGATCGTTGTTAACTGAAAAGGCTCCGTTTGGGGGGACTTATTTTCACCGGTCAAGCGGACACGACCGCATGAACCGGACCTTAATTTGGGGGGACTTATTTTCACCGGTCAAGCGGACACGACCGCATGAACCGGACCTTAATTAAGGTCCGGTTCATGCGGTCGTGTCCGCTTGACCGGTGAAAATAAGTCCCCCCCAAACGAAGCCTTTATCTTGTTAAATTCTAAAAAAAAATTTCTGAAAATAATAAAGCATTATTTATGAATTAACTTTTTTGATGAATATAATAAAATCAACCAATTTTGTTGTTTAGAACTTTAGATATTATAAATATCTTATTAAATCCTATAATTTAATTTTATAGGACAATAATATTAATTATAATTACTTATAATGGAAGTATGCTCTTATTACTCATAAATTGGCATATCTTCTCTCTGTTGTCATTGAATATTTTGTATTGTTTTGATATTATATAAATCGTATTAAATCCTATAATTTAATTTTATACGACAACAATATAAAATATAATTATTTATAATGGAAGTACGTTCTTATTACTCATAAATTGGCACATCTTCTTTCTTTCGTCAATCAATATATTTTTTGTTGTTTTGATATTATATAAATCTTATTAAATCCTATAATTTAATTTTATACGACAATAATATAAATTATAATTATTTATAATGAAAGGGATGCTTATTACTCATAAATTGCCATATCTTCTCTCTCTGTTGTCAATGAATAATTGATGTTTACTTCTAACAGAAGTGTAAACAGGGTCCGGGGGTGGTGCAGTGCAGCGAATGCACTGCACCGTGCAGTGCGATCAACCGGTTGCGCTGAGTTGTGAGTGCGCTGAGATGCATGCACATCACAGCGCACTCATCTGAAAGCATGCATGAATCGCGGCGCAAAGCTCATCTCGCGCTCGCATCTCAGCTCAACCGTTCGATTCAATGCACTGCGCGGTGCAGTGTTCGATTCAATGCACTGCACGGTGCAGTGCATTCACTGCACTGCGCCACCCCCTTTCCCGTGTAAACATACTTAATAGTTAATATTATTACTTTCTTTGAATGTGCTGTGTACATTGTTAGACCAAACGCTTATCAGCTGGTCCATAAATTCGAATTTACACCGCAACTATTTCTTCTTAAACAAATAGCATCGCAATTGCATTAAACATCAGGTGGACATAACATGATGTGTCGTAAGCACCGGAGCTCGGAGGTTAGTCACACTCAAGCCAAAATGTGACGATGGAACCAATAATTTGTTGGGATTTTCAGTCGCGGAAGCGCAATCCCCATGAACAACTAAATACAGAGTCACAAGTAAATGTGTACTTCGCACAATTTTATTAACACAATAACATAGATAAGTACTCAAATTAAGAGATACAAGTCCGAAAATATACTGCAAAAGAACGGACTACGAAAATCCGCAGGAGTAATATGAACATGATTGCAATCCGTAAAACAGACTCACAAGATTCTTACCAGAATGAACCATAGTCGTCGTCAAACGACCAACCGCCGCCGCCACCACCACCAAGAAGAGATCCAAGTCAGGACTTTACCTTGCCGCGTACGCTCAGCCCGCCAACATCGCCACTTGTGCACAACCACCACCGCCCACGAGCATACAACAACCGAGCACCGCAGCCCGCGAATCTGATACCTTGCTGCTACCCGCACGCTTTCACTCTTCGTTGCCAATGCAGCCCGCAATCTGATGTCGACGCCCAACTTCGTCTTTGGATGTGCACTATCACTCTCCTCTTCAAGGTTTTACCTCTCTTTGATTTGATTTTTGGTGTGTTCTTCAAGCATACCTCCCTCTCCTTTTATAGGGCCAATTCACATGTCTTTGCCACTTTTCAAGAAACTTTCTCATTCAAAGCACATGGGCGGCTTGAAGAAAAAGTCCGTATTGACGGCCGGTAGGTGGGAAAGATGAAATATGTGAGTTCAACTATATTCAAAACTAACTCAACATAATCCTCATATAGCGCCATAGAGGCAAACCACACAAAGATTAAGGGAACTCGCACAAGATATAATTACGCGTATTATATCATTAAATCCTCCACCATGAGTTGTCTTCTGTCTTTGAACACATGACTCCGCTCTGATACCACTGGTAGGATCAAAATATTTACCTAATTGGTTAATTATAAGCTCAAACTTATGAACATGATGCATCTATTTCCCCTTAAAGATGATAGCATAAAGTCTCGTACTAACCTTTGGGCAGACATGAGATGTTGCATCGTAAGCACCATGACTAGCAATTAGTCTCACTCAAGTCAAATGGTGACGATGGATCCATCAATCAATTGTAAGTGTAAATAGTATAACATATTAAGTGAGTTAGACTTTAAACCAGGTGGATAAAGTATTACAAAAATTGTCGTGAAAGTGAACCCTTTCACCTATCCCTCGGAAAGCTTTTCATTTTTTTCTTTGAAGTCTTACTACTCTTGTTATAACAAGGGCATCTCCATATCTGATCGATAATCTCATGATTCCTTAGAAGACTACCACATTTCATTTAGCTTGGAGGGGAGAGCATTTTCTTAATTGCAAGTCATGATCTTAAGTTGTGGCTTCAAGATAAGAAGGTTGTAGCAGAATGACCCGCCGCCCGGTCCTATCAACAACAAGTATAGGCGAGTGATAGAGAAGAAAGCATCACTGCATGACACAAAAGCATATGAAGGATGAATGCGACTTTATGTTGCTGAGTCGATAGGCGAATAGGGTGATTAGAAAGAAAGGCGAAAGGACGATGAGTACGTACTACGTAGTTGAGTCACGATAGTGACTCAGAGGACAAAATACATATATGAGTAAGGGAGCTTATAGAAAGAGAAGCGAACAGGGTACGAAGCTAGGCGAAGTCCCCAAAGGGGGTGAGTCACGATAGCGACGAAGGGGTGGTAAGCTTATAGAAAGAGGTGAACATTCCCAAGCGTGATCGTGATAGCGACCAAGAGGACGGTTTTCTAGAGGAGTAAGCTGGGAGCTTATAGAAAGAGAGGCGAGCAGTACAAGAAGGCAGCGCGTAGGGACAATGAGCTTATAGAAAGATATATGAACAAGCGTGGTCATGGTAGTGACGAAGGGGATGAGTTGTTTGGTATTTGATAACCATTAGGCGTAGGCTCTTTACTAGGACTGAGTCAGAGCACATAAACATAAGGAGTAGAGTTAACATCTAAAGTGAAAAGGTCAGCCTTATAAGCTTCTTATAGTGTACCAATAAGGGTTGTCACCACTGCAGGCAGAGCGGCCACGTCAGAAGGAACTATCCGCATCGTGCACAGATCCGGGGATGCCCAGAGTGCGGGCAAGGAAGCTCTAGACCTGACAGAGGAGAGTGATGACTCTCTTACCTCACTGAGAGTCAGAGCAGCTCTGATAGCTGGATATTGGATTTTGATGCTTCAACACATGCTCAAATGTGGTGATGTTCAGTTCACTAGAGACGACGAATGAGTCAGTCCTTTTAAGTGACGGCTCAACATGTGAGGTCGCGGGAATAGGGATGGTGGGTATCTGGATGCATGACGAAGTAGTGCGCAGGCTTGAGCGAGTGCATCCGACACCAAAGATGCGCATGAATTTGATATCACTGGGCAGATTGGACTGCAGAGGTTGTAGCCTTGCGGTAAGAGGTGGAGTTTTGGCAATGACGTGAGGGCACACCGTGCTTATGCGAGTTGAGCATCGTGGTAGTCTAACCGGGTGATGGGGACCACAATGTATGGTGGTGCGCCTATGATTTTTGTGGCTGGCAAATTGGATGATTGTGGTGGTGGAGAGGATCGCCTTTCTGGGATTCTGGCTAGGTGCAATCTGATTGTGACGATGTTCATGGGTTGAGGGTGAGCAGGGATGAGTTGACTTGAGCAGGTCGATTGGTGCCTCAGGTCTGTGAGGCGGTGCTCCGTGCAGTTGATGCTACGTGCATATAGTACTTAGGGTAGTTGGTGGATTCAGATCACGATCAAAGGTGGTGATTGTTAAAATTTGGTTTGGATCCAAATCCAACCCAGATCCGGATCTGATAAGGCTTTGTTAGGTCATTTTTGAGACCTAACACCCCCCCCCCCCCCAATCCAATGAAACTAAAGGCGGAGCAACTTCTGTTCGTGAGAAAAGAAAGGCGCATGCACTGCATCTCGATCCTGGGAAGAAGAGTAGGAGCGCCATTCTTCCTCGCCTCCGATCGCCACCGGACCTTCTGCCATTTTGGTGGAAGAAGGTGTTCTTACGTTTGGTGGTGTCATCACCGATCTTTGGAGGAGATAGCCATCAGTCTTGAAAGTGAGTGTCGTCGCCGGTCTTGGAGGAGAGTTCCACCGCTAGTCTTGGAGGAGGTGTTGTGGTGGAGGAGTTAGGTCAGCTTCACATCGGCAACCTCTGACTGTGGAGTTCAGAGGTCCGACTTGGGCTCAGTTAGGTTTGGCCGTTGGAGGAGAAGAAGTGGCGTGGGCTTGGTGTCGAAGGCGTGCGCGATTGCAGTTGACCTCGTCAGTATTCCTCTCCGGTGGTGGCAGCGGTTGTCGGTTGGTCGTCGTCTGACGACAAAGATTCGTATGTGAACCTTGTGCGCATGTTGTTCAACGGACTACAATAAATACTTATATTTATCAAATCCTCTGTAGGTTTTTCCCTTGTTGTATGCACTAAGTTTACTGTGGTATATACTGTATAATTGTACCTCGGTGGGATTACAAAGTGCTAATGTTATATTGTATTTTCGATATTTTTGTTAGTCATGTGTGTTTGTAGTCATGTATGTGGGTGTCGTCCTCGGCTCCTTACACATTGCAACATATCTTGCTCATGGTGAAAGGATTCTGAGTTCAAATACCATTCATCAAATCCTTCGAAGTGTGAGTAAAATGTCTTCAAGAGGCTTCTAAGAGTATATAATGAGTACCAATAATGATTCACAATTGGTAAAAACAGAACTCAAATCTTCCAAAACAAAGATTAAAATTGTTTGACAAAATGTTTGAAATCTGTGGGCTGCAATTAACAAATTAGTTACGAATAAATTTTTTAAAGAAAATTGGGGTGCAACTAACAAAGGGTTATGAATAGTCAAATCCAATTTGCGATTAAAAATCGCCAAAAAAAAACATTTGAACCGTAAATAGATCATATTTATTTGTCTCCAAATAGAAACATATTATTACTTGAAACTCAAGTAAGCTTTTCACACCCAGTCATGTTTAGGTTTGTTCGCAAATTAAATAGTTTGTGAATAATTTGGGAATCGATTCGTGAATATTCGATTATGTTTTTTTTTATTCGAATCAGAATAGTATTATCTATATTAGCAAGATTCGCAAATAGTTTGCAAATAATAGCATTATATACTATAATAACACTTCATTTGATGCGAATTCAAATTCAAATCAAAGCCTGAATAAAAAATTTGAAATATTTGAAGGAATTTGAAACTCTGCATCTATGACAAAATTGAATTCGATTGAAGAAATATTTGATTCGACTTATGAACACCCAAATTATAAGAGTGGTGTTAAAGGCAAACCAGAATTGGCTATTGGCAAACCAATTTCTATGAGTTATTACGCGCCTTTTGAAAATACGCATTGTACATGCATTTTTAGGAAAAGTGTTCAACACGAAAATTGTATATCTCGTCGAGATCTACAACATTCGTGTTGAACACTTTTCCTAAAAATGCATGTACAATGCGTATTTTTTTATTATTTTCAAAAATTCACTATAGTTACCATCAGGGCGACAATACGCCTTGTGCGTGCTTTTTTAGGAAAAGTGTTCAGCACGAAAGTTGTAGATCTCGACGAGATCTACAATTTTCGTGTTGAACACTTTTCCTAAAAATGTATGTACAAAGCGTATTTTCAAAAGGCGCATAATAACTGGTAAAAATTGGTTTGCCAATTGCCAATTCTGGTTTGCCTTTAACACCTCAATTATAATCATGCATAATATTAATGAATAAATAAATAAATATTTTTTGTTCGTCTACGACGTCGCGGGCAACACGTTATTCTTTATTCTATCCGTGAGGATAAGATGACAGATGGCAACATCTAATATCGTCTACCGACTGTTGTCATTAAATTAAGGCATAGACATGGACATTTTATATAACACTAGATCCTGATCGTCCAAATGTCAGAGCGCTGGGACATCAACGTTTCAGGATCATCCAGCAAAGTGTTCGAGTACCGGCAGTACGACCTAACGGACCAATTCAAAAAAAATTAGTGGTCCAAAGTGAGTTTTAAAATTTGTCGGTACTTCCTATTATTAACAAAATTCTCATCGACCTGCACTCTGGTCACGTGAGCTGCCTGTGAGCACGAGCAGCTGGGAAATTTACAAAAGTCGTCTCTTTAATCGCTTTAATTATAAAATCACGCCTTAGGATGATATTCGAATTATTTGATTAATTTAGTGCCTGAATATAAAATCTTATTTGAAAAAAACGCTATATATAATATCTTGTAAATTATGTGATATATTTTCGATATAAAAGTGAGAGAAATAATTCTGAACATTTTGTTTTGCAATTTTAGAGTGTTTGAGAAATATTTTTTGATTTTATGAAAATTAATTCAGCAAAATAAGATATTAACTTGCCAAGATCAAAGAAGTGATTTAAAAAACTGTATGTATATATTAACAAATTAAATAAAAATTATTAAGAAATAAATATTTAACTTATATGCTTAAAATTATATATTTTGAAGTCATAAAAGTCAAATTAGACATTCAAAAAGTGGGGTATTTAAAGTCTATAGTAGATTCAAAATGTCGGGTCTCTAAAGGCTATAATAGCTTGAGAAGTGTAAATAAAAAGATTAGCGTGTGCAAGAATCTAAGAGATGGTGGGTGTGAAACTCGTAGACGGCGCCTACACGAGGGGCAAGAAGGCATTGGTACTTTCTTCTTTACATGCAATGCTCTATCATGTACTGTTACGACTCACTCGAGGCTCCTAAAATTGGTCGATATTAGACCGTCTTAGCTCAGGAGCGGTCGAGCACGCAATCAGTCACAAAGAAATGAGACGATTGACAATGGACTTTTTTACCGTGAGAACCTTCAAAAAGGGGTGAAAAATCACGTGGTCGGGACGGTGCCAACCAAACATCACTATTTGATGTTGTACAAAGCTTTTTAGGGAAGACAGGGGTGAAAGACCGCTCCTCGTTACAACTTGTGATGAGAGAGAGAGACGTTCGGAGGGTGACAGACCACCTCTCACGAAGCTAAGCTTTTTTTTCTTGTTGCTGTGGGGAGCACCGCGCTCTGGGGCCTAGATGGCCTTATGCTTTCGCTTGGGATCTTGAGTGGCGCAATCTGTGCGTCTGGATCTCTCTGAAGTGTGTCTTGCAGTTCGTGGCGGTGTCTGGAGTGCGGAACTTGCCATTGGCTTGACGGCCGGCCGCGGGGGCCTTGCGGCCGCACGTCGTGGGTGCGCGGCCAAGGGCGGTCGGCCGCGGGGTCCTCGCGGCCACGCGCCGCTAGCGCGCCGCCAAGGGCGGCCGACCGTGTGGGGGGGGGGGGGGGGGGGAGGGGGGGAGGGGGCGCGCGGCCAAGGGCAGCTAGTCGGGGGTGGCCGACCGCGGGTGCTTTGCGGTCGCGTGTCGTGGGCGCGCGACTGCGGTCGGTTGGCGGGTCTCGAGCGATTAGCGCGGCGGTTGAGCATGCGGATCGTGTGTGTGGCGGTTTTTCACATAACCCCTCACCAAAATAGTGAGGGTCATGAAATTTCGTCTAATCACAGCCCAGAATTCCTATATAATGAGGGTGACCACATCACGCACATACTCAAAAAAGCACTCTTTAAGTCCTATATTCTAGAGGATTATCAACCACCTTCGAGAAGCCAACTACAAACCAATAACAATGAGATCAAACAATAAGGCCCCATATATTCACATTCTACGTTGAACACCGAGGACAAAATTTCTCCATTCTCAACGTTGTTCTGAACCGTCCGCTCCCTACAAGTAGATATGTTTTTCATAAAATTTTACAAGCGAACCCTTAATGTTGAGATAGTTCACTACCACCCTCTTTTCTTTTTTGAAATATTGCATATATATGCATTAGAAAGAAAAAAGAAAGTACCTAGCTAAGCTATTACATAATGTCATCCAAATCAGATTGGACAAGCTCAATTAACAAACTCATAAGGAGTCCCACTAAGACTAAACCAAACAAAATCCTCACACATAGCAAAGCGAGCACAAAAGTCGGCCACCCTATTCGCCTCTCGACAAGCATGCTGAAATCAGAGCTGGAGGAAGCCGTTGAGGAAAGAGAAGCCCCATCACCATCATCAGTCACACTCCAACTGCCGCGCAGCAGGCTTCTGGAACAGACATCAATCACGTTTTTGTAGTTGTCTTCCACAATAGCCCCGCGGGCTTCCAACATAGCCGGCATAATAAACTGCTTCAAGGCGAGAAGGGAAGCCAACTCGACCCCTCCCTGATCCCAATGCATAGCCGAAAAACTAACAACAAACACAATCACCCCCAAATCATCACGTACGACCACCCTCTCTCATTTCAATTCTTTTGAGTATGGTTGATGTTGAGTCGAGTTTGAGCGATTCAAACTCTAACTCAAAATCGAAAATATCAAGTATAGCTTAGTTTAAATTGACTCAATTGTAAATAAAAAATATGAAGTTTAGCCTGATGACTCAAACCTAAAAATTATTTCGAGGAAAGACAGCTATACTCAAAAACAAAATATTTGGAGTTAAGCCGAAATCAAAGATAGACCGCTTGAAATAAGGAATACTTTAGCATTCAAAATCGATACAAAATCCAAATCCAAATCCAAGTTATTCATCGACATTCTTTATAAGGTTCGATTCAACTCCAAATTGACCTAGTTTGAATGGCCCAAAATTGACTCAAATCATTTAGATTCGAAATAAATTTGAATAAAATATCAAGCATTTTTTTAGTTTCGATTATTATGCTTGATCCTTATGGTCTCGTGGCATTAGTCTTGTCCATTTTGATGTTGTTGGGATTATTTGCAATGATGCACATATTTTAATTAAATTCTTGTTATTGTGAATTTATTTGACCCATACTTTTATTTTTGAGTAAATGTAGAAATGTCAAAAGGTAGAGTCTAAAACTTGAAGGAAAAATATTAAGTGTCATGCCCTAGACGTGCACAAAGGGCTTGAGCATAGAAGTCTATTTGAGTCTGCTTGGTTAAAAGCCGGACAAAGTCCTGGGTCAAGTAAGGCTAAGGAAAGCATAAGTCAGTAAAGCCCAAACTGGACCTTGGGGGCCTCACTGCGCCTCTTTTTCTTTTTCGTGCTCGACCTGCAGCTCGACCCAGGCTGGGACTGACCAAGTGGCTAACGATTATTAGCTTTTTTTTTTTGGCTAGCATTAAGGGTGTAAGTCGGAACCAATCGAACCGCTTAACCGAACCAAACTCAATCACAAGGTTCAGTTCGGTTTTAGTAGGCTACGGATCGATCACGGTTCCAATTTTTGAAAAATCGTGTGGCTCAATTGAGTTCAAGATTTTGAATACCAAAACAGTATTCGCACTTACATTAACATTAATAGTTTAGTATCATAGCATGCTTGATTTATTTGGGTCTCACGTTAGCAGTTTAATAAAAACTTAATTTGTGTTACATTGAGTTATTAACTGGAGTCACATTGTTTCTCTTCTCACGCGAGTCACGCAATTTATTCTTCTCACGCAAGTCTTGAATGTCCTAGCTCACGCCTCACGCTAATGGCACGTCATCTTCAATTTAATAACATGTGAATTTAGGGCTCCGCTGCCTTGCCAAGGCGAACTATAGAATCGTGAACTCCCTGTTGTTTTCCCGACTTAGATTGGAGCATTGCTTGGTGAAACTAGGTAATTTTCTTTTTTACAATTGAAATTTGTGTTTCTTTCTTTGAAGTTAAAAGAGAGGCTTTTGATTTAGGGATTTCATTTTCTTATAATTATACCCGGTTAGGGCTTCTTAGGATTTTTGATTTAGGGATTTCATTTTCTTGTAAACTATTAGAAGATAGTGAAGTTTGGTCGGCACAGCTCCGACCGTGTGTTTTTTTACCCTTTTCGGGTTTTCCACGTTAAAAAGTCCAAGTGTACTCAACGAATCTCTCTAATTGACTGTTTGAGCGCTCGGTTTGCTTCCGAGCTAAGGTGGTTCAATTTGACCGATCTACCAAAGCACCCGAGCGACCCGCAACAATGATAATTACTAGCTACTAATCCCTTTCTCAGTTCACATAATGATCATGAGGAGTATCAATGATCATGATAACTGACATGCAGGGGCAGATCGCCCCCCCAAGAATTTTGCAAAATCATTAGTGGATTTGGATTCTTCTCGTCGAGGCAATGAATTTTGACAACTTACACGTCAAAACGGTGGTCGGATGAGGGAGAAAAGACTATGATAAGATGGAGGTCTTCAAATTTTTTTTGACGAGAGAAAAACGATGTTTAACCCGCCTTATACGAAGCTGTTGCCATTTTGATCTACTCTGCTTCTTTGGTTCCCTCAAACGTGCAATGGTCTCAGACAAACACACTAACATTTGCATCTTCTCCAGCAAGCACATTGACGCCTCCCAGCATGGCCAATGTGTCTGTTCCATGCATCTACTATCTTCAGCGCCTCCACGATCCCTATCATCGTCGACAAAAGACATCTATTTGGTAAATGAAGCACTTGCCAAAGGGAAACAACAACGCTTGTCATTTTGTTTTCGTCCTGTCGTCGCCTCGTCATCCTCAGCCACATCTGAAACCTCCATCAATCTCCTCTTTCGACGCCCTAACATCGACGCCTATTCGCTCCTCAAGAGATCATTGCTAATCGATCCTGCTGGCCGCACAGGGAAGTGCGTTCTTTTTCGAGCCCCGAGCCATCTGCCCTCGACACACCTGCCATTTCTTTTCGAGCTGTCCGCTGCTCGTTCCATCGAGCCCAACCTCATTTGGGAAACCTTGTCCCATTAGTCGACCCACAATTTTCTCCCCGACTGCACCACCTCCGCGACCCGTCATATCTCTACCGACCTCTATTCTACCGGCTTTGCCGGCCATCTCTCAGTCTCTTTTGCCTGACCCCCCTTGTTGAAATTTCTGGATCCGCCCATCTGTACATGATCCTCCCTTTCTCAAATAATCATTATTAATTAGTATATAGCTAAAAACGGTCTTATGTATAACACCCTAATTTAATCAATCCATAATTTAAATATTATTTATTTAATATTTCACGTTTATTTTACAATTGTCACAAATCACATATTTTAACATAAACAGCCGAACTCTTGCAATACAAAGAAAGTATGGGGTGTTTTTTGAAAAAGCAATGCAAGTACGCTCAATATACCCCGTCCCCCCCTCCCTCTCCACAATCGCTTATCCTCCCCAAGCCGCTGGAAATGGCAGACCGTGCTTCGGTGCGCTTTAGCCCTCTCCACCTCCGGCTCCTCATTATACTCCCCATCCTTCTTATCTTTCTCGCCGGAAGATGTTCCGGTGGCCGTATCATCTCAATGCCTTCGGAGGATCAGCTCGTCTCCGACGGTGCCCAACCCGGCGGTTCCTCTGGCCACTCGCCTTTCGTGCTTCCAAGGAGAATTTCTGGATCTCCGAGGTTTTCTGCGGCGGAAGGTTGCGATCAAACATATGGATTCCTTCCGTGCACCACGTCGGTGTTGGGGAACCTATTCCTGGTTTTGACGTACGGCTTCCTCATGTTCAAGGCGGCAACATTCTTGTCCGGCGGAAGTGAGCTTTTGCTGGAGATCCTCGGCCCTGGGATAATCGGTGGTCTTTTCTTACCCATCCTCGGTGCCCTTCCAGATGCCTTGCTCATTCTAGGTAAGTTTCGAACGGATTCCCTGTCCTCACTTCTCCAATTTAGTGGTATTGTGGATGAAATATCGACCGATGAGCGTGCTGTATTTTCTCTTACCATTTAATTTACAAATCAAAGTCACGTAGCATTTCAGATTTGGACCGATGAGCGTTCGGTATTGTTGACGAAGATAATTTTACAAATCAATCTTAGTTCTTAGATAATTTTAGTTTGATAGGCTGATCCGATTTGGAATGTGTCTCAATATTACCCAGTTGACCTGTAATGTCTCTTGACACTTGCTCTGGCCTACCTCATTCTAACCAAATCGTTGATCTGAGACGGGCTCAGAGATGGAATGGTTCGACAATTTGGTAAGCATGGTTGAATCAATTCCCTTGCAATATAGATCTGCACCAGATGTCATCATCATCGTCATCATTAAGGATTGACACCAATTACTCTGGTTCAGCTTGTCAAATCATAAATAGAGGAGCCAATGCCGTATAGTGGGGATAAGGTTGATGGTGATGATATTGTTGACTAATATATTTCAAGAGAACCCTTTCAATCTTGATGAACCTAATTATGAAGCTACTCGAGCTCTGTTCATGTCTCCGTTCCACAATCTGGTCTAGATGGAGGACCCTGGAGCAAATTTCACGTCTCAAGCAAATTTTATTCTCCGGGTTCAGCGAGGTCCAGATGGAGGAGCATCAGCAGAACAAGTCCAACACAGAAGAATGTCGCCACCTTGATATTATAATTTTCACATTTTCTCTCTCTTTCACTCGCTTGCATTCTCTGTCCTGCTGCTTGGATCGACTAGCTTTCCGGAAGGCGTCGCACATTTTTGCCATCATTCGTTAAAATGCACTGAAACTTCGCACATTCATAGATCTTTTCTTGTTGATTAATTTTTTAAATGCCAGTCATGTTTAGCTATCTTCCTTATTTTGAAGCAATTTTTAATAATCCTTTCCACCTTAAATTTAACCAAATTATGGATCTTGAAGGCCCTTTTTATAAAGCACCTGCATGCCCCTAGCTTATAAGTGACATAACAACTGCTGTTAAAATTTTCATCATTGGTCATCTGAGTCACATAAATCAAGGAAGCATGGTTATGTGCACATAAATCAAAATGGATTCTTGGGTCTGCCCTCTCTGATGTCTTTGACTTTGATTTGAGGGCATGATTCCGCAGCAAACGCGACGGTATAGGGGGCCACTATTTCAGTGGTACTCTGTGAGCAGCCACTTTGTCCATTTATTGTCAAAGGTTAGGTCTTTCTCCTCTGAGAGAAGCCACTTTGTGCATAGTGCCAAAGGTTAGGTCTGTTTCCAATCTTCCCCGCCCATACCCCCAATGATTGGGGACTATATGGGTTCTGTTGTTGTTGTTGTGGTCATCTGAGTCACCATGTTTTCTTGGTTTGGCATGAAAATATTTAATTTGCCCGAATGCCTTGGTTGGAATAGAGTTGAATCTAACGTTACAATAGTGATCTCCTTCAGTTTCTGGACTCTCTGGAAGCAAAGAGGAAGCACAAAATCAGGTGTTGATTGGAATGGGTTTACTTGCTGGTTCAACTGTTTTTCTGTTGACACTGCTATGGGGTTCATGTGTTGTTGTTGGCAAGTGTGATCTTTCAGACAACTCAACTGCAATAGATTCACAGGATACCCACAGGTTCAGTCTATTGGGTAAGTTCATTTCCAATCGTCTTCATAGATTCCTTTTGACGTCTATGAATTGCTATATTTGATTCATTATTAATCACTCATTTATATACGCATCCTTTTTTTAGCACTTTTATATTATAATTCTCTGGTCTGCATGGGATACATCATATAACATGTAATCTCGTTATATATCAGATACAAAAATCCATTATAAATCACGAAAATGAGGATTAATTGGCTATCTAAGTGATCTGTTCCACCTATGTTTGTTGGAGAAGCTCTAGCATGCATGCGGTGCCTTTTTCCTTCTATGAAGTGATGGGATGGTTATATAGACTAGAGTACAAAAAGAGATATTTTCTTGGTTACATTGTCGATTCTTGCTACTAGTAACTATCTGGAAGAATGCTTTGGAGAAATATGTTATTTGAGAAATGATATTATTTGTAGAAACCGCTGGTATGTGGGAGGAAATGTTAGAATTTCCAGGTTTGTGTATTATTCCACCGTTTCAGTTAGTAGCATCTCATAATAATTACTATGGACACTGTAGATTGCACAATCTTTACAAGATTACTTTTGGGATGTTTTTTCAAAGCATCTAAAAATTATCAGATATTCATACTAAATAACTGAGTGAAGTAGGCGCTTCATAGTCTTATAGCTTATTCACCCTGAAAATTGAGTTTTAGTTCTCATTCTTATTATTAAGTCTTATTTAACTTTGTTTCAAATTAAGTGATATATATAAATATATATATGAGTGCTGATTGAGAAAGTAAAAAACAAGCACATAATCAGATGACACAAGATATATAGTAGCTCCCCAAAACCTGGGTACATCTACTCTTCTACCCACTGGTAGGAATCCACTAGGAGGTTGTTGATGAGGTGCCCTCTCACCAAGGTGATTTTGATAAGGTGTCCACACACCAAGGTGATTTTGATAAGGTGTCCACACACCAATGGGAGTTTTGATCAGGTGCCCAATTCACCTATAAGCTTTTGATAAGATGCTTATAAACCAAGCTGCAGGTTTTTGCTAAGGTGCCCTGTCACCGGGAGTAAACTTTTGAAGGGAGTTTTAACCCTTTACAAGATGGGAAGGAGAAAGAGAAAAGATATATTGTTCTTCTCTTTTAGCTGAGAAGACACTTGAAAATCCTGATTGGATGTTGAGTTGGATCTTGATGAAGATGGTGAAGAGAGCTCCCCCTGTCTGATTTAGTTGTGGAGACTCCTTGGTTCCGAATCCTCTATTTCAAATGTATGGAGTGGATCACCTCTCATTGTTCTCTGTCGACTTTCTCCTTATTTATAGCTCTGTGTATTAAGATAACACTATATGAGAGAAATCAATTAGTAGATAGAGTATTTAAAAAGAGAGAAATATTTCCATAACTATTATATCTATAGAAAGAAAGAATTCATTTTGATTTCAAATAATATCCATAATCGACTTAATCAATTTAGCCAAGAATCAATTAGAGGGAAATAATGATTCATAACGGCTATAAAAGAATAATATTATTCCATATAAATCAGATCTATAGAAAAAAGGAAAGAGATCTGGTGTTATTTGAATTTACCATAGTAATCGACGTACGTCGATTAAAATTCGACGTAAGCGTCGAATTCATCCTTGCTCGACGTCGAGAGGAGAATAAGGAAGGTGCGTCGACTAAGGTGCGTCGACAAGAAGTCAGAGCTACGTCGACATAGGATACGTCGAATTCTTATTAAAGTTACTTCGACTCATTCTGAAAGAAACGTCGACAACACTTCGACGTTGTGTCGAATACTATTCGACGTATATTTACTTAACCTTGATTTTTCTTTCTTAGAATTCATATTCAACTCATTTTGGGGGTTAAGACAAATCATTTTCCCAACAATCTCCCCCTATTTGTCTTAACCATATTCAGAGAAAAATTGAATCAGCATATTAGAGATATATTAGGAAATCAGAAAAATCATTTTCAGAGAATAAGGGGAGAATAGAGAACTAAGTGATCTTTGTGATTTCAGGTGTTAGCCTGTGTGAAAAATCAACCTGCCTCTGATACCAATTGAAAGTTGAGTTTTAGTTCTCATTCTTATTATTAAAAGTCTTATTTAACTTTGTTTCAAATTAAGTGTATATATAAATATATATATGAGTGCTGATTGAGAAAGTAAAAAACAAGCACATAACCAGATGACACAAGATATATAGTAGTTCCCCAAAACCTGGGTACATCTACTCTTCTACCCACTGGTAGGAATCCACTAGGAGGTTGTTGATAAGGTGTCCTCTCACCAAGGTGATTTTGATAAGGTGCCCACACACCAAGGTGATTTTGATAAGGTGTCCACACACCAATAAGAGTTTTGATCAGGTGCCCAATTCACCTATAAGCTTTTGATAAGGTGCTTATAAACCAAGCTGCAGGTTTTTGCTAAGGTGCCCTGTCACCGGGAGTAAACTTTTGAAGGGAGTTTTAACCCTTTACAAGATGGGAAGGAGAAAGGGAAAAGATATATTGTTCTTCTCTTTTAGTTGAGAAGACACTTGAAAATCCTGATTGGATGTTGAGTTGGATCTTGATGAAGATGGTGAAAAGAGCTCCCCCTGTCTGATTTAGTTGTGGAGACTCCTTGGTTCTGAATCCTCTATTTCAAATGTATGGAGTGAATCACCTCTCATTGTTCTCTGTCGACCTTCTCCTTATTTATAGCTCTGTGTATTAAGATAACACTATAGGAGAGAAATTAATTAGTAGATAGAGTATTTAGAAAGAGAAAAATATTTCCATAACTATTATATCTATATAAAGAAAGAATTCATTTTGATTTCAAATAATATCTATAATCAACTTAATCAATTTAGCCAAGAATCAATTAAAGGGAAAGAATGATTCATAACGGCTATAAAGGAATAATATTATTCCATATAAATCAGATCTATAGAAAGAAGGAAAGAGATCTGGTGTTATTTGAATTTACCATAGTAATCGACGTACGTCGATTAAAATTCGACGTAAGCGTCGAATTCATCCTGGCTGGACGTCGAGAGGAGAATAAGGAAGGTGCGTCGACTAAGGTGCGTCGACAAGAAGTCAGAGCTACGTCGACATAGGATACGTCGAATTCTTATTAAAGTTACTTCGACTCATTCTGAAAGAAACGTCGACAACACTTCGACGTTGCGTCGAATACTATTCGACGCATATTTACTTAACCTTGATTTTTCTTTCTTAGAATTCATATTCAACTCATTTTGGGGGTTAAGACAAATCATTTTCCCAACAATCTCCCCTTATTTGTCTTAACCATATTCAGAGAATAATTGAATCAGCATATTAGAGATATATTAGGAAATCAGAAAAATCATTTTCAGAGAATAAGGGGAGAATAGAGAACTAAGTGATCTTTGTGATTTCAGGTGTTAGCCTGTGTGAAAAGTCAACCTGCCTCTGATACCAATTGAAAGTTGAGTTTTAGTTCTCATTCTTATTATTAAAAGTCTTATTTAACTTTGTTTCAAATTAAGTGATATATATAAATATATATATGAGTGTTGATTGAGAAAGTAAAAAACAAGCACATAACCAGATGACACAAGATATATAGTAGTTCCCCAAAACCTGGGTACATCTACTCTTCTACCCACTGGTAGGAATCCACTAGGAGGTTGTTGATAAGGTGCCCTCTCACCAAGGTGATTTTGATAAGGTGTCCACACACCAAGGTGATTTTGATAAGGTGTCCACACACCAATGAGAGTTTTGATCAGGTGCCCAATTCACCTATAAGCTTTTGATAAGGTGATTATAAACCAAGCTGCAGGTTTTTGCTAAGGTGCCCTGTCACCGGGAGTAAACTTTTGAAGGGAGTTTTAACCCTTTACAAGATGGGAAGGAGAAAGGGAAAAGATATATTGTTCTTCTCTTTTAGCTGAGAAGATACTTGAAAATCCTGATTGGATGTTGAGTTGGATCTTGATGAAGATGGTGAAGAGAGCTCCCCCTGTCTGATTTAGTTGTGGAGACTCCTTGGTTCCGAATCCTCTATTTCAAATGTATGGAGTGGATCACCTCTCATTGTTCTCTGTCGACCTTCTCTTTATTTATAGCTCTGTGTATTAAGATAACACTATAGGAGAGAAATCAATTAGTAGATAGAGTATTTAGAAAGAGAGAAATATTTCCATAACTATTATATCTATAGAAAGAAAGAATTCATTTTGATTTCAAATAATATCCATAATCAACTTAATCAATTTAGCCAAGAATCAATTAGAGGAAAAAAATGATTCATAACGGCTATAAAAGAATAATATTATTCCATATAAATCAGATCTATAGAAAGAAGGAAAGAGATCTGGTGTTATTTGAATTTACCATAGTAATCGACGTACGTCGATTAAAATTCGACGTAAGCGTCGAATTCATCCTGGCTGGACGTCGAGAGGAGAATAAGGAAGGTGCGTCGACTAAGGTGCGTCGACAAGAAGTCAGAGCTACGTCGACATAGGATACGTCGAATTCTTATTAAAGTTACTTCGACTCATTCTGAAAGAAACGTCGACAACACTTCGACGTTGCGTTGAATACTATTCGACGCATATTTACTTAACCTTGATTTTTCTTTCTTAGAATTCATATTCAACTCATTTTGGGGGTTAAGACAAATCATTTTCCCAACACACCCATCTGCAGTTTAGAGCTGTTGACTGTGATCATGCACAATTAGCCTTCATTGGAAGTTATCACATTCACTTTCCATGACTAGCTTGGTCATAGTGGGTTATTCTCATACTAGGGAATATGCTAAATTTTTTAATGTTGTTGCAGTCTAGTTAACGTTCTCATGAATGCTAGCGCGAGTCTCTTTAGCCCAAGAGTAAATCAAATATACACACAGTCAATAAGAGATGACATCAGTGTTCTTGCATGGAAAATTTGGAAGGGACATTTTAGGAAAGCAATAATCTAGAAGTATTATGACTCATTATAAAACAAGTCACCAAGTGTACCGAAACAGATAAGAAGATACAATGATAAACGTGCAAACTTTTCGTGAATGCAACATTCCCTGGTGTTGGCAACCCATAGTTATGGACCAGTTTTTTTGCAAGCACGAGCCAGTTCAGAAGAGAGTTAACTAGGAGCCGACTGTACCTCCTCTCAAGCACCCTAAAAGGGCCCTGAGGTACCACTCACCCTGAAAGGTTAATTTGAACCATAATTAAAAACAATGGTATATGGGTAAATGGTCGTGTTACATTGTGGAGGTCTCGCCGCATACCTAAGAGTGAAGGCAGACAAGGTCGCCAAATCTTCAAATGGGCGACTCTTCGCGGAGTGTGAATTGTCTTCCACCAATTACCATGGGTCCTATTTATAGGCAAAGGAAGGGGGTATCCCCCCCCGACTAGTTCATGCTGACAAGGTGAATGATACCGAGGTCAGGATGACAAGGTCAATGCTACCGAGGCCAGGCTGCTGAGGTAAAAGCCGACGAGGTGAAAGCCGACGATGTCAGGCTGACGAGCTGAATGCTGTCGAGGTCAAGCTGACGAGGTCAGGCTGACGAGCTGAATGCTACCGAGGTCAAGCTGACGAGGTCATACTAACGAGTTGAATGATGTCGTGGTCAGGCTGACGAGTTAAATGCTGTTGAGGCCAAGCTGACGAGGTCAAGCTGATGAGCTGAATGCTGCTGAGGTCAGGCTGACGAGTTGAATGTTGTCGAGGTCAGGTTGATGAGGTCAGATTGACGAGCTGAATGATGTCGAGGTCAGGATGATGAGTTAAATGCTGCCGAGGTCAAGCTGACGAGCTCTGGCTGATGAGCTGGGCTAACGAGGTGAACCCTGCCGAGCTGGGTTGACGAGCTGAATTTTGTCGAGCTGGGCTGACGAGTTGAACCCTGCTGAACTGGGCTGCCGAGCTGAACCCTGCCGAGTTGGGCAGCCGAGCTGAACCCTGCCTAGCTGAATACAGGACGTCCACCGAGGGGAATTCAGGAGGTCTTTTCCTTATGCATTTTTGATCTCGACGAATTACAGGTTATACAACTGGTTTACTATTAATTAATTCGTGTTTGTGGCACATGATTTCTTGTACTCGTCTTATATAAATGGGAGTAGCGCTATTTATATTTTCATCTTTGAGTCATAGTGTTAGCTACGACTACAGCTACAGTACACTAACTAGGGAATACCTGATATTGTCGATGGATGCCCTACGGGGGAGAGTTGATCCCGCCCCAAATACCAGCCGACTGACCCGGCTGTAGGGGTGCAAGTTGAGTCGAGCTCGTCGAGCTCAGTCGAGCTCGAGCTCGAGCCCATTGAACACAGGCTCGTCGAGCTCAAAAACAACAGCTCGAGCTCGAGCTCGAGCCAGCTATTTTCGAAGAGCTCGACTCGAGCTCGACTCGTTTGCAGGCCTACCCGGCTGGTTCGCCAATGGACAGTTTAACACAGTGTAGGGACTGAACCAGTTGGTTCAGTCCCCCCAACTCCTGGACCCCTTCTCTGATATTGTATGTCATAACGCCCATGCTTCGACCAGGTTATATCACATAGTTTGTTTATTTCATGTTGCAAACATTCTTGTTGCGGATCGCTCGGGGCCTCCGGTAGATCGGGCAATTCGACTGCCTTAGCCCTCTAGCGCCTGAATGTGCAAACTGATAAATGGGTCTCCTGAGAAGACCAAGTATAAGAGCTGATGACGTGGAAAACCCGCAATCGGAGTGAAAAACCACGCGGCCGGAGCTGTGCCGGCCTAACCTTCACTATGCTTTGAGTTCTTCTACAGATTTGTTCTTGAGAGAGCGAGGGCGACAGTCCGCGCCTCGTTACAATGATGGAGGTGAGAGAGAGAGAGTCTGTTGCCTTGCTCCAGTGCAGGTTTGCTCCCCGGGTCCTAGCTTCGCCCGTACCACTGCGGACCTTCGACTACTTAATTGGTCTGCTGATAGCGAGTTCCAAGTCTCCCAGCGGTCTGCTGATAGCGAGCTCCAAGTCTCCCAGCGGTCTGCTGATAGCGATCTCCAAGTCTCCCAGCGGTGTGCTGATAGCAAGTTCTCAGCTTCCAAGCAGTCTCCGGATAGCAGGTTCCAAATCTCCAATCTCTAGAGAGAGGGGAAGAGAGAGAAAGAGAGAGTAAGAGAGAGAATTCCTCCTCTCCAAAAAGTGAGTGAATGGGAGAATAAAAGGGTATATTTATAGGCTTTTGAAGGGGCGGTCCGGTAATTATACCCGCTAATTATTGGACCGGCCAATAGGATCGCCCAGATTCTATCACGCGGATCGCCAAATTCTCGGAAATGACGGCCCTACCCCCAAATCCTAAACGGGCGTAGCCGGAAGGAGGAGACGGCGTGCGGCTGTCGGCTAAGATGGCGACCGGGACGGAGGGCGGTAGTCCCGTCCACGGGCGGCCTTGCCCAAGGCCGGCGAGACCTTGGGCGGCGGCGCCCTTGGCGGCTGCGGCCTAGGGCAGCCTCGCCCGAGGCCTGCGCGGCCTCGGGCGGCGGCGCACTTGGCGGCCGCGGCCTAGGGCGGCCTCGGGAGGCGGCGCCCTTGGCGGCCGCGGCCTAGGGCGGCCTCGCCCGAGGCCGGCGCGGCCTCGGGCGGCGGCGGCCTAGGGCGATCGGGCCCTAGGTCGGGGCGGCAGCCGCCCTTGGGCTGCCGCGCCCAAGGCCGGCGCCGCCATGGGCTGCCACACCCAAGGCCGGCGCCGCCATGGGTGGCGGCGCCCTAAGCGGGCGTGGCCTAAGGCGGCCAGGGCGGCCGGCCCTTGTGTGGCCGGCCACGGGCGTGCGGGGCCGCGCAGGGATCACGTCCTGTTTGCGGGATCCGGTGCGCCGATCGCTCGCGGGGCGGAGCTTTCCTTGCGGGGAGGATTCCATGAATGTTGGGTTTCCTTGTTTGTTAATCCTTCCATAAGCGGTGATCCCCTAATTAGTGGGTTTGACCCCATCAATTCTCATTACCCCTCCCCACTCCCCCCCCCCCCCCCCCCCCATCCCACTACTTTTCCCTCCAAGCACAGCCTCCCCATTTCCCCAACACCCATGCTCCTAAAATTAAGGGGAAGTCAAATCCCACTCCCCAACCCCCTACTTATCCTCCATAGATTTCTGGACAGCCATTACCGCCGCCCCCCTTCAATCCCATAAGGCACATAACCCCTTTCTCTCAGGATTCACCACAGTTACTGATATTTCCCATACCGCTGGCCCTCCTGTATCTCCTCTTGCAGCAGCCTCCCTACCTCATGAGCCATTGCCGCCCCTGACAGCCCTTCCCTTAATCCCCTGATCAATCCACAGCCTCTCACTCCCGTCCACAGCAGTTATCACCCCCCTCCAGAAATAAAACTCTCCAACAGGCCAAGTCCCCTTCGAAGACTCAAATTCAGTTATTTGCTTCATCTCATGTCACCGGCGATTCATCCGATACTCGCAAAGCCTTCTACTTCGAATTCGGTGTGAGTTTATAGTTTGGTTGCATTGATTTTGTATTTTATCTACTGTCAACTCTCTGTTTTAGGTGCAATATTGCTTTGTAATTGTTGTCACCAAATATTTTGTGACTTGTTGGTATCTATTTGTTCGTGTTGTTGTTTTCCCGCTCTCTGGCATATATATTACAACACATGTTTCTTTGTTTTGAAGTTTAACTTACTTGTGGTTTGTCTTGTATATTGTTTGTAAAGTTTATTATTCAAAGCTATTTGCTGGCTTTGTGTTACCCCTTGGGGTGTCCGAACTGTAAGAATAGAAAGAGGAGGAAGGAGGAGGAGAAGAAAACTTCAACAGGAGATACCTTACGTGGCCATCCGTCAACTCTCATTAACTTACTAAAATACAAATTGTCTAAGTAATGCAAAGCTAAAATAAAGTTTTAAACCATGAATTTAAGTAGTTGATACTGCCCATCAGGTCCGCCTGGGAACTGCGCCATCGCTCTCAGTGGATGTAGAGGTATCCCGTGCTATTCGCTGCAAATATACCTTCCACATCCGCACAACCATAATCTCCTTTAATCTGTCATGTTTGTCGCCTGTAACAGATACTTCCCGCACCAACGAGGGTTGATGGGAGCTTTTTTGTTGTGGTTCTCTTCATTTTTTCAGAAATTGAGGAGGACCCATTTGTTTGTTTTACAACAATATCCAACCTAAATTTGTCGTTATTTATGTAATCAGTTAAGGAGTCATTATTATAAAAATGAGGGGCCTAATTTGCAATTTACTCAAACAATGAAAGCCCGTCCTACCTAAACAAATATTCCGACCCAGTTGGTGGGTGCAAAAGAAGGACCGGGTTTGCAATTTACCATAACACTGGTAGAATATTATGTAGTTAATAGTTATTAAGAAAAACTAGAGTACAAGTGTGTTGCAGAGTGTTATCCAAGTAACATGAACTCAATAAAGCAAAGTAATCATTTGATGAAACCAAAGGAAGGTAACAAACTTTTCAAAATAACTTGAAGGTTTGAAAAGTTAAATCTGATTATGATCTTTATCTCCTGTTTAGAATATTTAACTTTTTTTTCAGTTAACAATTGGTTTTAGTATTTAATTTTGTACATAAATACCTCTCCTTAGGACTCATGCTATGTTCGAACCAGATAAACCATATAAACTAATATGTTGAACAAGGAGACTGGTGAGAAATACTTAATTGGTAGACCTTCTTTGGGCCTGCTCTTCAGCTGGCGCAAAGACATCCCCACTTGGTCACATTTTTTTCTTTGAGATTGTTTGCATCTAGCAGTTCTCATCATTAAAACATGCAAATTATTTTCTCTGGATTTGAAAGCATATTTCAGCTTGCAGATAAGTCCTTAATTCAGTTGCATTATCAAATTGATCTTGCATAGAGGTTGTATGTAATTTTTTCCAATACACAATTTCCTGTATGCTTTTTTCTCTACTAAGTTTCCGCCATTATTCAGTCCAATGATTGTTGCTTATTGGTTACCAAGTTAATCTATGAGCAAGTTAATTTACCACGAAGTCCTGTTAATTTGCTAAACTCAAGTTCAACTAAATGTCGCATGGTTTTACTTGGATTCTCAGGGTCTGGTGTTTCTACTGATGTGCAAACTAGTTATGCTGCAAGGATAATGGCTATATCTGTCTTTCCATTCGTCATTGTGCAACTGCCAAAAATCTTCAGGTTTCCATCAGGGCAGCGTCTAATCGTCTTGATTACCCTGATTGTTTCAGTCGGACTAGTCCTTACTTATTGCTTATATCAGGTACTTCATTATATGCCTGTAATCTGTCATGATGTTTATTCAGGGCCTGTCTTCTTCAGCACACTTCAAAGTTGCAGGTCATCTGGGATACTCCCATTTCTACTTCTTTTCTGTAGTTAAAATTTAAATGCCCAATGTTAGAAAATTTTCCACGTGATAAAACACGATAGGACCTTACTATCCGTTTTTGAGGGGTGGGGTAGGTTTCAATCACCTCACCTCTAGTTATTTTTGGGTGGGCCAGCCCGCTGCTTTTGAGATATGTGCACCCTGAAACTCTAAATGAAGGGTCGTGATTAGGGGTGTTCACGAACCGAATCGAATCAAATGTCTCTTCAATCGAACCCAAATTTGTCATAAAATGCAGAGATTCGGATTCGTTCGAATATTTGAATTCGGATTCGTCCCAAGATCCTGGATACAAATTTGGATTCGGGTTTGGATTCGAATTTGAATTAGCTTCAAATGATGGACCAAAAAGACTTTGATCGGACTGACATGATCATCTTTATATATAATTGTTGGAAATAAAAAATGAAATATACGGTGCAATTTATTCATCCCTCAAAGGGGGTATATAAAGGATTACAAGGGGAATGCCAAACATCGATAGACGATGTGGGACTAAAGACACGACATATGCCTAAGACACTAATACATAACCTGAAGTATACAAAACACTTAATGCGCAAACTCCAACACTCCCCCTCAAACTGGAGAGGAAACCTTTAGCTTGAAAACATCAAATAAAGGTAATGGAGGTTAGGCGATGTGGGACAAATCATCAGACGAGCTACCAGAGGAAATTCCAAACCGGGGAATCAAACTGGGGACATAGCCACACACGAAGCAGACACACGCGATGCAGGTCCCACACACGACGTGGACTCGCTGGAATCAGGTCAACCAACATCATCCACACACACACAACATGTGGAAGGGAACGAAATATGAGACTAATCATCAAATGGGTAACCGGGGATAATCCGTCGGGGATAATCCGCACAAAGTGCGGTCCCCACATGACACAGTCCCGCACGACACAACCCACACGACACAGTCCGCACGACACAATCTGCTGAGATTAAAACAAACAACAACGATCGTACCACAACACATACCCACCAACAAAGAAAAACAGGGAGACAAACAACACAAGAAATATGTCTAGAGGTCGTGTGGGACCAAGGAGAGAGTCAGGAAATATCATCCGAGTCGTTTTCGTCCCAAACACTATTATGTACCCGGGGGAAGAATCCGACAAGGGGAAGGGTCGCCGGAGGTGAGGGAGAAGAGATGGATTATGGTTGAGAAGAAACTTAGGGAGCAACCCTAAACCTTAACATTCATCCAAGATAAAAAAAACTAATACAAGCATACTCCCCTTATATAGTCAAGGGGGTGCGAATAACAATATCCGGTCTGCGGATAGCGAAAGACAAACCGACATCAAAATGAAAACAATCCCTAGGTTGAGCATCGACGGTCTCCTCCTTAATCGGTGGACTAGCATCTGTTACCTTCCTCTGCGTGTGAACTCGCCTTGGCGTGCGCGACCGTAACAATGCCGCCATCTGGAAAATATGCCTTGTCTTCAAGGCAGTAGTCAACGAACTGGCGGTCAGAGTAGCCCTGGAGGAGTCTTGTGGCTTCGAACGTTGGGCGGGTAATGCAAGCAACATGGGTCTCCTGCAATTTATACTCCCCTGGAAGGTGGTAGCGACGAACAAGTAGCTTGGCGGGGTAGTACGACGCCACAGGTCGTCCTTCTTTCGGACTGAAAGACAAGGACTAGAAAAAGGGTGCGCGCCGGGATGAAGGAGACCCCCCATCCACATCACTTGCACCAGATGTTCGAGTCCATCCTTCTGCACTTGATCAGAACGGTACGACCGTGCCGAAATTGCCGCGGTCCTTGGCTGGAGGGAAAAGGCGCGGTCGGTCGACCGGGCCGGTGGTAGTGCTGTCGGAGGCTGGACGACGTCGTCGAGTGCGGTGGGAAGCTCCGGATGGTCCAGTGGGGATGGGGGAGGCACATCAGACAGTCTTCAGGGGGGCGACAGCCCCACTGGATCGTGCAGGGGGCGACCGATGAGCAGAGGAGAGCGGAGTCACTGTTGAGGCGACATGGCCGACCCTCGTGGAGGAACTGCATGGACATAGTCGCCCAATTGACATGCACCTCACTAAGCGTGTGGATCCAAGCCACCCCAAAATGACGTCGATATCGGCTAGGCTGAACGTGGAGAAGTCCGCGGTCACGGAACATGACCCCACATAGAGAATCACGATAGGGTAATGGCCCTGCGTCGGTCTGCGTCACCCATCGCCAAGGCGGATCGAAAAATCTGGGGATGAAACTGTGGAAAGTTGGAGCTGCTGCATCAGTCGCTCGGAAATAAGGTTGTAGCTTGCATCGCTGTCCACCATGACACTGATCGAGCGATCATGAAGCGTGCCTGGGAACTTCATAGTCTGCGTTTCGGAGAGTCCCCCCCGAGACACAAGATAACTCCAAACGGTGGAACGTAGCCGTGGCAGTGTCAAATGGAGGACCCTCCGCTGAAAGCTCCAAGGCCTCGAAGTCAGCCAGAGTAACTTCAGGGTCGCTGTCGCTAATGATGACATGGAACTCCTTTACGAAGCACTCATGGTTGGGGGAGTAGGGTTGGCGGCACCGAAAACACAGGCCCTTGCTGCGGAGCTCGTTGTAATCACTGTTTGAGAGGCGATGATGGGCAGAGGGCCGCCCTTTTCTGGGTCCCCCATGCGGTGGGCGTGGCAGAGGAGCCGGGGCAGGCATACACCAAGGTGTCTGCGGAGGGGGTGGCCTGTCGGAGGAGCCGGAGGTCTAGGGGAGAGGTCGGCCGCCACCAAACGCGCCAAGTCAAGGGCGTCGGCGACCGTCCGAGGGTGGTGCGTGCGGAGACGAGAGTGAATGTGTGGCAGCAGGCCCTGCATGAAGAATCCTAGGTAATGGTCAGACGGAAGGCCGGTAACGTGGGTGGCCATGGCGACAAACTCATCAATGTAGTCGTCCAGTCCGTCCGTCTGGCGGACGCCGTAAAACCGCTCGATAGCGGAGGAGCCGGAGTAACGGGTGTCATATCGCCGAATCATCTCATGTTTTAGTTCGGGCCAGGAGAGGGATTGGTTGGATTGACGGATCCACCGAGCCCAGTGGAGCACAGTGCCATCGAGACCGACAAGAACGGTAGACACCTTGTCCTGCTCCAGCATGAAGTTGACGTTGAAGTACTGTCCCGCCTTTGCTATCCAACCCATCGGGTCGATGCCGACGAAAGACGGAATGTCAAGGGAGAGAGTGGAGCGGCCCAGAGTCGGGTGGGATGGCAGCTCGGGCGGAGGCCTCGCCGGTATGGCGCCGAGGAGGGAGCCCTCGTCCACGGGCGAGCCGAGCCAGAAGTGGCGGCCGATGCTTGGAGGGAGTCAATCTTGGAATGGAGTGTTGGAGTTTCTGAGGTGATCTCAAAGCAATCAATAGTTAGTCTTGCTGCCAACGCAATATGAGCCTATAGGGTCGCACATAAAAGCGTTTGGAGAAATTGAAGAAAGGATTGTGTTGGCCTTACTCATATTGGATATGAGTAGAGGACCAATCCTGTGACTGCTTGGAATTAAGTTGAGAATGTCTCAATGAGAAATCGTTTAAAAGGGTTTAAACGAATGGATTTATACTTGACAAATTCGGCTAAAGGGTTTAACCTTTTTGTGTCAAATTCGGCTAATGTGATTAACCGAATAAATGTTGTTTTCGACTAATGAGATTCGGCTAATGTGATTAACCGAATTGTAACAGATTCGACTAAAGGGTTTAGCCGAATCAGGTCAGTTCGACAAAAGGGTTTCGCCGAATTTATATAGCCGAATTTATATAGACGAATTCGTCGAAATGGTTTCGCCGAATCTGAGTCGAATTCGGTTATATCGATTAGTCGAATTCGGCGAATGTAAATCTGGACAGATTTTCTGCTTTTCCCTCTGGTCTGCGGATAGCCTATTTTATGCCTTGCGTATAAAAGGAACGTGATTAGGGCTTCGAAAGCACGACGGCTTTAGACCGAGCCTTTTCGCGATTTCTGGAGAACCGAAGACGGAAGTGTTCCGATCGCTCTCGATCCGTCCGCCGCCCCTAGTCGCCGCCTCCTCTGGATCGGACCTAGCAGTCCGTGAGGACGTTGGGAGCTTTCTTCTCCGACCTAGTCTTGTACGACAAGAAGCTAGGGTTCTCCTTTGCTTGTGTGGACTTCTGTAGAGAGATCGATCCATTTCGATTCTTGTAGAACTCAAAGGAACTATTTGGATTTCTCTTTGGAGCACCTTGGTTGAGTGTTGACTCAATCCCGCAAAGGTACTTTGTATTTCGATTTGCTTATTCTCTTGAATCATGAAAACCGCAAGATCCGTTAGCTTCTTTTGGGTTGTTCCTGTTATTTTCGCTGCGCATATTTGATATGTCATCCCTTTCGAAGGGTATAGAAAACCCAACATGGAGGGCAAGGAGAGAGGCATGCATGGAGGCGGCGTGTTGCTCTTGAGCCTCCACGCGATGGCTAAGGGCGTCGACAACGGTATTCGGAGCGTGTTCACCGGAGGAGCGAAGATTGGGAGCCATAGGAGGAGATGGATCCGTGAATGGCGGCTGGAGGGGGTGGAGATGGACAGTTTCAATGGGAGGAAACCCTAGAGTGGGACGAAATCAGCGGAACACAGCAGGGATCGATACGGATCCGATGGAGCTGGGCTTGGAGAGGCCGACGTGGATGGCTGAGCGGCACCTGTGCTGGAAAAAAAACGAAAGCTGTGCGGCGGACGCTGTAGATCGGGACGAGCGGGCGACTGGTTCGGCCGAAACGAGCGGCTGACGGGCTCAACGCAAACGTTTGACCGAATAGAGTGGCTGGCGGAATCGACCGACAACACCGAGCCCTGGATCGACCGGGGCACTACTGCATGCGACTGGCTCGGCGGCAGGAAGCGTGGAATGTAGAGACTGACTGGCGGCAGGAGCGGTCGGTCGGCAGGTCAAACCAAATATTACGTACCCGGGGGAAGAATTCGGCAAGGGGATGGCCGACAAAGGTGAGGGAGAAGGGAGGGATTAAGGTTGAGAAGAAACTTAGGGAGCAACCCAAAACCTTACCATTCATCCAAGATAAAAAAAATAATACAAACATACTCCCCTTATATAGCAGTGGGGGTGCGAATAACAATATCCGGTCTGCAGATAGCAAAGACAAAATGACATCAAAATGAATGCAATCCCTAGGTCGAGCATCGACTGTATCCTCCTTAATCGGTGGACTAGCATCTGTCATCTTCCTTTGCGCGTGAACTTGCCTTGGCGTGCGCGACCGTAACACACTCCCTCTCACGTGGAACACACGTGCATGAAGGCATAAAACACACAGTAAACCTAAATAGCAGGAAGACAGAACAATACAACGTAAAAGATTGATAAAGACATAAAAAATGACCAAAAAAACTTCAGCATCGACAATTGTTTAGCTCCCCGGAAAGGGTAACGGCGGCTGGAAGCGTCGTCTCATCGATCAGGAAAGGAGGTAGCGTCTGGAGTCGGCGGTTGACGGAAGAAGCAACGGGATCCACAGCGTCGGCGGGATCAACATATGGAAATGCCAACGAGCTCGATGAAGCCAGCAGAAGACGCAACGACGGAATGCGACGAAGAACACAGAGCCGAGAGCAGCAACCGAGATTGATGAAGTCAGCGAAAGACGAGATCCGCACAGCGGGAGCGGAACCAAGAAAAAGACGAGTGGAAGAAGAGCACACACAGAAGGAGAAGTTGACCGGAGCCAGAAACAACGTCTCATGTGAGAAACAACGGCTCACTGGGTCAGAGAAGAAGGCATAGATGCTCCAGGAGACTGGAGAAGGAGACATGCCGTCGGGATCTGCAGAGGAAGCCATCGTTGACAGGAGCAGCATATGCGGGACGGAAGCAGGGCCACGCGGAACTGTCGATAGAAAATTGGAGCAGGAGCCGGGAGGCTCGCGATCGTTGATGAGGACTGGAGGCGGGATCGACGACGGACGAGGCACAGGGAAGCGTCGAAGTCGACAACAATGCTCGACGAGATCAGTGGCTGGAGCGTCAGTCTGGATCGATGTCGGGAGGAATGTTGTCATCGAGAGGCTCGACCTCAGGATCAATTGATGAGATCGAGAGAAGCCACGGGAGACGGAAGCATGAGCGAGTGGCTAACAGAAGCTGCGAGGCAATACGTCTCACAAATGCCGTAGACGGGAGCAAAGCGGAATGTTTTCGGCCAGAAATTCCAGGCACCAACAATTTTAGGGCGCTTAAATTTCAAGGAGAAATCTTTTCCCGCTCTGATACCATGTTGGAAATAAGAAATGATATATACGGTGCAATTTATTCATCCCTCAAAGGGGGTATATAAATGATTACAAGGGACATACCAAACTTCGATAACCGATGTGGGACTAAAGACACGACACATACCTAAGACACTAATACATAACCTGAAGTATAAAAACATTTCATGCGCAAACTCCAACAATAATATAGATATTCCTACTATTCGCGAATCTTGCCAATAAAGATAATATTATTCGATTTGAATGCTACTCGAATCCGAATTTGGATTCGAATTCGAGAAATATGAATCTTAATTGGATCTTTACAAATCGATTCCCGAATTATCCATGAATTATTTGGTTTACGAACAACCCTAGCCCTGATGCCCTGATTAACGTTTGTTTGATATATTAATACTCGTGTATTGTGGATCATTTAGTCCAAAGCATCATTTCCTTCATTTTTTCCTCTTCTGTTATAGGTTTTGAGCACTTCTGGATACCTCAATAATGTGATTATGACATACTTTCTTTATCAAGGAAATCTCGGTAACTTTTTGGATACCTTTTTGATGCCTTTTGGCACATTTAGAAAAATGAATGAGATACTCTCCTTATGAATTTAACATGATTATGGCCGTGTTTGGGGCCACACGCGGCTGTTTTTGGGAAAGCTGTCTCAAACAGCAACTTTTGGATCTGGCGATGATCGCTACATCTGCCCCCCTAAAAAGACATTTTCTGTGCAGATTTAAATCATGGAAAAAGTTCCACATTCCAAGAGGAAACTGTGGCCGCTTGCATGTGCGGATGATTGTACACATGTTAACCTATAAGTTATTTACTTTGATAAGTTGCGTTGTGAATAAGTGATAGCTACTGCCATCATTAATCTATAAATATTATAATTAATTTTATAAATAAATGTTTTGTATTAATAATTATTTGTTTTAAACTAGGAATTAAAAGGGCACGAAGCATCCTTGCGTAGCGAGTGTCTGTGAAGGGTCCTACCACAAGGGTGAAATGTAGGCAAACCTTACCCTGCAATTTTGCAAGAGGCTGCTTCCATGACTCGGAAATATTTATTGTTTTAAACTAGGAATTATTAGAAAATATTTATTGTCCTTATATTATTGTATTATAATAAATTAAATATTGTAAATTTTGTTATTATTAGATAAATATATTACATAATATATTACAAAATTGTTAAATAATAACTATGAACTAAATAGATAAATAAATTAATAAAAATATTAAATAAATATTTTTGTACTAAATCTTTCATAATAAATTACGGAAACTGTTAGGGTATTATTAAAATTATAATGTTAACTAATAAAATAATTTTATTATAATATAAAAATAATAGAAAGGGAGCCTTGGCGCACCGGTTGAGGTGTTGCCGTGTGACCTTGAGGTCACGGATCGAGTCCTGGAAGCAGCCTCTTGCAAAAATGCAGGGTAAGGTTTGCCTACTTTTCACCCTTGTGGTGGGATCCTTCCCCGAACCCTCGTTGCGTGGGGATGCTTGGGCCCCGGGCTGCCCTTTTATACTACAAAAATAATAAGTATTTACTACTTAAAAATAAAAATATTACTTGTTTATTTTTCATTAAATTAATTTATAATATTTTTCAAGTCAAAATTTTTTTCCTTAGCTCTGAACAACATTGAAAATGGAGTTCTTCCAAACAATTTTCTTATTTGAAAATCAAGTTCTTCCAAACAATTATCTTTATACCCAACCAGAATTTCACAAACTATTTTATACTACAGTTTTCCATAGCTTCTTTTGCCACTCCCACAACCTCCCTAAACAGTGTTAGGTAGAAGCAAATTTACCTTCTAGATTTAGCGGAGCTCGAGCTCACGGTTTGCAGCAAAGCAGGCCGAGACCAGATGGTCTTCAGAAGCAACTGTCAGCAAAGTTTGGTTCTCAGAAGCTTCAAGAGACAACTGAGTCAGCGGTTTACCTTGGAGCTAAAGGTTTTGTAAAATCTAGAAAGTGACAGCAAGGCGGTGGTTCTAGGAAACTTAGAGACCAATCAATGAAAACTTTAAGGAGAAGTAAATGGAAGGAGGTAGTGGCAGTACTCTTGAGTAGTTCTAACTTGTGAGAGGGATGTGTCTGGAGCAGTGAGATAAATACTAGCTATAGCTAGTAGCTGTGTGTGAAAAAGAACGAGCTAAAGCTAGTAGTTAAGAGAGGCTGTCTTTATGCAAGATGCTTAGTGTGAGAAAATAATTGAGGTGTTGTAACACCAATATAGTAAGAAACCGCCACCTCAAGACTTGCATCCCTTGCACTCAGCATTTTATTAATAATTTTTTTATTTTCTTCCTCGCTGCGCATTTCACTTCCAACAATCGGTATTAGATCGAGGTTGGTGAGATTCGCCAAGTTCGCTGGTTTCTGCCAGGTTCACTAACACAGTTGGAGTCCATGTAGGGATTGTTGGTTCATGTGTTCGAACAGACAAAGGTATGCGTTGTGCTTATTGAGTTAAATAATGACCAGCTTAATTCAGCCACAAATCCCGTAGTTAAAGAAAAGACTGACTATGGAAATTGAAGTTTTCAAATGAAAGTGCTGCTTGGCTCACAAGAGTTGTGGAATATCGTCGAGAAAGGCTATACAGAGTCAAATGCTGCTGGTGAAGTCGCTATGACTAATGCTCAAAAGAATTCCCTTAAGGAGCTTCATAAAAAGATAAGATGACCATGCTCTTTCTGTAATTATTTTCAAGGAGTTGACGAGTCCATCTTCGAGAAATTTTTTGATGCGAAGAAATCCAAAGAAGCTTGAGAAACTACAAAATTTCTTCAAGGAGTAAAAAAAAGGTACTGTTACAATCTATTACTACTAAATTTGAAACACTAAAAATATAGAGTTCTGGAAAGATAAATATGTCACTAGTCTCAAAACGGTTGCAAATGGTATGTAGAGAAGTGGAGAAATGTTGGACGATGTCAAAGTGATGGAGAAACTTCTTTGTTCTTTGACGAGAAAGTTTCACTATGCGGTTGCTGCCCCGCAAGTGTCAAGTCGTAGTGTTTAAGTATTTTTAATATTTGATGCGTCTTGATGTAATTACGGGTTTGCCACCTGGGGGTCCTATATATAGGCCCTTAGTGTCATGTAGCCAGAATCAATCAATGAATGAAACTTCTTTCTTCTTTCTCTAATTCCTCTCCCTCTCTCTAAGCTATTTTCTTCCCTCTAGGGTTTCCTCTTCCTCTTCTCCAAACTTCTTCTAACTTCTCCTCCTCTACCTCCATTCTAGGGTTTGCCCTTGTATCCCCGACCTCCAACGATCCCAACAAAACAAGCCCATAACATCTTTGTATTAGAGGGAGGTTGTTCTTCCCGCCGGCGCCAGTCCCACTGGAAGTTTCCTCCCAACGATCGATGCAGCCCTCTGGACGACTATTTCTGTCCTGCCGCAAACCCTGCTTCATCAAGCCGCAGCCATTGTGCCGTCTTCTGCACCGCAGCCCCTAGACGCCACCAGCAACCCGATGCCTTTGTTTACTTCCTGCGTCAGTTTCCATTCCAGCGCCACGCCCTCGTCCAGCCACTGATTTCGAAGAGCCACAACCTCTCGCGCCAACAACATCTTGTTGCCTCTCTGCTTTATCCCCACAAGATCCTCAGTTGTTGCCGCATCGAATCATCCACGCCGCATTCACCCTGATTCGACGACCTCGGCAAGAACTTCGACCTCGCACGCGCCATCGTTGCAGGATCGTAACGCCTCTATCGCACGCCTCCATCGCACGTCTCCATCGCGTGTCAAAGCTGAACACCCCTGTCCTCCAACAACTTTCCCTCGAATCGCCCGATATCTTCTCGAGCCCCTCAGTCCTGAGCCCCCATCCCCATCGAACCACACGTCCACAGTGGACCCCTCAAAAACAACTTGTTGTCCCTTACGCATGCGCCCTTACCGCCACTCTCTTTCCTACTTTTAATATTTTGTGCTCGAATTGAATTTTTAATTAATCCATCTTGAATGAATTCATTCCTCTTTGAATTAATTATTTTATCAATTCATTATGATGGACATGCATCTACTCCACATAAAACTAAGTGCTGCGGATGAAGCCGCCCTTTGTTCGACGTTGTGGAAGATGTTGAAATCATTTCAGGCTTTCACATCTCGCCTCAACACCACATTCGACAAATTGGCGACTTTGGAACACTTTGTAGTCTCGCCTCTCCCAGTGTCGGTGATATCCTAACTCGTGCATGCTACCAATTTCCGTCCCAGCTTGCCCACCGATGAGACCGCTGATTACGCCAATTGTCTCTCCACCGCTCGTCGATGTTCTTCACACTCCATCTCCGGTGAATTTTGCTCCGCTGTTTTCCCCAGCTGCCTCCCCGGCCTATTCTGACCACCTCCCGAGGCCGCTTCCACCGCCGGCCGTTCCGCCACCTGCTCCACCGGCCCCTCCCTTGTCAGTCCCTTCCACCACACCGCCTTCTGCTCTGCCGTCCCCCGCTCCGTCGATTTTCGCTTTGCTGCCTCTGACCACATCGCTGCCTCTACTGCCGGCCACTACTCCGTCGGCCCCTTCGGCTGCATTGTTGTTGCTGCCTCGCACCACACCGCCGTTCCCTCCGGACCCCTTCCTCCCGCCGGTCGCTGTTCCCTCACCCTCCTACCATTTCTACCTCATGCCGCTCCGCCGGACTAGCTGTCCCGATTGCTTCATCCGCTCTTCCTTCTGACGGCGCCGCCGCTACACCTCGCTGCCAATACCACCGCGACACGCTACCAGACGCTATTTTGGCGTGAGATCAAGGAGCCAGAGGAGCTGATCATCTTACTGGAGTTCGAGCTTGAGGGCAAGCTCGATTTCAAAGACAGGTGGAGTGTTATGACCCTCTATCAGTTATCTTATTATGTTATTATTATTATTATTATGAGTTGAATCACTATATCGAGTTGTGTTGTATTGAGTCATAGTCATTATTAGAGTCATCGTAGCATTTAAGTGTTTTTTATATTTGATGTGTCTTGATGTAATTACAGGTTTGCCACCCGGGGTCCTATAAATAGACCCTTAGTGTCATGTAGCAAGAATCAATAAATGAATGAAACTTCTTCCTTCTCTCTCTAATTCCTCTCCCTCTCTCTCTCTAAGCTATCTTCTTCTCTCTAGGGTTTCCTCTTTCTCTTCCCCAAACTTCTTCTAACTTCTCCTCTTCTACCTCCATTCTAGGTCTTGCCCTTGTATCCCCGACCTCCAACGATCCCAACAAAACAGAGGAGGATTTACGGAGCAATTTTTCCGCTGAGAATAATTTAGTCAGAGGCGACATAAAGAAGACTGGAATTTGGGGAAGCTATAGAAGAGGCTATCAAGGTGGACAAGGACGGGGCAGAGCATCCTTTGATAGAGGTCAAACTAGTGAAGTTTATCAAACATTTGGTCCTGTGGACCTAGAGGACCAGAAGGTTTTCATCAAGGAGATAACAAGTCCTAGATACAATATTATAGTTGTAATAAGTTTTATCATATGAGTTTCTAATGCAGATTACCCCAAATGGTGAACTAGACTACTCATCTTTCAGAAGTAGGAGGTAAATATGTTGATTCGGTCATGTTCCTTGCCTACATAGGAAATGAAGAAGGAAAGAAAAAATATCTGGTATCTTGATACCGATGCGATCAATAACTTGTTGTCAAATGAGCTCTTCACAGACCTGGATGAGATTATCAAAGGAGAAGTCAATTTTGGAGATTCATAAAAAATTCTAGATGTAAGTTCCTAATTACTTTGAAGAGTACAACAACAACAACAACAACAACATAACCCATATAGTCCCCAATCATTGGGGGTATGGGCGGGGGAAGATTGGAAACAGACCTAACCTTTGGCACTATGCACAAAGTGGCTTCTCTCAGAGGAGAAAGACCTAACCTTTGACAATAAATGCACAAAGTGGCTGCTCACAGAGTACCACTGAAATAGTGGCCCCCTATACCGTCGCGTTTGCTGCGGAATCATGCCCTCAAATCAAAGCCAAAGACATCAGAGAGGGCAGACCCAAGAATCCATTTTGATTTATGTGCACATAACCATGCTTCCTTCATTCAGCATCCAGAGCATTGGTGAAGCACAATAATTCATGATGTGCACCATGTAATTACTTTGAAGAGTGGTGAAAAAAAATTATTCATGATGTGCACCATGTATTTACTTTGAAAAGCAATACATAATGCACATCATGAAATTTATTCGCCTTACAGCTTCTAGAAAAAGTCTATAATATACGCTGGATATTCAACAAGAGGTGATGAAAAGTGCTTGAATATACTAAAAAGGACGAAGTGTGGTTGTGGCATCTAATGTTTGGTCATCTTGGATTTACTGACCTGAGATTATTTGATGGGGATCGGCCGCATGTTCGTGATCGGGGGAGATCGGGCTACCACTTGGATGGACCCGTTTTTGCAGATTTGTCGGAGATGTGTTGATTGGATCGGCGATCCGAGACCGCGAGCGCGTCCAGGGAGTCGTTTTACATTTTATGTATTTTATTTTATTTTTTGGCGCTTTTATTTAGTGTTTTAGGACACCGGGCGTAACGAATGATCATTGTCGTTCACGCCGAGTGCCCAACCACCCCTCTCGTTATAAATAGGGGCGGAGGTTCTTATTTTTTTGGTATTGTTGAGTTTGTGAGCGAATCCAGATCCGACAATCATTTGTGGTGCGACGCCGCGAGCCCCGGGGTGCGACGTCCTGGTTTATTTCTGCATTATTTTCTTATTTTTCTGAAAATTTCCTTCTCTTGTTTTGTTTCTCCCGTGAAACACATTTGTACCCCACGATCCCCACCATAATTGCTTGAAACCACTGCTAACCACTCGATATCGCCACTACTCATCGTCTCCCACCTGCTGGAATCCACAAGTCGCACAACCACCTCTGCTCGTTATCATCTAGCCGCACATCCATCTCCTCCCACTTACAAAAACCCACTACTTTTTGGTCGCTGATCCTTCTTCTGGCCGATTCTCCAATCCGACGACCACTGCTTGCCCTAGCATCGTAATTCCAGTGCCATTCCTGCAACCCATCGCAACCCAGTCCCACTCCTCACTGTCAGCCGAAAGCAACCCTCTACCAGCAACCCTAATTCATCTCCCACCCATTCGCCTGTTCATCCTCTACTTCCCATCCGCAAATCTCTCGATCCCGTTCTTGTCAGGGAAGCTCCGCCCAGTTTCTTGCCAGCCTGGGGATACCTCATCTATTCTAGTCGACCCCATTCCTCCCACCTGCACACTTCCTTCTCCCTATTTCCTGTCGTTGGAGCCACCAAACTCCCCCTCTACCATCCATTCTGCTGCTTATAATTCCCCTCCACCATATAAGCCCCCATTCTTCATTCCAGGACTGCAGTCCAGCCACAGTTGGGCAGCCCCTCCACCCCGCTGTCGCATTCCACCGCCGTCGTTGAGTTCCTATCTTCTTGAGTAACTTTATTTTAGTATGTTTTATTTTTCTATGTTGAATACTTGGATGTTTTCTCATATCTTAAGTGGAAAGTAAGACGTAATTGTGTTTTTGTTCCTTTACTTTGTTTTCCTATAATTCATTCGCAAAATTTATAGTTGAAAGCACTACTTGTGGCGATTAGTGTGGTTTTGTCTGTGTGCCGGAAAATTATCAATCACATTGTGTAGATTTGCTTAACTTTTATAATTATATTTACTAGTACTTGATTCCAGCTAATTTTAAAACACACATTGCATCTTTTACATTGGGTTCATTCACATCCATTATACTCACTCACGTAGGATTGCATTAGCGTGTCGGCACCGCCATTTATTTCACACAGCCCGTCCCACGTCATTATTATCAACAGAAAAAATAGTATACGGTCTCCCAGAAACCAGCGAGCTAGTTTAGTTCTGTGAAACATGCATTCAAGTGAAGCAACATCGATAAAGCTTTATAGGCAAATTATGGAGAGCTAAAGACGGTTGTTGGCCGTTAATTCAGATATTACTATTTCATTCAACATCTCATCAGTTGGTGGAAATGGGTTTTATATTACTTTATCCATGATTTTAGTAGGAAAAGTTGAGTTTATTTATTAAAAGAAAAATTGAAGCTCTCAAAAAGTTCGAATAATTTAAAGCTATCACAGAAAATGAAGTGGACAGCATTTGATAAGAATATGCTTGAAAATAAATCAACAACTTATGCAGAGAGAATAAAATCATTCATTTTGTCAACTGCATATACGTAGTAGCATAATGGAGTCACAAATGAGTAACTGCACTATTCTCGATATGGCAAGGCACTTGCCTAGAAACTTTTGGACCGAAGTTGTTTTATGTGCAGTTTATTTGTTGAACAAATGCGATGCATGGTAAGTTGTGAATGCGGATGTTCTAAAATGCAACCCTAAGTGGAATGCATTGTGCTTACCGACAAACTCTAATGTGGATGTGAATGCAAGAGAAACAGTCTGATTAAAATATTGCATCAATTAATTGATTAAAATAATGCCTAATTAGGAGCACAATCGGTTACCCCAAAATTGAATGGAACAATACACAATAATTTTACACACAATTAGAGCACAAATATTTCAAGCGTGCAACAGATAAATCCTGCAAAGCAGACATTTTCACGGAAAGACAACATATGATATTACCTCCAATAAAATATAGTCCAAGAATACAAATTAGAGAACACAAACTCCAGACTATGACTTACGCTTGTAGGGGGGGGGGGGGGGCAAACGACAACAAAGGTGTAAATCCGAGGACAGTTGACTCTGATTGGTTGTTGGTGGTGGGAAGAGGGGTGGCCGGATGTATGCTGGAACTGAGAGGGGAGGGGTCTGTATGCAGTGGTTTGAAGGTGGAGGAAATCTGGACGGCTGTGGCTTGAGGGGAAGGAAATCAGGGAGGCATTGGTTTGAGGGGAAGATGAACTGGGCTGCGGTTTGAGGGGAATGGAACATGGAGACGTTGGCTCGAGGGGAAGATGGACTGTAATACCAACTCAGAGAAGAACCCGACAAGGGAAGGGCCGACGGAGGTAAGGAGAGAAAGAAGGAGGCAGGGTTGAGAGAAAACACTTAGGGAGCAGCCCTAAATCTCATACATCCAACGATAACCCTAATGAACCCATGCATTCCCCTTTATAACAGCAGGGCTGTGAATAGAAAAATAAAAGCAACATTCAAATAAAAGATAATCCTAGCCCGTCCATCACGCGCTCTCGGTCTCTTCCGCTCTAGGTGGAATAGATGTTGATGTCCTACGCGTGTAAACTCGCCACAGTGTCTCGTCGACATGCACGTCCGTCACAATGCCGCCGTCTGGAAAATGTCTTGTCCTCAAGGCAATAATCGGCGAACTGGCGGCGGAAATCATCCCAGGGTAGCCACGTAGCATCAACGTCTGGATGATTTGCCCAAGCGACAAGGATCTCCTTTGAGGTGGGGTCTCCCAGCATGAGGCAGTGACGATCTAGTATCTTGGCCGGGTAGTACGGCGCCTCGCCTGAGAGGTCAACGTCGGCCGGGATGTGATCAGTGGTGGCATGTTTGCCCACCACACGACTAAGCTGAGAAACATGGAAGACCTGGTGTATGCGGCTCCCAGCGGGAAGGCGAAGGTGGTAGGCGGCCGCGCCGATTTGTGCTAGTATCTCGAAGGGGCCGAAAAACTTGGGGGCGAGCTTCGGGTAGGGTCTGCGGGCCACTGACAGCTGGCGGTGCGGGTGCAGCTTGATGAACACCTCCTCCACCTAGAAGGAAAGGTCGCGCTGCTTCTGGTTTGTAAAGGATGACATCTTATGTTGGGCCCATTGGAGGTGGTGCTTCAGGTAGTCCAGGATAGTATCTCGGTCCTGCAGGGCGGTGGCCAAACTCTCTACCTGACATTCCCCGGGTAGATGGCGGATAATGGAGGGTGGCGTGCGGTCATAGACGACTTCAAATGGGGTGGTGCCGACCGCATGGTGGTAAGCGGTGTTGTAGGAGTACTCCGACCAACTGAGCCATTTGGCCCAACTTCAGGGTTGCTCCTCCATGAAACAATGGAGGTACACCTCCAAACATTTGTTGAGGAACTCAGATTGACCATCCGTCTGCGGGTGGTAGGTTGTGCTCATGCGGAGGCAAGTACCCTGTAGCCGAAAAAATGTGGTCCAGAAGGTGCTTAAAAAGAGCGGATCACAGTCGCTCACGATCGACCGAGGAAACCCATGGAAACGGACGACGCCGCTGATGAAGCTCGCCGCGACGGTGGCGGCGGTGTAGGGATGACGGAGGGGACTGAAGTGGCCGTACTTGGACAATCTGTCCACCACGACCAATATGCAATCGTACCCCTGCGAGCGTGGTAGTCGGGTAATGAAGTTCATTGCCACGTCCTCCCAAATGCGGTTCGGAATGGGTAGGGGCTGAAGGAGTCCGCAGACAAGGCAGGCAAGGCAGGCAGCCACATAGGCCTTGACCTGTCGGAACATGTGGGGCTAGTAGAGAGAGGCCGCCAGGCGGCGGTACATACGGAAGGCCCCTGCATGTCCTCCGGAGGGCGAGGCATGGAACTCGGCGAGGAGGCGTGGGCTATGTTGTTAAAGGCGCACCTCATGCGCGCCTAAGGCTCAACAAGATCAGAGGTTTGCGCCTTCGTGCGTCTTTTTTGCGCCTTTGAAGGAGTATAAAATGCGCGTCTGGGAGCGATTTTTGTTGCAGATCTTTTTTTCTCAAAAGAAATAATGTAAGAACTCAATATTTTTTGCATGATTTAGTGTTTGTGAATCATAATCGAGTATTAAAACTTAGATATAATGCAAGTGACCACATTAATTCTATTTTTTAAGAGTTATAAATGATAGTAATGATTGATTAATGAGTAGAATAAATGAAAAATCTGATCAAGAAGATAAATTGATGTTTGATGCTTATTTTTTAAAATGAATGTGATTGCGCCTTGCCTTCGTCAGGCGCGCGCCTGCGCCTTGAGCCTTGTGCCTAGGCTCCAAGACCCCTTTGCGCCTTGGTGCGCCTTGCACCTTTAATAACTAAGGGCGTGAGATGCTCAGGGACGACGGGGCGAGGGCGAGGCAGCCCTTGAAGGACAGGCGGCCCCTACAAGTGAGTATGGTGGATGAGCGGTGGCGTCGACGATGAGCTTCGTTCGGATCCTGTTCAAAAAGGGATCGGCCTCTACTTCATGCTGGATGGTCGCTGCGTCTTCCCACACTGGACGAGAGATGGCAGCGAGCTCCGGAGCCTGGCTCTGACGAGAGAGGGCATCAACCGCCTGGTTCTCCCTCCCCAGACGGAACTCGATGGTGAAATCATAGGCCAGAAATTTGGCGACCCACACTTGCTGGGAGGGCGTGGCTATTTTTTGCTGCAGGAGGCAGCAGAGGCTGTGGTGGTCGGTGCGAACCTCGAACGGGCGGCTCAGAAGGTAGGGGCGTCAATGCTGAACAGCGAGGACAAGCCCCATATGCTCATTCCCGTATGCGGAGCGGCTGCGGATGGTACCGGAGAAAGCGCGACTGAAGTAGGCTACCATTCGACCGGCCTGCATGAGGACGTCTCCCACCCCGGAGCCCGACGCGTCGCACTCCACGAGAACAGGCCGGAAGAAATCGGGCATGGCCAGCACCAGTCCGTGCACCAAGGCCTGCTGAAGGGCGGCAAAGGCGGTGGTGGCCGCAACCGACCACTGGAAGGGGCCCACTTCTGACTTCTTCAGGAGCTGTGTTAGGGGCCGAGCCAGCGCCCCGTACCCATGGATGAATCGGCGGTAATAGCTAGTCAAGCCGAGGAAACCGCGGATGTCCCGCAGGGAAGTAGGAATCAGCCAATGGAGGAGCGCCGCGATCTTCTCCTCGTCCATAGCGACCCCCTGGGCCGAGATGGTGTGGCCAAAGTAGCTCACCTCAGAGGTGCTAAAAGAACACTTCCTCGGGTGGAGCTTGAGATGATGGTGCCAAATGGTGGTCAGAGTGAGGCAGAGGTGTTCCTGCCAGGAAGAACTGTAGACCAAGATGTCATAAAAAAAACAAGAACGTGTCGGCGAAGAATTGCCCTGAAGATGTCATTCATCGTGGCCTGGAAGGTGGCAGGAGCATTGGTCAACCCGAAGGGCATGACCAGGAACTCGTAGTGGCCGTCATGAGTGCGGAAAGCGGTCTTGGCGACGTCCTCCAGCCGCACTCGGATCTGGTGATATCCCGCTCTGAGATCCAGCTTGGTGAAGAAAACGGCCTCGTGAAGCTCATCCGGGAGCTCCTGAATCACCGGGATCGAATACTTGTCTGGTACTGTGGCCTTGTTGAGCTCTCGATAGTCCACACAGAACCGCCAACTGCCGTCCTTCCAGACCAGGAGGATCGGGCTGGACAAGGGGCTCGCGCTAGGACGGATGAGACCCCCCATCAACATCTCACGAACCAGACGCTCGATCTCGTCCTTTTGCACATGACCGTAGTGGTAAGGTTGTACTGACACTGCCGCGGTGCCGGGCTGGAGGGGAATGACGTGATCTGTCGATCGTGCCGAAGGGAGGCCGGTCGGGGCCTCAGAGATGTCGGCGAACTCGGTGAGTAGATCCTGAAGGTCCGACGGGTGCGAGAGAGGCTCTGCTGACGGGCCAGAGAGGGGCCAAAGCCAAGCAGAAAAATCGACGTCGGTCGTCCGTTGGATCGTGCGGAAGGAGACTGGAGAGCGGAGAAGCGCGGAGTCTCCAATGAGACGGCACGACTGACCCTGGTGGAGGAACTGCATGGTCATGGTGGCCCAGTTTACCCACACGTCGCCCAACGTGCGAAGCTACGCCACCCCCAAAATGGCGTCGATATCGCCGAGGCCGAATGCGTAGAAGTCAGCGGTGGCCGAGCAGTCGCCCACCCGAAGAGACACGCCGGGGCAGCAACTCAACGTCGGTCGACGACGCCCATTGCCCAGGCAGACCGTAAAATCCGGGGACGGAACAGAAGGAAGCTGAAACTACTGCACCAACTGTGCTGAGAGAAAGTTGTGGCTCGCACCACTGTCCATTATGACAATGACGAGGCGATCACATAGCATGCCCGAAAGCTTCATGGTCTGGAGGCGGGAAATTCCCCCCACCGAAAAACAGGGTAGCTCCAGGCGGTGGAAGGTGCCTGTGGTGGTGTCCCCGGTCCCGTCCCCTTCCGAAAGCTCGAGGGACTCAAAATCCACCGTGGTAATCTCTGAGTCGAAGTCACCGAAGATGGCGTGGAACTCCTTCACGGTGCACTCATGGGTCGGGGAGTCGGGCTGGCGGCACCGAAAACAGAGTCCCTTGCTACGACACTCGTTGTACTCACTGTTGGAGATCCGTTGAGGGGTGGGGGTCGACCATGACGGTTTCCCCCAGGTGGCGGCCGCGTTGGTGGGGCTGGGGCAGGTGGTCGCCATGGTGGCCGAGGCGTGGGATGGCCGGCCGCAGGTGCCAGCCGCCGAGAGGAGAGGTCGGCCTCCACCAGACGCGCCAAGTCTAGAGCGTCAGAGACCGTTCTGGGGTGGTGCATGCGCACCCGAGAGCGTATATGTGCCAACAGACCCTGCATGAAGAATCACTAGTAATGGTCAGGCGGAAGGTCAGGAACATGGGTGACCAAGGCGACAAACTCATCAATATAGTCGTCTAGGCCGGTCGGCTGGTGAACGCCGCAAAGGCGCTCGATGGCGGAGGAACCGGAATAGCGGGTGTCATACCGCCGAATCGTCTCCTGCTTGAGCTCGGGCCAGGAGAGGGCTGGGTTTGACTGGAGGAGCCACCGGGCCCAATGGAGGGCAGAGTCGTCCAACTCAACAAGAACGGTGGACACTTTGTCCTGTTCCGGAGTGAAGTTGAGGTCAAAGTATTGTTCCGCCTTAGCGATCCAACCCATCGGGTCGATTCCAACGAAGGACGGAATGTCGAGGGAGAGAGCGGACCGGCCGGGAGCCGGGTGTCCTTGCGTCTTGGGTGGTCTCACCTGTATTACGCCAAGGAGGGAGCCCCCATCCGCTGTCGAGTCGAAGCTGGAGGGGGTGGTCAGCTCCTGGAGGGAGTTGATCTTAGAATGGAGGGTGAGGAGCAAAGCATGCATGGAGGCGATGAGCTGATCCTGAGCCTCGATGCGGTGGCTGAGGGCGTCAGAGGCGGAATCGGCAGTGGGGTCACCAGAGGAGCGTGTGTTGGGGGCCATGGGGAGGGATCATGTAGACGATGGCTGTTGGAGGCAGATCTGGACCGGGCCGGCGGATCCAGGTGCTGGAAGGATGCACAGAGTCAGATCCGCGGATCTGTCTGCTGGGCAAGCCGGAGATGGCGTCAATCGACCGATCGAGCACTGGAGGAACTCCCCCGGGTGGAGTCGTAGCATTGATGGCAGCGCTTTGTGAGGTACGGGCGCAGTCGATCGGGGTTGGAGAGCGAGACCGTGAGGCAGAAGATGGGACGATACGGTAGATCCGAGCGGCAGGTGATCAACTTCGCTGTAAAAGGACGATGCAATTGCGCACGAGACGGGAGGACGACGGACGAAGCACCGACGGCGAGAGCTGCGGGCGGTGAGGCAGGATCAAACCAAATAATACCAACTCAGAGAAGAACCCGGCAAGGGAAGGGCTGGAGGAGGTAAGGAGAGAGAAGGAGGCAGGGTTGAGAGGAAACACTTAGGGAGCAACCCTAAATCTCATACATCCAAAGATAACCCTAATGAACCCATACATTCCCCTTTATAATAGCAGGGGTGCGCATAGAAAAATAATAGCAACATTCAAATAAAAGATAAGCCTAGCCTGTCCATCACGCGCTCTCGGTCTCTTCCGCTCCAGGTGGAATATATGTGGAATATCCTTGGAGTCGCACCAAGGGACCTCTCGGAGTTGCACCGAGAGAGGGGGGGGGGGGGACCAACAGTTCCATGATTTGGAACTAAAACCTTGATGACAAACCACTCTCTCCACGCACATATAAAAATAACATAACAACTGGGATACCCGGATCGGACGGCTCATAATATCTGAACCGGTCGGGTATCAAATACAACTCGAAAAATAAAATAAATATATGAAATAGATTATACCATCCGCACACATCCGTTGACTCGGATCAACCGGACGGGCAACGGATCACCGCCTCTTGTGGGAAGAAACATGTGTGGGTCGTCGATCCCCATCAAAATGTTATACAAAGATTGTCACAGTTCAATGAAATAGCTAGTTAGCTGGTGACATTGGAGCACAGTGGAAATAAATGTTGAAGGCATGTTCTTTGATAATAACAAAGACGATGATCTTGATGCACAATTTGAAAAAGACCAAGTTCAACCTCCATCGCCGAGTTCAGTTTTAGGGCGAGCATCGCCATCAAAGATTAAGCAGTAGCAGTAATAGTCCATGGGGAGCAGCTCCAAAATCTATACAACATTTATAATGTTACAGAACTTGTGTCGTCAGGTTTATCAGCAAAGCGCGAAGCAGTAACATATGAAGAAACTATTCTAGTAGTCGAGTTTGAGAGTGTTAGGAAGAAGCAACTTGCCTTCTAGAAGAAATTACCTGTCCTCTTTACTCCATATTTTATGAATAAATTTTTAATTTTGTTCGTGTGTGCCATTTTGCTTCTAACAAATAGAACCTAGGTCTTAGTTTGACTTATTTTCGGCACCCCTTTAACTCTGTAAGAATCTCTGCATTTGATGATTTCTTAAACTATACTAGAACTAATCAGAGCATTTCTTTCAAGTTACTGTGCATTTTATGCTTATGCTAAAATTCAGTTATTTTATGCATAAACACGCAAATTCCTAAGCCTGGTTCCTTCACACTCTAGAAAAATTCATTGCATTCCCTCTAAGTGCTGATCAGTACTGAGCGGTATACTTACTGGAGCAATGCCAACTGAGACTTCAATCTCTTGCAAATGTAAACTCTTGATTAAATTCTGCATGTATTCTTTAAGTAAAGGTCTTCACCCGTATATTTGGAGCTTATTCTAGTGACAGGAATATGATTTTGAACAGCATAAAGCATCACTTCGTTCTTTTATGAAAAGAAATTTAGATTGAAGTGATAATGCCAGTGCTCGTGCTGAAACAGATATTTCAGCCATGGATTCAAAAAAGACGTCTGGCATATGCGAAGCACAAACACGTCATATCAGGAATACTTAAACATGCTCAAATGCAAGCTCTTGGGCGCCTTCTAACAAGTGATGGAGAACCTAATTTGCCAGTCATAGAAAAGTTAGTAGTCTTGTGTGCTTTATTAGACTTAAAATGATAAATGCTTCTTCAACCTACATTATTTCAACCCACGTAAGCTATGACTGACCAAGTTGAATTAAATCTTGGTTGGCCATGGCTTTGTATGCACCCTTGGTCAATGACTCAATGGTTGACCAGAGGTATAAAAGCCTGGTTGAGCAGCACTGTTATTCTTACGCCTTGAGCAGTCAGAGTTTCTTTTACTTTCATTCTTCAAATGCATCTCTATTATTCTATTCCATTTATATATTTTTTTCAGATTGTTTCACAAAATTGATTTGGATGAGGATGGAAATCTCTCACGTTCAGATTTAAGAGCATTTATCATAGGAATTCAGTTTGAAGAAATCGACTTAGACAGGGATGATGCTGTGGATAAATTAATGGCTGATTTTGACACCTCTGGAAATAATACTGTTGAGAAAGAGGAATTTATTCAGGGAATCTCAAAATGGATCCATGAAGCAAAACGTTCTGTTCATACTTCTGGTGCTTATTCCAAAAAGTTCGTTCATGACTTTCATAAGGTGAGTAGATCACTCATGGTGATAGTTCAAAATTAATTCCAATAATTAACATTTCATATTCTTAAATCTCCAGAAAACAAAAGAACAACACGACATGCTAATTGACAAGAGTGATGAGGTTGTTGATGAAATTGAAAACCCAACCATGGTTTATGTTAAAGCCGTGTCATTGTTGTTGTTGGGCACTATTATTGCAGCTGCAGTTGCTGACCCCCTTGTTGATGCTGTAGACAATTTTTCAACTGCTACAAATATACCCTCTTTCTTCGTCTCCTTCATTGCCATGCCCTTAGCAACAAACTCCAGTGAGGCTGTCTCGGCACTTATTTTTGCTGCTCGAAAGAAGAAGAGGACTTCTTCACTAACATTCTCTGAGGTATGTTCTTGCAACTCAGATATCTCAAATTTTTAAATAAGAAAAGAACCATTGTCTAATGTTTGCTGAATGCTTGTTAATTCTTTTGATATCTTTCTGCTTATATTGATCAAAGGGTTGACTACATTTTATTTTCTTAAACTGTAAGTCTAATATATATATATTGATGTTATCTCAACCTTGAGTACTAGATTTTATGGAGTAAAATTATTCATAAGTTCCAACTATAAATAGATTCAGTTAAGAAATCAAACTTTTGCATGTAACACTTATTTCCATTTGTTATCTTGATTTTTTTTCCTTAACTTATCGAGTCTTATAAAATTCAAGCATCCAACCTAAAATCAATTGAGTGAAGGTTGAGAGATCCGAGAGCTATATTAACACAACACTGTTATTTCCCAATGTTGGACTATTCTCAACACGCCTCCTCATATGTAGGGTCTTTGACCTCTAACATGTGAATTACTTTTTTTTACTGGGCTGATGTGGAATGCACCATGTGGCCTAGATTGACTCTGATACCATGTTAGAATCCAATCATCCAACCTAAAACAAGTTGGTTGAAGGTAGAGAGACCTCAAATCTACATTAGATGCACAAAAGTAAGTTATCTGATGTTGAACTATTCTCAACGGTACCATTATGGAACCATCTGGAAAATCTATTTTTCCCTATGAGACCAACCAATAGATGTTATCTCAACCCTTAGCACTAGCTTTTATGGAGTAAAATTATTCATAAGTTCTTACTATAAATAGATTCAATTAAGAAATAAAACATTTTGCATGTAACACTTATTTCCATTTGTTATCTTGAATTTTTTTCCTTAACTCAGTGAGTTTTATACAATTCAAACATCCACCTTAGAATCGATTGATTGAAGGTTGAGAGGTCCGAGATCTATATTAACACAATACTATGTTAATTTCCCGATGTTGGATTATTCTCAACATGCCTCCTCATGTGTAGGGTCTTTGACCTCTAACATGTTGATTACTTTCTTTTTAATTGGCTGATGTGGAATGGGCCATGAGGCCTAGATTGACCCTGATATCATATTAGAATCCAATCATCCAACCTAAAACAAATTGGTTGAAGGTAGAGAGACCCCATATCTACATTAAATGCATAAAAGTATGTTAGTTTTCCGATGTGGGACTATTCTCAACAACAACATTATGTAACCATCTGGAAGATCTATTTTTTCCTACGAGACCAACCAAAAATTATGAAACCTCTTTGTTACATTTTATTTTTCGTTATTGTTGGAGCCAAGTGCTCGGCTTACAAAGTTTGGATTAAGTATGAGCGAAGATCACTGGCCCACAAAAGAAGTAAACACAGACACAAGACAAGCTAGAAAGAAATCAAAAATCTTTATTGCTAAAATAACAAATGAAATTCAATTGTGCTACAACGAGGAGGTCCCATTGCACACCCGGGAGTGTATAGAAATTCCCCCTCCCAAACCAAATGTTGTGCTAGGTTTAGTAGGAGATATGCAGGCTTGAGCTAAGAACATGTGAGTTCAACTAGCTTTGGTCGAGTACCTTTCAGAGCTGTCAGCACTGCCTCTCCCCTTCGATTATGAGTTGTATTTATAGGTAACTGCAGTGGGATATACCCTATTGTCAGTGTGTGGGCCCCACCTTTATGCGGGGTTCGTCAGGTCGTTGATGAGGTGTTGCATGCTTGACCAGCTGGCCGACAAGGTGATGATGGATGCCCAATCGAGGTACCTGCAAGGTGACTGCGAGCTCCCCCCGTGGGTCCCTTCTGGTTGTCCTGACTCGTCTGTTTGTTTGTCTTTTGGGTCTAGAAGAATACGGGTCATACACAATCTCCAATTTTTTTGAGCTCGACACAAGATCAAAAACTGTGCAAGTCCTGGGATGGGATTCACGAGCTGGCTGATCTTCTATAGATAGATTGTCTATGTTCCCTTTGATGTTTAGGCTCTCGAACTTGTCGAGATTGATTCCAAGAATCTTGCTGACGACATCGGAGCCTTTTTGAGTCGCCTGGGAGATACCATGGATGACAAGACATGCCGAAAGGAGAAGAAGTGGAAATGAAAATTCACTCGTGAGGAATCCTTCGGGAAGCGATCCGATCCCAAATAAGGGCGATGTGGCGAGGAGGAGATGGTCCGTCCTTCAACGCCTTGCATCGCCTATGCCGCGGCAAGCGATGTCGCGATGAGCGCGACAGAAACGAAGATCATACACAACTGGGTATTTTCCTGAATGCTGAACTTTTAGTGTCGAACTGCTAGTAACGTGCGAGCACTTTTTCAGGTGCTGGAGCTGACATGCCTGAACGAGATCGTCAATGTGACTGGGCCGAGCTTCTCGCTCGAGTAGGATAAAGTGGTGTTGTTCGGTCAAGGGTCCGATGAGCCTAAGACTTCGTCGACAAGTAAGAGAGGTAACTGATTTCATTGAGGTCTGAACTCACCGTCACGAGCTAATTCGTGATTTCCATTGCAAAGGGCTCGCTGAAGTGGTCCCAACTGTTGACGTCTCTCGCAGATGGTTCGGTCTTGACCTCGTCGAAGAAGTCGAAGATTATCTTGTTCTCTAAGGCTTTATCAATGTGGTGTCCTGACAGTCCGACCCAACCCACTCCACAGGGCAAAGTTATTCTTCCCGTCGTTCCCAATGACAAGGGTCCGTCAAGGTCTTTGAAGGAAAAGGATGCGGTCGGCGAGACGGCACCCGACTTATGCAACCCTAATAGGTTCTTAGAATGTCGCTTGATTACTTCATGTTACGCGGTTTGAGCTAATCTTTCCTCTTGATTTGCAGGTGATTCCACTGTCTGCCCTCCTGTAGCCCACGAGGTCCGTCCAAAAGTTCTAGCATTGTTGCCTGCATTGGGCAGGTGGTCGTATGATCACATCGTCGCCCCTCTACTCCGATCCGCGATCCGCGGCTGCTAGCGATCTCCATAGCCGTCTAGTCGCCTTCTCCACTGACATCGACGCAAGGTTGCGGGGTCTCAAGCTCACCAACCTTTCGAGTCATGTTACTGACTTGGAGGTCCGGATGACACTGGTGGAAGGATACAAGCCACGACTGATGGCTTCCGAGGAGCGCAACTATGAGATCGCCAACATCTGGGTCAAGATTTGCGAGTTGGACCGTAACATTAACTATATTGCTGCCGACTTTTGGGATATCTCACGTGCTGTCCGGACTACTTTGTAGCAGGCGTGTGTGATGGAGTTCATCCGTCAGGGCGAGCTCCATCTCACGCAAGTCACGTCGGCCTTTCAATCCACCACCAATTTTGGATGGACAGCTTACCATGCTCTGAACCCGCAAAGCGGCCCCTTTCTGTCGTTTTTTCTGTATCTGCGATTAGAGAATATTTTTAATAATAATAGTCGTATTTTAAAGAACTGCTCCATCTCACGCAAGTCTTGTCGCTTCAGGTTGAGAAATGCTCTTCTCAACAATCTTGGCTCCACTTAAACTTTTGATTAGCTCTAAGTATTTTGAAGAACGCCGATCACTTTTCTCCAAATTTTGAGAGGAAACAACCGAGTCCAATGATCCTTCCCGTCAGTTACTAAACCCGTTTCGGTCCCTTGGCGCCACCATCTTCAAGATGGCTTTGACCGTGTCTGCATTAGGCTCTACCCCGTTAGGGGTGAGAAGATGTCCCATAAATTTCTCCTTCCCGGCCCCAAAAACACATTTGACCGGGTTGAGTTTTATTTTGATCTTCCGCAAAGCAGCAAAAGTTTCTGTAAGATCCTTTAAATGATCTTCTACGCCTTTGCTTTTTACCATGAGGTCATCTATGTACACCTCGAGGTTTCTCCTCTTCTGTTCCTTGAAGATGTGATCCATCATCCTCTGGTAAGTGCCCCAATGTTCTTCAGCCCTCTAGCAATAGCAAACACCATTCGTGACGAACGAGGTGTTCAGGATGTCAGGAGGCGCATCCTGATCTGATGATAACCTGAAAAAACATCAAGGAAACTCATCACATGAAACCGACTGCGGAATCAGCCACCGCGTCGAATCGTGGCAAGAGATAATAATCTTTCAGGCATGCTTTTTTCAATGAGAAATCATTACACATTCTCCTTTTCACACCGGGCTTTTTGATCATTACAACATTTGACACTAAGCCTGAAAATTGAATCTCAGAAATAAACCCTGCACTCGACAACTTTTGGATTTCTTCTCGGATAGGCTCGACCAATGTAGTCACTATGACACTTTTTTTGGTGAATGGGGCGAACTTCGGGGCCCAAGTTGAGGCGATGTCAGGTGACATCAACATCAATGTCGGGCATGTCCGCGCGCTCAAAGTTAAGACATTGATGTTGTCTTAGAGGCAAGACACCAATTCTTCTTTGTCCTCCTCCGAGAATTTTCTGTTGATCTGGACGATTCCTGGTTTTCTCTACCCCTTCATCAACTCGACCTTTGTCGGCTCTTTTGCCACTTCAAGGCGTGCAATTCCTACCAATGCCTTATCTACCACCTCAGTTTCCTCCTTCTTGGTTATGGCGTTAACGAATGCTAATGTAGCATTCTCGGGCTACCTTCAGATCACTACAAACCCGAATATGGACTCCTTCGATATTGTACTTCAAGCACTAATGAAAGGAGGTGGCCACAAATTGGAAGGCATTGATGGGCGTTCCAAAGATAGCACAGTAACTGCTCGGTGCGTCCACTATGATGAACTTACAACGAAAGTAAAGTATGGAGCTATGGGTAAAAAGTACCTCAATTTCTGATTCACAGAGCCAACTAGAAATGAAAAAGACGATAAATCTAAAACACTGAAATTTGAAACATTGTCTGATGCATTGAAAACTTTAGATAATTCAAATACATTGTTTTATGTTGAATAATAGAAGAAATAAATGTTATTTTATTCTTCCACAATAGGGTAATTTATAGGAGTTACATGGACACAAACTCGAAATCATGATGTGAGACTAAAACTATATAGACTAAAAGACCTAAATATTAATATAAAACTATTAACTCCAACACTCCCCTTCAAGTTGGAGGGGAAACCTCCAGCTCAAAAACATAAAAATAGGGAACAGTGATAGGTGATCTGGGACAAAACATCAGACGAGACACTAGGGGAATTCCAAATTGGGGAATCAAATCAGGGACATAACCACAAATGATGTAGACCCACACACGAAACAGGACCCACACACGTGGACTCGCTGGAAATAAATCAACAGACGGGTGATCGGGGATACTTCTACACGTTACAACCCGATGGATAGAAAGGTCAACCAGCAAAGACCATACCACACCTACCCAACAACGAGGAAAATAAGGGGGACACAAACAACACAAGAAATATGCCTGGAGGCCGTGTTGGACTAAGGCGAGAGTCGGGAAATATCATCTGAGTCGTCTTCGTTTCAAACACCCCCCCCCCCCCCCCCCCCCCCCCTCCACGTGGAACACACGTGCATGTAGGCATAAAACACAGTAAACCTAAACCACAAGAAGACAGAACAATACAAAGTAAAAAAAACTAATAAAGTCATAAAAATGACCAAAACACTTTAGCATTGGCAAGAGTTTAGCACAACGGCTGGAAGAGTCGTCTCATCGAGCTGGAAAGGAGGTAGCGGTTGGAGTCGGCGGTTGACGCGTGAGATCTGAGCCTCCGAAATGCATGCGACAGTGGAAGCTATCTCCAATCGGAAGGGGGCGTCAACTTGAAGGAAAAAAAGAACAACCAACCATTGTCGATAAAGCCAGGGAAGAAGACAAATAACGAAGAACCTGATCCCACCGTCATTGTCGATGTATGGATTAACAGATGAGCTCGACGACATAAGTAGAAGCCGTCGTCCACGAGAGCAGCAACGAGAACGTCGTGGAGGCAGCAGACTGGAACGAAAAAACCCAGCAAAAGACGCACTCGTTAGCGGGAGCAAGAGCCGGATTCGTCGATGGGATCATGCGCCGAACTCGTCGACAGGATCAAGAGCCGGACGCTTTGACGAAGAGGGGAGCAGGATCTGCGATGAAGAACGCAGAGGAGCCCTCCGCCGTGGGGAACATAAGCCGCTCCCGTCGACAGAATCAAAAGCCGGTCCCATTGACGAGAGCGGAAGCAGGACTTGTCGATGAGATCGAAAGCTGGACGAGAACGAGATCTCTAACGGGAGAAAGAGGCGGAATCTAGAGAGGAAGCCACCGAGAAATTTAGGTTGCCGACAATTAGGGCGACGGAATTTCAAGGAGTTAATTCCTGCTCTGGTACCATGTTGAATAATAGAAAAGAAATAAAACTTGTTATTTTATTCTTCCCCAACGAGGTAATTTATAGGAGTTATATAGACGCAAACTCGGACTCATGACGTGAGACTAAAACTATAGTGACTACAACAACAACAACAACAACACTCAAGCCTTTATCCCACCATAGTGGGGTCGGCTATATGGATCCTCTGTCGCCATTGCGCCCTATCTTTAAGCATAGTCTCATTAATGCCTAAGTACATCATGTCTTTCTTTATAGTTTCATTCCAAGTCTTTTTTGGTCTACCCTCCCCCGTTTAACATGTCTAGTGACTAAACTCTCACAACGCCTAACAGGTGCCTCTAATGGTCTCCTATGTACATGTCCAAACCATCTTAAACGAGCTTCTCGCATATTCTCTACAATTGGCGCCACTCCTATCTTATCCCTGATACATTCATTCCTAATTTTATCCAGTCTCGTGTGACCACACATCCACCTAAGTATTCTCATCTCCGCGACTCCCATTTTTTGCTCGTGTACACCATTCACTGCCCAACACTCAGAACCGTAGAGCATTGCAGGCCTAATTGCAGTACGGTAAAACTTGCCTTTAAGTTTTAGTGGTACTTTACGATCACATAGGATCCCAGACGCGCCTCTCCACTTCAACCAACCTGCTTGGATTCTATGAATCACATCTTTATCTACACCTCCATCTTTTTGAATTATCGATCCGAGATATTTAAAGCACTCACTGCGGGAAATATCTTGGTCACCCAATTTAATGACGGAGTCATCTGACCTTCTTGCACTACTAAATTTAAGCTCTATATACTCTGTCTTTGTCCTGCTCAACCTAAAACCCTTCTTTTCTAAAGTGTCTCGCCAAGATTCCAGTTTCGCGTTTACACCCTCGCGCGTCTCATCGACCAAAACAATATCATCTGCAAATAATAAACACCAAGGTATTGCTTGCTGGATATGTCCGGTGAGCTCATCTAAGATAAGGGTAAAGAGGTAAGGGCTTAAAGCTGACCCTTGATGTAAGCCAACAGCGATAGGGAATTCCTGTGTTAATCCTCCAGATGTCCTCACCCTGGTCATTGAATTTGTATACATATCTTTGATTACGTCAATGTATGATACATTTACACCTTTCTTTTCTAAGACTCTCCACAAGACCTCTCTTGGAACCCTATCATACGCCTTCTCCAGATCGATAAACAACATATGCAAATCTTTTTGTCTTTCCCGATAGTTGTCAATGAGTCTCCTCAAGAGATGTATAGCTTCCATGGTTGACCTCCCTGGCATGAATCCAAATTGATTCTCTGAGATGCTAGTCTCTCGTCTAACTCGTCTCTCTATTACTCATTCCCATAGTTTCATAGTATGACTCATTAATTTAATTCCCCTGTAATTGACACAATTTTGTATATCTCCTTTGTTCTTATACAAAGGTACCAAAATACTTTCTCTCCATTGGTCTGGCATCCTTTTTGTCTTCAGTATCTTATTGAAGAAACTTGTAAGCCATAAAATTCCTTCCCTCCCTAAGCATTTCCATACTTCAATGGGTATATCGTCTGGTCCAACCGCCTTTCCATTTTTCATCTTCTTCAGAGCGTCATCTATCTCCAAAATTTTCATAAGTAAAAGGTACACTGCCTGGAATAATATAACCGAAGGAAGACAAACGAAAGTGGAGAATTGCAAACGCTTATCCTAGGCGTATCTCCACACCTATGACACATGAAAAAAATGTCCGAAGACGGGTCAACCCAACTGGTGAGCAAGAATGGTCACTCCTTCTAGTGACGCTAAAAATAACTTGAATGAAAAATGTGTGCATGTTTTTAAACAATATTTTGTACTAAGGAAAAGTGTATTATCTTTCGATGTATGCTTTTCTATAAAATACTTTAAACGTAAATGTCTTTTCTATTGTGATCATTATCTGAATTTTCTTTCCAATTTCAAAATCATTACACTATTGGGATTCTTGATTCCGGCGTATACTTGGATTTTAGATATCTTATAACTTCTATTATTCTCATTCTAAGTTAAGCATGTTCTTATGCACATTCTAACGATTCGATTCCCTACTAACGAACACAGGTGTTCTATTGTCTCTCGATCACGGACACAGACTCACACCTACTACTCTTTTCTATGGGGTGACGCCTCCCCGACTTAATGTTCATAAGGTCTGCTAAGCCCTATAAGTAAGATAGTGTGTCTCTATCTATCCCGAGAGGAAACCTTGATTGTGCCTCCTAATTATCTTCTATTAGTCTTTGAATTGCATACTTATTCATCATTGCATCTTAGATCGTGTCACGTAATAATTAACCGTCTCACATACATATTCTTGTGTTTTAGTATTTTCTTACCTTTTTAAAGAAATACGTGATTACATATACTGTACAACTTCACAAGATTCATAAAGGCTTAACTGAAAGGAAAAATCCATTACTTGTGTTCAGACATGATCTGCTCGTATTATTTGGACGCATTGATGGGTTTATAATTTTTTATCCTCATCTACAATCGAATTTCGATACATACGACTTCATATTATTTACGTGTATTATCTTAACTCTAAGAGGACAAAATTCATGCATCATATTATGCGGTATGTCTAGCCAAAAGGAATAAAATTTCTTACCACTACTTCGATTTTCTTTTCAGAAATTAAAGAAAATTACTCTCTAAAATAAATTTAGGGAAATGTGATTCTAAATCAAAATCCTCACTTTGCCCTAATCTGATAGGTTCACTGCACGAAGGTGAGCAAAATCTTCAATTTACTCCACCAATCCACTCTTCACTGTTATGGTTAAACAAAATAAAATATACTCTTATCAGACCACAAAAGGTTCTGCTAAAAGAGGGGAAAACAAAAGGAAATCTCATTGAAACCACCTAGATCTTGCAAGATAAAGTAAGAGGAAGAAAGCTTACCCTCTCCTTTGAAACGAAAGCCCGAGAGGAGGGGATTCGGCTGATGCGGGACGAAGCAAGACAAAGAAATTAAACGAAGTTTACTGGTTCGATGATTACTTACTTAGGAATTGGACAGAAAGATTGGCCTTACTGTGCTACCAAGGCTTCGCGGCTAAAGAGAGAGGAGGAAGGCGTTTTGGTTGTTGGAGGAGAGACAGATGTTCGGCCCTACTGCTTAATCCGCCGACATGGACTGATGGGGCTCCACGATCAAACAAAGGAGGTTGACGAGGGCTCTCGGTGAGAGGGAAGGAGTCGTGAATCCAAACGAGCGGAGGAGAGCATAAATCCGTCAAGCCCTAGGCGCTGAGATTGTCGCTGCAAGAGAAAAGGGAAACAACGGTGTTGTCGTGCGCTCGACTGGAGAGAGCGTAAGAAGTGTGAATATTAGGGCGTTAGTTATGAAATGAAATGTGTGGGGGGGGGGGGGGGGTAATATCGTGGCCCTTGGTTCTTGCTTGCGGGGGAAATAACTCTTTCCTTCTAATTAACAATTCTGTCAATATCCATTAAAACCTTCTAAATTAGTACACCCTCCTAAATTTCAAAATCGCGCTGACACCCAAATTCATAATTTTTTTTTAATATGATTAACACGTGAAATTTACCGTAAGGAATATAAATATCTCGATCATATGACAACGTCGATGAAAATTATTCACGGTCAGGCCCTGAAATCAATTTATAAGGTATTTACTATTTTTGGATGTTATAAATTTCCCCTCGTAATAAAATTTTTTTTGTTCTCGAAAATTACAATTTTACCTGGGTTAAAAAGAAAGCATATTCTTCATTGCTACGAAGTTCATCTTCTCTTTCCCATGTACTCTGGTCGACCACAGTTCATTCAAAGGACTTTCATAAAATGGATCTCCCTGTTCCTAAGCTTCTGAATCCTTGAGTCCACAATCCTGACTGGCTTAATGCTGATACTAAGATTCGATTCGACTTGTGCATCCTCGGTACTGACCACATGACTAGGATCTCTGACTGCTCTCAGATGGGATACGTGGAATACGTCATGTAATCTACTCATTTCCTCAGGTGAGGCTAACTTGTATGCAACCTTGCCAATGCGTTCAAGTGCTTCGACTGGACCACGAACCTAGGACTCAATTTCTTCGCTCGCTTAATTCTAGAGACACCCTTAACTGGTCTGACCTTCAGGTAAACATAATCTCCAACATTGAATTCCACTATTCTGTGTCTCTAGTCATAATACTTGGCATGTCGATCCTGAGCTATTTTCATGCGCTCATGAATGAGCTTAATTTTATATGTGGTCTTATCAATCCATGATTCTTTATTAGCAATCCCCTCTTCACTTTCAGCCCAACATAATGGTGCCCGACGACGCCATAAAGAGCCTCGAAAGGGGTCATCCCAATACTTACCTGGAAGCTGTTATTGTATGAAAATTCTACCAAGGTGACATATTTCTCCCACCTACCTCCAAAGTCCAAAATGCACATTCGGAGCATATCTTCCATAGTTTTATTTGTGCGCTCGATTTGTCCATCTTTCTGCGAGTGAAAAATTGTACTAAACTTTAACTCAGTGCTCAAACGCTCCTGAACGTACTTTTAATTTTTAGAGGTAAATCTGTCATCCCTATTTGAAATGATAGACTTCGGAACACCATGCTGTCAGACTATCTCATCTATGTATAATTGAGCCAATCTTGGACCTTGATTCATCCTCTTATTAGGAATGAAGTGAGCAACCTTGGATAAACGGTTCACGATGACCCATAGCGAATCGTTCCCACTACGAGACCTTGGAAGGTCATGCACAAAATCAATCGAAATGTCCTCAAAATTTCACTCTGGGATAGGAAATGGCTGCAAGTTGCCCTCTGGTCTCTGTCATTCTGTTTTGACTAATTTGCACGTTTCACACTTTCCAACACTCTGCAACGTCACCCTTCATCCCTGACCACCACACTGATCTCTTAAGGTCTGCATGCATCTTCTTACTAGGATGTATAGAGTATCTAGAATTATGAGCCTCGAAGAGTATGCCCTCGCGAAAATGACTAACATCTGAAAGGCAAACTCTTCTGCCGTGTAACAGTAAGCCCTCCTGAATTATGAAGTTCTCTTTCTGACCTGCTTGAGTCAACTCCCAAACATCTTTGGATCCAAGGGTAAAGCCTGTCTGATTTTATTTTTAATGTCACGCGTGATTTTTATCCAGCTTAAACTTGCAGAACTCCCACTGCCACGAGGTATCACATTGATCTCCAGTCTCTCGAGTGCTCGAATCAACTCCTCCTGATGAGTGATGAGAGAATAACTCGAACATTTTCTTCTAAGAGCATCTGCCACCACATTTGCTTTACCGGGTTGATACTGAATATCCACATCATAATCAGACAAAAAATCCAACCATCTACGTTGTCTCATATTGAATTTTCATTAATCAAAGATATATTTGACTCTTATGATCTGTAAAGACTATAAACATCATAACGCGCTCCATAAAGGTAGTGTCTCCAGATATTTATTGCGTGAATGTCATCTTCTAGTTCCAAGTCGTGCACATGATAATTCTTCTCGCAATCCTTTAAATGTCTGGAGGCGAAGACTACGACCTTTCCTTGCTGCATAAGCACACAACCCAGGCCTTGACCCGAAGCATCGTTATAGATCTGAAAGCCATCCGTACCTGAAGTTAGACATAGTATTGGTGCGGTCATAGGTCTGTTCTTCAACTCCTCAAAAGCAAACTCGCATTCAACTGTCCAACTAAAGGCTTTTCCTTTTCTGGTGAGCGTAGTCATCGATAAAGTTATCTTTGAGAAATCCTTAATGAATCTCCTGTAATAACCTGCTAAACCTAGTAACCTGTGAACTTCAGTGACTGACTTCGGCCTTGGCCAATCTCAGATTGTTTTTATTTTCTTTGGATCCACTATGAGACCCTCTCTGACTGATAATGTGTCCCAAGAATGCAACCTATGAAATCCAAAACTCACATAAAAAATTTTGCGTACAATTGATTCTCCCTGAGAGTACTCAAAACTTTCCTGAGGTGCTCGACATGTTCTTCTTGACTCCTTGAATACACCAGGATATCATCAATGAAGACAATAACGAATCGATCTAGGAATTCCCAAAATACTTTGCTCATCAAGTCCATAAAGGCAGACATGGCATTAGTTAGTCCGAACGACATGACTACGAACTCATAGTGCCCGTACCTCGTACTGCAAGCCGTCTTTTGAACATCCCCGTCCCGAATTCTCAACTGATGATAACCCGATCTCAGATCTAACTTGGAGATTGTGCAAGATTCCTATGATCAAACAAATCATCTATCCTTGGAATAAAACACTTATTCTTAATTGTCAGTTTGTTCAGCTCGCGGTAATTTATGCACAACCTCAGACTGCCGACCTTTTTTACAAATAGAACTGGTGCACTCCAAAGCGATGTGCTGGGTCGGTTAAATCCCAATTCGAGTAGCTTCTGCAACTGAATCTTTAATTCAGCTAGATCTCTAGGAGCCATGCGGTAAAGAGCCTTGGCTACAGGCGTGGGACTAAGTATGAGGTCGATTTGGAAATCAACCTCTCTAACAGGAGGGGCACCATGTAGCTCTTCCAGAAAGACATCTGGAAATTCCTGGATTACTGATACTTCTTCAAATTATTTTTGGCTTTTGCATACATCAGTAATAAAAACGTAGCACAACTCTTGTTGGTATTTCTGACAGTGTTGATTGAAGAGATAATGAGTTTGAAGACTCCCTTCATGTCCTGAAAGATAATGATGGTCTGGTTGGGTCCTTCTAATCGTATTTTCTTTCTCCTGCAGTCTATTTTGTCGTTTACGTCTGACAACCAGTCCATACCCAAATTAATTCAAACTCTGCAATAGGAAGGAGAGACGCTTTTAGGATAATTTTAGTTTTCCCAAACAACACTGAGACTCTTACATTTGCTCCTAGTCTGCATAAGGGAACCATTAGACATCATGACCTCTAGTGATGTTGACTCTGAAAGTTCTAAGCCCAACCTAAGCGCAAAAGATTTAGCTATGAACGAGTGAGAAACACCGGTGTCAAAGAGAATCTTGGAGGATACATTTTGAATCATAAGAATACATATATGCATGAATGCAACATGGGTAATGTAGTGTCACTAATGGAGAAAAACAAAACTTTTTACGACATATTCATACCTATAACTACGTCCTCCTGCTCCTTGGCCTCCTGCTTACCAAGTCCATATGATCAGGGTTGTACCAGACCTCTTCCTGGGGCTGGATTTACATAAGAGTTCATCACCGTCTTTCCCTTGTCAATCCTACTTTGACCACCAACCTTGACCTTTGGCTATATAATTGGTTACAATCATGTATATTAGACTATGAAGACGTTGATTAAATCTAAGATGATTACAAAACTTAAAATTTGTTGCCTAACTATTTAAATGTCCCTGGTAGTAGCGAGCTATATGTCCCGACTGCTAGCACTAGTAGCATACTCTTGTAGCAGCCAAACATTCACCCTGATGGTGGCGGTTGCACTTGTAGCTTACTCTTGTAGCTATATGTCCCGTCTGCTAGCACTTGTAACATACTTCTGTAGCAACCAAACATTCACCCGGATGGTGGCGGTTGCACTTAAGGCAGAGGGGAAAATCCTTAACCTTGACTCTGGGATGACTTCCTCTCTTCTCGCCCGTCTTCTACTTCTTGTTTCAGTTTTACCCTTGATGGTTTCTATTCTGAGGTTGTTGTGGCGCATCTTGGGTTCGCTTGCTCCTGAAGTTGTTGCGTCTCTGCACTCTCAGTTGGCCCGCCTTCATCTTTCTGGCAGTATTGACCAGACTTCTATAATCATCATTGATCATGATCAACAACGTCTGTCTTAGTGAATCGCGAAGGCCTTTAGTAAAGCGGTGACATTTATCATCTTCATTTCCTTGTATTATGCTCGCATAATGAGATAAATGAGTAAACTCTCGCTTGTAGGATGTAACAGTTCTATCCCCTTGATTCAGCCTGAGGTACTTCTCTTGAAGGGTTCGACGCTCTGAAGGAGGCACAAACCAGTTTGAGTGTTGTGGAGAATTCGTTCTAGGTAAACATACCCACAGAACGACCTGACATAGGGAGAGATCACATTATCATTACGTTATAATGGGAATTGAATTTTAACAGAAGAAAATTTGAACTTAAAAACTTACCAGCAGTGTCATCAACTAGGTGTTTACTCAACTACAGATTGACTTCCCCCTCAAGAAGGAAAGCTGCCAGAGGTACTTTCTTGTTCTCCGGGCACTGCATCACGTTTAACAAGCCCCGGGTCTTAACTAACCAGTCATTAGTCTCCATAGGACTTTCCTCTCTGCTGAAGTTGGAGGGAGGAGAGCTCTAAAGTTCCTCAGATAACGATCCATCTGTTACGAATCTACTAGAAAGGGAGAGAAAACTAGAGAAAGAGGGAGGCTAGGGTTTAGAAGAGGAATGAGGAGATTACCTTAATATTATCATGCATGCATCCAAATGACCACATCCCCAGGTATAAATACCCGGGCCAAGGAGGGGGCCGGCCGGCCCCTCCAAAGAGGGCTGAACCAGTTGGTTCAGCCCTTGTCCGGCCGATTTACTGAGTGGGGGCTGAACCGGCTGGTTCAGCCCCTTCGTCGCTTGTCTTCTCCTTGTGCTTGCGAACGTAATAACGCCCCGAGAAGCGAGGCGCGTCGGAGGCGTAACATTCCCCTCCCCATCAAGACCCAGTTTGTCCTCAAGATGGAAATCTGGGTACAGCTCCTTTGAAGTCCAATAGATCAACCCATGAGTTATGTGCTTCCGATAAGTGCTTCCACTTGACCAAAAGTTCAGCCTGAAATTTCGTGCCCCGCTGCTTCCACCTGATTAATAGAACATTCTCCGGCATCGGCCGGAGTTCACCCGCAACGGTAGCTTCTGGCAAGAAAGGGCTCGGTTGGGCACTGTTACCAATCTTCTTCTTAAGCAAGGATACATGAAATGTCGGATGGATGCGGGAGCCCGCGGGAAGTGCCAATGTGTAAGCGACCGGGCACACCCGTTTGAGAACCCGAAAGGGACCATAATAGCGAGGGGCCAACTTCTGATTTGTACGGCGGGCCACCGATAGCTGTCGGTAGGGTTAGAGCTTAAGGAACACTTCATCACCCACAGCAAACTCCCTCTCCTTGCGGTGCTTGTCCGCCTGGGCCTTCATGCGATCTTGGGCAAGGCGAAGATTCGCCCGCAATGTCACTAAGGTGCGGTCGCGGTCGCGGAGTGCCCTATCAACTGCCGGTAACGTCGTGCTGCCTGGCTCATAACTGCTCAAAGAGGGGGGTGGGCGGCCGTAGACCACCTCAAACGGCGTCATTTTGCTGGCAGAGTGGTAAGCGGTGTTGTAACAATATTCAGCTCAATGCAGCCAGCTGGTCCAAGTCCGAGGCTCATCCATGACGAAACACCGGAGGTATATCTCCACGCTACGATTAAGAACCTCTGTCTGGCCGTCGGTCTGGGGGTGATTTGCGGTGCTGAAATGTAAACAAGTTCCTTGGAGCCGGAAAAGCTCTCTCCAGAACTGGCTCACAAACGTGGGATCACGATCAGAAATGATGGCGCGAGGGAGGCCGTGTAAGCGGATGACTTCCCTAGTAAAGAGTTCGGCGACCGACTCCGCCGTATAAGGATGACTGAGGGCGAGGAAGTGACCATACTTGGAGAGCTTGTCAACTACCACCAAAATGACCGACTTGCCCTGAGAGTTGGGCAATCCATCAACAAAATCCATCGACACAGTATCCCAAATGTGATGCAGAATCTCTAGTGGCTGGAGCAACCCGGCAGGTGTAGTGGTCTCGATTTTGTCGATGACACATCTCACATTGCCGTACAAACTGCTGCACATCCCGGCGTATTCCGGGCCAAAATACATTTGCTCTCGCCCACTGGAAGGTGCGGAGCACTCCTGCATGACCCCTCACTGGAGAGGAATGAAACTCGTGAAGCATAACTGTCTTCCATGCTGAACCCGGAGGTATGACCACCCTGCCGTGGTAATAGAGCCGCCCATTCTGCAGATGATAACCCGGCATCACAATCTCCCCACGTTGGATGGCCTCCACCAAGGCGCGTAGTGAAGGATCCCTCAAGACCTCCTCGTGTATGTCATCGAACGAGTCGAGGACCGGTCCCGAGATCTGGACGAGCGCACTATCCGGTAGACGAGACAAGGCGTCCGCCACCACATTCTCCTTGCCCTAGCGGTAAACGATCTCGTAATCGTAACCCAAAAGTTTGGTAACCCACTTTTGCTGAAGAGGAGAGGAGACTCGTTGGTCCAAAAAATGCTTCAAACTTTGGTGATCCGTACGAATCTTGAAATGACGTCCCAAAAGATATGGCCGCCAAAGGGCCACTGCCTGAACCACCGCCAACAATTCTTTCTCATACGTGGACAGTCCCAATATCTTAGGCGACAACGCCTTACTTAAAGGCCAGTGGCCGACCCTCCTGCATCAATACTGCATCCAGCCCCACCCCTAAGGCGTCCGTCTCCACGACGAACTCCTTAGTGAAATCCGGAAGAGCCAAGACCGGGGTGGTCGTCACGGCCCGTTTGAGCGCCTGTAAAGCCGCCTCAACATCATCCTGCCATGAGAATGCATCCTTCTGCAGTAGCTGAGTCAGTGGTCTCGCAATCTTCCCGTAGTCCCGCACGAACCACTGGTGGTAACCGGTGAGGTCCAAGAACCCCCGCAAAGCCCGAACAGTCTGGGGCCGCGGCCAAGAAACCATACTCTCAATCTTCCGAGGGTCAGCTTTGACCCCTTCAACCGAAACCAAGTGTCCCAAGTACTCGACCTCCTCCTGCCCAAAAGAACACTTGAATCGCTTAGCATAGAGCCGATGCTTGCGTAGAATAGAGAAGACTTATTCAACATGGCACAAGTGCTCTTCCCAATTAGCACTATATATAAGGATGTCATCAAAGAAAATCAGCACAAAGAGGCGAAGTAGTGGACGAAAGATCTCGTTCATATTGGCCTGGAAGGTGGATGGCCCGCCAGTCAACCCGTTGGCCATCACTAGAAACTCATAGTGGCCGTCGTGAGTCCTGAAGGCCGTCTTGTGGATGTCGTCTTCCCGCATGAGGATCTGGTAGTAACCCGACCGCAGGTCAATCTTTGTGAATCGGGTCGCCCCGTGTAGCTCATCCAATAGTTCTTCAACCAGCGGAATTGGAAACTTGTCCTTCAAAGTGGCGTTGTTCAAAGCCCGGTAGTCCACACAGAATCGCCATGAGCCATCCTTCTTCTTGACGAGAATAATCGGGGCCGAAAAAGAGCTCGTGCTGGGCCGGATGATCCCGGCGTCGAGCATCTCCCGGACGCTACGCTCAATCTCTGCCTTCTGCATGTGTGGATACTGGTAAGGCCGGATATTGGTAGGCTCCGCTCCCGCCTTGAGTACAATCTGATGGTCCCGAAACCGGGACGGTGGAAGTGTACGTGGCTCCTGAAAGACGTCAGAATACTGCTCTACCAAGGACTGCATCTGTATGGGTACCTCATACGACCCGACCTCCTCGGACCGCACCCCCAAAAGGACCGTCATCAAGCTCCCTTCCTCTCCGAGCTGCTGCATGCTGCAAAGAGAGACTTCCTTCACTGGCGAGGCAGTGAAACCCTTCAAACAGAACTGTCGTCCATGCTGCACAAACTCCATCGTCATGAGGTCCCAATCAAAAGTGACCCGCTTCAGCTGTTGTAGCCACTGAACTCCGAGTACCATGTCCGATCCCCGGATGGGAAGAAGATAGACATCCGTGCTCCCAATGTATCCCTGGATCCGTAACTCCACTCCCTTCATTACGCCTTCACACTGCAACTTGCTGCCATCAGCCACCATAACCTGAAACACAGCTCCTCTGTCAACCGCATGTCCCACCCGATGTGCGACGGTCGGATGAATAAAGTTGTGGGTGCTCCCACTGTCCACCAATATCGTCACCTTCTCCCGTCTAACCCTTCCAACAACCCGCATCGTGACGGGCGGATTGCACCCTTCCATGGCGTGGATGGAAACCCCAAACTCCGTCACATCCACGTCCTCCTCCAACAGCGCTTCCTCGACTGCTAACTCGGAAGGAGACTCGTCGCCCACGTCCTCATGCAACATGAAAACCTGTATCTTCTGACATTTATGCCCGGGTACAAACTTCTCATCACAGTTGAAGCAGAGGTCTTTCTCCTTGCGGGCCTGTAGCTCGCCCCACGACAAACGAGTCACTGTCGGCTTAGCAACCGCCTGCGGCTCTCTCCTGGCAACGACGGGTGTGGCAGGAGGCCTCCCCGTCGCCCGCGACCGCTGACGGTTGAAACGCTCCTCCTGAATGCGGGCTAGGCTGATGGCGTGGTTCAAACTCCGTGGCATGTACGCATGAACCTCATCCCGCAAGTGCTCCTTCAGACCGGACACAAAACTACTCAGCAGCGTCTTCTCTTCCCAGTGTACTCGGTTCGCCAACTTCTCGAACTCTGTTCGGTACTCCATCACTGTCCCTTTCTGTCATAACTTCTGCAGCAGCGCTTCAAAATCCTCGTACTTTAGGGGCCCAAATCGAGCAGTGAACCCCTCCACAAAATCAGTCCAGGGCACATAATCTCTATCTCTCAGGAACCACTGAGTCCACTGAAACGCGTCGTCTTCCAGATGGAACGAGGCTAGTTGCACCCATTGCCCCTCTGGGACCTCCTGGTAGCTGAAGAACAACTCCGCCTTCTGAACCCACTCCAGAGCATCCCCCCCTTTGAACTTGGGGAAGTTCATACGTGTCAACTTCGGTGGCATGTACGCTCGGAGGCCCACCTGCCCTTGCCAGCCCTATCCATGCCCATTCTGCCCCGGCCCGTTCCACGCCTGACGCCCCGGGCCCATATGATCGTCGTGTGCCCCCGGGTAGCCTTAAGGTGGCTGTCGCGGATGAGGAATGTGCTGTCCGGCCCACGGAACCCGACCTCCATAGCCGCCGGGAGGAACACCGCCTCGCGAGTGTGGAAGAAGGCACGCCGCCCCTCCTGGAGCCCGCACAGCAGTCCCCTGTCCTCCAGCAGTTTGCACGGCTGCTGGCCGCCATCGATCGGCCCAGCAAAGGCCGGGAGTCCACCGCCCAGTCTGGCCGGCCCGCAGTCGGCCGGCCCAGTAAAGCTGGGGCCGACGTCTCCAACAGCAGCAGCCGACCACGCCGTCGTTCCCTGCCCCTCGTCGGTGGTCCCCCATGGTCGGGGCAAGCCGGTACCACCATTCCCCCCACTCCCGACGCTCCCATGCCGAGACGCGCCGGATCGGGCGTTCCTGAGCCTTCGGCGGACCGATCGGTTCTTCCGTCGATCGGGTCTTCCTCGCTCACGGCCTTCCCTCTCAACAAGGCCTTGAGCTCGTCCACTCGTGCGTCCAGACGCTCCTCTAAGCGTTGCGTAGACATGCGCATTTCCTGCTCGATGGTTGTTACCGAGTCAGCCAGTCCGCCATAGTTCTCCTCCAAGGTTTCCAAACGGGTGATCTCTTCTTGCGTGCGAGTGGTGACCATCGTCGGAGGATGGCCGCTTTGATACCAAATGTTACGAATCTACTAGAAACGAAGAGAAAACTATAGAAGGGGGGATGCTAGGGTTTAGAAGAGGAAGGAGGAGATTACCTTAATATTATCATGCATGCCTCCAAATGACCACATCCCCGGGTATAAATACCCGGGCCAAGGAGGGGGCCGGCCGGCCCCTCCAAAGAGGGCTGAACCAGTTGGTTCAGCCCTTGGCCAGCCGATTTACTGAGTGGGGGCTGAACCGGCTGGCTCAGCCCCTTCGTCGCTTGTCTTCTCCCCGAGAAGCGAGGCGCGGTCGGAGGCGTAACACCATCTCGATCTCCACAACAACAGGTGCAGTAGCTGGAACTGGGACTGCTGCAGGTTTTGTATTTCTGAACTCCATCAGGTGCAGTAGCTGGGATTGGTTCTGCTGGCACATCAACATCATCCATGACGATCTCAGGAGTGGTATTCTGTCGCGAAGATTCGCCTCACTGATACGGGGTACCTATAAGATATGAAGAGAGTAATTATTACTGAACATGACATAAATGAAGAATCTACTACGGAGGGTATCTTCGTACATAAGCATAAACTAAGAGCAAGCTAAAAATGATGACTCTAACGTCGAAAGAGTGATTCAGATGAAATCCTAAGACTTTGTGAATTTTCTGGATCATGGAATCCTAAACCTGCCTCTGATACCAATTGTACCACCCCTAGCTAGTTTAACAAAAATTCATAAGCCCGACTGACACTTGTGATATGAAGCAAACTAAACAACGATAATAAAACTAGTACATAGCAGACATAAATGAAAGTAATAACTTAAAATTTACGACGGAAGTAAAGTATGTAGCTATGGGTAAAAATGTACCTCAAATTTCCGGTTCACAGAGTCAACTAGAAATGAAAATGACCATAAATTTGAAACACCGAAATCTTAAAACACTGTCTGGTGCATTGAAAACTTTAGATAATTCAAATACATTGTTTTCATAAGTAAAATGTACAACATATGGAATAAAATAACTGAAGAAAGACAAACAAAAGTGGAAAAAACCGCAAATGCTTATCCTAGTCGTATCTCCCCACCTGTGACCCCTGAAAAGAAATGTCCGAAGATGGGTCAGCCTAACTGTTGAGGTGAAATTCTCGATTGCGGTCTTGATTGCCATAACATCGTGAAAAGGGTTGTCATATCTTCAGTGGAGAGCACTATCTCCCCAACCCGGGGAGGGGGGCAACTTGAGAGGTGGATGTGACCTCCCTTCCGTAGACTGTGCGCAAGCTCGCCTTTTATGAGGCCTCGAGGCTGACCCCTCCATGGATCGCGCATATGCCTCCTCACGTATTGATATCTTCCCGATCTTCGCAGCGAGGTCACACAAGAGTTGGAGCGTAAATGCCCCTGACGACAGCATCTCGCAGAGCGCCCTCCTATGTTGCCGCGACGCTCCTTCCCGTCAATTTTCCTTCTTGTTCCATTCTTTCCATTAGATCGTGAAAGCATTGACAGGTCGTCGTTTCATGGCATTCTTCCCGATGGACGCAGCATAATGTCAGGCCTCGCCTTGTGGATGTCTAGTTCGGTCTCCTCTGTGAGCTCGTTGGCGGTGTAATCGTCATAACTTCCCTTCATGGGGAGAAATTACGCTCCCTACATTCATCACCTCGACGGCGATCCGACATGTTACGCTGATCCCTCCCAAAACTGCGAGGACCGCCTAACAACCTTCATGTTGGCCTCGCAGAGCGTCGGGTGTCGTTGATTGTATCACGGTGGACCTTGTTGAATTGGTTGCGGTCTGCGTACGTTCTTCTTCTTGCCTTCCTGCTTCTTCAGGTCGCTCAACTCTCGCAGGATCTGATGTTCATCGCCTCTGGCCAATCTCATCAGTGATGCCAAGAATGCGTTGTTGGTGGCCTCACCCTCGTTGAACCGGTTAGCACGGTCATTGGTCAATGAGTTTCTCGAAGGAGGCAGAATGGTTGTGATTGACTTCCAATTTGAACGGTCCTTCCTGCAACCCACACATCGGCGCTAGTTGAAGAGTGCATTTTTCGACCTCCCGGATGCCCATCAACTCCTTTTGAAAGCGGTCGATGCAATGTCCTAGGGTCTCGTGATCTCCTTGCTTGATCGAGAACTGGTCCCGCGGGCCCTTCTTCCTCTTTTTGCATATGACAAACTGTAATATCAATCCACTGTGTAAGTCGTTGAAGCGTGATACGGGTCGTTGTTTGTGATCGGGTACGAGGACGATCTGAAAAAGAATAATTCCCAAAAGGAAGATCTTCAAGGATGCCTTTCCCAATTATGCACCATCCTCTCCTACTTCTCTTCCCCCTCTATCTCTCATGCATGATCAAGTCTCTCCTGCAGTTGTCTCCCAGTCTTTTGATATATCTATAACCATCACTTCTTTGATTAATAATTTTCAAACATCTCATCTTGATCAAATTGATGCTCGCTCGCTCAGCATGACTGCTCGATTGAAAAATGTTAGGCCCAAATTGCCATTTTAAATGCTGAAGTAGAATCTCCTCTTCAAAATCGCTCAACAACCTCCTGTTTCTAGATCTTTCTTAACTTCTCTTTTCAGTGATGTCAGAAGGGGGGAGAAAATCTGTGCCAGACAATTTTCGCGTACAAAGTCAATTTTCGCGCACGAAATCATTTGTCGCGATCGAAGACATTTTTTACGCATGGATAGAAGGCTCCGAGACCTTCTCGAAAAAGTATTATGAGCCAAAATCGGACGGTCGGATCAAAAATTATGGTTATTTGAAGTCAATTTTCGCGCACGAAGTCATTTTTCGCGATTGAAGTCATTTTTTTGTGCATTGATGGAGGGCTCTGAGACCTTCTCGAAATGGTATTATGGGCCTAAATCTGATGGTCAAATCAAAAGTTATGGTTGTTTGAAGCCAATTTTCGTGCACGAAGTCAATTTTTGCGCACAGAGTCATTTTTCGTGATCAAAGATATTTTTTGCACAAGTTAATTCCCAGTTAGCGCTTTGCCTTCATGCTTCTTGTGGTGGACCTTGTTGAATTGGTTGTGGTTCGAGATGTACTTCTTCTTGCCTTCCTGCTTCTTTAGGTCGCTCAACTCTCGTAGGATCTAATGTTCATCGCCTTTGGATAATCTCATCAACGAGGCCAAGAATGTGTTGTTGGTAGCCTCACCCTTGCTGAACCGGTTAGCACGGTCATTGGTCATTGAATTCCTCAAAGGAGGCAGCATGGGTGCATCCTTCGACCTCCTGGTTGTCCATCAACTCTTTTTGAAAGTGGTCGATGTAATGTCCTAGGGTCTCGTGAGCTCCTTGCTTGAACGAGAACTGCTCCCGTGGACCCTTATTCCTCTTTTTGCAGATCACAAACCGTAATATCAATCCACTGTGTAAGTCGTTGAAGCGTGATACGGGCCGTCGTTTGTGATCGGGTACGAGGACGATCAAGAGAGAAGTCCCTGAAGAGTTCAGTGTGACCCTTCTTATACCCCAGTGAACCTATCTCGCCTGAGATGGCAGGAGCCGATGGGAGCTAGTGATGAAGGGGGAAAATGGCATTGGCATCTGGCGGTTAGGGCACACGATAGGGGAATAGGAACGTTAGAGAGAGAGGGCGAGAAATTAGAGAGAGAGAGATTGATAATAATAATATTTTTCATTACCTCAAACAAAATCGATCCTCACCCTATAACCGGTTGGGGCCCAAACCAAGTCCAAGTTCCAACTACAAAATAAAGTGCAGGTACATAAAAATAAAGGATAACATGAACTAAGAGTTGGACTCCTTGCGTGGCGTAATGTGGCGCTTGTACGTGATCCTCCATCGTGGGTCTGTAACATCTCCGCCCACGTCAACATCAAGCTTGTCCTCAAGCTTGTCATGTAGTTGTGGGGGCAAGTGTACCAAGTGCTCGGTTGGTGGTACTCCCACGAATGACTTCAACTGCGAGACGTGGAACACGTCGTGGATCCTGACAACGACCGGTAGTTGGAGACGGTAAGCCACCTCTCCGATGCACTGTAAAATCTCAAACGGCCCGTAGACTTGGGGCCCAACTTGTGGTATGGGCTCTTGGAGATGGTCGATTGGCGATAGGGGTGGCGTTTCAGCCACACCCAATCCCCCAGGGCAAAGAACAACTCGCGGTGTCCCCGGTTGTAGGCAGTTTCTATGCGTGCCTGAAGAAGGCGTTCGCGGGCTAAGTTGAAGATCTGATCGCGAGTCTGCAATTCGTTGTCAACGGTGGTCGTGCGAGCTGAGGTGTTGATGTATGTTAGTAGTCGTGGCGGTTCCCGGTCGTAGACGAGGTGGAAGGGAGTGGTCTGAAGGGCCGTATGATATGATGTGTTGTAACAATATTCTACCCATGGTAACCACTTTACCCAGTCCTTTGGGCAGTCCACTGTAATGCAACAGAGGTGCATCTCGAGTGTTCGGTTGACCACCTCGGTCTACCCGTTCGACTATGGATGGTATGCCGAAGAGAGTGCAATCTTGTTACCATATAATGCAAACAACTCCTGCCAAAGTAACGAAGTAAAAATCTTGTCACTGTCGAACACAATGCTCTCAGGGTGGGTCGTTCAGATGAAACACCCTGTCGATGAAGGTTCATGCTATCCCATCTCCTGTAATAGGGCGGCTCATGGCGATGAAATTTGCTCCCTTGGAAAATATATCCACCACCACGAAGATGGTTGACTGGCCCCTAGATGCGGGTAACCCCTATATGAAGTTCATAGAGGTATCTGCCCATACCTGTGTAGGTACGGGAAGTGGTTGGAGGAGCCCGACTGGTAGTAGGTGGTCGGCCTTGCAAACGCCTCTTCTGCTATAGAGCTCGAAAGGCATTTGTCGCGAAGTCCCCCCACGTGAAGGATTGCCTCTTCAATAGGGCAAACAACGGTGTTGCAGTCACGTTGTACCCTTAGATGAAACACCGATAGTAGCCCGCAAGGCCGAGAAAGCCGCGGAGCTCACGCTGGGACTAAGGAAGCGGCAAAGCGGTTACTCCCTAAATCTTGATGGGATCAGTGGAGACACCCGCACTGTCGACGATGTGGCCCAAGTAGGCGGCCTTGTTGGTCCCAAAAGAAAATTTTGGCCCGCTTCAAGAAAAGTCAGTGGGGGCGAACCAACTGAAAGACTGCGGAGATGGACTAGGTGGGCCTCCCAAGTAGTGTTGTATACCAGGATATCGTCAAAGAAAACAAGCGCACAATGACGCAGTAAGTCGTGGATTGCCTCGTTCATGAGAGTCTGGAAGGTGGACGGTGTGTTTGTGAGGCCGAAAGGCATCACGAGAAACTCGAAGTGTCCATGGTGGGTGCGGAACACGGTCTTCTCCACATCTGATGGGGTCATACGTACCTGACGGTACTCCGATCAAAGACCCAATTTGGAGAAATATCTGGCATTGTGCAACTTGTCAAGCAACTCCTCAACTACATGAATCGAAAATTTGTCCTTCACTGCCCTCATGTTCAGCTCACAGTAATTCATGCAGAATCTCCATGTGTCATCCTTTTTGTGGACCAACAAGATTGGAGAAGAGAAAGGGGAGACGTTGTGGTGGATGATGCCTTGTCGCGGTAGGATAGCGGTAAGGACGGACAACCACGGGGGCCGTATTCGACAAGAGGCAGATGCGGTGGTTTTGTCGCCGCATAGGAGGGAGCCCAGTTGGGGGTAGTCGTAGTGTCACTATACTCCCGCAGAAGAGCATCAAGATCGGAGGGCTCTGGCGGGTCGGTTCGATCAAGGAAAACCCGTCAATCGGCGGTCGGCGAGCGCCCCTGCCACACGGTCTGTCGTGGTCCACGACCCCATGTCATAGTAAGCTTGTCAAAGTCCCACAGTAGGGGGCCCAAGGTGCGCAACCACCGAACTTCTAACACATCCTCAAATCCCGAAATGGCGATCACAAAGAAATCCACGCGGGAATGGTAGCCCTCTACCATGATAGACACAACTCGGCAAACCCCAGTGCAATCCATTGCCATGTCATTGGACACAGATGTGCGGAGGCTCTGACGGGGTGTCACTGGGAGGCGAAAATGCGGTGTGGTGAGGTCGCTAAGGAAGCTGTGCATGCTGCCAGAGTCCATGAGTGCGACCAACTGATGACCCACCACGGAGATCAGTGGTTGGATCGTATCCCTTGAATGGCGGCCAGCCATAGCATGGATAGATATCTCGGGGTCCCCAGGATCCTCTTCCTCCACGTCCTCGTCGGAGGGCCCTCCACCTCAAGTCAGAAGAGGCGTTTGCACTGATGTCCACGACTGAATGGTTCATCACAGTTGAAATTGCGACCCTTGGCCCTGCGGTCAGACATCTCCTGTGTTGACAGTCGACGAATGGTGGAAGGGCGGTCACCCTCCCTTCCCTTGTCGGCTCCACTGCTAGATGGGTGAGGGGAAGGGCCTCCCCCCCCGGGGGGGGGGGGGTCCTTCACTAGAGTGACGCCCCAAGTACGGATGGTTCGTTAAAATGCGTTTCTCACAAACACGTCCTAAACTCATGGTCGTTGTGAGGTCCGGAGGAGACTCAACATCCAAGCGTAGTCGCTTGTGGGGACCCGCGGTAAAGAACACCTGATGTGACGCCGGGACAGAGGGGGCACGGGCGAGGAGCACTTGGAACTGCTTGAGATAGTCATCGATTGACCCTGTCTGCTGGAGGGAGATGAGGTCGTCAATGGGGTTGCCGTGAAGGGTAGGCCCGAAGCGGAGGTTGCAGTGAGTCTTAAACTCCTCCCAAGAGAGGTGAGGTTTCTCCCGCTGTAAATGGGAGAACCATAAATGCACTGAGCCCATGAGATGGAAAGAAGCAACGCCAATCCATTACTCCTACAACGTACACTGGTTGGCAAAGAACTGCTCGCAACGTGTGAGTCATGTCAAGGGGTTCTCCCGACCATCAAAAATCGGGAAATCCATCTTCACAAAACGAGGGATTCTGCCTCCATTAGAGCGAGGGGTAGGAAAGTCACGTCCCTCCTGGGAAGAACCCGAAGCGGCGCAGGGGATGTGGGGGGCCGTTCGGCCGAAGGGCCTCGATTAGAGCCCTATTGTTCGCTATCATCATATTCTGAAAAGATTCCATGATCTGAGCCAAAGTGAGGTTGTCGTAGTCCATAGGTGCCGCCGGAGAGGATGGAAAGGCTTGAGGGTGAGTGGGCAAGAGGCCCGTGCTATCTGCGAGTAGGGAAAAACCGGCAGCGGAAGCCCCCAAAAGGAGCGGATGGGTTACACGTTGGGTGGGTTGGGTGTCTGCAGGTTGCACGCGCGGAAAAGACGTTGTCGATGCGTTGTAACGAGCAAGGCAGTCGGGACGGGGCCGCGGTAGGTGGTCGGTGTCAGAAGAGGTGTCGTCGGCAGGTGTCGCGTAAAGGAGGGGCGCGGCGGAGGTCGATGGCTCTGATACCAAGTTGATACGGACCGTCTTTTGTGATCGGATACGAGGACGATTGAGGAAGAAGACCCTGAGGAGTTCTGCGTGACCCTTCTTGGACCCCCATGAACCTATCTCGCCGGAGAGGTGTCGGTGGGATCTACTGACGAAGGGGGGAAATGGCGCTGGCGTTGGGCGGTTAGGGCGCACAATGGGAGAATAAAACAAGAGAGAGAGAGAGAAAGACTGAAATTAGAGAGAGAGAGAGAGAGAAAGACTGAAATTAGAGAGAGATATTGATGATAATAATACTTTTCATAACCTCAAACAAAACCGACCCTCACTTTATAACCGGTTGGGGACCAAACCATGTCCAAGTTCCAACTACAAAATAAAGTGCAGGTACATAAAAATAAAGGATAACATGAACTAAGAGTTGGATTCCTTGCACTATGTAATGGGGCGCTTGTACGCGATCCTCCATCGTGGGTCTGTAACAAAGCGGTAAATTGAACTCGTCAGCAGTTAATAAAACCAGTCTCGTGCTTTCTCCTTGAAGGTGATTTCAAAAAACCAAGATCTGAAGGCATCCGTGACATTTAGAATGGACACCGCGTCTTCGAACCCTTGGAGATGGTTTAGCGGTTCGTCTTGCCTATAATAATAACTGAGGGCGGGTTCTTGGAATCCCGTGGGCATGGGCGCGCTCAAGATTTCTTTACAGAAGGAACTCGTCGTTCCTTGCAAGTGAGGTGGGTATAAACAATCCTCATGATCGAATTCAAGACGTTGCGGGGCTGTCGCGTCCGCGTATGAACTCCCATCAGACACTCACGGTCCTCAGTAACGAGCTCCTTCCTAGGTCGTTTAGGGGCTCTGCAATCTCTGAGTTGGCAGGTACAGGGGTGGGTTTGCTGTGGCCTCGACACTAGGCGCGAGGTGACCTCGCCGAGTTACTTCTACCATTCGACGAAAATCTTTGAAATTTGCATGTGTGACAAGGTCATCCCGACCTCACTGGATGTTGCGATCTGATTCATGCTCTCTGTTGTGCGTCATGATGCTTCTTCTGAGTTTTTTTTCTCCTTCGACCAAAATCCACACTCACCGCACCAAGATGTAGGAACCGAAAACTCGTCTCACAAAGTTCAGACTAAGTATTAGCGAAGGTTACTATCCCAGCAAAGAAGTAAACCTAAGCACAAGACAAGCTAGAAAAAAATCAGAAATCTTTATTGTTAAAATAACAAGTGAGATACAATTGTGCTACAGCTAGAAGGTCCCACCGCACACTCAGGAGTGTATAGGAATTCTCCATCCCAAACAAAATGTTGTGATAGGTTCAGAGGGAGACATATAGACTTGAGCTAGGAACATGCGAGTTCAACTAACTTTTGATGGGGATCGACGACCCACACGTTTATTCCCACAGAAGGAGGTGATCCGTTGTCCGTCCGGATGATTAGAGTCCACGGTTGTGTCTGGATGGTCATCCCAAGTTTGTTTTATATATTTATTTTTATTTTCGAATTGTATTTGACATCCGATAAGCTCTGGCACTATGAGCCGTCTGATTCAGATGCCCTAGTTGTATTCTTCTGTATACGCGTGCAAGCTGTCATTGGAGGCATCAAGGTTTTGGTTCAGATTTCTTAAATCGTCGGCCTCCCTCCCGGTGCGACTCCGGGAGGCCCCCTTGGTGTGACTACTAGGGTTATGACATTCCCACATATCCCCACCGTAACTCACGACTCCTTCCCGGTCGCAATCCATGAGTTTCTCTGTTACTGTAACCCCGACTACGTCCTCCAGTCAATCGTCTACATCTCCTCCAACTGCGACAGTGAACCGGTTTGCAGCTGGAGTCGAAGAAGTATCGTGCGGTTGATGGGATCAACCAACGACAGTGAACCTGTCGTTGTCAAGTAATATTAAAACGGGAATAAATTCCCGAGTATCGAATCTCTCACGGAACACGGCGGGGTGGATTTATCTATCGAGACAAGACTTGAGATCGAAGTCTTTTATGTCGGGTTTATCACGGGATTTTTTGATTGTTTTCTAACAACTAATGCACGAAATGAAAACTAAGTTAACTATATGGGTCGCCGGCACCGCTTCGCACCACCGTGGGTCGCCTTCCTCCGCTTCGCACCTTCGCGGGTCTCCTTCCTCCGCTTCGCTCGTGTGCTTAGCAAAAGCTAAGGCCAACCACTCGCTCACCAGCTCGTGTCTAGCTCAACGACACCACAACCCGGTCCACACTTGCTCTAACACAACTCAACAAAATTACTAATGGAAGAACACATTAACAAGAGGCTAGGCCTCCTAAGCTACTCCAAAGGATATGAACATAAACAAGCATAAAATCACAATAGACATTTATAAATCAAGATCACATAATGTTCAATCCAACCATCATCTAAAATAGAAGGTACAATAGCCAATCTCTACCTAGTGTGTAGAAAAAGACGATAGAAATACAAACAATGCTCGAGACTCTTACGTGGATGCGAAGGTACTCCGGAGTATGAATCCGTGTTGGCCTTGCTCGCCGGTTGTCTTCCGGGGTAGAGGAATTGTTGTCACCGGCTCCCAATGAGCCAGTCTTCTGGGTTTTGCACCGTTCACGTTCCTTCGAGATCCTAGCTTGCGGAGATAAAGGAATGCTTGAATCTTCCCTTTGAAGTCCTTGGATGATGGGGTGAGCCTAGGGGATGATCCCTAGCCCTTGGGGCAGGAAAACGGCGGAATAGGTCACTGGTTGCGGAAGAAGAACGGCGGATCCAAAAATTCCCGTCAAAACCTGTATTTATAGGCAAGCAGAAAAAATGACTGTGCGCAAGTAGGTGCATGACCAGTGGTCGTGTGCGAAGGATTTGCCACTAACTGTGCGCCAATGAACCTGGACTGGAGGGAAAAAGTGTGGTGCTAGGAGGGAAAAATAATGAACTGCGCACGACCAGTGGTCATGCGCGAAGGAAGTCCAGTACTCGTGCGCCTGCTCGTGCGATCCTCGGGATGAATCTAGCCAATGAACGCGCACGACCAGTGGTCGTGCGCAGAGGAGTCCGCTGCTCGTGCGCGAACAAATACGCACGACCAGTGGCATTCCAATAGAAATAGGGCCAAATCACCAGGGGGACACCACACAAGGCATGTACCTGCAACAAGACTCCAGCACACGCATCTATACAGACATCCACACAGCCATACATCCAAACATAAGCAAGACAAATGAAATGTGAGGGAGAGGAAGTCTCCCTCGTGCATGAAATGAAGAAACTAAGCTCCTATTATCTATAATGTGCTCAAAAGACACAATGAACGACTAAAAGAGATTTTATGTTATAACTGAAAGTAAGATGAGCAAAACCATATGAAAACCAAGCTAAAAAGGAGCCTAAAATATTATATGAAATGCACTCATCAGCGGTCTGCGACTGGAGTGGAAAAAGGAAGGTGCGGTTAGCGGTAGAGGTGGCGGGCTTGCGACAGAGCTTGGAGAGAGCGCGGGCTTGCATGAATTCTGAGAGGTTATTTGCGGCTTGCAGCACAGTATGGAGGGGAGTTTTTGCACCTTGCGGCGGAATCGGGAGGGAGGATTCGGACTAGGGTGTTCGGGGTTACTGGAGAGGAATAAGATGCAGAAAACGGGTATATAATTGGGACGTCGCACCACCCCGTGGTCTCGCGGCGTCGCACCACGATATGATTGCCAGTTCTGGATTTCTTCGCAAGGCTAACAATGTCTCTCAATAGCTGTCATCACCCCTTATTTATAACAAAAGAGAACTAGGGCACCCAACGTGAATGACTATGATTGACTGTTACGCCCGGTGTCTGATTACTACTAAATAATGTTCAAAAAAATATAAAAAATACAGAAAAGCAAGAACACGGCGCCCCGGACGCTCTCGTGGTCTCTGGTCACTGATCCGATTAACGCCTCTTGAACTGGTACACATAAGCGTGCTCCGCTAAGTGGTGGCCCGATCTCCACTGTTGATCTTACTCGCCATGCAAACACACATTGAGATATTGAGTTCTTTGGAGAGGATGCCCATTCACAACCGACACTTGGTTTGCGTCCGAGAGGTCATATTGATTCTTACCCGACCAACACCGAGAGGATACTCATCTTCATTCATCAGGAGAGAATTCTTTCAAGCCGGAGAGATTGGTGGGGATTGGAAAGACCTTTTGGAGCACGAGTTTTGGGCCCGTTCGAGGCTGATTTCTCATCTATCACATTTGGGGTCACCCAGTTGATGTTTTGAGTCCGCGGTTGTGTTCGGAGCGATGTTTCTATGTATTTTGTGTTTTATTGATTTTTTTCTGTTTTATTGAGTGACGGCTATTGCAGATTTTGGAGAGCTTTTTTCTGAAATCCTGCAATCTTCTCGCGGTGCCTACTCCGTGAAACCCGTAGGTGTCTCCTAGGTATTATCCCTCTTGTTTCATTCTATTTTCCTTATTAACCATATCTCCTCTTCTTTAATTCTTGCATCCGACCAGCCAACTGGAAGCCGTCCTTACAGCAGCTAACTCTCTTCCCTGCTCATACGCCATGGCCTACCACCCCTGTATACCTCCCCGCTCCCAAGTGCCTTCCCAGTCCCATCCAACCACTCTTACAGCCCTCCACAGCTAGCCCAACATCAACCCAGCCCTCCTTTCCCTAGGCCTATCCTCCCCACATCCCCACCTTCAATGTATAGCCCACCCCAGCCCATATTCCCCTCTGGCAGCCACAGCCATGTCTGTTGGATATTATAATCAGAGCTGTGAACTGAAGGAGACCAGAGGTTATCAAAAGCAGTGCAAATCTGAGTATAAAATTTGTGTTATATTTATATATTTTAATATAAACAGTTCGGTTTTATTTCAGTTGTTATATCAGTTTTAGTGTTGTGTTGTAAGAAGGCCAAGTGTAAAAGGAGCAGTTGTGTTTTGTGTGGTGTAAATTCACCGAATGTACCTATAAATTAAGACGTGTAACTGGTTCTGTGTAATGAAAAATGACAGTGTTACCGAATAGAAATGAGATCGGGGAAGAGAAGAAGAATCCGGCAAAGGGGAGGGCCGGCGGTGGAAGGGGAGACGAAAGGAGGAAGAAGAAAGATGAAACTTAGGGAGCAACCCTAAGGACTTGCATACATTCAAGCATAACCTTCAAACTCCTACCCCTCCCTCTTATATAGATGGGGGAGGGCACACATATTAAGACATTACATTTAATAACCACAACATCTAATTAATATTAATTAAAAACTATTTAATTAATACTAATTAAATAATTATCACACTTAATTCACTTAAATAAAATAATAATAATCATGGCGGCTTCCATGCACGTGCTTCAGATAATTGCGGCGGCGTCCATAAGCATACTTCGGTGATCTCCATGCGGGGGGTCCACGTGAGCGAAAGTGTATGCGTAACAGACACACTGGTTTTTGTTTTTTCTGCGCCTGTTCTTCTTCCACCTGAAACATTTCATTAAAGTAATCTCTAAATCTTACAATGTCCGCTCCCTGCCGCCATCGTCTCCTCGTTGATCTCCACTCCTTCGCCCACAGCTCCTCACTCGTGAATTTTTATTGTTTGGATTTATTGTTTTTTAGCATTTGTGTATGGATCAGACTACTTATATTTTTTATGTTTCTCAGTCTTTGTTAGTGTGTTCATCTTTGAATTACGGGATCTATTCGCTTTCATCTATTAGCTTTTGGCCCTCTCAATGGAGGAAAGCCTAACTTTGCCACTTACTAAACTTTTTTTCAATTTGCTTGTGATAATTACATGTTATTTATGCTTTCCTTATTATTTGCAATTTATTGTTCGATCTCTAATTGCATGCATTCATTCATCATCCTGTGGTTAGATAGGATTCCATTTCCCCGACACCGCACTTAGGAGTTGCATTGCTTAGAGTCTACTTTGACAACCTACCCCGCATCCGCAAAAGTCTCCTGAAACGTGCTTCCCCACTTCTCCATCAACATCGATCACTAAGGCGTCTATGCCAAGCTCATCTAGTTAACCACATGTACGCTTATCAAAATGCCAAAATGCATTTGAATCACTAGTCTACTGCACCATCAATCTCTGTGATAACCTTATGTTGACTTATTTACATCCTTGGACTCAAAGCTGACATTCTCGGCGAGGTGCAGTCCTTTCAACGCATTACATTGTTCCAAGCAAGGCATCTTCTTTATCTATGACGAAAAGTTCCACTGCGCTCACCGCTGCAAACCTCACAATCAATTCCTTATGCTTATTTCTAAGCGCGACAACTACTAGCTCGATCCTTGTCGAGAACACCATTGAACCAGCACCACCACAATTTAAGCTCATCCTCTCGATTATCATTGATTCTATCCACGACACTTAACGATAGCAATTTTATAATGTTTATAAAAGTTCTTCGAACCATTTCGACCCACGTCGTGCCTGAACTCATTAATACGAGCTCATTTAAGCTTATACTGCTATTGCCAATCCATCAGAATGTCTATATTTCATGTAATTCTTTAATAATCCTTGCCCGCATTGCAGGTGTATGGTGGGGCAACCATGAACAACACACTGTGCTTGGCGGTATTCTTGGCCCTCGTATATTTCAGGCACCTAGCCTGGGACTTCTCCGCCGAAGTCCTCGTCATCTTCCTGGTCTGCATAATAATGGGCCTCTTCACCAGCTTCCGAACCACATTTCCGCTCTGGACTTGCTTCATCGCTTATCTGCTCTACCCCGCTTCGCTTGCCCTCGTCTATGTTCTCGATTTCAAGCTCGGGTGGTCGTAGGCTTCGGAATTATTGCCGCCGCCGGATGTGTTCACCCGATTCCCTTGCTTTCTTGCTTGCTTGTAATTAGTTGACTGTCTAGCAATAATCTTTATCCTGAAATGAGTTGTATTTTATTTTATCTGTTTATTGTATTAAAAGCAGAACACATGTTGAATAGTTGGCGGTGTCACGTTGCATTTGAAGGCTATGGCGTTTGATTGAGCAGCGGCAGCGTGAAACTGTGGTCTACGTGTATTTGAAACTTTCCTGACAAATTGTCTTTGTAGGTAGTCTTCCTTGAAGAATGAAGCCCCGTGTTGTGTGCCTCATCAAATATGGTGAGTTTTTTTTTCCCATTATTTTTTTAGAGTAATTATGCATGAAAAATATTTATTAATTAATATCTCATTATTTATGAGATAGATCCATCAGTGAGAGCAGCATTATTAGTTTAGATGATTAAAATTATTGCATTTGCCAACCATATGATCAGGGGCGCTTGAGCCATGTATCCAAGACAACGGTGCCATGAATATTTTGTGTGTGTGCGGGCGCACACGTGTGGATCCTTCAAGGCTTGGGCTGGCGGCTCCCGACCAGTGATTCTTGGGAGGATAAGTTGTAAGCGAGCCCGGGCCGAATAATGCGCGACCGGGCATAAAATGTGTGGCAGGGCTGAAAATGCGCCCTCGGGCCAGAAAATGCGCGGCCAGGAGGTAATGCGTGCTCGGGCCGGAAATGCGCTCCCGGGCCGAAAGTGCGCGCCTGGGCCAAAAATGCGTGCCGGGGCGGAAAATTTGTCTTAGGTGGAAAATGCGCGCCTTCTAAAAATGCACGCTCTGGCAGAAAATGTGCGCCCGGGTAGAAAATGCATGTCTGGGCGGAAAAATGTATGCCCTGGCCGAAAATGCACGCCCAGTCCAAAAATGTGAGCCCGGGCGGAAAATGAATCATCGGGAAACTGGATCGTCGGGAGAAAGGCTAGCTAGGGTTTCCGAAGTATTGTCGAACTGGATCGGGAGGGGGGGAATGTTTCCGCAGCGTCAACTGTGTATCATGATGAGAAAATGCTTTCCGGAAAAGTTGAAAATAGGAGGCCGTGACTTTTTAAAAAGATAAGAAAATGAAGTTTTAGGTAGCTTTTCAAACCGACAGACTAATTAAACCCACCTCCCTAAAGCAGAAGGTAAGTCGATATTTATTTACATTTATACTAATATATAAAGATCACTTTATGGCGTAACATGGTCGACAAATGAATACGGGCCGTCAGATCAAAATCCAAATGATCATATCCATTCGTAGGTGGTCAACGAATAGCCTTTTAGTTTTGTGCTGGTTGGCTATCCGCAGACCACCGTAGTCTGCGAATAGCCAAACAGTTTTGCTGATTGACTATTCGCAGACCATATGCGAAGAGTTTTTTTCTAAAAAATATAATAAAATACTGTATAAATAATTTAAAAAAAATATTAAAAAAATACAAAAAACTGAAATAATTTAAAAAATTATCAAAAAATTAAAATAAGCCCGCCGATCGGGGGCGGGCGAAGCACACCGCCGCGAGATCTGTACTGTCGCGCGGGACAGGGGGGCCGTGCTCTGTCACTCATGTTATTATATAAATATTATATTATCGTCTGTCACATTATTGATGCACGTCATGCATGACATAAGACAGGGCAGCAACTAAGTGCATGCATGAGATGAGAAATTAGGATCTGGATCGCACTAGTTCATGCCACTCTCGTTGCCTCAATTATATCCATTAACAAATGCTCATGCCTCATGTTCTATTTAAATACATGAATTATTACTTTTAAATATGTATAACATATATATGATAATGTCATGGGCTTCTAATTAATTCTATAAATAATTATTTTTAATCTTCTTTTTCCATATTCTCCTCTTGATCTCAACGTACAACTCATTTATCTTCAACAAATGATATTTGTCCCAATTTTTTTTCCTTAGAAGATATTTTTCAATCATAAGGTTCGTTCGGTTGGATAGAGTTGGGGCTTCATAATTGAATTTGAGGTCCAATGTCAATGAAAATGGATTTCAAATTTTAATTTTAATGGTTCAATTCTATTCAAATGAATTTGGACGAAATTGAAGCCCATGAATTAGATAGAATTCGAGGTCTATTTTCTTTGAAATTGGACTCCAATTTCAATTTTGAAGCCTTAGGCCTTGTTTTATGAAAATTAAAGGAGCACCAAATATTACTTTAAAATGAGCGTCGGCAAAATAGTTTATGAAAAAAACCTGATTTCCTCCTCCTTTCCCACCGTTGGTCATAGTCCACGATAGATTTTCAAAAATCGATTCTTTACTTTCGCCTTTCGAACATTTGTTATTCCGAGATAGAAGAGATATTGCTGAATCTACCGCAAGGGTTTCTTCCCCGACGATAGCCCCTGCGCTTCTACGCCCACGAAGGCTCTCTTCATCGTCTCCTTCTCCCGATCCCTTCCTGCTTAATTGAGACTTTGAGAGAGCGTTCGCTTTGTTGTTCGCCTCGGAAACAGTAGTGCGCTCGGGAGCCAAGAGGGACTCGAGAACTTGGACGGTGCTAGACCTTTGCTCTTGATATCGTATCGATTTCACATGAATGCAGACTCTTAACTTCTTACATTAGCGGAACGAGCAGTATCGGCGACTTCCATTGCTTTCTTGGCTTCACTCTCTGCATGCGTTACTGCACCTACTTCTCCCGAAGATGATGTTTTTCTTGCTCGAGAATTTTGAGTTTCTTCTCGTGACATTATTGGGCACTGGCCTATAATTAAGGAATCAAGTGCATCAATACGAATATACGATTCTATAAGAGTGATGTTGTATGGTTTGGCTCTTCCTGTCCCAGCTAGCAGTGAAAAATTATTGAGCAAGTAATGACAAAAGGATGAGCAAGGAATTCTGATTTCAAGCTCATGCTAGATTATTATAGCAATAGAAGTATAATATTAATTAGTATAGTGTAATATAAATTTTTTTTATAAAATATAGTATATAGTTTAATAATTGACTATTATAGTGTATACACTATATTAGTATTATAGTATTGGTATTATAATATAATATTATATAGCATTGTATATATATTATGAATAATATAGTATTTTATTAGTATAACGGAGTATATACTATATATTATATGATAAATACTTTACTATATATTATATGATAAATACTTTACTATATATTATATGATAAATACTATAACGGACTTCTGATTTTTCTCACTACGCTTTATATTACTGTTTCTTTCATCACTGCAGCCGAGTCAAACAAAACTTTAATTTTGTCCAACCGAGTTCAGGAGCATTCAAGTGGAGAAGAGCAGCGGGAGCAGAAGAGAAAAAAAAAAGCTTTCTAAATGCGGGTCAATCGTAGTGCATGAAATATTTATTAAAAAAAAGTATTTATAATATTAATAATCAAAATTATACGAGCAATTTAATGTCTCGTACTCTCATGTGGTTTTCATTAATTTATACTAACATTGCATGGAAAGTTCTTGCTTCTTTGGGACACTTAACTTTTCTCAGTATGGAAAGAATTTTGAAATTATTTTCTATAATAATTTATAAATAAATCCCTTTTATAAAGGGTTTTTATATTATTCTATCCAGACAACATTGATTATTCAGACTCTTTTATGAAAAAGGAGAAACTTCAATATATTGAAGAAATTAGACCGCCAACTTATTAATCTTTTAGACAATATAAGCCCACTTTCAATTGTAAGGAAAACTATCTATGGACAATCATAGAGAAAATAATCATTTCCAAAGATAAATTTCAAATATTTATATATATCCAGGTGTTTATCAGAATTTTTTCTATGAATTTGTAAAATTACGGACTTATTTATAAGTGTTATAAGAATGATAAAGAGCATAAAAGATTGAAAACATTGTGAAGAAAAGAAAACTAGTTATAAATAAAGGTTCATAACCACCGCATTCACAGACTCCTACATCGCCCCAAACAGAGCCTTAATATATATTTCTAATTTGATATTTCCATCTAGTCTTAGCCAAGCTTGGTTTCATCTAAAGTTTAGAGAGCAAAGCGTACGATCCAAGCTCTATTCCAACAAAAACAAAATGTATTATAATAAGACAATAACTATATGCAGTCCCACTTTGATTATGTGCAGACCAGACAATTTGAAAATGATTATATGCATGCCAATTTCTGAACGGGTTCACAGGTTCATATGAGCTTTTAGTTTGACCTGCATATATCATTGGACTGCATACAATCAAGACCATATAATAATTATCAGAGAACCTCTTTACTTTTCTAATTATATATTTAATATTTTTTTTAATATTGTATTAATCGTCACTGTACATTAATTATAGAAATTCACCAAAAATACATAATATCCCCCCTGCTCATTGCCTCTCCAAATCATGCTCTCCGTCCACAATCGTCACCCATCTTCCCGACCCATTCACCATTCTCCAACTCCTCTGCGACTCCGAGCTCCCCTCCTTTGGTCTTGCCTCCGGCGGCGGCGACTCAAACCCGCCGCCAAACCTCTCCGGCAACCTCGGCGCCGCCAGCATAACTCCAAACTCAAACCTCACAACCGCCGGCCTCGCCTCTCTCCTACAAACAGGGCACGTGGAATGAGATTGAAGCCACGTGTCAATACACCCCGCATGAAACAAGTGCTTGCAGTCCGGAAGCACCCTTACCAAATCCCCTTCCTCCGGCGAACTCAGACAGACGGCGCAGTCCTCCGCGCCGCCGCTCTGCGGCCGGCGATAGAGGAAAATGGGCAGGGCGGCGATGGCGGCGGCAGAGAGGCCTTGGCTGACGGCAACGGTGGTTGGGCGTGGCGCAGGGCGTGATTGGTAGATTTCTAAGGTGGGGTGGCCGGGGATGTATTCCCGGCGATAGCGGGCGTAGAGGTGGAAGCTGATGAGGATGAGGATGACGATGAGGGAGAGTATGGCGCTGAGCATGAGGCAGCTGCCGGTGTTGAATTTGCCTTTGTTGAACGCCGACGGAGCCCATTGTTCGCCGTCGGCGCTGCTTTCGGGGGTGGCGGTGGAGGAAGCCATGAAACAGGGGAAGTGGAGAGTTCGGCTTCCCCTTGCCCTGTTTCTCGTCAAGTTTCTTATGCGCATTATTATTTATATATATAGCTCAGGAAAAATTAAAAAAAATGTTTTTTTATATACATATTTTTATATATAATTACAAATTTAGAAGTAGAATATTTCGGTGTGGAAAAAGGACATGTGAATATGTGATTCGTATATTGGGGGGTACGGGGTGGAATGACGTGGTAGATACGCTCTTCCCGTTTGGACTATTGAGTAATGGACGATAATACCCCTGGTATTGATTTTCTTTGTATGCACTTGATAAGACGATAATACCCCTGGATTATTTTTTGAAACTAATAAATGAGATAGAGATAGATAGTCCTCTCCCAAAGTCTGACAGAGATCATTTTCATTTGGAATGTCTCCTCTTAAGCTTCATTTGGCGCGGCGTTGGCGGGCGGTGTTTGCGGCAAACGTCGCCGTCAGGCGGGTAAACAAACGCCCGGCGGTGGCGTTTGCTGCGTTTGCACCCGCCGCCCCATGAGAAACGCCGTAAAAAGCAGCGTTTCGATCCCCCGCCTCTGCCCTCCGGTTCCAAATGCCGCGTCTGCACCCGTCGGGAGAAACGCCACCGCCGCGCCAAATAAACCCTTAATGCAAAAATTGGGAGGATCGTGGGGAAAATATAAATTTCTCCTATATTTTTTATCTTTTCACAAAATAAGTCCCGAAACTTTGATCTATATATTTTTACGCTTGTTGCGCGTCGCTCGGGTGCTCTGGTAGACCGATTCAATTGAATCATTTTAGCTCTGAAGCGAACCGAACGCGCAAGCAGTCAATGAAAGAAGTTAGTAAATGACAAGAGAACTTTTAACGTGGAAAACCCGGAAATGGTGAAAAACCACGCGGCCGAAGCTGTGCCGGCCAAACTCCACTATCTGCTGAGGGGTTACAATTGAAAATTAAGAACTCGAGCGCGACAGGTCGCTGTTCGTTATAATGGTAGAGAGAGAGAGAGGATTCTGAGGGTGACAGACCACCTCTCAGAAAGCTAAATATTTCTTCTTCTGAGAACTAAAGTGAGAACACAAAGGCTTTTCAGGATTCGAAGGATTCCCGAATCGCTTAGGAAGATAGTCTTTCGGAGCGGAGGAAATCTTCAAGTCCACGAAGGAGATCTTCGAAGGCCGAGGGAGAATTCGAAGGAAATCGTCTCAGAGCTCTCTCGGGTGCAGAAGGCAAGGTGTCTTGAAATGAAGGTTTTGTGCTCCTTTTATAGCTTTGGTCGGGGGTAACCAGATAATTTTGCCGCTGTAACCACCGTAAACACCTGACGGACGAATCATGTTCGCCGGTTTGGAGCACACGGATCGTCGTTTTTCGTAAATGACTGTCTCGCCCTTCGGGCAGTTTGGGCAGTTCGGGCAGCTTCATTGAAGTTGATGAAGGCGACGAACAAGACCTGTAATTTGAGAAATTGGGAAATGTTAACTGTGCGCGTGTCGGGAATGTGGAAGCGTTCTGAGCGCGCAACGAACACGAGAGCGTTCTGAGCGCGCAACGAACACGAGAGCGTTCTGAGCGCGCAACGAACGCGGGAGCGTTCTGAGCGCGCAACAAACACAGGAGCGTTCTGAGCGCGCAATGAACAGGGAGATGAGAAGTCGCATCCCCATGGGGGAATTGGGCTTCGGCCGCACTCGACGAGGGGGTGTAGTTTCGGCCGCCTCCCCCGCAAGGCTGGGGGGGCTTGGCCGCACCCCGACAGGGGGGGTACGGCTTGGTCGCACCCCCTATTATGGGGGGTGCGGTTAGGTCGCACCCCCATTTTTGTGGGGTGCAATTTGGTCGCACCCCACCAAGGTGGGGTACGGTCTTGATTGCGCCTGACGCTGACGGGGAGCGAGTTGTGCTCGGCGGATTTTTCCGCTCTCATAATCATGAGTTGGATTTTGACCCCACTAACTTCACCTCTCCTTAGTGGAGTCTCCTCTAAACGCACCCCAGTAGCTCTTATAAATCTACAGGTGCACATCATTAGCCCGTCAAACCTTCGGAGTCCTGATCACTGTGTGGAGGAGTGCAGATGTTTTTATTTTTCTGCGACAATTTCGATCATCGCTATCTTTGCGATGTCTTGGGTCAGTGTCGTTGCTGGAGGGTGAGTGTGAGGTTGCTTTCGTTTTCTGTTCTGCTAGGCACTTCTTGCTACATACAGCGTTGCGGTGACGCTTTTGCGTTATGTGACCCCGTTGTTTTTGTATTTGTCGAAGCATTGGTTGGGGGGACAAGCCCTAGGATGGTCGGTGAAGAGCGCGTGCGTTCAAACCGTTGACGACCGTAAGAGGGGCAGACCCTTACGACGTTAGGACCTTATAACTGCGTGGAGAATAGGTGACCTTCAATCGACGGCAATGCGAAGTCCCAGGGGTAGGGTCCCAAAATGACCGGTGAAGAGCGTATGCGTTCAAACCGTCGACGACCATAAGAGGGGCAGACCCTTACGACGTCGGGACCTTACTGCGGGGAGAAGGGCTGACTTTCAATCAGCGATAGTGCGAAGTCGCAGGGGCAGGGCCCCAAAATGTCCAGTGAAGAGCGTATGCATTCAAATCGTTGACGACCGTAAGAAGGGCAGACCCTTACGACGTCGGGACTTACTGCGGGGAGAAAGACTGACCTTCAATCGGCGGCATTACGAAGTCCCAGGGGCAAGACCCCAGAGTTAACGATAAAGAATGTCTTGTGTGTTTTTTAAAACGTTGGCATTCGAGCGAGTGGGAGACTCTTTCGGTGCTGTGATTTTCTGTGACGGCAAGAAACGTGCATAACATTTTTGTTTAAACATAGGTGTTGGTGTTAAAACATAGTTTTCACAGTAGAAAAGTTGAATTTGCGCGAGTCCGAGCTCGCGGCTTCTTAAATAATAAAAGATAAGTTTGGGCGAGTCTGAGCTCGCGACTTTTTACATAATAGAAGATAAGTTTGCGCGAGTCTGAGCTCGCGGTTTTTTACATAATAGAAGATAAGTTAGCGCGAGTCTGAGCTCGCGACTTTTTATATAATAGAAGATAAGTTTGCTCGAGTCTGAGCTCGCGATTTTTTACATAATAGAAAATTCAAATTACTGATAAAAGTGGCGTGGTAGGGTTTTCCCTTCCGCTGTTCTGAGCTTGTACTTTCCGGGCTTCACGACTGTAGTGACAACATACGGTCCTTCCCGAGTTGGCGAGAGTTTGTCCCATTGTGGGCTTTTACCGGCCGCCTCGATGCTACGTTGGACAAGATCTCCAACGTTGATTGTCCTGGGCTTCACTCTTCGATCGTAAAGTTGGGTCACGCGTGTCACAACCCGTACTTTCCCAATAATTAATAAATATTATCAGAGTAAGGGGAAAATACCCGTTATGATGTTACGTCATGCAGGGGACAACTACAGACGCTCAGACAGCCACTTCTTATGAATATTTATATAAGACATAAATACGTTTGAGTTAAAATAGAATTTACATTTTGAGTTTAAGACTGTGTCCCTCGGTCCAGTAGATCAACTAGTCCACGAGTAGAAAACTATACGTACGCAGCGAAAAAAATAGGTTCATTTCAAGTCAACCTGCATCATGAATACTTGTCATGCCAAGGTTTACATATGAATGAATAAATATTTTACTTCTCCCAGCTTCACTCCTGAGTTTTCAATGCCTCATTTCTATGCAAAAGAGTTTTTATTTATAAACAATTACGTGACGGTCGTGAACGTGGTGGTCATGAAAATAATGGAAGTATCCTTAGGCATTCGGAGGCGGAAATTGAAATTTGCTCAATTACAATTTCGTGGGAATTCATTGCTCAGCTGCAAACATGAATTTAGAAGCAGTAGTTGGAATTAGTAATTTTGTTGTTCGGATGCATGTAAGAATTCAACGAGATAGTATTTACCGACATGGATTTGTATGTTACTATTTTTTTTGACCCCCCTTAAAAAAATTTCTGGCTCCGTCCCTGCCGGTGGCCATGGGGAGGGGGCCGAGGAGGTCGATCCCCCTCTGAGCAAATAGCCAGGCGCCTCGGAGTGCTGTAAGCACTACTGGGGGTCGATGAGGGATGTTTGCGTGGAACTGACAGCTTTTACACATTTGAACGAATTCGGTTGCGTCCTTCTTCATTGTCGGCCAATTAAAATCCTAACGCGGGATCTTTTGAACTAGAGCTGTGCGCCGCCCAACCTGACCGTACTCTTCCACTATTACGTCTCAGATTTCTTCTCGAGTGGACCTTGCTACTGCTCGCGGAGAGCCGATTCTTTCTTGGTGTTGGGTGATGATGGTCGCCTTCCGACGCTCGAGCGGGATGAGCGTAGCTTACCGCATCCGAAAGTTCTTCTGGGACATTATCTTCCTGAGACGCTGCTTCGATCGGAGCGTGGTTCGGGGCTGGATGGAGCGGAGCATTTGGCATCAGAGGTGGAGCGGGAGCTCGAGGAACCTCGAGGTTCCTTAATAAGGTCAGCATCACAGTTTGATGCTCCTCCATTTGATGCACGTGTCCTTCTAGAGCTACTACATGAGCACTTCTTGGTTCGTCCACAATGGGCGCGTTCATGTGTGAGTGTGAGGGGGGTGGGTCGACGCATCCCCCGTGGATTGACCCTTCGGTGGTCCTGACACTTCTTCTAACCATCGTCGAATATTACTGCGAAGCGAATTCTGGCTCTGAAACTTTTTCGCAGAGTTTTGGAAACACGTTCCCACAGACGACCCCAAACTGTTGCGGGTCGCTCAGGTGCTCTGGTAGACTAATCCAATTGAACCACCTTAGCTCGAAAGCGAACCGAACACGCAAACAGTCAATGAAAGAAGTTAGTAAATGACAAGAGAAATTTTAACGTGGAAAACCCAAAAATGGTGAAAAAACAAGCGACCGAAGCTGTGCGGGCAAACTCCACTATCTGCTGGGGGGTTACAATTGGAAATTAAGAACTCGAGCGCGACAGGCCGCTGCTCGTTACAATGGTAGAGAGAGAGGATTCTGAGGGTGACATACCACCTCTCGGAAAGCTAAGTACTTCTTCTTCTGAGAACTAAAGCGAGAACAAAAGTGAGAACACGGAGTCGCCTTTCGGGATTCGAAGGATTACAGAATTGCTTAGGAAGATGGACTTCTGGAGCGGAAGAAATCTTCAAGTGCACGAAGAAGATCTTCGAAGGCCGAAGGAGAATTCGAAGGAAATCTTCTTAGAGCTCTCTCGGGTGCAGAAGGCAAGGTGTCTTGAAATGAAGGCTCTGAGCTCCTTTTATAGCTTTGGCCGGGGTAGCCCGATAATTTTGCAGTCGTAACCACCGTAACCACCTGACGGGCGAATCACGTTCGCTGGTTTTAGTAGCCTGATTGTCGCAGTAAACTGCAACAGAACTCATTTTCAGGCTCGACAAAGGAATGTCCATCACCAAATCTCTCAGCCATTCGGCTTCTCCTCCTGCTGACGCAAGAGCATAGAGTTCGGATTCCATAGAAGAGAGTGCAATACAGGATTGCCTCTTGGACTTCCAAGCTACAGCTGTTCCTCCTAGTGTGAATACAAACCCACTAGTGGACTTGCTGTCATTTAATTCTGAGCACCAAGATGCATTAGAATAGCCTTCAAGAACTGAAGGATGACTAGTGTAAACTAAAGCATACTTTTGGGTGTGCTTTAAGTATCTCATTAGCCCATCTAAGGCGTTCTAGTGGTCTTTACCAGGATTACTAGCGAATTTGCACAACATGCCGACCGTAAAGGCTATGTCAGGTCTGGTGAAGACCATGACATTCATGAGGCTACCAAGCAGTTTAGAATGATCTAACTGTCTAACCATAGCTCCTTCATTGGGCTTTAGGCGGTTAGTGTAGTCGTATGGTGTCTCAGATGCTCTACTGGCATTGTATCCCCACGTGTCCAACATGGACTTTATGTAGTGGCTTTGACTTAGGGAGATACCATTCTTCCCAAAGCTCACTTGCATGCCTAGTATAGTGTTAGCTACACCTAGGTCTTTAATGCTAAATTCTTTTATTAGGTCTGACTTAACGTCATCCACTTCGGATTGATCAGACCCTAGAATGAGCATATCATCTACGTACAAGCATATTATGACGACTTTATCCGATCTATTACGTATATAAAGACATTTATCCGAAAGACTCGACATGAATCCCATGTTCTTTACACTATAGTCGAATTTCTCATGCCATAATTTCGGTGCTTGCTTTAGTCCGTATAAAGACTTAAGTAATTTACAGACTTTCGTTTCGTGACCGTCTACAATGAAACCTTCAGGTTGACTCATGTAGATCTCTTCGGTCAGATCTCCGTTCAAGAACGCAGTCTTAACGTCCAATTGATGAACAATAAAGTTCTCAATAGATGCAATAGCAAGGAGAACCCGAATGGTTGCTAAGTGACACACGAGTGAGTAGACATCAAAGTAATCTACTCCGCTGACTTGTGTGAAACCTTTAGCCACCAGGCGTGCTTTATACTTAGCTACGCTACCATCAAAATTCAATTTCTTTTTCAGAACCCACTTACACCCTACGATTTTAGCCCCTTTTGGCTTTTCAACCAACGTCCAGGTGTTATTCTGAAAAAGAGAATTCATCTCTTCATATATAGCTTCTTTCCAGAGTAATGAATCCCTGAATCTCATCGCTTCCTTGTAGGTGGATGGATCGGCCTCAACGTGGTAAGTCACAAAGTCACTACCGAAGGTTCTGGGAATTCGCTCTCTTAGCGAAGTCCTTCTAGACTCTAGGCCAGAGTTATCTACCGAAACGGAATAGGAGGTGCTCGGTACTGATTCAGGATCTTCCTCAGTAATAGTTGTTTGCATACCTGGGATCGTTAAGTTCTTATCTTTGAGGAATTTATCCTCGAAGAACACCGCATCCCTAGATTCTATTATGATATTATTAGAAATATCAAGGAACCTATCTGCAGTATTATCCTCAGCACAACCTAGGTAGACACAAGTATTGGTCCTAGGTCCAACTTTAGGCCGTCTAGGGTCAGGAACCCTGACATAGGCTATATAGCCCCAGGTCTTAAGTCGAGTAAACGACGGGGGTCTCTTAAACCAAAGCTCGTAGGGAGTAACCTCTAACTTAGCATGTGGAACTTTATTCAGAATGTGGTTCGCAGTCAAGACTGCTTCGCCCCAATAAGCGGAAGGCATGCCTGCAGTGAGCAGCATAGAGTTCAACATCTCTGTTAACGTTCTATTCTTGCGCTCGGCTATGCCGTTAGATTGGGGGGGAGTAAGAAGCAGTGGTTTCTGCTATGATGCCCTGTGAAGCAAGGAAGCATCTGAACTCACTGGACATATATTCTCCTCCTCTATCACTCCTAAAACATTTTATTTGCATGCTTAGTTGGTTTTCTACCCTGGTTTTGAAAAGACAAAACTTTTCAAACGCTTCATCTTTAGTTTTAAGCAACGAAATATGACAAAATCTCGTGCAGTCATCTATAAACGTGATCAGATACTTCCTCCCACCTCTAGTGACAAAACTCTTAAAGTCACAAATATCGGAATGTATAAGCTCAAGAGGTGTTGTGCTCCTAGTAACCGTGCCAAAAGGTTTCCTAGTGATCTTAATTTGAGCGCACACTTCACATTTTTCAAGTGGAGACTTAGTGTCTAATGTGATCTTGTGAGTTCTAGCTACTTGGAACATTTTCCTGTAGTTTACGTGTCCTAGTCTCTCGTGTAGAGTCCTAGGGTTAACTAAGTTCAATTGAACTTGTTGGACTACCTCACTTGCTAGACCCAAATGACACATCCTATTTTGGACATAAGCACATCCAAAATAGTGCGAGTTAACTGACAGAGTTACCCTACCGCTACAGAAGCTAAGCGACATACCCGCATCACATAATAAACTAATAGACACTAAGTTAGCAGCTAATGAAGGAATAAATTTAACGTTATTTAAAATTAAAGACTTACCTGAGGAGAGCACCAGAGTTGCGTTCCCCACCTTTATGACGTCAGCTGAGTCTCTATTTGCCACAGTTACTGATTCCTTTGCATCCTTCAGCTCTGTCAGAAGATTAGCATTGTTGCAAACGTGGCACGTTGCCCCAGAATCCAGGTACCACTCCGTGCTGGCCTGCGCGTGTCCGACCATGGCAACAAAGTCGGATGGCTCAGCTTGGCTAACCAGATGGGCTTGGTTGCCTTCTTGTGGTGCCCAGGTTCTTTCTTTCCTCGGTAGCTTGCAGTCAGATGCAGTTTCCCCACTTGTTGCAGTTATAACATTTACCCTTAAATTTCTTAGAGGGTCTACTCGGGCCTGCAACCTAGGGGCTACTACGAGACGTTTTGGTCTTGTGAGGGGGAGGAGGCCGCTTGGAGCTTGAAATCATGTTGGCAGCAGCCTTCTGCTTGCCAACAACTTCCAAAGCGTGCTTCGTCCTGTTCTCGTCCTCAATGCGTATGAAACGCTTGAGGTCGTTCAGACCAACCTGCATCTTCTTGCGGTACATTTCCGTCTTGAAATTGTACCACGAGGAGGGCAACTTATACACAATCGTGCCTGCAACAAAACTATCGGGCAGACTAATAGACTCACTATGCAGGGAATCAATTAAATTTTCAAATTCTGATACCTGAGGGAGAATGACTTTCTCCTCGTCGAAATGAAGGAGTGGAACTTGTCCACTAGGTGAGCCTTAGAGAGGTCCTCCTCCTTCTTGAAGTGCTCCTCCAGTGCCTCCCAGATTGCCTTAGCTGTCTTCAGCTTCATGTACGTCTTCGCCAGATTGGAAGATAGGCAGTTCAGCAGGTAGTCCCTGCAGAAGTCTTCATCAGAAACCCACTGTGTCTCGTCAGCAGTCCCTACGACCTCAGCACCATCAGACTGAATTGTGTAGAACACGTTCAGAAACTTCATCCCGAACTGAGTATTCAACTTCCAGTCGTTGAACTCAGTCGCCGTGAACTTCTCCAGCTTTATCATCGGAATGAGGGACGCCATGGAGTTCCCCTTCATCATTGTGCGCCCGTCAGAGATCGACACGAAAACAGGGAGGAACGGGGTTCCTGGGAGCTGTCGTCGGCACTGTCGTCTGGCGGTAGCGACAGGGGGCTGTCGCTGACGCTGTCGGCAGACGACAACGCTAGGGCTACACGAGCTTGGAGACGGCGGCAGTGGGAGATCTGAGGGAGGGTGAGGGGGATCTGGACTTAGCTGGAACCGCTGGGACGGCGAGACAGAACCGCTGAGACAGGCGGAACCGCTGAGACGGGCTGGAACCGCTGAGACGGCTGGGAACCGCTGGGACGGCTTGAAAACCGCTGAGACGACCAGGAACCGCTGGGACGGCTTGAAAACCGCTGAGACGGCTTGCTGCGGCAGATCTGAGGCGGGAGGGTTGGCATCCGACGATTTCCTTCTTCGCACACGGCGGCAGACTAAGAACAGCATCGGCGAACCTCCCCTCTTGCGCAACACGAAGACAGATCGGCGGCAGATCCAACGAACTCCTTCGTCTGGACGTGCGGCGGCTTGCAGATCTGGATCGCGAGAGCAACGCGAGAGCTCCTCTAGACGAGCGGTGACCTAGCACGCGACCGACAGCAGGCCTCCTTCTTCACGAACGGCGAAGAGTCGGGATCTCCCTCTACAACACCGGCGAGGGCTTCGGCGTACGAGAGGCTGAGCGGATCGCGACGAACGGCGACGGGAGGGCAGTAGCGAACGGCAGCAGCGAACGGGCTTCCTCCTTCTTCGATCGCGAGCGGCAACGGCGGGGTGGATCGCTGATCCTTCGCGTGAACAGGAACGACGCTAACGGGAGTACGGGAGCGAGCGAACCCTTAGGGAAAAATTTCGAGAATGTACAAGGGTGCTCGAAACATCCGAAGGAGGGTCAAAGTGGAACGCTCTCTTCGTTGCCCCCAGCTAGGTATATATAGAAGATTACCTAGGGTTTCCACGCGCAAAGCCCCCGAGCCCGTTATATGTCAGAATATACCTTTACAGGCCGCACCTCCTTAGGTGCGGCTTAGCCGCACCCAACCCTCTTGGGTGCGGTTTGGCCGCACCCCCTATTATGGGGGTGCGGTTAGGCCACACCCCCATTTTTGTGGGGTGCGGTTTGGCCGCACCCCACCAAGGTGGGGTGCGGTCTTGATTGCGCCTGGCGCTGACGAGGCGCGAGTTGTGCGCGGCGGATTTTTCCGCCCTCATGATCATGGGTTGGATTTTGACCCCACTAACTCCACCTCTCCTTTGTGGGGCCTCCTCTAAACGCACCCCAATAGCTCTTATAAATCTACAGGTGCACATCAACGCTTATTTTAAGTACCAATATGACAATATTTTTGGGCGAAAATACAACTGTAAAAATGTCCATTTTTGAACTATTTTTAAAACTGGAATTTACAACTAAAATACAGTCTCTTTTTACTATGAATGAAGTTACAGTTATATTTTTGTATTAAAAAAAGGTTTCGCACAGATCTCCCGTGTGTTACATGCACAGAAAATTTTCTCCTATTTAAGGGTCTAGATGATTCTTTTTTTTATCTAAGGGTTGAAATATTTTGTCTATATGAAAAAAAAAATGAGATTATTTAACTCATCGGATAAGACAGATAAATTCGAACCGTGAAATGAATACTATCTATTTGTGTCCAAAATGAGAATCGTGAATCCCCAAAATCAATAGACTGGTCTATTGTGAGCGCACGCATATTCACGTGGGAACAAAGCTTCAATACTCATTCTTCCCTAGCAAGGAGAAGCTCAATCTTCTCAAATGTAAGATCTTGTATGTGAAACTCAGTGTCCAACTACTTAGAACCCTACTACTAGAATTGTGGAATGAATGAGAGAAAAGTATAGAACGAATCGATCAATAGAAGCTGGAGTACGTAAACTTCTTTGGAGAGTACTTGTAGAACCTAAGTGCACTTCTTAGGGTTTGTTTGGCGCTGCAGTGGCGGTCACAAACGTGGTGGCCGGGTATGAACTGTCGTTCGTGAACACCGACACCACGTAAGAAACTCCATCAACTTTTTATATTCAAAATTAGTTCTTCCTAGGTCATAACCGTTGTCATGTCACGTATATTTTACATTTCTGTTCAAACTCAACGGAGCAATTGAAAGTAGGAGATATTAATCCTAAGTTCGGCCGTCGGTCTTGCCGTGAGGAAGAGCATTCTTGTTAGTCATCTAAGTACGCTTCGACTCCTTGCACGAACATGACAAATAAGTGAAAAACAAAGATAAAATATTGATATATTTGTTAGTTATGTAGATTTTTAAAGCATAATCAAACTTTTTTTTCTTGCCTTCACCAAACTTTAATTTCTTTAATAAGCTCTCATGGGTGCAAAACTTGATATATGATCTGTTGTAGAGATTTGGTGGGTATCTTTTTTGCATGCTAGCTAGAAAATGAACTTTTATATCCTCCCTATGAAATTTGTGGTGCAATCGAAATACTCGATACATTTTGAAGTTTTTTTCTTTTTTTGTCTTTGGTGGGCAGAGTAGTCGCCCTTTAGAATCTTCATCGGAGTTTGAGTTTGCTTGCGTGGTCGGTTGTTTGTAATGACGACTCTCTTATAATCATGGTTATTAGGATTGCGATCTGGATCGTAGGATCGAACTTATGATCCAGAATTTGTAAATCGATCAGGATTTTAACCCATGATCTAAATCGGCACCTCTATGGATGGGATCACGATCTGGATCTTAGGATCTATAGGATCGCGATTCCGACCCGATTCTACCGTTTCAGCCAAAGGGAACTAGAAACATATCAAATCCTATCCCGACCCCATTCAACTAGTCCAACGCCCATACCCCATCCATCGCTTAACCATATACCAATCATGACCCCCATACCTCATCACATAATCATATCTTGCCGCTTTACCCTATCTCAAGTGACGACTACAAACGAAGGTCAAGGGTGACATCTTCGATGGTTTCCAGTTCAGACAACGCCTTCCTTTTCCTTCCTTACCTAGTTCCATTTCAAGTGGTGACGGTGTCTTCTCTTCCATTCCAGCGTATGAGCAATCCAATGGTCAGCAATCTAGTGACCTGCTTCCAAGCCGACGTTTTCTCTTCCTTTCTAACGTACGAGAAATCTAGCGGCTAGAAATTCAGTAGTCAAGCAATCCAGTCTTCGTGCTCACAACGTACGAGCAATCCAACTGATTTAGTAATTCAATTATTTTTTGATATAATTATTCACATACTGCTCAATTTAATGTTTTTTATTAATTGAGCATGTAATTGGTTGATGCAAACTTCAATTTTATAGTTTTAATCTTAATTTATGAATGTTGTTGGATCTTGCGATCCTCGATCCGATTCGATCCAACTTCGAAACAATCTCACCTAGTATCTCGATCCTGACAACCTTACTTATAACGAATAATATCTCCGATAAATTTATCATTCGGCTTTCTTAACCTCAGTTGGTCAAAATGCTAGGTCTTGAGTAGCAACTAAACTAAGAATTTTAACTTAGTCTATGGGTCGATGCTATCTATGTATCATCAGTCTTCTTGGTTTCAGTCTCTTAAAGATGTGCGATAGAGGTTCACTAGTCTTTTCATAGTCATTTTTCGTTAGGATTATTTACTTAAGTAGTCGAAGAACTTAATTATGCCGCGTCAATTAAACGTTAAACTACTGAATGCTCTAGGTTTGAGAAATCGCACATACATAATTTTAGACTTAAGTTATAAGCAAATTCAAATTGAGTTGTTGCATATCATTGACAAATTAAACCACTCTTTCTGCAATCCGCTGCTAACGATTTTTTGTTATTAGCAAAGCACTGCACAAATAAAAAAATTACTCAATCTCAATTCAATTCAGTGTTTTGATTAGAAAGAATGCTCAGAAAAACCGATGAATTAGTGTTTACTAACAGAGAATGTTGTCATCTACCTTAATGTTTATAGTCATTAAAGGTTTACTTATAAAATCGCTCTTACTTTAGGATCTCTTCCACCCTTAATTGCGCAGGGGAGAAATTAATACTCTTGAATGCTAGTTAGAGATTTCTCCTTTATCAATATTATCCCTACTACTACCCCCTACTTATAAAAACTCAAGTTGGAATGACACATCTATAGAGATATAACCCACTAAATAACCTGGGCACATTAGAAGAAAAATAAACACAGAAAATGACAACCAACAGAGAACGCAAGATTTTACGTGAAAAAACTTTCTCTAAAATAACGAGGGAAAAACCACGGGGCGGGAGACACGAACAATCCACTATCACAATAATAAGGATTACAACAAATAATCTAAGTTTGCCCAACCTAGATACCCCCTTTGTATTCACAAATTGAATCATCTTCTCAACTCACGGTGAAAACTACTTCTCTCCAAACAAAGAGCAAGAACTTAAATCTCTCTCCAAGCACCAACTCAAACGAAGACGAGACTAAGCAAAAACACTCTTACAACGAAGTCGAAGTCACTGATTTGAGAAACTTATTCTTCCTCCTTGAAGAACTCCCCCGGCGACAATGGCCGAACGAAAACTTCCGATGCGTCGCTCTCGTTGTCGGCTTGAAATTGGAAGTTTTATTATGTCAAAACGTCCCTACCTATTTAGGGTAAATAGGCGACCATATTTTAACCGTCCAAAACATATCCAAAATGATCCAACGGCTCCCGATCGAGATTTGACAAAACAGTTTCCGCCCTGCTACAGTAACCGTCTCGACGAAATTCGTCGAGGCAACTCGACGAAACACGACGAACAAGATGAATACAATTCGTCGAAACATCACTTATCAACTCAACGAATTCGCTGAAAAACACTCGACGAATTCGCCGAGACCACTCGACGAATTCGCCGAGACCAATCGACGAAAAAACTTGTTCTCCAGCAACAACAAATCACTAACCTCTGATCTGTTTCTTCTCTTTAGTGGTTGAATCCCAACAACATCATTGCGTCAATAGGCTGCGATATCATTCAACCTAGCAAGCATGAACTTGTTCGCCTCACTCGTCATACTAGCTTACAAGAAAAATGGTTCATGAAGCCTCTGTATCCACTATCATTTTCTCGTGTCCTCGACATCACCAATGACTTTACTATTCTCGTTGACATGCTATTTAATCCCAAATCACAAATCCGAAATCCGAAATTCGGATCTGGTCGGGTGCGGTGCGTGCGCGCGCGCGCGTGTGGTTCATAGTTTCTCCTTATGTTCTTTTGAACAAATAAGAAGGTGTGAAAACATATATAAACTCTTTGGCTAGAGAGCTAATAAGCAAGGTGGGACTAAAGGTTCATCCTTTCATTCATGAAAGGTTTCCCTCCAAATAATTTGGATTCCCTCCAATTTGGTTTTGGAGCTTTTCATCTATAATGAGGAGCTAAACACCAAACACCATACAAGACTCCAATAAACATTTATGAAATGAATGTTTGTAAATAAAATTTCTAACAGTCCTCGCCATCTCAAAGCTTGTGCTGCTAAAAGTTTGTTTGAAATTGACACGACTTTTGAGCACGACGCGTTGATGAAGAAAGCTGTTTTCGCGACAACAAATTGCGGGATCTTGACATGGCTTGAACAACGCTGTCGATTGAATTAGGATGTGAAACTTGATCGTGTGCTCCGCCAAATGTATAGTAGCCTTGAATTCAACCGAATTCAAAAAACACTATGGTCAGAGTCGTCCGCCAAATGTCGTGAGCGTGGTCGAGCTGGAGTACCGTGATCGTCGGAATACTGTCATGCGGGGCTATGCAGTGTCACTCGCGCGTGTGTATATATACAATTAATTTAGTGATTTGATAGGGAAACTTACTTTACTTAGCCATGTCAAGCGGGATGATTTAATACAATGAATTAAAATCTCTAGATGCCAAACTATATCATGGACATGACCTTTGGAAATTAAAAAGGGGCAATGTATGTTATAAGCAGTTCTTTTCACACCTCAACAAAATAACTTAAAATATCTCATTTTATTCAATTTAAACGCAATCCAAAAATTCATGTTTTCTCCACGTGGTCGTCTCCTTCTCCTGCCCCTGTCCCCATGCAGAAGAACCTCTTCTCCATCCTCGTCTTCTCTTCCTTTACTGTGTTCAAAAAATTATTTAAATTGAGTATTAGCACATTTAATACTGCCAACACATCTCTCTCAGGCGACTTAAAAGTCATGAGACTTGAAGCGAGGGAAGCGGCGAAACCAAGAGAGGAGAAAATAGTAAGAGTTCTCGGCGGTGACTCGATCATCGAGTTCCATCAGATGAACTTCGAATTAACTTTTGGCAGAGCTCAGTGTGAGAGCCAACATATAAAAGCTATATACAACATTTTCCATTTTTGGAGGCAATGTTATAAGCACTCCTAAAATGGCTATTCGCAGGACGTTGATATTTATAATCCAAATAATTTATTCGCAGTTCAATATTTATTCACGTCCTAAAATTTTCTGTAGCACAATTTTGATGCCTAGGGAAAATTTTTCCATGCTACGGAATTTTCCCTACTACGGAGCAATCAGTCCCTCGAAAGATTTTTCAAAGGACAATCAGCCGTCCACTGCTCAGAAACCAACATGCCGATTTTTTCTACCTTATCGGATAAGAATTTCCGATCAAATCCAAGTCCTCCGCACTTGGGAGGAAAAGAACTATCCGAATCGCATGCATTCCACGCCGGAAACATCTTCATACTACACTTCATCGTACGGCTACTAAGCAGTGTACAACCATGTAATCTAAGAGTGATCGAGATCAACGGTGTTGATCTTCTCGGACTAGAATCCATGCCTGAACGCCGTCCCAGATTCCCAAACGCCTCCGCTTGCGCTGCCATGGACGATCTGCGGAACGAGGCGAGACCACGCGTTCTCGCCACTGGAGGAAAACCCTAATCTCTGATCCCCTGCGCTTTGATCCGGAAGCAGAGAGTTTGATTTTCGTAATCGGCAGCCTACGCCAGCCCTCTGCGGCCTCTTTTCGATCTCTTCGTTCATGTATGGCGTCGGGGAAGATGCTCGGTGGTGACGGCTCTCGCGACGAGCACCGGTGGGCTGAGAGCAAAGTTTATTCCCGCAAGGCCCACAACAAATCCGCCGGACGGAAATCTGGAAATCCGCAGCCTCACTCCGCCGCCGCCGACGATGTCAATTCTTCACACAATCCTTCCTCACCCCCGGTTCCTCCTACTGTTCCCTCCGCCGCCTCCGACGACGCATCCAGCCTGAATCGCCCCCTTCAGGCTCTAATCAGTCGGAATCACCCCAATCGCCACCATCAACAGCAGCGCAAGGCTACCATCAGCCTGGCATCTCGGTCGAGGGAAGAAGTTAGGGAGATCCGGCAGAAGCTTGGGGCGGAGCTTGAACTCGTTAGAGCCATGATAAGGAAGCTCGAGACCCGGGAGCTTCAAGCCGCGGCCGCCTCAGCTTCTTTGCCACCGGCTGCTGGTTATACCCTATCTCAGCTTTCGGCTAGCGATCCCAACCCACCGATTCCCGCCAGGAAGACGGCCTTGAGCTCTGAAGTAGCCTCCTGCCGTCCCCAGGTCAGCGTCTCTGTTATGCCCGGAGAGAGCAGCCTACATGATGGGACTGATAAGGAGAAGCGTACTCCTAAGGCCAACCAGTATTACAGGAACTCAGACTTTCTGCTTGGTAAGGATCGGCTTCCTCCTCTCGAACCCCCCCATGGACACAAGAAGCATAAAGTCAACGGGAGCAAGTCGATTGCCACAGGAGAGATTGATCGAACTGCATTGGCAAATGCATTCAATAGTTGCAAGGATTTACTTTCGAAGCTGATGAAACACAAGCATGGTTGGATTTTCAATGTTCCCGTAGATGTCCAGAAGCTTAATATTCCTGACTACCACACGATCATCAAGCGCCCCATGGACCTCGGCACTATCAGATCCCGTCTCAATAAGAATTGGTACAAAACTCCCGAAGAATTTGCAGAAGATGTCAGGCTAACCTTCAAGAATGCCATGACTTACAACCCCAAGGGGCAGGATGTGCACCATATGGCCGAGCAGCTGCTGAATATGTTTGAGGAGAGGTGGCCTGCCATAGAGGGACAGTTCCCTAATGTTTCTTATCCATCATCTAAGAAGAAGAAGAAGGTGCCTCTTGATCAAAGAACTCAGGAGATGTCAGACTCCACTGCGAATCTAGCTCCAGTGGAGACAAATACTAGGGCGGTGACTAATGTTCCACATATTGGACGGCCTCTCCCTCTGAAGAAACCTAGGGCGAGAGACCCTGACAAGAGGGACATGACTTTTGATGAGAAGCAGAGGTTGAGTAATAATTTGCAGAACCTTCCTCCAGAGAAGCTAGAAAACATAGTGCAGATAATTAAGAAGAGGACATCTTCTCTGAACCAGCATGATGATGAGATCGAAGTGGATATTGATTGCGTTGATGTGGAAACTCTCTGGGAGCTTGATAGATTTATCACTAATTATAAGAAGAGTTTGAGCAAGAACAAGCGCAAGGAAAAGCTAGCTGTTCTAGCAAAAGCTGGAGTTGAAAGTAATGGCATTGAAGAGGTGCAGGAAGTGGTAAGAAGTAGATAACTACTTGGTACCAAAGAGTTACTGTTGCCATTAAAATTTACTGACCTACTCTTTCTTCTTCGTCTTCTTCACCTTCCAGATTCCTGGGGCTGTGGCTGCAGCAGAACACAGTGAGGGGAAGAGAGGTAACCAGTGTGTGGATAGTTTTACTTTTTGTAATCTTTAATACATTTCACCTTGTGCTTATAGAATAATTGACAACAGTTGTGGATGAGAAAGAGATATCGCCGGGATCACATATAAGGGAAGAAAAGGGAGGGGGAAATGCAAGTAGGTTAAGTAGTCCAAGCAGCTCTAGTAGTGGTTCTGGTTCATCCTCCAGTGGTAATTGAGAATGCCATGCATGGTGCCTTCTGAAATTAAGACTATATCTATTCATTATTGAAGTGCATGTTATTGTAAATGGATTACAACTTACTTTGAGAGGGATTGTGCAGATTCAGACAGTGGAAGCTCATCTGCGTATGGATCTGATGGGGCTCAATCACCTAGAACTTGAATAAGTTGCAGGAGGTACAAATTGTTCAGTTGTGAAATTTGGCATTTTAGTTAATATTACCAATTATCATTTGATTTTGTTTGAGGTGACTTACAGTATCATTTTATTCAATGATCAGTAATAATAATTAGGATATGGCTTGTTCACTTGCATGCATTTTTCCATCCCTGACCTTTAATTACTTGAACATTTGTATTTTGTTGGGGACAAGTAGAACTATGGAGTAAGTTTCTGGTAAGCAATGATGTGATTTTATTGGAGTTATTTTGACTGTTTTTTGCTTTTGGTTCTACATTGGGTGTAAAGTTTGATGATTTTTGGGCGCAAGATAGAATTTATGATGGTTAAGTTTGAGCTTATATTGTGTTCTTCACATACTGACTGAAACAAATGGTCAACAAGCCTACTTGGATATTTTCTCTTCTCGAGGACCCTCCGAGTTAATGTCTGAGTTTGAAAGTGAACAAAAGATTTATTAATTTGGCGGAGCCTTCCCTTTGGGATGAAAGAAGTAGACTAGGAGACATCGGAATGAGAGCCCTTTATCTCTTCTTCTTGCCAAGGTAGAGAAGATTTACTTATGAATTTTTTGAAATTGCGGATAGAATTCAAACCTTTCTGATGGGACAACTCCAAAGAGATCAATGCTGATATCCTTCCAGCAGATCAAGTGGTTGATACATTATCCAATTGCTCTTCTTCATTGCATGGATAAATTTTGAGCTCATCATGAAAAATTCTTATTGTAGTTTGACGACTTTGGAGCCAAAGTTGAAAGTTGAGGCTATAAAGAAGTTATTCCAACTTGTTTTGCATGAATCTAACATAAGATATGAGCAAACCATATCTCAAAGCATCGGGGCTATTCCATCTTGATTCGGGAATTAGAAATAGACTTTCTTGATTGGTTAGATCGGAAAGGCTCATTTGGGATGCTATAAATGGCTTAGATTCATCTTCTGGGCTTCTGCTGCTAGGCGCATACTTTTGTCTAAGTTTGGATGGCCAATTTAAAAAAAAATTACTTTAGTATAAATTTCTTTGATTGAGATGGTAAATTTTTCATATTTACCTTCATGCGTCTATGTGCATACGAAGCAACAATGAGGAGCTCAAATGATGAGTTGGTCGGTCGGGACGGCATAATGACAACAGCCAAATAGGTAAATATGAAAAATTGGATTTTCCATTTTTATTTTATTTTATTTTGATGATGTTTTGTTTGGCATGTAGATCCATCCCATACATGGTTCTATTTTATTTTAAACATACTAGTCTTCCTAAACTTGGACAATTTCAACAACTCTAAAACAAATTCTAGTCATCCTAAACTCTTACAAGTTTAACCACACTAGAAACAAATTTTGGTTGCCTTACCCTCGATCGAATTAACATGAGAATACATTGAACAAGACAAAAAACATTACAATAAAGGCGATGTAAACTAGAAATAGTAACCCTTGAGGTGCAATCTTCATGAAGATGAGCATTGTAGATGTTAAGGAGACTCCACCTTTGCTTAATATGCAGGGTAGATGATCTTCTTCTTCTCCTCCTTCCTCAAACAAAATTCACCACCTAGGTATCTATTTTGATGACACATCACATTATCACAACAAACTTTTCAAAGATGGCACCTTTCGGCTTTTTTGGAGCTTTGATTGGAGAAGTTTGCACTTCGGAAGTGGAAGATGAAGTCTTCGACTCCTATAGCTTGAGAGAACACTTTCATATCAGTTGTAATCTTGATAGATGATTAGGGTGAATGACACCTCCACACACATGCGTGCCCGCCCACCCACCCGCTCGCACACACACGCTTCAGTCGATTTCTGACTTGTATTGCAGTTCTAATATTCTATCAGAGTGATGTTTGAGCTATTTTTTCTCCAAAATCGTTTTTTAATTCTAATGGGGTCTGTTAGTCTATTAGAACTGGATTTATGAACTTCCACGAAAATCAACTGGTGGTTATAAAAGCACATACAAACTTGTATGAACATTAAATAATGTCTTCATTTGTTATTAATAAAACAAAATGGGATCAAAATATGTCACAACAATCTCCCCATTTTCATAATAACAAACTTGAATTTGAGATAAAAAAATAATGAACGTGAATGCATAGCCATATAAAAATAATGAACATTAAATGTATGTGCTAAGAGTGATAATCTCCTAGGATAATAATGCTCCCTCGTGTCTAAGATCTCTCCTAATTAGTGCATTTAGGATCCTTAACATAGTAAATCTAATCCTGCCTCTTACTCTTATGCTCATATTAATACTTATTGAATTGACTAATTAATGGGGATCACACTTCTTGCATGGGTTGTCACTCAATGGGGCCCACACACGTCTACTCGCGTAGGACGCATTGACCCGATCATCACCTAGACGACCCAAGTCCGCGATTGTGTTTGAAGCGCTGTTTGGACCTTTTTATGTGTTTTTTTGATGTATTATGTATGGAGATTGAAGGGGAGCCTTGGCGCACCGATTTAGGTGTTGTCGTGTGACCTTGAGGTCACGGGTTCGAGTCCTGGAAGCAGCCTCTTGCAAAAATGCAGGGTAAGGTTTGCCTACATTTCACCCTTATGGTGAGACCCTTCCCCGGACTCTCGCTGTGCGGGAATGCTTTGTGCACCGGGTTGTCTTTTTTTATTATGTAAGGAGATCGTACACTTACCATGCACAACCAATCATAGCTGCCCACAATGGGTGCCCTAAGTAATTTCATTATAAATATGTGGGATATGAGGTTGGTTTCTGGTATTGCAGATTTTTGAGAAGACTTTTCCCGGAATCCGGCGATCGTTTTGTGTTCCTTCATTTATTACCATTTGGACTATCATTTCTCCTTCTTTATGGAAACTTTCATTCATCCCCTATGGATATTCAGAAACTTTTATTCATACCATTTGTAAGTGGCCTTTTGGCCCCTCAATGATGACTTTTGAAGTTTGAATGAAAATTGAGCTCTACTTTTTTTTCTTTGCCTCCCTCTATATAGTGAAGAACTTCTTTAGTGAGTGTGTTTTTGCAACCCTTTGGAGATCAACTTCGGAGGTTGAGAAGATTGAAGTTGTGGCAAATGATTGCTCTATTGTGATGAACTTTTCAGCGAGTGTGTGCATCCTCTGGAGATGAACTTCTGAGGTTGAGAAGATTGACGTTGTGGCAAATGACTGGCCAGGATTAGCCGTTTTTTTATTATCCTCAATTTTCCAAATTAAGAATTATTTACTTCCTTACTAGATCTCAAAACTAAGTTTTTCTTCGACTTACCACCGTGATATTGTTACGGGCCTACCCGCGGTGGTGGTGCTATGGAGGATGTGATACAAGGGAGCCCATCTCATCTGAAAGAGAACTAAGGAGAAGAAGGGGGGAGAGAGGAGCTTTGCTCACCCAAACCCTAGGCGAGAGAGGAGAGGAACTTAGATAGTGATAGAGAAAGCTTGATTAATTCATTGATGACCTCATACATGACCCAAAGGTTCTATTTATAACATTACAAGATTACATAAGCGTAATAAGTTTGACCAGATAGTACGAGTAAGTGTGCCCAGTAGGCGATCATGGGCGGCGGAGAACCCTGCTGAATGTGAGCCGTGCTGATTGGAAGCGTTGGCACCGACAGGGGGGCGGTCGTTGGAAGGAATGGCTCTAATGGGCTCCAGTGGAGAACGTGGCCGTAGCGGAGGCTGCAGGATGAAGACCACGGGGACTAATGACGATGGCACAAATTATGGCGGCTCCACTACTGGGCTTGGAGGCGATGATGTCGACTGTGTGAACTGCGGGGAGGGAACAACTGGAGTCAATGGTGGAGCAACAAGAATTGCGGAGTGCGGTGAAGCTTCTTCGGGCGCTAGTGGGATCGATGACTGCTCTAGTGGGATGGGTGACTGCTCTAGTGGGATGGGTGACTGCTCCGGTGGTATTGAGCCCCTGAAGTAGAGTCTGTCAATGATGGCAGTGAGTCGTGAAAGTGTGACATCATATGACACCGACATCTCTAATAACTTTTGGAACATCGAACGGAGGACCATTTGCTCATCGAAACTCGTTGCCATGCCAAAGTAATTAATTAATCAATCAATCTGATGAAGAATTAATTAATTAATATATGCGAGGTAATTAATTAATATATGCCCAATAAGAAATGAAGTGTGCAGCTGGAATGGGTTCCACGACAAGAATGGCATTATGCCTGATGGAAGGGGTTGTAGTCAGACCTAGAAAAGCGGAAATGTATAGCTGGCTGCTCTGTGCTGCTCGAAGTGAGAAGGCATGAGCGTTGATGCAGAGACGTGCACGAGAAGAGAATGAGGTTGTGTGCGCCAACGGGAACAGAAAGCAGGGAGTAGCGTCATAGCTGAGACTACTTGGATTGGTGACGATGAAAGTGGTGCTTGCAAATTGATGCATTGATGAGATGATGTGGTGTGCAACGAAATCTGCGTGACGAAATTGGTGCAATGAGGGGTTGTTGGTGTCAATCGCAGGGTCGCAATTGACAAAAATGAAGTTTGCAGGTCAACAAGTATGCAGATCGATGATGCTTGACAACGGAGTAGTGACAAATATGTGCTTGACAAAAATGAAGTTTGCAGGTCGCAATTGACAACGCTCCCGAGCTTGTCGGTCGATGAGTTTCGCCGTTTCGACTGCCGACAGTGACGCATTTACGGTATTGGTGTGGCGAAAAAGTTTTAGCTCTGATACCAAGTTATGGGCCTACCTGTAACGTTGTCAGGATCTTGCTCGGTGGTGGTGCTGTGGAGACGGAGATACAAGGGAACCAAGCTCACCGTAAAGAGGACGAAGGAGAAGAAGGGGGAAGAGGGGAACTTTGCTCACTCAAACCCTAGTCGAGAGAGAAGGAGAGGAAATTAGGGAGTGACAAAGAAAACTTGATTAATTCATTGATGTCGGATGTGTGAACTACCGGGGGGGGGGGGGGGGAACATATCCTATCACATTCGCCGGGGCGGCCACTCCTCGTCGGAACCATTGGAGTGCGCAATTGGAAGTTGCCGTGATTTTTGCTCTTGTAATTAATTTGTAGGAATTAATTAATCGATATTACATTATTAATTAATGAATATTAATTAGATTAATTAAATAAATAAATTATTTTGTATTTTTCTTGTGTGGTTGCCCTCCCTCGTCTTTATAAAGGGGTGGGGTTTGTGTGAAAGAGTCCTTGGATGTTCTAGATTTTAGGCTCTCATTCAGAGAGAAGCTTCTTGGAGGACCCAGCCTCCTTGAGTATGACCAGAGCTTGTTCTGGATTGTATCCCGTGGTTCATTTTTAGATTAATGCAATTATTTTTGTGTCATTCTCTCTCGCTACGACTGCCGAAGTTTCTGCTCTGTAACAATTTGGTCCGACCTGTTCTGCTCGCCCGCCTCCCGCATCGTTGGATTCAGCGATCTCCCTGTGTTTCCGCCGAGCCAGCGCGCGCATAGCCTCGCCGAACACCTGCGTCACGCCGCCCTCCGCTGTTGTGTCGAGCCCGCACATCGTGTTTCCGAGCCCGCCGCCGACGGCCTCGTCGGTCCTGCAACAATTTTCCTCACCTGCACGCCTGTTTCCGCGCGCCCCGTCTTTGGCCGCTGGCGTCTCCGCCACTTCGACGACCGACGACCCGCGCCATGGCCGAGCATTGCTGGGACGCCGTGGAGAAGAGGCCCGATGAGCAGTTCACTGCCCTAACTGACCAAGCTCTGCTCTTCGCATCCTTGCAGACTTCGATCCAGACCCAGTATTCTATCCTCGCCTCCTTGCAGGCGACGCTCCACCATCTCGACAAGCGTGATGGCTGCGCCTCCAGCCAAGCTCCCTCATACTCACCGCCGCTGCCCCCTTCCTACTCTGTGGATCCCACCACTTCGCCGCCGCCTCCTCTCAGTTTACGGGCCGCCAAATTCGCAGATCCTGCCGTAGTTCACAACCTCCACGTCCCGAAGTCGGCGCCGACGGAAACGACCAATGGCTTGCAGGAGCTTGTGCCAGCCCGACACCCACCTGCGTCAGTGTCCTCTGCTTCTGTGACCAGCGAGCATGGAGCCTGCCCTTTTCCGTCGGCCCTCTTGGACACCCTCATGAGGCCGCACGACCCGGCGGAAACAGCCCCCGGAGCCACCACGTCGATTGCCGCACCAGGGCAATCCCCGCTCTACGTTCGATCCGCCATTGCCCCGCCGGAATTCCCTCCTGTGCCACTCCCCACGTCTCCTTCTCTACCGCCCATTCCCGAGCTAGCATCCTCGACCCCGACTCTGCATCCCTCGACACAGTCGATAGCCCCCTCCATCACGCCTCCTAACAATCGCACTGATGGTCGCAGTCCGCTTTTTCTGCTTTCTTTACCCCCTCTTCCCGCCCTTCTAGGCACCATCTTTTTCTTTCCCACTCCTCTTGCACCACACCCGAAAAGAACCCCACCTTGCCCACATTGCCAGCTGCCAACTTTGTTTTCCTCCACTAAAAGCCAAACCCCACCTTTCACACTCCTCATGTCACATCCCTTCTATTTAATTTTTTTACAACCGTATTCCTTCTTTTTACTTTTCCTTAGCTGCCACCCCCCTCTACGAATTCTCTCACTTCTCACCAAACAATTAATTATTTTAGGCATTATTTTAATAACACCAACCTCCCTTGCTTTCCCTGCACATATCACCTCCCAAGTCTGCACTTCAATAGCCCCTACTACCTATCATTTCCTATTTTCACATGCACACTCTAACAGCCACCAATTTTCACCCTCCATTCTTGTTTTTCTTTGACTTCTCTTTTTTACCTAATGCTCCACCTTCCTTCCTTTTCATTTTGCTTTTATTTTCTCCCTCCTTGAACCCCTTGCCAGTCCACCATTCTCCTTTTTCTGAAGACACCCCCACCCAACGGGTATTGACGCCCGACGTTCAAAACAGCCCTGACAAAAAAAATTAAAACTCGATCTTGAGGACAAGGTCGATTTTCGAAGGCCGTATAGTGTTACCCTATCACATTCGCCGGGACGGCCACTCCTCGTTGGGACCACCGGAGCGCGCAATTGGAAGCCGCCATGATTTTTGCTCTTGTAATTAATATGTATGAATTAATTAGTTGATATTAATTAATGAATATTAATTAAGTAAATTATTTTGTATATTCCTTGTATGATTGCCCTCCCTTATCTATATATGGGGGAGAGGTTTATGTGTGAAGGAGTCTTTGATGTTCTAGGTTTTGGGCTCTCATTTGGAGAGAAGCTTCTTGGAGGACCCAACCTCCTTGAGCTTGGCCGGAGCTTGCTCCGGATTATATCCCGTGGTTCATTTTTAGATTAATGCAATTATTTCTGTGTCATTCTCTCTCCGTGCAACCGACGAAGTTTCTCTCTGTTGTTATCATATCACATTCGACAGGGCGACCACCCCTTGCCAGGACCACTAGAGCGCGCAATTGGAAGACGCCTTAATACATTCATGGTGAAATATATTATTATTAATTAATAATAATATTAATTAAACAACTAGTATTAATTAATATGATTACTTAATTGGTTAATATTTATTAGTTAATATTGATTTAATTAATTAATATTAGTTGTACTTTTTTATTATGTGTGTCCTCCCGCATCTATATAAGGGGGAGGGGTATGTGGATTGTATTTTCTTTTGGGATCTCTTAGTTTTAGGATCTTTAAGAGAGAGGCTCTTTGGAGAACCCAACCTCCGAGAGTTGGTCGGATCTTGTCTCTGGATTGTCTTGTATGCTCATTTTTAGTTAATGCAATATTGTGTTCATCCTCTTTACTTCTCGATCGCGCAACTTTCCACTTCGTAACAATGGTCCGACCTGACGATTTCGCTCGCTGAGCATGCAGGCGTCGGGAACCAGCACCATGCTCGACTTCATCCACGACGTACGGGTTATGCGCGACCTCATTGCCAAACACCTAGCCACGATTGCGCGCATAAAGGAGCAATCTGCTCCGGCACTCCTCCAGCTAACCCTCGCCGATGACCACCATGAGGATACTTCCTCGACGACAGGATTGGAACTGCACGCCACAACCCTCGTCGTCCAGACACTCCCCGCTCCACCTCCGGCGCCGAACGAGAGGGGCTATGAGCCTCCCTCGATCCCTTTGTCATCCGCGCCGCAGAAGAATGCCCCCACCTACGCATCTGATCTGCCATTCGCCCCAAGGCGATCCACGCAACTCCAACAATGAACAATCCACGCTCGTCTCTGCCTTCCTCTTCCGCTAGGCGACCTCACAACGACGACGATCGAAGCCCACCTCCCATTGTCCAGCACCAAGTGTATCAACTCTCTACGGTTTGGGCGTCCCTCGTCAACAACGACATCACGACGACAAAGATGATGAAGCACCTGCGATCGTCCACGCCCGGCTCTCCGACACCTCCTCGACCTAACACCAGCGAACATCCACGCCCTCCAGTGCATCGTCGCTTCCCTCCAGGTCTTCCGTCGGCACATCGGACTGTCGTTCTCCACGTCCGAGCCGCGCCCGCATTCACTTCGTCTCCCCAATCGGCATCCCCTTTCAATCACCTCGATCTACACATCTTTTCCACCCCAGAAAAACCCCTCGAGCCCCACCCCAGCCGTCCTTGCAAGTCTTGTGGATGTTAGCAAGGAATATTTAATTGTATGGCCCCAGGTACATCCACCTCTCCCTCTTCCCACTGAGACCACTGTAATTTCTTTCTCACTAGCTGTCAAAATTTATTTTGATCCCCACATTTCCTTAGCCCCACCTTTTAGCACCATTCCCTCACCCCCTCTAGCTGCCCACGATTTTTGTCACCACCCACTAATTATATACACAACTCCACCCACCTCAATGTTAGTGTCCTCGGGCCTACATCATCCTTATTCCTCTTCCATCCACCGTCGTTTATTTTCGACCATACCCGCTAACGACATTCTCAAAGACCCCGACAAAATTCTGACACTCGACATTGGGGGCAAGGTCGATTTTCAAGCGCGATGGTATTTTACGCACACACATTCACCCAAGCAAACCCCCCTCATTGGGACCACCGACGCTCGCATATGGAAGTCTCTTTAATACATTCATGGCGGAATATATTATTATTAATTAATTAATATTATTTAATTAATTTTATTATTAATTAAATTATTAGTATTAATTAGTTATGATTAATTAATTGGTTAATATTGATTAATATGTATTAATTAATATCAGTTGTACTTTCTTATTATGCGTGCCCTCTCTCGTCTATATAAGGGGGAGGGGTATGTGGATTGTATTTTCTTTTGGGATCTCTTAGTTTTAGGCTCTGAGAGAGATGCTCTTTGGAGGACCCAGCCTCCGAGAGTTGACCGGAGTTTGTCTCCGGATTGTATTTTGTATGCTCGTTCTTAGTTAATGCAATATTGTGTTCATCCTCTCTACTTTTCGACCACGCAAGTTTCCACTTCATAACCGAGCAACTGGAGGTGATGGTGGAGCGACAAAAACTGCGAAGAGCGGTGGAGCTTCTTCGGGTGCTGGTGGGATCGATGATTGCTCTAGTGAGATCGGTGGCTGCTCCGATGGGATCAGGCCCCGAAGTAGAGTTTGTAAATGCTGGCGGTGAGTCGCGAAAGCACGACGTCATATGACGCCAACATCTCCAATAACTTCTAGAACATTGAATGGAGGACCATTTACTCATTGAAGCTCCATCGCGCCGAAATAATTAAATAATAAATCAATCTGATGAAAAATTAAATAATCAATATTTGTGAGGCAATTAATTAATATATGCCCAATAAGAAACGAAGCGTGCTTTTGGAATGTGTTCCACGACATGAATGGAACTATGCCCGATGGAACGGGGCGTAGACAGGCCTTGAAAAGCAGAAATGAACACTTGGCTGTTGGGTGCTGATTCAAACGAGAAGGCGTGAGCGTTGATGCAGAGACGGGCACGGGAAGCAGACGTGGCTGCATGTCCCGACGGGAATAGAAACTAGGGTCCCTTACTTGGTCGAGGAGTAGCGTCGTAGCTGGGACTGCTTGGATTGGAGACGACGAAAGCGGTGCTTGCAAGTTGACGCGGTGAAGAGACGATGTGGCGTGCGACAAAATCAGTGCTACGAGGGGTTGCTGGCATCAACCACAGGGTCGAAAGCTTGCAGGTTGAAAAAAATGGAGTTTACAGGTCGACGAGTATGCAATATCGATGATGCTCGGCGAAGACGCCGCCGTTCCCGAGCTTGTCGGTCAATGATTTTAGCAGTTTCGACTGCCGACAGTGGCGCGTTTACGGTAATGGTGAGGTGGAAAGGTTTGGCTCTGATACCAAGTTGTTACGGGCCTACCAGTAATATTGCCAGGATCTCGCTCGATGGTGGTGCTGTGGAGACGAAGATACAAGAGAACTGAGCTCACTCGAAAGAGGGCAAAGGAGAAGAACGTGGAAGAGGGGAGCTTTGCTCACTCAAACCCTAGTCGAGAGAGAAGGACAGGAATTAGAGACTAATAGAAAAAACTTGATTAATTCTTTGATGTCCTCATACACGACTCAAGGGTTCTATTTATAATATTATATGCATAAGTTTGATAAGTCTGAACATTTGGACTTATCATAAAATACTAAAGAAATAATAATTGACTTGCACATGATAATTAAAAGATGCGAACTTAAGTTGAAACATACATTAAAACCTAAAAGACGCGAACATAAATATATAAGTTGGATAACGGGTCGTGTGGGACCATAATATTCTCGAGATACAAAGGATCTCTCTGATAACATTGTTGGGATCTCGCTCGGTAATGTTGTTGTGCAGGCGGAGATACAAGGGACCCGAGCTCACCTGAAAGAGGACGAAAGAGAAAAACGGGGAAGAGAGGAACTTTGCTTACCCAAACCATAGTCGAGAGAGGAGAGGAACTTAGAATGTGATAGAGAAAACTTGATTAATTCAGTGATGTCCTCATACATGACCTAAGAGCTCCATTTATAACATTACAAGATGACAGAAGCATGAAAAGTTCAACCATTTTGACTTATTATAAAATACTAAAAAACACCTAATAATAAAATGTCCCGCACATTAATTAAAAAAATGTGAACATAAATTGAAACCTAAAGAACGCAAATATTAATAATTAAATTGGATAGTGGGTCGTGTGAGACCATAACAAATATCTTAAGTTTGTGTAATCTTAGCTGTATTATCTTTTCATTAGCTTACATTTTTTTCTGATCAAGTTTATGGTTTTGAACTTGTGATAGTGTTGAGTTTGCGTTATCATTATTTTATGTTTGCGTATTATTATTATGGTTGTACGGGTTATCTATATAAACCCGAATGTTGTATTGGAATAGAAGTTCTCTCATTATCCTAACATTTCATCATGGTATCAGAGCCTTAGGGCTTCCCCGATACCGATCTCCCCGCTTCCGCACCTGCGCCGCTAGTCCCGCCTCGCCTCGCTCGATCCGCCGCCGAATCGGCGCGTCTCGCTCGCCGCGCAAGCCCGCGTCTTCTCCTCTGCCTTGGAGCCCAGCGTCGTCCGGCGTTCCCTCTTCTCCTCCGCCTAGCGCGTCGGCGTTTCCTCCCGCGTCCCGCGTCCAGCGCGTCCGACGTTTTTCTTCTTCCCGTTCTTTTCTTCTTCCCGTTCTTTTCTTCTTCCCGTTTTTTTCTCTCCTCCGCCTAGGAGTCAGCCCGTCTCCACCTCGATTTGCTCCGTTTCTTTGGACACCGGAGATGCAATCGTCCGTTTGATGCCATTTCCGGTGTCTACTTTTTTTCTCTCCTCCCTCTTTATATGAGGCAGCCCTAGTTTCTATCTAGGCGTTTTTTCCCTGGTTCTCCCGGTCACCTCGATTTGTATTCTTGGTTACTATGGCCGGAACTAATGGATCTCCCACTGTGTCTTCTACCACCAGTGCTCCCGCGGCCCCTGCTACTCCCGGTGTTTTCTCCCGTCCTGGACATGACCACAATACTCCTCAGATCACGACGATTCGCCTGGATGGTACAAATTACCTCCCGTGGTCTCGGGCTGTTACCCTCGCTTTGAAGAGCAGGAGACTGTTTGGGTATGTCATGGGTACTACACCTACCCCTACCTCAGATTCACCGGATTGGGCGCAATGGGAATCGGAGAATTCTCTCGTCATGTCTTGGTTGACGAACTCCATGATTGATTCCATTGCCCGCAACTACCTGTTTCTTGATACTGCTGCCGATATTTGGCGAAGAGCCGAGACTACTTATTCAGGCCGGGGCAATGCTGCCCAGATATTTCAGTTGCGCAGAAAAATTTTCCTCTTACGTCAAGGCGATCGTCCTCCGGCGGCCTACTATCTCGAGTTCACCCAGTTATATCAGGAATATGATCATTTCGACTCACTTACTCTTGTGTCGCCTGAGGATGAAGTTCTTGTTCGCGCGCGAGAAGATCGGAATAGAGTGTTTGAGTTCCTTCACGGGTTGCATCGGGATTTCGACCACATCAGCGTGCAGATCCTTGGCCGCTCCCCTTTGCCATCTCTTCCTGAGGTATTCAGCCTGGTTCAGCAGGAATTTGATAGGCGACAAACTTGGACTCCAGATCCTCCTCCAGATGGTTTTGCTTTGGCGGCCCAAACTGGGCCTCGGGGACCTCGTGATTCGAGATCAAAGCCCAGTGACAAGGATCACCTGCTCTGTGACTATTGCGGGAAGGCCCGCCATACACGTGAGACTTGCTTTCGTCTTCATGGGTTTCCTGCACCCCGTGGTGGACCTCCCTCTCGTGGAGGTCGTGGTTTCGGCCGTACCTCCGGTCGTTCTCCTCAGTCCCGCTCCGCGCATCTGTCCGAAAGTCTGGAAGAGCCGCAGCCTCCTCCTGTCTTGCCTGCTCCAACATTGACTCTCTCTGCCGATGAGGTGCTTGCCTTCCGTCGCTTGATGCAGGGACAGTCATCGGAGTCCCCTGCCCCATCGTCTTCATATGCCCATCAGGGGCCACCAGGTGCTCATACTGCTTCCACTCGCCCCTCTACTCACTGGATCATTGACTCAGGAGCGACAAACCATATGACCGGCTCCTCCTCAGGTTTTGTGTCCTACTCTCCATTGTCTGGTCGGGACAAGGTGAGCATCGCTGATGGGTCCCTTTCCCCGATTGCCGGAGAGGGTTCCATCCAGTGCTCCTCCTTCACCCTTCCCTCTGTTCTTCACGTCCCAAACTTCACTCGGAACCTCCTTTCCATTAGCCATTTAACTAATTCGTTGAACTGTTCCGTAACCTTTTTTCCTTTCTCTTGCATTTTTCAGGACCTGAAGACGGGAACGGTGATTGGAACTGGTAAACTGGTGAATGGGCTCTACGTGTTTGATTCCTCTGCCCCGCTTTCCTCTCCCCAGGCCCTACATGCGGATCAGACTGCCACCTTAGAGTCCTGGCACTGTCGGCTGGGACATCCATCTATCGTTTCTATGAAACATTTATTTCCTGCTTTGTCATCTGATGTACTTCATAATTTTCATTGTGATGCTTGTGACCTTAGTAAACATCATCGTACTTCTTTTCAGCATGTTTCTTCTCGCAGTACTGCTCCTTTCCATTTGATACATAGTGATGTGTGGGGCCCTTGCCCGGTTGCGTCTATTTCTGGTTGTTGGTTTGTGACGTTCATCGATTGTTTTTCGCGCACTACGTGGGTTTACTTGATTAAGGCTAAAAGTGAAGTGTTCTCCTTGTTTCGACGTTTTCATACAATGGTCTCCACCCAGTTTGCGACCCCCATAAAAATTCTCCGCACTGATAATGGTCGGGAATTCATGGATTCGGCTTTCGAGCAATACTTGTCCAATCACGGCATCATTCATCAGACATCATGTGTCCACTCTCCTGCTCAAAACGGAGTGGCAGAACGAAAAAATCGCCACCTCCTGGAAGTTGCTCGATGTCTTCTCCTTCACATGCATCTTCCAAAGTACTACTGGGGCGATGCTGTTCTCACCGCGGCGTATCTTATCAACCGTATGCCTTCACGTGTCCTCGGTTTCAAAACTCCCCTTACCATGCTTGGCGTGCCACCTACCACTTTACAACCTCGTGTATTTGGATGTGTTTGCTTTGTCCACATCTACCACCGCTCGAAACTTGATGCCCGTGCGCACAAGTGTGTGTTCATAGGCTATTCCCCTACTCAGAAAGGATATAAATGTTATAACCCTATCAGCAAGAAGGTTTTCGTCACTATGGATGTCACGTTCCGTGAATCCGAGAGTTATTACGGGTCCTCACTTCAGGGGGGGTCCTCTCCTACGTCGGAAGTGAGTTCCCCTTTTTCCCTGGAGATCATCCCTTTACCTATTCCTCCCGCATATCATCCAACTCTACCTACTCCCGCTAGTACATATGCACCACCTGTAGAGGCCCAGGTCCATAAACCCCTACAGGTTTACTCTCGTCGACAAAAGGTTTCAAACACGCAGCCCAACATCTGGATATCAGATTCCCCACCTGACCCGTCGGAAGGTACTTCTACTCGGCACCCCATATCTCAATTCGTGTCTTACACTTCTCTAACAACCTCCCATAGAGTGTTTGTTTCCTCTTTGTCTTCTGTTTCTGTCCCAACTTCGTGGCAGGATGCCATTTCCGATGACAGATGGAAGTTAGCCATGTTTGAAGAAATGAATGCCCTGGAGAAGAACAACACATGGGAGTTGGTCCAATTACCTCCAGGAAAGAAAGTGGTGGGATGCAAATGGGTGTTCGCTGTCAAACAGAATCCCTCGGGAGTTGTGGAACGATACAAGGCAAGGCTGGTGGCGAGAGGCTACTCTCAGACGGAGGGTATTGATTACCAGGAGACGTTTGCTCCTGTTGCAAAGATGAACTCAATCAGGATCCTCATTTCTTGCGCTGCTTGCAAGGGGTGGAAACTTTGCCAGTTAGATGTGAAGAACGCCTACCTTCATGGCGATCTCGAAGAAGAGGTGTACATGGCTCTTCCTCCGGGGCTCACTCCACAGGGATCCTCAGGGAAAGTGTGCAAGTTAAAGAGGCCGCTATACGGCCTAAAACAATCAGCCAGAGCTTGGTTTGGAAGGTTCCACAGAGCCATGCATAGTTTCGGATACAGCCAGAGCAATGCAGACCATACTATGTTTATAAGAATCAGCAAAGGAAAATTGGCTGTCCTAATAGTTTATGTGGACGATATTATAATAACCGGGGATGACGACATGGAGATTCAGGCCCTTAAAGGAAAATTGGCTAAGGAATTCGATGTGAAAGACTTGGGGGACCTCAAGTACTTCTTAGGCATTGAGGTCGCGAGGTCCAAGCACGGTATTTTCTTATCTCAAAGAAAATATACGCTCGATCTTCTTGATGCTACCGGGATGAGTGGTTGTAGACCTGCCGATACCCCAATCGAGACCAACCACAAGCTAGGTAGGGATGATGGTGATGTGATTGAAGATATCCCTGGTTTCCAGAGGCTGGTTGGGAAATTAATCTACTTATCGCACACTCGACCTGACATTTCTTATGCAGTGGGAGTTCTCAGTCAGTTCATGCACACTCCCAAGACTCGACATGTTGACGCTGCGCATCGAGTCCTCAGATACCTCAAGTCCTCACCAGGGAAGGGCATCCTATTTTCCAAAAATGGAAAATTGACTATTGAAATCTATACTGATGCAGACTGGGCTGGATCGCCATCTGACAGACGTTCCACCTCGGGATATTGTGCTATGGTCGGCGGAAATCTGGTTAGCTGGAGGAGCAAGAAGCAACATGTTGTTGCTAGATCGAGTGCTGAGGCCGAGTTTAGGGCGATGGCCCATGGCATTTGTGAGGGACTATGGATCTCTACTATCCTGGGGGAGCTGGGTTTGAAGAGGGATGAGCCGTTCAGGTTGTATTGCGATAATAAAGCGGCGATTTCCATAGCACACAATCCAGTGCAGCATGATCGCACGAAGCACATCGAGATCGACAGGCATTTCATTAAGGAGAATATTGACAGGGGGACAGTGGTTACCCCATTCGTACCATCTGAGCAACAGTTGGCTGATGTTCTCACGAAGGGTTTGAGCTTCAATATGTTCAATAATCTTATCGACAAGTTGGGCATGGCTGACATTACACGCCCAACTTGAGGGGGGGTGTTGAGTTTGCGTTATCATTATTTTATGTTTGCGTATTATTATTATGGTTGTACGGGTTATCTATATAAACCCGAATGTTGTATTGGAATAGAAGTTCTCTCATTATCCTAACATTTCATCAGATAGTTTATCATCAAATCAAGCATTAAACTTAATCAATTTTAAAATAATGGTAACAAAGCATTAGATCTAGAGGTGTCAATTATGGACCCAACAATAAAACCCAACTCAAACCTGACATTGCGTGTGGGTTTTAATCAATATGTATATCATTCAGGTCATGAGGTCAAGAGACTCAAAAAAGTTGGATATGTTCAGGTTGGGTTCCCGTAGAATTAAGTGGATTGCTTTTTTTTAATATTTAAAACTCATTCATAATAGCAATTTAGTATTTTTTTTTCAAATTAATTTTTTTTTTAAAACCCAACCATGACCCATTAACACGATTTAACACTCAAAATTTTCTCCAATCTGAGGAATTGTTATTATGGTGGGAGTATGAAACGTTAAGAGATATTATATAAAAAAGCTTATACATCGATCCAAGGATGGGGAGAGAATGAAGAAAATGGAAGAGACCATCTCTAACTTCTCCACCTCTCACTTTCTTTAGATGCCTGATCAGTAATTTAGGCCACCAATCTGATGGACATTGTTAAGTTGAATTGCAAATATTACTGCGTCAAATATGGTATCTTCAGCGCAATCTCCATTGTCCAGTTAGCATTAGGAAGTAAAAAAAACATCAAATTAGTAGAATCCATTAGAAGTGGAGAAGTATAGAAGAGGCAAGAAATAAGGGCATAGGGAGAGCTTCCTTTCAAAAGTAAAACTAGATTTCTCTTACCACGAGTCCACGACATCACCATGATAGTTGTGGTAATTGCTAATTGGTTGAGCTTTTAGAAACATATCGCCTAGTATATGGATGATTAAAAACACCTTTGCTTGCTTTTTTGAGTTAACCTCACAGATTTAGTGCAGTTGAATTTGTAGTACAGGAATTATGATGCGTCAATTTCGGGATTGTAGGAATTCAAAAGATTGTTGATAGCAGTTCTCTCCCATCAACAACTGAGAAGAAAAGCAACGACCATATCTGATATCCGGATAAGTGTCCACAAACATTCAAGCGAAGACTTAAGAAATTTTGTTGAATGAAATATTTGCATTTATCAAATAAGTGGTGGGGCTTCACGGGTTCTCCTTGCATAGGATTTATGATCTTCCTAATTATTGATATCCTTGAAGCTATCATAGAAGCAATCACTCTCAAGTAGAGAATGGTTTCTTCAGATTGATAAAATCCCATAGTGCCAAAAAAAGAATGCAAAAAGGCCAGAGTCAAAAGATATCAACAAGTACCTTATTATTGCAAAATTTTAGGTCATGAAACCCTCAATAGCAAGTGATGCAGGATGAATCTATAGGTGGCGGATAAGCAATGCCCTAACCCTTGATGCACGTGTGCATGTAATGAACCTACGACCAACCCTAGAATGACATACACACAATCCAATGAACAAAGGATGACCCCAATGCGATGCACATGCAATGATTCTATCATGCAAATATTTTCCGACGCACAATTAATTAAACAACAACAACAACAACAACAACATAACCCATATAGTCCCCAATCATTGGGGGTATGGGCGGGGGAAGATTGGAAACAGACCTAACCTTTGGCACTATGCACAAAGTGGCTTCTCTCAGAGGAGAAAGACCTAACCTTTGACAATAAATGCACAAAGTGGCTGCTCACAGAGTACCACTGAAATAGTGGCCCCCTATACTGTCGCGTTTGCTGCGGAATCATGCCCTCAAATCAAAGCCAAAGACATCAGAGAGGGCATACCCAAGAATCCATTTTGATTTATGTGCACATAACCATGCTTCCTTCATTCAGCATCCAGAGCATTGGTGAAGCACAATACAATTAATTAAACAAATTAATTTTAAAATCTCATGCAGTTGTCGCAATTGATTACAAATATTGCAATGAAAGTAAACAAACAACAATTACAAATTAATTGAGAGTGCGTTGAAAGTAAATGCAGGTGAATAAACGATGCACTATTAAGAGAGCAATAAGCCAAATAGATACGGGCCCAATAGTTTCAAGGAATACAAGTAGTTCTCGTATAATGCAAAGAAAATAAAACTATAATGTAAAAACTCACCAAATACTCAATGCCGGATGTGGTGGGGGAGATCCGATGATGATGGTAGCTGTCCAGGGGTGGAGATGCTGCTGTGTTGGGGTTGTCGAAGAGGGGATGTTGGCTGTTTGGTGTGCTGAATGGGCTGTTGGAAGAAGGAAAAGGGTAGGTATGGTGTTGGGGAAGTGTGAGAGTGGATATATAGAGGGATGTTGCCGTGGAAATGGAGGAGGGCTGGTTGGGGCTGGGAATTGCTTGTGGAGGTGCTAAATGTGATGGGTATGAAGCGGGGCAGTAGGGTTAGTGATGGGTAGGGCCTGGAGGATCGCGATTTGGGGTGGGGAGGAGTGAAAGTGGGATTTAGTAGCGGGAAGGGGCTCGACAACAGAGTTTGACAGCGGGGAGGGGCTGGAAAGCGGGGTTTGACAGCGGGGAGGGGCTGGGAAGCGGGGTTTGACAGCGGGGAGGGCCTGGGAAGCGGGGTTTGACAGCGAGGAGGGGCTGGACAGCAGGGTTTGACAGCGGGGAGGGGCTGGGTAGTAGGATTTTGGAGTGGGGAGGGGATGCAATGCTGGAATTTGTGGTGAGTAAGGTCGGGACTGCCGCGGGGAGGTGTTTTGGTGGTGTTTTGCAGTGGGAAGAGTCGGAGAAGCTGGTATATGTGGCGGGAGGGGAGGGGAGGCACGGATCTGAGCTGTGGAGGTCTGGAGAGAGGTTACGAGTGACGTTTTGGCGAGGGAAAGGAGAGGAAGCTTGGATTGGCGGCCGGAAGTCGGTGGGGCTGCTGGAAATCGACGGGGGGCTGGCGGCGGCAAGGAAATGCGGCGGTGAAGGCGGCGGAGTCGCTCGACATCGCACCGAGCGGGAGAGAGGCGTCACTCCTCTCACGACCAAGCGGTTCTTCTTCTAGGAATAAACCTCAACTTTCGATCCCTTTTTCCGTCGGTTGCTAGTGGCATATAAAAGGTGGGGGGTTAGGTTAATTAAATCCAACTGTCACAATTGCTCGATGGGTAATTTGCCTAACTCTCTAAGTACAACTCAAAAAATAAAAGAAAAATACATAAAAATATGAAAAAATCGAGCTAGTCGCAATCATGGTCTTCGATCGACCATCCGACAATCCAAAATTTCCGATAATGATGAATTGCCCAATGTGGCACGGTCGGCATCCATAAGCAAGTATCAACATCTTAAAAAGAGGCTAGTCTGCTTGGGTGAGTATTTTTATGACATCACGTTCAGATTGAGGACACATTTAGATTTGGAGTTGTTTGATGGAATATTGCAGTAATATTTTGTGGCATTGGTGGGGAAGAGGGCAAGCAACATTTATTGTTGTGCTCCAAAGAGGGCCTAGATTGGAGGGAAGACAAAGCGAAGATGACTCATGCCACTGCCATTATAAATGAAGCAGCTCACATAAGATGGTGTCTGATGCGAACCCGACAGTGTAGGAGGGGGATCGACCAGTTACGGGAGGGGGGTTGAGAGAGAGAGAGGGAAAGAGGGAGAGAGAGAAGATTAGGGTTAGGGAAAAAGAAGAAGAAAATTACATTCATCCAACATGTCCAAAATGAGTGCAAGCGAAGTCCCTTATAGTAGAGGGGTGCGAATAAACCACCCCAAAATAAAAGCTGGAATAACTTAAATGCTGAAAATAAAAGATATGATAGCGGTTAAGCCGCAATTTGCTCCGCGGGCTCGGTGAGGCCGTCCGGTATACGCACCCAGCGCGTGTAGACTCTCCATGGAGGCTCGACTTCGTGCAGCTCCGTAACAATGCCTCCGTCTGGGAAATATGCCTTGTCCTCAAGGCAGTAGTTGGCGAACTGGCGGCAGAAGTCATCCCGGGGCAGCCATGCCGCGTCCGAGTCGGGCCAGCCGGCCCAAGTTACAAGGACCTCCTCCGATGTATGGTCCCCCGGGGTGCGGCGTCTATGATCGAGGATCGAGGCGGGATAGTAGGGTGCCTCTCCTGTGAGGTCGAGGTTGGCCGGAATGTGATCCGTGATGGTGTGCTTGCCCACCACACATCGAGGCGGGATAGTAGGGTGCCTTGTCCTATCTTGGGGGCTCGATTTCTTCAGGTAAGGTGGGGAAACTCCTCCTCTCCATCCACTGAAGGAGTTATATGGCTTAATTGGGGAAGGGGAGAGTCATGGCTTCAATTTCCACGAAGGCCATTAATGGCCATTTTTGGCCATGGTGAAAACCTCCTAATTCAGCCTCTATATGGGCTGGAAAAACTCCTAAACTTCTTGTAACAGCCAGAGGAGATGAATCTTCATCAATTGGCCTCCCTTGACCATGAATGTCATTACTCATCTCTTTCTCTCTCCACCATTTTTGGGGAAAATGTTGTTTTCTCTCTCCTAGTCGAATTCCTTAAAATTGAATGGCAATTTCAGTAACTCTCAACCTCATTAGCTAGTGGACCTCCTCAATTGGGTCTAGCCCAAGTGGATTGGGCTTGTTTATGTCAAAATATGTTATTTTGACCTAAATTTATGGTTGAGTTGACTATGGTCAAATTGACCACTTGGGTTGGCCCCAATGGGTGGTTAGTGACCCATTGGCCTCCCTAAGGGTTAGGAAGGTCTAGGTAGGGTCAATTTGGCAAGGTGGAGGCCAATTGACCCACAATAGAGCAATTTGACCAAAACAGTACTAGAGTTGACTTAGGTCAAATTGGTGGCCCCATGATGGGGCTTTTTATTCCATTGGTTCCCTAATATACTTATAAGGGTAGATGCAAGATCAATTTGGCATGGTGGGAGCCAATTGACCCTAATTAGGCTACTTTGACCATTTTAGGGCTAGGGTTGACTTTGGTCAACTTGGCCTCTTTGGTTGACCCCGATGGGTCCTTGGTGCTCTAAGGGAGCCCTAATGGGTTAGGGATGTTATGGTGGGGTCAAAGGACCAAGGTGAGGCCCTAAAGTCCAATCCTAAGCTTGGTAACTAAAAATTGCTATTTGCAGACCAAAGTGCTCTTCTCCTTCAAGCCAAGGCCAAGTGGTCTCTTCAAGCTTCCTAGGGTTTTGTCATGACCTAGTCATGACAAAACAACTCTAGAGGTCTAGTTGTTTGGGGGGTGTTACATAGCGCACCTCTTTCGAGGATACGTTCAATTGAGTTTAGGTTGATCAACTGAACTTTCGTTCTATAATCGAAATCCCTAAAATTCACTTTATCATGGTGAACCCCTCTATTGGATTTGACTCAAATCCGGGAGATTTATGTCATCCTCTCTCTCGAGGGTTGCATGCAACTCTCTTTATCTTTAAATGATCGATTTGCATTATGAGTCTCTCGGCCAACTAAAGTACGAAAAAAAGAATGAGAATTATATATCAAAAATATAATCTCATTGAATTAAAATCAAGGATAAACCTTAAGCATTCTAAGGAAGAGAAAAACAAAATCTAAATTAATTCATGACTTATATCATTTATTGTATCTTCTCGATTGAATACTAATAAAGATTTAGTTACTCATTGAGATGGATGAATCTTCAAAAGTTAGGGAATACATGATGAAATAAGAATATGATAAGAGAAGAAAGAACCAATTTTATTAATATTGCAAAATAAAATTACAAACTAATGAAATTGAAACTTACAAGTACAAAGAAGAAAGTGAAGTACAAGAATACTAAAAGCAGAAAAACAGTACAAGAAATGCAAAGAAAAACTCCAAAAAATCATTTTTTGAGTTCTGGAGGAGTGAAAGTGGGATTTAGCAGCGGGAAGGGGCTCGACAACAGAGTTTGACAGCGGGGAGGGGCTGGAAAGCGGGGTTTGACAGCGGGGAGGGGCTGGGAAGCGGGGTTTGACAGCGAGGAGGGGCTGGACAGCAGGGTTTGACAGCGGGGAGGGGCTGGGTAGTAGGATTTTGGAGTGGGGAGGGGATGCAATGCTGGAATTTGTGGTGAGTAAGGTCGGGACTGCCGCGGGGAGGTGTTTTGGTGGTGTTTTGCAGTGGGAAGAGTCGGAGAAGCTGGTATATGTGGCGGGAGGGGAGGGGAGGCACGGATTTGAGCTGTGGAGGTCTGGAGAGAGGTTACGAGTGACGTTTTGGCGAGGGAAAGGAGAGGAAGCTTGGATTGGCGGCCGGAAGTCGGTGGGGCTGCTGGAAATCGACGGGGGGCTGGCGGCGGCAAGGAAATGCGGCGGTGAAGGCGGCGGAGTCGCTCGACATCGCACCGAGCGGGAGAGAGGCGTCACTCCTCTCACGACCAAGCGGTTCTTCTTCTAGGAATAAACCTCAACTTTCGATCCCTTTTTCCGTCGGTTGCTAGTGGCATATAAAAGGTGGGGGGTTAGGTTAATTAAATCCAACTGTCACAATTGCTCGATGGGTAATTTGCCTAACTCTCTAAGTACAACTCAAAAAATAAAAGAAAAATACATAAAAATATGAAAAAATCGAGCTAGTCGCAATCATGGTCTTCGATCGACCATCCGACAATCCAAAATTTCCGATAATGATGAATTGCCCAATGTGGCACGGTCGGCATCCATAAGCAAGTATCAACATCTTAAAAAGAGGCTAGTCTGCTTGGGTGAGTATTTTTATGACATCACGTTCAGATTGAGGACACATTTAGATTTGGAGTTGTTTGATGGAATATTGCAGTAATATTTTGTGGCATTGGTGGGGAAGAGGGCAAGCAACATTTATTGTTGTGCTCCAAAGAGGGCCTAGATTGGAGGGAAGACAAAGCGAAGATGACTCATGCCACTGCCATTATAAATGAAGCAACTCACATAAGATGGTGTCTGATGCGAACCCGACAGTGTAGGAGGGGGATCGACCAGTTACGGGAGGGGGGTTGAGAGAGAGAGAGGGAAAGAGGGAGAGAGAGAAGATTAGGGTTAGGGAAAAAGAAGAAGAAAATTGCATTCATCCAACATGTCCAAAATGAGTGCAAGCGAAGTCCCTTATAGTAGAGGGGTGCGAATAAACCACCCCAAAATAAAAGCTGGAATAACTTAAATGCTGAAAATAAAAGATATGATAGCGGTTAAGCCGCAATTTGCTCCGCGGGCTCGGTGAGGCCGTCCGGTATACGCACCCAGCGCGTGTAGACTCTCCATGGAGGCTCGACTTCGTGCAGCTCCGTAACAATGCCTCCGTCTGGGAAATATGCCTTGTCCTCAAGGCAGTAGTCGGCGAACTGGCGGCAGAAGTCATCCCGGGGCAGCCATGCCGCGTCCGAGTCGGGCCAGCCGGCCCAAGTTACAAGGACCTCCTCCGATGTATGGTCCCCCGGGGTGCGGCGTCTATGATCGAGGATCGAGGCGGGATAGTAGGGTGCCTCTCCTGTGAGGTCGAGGTTGGCCGGAATGTGATCCGTGATGGTGTGCTTGCCCACCACGCATCGAAGCTGTGAGACATGGAAGGTCAGATGGATGCGGCTCTCGGTTGGGAGGCGAAGGCGGTAGGCGACCGCTCCTATGCGGGCGAGGATCTCGAACGGCCCGAAGAATCGAGGCGCCAGTTTCGGACATGGTCGTCGGGCCACCGAAAGCTGTCGGTAGTGGTGGAGTTTGATGAAAACCTTATCTCCTACCTCGAAGGTGAGGTCCTGGCGTTTCCTGTTGGTGAAGGGAACCATCTTCTGTTGTGCCCGTCTTAGGTGGTGCTTCAAATGATCCAGAATGGTGTCCCTGTCGCGGAGAGCGGTGACCAGACTCTCCACATGGCATTCCCCTGGAAGGTGGCGGACAATAAACGAAGGGCGGCCATAAATGACCACGAATGGGGTAGTGTCGGCCTCCTGGTGGTATGCGGTATTGTATGAGTACTCGGCCCAGCTGCGAGGCAGCTCCCCTACGAAGCAACAGAGGTACGTCTCCAGACACCGGTTGAGGACCTTCGACTTGCCGTCGGTCTGCGGGTGGTACGCCGTGCTCATGCGGAGATGGGTGCCCTGTAAGCGGAACAGTGTAGTCCAAAAGGTACTCATGAAGAGCGGGTCGCGGTCGCTCACGATCGATCAGGGGAACTCGTGGAGGCGCACGACCCCTTGGATGAAGCTGCCAACGACTGTGGCTGCAGTGTAAGGGTGGCGGAGGGGAATGAAATGAGCATACTTCGAGAGCCGGTCCACCACGACTAGGATGCAGTCGTGTCCCTGTGATCGGGGCAGTCGTGTGATGAAATCCATGGCGACGTCATCCCAAATGCGGTCGGGAATCGGGAGAGGCTGAAGGAGGCCACCCGGAAACACGACTTCGTACTTGGCCTTCTGGCAGATGCGGCAGGCGGCTACAAAGGCCTTGACCTGTCGGAACATGTGTGGCCAATAGAGGGAGATGCTAGCCGTCGGTACGTCCGGTAAGCACCGGCGTGTCCCCCCGTCGGGGAAGCATGGAACTCGGCCAATAACCGAGGAATGCTCGGGGAGGACAGGGCGAGTACGAGGCAACCCTTGTAAATGAGGCGGCCGTCAACCAAGGAGTAAGGTGGGCGGGCTGCGGCGTTCGCGAGGAGTGCTATCTGAGTCCCGTTGAGCGCCGGGTCAGCTTCTACTTTCCGTTGGAGGGTATCCGCATCCTCCCAGACCGGGCGGGAGATGGTTGCAAGTATGGGGTTGCGAGAGAGTGCGTCGGCCACGCGATTCGCCTTCCCTGGCCGGAACTCGATGCTGAAGTCGTAGCCTAGTAGCTTGGCCACCCACACTTGTTGAGCGGGCGTAGCAATCTTCTGCTGTAGGATGTTAGGGGTAAGGCCTCATCCGTACCCGTGGGCAATACCGTGGGCATTAGCGGCTCCGAGTTAGCCCACCCCCCAATCGGCCCCCAATTGAGCTTCCCTAACAGGGTCGTGGCCCCCACACGCCAACCCGTCTCCTCAACCAGTTTAATTGAGGCGGGTTGTTGAGGCGGGGATTCGATCCCCCGCCCCCTTGATAGGAAGCCTTTAACACGACCCCTATCACCAACTGAGCCGTAGGGGTAAGGCCTCATCCGTACCCGTGGGCAATACCGTGGGCATTAGCGGCTCCGAGTTACCCCGCCCCCAATCGGCCCCCAATCGAGCTCCCCTAACAGGGCCGCGGTCCCCACACCCCAACCCGTCTCCTCAACCAGTTTAATTGAGGCGGGTTATTGATGCGGAGATTCGATCCCCCGCCCCCTTGATAGGAAGCCTTTAACACCCCCTTGATAGGAAGCCTGTAACACGGCCTCAATAACCCGCCTCAATTAAATTGGCTGAGGAGACGGGTTGGGGTGTGGGGACCGCGACCCTGTTAGGGGAGCTCGATTGGGGGCCGATTGGGGGGCGGGGTAACTCGGAGCCGCTAATGCCCACGGTATTGCCCACGGGTACGGATGAGGCCTTACCCCTAACATAAAAGGTAGCGGAGGCTGTGATGGTCGGTGCAGACCACGAACCGTCGGCCCAGGAGGTATGGTCGCTAGTGCTGAACTGCAAGGACGAGGCCCATGAGCTCGTTCTCGTAAGCGGAGCGGCTGCGGATGGTGTCAGAAAAAGCGCAGCTAAAATAGGCCACAGGGCGGTCGGCCTGCATAAGTACGGCTCCCATGCCGACGCCCGACGCGTCGCACTCCACGAGGAAGGGCTGGGAGAAATTCGGCATGTCTAACACCGGGGTGCGAACCAAGGCTTGCTGCAGAGCGGTAAACGCGGTGGAGGCCGCCGCCGACAACTCGAAGGGACCTTCGGCAGACTTCTTCAGGAGTTGGGTGAGGGGTCGGGCCAATGTGCCGTACCTCTGAATGAACCGGCGGCAGGACCCTGTCAGTCCTAAGAACCCGCTGATATCGCGGAGAGATGAAGGTGTCGGCCACTGGAGGACAACATCGATCTTGTCGATGTCCATCGCGACCCCTGCAACGGAGATGGTGTGTCCCCGATAGCACACCTCTGAAACAAAGGAACACTCTGCTGGGTGGAGCTTAAGGTGGTGATGGTGCAGAGTGGCCAACGTCTGGCGAACGTGTTGGAGGTGCTACTGCCAAGAAGAAATGTAGACAAATATGTCATTAAAAAAAACAAGTACGTGCCGACGGAGTGCCTGGCGAAAAATGTCGTTCATCGTGTTCTGAAAGGTGGATGGTGCGTTGGTCAGGCCGAAAGGCATCGTGTCCATCATGGGTCCGGAAGGCCTTCTTGGCGACGTCAGCCGGCCGAACACGAATCTGGTGGTAGCCAGCACGGAGGTCCAACTTGGTGAAACCGGTCGCGCTGTGGAGCTCATCCAAAAGCTCCCGGATCACCGGAATCGGGTACTTGTCCGGGACAGTGTCTTTGTTGAGCTCCCGATAGTCCACGCAGAAGCGCCAACTGCCGTCTTTTTTCCTGACCAAGAGGACCGTGCTGGAAAAGGGGCTTGCACTGGGGCGGATGAGGCCCCCCATCAGCATGTCACGTACAAGCCTCTCGATCTCGTCCTTTTGCACGTGCCCGTAGCGGTATGGTGGAACCGAGACTGCGGACGCGCCAGGCTGAAGAGGAATGACATGATTGTGCGACCGAGCCGGCGGTTGCCCAGATGGTGCAGTAAAGAGGTCCGCAAACTCAGATAGGAGGGCCTGAAGGGACAAAGGTGGTGATGAGGCCGGCGGCGCATCGTCCGAGATGGCCCAGAGCCAAGCCGAAAAATCGACGTCTGAAGTCCTCTGAATCGTGCGGAAGGAGACGGAGCAACAAAGTAGTGTGACATCCCCCACCAGGCAACACTCCTGACCGTCCTGGAGGAAACACATCGTCATATTCCCCCCGTTGACTCGCACGTCGCCCGGTGTGCATAGCCACGCAACGCCCAAGATGTCGTCGATCCCGCCAAGGCTGAAGACGTAGAAGTCCGTCGTCATCGAGTAAGGGCCCACTGAAGGCGAGACGGCCGGACAACAGCCCTGGATCGAGCGGCGACGACCATCGCCCAAATTGATCGTGAAGTCTGGAGAAGGTTCCATCGGGAGGTGGAGTTGCTGGGCCAGTTGAGAGGAGAGGAAGTTATGGCTTGCCCCGCTGTCTACCATGATGACGATGTGGCGGTCGCCCAACTTGCCTGCCAACTTCATGTTTTGGGGCCCTAAAATGCCTCCCACGGAAAAATATGGGAGCTCCAAACGGTGAAGGCCGACGTCGGTTGTGGCCTCGGTGGTGTTCTCCGCAGTCATTTCGAGGTCCTCAAAATCCGCCAAAGTAATCTCCGGTTCGAAGTCGCCGATGATGGCGTGGAATTCCTTAACCGCGCAGGCGTGGGTAGGGGAGTAGGGTTGTCGACATCGGAAACATAGTCCTTTGCGGCGGAGGTTGTTGAACTCGCGGTTGGAGAAGCGTTGCGGCGGGCCTGGACGGCCTCCGGGAGGGGGCCGAGGGGCCTGTGGTTCCGGAGGAGCGGGCCGCCATGGTCGACACCCCGACGAAGGCTCGCCTGGAGTCGGCGGGGGTCGAGGAGACAGATCCGCCTCCACGAGGCGACCCATGTCAAGGGCCTCTGAAACTGTCCGGGGGCGATGGGTGCGGAGCCGGGACCGGATGTTGGGCTTTAGGCCCTGCATGAAGAAGCCGAGATAATGATCTGGTGGTAGGCCCGGAATGTGGGTGACGAGGGCCACGAACTCATCGATGTAATCGTCCAAAGCGCCGGTTTGGCGTACCCCACACAGTCGTTCGATGGCGGATCCGGAATAGCGGCGGATCATCTCCTTTTTGATTTCCAGCCAAGAGATCGTCGGGTTGGACTGTCGAAGCCACCATGCCCAATGATGGGCAGAGCCGTCGAGTCCTACGACAGCGGTAGAGACCTTGTCCTGCTCGGGAGTATGGTGGAGGTCGAAGTACTACTCTACCTTGGCAATCCACCCCAGCGGGTCCACACCGGCGAAGGTGGGAAGGTCCAGGGCGAGGGTTGGACGGCCTGGCGGAAACGAAGCCACGGACTCTCCGTTGTGCGGAAGGGGCACCGCGCCGAGGATGGACGCGCCGGTGGATGGGCCCGCGGATCCGGTGGCGGGGGAAGCGGCGGTGGTTTGGAGGGCATCGATCTTGGCATGAAGGGCGACAAGGGAGGCATGCATGGAGGCCACGAGGGACTCTTGGGCGTCGAGGCGATGTTGGACGGCGTCGTCGGAGCTATCGGCGCCGGACACGTCGGGGTGCAAGCGAGTCGCCGGAGCCATGAGCAGCGGCGGATCGGCTCCGTGGGGCAGCAGCGGCAGGTCACCGCGCGGGCTGACGCACGGACGATGCGCGGAAGGCGCGCGGGGATTCGCGGAAGACGTGCGCGGGTGACTAGCGGAAGACGCGCGTGGGGTGGTGCAGCGCGACAGTGGTTCTCCGGCGGCCGTCGGCGGGCGGAAATGGCAGGTCGTACCAGTTGATGCGAACCCGGCGGTGTAGGAGGAGGGGGATTGACCAGTTACGGGAGGGGGGTTGAGAGAGAGAGGGAAAGAGGGAGAGGGAGAGAGAGAATTAGGGTTAGGGAAAAAGAAGAGGAAAATTACATTCATCAAACATGTCCAAAATGAGTACAAGCGAAGCCCCTTATAGTAGAGGGGTGCGAATAACGTAAATGCTGATAATAAAAGATATGATAGCGGCTTAAGCCGCAATCTGCTCCGCGCGCCCCGCGCGTGCAGACTCGCCATGGAGGCTCGGCGTCGTGCAGCTCCGTAACAGTGTCGATGACCGATTTTATATTAGCCTTTTTGATGTATGCACATGCCAATGGAGAAGCTTAAGTGAAATTTCTACCTTAAAGTTAGAAGTAAAATCTAGCCTTGATGATACTATAATGAATTCTAGCAATGGAAAGAACTTGGTCTTAAAATAGCTATTGAAAATAGACGGTTGACCAGTGCCCCACATCCAAGACCACATCCTCTGAGTTGGTTTCAGGAAAGTAACACAAGGTTGTATATGAGATTATTTATTTAATATTTAGGGGTTTACATTTGTGTGTCAGATGTGCTATTTCTTTAGAAGACAACAAAAATGTGTACCTGTAAAGGGGGGATAGTGTTTGTTACTTATTGCTGTACCATTAGAGGATGCTAACAAGGGATCAATAACCCTCTTCAAGTGTCACTATTGCAGCATCAAATATACCTTGTGAGAAGGAGATTGTTTAATCCTAGCATGCTCAAAAGCCCTTGACTAATAAGAGGAAGAAAAATATCTGGAACATAAACAAAGAAGCCATGATTCTAGGACGATACTAAGAAGCCATGTTTAATCCTAGCATGCTTTACAATTTTAGGAGCTCCAAGTGGCATCTAGAACGATACTTTATCATGGACGTATCAGGAACGTACAACATAAGTTATATTAGTCAAATCCTTTAGAAATTTTATTGAATGAAAAATATATATGCATAAAATATGACAGGCTTCATGAGGCCTCCCTACGCATTATTTATACTCTTCTTAATTATTGATGTCCTTAAGGCTAGCACACAAGCAATCGCTCTCTAGTAAAAAATGATTTCTTCAGATTGGAGTACAAAAAGCCTATAATGCCAAATGTAAGATTGGAAGATCATAATAGGCAAAAGTGGAGAATTGTCCGCTTTGCAATCATTGCAAAATTTTAGGTCATGAAATGAATAACTGTGGTCACTGACATTCAAAGAAGAGGCTGTATTGGCGGACCTTAGAACGAAGATGGCCCTTGCTACTACCACTATAAAAGAAGAAAATACTATATGATGATTGTTATTCAGTGATCTTACATTAACCTTGTTGATGTAGGCACACATGAGTGAAGAAATTCAAGGAGATTTTTTCTTCTTGTAAGTACAAATCAACCACATCGATGTGACCATAAATCTTAGCAGAGAGTACATCGTTTCAAAAACCTTGGTTGAAAAGGTGGGGTTGATCATTTCTCCACATCTATTTTCCCCGCCGAACTTTGAGTTTTTTGATGCATACAAGCATTTTTGTTAGAACTTTGATATACATAAATAGAATGCTTAGAGTATCCCCAATAGAGCTGTCACGGTTCCGGTTCGGTTCTGGTTCTACTAAGATTGTGAACCGAACCGCTAAGGTAACGGTTCTTCAAATTAGAACCAAAACCTTATTTTGTTTGACCGATTCCGGTTTCGGTTCCAGTTCCAACATAATTTTTGGAACCGTCGTGTCAACGGTTCCGGTTCAACAAGAACCAAAACCAAACCGGCCACTAACGGTTCGGTTCGGTTTTATGCGGTTCGGTCCGGTTCCAATCGGTTATGTGTTATAGTTTTAACCATTTTAAAACTCTAAAATTTGAGTCATTAATCGTATTCACAAAGATTATTATCTCTTTAAAAATGCATATTTGAAAAAGAAATTGGCATTCAAATAGTTGGAGACTTGGAGCAATAATTTCATACTTTTTAAGTCTAAATATGTTAAAATTGAACTAATACGGATATGCATGCAATAATATCTGATTTGACACACTGAATAGAAAAATAATAAATAATATTGTATGATTACAATAAACCTGATCCAAAAAATTAATTAACATAAACATGATCATTAACATGATAGACAACAAGTAACACTATAGCATCAGGTGCTCAACAAAAATAGTTGTCTTACCGAAATAGTTGAGGAATGACAGGCATATGCATCAATAAAATATAGAATCTAGTTATCAACAAAATTGAATAACAGAACACTGCCGGAATGAACAATGCCGAATGGGGAGAAGAAAGCCTTCAGTGATCGAGCAAACACGTGAGAAGGAAGACTTCAGCGTAGAGGAGCGGGGAAATGACCTCGCGCGGCCTGCGTATTAGTAATTGGATTTCGCTGGAATCCGACAGCGCTGCAATCGGATGGCTGATATAGGTATAGTCGTATAGATAATAAATATATATTATTAATATTATAAAAAACAATATTATAATAATATTAATAATAAATATATATATTGTAAAGGATAATAATAATAATAATAATAAACGGATTGCGGTTTTGTTCTGCTTCGGTCCGGTCCGGATCGGGTCTAAAAATTCTGAAACCGCTCGAGAAAATATGTTGCGATTCTGGTTCTGGTCCGGATAATAAAATGAATGAACCGCACTCTGACCATTATTGTTTACGGTTCTAAAATTCAAATCGGAACCCGAATAACTTGCGAACGGTTCGGTCCGGTTCTTTGCGGTTCCGGTCTGTTTCGGTTTGGTTTACGGTTTTCGGTTTTAAGTGACAACTCTAATCTCCATTACTTGAGAAAACAATCTTGTGAGTATCAGTATAAATATTTTTTCCCTTGCATTTGGCTATAGCTGAAATAGGTCTTTCTCCTCTGAGAGAAGCCACTTTGTGCATAGTGTCAAAGGTTAGGTCTGTTTCCAATCTTCCCCCGCCCATACCCGCAATGATTGGGGACTATATGGGTTCTGTTGTTGTTGTATTTGGCTATAGCTGAAATCCTCGAATCTAGAGCCGTTTGACCTTCCAACCCAGTTCCAAAAATGCACTTCTCGGACGACCATATCTTCTAACTTGGTTGCATAGGTGTAATGCTTATTTAGTGTTTAGGTTATGCACTTCGATGATTTTTTAGATGAGATTGTGACATTGTACCATTTGATGTTTGTTATTTAATTCCGAGTTCATATTTTCGGGTAGCAAATGCTATTTATGTAGAAGACAACAACAATGCGAGCTTGTAAAGGGGAATAGAGGTGTAGTGTTTGTCGGCTTATTGCTCCGCTATTAGGGAATGTTACACATGATCAAGAATCTTTTTCCTAAAGCAAGTACCAATGTCATTATTGAACATCACATTTACCTCACGAGAAGCAGATTGTACAAGAGTGATGTTATAAGCAGTCCTAATATGACTATTCACCCCCCCCCCCCACCCCCACCCACCCCAAAAAAAAAAAACTAAAATCTCTAACTTTATTGGATATAATCGCTGTCCAGGCCTCTCCTTCACGTCATGCCTCACCTCCTCCTCCTGCTCCTCACCTTTTATCATGCGATCTCAGCTTCCAGAAGGCTCTGGCGGCGTGTCTCCTGTTTGGTGGTCCATTCCAGTGGTTCCTTGATATCATTGGAGGTGGCAAGCTGGCAGCGACAACGTTTCTGCCACAAATTCTTTCTGAAAAGGGAGCCATACGAGACTGTTGGGCTGAAGGCAGATGCAGTTTGAAAGGATAAGGTCGGGCATTCATAACCGGCACAACTAAATGGTGTTCTACTTCCGCTAATTGAGAGCCTATTGCCCGAGTCTCCCTGACCTCGCCAGATTCGAGCCCTAATTCCACGAGTTCTTCAAATGGTGTACTACTTGCTCTCCATTGTGTCGGATCTAGATAATCTGACGGACCTCCAACCTCATGGTGGTTGTGACGATCCAACCTACCCTTACTATTTCAAGGTTTCTCTCGGCTCTTCCTGTTCCGCTTCATTCATTTCGTTGTTTGGCCCTCTATCTGATTAAATTTTGACGCCATCAGGTGAAGTGTGAGGGATGCGGGGAGATCAGTCTGAAATAATCGTGCGTTATGATATCTGAACAGGTGCCCTATTACGGAGCGAGAAGAAGGCCGACAAGGGGAAGGGCCGTTGGCTAAGGTTGGGAGAGAAGAGGAGAATAGTGAAGAGAGGAAGATAGGGAGCAACCCTGATTTTCTGATTAATCCAAGCATGCCAAAATACAATACCACACCCCCTTTTATAACTGTAAGAGGGGTGTAAAATAAGAAATAATTAAAATAGGAAACTATTAAAGTAGACAACAATTAAAATAAGAAATATTTAAAATAAGAAATAATTAAAATAGAAAATAATTAAGGGGCCTCCGCCATGTCATCGATCCGTGGGGTAGTGGGTGATCCGGTCGTCGATTTCCTGTGCGTGTAGACGCGCCACACGGGCTCCTCCGCGCGTATGTTCGTAACAGTACATCTATCTGGGAAATTTGCCTTGTCCTCAAGACAGTAATCTGCGAACTGATGGCGGAAATCCTCCCGAGGGAGCCAGGTAGCGTCGGAGTCCGATCGATTTGCCCATGCAACTAGAACCTCATCGGATGACGGGTCGCCCGGCCGAGGGCAGCGTCAGACTAGTATCTTGTCCGGGTAGCATGGGGCTTCGCTCGCAAGGTTGATGTCAGCAGGAATATGTGCTGACGCAGGATGATCACCAACCACTCAGCGAAGCTGGGAGACATGGAATACCGGATGTATGCGACTTTGATCCGGTAGGCGTAGGCGGTAGGCAACTGCCCCAATGCGAGCAAGGATCTCAAACAGGCCAAAAAGTGGGGGGTTCGGACACGGCCTGCCGGCGACGGACAACTGTCGGTACGAGTGTAGTTTGACGAACACTTTGTCCCCCACCTGGAAGGACAAGTAGCGTCGCTTCTTGTTCACGAAGGAGGTCATCTTCTGTTGGGCCCGACGAAGATGATGCTTCAGATGATCGATGATGGTGTCGCGGTCCTGAAGGGCGGCGGCTAGGCTCTCGACTTGGCATTCTCCTGGTAAATGTCGTAGTTGGAGGGAGGCGGTCGACCGTAGACGACCTCGAAGGGTGTGGTGCCGGCCGCCAGATGGTAGGCGGTGTTGTACGAGTACTCCGCCCAACACAACCACTTGGCCCAACTACGAGGTTGTTCTCCCACGAAGCAGCGGAGGTAGGTCTCCAAGCAGCGGTTGAGGACCTCTGACTGGCCGTCTGTCTGCAGGTGGAACGCGGCACTCATACGGAAGCGAGTACCCTGGAGTTGGAATAGAGTAGTCCAAAAAGTGCTCAAGAAGAGTGGGTCCCGGTCGCTCACAATCAATCCGGGAAATCCATGGAGGCGCACCACGCTGCTGATGAAGCTGTCAGCAACAGAAGCGGCTGTATAGGGGTGACAGAGGGGAATGAAGTGGTTGTACTTCGAGAGTCGGTCCACGACAACTAAGATGCAGTCGAACCCTTGGTAGCGCGGCAGTTGGGTAATAAAGTCCATAACTATGTCCTTCCACACTCGGTCCGGAATTGGCAGAGGTTGAAGAAGGCCAGCTTGAAAGGTGGTCTCATACTTTGCCTTCTGACAGGGCAGGCAGGCGGCCACGAACGCTTGAACCTGTCGGAACATGTGGGGACAGTAGAGTGAGGCCGCCAGCCGGCGGTAGGTGCGCAACGCTCCCACATGTCCGCCAAAGGGGGAGGCGTGAAACTCGGCCAGTAAACGAGGAATGCTCGGAGAAGTGGGTGCGAGCACCAAGCGGACCTTGAAGAACAATCGGCCCCCGACGAGCGAATAAGGGGGGTTGGCGTTGACGTCGACGAGGACCGCCATCCGGATACCTGCCAACACCGGATCAGCCTCCATCTCGTGCTGTATGACCGCCGCATTCTCCCACACTGGCCAGGAGATAGCTGCGAGTTCCGCGGTGTGATCCTGCCGAGAGAGGGCATCTGCAGCCCGGTTGGCACTTCCTGTCCAAAACTCGATGGTGAAGTCGTAGCCGAGGAGCTTGGCCACTCATACCTGCTGAGCTGGTGTGGCGATCTTCCCCTGAAGTAGGTAGCACAGGCTATGGTGATCGGTGCGGACCACGAAGGGACGGCCTAGCAAATACGGCCGCCAATGCTGCACCGCGAGGACGAGGCCCATGAGCTCATTCCCGTACGCGAAGCGGCTGCGAATCGTGCTGCAAAATGCGTGATTGGAGTAAGCAATCGGCCGACCACCTTGCATGAGAACGGTCCCTACCCCGGTGCCGGAGGCGTCACACTATACGACAAACGAACGGGAGAAATCAGGCATAGCCAACACCGGCCCTTGTACCAAAGCCTGCTGGAGAGCGGAGAAGGCGACGACTGCCTCTGCCGACCACTGGAACTGCCCGCCGACCACTGGAACTGCCCATCCTCAGATTTCTTCAGAAGCTGTGTGAGCGGCCGGGCCAACGCCTCGTAACCCTGGATGAAGCGTCGGTATAGCCTGTTAGGCCGAGGAAGCCTCGGATGTCGCGTAAGGAAGAAGGCGTCGGCCAACGAAGAACTGCTGAAATCTTGTCTTCGTCCATGGCGACCCCCCGACCCGAGATGGTGTGCCAGGAGTATCGGGCTAGAGAAGGGGCTCGCACTGGGCCGGATGAGGCCCCCTAGCAGCATCTCCTGCACAAGGCGCTCAATATCGTCCTTCTGGGTGTGGCCGTAGAGATAAGGGCGGACCAAGACTGTCGCGGACCCTGGCTAGAGTGGAATGGCGTGGTCGGTCGGCCGAATCGGTGGAAGGCCGGTTGGGGCCTCGAAGACATCGTCGAACTCGTCGAGGAGCATCTGGAGGTCCGCGGGGATGGGAGGGGGTGTCGGCGCCGAAGCGGACATCGGCCAGAGCCACACAGAGAAGTCGACGTCGGTAGTCCGTTGAATGGCGCGGAAGGAGACCGGGGAACGAAGGAGGGCGGAGTCACCCACCAGACGGCACGCCCGGCCTTGGTGGTGGAACTGCATCGTCATGCTCGCCCAGTTGATGCGCACACTGTCGAGCGTGCGGAGCCAGGCCACCCCGAGGATCGTGTCAATACCACCAAGGCAGAAGGCGTAGAAGTCGGCTGTCACGGGGCAGGACCACACCGATAAGGAGTGAGCAACGCAACACCCCTGAGTTGGTTGGCGACGCCCATCGCCGAGGAAGACGGAAAAATCTGGAGATGGAACCAGGGACAGGTGGAGCTGGTGTGCCAATTGGGACGAGAGGAAGTTGTGGCTTGCGCCACTGTCGATCATGATTACAATGGGATGGTCACACACAGTATGCCCATCAACTTCATGGTCGGGGGGCCCGATATCCCTCCCACGGAAAAACATGGTAACTCCAAGCGGTGGAGGGCTGCTTCCACGGCGTCTTGTGCCCCTTCGCTCTCCGAGACCTCCTGAGCCTCGAAATCCTCCAATGTGACCTCGGGGTCAAAGTCGCCGACAATGGCGTGGAACTTCTTGACAGGGCATACATGCCCTGGAGCATATGGATGGCGGTAGCGGAAACAGAGGCCCTTGCTGCAAGGTCGTTGTAGTCGGAGTTGGAGATGCGCTGGGGCGGCGGCCGGCCGGGCCGCGGTCCCCCGGAAGGTAGCCGCGGAGGAGCCGGGCCTGGGGGAGGTCGCTAGGGCGGCCAATACTAGGGGTGGCTACCTGTGCCGGTAGGGACCCAGGGGCCGATATCTGTCTCCACCAAGCAGGCCATGTCAACCGCGTTGCTGACGGTGTGCGGATGATGCGTGCAAAGACGCGAGCAGATGTGGGGCAGAAGCCCCTGCATGAAAAATCCCAGGTAGTGGTCGGGTGGCAAACCGGGCACGTGAGTCTCCAGGGCGACGAACTCGTCGATGTACTCGTCAAGGCTGGCAGTCTGACGGACGCCACAAAGACGCTCAATGGCGGAACCTGAATAGCGCGTGTCGTAACGGCGAATCATCTCCTGTTTGAGGTCGGCCCAGGAGATGTGGGGGTTGGTTTGGCAGAGCCACCGGAGCCACTAGAGGGCCGAGCCATCAAGGCCCACTACGACTGTGGACACCTTGTCCAATTTCGGCGTGTGGTTGAGGTCGAAGTACTGCTCGGCCTTGGCGATCCACCCCATGGGGTCGAGTCCGGAGAAAGTGGGAAGGTCCAGCGAGAGAGCGGGACGGGGTAGTGCGGTCGGGGCTGTGATACCAGCGACCGCTATGGTCGGTCCGACGTCGAGGAGGGATCCTCTGTTGGCTGGGGAAACCGATCCCGATCCGGTGGACGTGGGGGCGGCGGACGCTTGGAAGGCGTCGAGTTTGGAGTGCAGAGCGAGGATAGCTGCGTGCATGGAGGCGACAAGTTGTTCCTGAGTATCCAAACGACGAGTGAGGGCGTCGGTAGCATCCTCCGGAGGAATCTCGGCGGCGGAACGCAGGGTCGGAGCCATGAGAGCGGCTGAATGCGCGGGCGGTAGATCCGACGGAAGCGTCGGGCGATAGGGCGGCTACAACGGCGCTCGAGCGATGGTGATGGATTTGCAAAATCGCACGGAAGGGGAGCACCGACGGCGAGCAGCAGGCGGTGCGGCAGGTTGTACGAAATATTACGGAGCGAGAAGAAGTCCGACAAGGGGAAGGGCCGGCGGCTAAGGTTGGGAGAGAAGAGGAGAATAGTGAAGAGAGGAAGATATGGAGCAACCCTGATTTTCTGATTAATCAAAGCATGCCAAAATACAATACCACACCCCCTTTTATAACTGTAAGATGGGTGTAAATAGGAAATAATTAAAATAGGAAACTATTAAAATAAGCAATACTTAAAATAGGAAATAATTAAAATAGAAAATAATTAAGGGGCCTCCGCCATGTCATCGATCCGTAGGGTAGTGGGTGATTTGGCCGTCGATTTCCTGCGCGTGTAGACGCGCCACGCGGGCTCCTCCGCGTGTCTGTCCGTAACATGCCCCTCCCCACTGGCAAGGGAGTTGCTCATCTGGTCCAGGAGGTAACCGGCTTGCCGTCTCCTGGTTTCTCCCTTTTCTGAAACTTGCATGTTCTTCAATTTGATGATTTCAGAAAGAATTTGATTACTAGATTTTACAACGATTCTGCCGCCGTAACGATCCTTCGAACCAGTCGGCTGAGGTGGTGTGAGTTTAATGAATGAATTTTGGACTGCGGATAAACATACTGGACTGCAAATAAATTGCTTGGACTGCGAGTAGTCATTTTAGGACTGCTTATAACATTGCCTTTGTACAATCCTATCCGGATTTAAAGGTCTCGACTAGAAAGAGGGAGAAAAATAATTGGAACAAGATGAGGAGGAAGTCCAAGATTGATGTTTTACAATTGTTGTTGGGGCTCGATACTTCTAAAATAATGAAGAAAACAGCCCAGTAAAGAGGTCATGTACATGCGAGAACCTATGCATTGCTACAAAAATAATGATTCTCAACTCTATTACTCCTTATTTGTTATCTTATTTTTTCTAGTTCTGTGATTAGGTATTTTATTTAATTGTCCTACATCATTGGAGGATTAGCTATTGAATTTACATTAATTAGATAAGCATCCATACCTACCTTGATTATGAAGAGATTCTCTGTATCTGTATTAGTTATTAGATCAGACTTCGTCTTTTAGATTGGCTATAACTGGTAATTTAAAAGTCAAGAAACATATCATCCAGTAAATACACCAGGAGTGAATTTATTACGCAAAAGGATTTTATAGACTAATTAGTTCTCTGTGAGGGGTTATTACTCTAATTGATTATGTGGTCCCACGACACTAGAGTTATAGAGCATGTTAAAGGTATTCTGATACGGTCCTTCGTCTGCGACCTAGTTCGGCCCGGAAGAAGAGGGAAGTCCCGTAGGGGGTTGGCGTTGCGCTTGCGAGATCCAATGGTGCCCGGAAGGCTTCCACCGGGAAGGAGGAGATCGGAGAGGGGCGGAGGTGGCGAGCTGGAGCGGAAGACGGCACGGCGGTGTCGATCGGGAGCGGAAGGCGCGAGCGGCTGGTTCGTCGTGCGGGCGGAAGGGCGATGCGGTTCGGCTAGGTCACGGGATTAGAAATAGAGAGAGGAAGAGAGAGTTAGAGAGAGAGAGAGATTTGGAAATAATTATGCATGCCTTTCATTAAAGCCCTCAACCCAATATATGGTTGAGCCCAAACCAACCCAAGGTTCATAAAAACTGAACAGAAAAACTGAACATAAAAACATCACATAAAAGATACAAAGCCATCCAAAATGAACGACTAATCGGATCGTGTCGGGGCACGGCGCTTGTAAGTTAACCCCCAACGTGGGTCCGTAACATCTCCGCCGGCGTCCTCATCAAGCTTGTCCTCAAGCTTGTCCTGCAGCTGTGGGGGTAGGTCGACCAAGGGCTCCTGGGGGGGTGCACCCACGAACGGTTTCAACTGGGATACGTGGAAGACATCATGGATCTTGGCCTCGACTGGTAGGTTGAGACGGTATGCCACCTCTCCAATGCGCTCTGCAATCGGAAATGGCCCATAGAACTTGGGCCCCAACTTGTTGTAGGCTCTCTGTGCGATGGACGTCTGCCTGTATGGGCGGCGTTTCAGCCAAACCCAATCACCTGGGGCAAAGAACAACTCACGGTGCCCCCTGTTGTAGGCCGTCTCCATACGGCCCTGAGCCTGGAGCAGCCTCTCCCGGGCCATCGCTAGGACCTGGTCACGCGTGGCCAGCTCGGTGTCGACCACCTGAGAACGAGCGGAGGCACAAGTGTAAGTAAGGAGGCGCGGCGGTTCGCGACCGTAGATCAGACGGAACGGCGTAGTCTGCAAAGCGGAATGGTAGGATGTGTTGTAACAATACTCCACCCAATGGAGCCATCAGACCCAATCCTTGGGGCGGTCCCCCGTGATACAGCGCAAATACATCTCTAGGGTTCGGTTAACCACCTCCGTCTGGCCATCTGACTGCGGGTGGTAGGCGGACGACATCGCCAACTTGGTACCGCACAGTGCAAACAACTCCTGCCAAAATAGGGACGTAAACACCTTGTCCCTGTCGGACACGATGCTCTCTGGAATGCCATGCAGACGGAACACCTGGTCGAAAAAGATGCGGGCGACCACATCCGCCTCTACGGGGCGGCTCATCGCCATGAAGTGAGCGCCCTTGGACAGGCGATCGACCACCACAAAAATAACTGATCGCCCCCTTGACTTGGGTAGTCCCTCAATAAAGTCCATCGATATGTCGGCCCAAATCTGTGTCGGAACGGGAAGGGGCTGAAGTAAACCGGCGGGTGAGAGGTTGTCGGTCTTGCTGCGCTGGCAGATGGGGCAGAGTGCGATGAAGTCTTGTACCCCCCTTTTTAGTCCCTTCCAAAAGAACTCGGCTCGAACCCGCTGAAGGGTCTTATGAACCCCTTCATGTGTGGTGCCATGTAAGCCTGTCAGAATGTCCGCTATCAAAGGCGTGGTGTCCGACAGGTAGAGGCGGCCCTTGTACCAGATGAGGCCGTCCCGAGCTGTCCAGTGTGAAGGAGCACTTCCCTCCTCAATACGGTGTAATAACTCGCAGAGAGCCGGTGTGTCTTGGATCTCCTGCTGAAGGCGGTGTTGGATGGTCGGTATCGGGCACGAAATGGCCAGGACAGACCCCTCCTGATGATCGCGACGGGAAAGTGCGTCTGCGGCGCAGTTCAAGGCGCCCGCCTTGTATTCCACGCGGAAATCAAATCCCAACAGCTTGCTGATCCAACGCTGTTGCGGTGTAGTGATGAGGCGTTGCTCCAAGAGATACTTGAGGCTGAAATGGTCGGTGCGAATAGTGAACGGCCGCCCCCATAAGTACGGTCGCCAGTGTTGGACGGCCTTTGCCAATCCGATAAGCTCCTGCTCATAAGCCTGCAGCTTCTGATGATGTACGGCCGTGCGCTGGCTGAAATAAGCCACTGGGTGGCCCTCCTGTTGGAGCACCGCACCGTATCCCTGGCCTGAGGCGTCACACTCTATCTGAAACTCCTAATCAAAGTCTGGTAAACGCAACACCGGGGCTGACACCAGGGCCTGCTGGAGAGCGTGAAAAGCCCCCGTCGTGCTGTCTCCCCACACAAAAGAATGCTTCCTCAGGAGATCGAATAGTGGTGCGGCAATGATGCTGTATCCCTGGATGAAGCATCTGTAATAGCCCGCCAGTCCGAGGAAACCCCGCAGTTCCCGCAAAGTCTGGAGGGTAGGCCACTCCATCACGCCCTGGATCTTGATAGGGTCTGCCGATACCCCTGTGCTATCCACCACATGCCCCAAGTAGGACACCCGTTCAGTGCCAAAGGAACACTTGGCACGCTTCAATAAGAGTTTGTGCTGTCTGACTAATTGGAGAACGGCTCGGAGGTGGACAAGATGTTCCTCCCAAGTCGCACTGTACACCAAAATATCGTCAAAGAAAACAAGTACGTAGCGACGCAAAAGGCCATGGAACACCTCGTTCATTAATGCCTGGAACGTGGAGGGGGCATTGGTGAGCCCGAACGACATCACCAAAAACTCAAAGTGGCCGTGATGGGTGCAGAACGCCGTCTTTTCCACATCCTCGGGAGACATCCGCACCTGATGGTACCCGGAGCACAAATCCAGCTTGGAGAAAAAACGGGAGCCATGTAGCTCGTCCAGGAGCTCCTCCACGACCGGAATGGGGAACTTGTCTTTCACCGTCCGCGCATTCAACTCGCGGTAATCGACACAGAAGCGCCATGTGTCGTCCTTCTTGCTGACCAATAAGACCGGAGAGGAGAAAGGGGATACACTGTGGCGGATGATGCCCTGCTGCAGCATGGCGTCGCACTGACGCTCGATCTCATCCTTCTGACTGAATGGGTAGCGGTAGGGGCGTACCACCACCGGGGCCGTTCCGGGAAGGAGACAAATACGGTGATCCCGCCGTCGAACGGGAGGAAGACCGGTCGGGGCTATCGTCGTGTCAGCATACTCCTGTAGAAGAGCCTCCAGATCCGAGGACTCTGTATGTCTCCGCAGGCTAGGAAAACCTGTCGGGAGGTAGTGGGCATGCGGCCCTGCCACACCGTCTGCTGCGGGTGTCGCCCCCAAGTCATCGTCAGAGCATCGAAATCCCACAGAAGAGGCCCCAACGTACGGAGCCAGCGAACTCCCAACACTGCCTCAAAGCCTCGCAAGGCTATCACGTAAAAGTCAACGTGGGACTGATAACCCTCCACGCTAATCGGCACCGCTCTGCAGACGCCCGTGCACAACATAGCCATGCCATTGGCAACAGAAACTCGGAGGCTCGGACGGGCAGTAATAGGTAAATGAAGCTGTTGTGCGGTGATATCGCTGAGAAAACTGTGTGTACTACCCGAGTCCATTAGAGCGACTAGTGGGTGATCCGCCACCAAAATTGGTAGCTGAATCGTGTCCCCAGTCTGGGATCCAATCATAGCATGGACGGAGATCTCGGGTTCGCCCGTGTCCTCATCACCAGGGTCCTCATCAAAGGGATCCTCCACCTCTAGCCAAAATAGGCGCTTGCACCGATGCCCACGGGTGAAAGGCTCGTCACAGTTGAAACAAAGGCCTTTGGCACGCCGATCCGCCATCTCCTGAGCGGAGAGTCGTCGAAATGTAGACTGTCGGTTGCCTTCCTTGCCCCTGCCAGCTCCCGGGCTAAAAGTAACAGGCGACGAGCCCAAGCTCCTGGGGGGTCCCTCACCAGATCGACGACCCATGGACTGCCGGTCCATCAACAGGCGCCGCTCAAAGATGCGGGATAAGCTCATAGCAGTGGAGAGGTCTACGGGGGACTGCAACTGAACGTCCATCCGCAAACGCTCATGGAGGCCAGCCAGGAAGACTGGTACCTGCTGGGATGTAAGCACGGTCGGGGCGCGAGCGAGGAGCACCTGAAACTGATCGATATACTGCTCAATGGAGCCCGTCTGTCGGAGAGAAATAAGGTCACCCATGGGATTGCCGAGAAGCGGGGGTCCAAAACGCAAAGTGCACTGAGTCTTGAAATCCTCCCAACTCAACTGGGGCTGCTCTCGCCGTAGCTGTGAGAACCACATCTGTGCCGATCCGAGGAGATGAAACGATGCAATCCCAATCCACTCCTCTTCCGGAGTGCGCTGGGTTTCATAGAACTGCTCGCAACGAGTGAGCCACGTTAGTGGATCCTCCCGACCATCAAACAGAGGAAAATCCAACTTCACAAAACGAGGAAACCCGCCTCCTTCGTTTCTCGGTGTCGAGGATTCGTGAACCGTTTGGGAGGAGCCCGAAGCGGCACGCGGGGGCGGTGGGGCCGGGGGGGGGGGGGGGGGGACGCAGCCGGCCTAAGGGCTTCGATGAGGGCCCTATTGTTGGCCACCATCATTTGTTGAAAGGATTCCACGATTTGGGTCAAAGTAAGCCCTCCCGAGTTGCCCTCGTCCATGGGAGCGGGCTGAAAATTAGTGTGGATGACCGGAGGGGTGGGCAAAATACCCGCGCTGTCCAGGAGGAGTGGAAAACCGGAGGAGGAAGCCCCCAAGAGGATCGGTGAGGGAGGACAGCAACTGGGGCGGCCGGATCCGGGCTGCGGACACGCCGGACGGGGCTACGACGGGGCTGTCGGAGCTGGGACAGGGGCGACGGGCGGCGGAGATGGTGGAGGAGGCGCCGAGAAAGAGGAGGGCTCTGATACCAAGCTGATACGGTCCTTCGTCTGCGACCTAGTTCGGCCCGGAAGAAGAGGGAAGTCCCGTAGGGGGTTGGCGTTGCGCTTGCGAGATCCAATGGTGCCCGGAAGGCTTCCACCGGGAAGGAGGAGATCGGAGAGGGGCGGAGGTGGCGAGCTGGAGCGGAAGACGGCACGGCGGTGTCGATCGGGAGCGGAAGGCGCGAGCGGCTGGTTCGTCGTGCGGGCGGAAGGGCGATGCGGTTCGGCTAGGTCACGGGATTAGAAATAGAGAGAGGAAGAGAGAGAGTTAGAGAGAGAGAGAGAGATTTGGAAATAATTTTGCATGCCTTTCATTAAAGCCCTCAACCCAATATATGGTTGAGCCCAAACCACCCCAAGGTTCATAAAAACTGAACATAAAAACTGAACATAAAAACTGAACATAAAAGATACAAAGCCATCCAAAATGAAAGACTAATCGGATCGTGTCGGGGCACGGCGCTTGTAAGTTAACCCCCAACGTGGGTCCGTAACATATTCCTCTCTTCAAACACGGTATCAGAGCATTGTGTTTTGTCGTGCATCTGAGCTTGTCTGGACCTGCTTCCAGCGACCGACAATGCCTGAATCTCTTCCAGGGATTGTCGCCGTGTTGTTTGTTTGTTTGACGGCGTTAGCTATTTGTTGAAACGACAATCTCTATTAGATGTCCCTTCTCATGTGTTGCCTGTTCTTCTCCAATGACTCCATGGGTGTTTGTTTGTCTATTTGACGACAATTAGTTGCTCGTCAAATCGACGAGCTCTGTCCAAATCAATCAATTTTTCCTCCAGATCCGTGGGTGCTTCACTTCCATTGGCTTAGTTTCATCCGTCCTTCATGGTGCTTTGACGAACACTAGGTGCATGCCCGAACTTCCATGAAACGTGACTCGTGTTTATTGGCACATGAAGCCAACTCGTATTCAGGCTGAGAAGACTATTACTCATTGTTTATTATCCTTGCTCCCTCCATCAAGTCCAGGGAGAGTCTGTGTCTATTGATGTTCCTATTTTCTCCTCAAAAGTGGGCGGACTGGGTACCTTATTGATCATTATGTTGGGTATCACTCTAATTCTCTCCCATTACAATCATCTCTTGCATCTATTCCCACTATTCTCATTCCTAACCATTTTCTGAATTTGTTTCCACTTCTCATTAGAAGAATGTAATGGATGTTGAAATGAAAGCCTTACAGTTACAAAACACTTCAGAGATTATTCACTTCTAATTGCATACATATTGTTGGGTGCAGGTTGGTTTCACTATTTCACTATCAAGTATCAATAAGATAATACTCTTGATCGCTATAAAGCTAGATTTGTAGTTAAGTGGCTTGCCCAAATTGATAAGTGGATTTCCATGAAATCTTTGCTTCAATTGCTATCTATTAGTACTCAAAATTCTTGGTCTCTTCTCCCATTTAATGTGAAGATTTTTTTTCTTCATCGATTCCTCCAAGAAGGGATCCTTATGACTCTCTCTATTGGTATGTCTGCTCTTCCAGGACATACTTGTCGATTAAAGAAGTCTATCTATGGTTTGAAATCATTTCCTTGAGGCTTGGTTTGACAAGTTGAGTTCCAAACTCATTGATATGCAGCTTTATAGGAGCACTTATAACCACTTTATGTTCATTCATAAAACTACCAGTCATTATTGTTCTGATTGTTTATATTGATGACATTTATTATCACGGATGATAGTGAACAATATATTGCCGATGTTAAGAGGTATGTGGCCTCTACTTTTGAAATCACGGATTTGGGCTTTCTTAGATAATTTTTTGGGATTGAGGTAGCTAGATCTGTTGGGTGAATCTTTATATCCTAAAGAAAGTATGTCGTAGATCTTTCAAGCGGCAATATGGCATCTTGGAGTTAAACTTAGAGATAGTCCTATTGATCTCAACTACAATGTTCATAAAGATGACTTCTGACTTAGAAAAAAAATTGAAGCTTCAAAGACTTGTGGGATGTTGATTTGCTCGACCATGACTCAATATTATATCCCTTTCTTGTTAGTCTTGTAAGTCGGTTCATGCACAATCTCAAATTTTATCATTACAAAATTGTCCTGAAAATCTTACATCTAAGCTTTCGGGAGGGAATCTGTTATGTGCTCGGATCGTTGCGGATCTAGATCTTGTGAGAGGACCCGAGGAGGAGGAGGAACTTCCCATTTGGGAGGGCTCCGTTGTGGAGATCTGCGGAGAAGGGGAGAAGAGGGGAGGAAGGAGCAGAGAGAGAGAGAGAGAGAGAGAGAGAGAGAGAGAGAGAGAGAGAGAGAGAGAGAGAGAGAGAGAGAGAGAGAAGAGGCGGAGGGCCAGCGTTGCTAGCGGACGAGCGCCAGTGGCGGACGGGGAGCGCTAGTTGCGGCGCTAGCTAGGGCGTCGGGCTGGGCGTGCGAACGGAAGAGAGGGAGAGAGAGGGAATTAGAGAGAGAGAGGGATTTAGGAAATAACTTCTTGCTTACTTCATTGCTCCAACCCAACCGGACCATATAGGTCCTAAACTCCACCAAAACGAACCGGCTCGGTTCGACATAAAAACCCAAACATAAAGTTCGCGCCCCTCACCTGGGCTTACTACAAGTGAGAACAAACATTTGAAATAAAAGATACTACGAAATTAACATAGCAACGTCAGGTGGCTTCGGTTGGTTGGCGACGTCGGTAGGTGCGCCCCCAATATGGATCCGACGCTTCGAGTGCCGTAACATCACCCTCCTCGTTCGAAGACAGCTTGTCCTCAAGCTGTGCTGGAATGTGCACCAAGGGGGCTGAAGGCGGGGGCCCCACGTACTGCTTGAGCTGGGAAACGTGGAAGACATCATGAATGCGAGCCTCGGGTGGCAAGGAGAGACGGTAAGCCACGTTGCCAATGCGCTCGGTGATGGTAAAGGGACCAAAGAACTTCGGCCCCAACTTGTTGGAGGGAGGGCGGGTCGCCGTAAGTTGGCGATAGGGACGGCGGCGTACCCACACCCAGTCCCCTATCGTGAAGGTGAGATCCCTATGTCCACGGTTGTAGGCAATCTCCATACGTTGCTGGGCTTGCAATAAGCGATCTCGGGCAGCTTGTAAGAACGTGTCGCGGTCCTCCAATTCTTGATCTATGGCCGTCAGGCGAGCCGAACCACCTGTGTATGACAGAAGGCGTGGTGGATCGCGACCGTAGATGAGGCGGAACGACGTGGTCCGCAAGGCCGTATGATATGCCGTGTTGTAACAATATTCCACCCATGGTAGCCAACGCGGCCATTCCCGCGGCCGGTCCACGGTCACACATCTCAGGTACATCTCCAAGGTGCGGTTGACCACCTCGGTTTGCCCGTCTGACTGCGGATGGTAGGCGGATGAAAAAGCCAACTTGGTGCCGCTAAGGGCGAAGAGTTCGCGCCAAAAATTACTTGTGAAAACCTTGTCCCTGTCGGACACCAGCGTCTCCGGCATGCCGTGTAGGCGAAAGATCTCCTGGAAGAAAACGCGGGCCACGTGCTCCGCGACGAGCGGTCGGGCGAGGGGAATGAAATGGGCGCCCTTAGAGAATCGGTCCACCACCACCATCAAGATACATTTGTCGCGAACCGGGGGAAGTCCCTCCACAAAATCCAACGAGAGGTCCGCCCAAACTTGAGTGGGGATAGGTAGAGGTTGAAGCAACCCAGCCGGCAAGAGGTGGTCCGCCTTGTTTTGTTGACAGACGGCGCATGTGGAGATGAATTCATGGACGTCACAGCGCATCCCCTTCCAATAAAGTTCCGATCGGAGGCGTTGAAGAGTGCGGTGAACTCCTTCATGGCTGCGGAAGTGAACGTCGCCCACAATCTTGGGAATGAGGGGCGAGGAGGGGCCGACATACAGCCGTCCGTGATGATATATGAGGCCTTGGCGAGCTGTCCACGTGGCATCCAGAATTCCCAGCTCCGCTCGGCGTAGTAGTTCGGAGAGACTGGCGGAGTCGTGGATCTCTTGACGGAGCAAGGAGAGCAGGTCAGCTGTCGGAAAGGAAATGGCGCAAAGCGCTGTTGGTGTCGGGGGGTTCCGGCGGGAGAGCGCGTCAGCGGCGCTATTGAGAGAGCCCGCCTTATGCTCCACTTGAAAATCAAACCCGAGTAATTTGCTAACCCACCGCTGTTGCGGTACGGTAGTGAGGCGCTGCTCCAAGAGATACTTGAGACTGTAGTGGTCGGTCCGCACAATGAAGGGTCGGCCCCATAGGTATGGCCTCCAATGTTGAACTGCTTTAGCGAGCCCGATGAGTTCTTGCTCGTAGGCCGGTAACTTCCGGTGGTGGATGGCCGTCTGACGGCTGAAGTAGGCCACGGGATGACCCTCTTGTTGCAGCACCGCTCCGTAGCCCAATCCGGAGGCATCACACTCGACAAGAAATGGGACGGTGAAATCTGGAAGGCGGAGGACGGGGGCGGCCAATAAAGCTTCCTTGAGGGCCCGGAATGCCGCGGTAGCGGCGTCTGTCCACGCAAAAGCGTTCTTCCGCAATAAGCTGATCAGAGGGGTGGCCACGGTTCCGTAATCGCGGATGAAACGACGATAATAGCTCGTGAGGCCGAGGAATCCGCGAAGGTCGGTGATGTTTTGCGGTTGCCGCCACGCCGCTACGCCTTCGAGCTTGGTCGGATCGGCCGCCACGCCGGAATGATCCACCACATGGCCCAAGTAGGTGATGGAGCGTTGCCCGAATGAACACTTCGACGGCTTCAAGACGAAGTGGTGCTGGTGGGCCATTTGCAGGACCTCCCGGAGATGGTGTAGGTGGTCCTCCCATGATTTGCTATACACCAAAATATCGTCAAAGAAAATGAGAACGGACTTGCGGAGGAAGGGTTGGAATACCTCGTTCATCAACGCTTGGAAGGTGGAGGGCGCGTTCGTCGGGCCGAAGGGCATAACGAGGAATTCGAAATGGCCGTGATGCGTCCGAAAGGCCGTCTTCTCCACGTCCGGCTCCGCCATGCGGACTTGATAGTACCCGGAGAATAAGTCGAGTTTGGAGAAATAACATGCGCCATGTAGCTCATCCAAGAGCTCGTCCACCACCGGGATCGGAAATTTGTCCTTGACGGTGATAGCGTTGAGGGCACGGTAGTCCACACACATGCGTCACATGCTATCTTTCTTGTGAACCAGCAGCACCGGGGAGGAGAATGGAGAGATGCTGCGGCGGATGAGACCCTGCTGGAGGAGGACATCGCACTGTCGTTCGATCTCGTCTTTCTGGAGGTAGGGGTACCGGTACGGTCGTACCACCACCGGAGCCGCTCCCGGAAGAAGGCAAATGCGATGGTCCTGTGGGCGCCTCGGAGGAAGGCCCAAACGCGGGCTAAAGAGAGCCGGCATGGAGTGAAGGAGAGCCGCCAGGGTTGTGGGCTGATCCGCCGCCGCCGGCAGGGCTGGCACGGTTGGCTCGGTATGCACTAGGAAGGAAGAGGGGGGCTGTCCTGGGGCCTGCCCCTGCCATCGGACTACCCGGGCGCCCGTGCTCCAGGAAATGGTCATGCGGTCGAAATCCCACGTGAGTGGACCCAAGGTGCGCAGCCAACGCACGCCCAATACTATGTCGAACCCCCGAAGATCAACAAGGAAAAGGTCCGTCTGGTACGAAGAGCCGTCCACATCAAATGCTACGTGGCGACATACGCCCGGGCACGACATTTGTTGGCCATTGGCCACGGCGACCGTGACGTGGCTGCGCGTTATGAAAGGGAGTTGAAGCTGGAGGGCGCGGTCCTTGCGGATGAAGTTGTGGATGCTGCCCGTGTCCAAGAGGGCGAGGAGGGCGGTGCCCATGATGGTCACGAAAAGCTGAATGGTGCAGCCCTCCTGGGGCCCTTCGACAGCATGGAGGGAGAGGTGAGGGGTACTGGACTCGTCATAGCCGTCATCGTCGTCCTCGGTGGGGTCGTCAACCTCCAACCAAAAGAGGCGTTTGCACCGATGCGAGGGAGTGTATAACTCGTCGCAATTGAAGCATAAGCCCTTCTCACGGTGGGCCGTCATCTCGGGACGGGTGAGGCGGCGGCGGAAAGCTGGGCGTGGGGGCTGATCCCCGTCCGACGGTGGTGGTGGTGGCCGCTGAAAGATTGTGGGTGGCCGTAGGCGGCCCGGCGACGGTGCATCCAACGCGAGGAGGCGGTCGAAAGCGCGGGCAAAGCTCATAGCAGTTAGGAGATCCGGGGGCTTTTGAAATTCCACATCCCAACGGAGGCGCTCCGGCAACCCGGCGGTAAAGAACGATATCTGCTGGGTTGGTAACACGGTCGTGGCGCGGGAGAGCAGCAGTTGAAATTGCTCGATGTAGGTGTCGATGGAGCCCGTGCATTTTAGAGCAATTAAATCGCCGAGAGGGTTACCCGGCATCGCCGGCCCAAAGCGGAGGGAGCATGCGGCTCGGAAATCAGTCCATGAAATGGCGGGATGCTCCAAGAGGAGTTGTGTGACCCATAATTGCGCCGGCCCGAGTAAGTGGAAAGAGGCCACGCCCACACGCTCCGCGTCGGGAGTGTGCTGGTTAGTAAAGAAGAACTCGCAGCGAGTTAGCGATGGAAGGGGGTCTTCGCGCCCTTCGTAGAGGGGAAAATCCATCCGGACGAAGCGATGGTTGTTGTAAGGGTCTCCGCGTGACGGCGGTGTGGAATCCATCCGACTTTCGGACGGGGCTGCGGCGGGGTATGGCGGGGACGGCGGAACGCCGCTGGCGGCATCCAAGTGCGCATTAAGGGCCTCCATTTTTTTCGTTTTGGGTGGCATACATGGACTGAAACATCTCCATGAGTTGAGCAAGGGAAGGACCCCCATCAGCCATTGGAAGAGGAGGGGTGTTCGGCGAGGGCAGCAGCCCTGCTGCGGCGCGGGCGGGCGGTATCGGAAGGGGCAGCCGGCGAGAACCCGTTAGGGCGGCGCGGTAGGTTCGGGGAAGGGAGATCCCGGTGTTTGGCTCTGATACCAAGTTGTTATGTGTTCGGATCGTTGCGGATCTAGATCTTGTGAGAGGACCCGAGGAGGAGGAGGAACTTCCCGTTTGGGAGGGCTCCGTTGTGGAGATCTGCGGAGAAGGGGAGAAGAGGGGAGGAAGGAGCCGAGAGAGAGAGAGAGAAGAAGAGGCGGAGGGCCGGCGTTGCTAGCGGACGAGCGCCAGTGGCGGACGGGGAGCGCTAGTTGCGGCGCTAGCTAGGGCGTTGGGCTGGGCGTGCGAACGGAAGAGAGGGAGAGAGAGGGAATTAGAGAGAGAGAGAGGGATTTAGGAAATAACTTCTTGCTTACTTCATTGCTCCAACCCAACCGGACCATATAGGTCCTAAACTCCACCAAAACGAACCGGCTCGGTTCGACATAAAAACCCAAACATAAAGTTCGCTCCCCTCACCTGGGCTTACTACAAGTGAGAACAAACATTTGAAATAAAAGATACTACGAAATTAACATAGCAACGTCAGGTGGCTTCGGTTGGTTGGCGACGTCGGTAGGTGCGCCCCCAATATGGATCCGACGCTTCGAGTGCCGTAACAGAATCCTCTGTAAGGATCATCAGCATCTGAATGTGCAAGTTCATTGTGATGTTGATTAGGCTAGAGCTACATCTGATGAGAGATCTACTAGTGGTCACTCTATGTTTGTGGGTTACTGCTCAATGAATATTGTTAAACGGTCCTCAATTGAAACAGATACAAATCATGGCCTTGGCCACCTGTGAGCTCATGAATTAAATCTATTTTGAGACAATTAAGTTGTCAAGCCTGTGGACATATACCTCTCTATTGTGATAACCAGACTGCTATCCATACGTCTAGTTCAGTTTTCCATGAGAGAGCCAAGCACATTAAAGTTGATTGTTATTTCATAAGAGAGAAAGTTAAGATAAAGTCATCTCTACTTCATTTGTTCCTCCCAGCTGTCAATTCACATATATGTTTACAAAAGTTGTCTTATCAAAATCTTCATAGAAGCTCTACTTGTCTTGGGATGATGAATGCTTATGATATTTGATTGTGATGGGCCTTTATCACCCAAAGGAACTTATGAACTAATTTATTCTCTGTTGGGGATTACTGCTCAATGAATTGATTCTGAAGCCTCATAGAACATTCTTGAAGTATTCGTCTCTTCGAACAATAACAAGCCCCCTTATGTAAACCAAAAGTAATCAACTAGATTCAAATTCAATACCATATAGTAAGATTAAGTATTGAATTCAGCGTCTCTCTCTTGCATCCATTTCAATACTAAATTCCCTTCTTTAAGTTCTCTGTTGTAGTCCCACACAATCAGTTATCCGTTATTAGTTGTTGTGCATATTTATTTAATATAGTTATTTAGCATCGTTATGTGTTTATGTTAGGCGTCAAAGTGATGAGTCAGTATTATCCGTCTTGATTAGTAGTCGTCTCTTAGCGTCTTTTGATATTTCGGATAGTTTTATTTTGGACTTATTTATGGTCCATTCCATTGCACAATTTTATGTGGCCCCCCATTGAGTCATGAATGGGCATGCAAGAATTAACGAAAATTCCCCTCCTCCTCTCTCTCTTGTTCTTTCTCTCTCCTCCTTTTATGGTTAGGGTTGAGCCAAGCTCCCCTTCTTCCTCTTTCTCCTTCATTCCCTTTCAGTTGAGCTCGTCTCCCTTGTATCCCTGATGACCTTTTATCTCCACTGCCATCAAAAGAAGCCCATAACAACTTGGTAGCTCTGACGGCCTCGCCATCTCCACCTTCGTCGAAGCCTGGTGACCTCGCCATCTCCACCTCTACCGAAAGAAGCCATAACAACTTGTTATCATAACTGCTCATTCCTCCTTCACATCCTACTGTCCAGAGCTACTCGATCCCACGCTCGTATCCCTGATTCACACACTCATTGACCATAGACACCACTCCATCATCGAAACAGGTCCGGTAATCGAGCTCACCAGAACTTGCGAACAACTCGATGATCTTCTCGGGATGCCTTTCATGGTATTGTTCACCCCTATTTATACTGGTGGTGAGCTGCCCAAGCGAGCAGGCTTAAGAAAGAAAAGACTGCTCGGATACATGAGAAACATGCAGGGATTGAGATGTACATTACATATAGTCATTACATTAAGAATGGAAGAGGTCAGGCGAATACAAAATCTGTGTTCGCGCAAGCTCTAGTGGGAAATCGAAGTTTGTGTGGATTCGGCAGGAGTGTTTGCTCGTACTGTTGATGTTCTATGTAAAAACATGCGCGTGTTCGTTTTGTTGGGGCCGAAAATGCCTCAATTCCACACTCAAAGAGAGGTGCATTATGGGTGGAAGAGACTTTGGGTTGTTGGTATAGAAGAGATGTCGCGGGCGTCGAGGCCAGGTTTCGCACAACGCGAATCTTTTGTGTGTGATATTATTAATTGGATTTGCGGTTACAAAAGTTGAGTTCAAAACAACTATAATAAAATGGAGTTTGTGGGTACTATGAAAGTCCGGGAATCGAGCTTGCGGACAACGCGAATACAAAATCTGTGTTTGCGCAAGCTCTAGTAGGAAACTGAAGCTTGTGGGGTTTCGGCGGGAGTGTTCGCCCATGTTGTTGATCTTCCATGTAGAAGCTTGCGCGACCCTGTCTGGAATGTTTGCCTGTACTGAAGAAAGTAGTTTTGTGGATTGATTGTGGTCGCAGTATTCCGGGTGAACAAATCGGTCCCAGTTCTTCGCAGACGATTCGTCGATCTCAACACGACTTTCTTGCGGGTTGTCAATTTCCCCTTATCGTCTTTTAATATTTTGGTTAGTTTTATTTTGGAATTATTTACGATCGATGTCATTGTACAACACCCATTTGGTCATGAATGGGCATGCAAGAACTAATGAAAGTTTTATCCTCCTCTCTCTAATTCTTCCTTTCTCTCCTCCTTCTAGGGTTAGAGTTAAGCCAAGCTCCCCCTCTTCCTTTTTCTCCTTCGTCGCCCTTTGGGTGAGCTCGACTCCCTTGTATCTTTGATTACCTCTCCATCTCCACCTTTGGCAAAAGAAGCCCATAACAACTTGGTAGCTCTGGCGACCTCGCCTTCACCTTCGCCGAAGTATCCCTGGCGACCTCGCCATCTTCATCTCTGCCGAAAGAATCCAGAACAACTTGGTATCATAAATGCACATTCCTCCACATACCACTGTCCGAGCTACTCGATCCCACGCTCGAGTCCTTGTTTTGCACACCCGTCGACCATAGGAACTACTACTCAATGCCTCTCCATCATTGAACCAGCACATCTCCCAGTGCCTTACATCAAGAGCACATCCCAGTCGATCAGTTACTAGCACATCCCTGTCAAAATCTCCAGGCCGAGATCGATCGGTCCCAGTTCTTCCCAGACGAGTCGTCGATCTCAACATGACCTTCTCGCGAGTCGTCAATTTCCCCTTCATTCAAGGTGATGAGCAACAACAAGAACTTCGTCTCTGTTGGCAAGCACTCAATCTCTAGTTTCATGTCACAGATCACTATGCTTAAGTCAACTCCATGGCAAACTGCGAGCAACTGTCTCCTAGCTTCTACGAGCGTCTTCCCAATCCACTTGTTTCACGCTTCTTCCTCCTCGTCAAGTCACGCCATCTTTCTCTAGCAACGGTGCACGCCTTCTTCTTGTCAAGTACCACGCCCTTCAGTTTCATCCGACGACGCCTTTTCTGGATTGATGCAGGCTTGGTTGTTGCCACTCATGTGCTCTCTGGTATCGAAGCTGGCCGAGCATTACTTTAACGCACGTCTCCTCCTTCCAGCAGTTAGTCCTATCGAAGAAGCTTTGCATTGTCTAGGACAAGTTGTCGAGAATAGGCTCCATCGTGATGCACGCCTAATTTCTTATTTCGTCGTTATGCAACGAATCCAACACTCTTTCCCTCTTAGTTATTAAATAGTTGGTTCACATGGAATTGATTAATTAATTAACTATTATTTGGATTACGTGATTAATTAATTATTTCCGCGTAGCGATGATCTCTGACGAGCAAAGTGCCCTTCGTTCGATGCTACTAAAGTTATTGGAGATGTCAGTGTCACACCAAGTAGTGATTTTGCGACTCACCGCCAGCATTGACAGACTCGCAATACTTGGACAATTTTGGGAGCCAATCCCACCAAAGAAGACGCCAATCCAACCCGAGGACAAAGAAACCGAACAAATCTCCGCAGTTCTCGTCGTCCCACTATCGCCTATGGTTGTTATCTCACCGCAGTTCACGCAGTAGGCTCCTTCTCCGCCAACCACTACCGTTCTCCTCCAACCAAAACTCTCAGTTATCGGGATGGTCGAATGCTTCTTCTCCAACCAGCCCCGCAGCAGACCTTGGCTGGCCTCGTACAAAGGACTCCACTTCAATCACTAAATGATCACGCTACGGTTTCTTCTTTTATCGCATCGCCACACAAGCTACGCCCCTCAGACAACCTCACCATCCTTCATGACATTTGTGAGCACGATGAAGTCTCGTCGCTCGATGCAACCTCCGCTACAACGGCGTGCTACAAGAAGCTGTTCTGGCAGGAAATTATGAAGTCAGGTGATCAAATTATAAGTTCGATTTAAAGGAACGATGAGATGTTATGGTCTCACATGACCAATTATCTATTATCAGTTATTGTCCATATTTATTTAATATCGTTATTTAGCGTCGTCATGTGTCTATGTTAGGCATCAAGGCGATAATGAGTATTATGTGTCTTCATTTTGAATCATCGTCTCTTAGTATCTTTTGATATTTTGGTAGTTTTATGTTGAACTTATTTATGGTCCATGTCATTGTGCAATGTTATATGTAAACACCCCAGCCCCCAGGGGTCATGAATGGGCATGCAAGAATTAATTAAAGTTCTCTCCTCTCCTTCTAGGGTTAGGGTTGAGCCAAGCTTCCCCTTCTTCCTCTTTCTCCTTCGTGCCCTTTCCGGTGAGCTTAGCTCTCTTGTATCCCCGATGACCTTTCCACCTCCACCGAAAGAAGCCCATAACATTCTCTCTCTCTCTCTCTATGCAGATCCCTTGAAGGTCATAAATAAGGGAAGCTAATCTCTCTTGAAATCCACCCTAATTTCATACCGTTCTCTACTTCTCTTACACTCTTCCTCAACCTCATTATCTGAATAGTTTAAGATCATAGTACAGACTTATATTGTGGTGTTGCATCTTCTGTGGATCACAGAGAAGGCATAAGAAGGAGAATCATCTTTGCCTTCCAAGTTAGATTGGAAAAGCCATAGATGAGTTATTAAAATGCCACGCAGAGTTATTCAAAAAAAGGTAATACACATGGCGATCCAGCGCGATTGCACCCCCTTCATCTTCCTCGCAATCAATTCAGGCAACCAAAGCTTTATATACATAGATGACATCTTTAAACTTCCCCATTTTATGCGCCCGGCCCCTCATTTTCCACATTTTGTTTTCAAGCTCGAATCATATTGCGAAATAACTAGATTTTCTTCCGATTTAGCGATTTTTATGCCGATATCTGATGCGCCATGATTTACTGATTCACTGCAGATGCTTGGCGGGGCATGACGATCGACCCTCTCTAGAATACTAAGAGCAAATCATCTGCGCATTCCTGTAACTGCTATCAGCTCAAAGGTGTAGAGAGCTTGTCTTCTGATTTTTAGGTAGTAGAAGTTAGGAAAAATGGTGCAGTGGTGCAGAGCCTCTCTGCCTGAAATATTCTCTCTTCTGAATGTTGTATACTAATATCCAGCGTAGGAATCATTTCCGCCATTAGAGACGCAGAATTAAATCCAACAGTTGATGTTTGTGGTTAAGTTCAGAATCCAGGTGGTCTTCTCTTTCTGTCTTCATAATGGGTAGCATCAGGTTTTTATATACCTGATAGGAATTTCCGGTTGAGTGCTGGAGATATCATCATTTATTTGTAGGTGGTTATAAATGTTTAAGGGTGGGTTTGCGGCCGCGTTGATTCGGACTCGTATCCGTGCTTTCGTGTCGGATTAGCTTGCAGCTAGTCATGTTGCTTCGTGCGCACAAACGGCGGGGACGGTAACCATGTCCACAGATGCTTGTTGGGCTGCAAAATGAAAAGGACTATTGACAAAGGTAAAGATCTAAATTTTAGTATAAAATAGAAATGAGACTTTAATGTAGTATTAATGATACAACAAAGCACTTTATATTTCGAGTTATAAATAAAAGTGGATATATTTAAAATAAAAGAGTGGATGTTAACTACTATTAATTTTCAAGTAAAAATGTACTTTGTAATATTATATATATTATAATTTTTAAGAGGAGGTTTATACTTAGCTGTTGAATATATATATTAAGCAAAAGTTTTTTAAATAAAAAATAAAATAGTTATGGAAATAATATTTTATTAATATTATTAAATTGATATTTTAATGACGACAAAAATATGTAATAAATTTATATATTTATGTAGGAGCAGTCATACTATTATTATCAAAAGTTATCTAGAATAGCTATTGAGTGAAATAGTGATATTGTCTTTATTTCACCCTACTTAGGGGTGTGCCAATGGAGTTGAAGAACTGGAACCGGATGAATCGGATCAAAATAGAACCGATTTCGCTGTTCGGGTTGGTTCCAGTGTTGCTCAGTTCAATTTGGGGTTGGATCCAGTTTTAATAGATCCGATGGTTCGAATCAGTTCTTGGGTCTCATAGATACGTACCCGACAACTAATAATTTAAAATTTAAAATATGGTATAATATAACTAATATCAATAATAGATCTATGCAGCGCCAGGCGCCAATATCGGATAAATTTATTGATATACAATTAAATCATTTTTTTCAATAATTACAAAACATGAACCGATAATCGACTTCCAAAACTTTAGAACCGTTGAAATCAAACGAACGGATCCGATTTGCACGGCTATCATCACTTATAAAGGAGTTTGCGGCGTGGCAACTGCTGTGAGCTTAGGCACTGGTTTGGATCGATTTATGGGAATCCGATCCGCTTGATGTAAAAGTCAAGGCCACGTGGCCCGTTCCGCTCGACAACCGGAGCCAAGAACCCTAAAGCCCCACTTTTTTATCGGAACTAACTGTTGTATAAGTTGCAGCATTCCTCTTGTTTGAGATCTGTACTTGCATCGATTCTACTCTCTCTTCATCCTCTCGCTTCTCTCCTCTCCTCTTCCTCCGTTTCCACCGTCATGAGGACTTCTCTCCTCCGATCCGCGGAAGCCGCGCTTAGAAGAGGTTACTCCTCCTCCTCCCCGTCCCACCTTCACGGCCGACCTTTCTCCTCTGGCTCCTTCCCCGAGCGGAAGGTTGCCATCCTCGGCGCAGCCGGAGGCATCGGCCAGCCACTGTCGCTTCTCCTGAAGCTGAATCCCCTCGTTTCCAGCCTCTCCCTCTATGATATCGCCGGTACCCCCGGGGTCGCCGCCGACGTCAGCCACATCAACACTCGCGCAGAGGTACCGTTCCCCCTTTTCTTTTCCTTTTTCCTTCGATCGATGACTCGGATCTTCAAATCTATAGATCCTCTTGTTAGGTGACAGGATACGCCGGCGAGGATCAACTCGGGAAAGCCCTGGAGGGATCCGATTTAGTTATTATTCCGGCGGGAGTCCCGAGGAAGCCCGGCATGACTCGTGATGATCTCTTCAACATTAACGCCGGGATCGTGAAATCCCTTGCCACCGCCATCGCTAAGTATTGCCCAAATGTATGTGATCGTTCACTTACTTCAACGCGTTTACTCCGCCATCCTCTTCTCCTCATCTGCACCGTGTTAATTTTCTTCAGGCACTCGTTAATGTGATCAGCAACCCAGTGAATTCAACTGTGCCCATTTCCGCGGAGGTGTTCAAGAAGTTAGGAACCTATGATGAGAAAAAACTATTCGGTGTTACCACTCTTGATGTGCTGAGAGCCAGGACCTTCTATGCTGGCAAGGCTAGGGTTCCTGTTGAGGGTAAATAGTTCAACCTACTGATTTATGTGATTATGTCTTTGTTAGAACACTTGAAGAAGATTATTTATACTGCACAAATGTTTTTGTAGAGGTATCAGTCTCTGTTGTTGGTGGGCATGCTGGTATAACCATTTTGCCTCTCTTTTCACAGGTGATTCTTCATGTTTCATATTTATAACATAATTGTTTCCTTACTGCCCCAATTTTGTGCTTGATTTGATTTTTTTAACTGTGTTTTGTGATGAAAGGCGACTCCGGCGAGCAATTCATTATCGCATGAAGATATTAAGGCTCTCACGAAGAGGACCCAGGATGGAGGGACTGAGGTTGTTGAGGCCAAAGCTGGGAAAGGCTCTGCAACCTTGTCAATGGCGTAAGTCTCAAACTTGATGTTAGTTAGCATGTTTATCTTTTGTCTTGGATGAATAAAATTGCTCCAATTTAGTTTTTTTTCTTCTTCCTTAATTCATGAGAAATAGATTTAACTGGTTTGGGGATTTTATCAGTTATGCAGGTGCCATTTTCGCTGAGGCGTGCTTAAAAGGTCTGAATGGAGTTCCAGATATCATAGAATGTTCTTTTGTACAATCGACTGTCACTGAGTTACCTTTCTTTGCTTCAAAGGTAATTAGTTTCAGATTTGTTATACTTGTCTTTTCTCGTGCTTAATTTGCTTTATTATTTTCATTCCTTTGCTTCAAAAGGTAATTATTTTCACATTTGTTATACTTGTCTTTTCTAGTGCTTGATTTGCTTTATTAATTGTTCTTTTATGTTTCTAGTCTTAGATTCCAACTAAAGCCTCCTTTTGCTACCGTCTTTCTAATCTTTTTGAAGGTCTGTTTGTTTGGACGGAGTTGGAGATCTAAAATTAGAATTGGAGCTCATTTTCAATTGAGTGTAACCTCCAATTCCGGAGTCTCAATTCCGCCCAATCTAATGGAGCTTAAGGTCTATTTGTGAAATATTGTTTTCACTCGTCTCTTACACAAACAAACAAAAATGATAGGAGGGTTCAAATAGTAAAGTGCATCAACCGAATGAATTGAGGGGGGGGGGGGGGGGGGGGGGGGTGTTATTTTCTTAATTTTAAGGGACAATGTGCCAAAACAATGGAAGCTTGGGGCGCAATGTTTCATTTGCTCTTGCAACAAATGTGAACTCTTTGGTTTGGATTTCCTCAACATTCCTCTTCTAAGTTCAGTTAGACTTCTAATTTTGTTTTGGTTTTTAGTCTTTGAAGAAAATTGTCTTGAGATGCCGTTAGTTTTCTATGTTTAATTGACTCACTGATTTTATAGAAAGAAGGTAATTTTAATTTTTGGTTCTTATGATCATTTGGAAATATATTGTTTGTTATTTAAAATTTTTTGTACTCGCGGTATGAGAATATTTGTGAGATATGACTGGACTTAATCATGTAAAAGAGTTTTTGTTGCAATTTCGACTTGATTTCTTGAATAAATTTAGGAAGTTTCAAGAAATTGGTCTATGAACATGCACGCAATCCTAGGCGCCATGCCGGGACTAAGTGGCTCCTGTTTTTTGTTTGAGGGTCATCTAAGTTTCTTGGTATCAGTAAGATATTAGACGAATTTTACCATAAATGGGTGGTGTAATATTTATTTATTGGGTATTCTTCTATCATCTTCATCATTCTTAGGCGAATTTTACACAGTTTCTATGCAACTATTGTTATGATTATGCTTCATTGGAACTATTGATGTTCATTAATGTTCTTTCCTTGCTGTATGTCTGCTGTTTTATTTAGAACCTTCTATGACCAATTCAGACATCTGTTCTAGCAAACTTGAAAAGTGCGAACCTTCTATTTGGAATTATTTAGTTTTGATATGATAAGAGACCTACTTTATTTATAGAAGAAGATTGTTGTATGAATTTTATTACTCCACTGGATTATTGTAAAATGAGAGTAGAAAATGCTAGCCAACATCTTATATGGACTGCTATTCATATTTGAAATCCATCTCCTTCGCATTGCCTGCTGCAGGTGAGGCTGGGAAAGAACGGCGTCGAAGAAGTGCTCGGACTGGGCTCGCTCTCCGATTTTGAGAAGGAAGGCTTGGAGAATCTGAAGCCCGAGCTGAAGGCCTCCATCGAGAAAGGGATTAAATTTGCCGCCGAGAATTGATTTCGACGGGAGCGAATAAAATAATTTTAAATGCAATTTTGTGCAACCACTATTTATGTTATGAGAGAGAATTAATTGTAACCTGCCCAAGCGAGGATTAGAAAAACTTGTGCTATTTTTTGATGCTGTGCTTCTCTGTAGGAACTCTGTCAAAGGAGAAGAAAATAAATTCTCTCTTCCTCTTGTTTTATTATTTAAAGGCTGATTCATACTTTTTTTTTATTGAATTAAGGTTTTATTTTATTTTCCTTTTTTAAAATAATACTGATTTCCAACATGTAGAAAAAAGAATGCACCGATGAACATGCACATGTAAATTAGTAGAGCTTAAACTGTATTTCTACAATCACCATCTTTTATTAATTATGCAACTCGAAAGAAAGAAAAGTCTGAATTGAAATATAATTACTGCTGATATATAATGAGCGATGTTAAACGCAGGCCAGTTTTGGCTATATGCAGACCACAATTTTTGAAAAAGAGCGATGTTAAATGCAGGCCGATTTTAGCTATATGCAGGCCACATTTTTTTAAAAAAAGATATCATTTTTCCTTTTAAAATTTCAGGAAATATGATTCGAATAGTTTAATACTTCATGTATTATGTGTTTTTTACTTTCATGCAATCGTGTCCCAAGGAGTTTTTTACTCGTTTGCCCGAGTCCGATGTCTTTTTAAATTACAACTGGCATAAAGCTATTCATTGGTATTTGCTACGGCGATGGCGACGATCGCGACGATCGCGATGTCGTAGGCGATGGCGGCGATGGCGGCGGCTGCGATGACGGCGATCACGACGTCGGAGATGTCGGCGATGGCGGCGATGCCGACGATAGCCGCGATGGCGGCGATGGCGACGATGGCGACGTCGTCGGCGATGGCGGCGATGGCGACGATCGCGACATCGGCGGCGATGGCGGCGATGGCAGCGTTGGCGGCGATGGCGGCGATGACGGCGATGGCGGCGATGATTATACTTCGGGTAGTTAGGTCGCTAGTGGGGGTTCTTTGGATAACGGCACCCCCATGGATGGGGTGCTGTTAGCGACTTTAGGAATACTCCATCAATAGCTCTCTCAGATTTACTGACGAAACAATGACATTCAACGTAACTATGATATTTTAGAATGCTATTTTGCTTGGTGATTTATTTAGGAAAATATTAATTTTATTTTTGAATATGGTATGTAAATATGAAATTTGGCCTGCATGAATAATTTTTTGGCCTGCATATATCCGCGGCCTGCATATAGCCAAAACCGGCCTGCATTTAACATCGCTCTATATAATTTATTTGAAAAGAATCATTATTTATATTGTGCTTTTGTTTATGTTAACAAAAAAACAGTATCATATTTTTTATTAATAAATAAATGGGATTTAATTAGAATGAAACAGTTCTTTCTAAATAACCATTGTGTTGTGCCCCATCATCAACTTGCTTTATCCGTTGGAATCACATCATTTATTTATCAATTGCTACTGCCCTCCCAAATATATTCTTCAAAGTAGTAAAGATCTTTTTTTCTGATAATTTGATCAGGGAAATACTTTGAGCTCATTTGGGTTGACTTGAACATGTTTGCAACAAAATAAATTTAGTAAATTAAAATTTTTTAGAGGATTTTCTACTTACCAAAAAACAAGCCTTAAACCCAATCCATTAAACAATAAGCCCTGAATTGAAAATAAAAGCATGCACAATTTTAACTATACCATCTTATGTACCTTCATTCCTTCATCACCAAGTCTATATAAACAATTTGATTCCTTCATCTCCAAGTCTATTATGAAAAAAGCATCATCCACCCACTAAATCAAAAACAAGTTGGTGGCAATATTCCTCCCAAATCACTTGAACACACTGCAAGCAAAAAAAAAATAATAAAAAGAAACATTTCTCCTCTGCCTCCTTCAGCCCCATTCACAAATGAGAACCATTGTCTTCCTCCTCCCACTTCTCTTATGCTCCATCTTCCTCCTCCGGACCTTTAAAACAGCCACCGAGCTCTCAACCACCACCACCACCACCACGGCCGCCGCCAACACTTCACATCAAACACATCAAATCAAAGATTTTGCCACTGCATTCAAAAATGGATGCAATCTCTTCCATGGCCAATGGGTTCTCGAAGACCCTCGCTCCCGGCCTCTGTACGCAGAAGAGAGCTGCCCTTACCTAACTCGGCAGGTCACTTGCGCGAGGAACGGGAGGCCGGATTCGCTCTATCAACAATGGAGATGGAAGCCACATGCCTGCGACTTGCCCAACTTCAATGCGCCGATGCTTCTCCGTAGTCTAAGGAACAAAAGACTCATGTTTGTGGGAGACTCCATACAGAGAACACAATGGGAATCAATGGTGTGCCTCATCCAATCCGTGGTTCCCGATGCTGATAAGCTTGTTTATAAAGCCCCGCCGAGGAAAGTTTTCGTGGCGAAGGTGAGAGAATATGGTTGATTTCGAGTCGAGTTCGAGCGATTTGGGCTCGCCTCAAAATCGAAATGTTCGAGTTCGAGCCGGCTCGACTCAAAATAGGTCAAGTATTAATCAGCTCGAAATTGAATCAAATCGGCTCGAAACTGAGCAATTTTTCTCTTAATTCCGAGTTGACTCAGAAATTAAATTGAGCCGGCTTGAAATTTAATCAACTTGAGCTAATTTGAATCATATTTTGAGTTATTCGTGGCAGGCTTGAAATCAACTCAAAATGTGATTCGAGTAAATTGAATACTCAAATTGAGTCAAATCAATTGTAATCGATTACGATTCAACTCAATATCCAAGCGATCTTTGAGCAGTTTTCGAGTTTCAAATAATATGCTCAGCCCTATGAGAAAATTCAAACTTCAAACCTCTCATTCGTCGGCATTTCCAACATTCGCTGCTTGCAGGAATTCAACGCCTCGATCGAGTTCTACTGGGCCCCATTCATCGTCGAGTCGAATAGCGACCATGCCACAAAGCACCGAATTCAGAAGAGGGTGGTGAGGCTGGATGGCATCGCCAACCACAGCAGGCACTGGGAAGGGGTTGATGTGCTCGTGTTCGAGAGCTACGTGTGGTGGATGAATCAGCCTCTAATCAATGCGACAACGTGAGTTGGTCGATTGGGAGTTCCCGACAAAAAATCATATGAGTTGTGTGTTCAACTCGCGCCATCTGTGGGGATTCTTAAGAGGCGCGATGAAGAACAATGACACGAGTGACATGAATCAAACTCAACCTCGTACGAATATTGGTCAGAATCAGCTGAGAACAGCTTCTCTTGTTCCTGAAAACTAACCACACACGTGTAAACTTTTTGCAGAACTGGATCATGTGAAATAAAAGAATACGATGTGCCGACGGCTTACAAACTAGCCCTGCAAACATGGACTCGATGGATTGAATCAACCCTGAATCCTAGGACTCAGAAGGCGTTCTTCGTGTCTATGTCTCCTACCCACCTATGGTAATTAAACTCGCATATGATGAGGGTCCTTTACCAAGATCTCCCCTACGAGTTTGCTTGATTACAGGTTGCACCCCTCCTTTTGAAATTACTAAAATCTCTCGTGTTAGTTTACATTTCATAATATCAATGCACAAAAATACCCATATATGCGGTGTAACCTGTAATTTTGCTACCTCCCGGGGGAGGATTGGGTAATTAATAGTAAATGATGAGAGATAGTGTCACATTCTTATTGCTTCTCTAAAACCCTAATTCTCTTTAGTGAAAATCTCTGCCTGTGTCGCATTTTTATTTTTCTGTGTTGCTTTGTCTTTTTCTGTGCACAATATAGGCTTAAAACTCCTAATTATGCCTATGCAGGAGCAGGGAATGGAGACCTGGGAGCAAAGGAAACTGTCTCAATGAGACCAACCCGATAAAAAGGCGGTTCTGGGGATCAGGATCGAGCCGGGATATGATGAGAGTTGCGGGAGATGCACTTAGCAGAATGAAGAGGATAAACGTGACTTTTCTGAACATCACGCAGTTATCAGAATACCGCAAGGACGGCCACACTTCTGTTTTCACAGAGAGGAGAGGAAAATTACTGACAAGAGAGGAGAAAGCAGAGGCTAATATGTATGCAGACTGCATACATTGGTGCCTTCCAGGTGTTCCTGATACCTGGAATGAAATTTTGTATGCTTACATTCTATATGATCACAGAACAGATGGATGAAGAAGAAGATATTAAGATATTTCAAATATTGTATAGTGATTTGCAAATTATAATCAAGCCTGTGAATTGCATTTCATTTAAGGTTATTTCCATCAAGCTGGGTGCATGATTAAATGAGTTAGAAGCTCCTTAATGAGAATATCACAATTCTATAAAGAGACACCAAGACCAATAAAATCTATGAATTAGATGGACAAAGTCGGGTTTCATTCACTCGATCGCAGCATAGAAGAACAGCATAATGAAAAAAAAATTTGGAAAAAGTTGATCCTTCAAACCTTGGGGAAGTTGTGTAACTAATTACTAGTGTTTATGATGCAAAAGTGAGAGCATTGCGTAAATATCATATAATCGTCCGTCTTTCATTTTCATTTTCATTTTAAAAAGAAATTTTGAAGATTCACATTCTCATGTGATTTGAATGTATTTTCTTATGAAAATAAATAAAAAACTTATTTTCGTTGTTGACGCCAGGAAAATCCTGACCTCAAGATTCGGACCAATGCAGCCGGAGGCTACTCGCCCAGCAGCCCAACGAGATGGCTTGGCTGGCAACGACGAAGAAGCTAGAAGAGCAACAAACAGGACCCCAGGTGCTGCGGCAGGGAGGTCCCACCACGTACCCAGAAGCTCCGAAGAGACTTCCCCTCCAAGACCAAAGAATGGCCGAGCAAGGTACGAGGAAGGCACCGACTTGGCTAGCAAGCAGGGGTGACGGGCTCAAGAATTCGGAAATGGGGTTCCAGAAGCTCAAGCACAGGTGCCAATCCAAGTACCCATGGGGTCCTATTTATAGGCAACCAAGGGGTAGGGGGGGGGGGGGGGGGGGGGGGGGGGGGGGTTTATAGCCCAGCCCTGACCTGGCGACATATGGGATACTCGGCGAGCATCTTCGACCATAGTCGCCCATCTGGCGAGTATCTGCTGCTGCTCGCACAAGCCTGGCTGATACTCGCTCAGGTCTTCTGTGGTTGCCGGACACTTTGGGGCGACATACGGGATACTCGGTACGTATCTTCGACCATAGTCGCCCTTCTGATTTGTCTTGCCTCTTTGACTTTGACCTGCCTACGTGGCCTTGAGTGGGTCCTACCCTCGGAGAATAAGGGTTGTACACAATCCCCGCTCTTTGCGAGTAATGTAGTTGCTCGGAAAGAAACATCCAACCGTTATTCGACAAGCTTCTGCCTTGGCGAGTATAGGGAGATACTCGGATCTTGACTGTCCGACGCCTGGACTCTATATAAAGGAGGGGGGGGGGGGGGGGGGGGGGGTCTCTGATGGAACCACCTTTCTGTACTCGCTCACAATGTCGCTAGCTTTTGCTGAAGCTGCCAAAAAGGCCAAGGCCGACCTTGCGAATCTGATCGGCGTGCCCCTTCCTCCACCTCGCATGGACGCCGAGGTAGACGCCTTCCTTGCGAACAAGAAGAGGAAGAGGGCGGCGAAGAAGAAGAAGAGAGAGAGAGAAAAGGAGGCGACTAAGGAGAACGTCGCCGATCCTCTGAGTGAGCAGCGTCAGCAGCTGCTGGAGGATTTGGGCCTCGAAGGGCTCTCGCCTGCTTCAGGAATCGTCGCTTCGACGTGATACTTTGGAGGAGGCGAGTAGACGAGCTCACGGAAGTTCGTCCAGGGGAAGGTATCTTTCGCCGCGAGCATCAGACATACTCGCCCTAGGGCTTCGTTCTGGCGACTAATCTTCGATCTCCTTACAGGCGTGCAGGCTCTTCCGCGTGATGCTCTTCCTCTCGCGGCGAAGGCGACCGCTGTCGCCCAAGGGGGTGCGAGAACCTCGGCGCGCGAGGTTGGGGACTCCTCCCCAATCGACTTGTCGCCAGGAGGCGACGATCTGGATGTCGCCGGGACTTCGAAGAGGCGAATAGTAAAGGGCAAGGTTCCCGAGCCCAAGAGAAGGAAGAAGGAGACTGCCCATAAGGATTTGGGACAGAAGGTGGATCCCTCGGAGGCTGGCGAGCCGAGCAGCCATCCTTTCTTCAACGAGGGCACCCGTGGCGAGGACGACTTTGGTCGCCCATTGGTGACCTGGTCTGATCGCGCTCACGAGGTGACTCTGAGCTCGAACCTCCCCGTTTGGTCCGAGGACTGGGAGGACAAGGGGGAGGCCTTCGATGTGCTTCATGCGATCTATAGTCGTACTGACGCCGAGCTGCTGCAGGAGGCCTCTGCCGAGCATCTTGCTCATCAAACCTCGCGCTCAATCCTGCGAACTGCCGAGCTCGCACATTCAACAGCGAAGCGGCTGCTGATGTATGAGGAGGCGATCAAGGTGCAGGGGCCGAAAATGATCGCCATGGCGGAGAGGATCAATGGGTTCGAGGTACTTCGTCTTTGCGACTTTTCGCGCTTTCTGGAATACTCGCCTCTTTATACGATGTCAAGCTTACCTTCTTTCTTTTTGTCTTCTATAGGCTGCCGAGCTGGAATCGGCGAAGAGACTGTCCCAGGCCGAGAAGGAGCTGGAGGATACTCGCTCGGCCTTGGAAGCCGCCCAAATCCGCATCGCCGAGCTAGAAACTCGGCCTGCCGAGCAACAGCCGGCGGGGTCGGGCCCTCATCGGTTCGTCAAGCAGGTCAGGATGCATGGCGACGACATGCCCCATATTCGCCGGGAGATCGCGCGAGCAACAGGAGAGGTCATCCTAAATCAGCTGAAGGCAGATGATCTTTTGAAGCCGGAGGCTATGGGATTGACGGTGGGAGACCTTATCCCGGCCATACTCGCCGAGGAGTCCACCTCCCCCCTGCGAGCATCATCGCCGCGACTTAGCGATGCCGAGGACGACGATGATGAGGTTGATGATGATGATGATGACGGCGACGATGGCGACGAGTCAGATGTAGATATTTGATGGCGAGGATGTCGCCTAGTCGCCCGGGCTCCTTTTTTGCTCGCCCGGCGACCTTTTTGTCCACCTGCAGCATGTACAGATTTTTTGTAAAAATGAAAAGGAATTTTGACAAGTTTCTTACTCGCCTATTCCTTCCTTCTGTGCTTTTACTTCCTTGCTTATATGTTGCTTTAGGCTCCTAGGTTCGAGGCGAGGTTGAGTGCTCGCTAGGCTCCTAGGATTTCGGCGAGTATGGATACTCGCACCATCATACTCGCACCTGCAGACTTCAGCTTGAGGCCTTGATCTGTACCTAGTGACGAATGTTATTAGGTTTTTACGCAAGAATCTAAGGAGCTCTTCAAGGGAAGGAAGGAGTAAGGTTTAGCAGTCGGGGAGCCCTGAGGGAATATCATCCCGAGGCCTCCCTCCTATACTAAAACCTGATGTCGACGGAGAATGACGCCAAGTAAGGAATGGCAGCCGGGCAGGTCTCGCGGGGACACAACTCCCAGGGCCTTCATCCTATAACTTGGATGCTTGCTGCCTTCAAAGGCCGACGTCAAGTAAGGAAAGGCCGCCGGGTTGATCCCACAGGGGCACAACACCCAGGAGCCTTCATCCTATCACTTGGATGCTTGGATGCCTTTGTCTTTTGGTCGGTCGAGTTGGTCTCCTCCTCGTCTCAAGTTGGAGTATCGGCTTCCAGACTTTACCCCAGTAATTTCTACAGCCGGACGAGAAATGCAGTCGGTGGGAACCGCGGCCAACATGCAAGGGGGGAGCTGATCTCGACCGTCATTGCAGAGGCTTGGTCTTAAGGGAACGCACACCCGAGGCACTGTCCCATCATCCGCTCTGAGTTTTTACAAGGGTCAAGTCGGAGGCTTGTCTTCCAACCTGCGGCGGCGAATGTCGATGTAGGACGACGTCAAGCAGGGAGTGGCAGTCGGGGAGATCCGAGGGGGGACACCATCCCGAGGCCTCCATCCTACTTGGATGCCGGATGTGGATCGAACCTGCTTCCTGTTGCTTAATGAATTTAGCAGGGAGTTAAGCACACTTTAGGCACAATAACTCATATGATCTAACACAATAATGAAATGCTTTGCTGAGAGCTTTTTATCTCTTGAGGGTACACGACGCCTGTTTTCAGGGGTTCCCTGAGCTAGTGAAATCGACCATCCCTTCGCCGAATCGGAAGGTCGGCGTCCAGACTTCCTCCTGGTAATCTCTACAGTCGGACGAGAAATGCAGTCGGTGGGAACCGCGGCCAACATGCAAGGGGGGAGCTGATCTCGGCCGTCATTGCAGAGGCTTGGTCTTAAGGGAACGCACACCCGAGGCACTGTCCCATCATCCGTTCTGAGTTTTTACGAGGGTTAAGTCGGAGGCTCATTTTCCAACCTAGCGTGGAGATTGACTTCACCTGACTTCTTTATTATGAAAACTTTGTTGATGCGAAAGAAGCTGCCTCGTCCCATGTTTCAGGGAGATGCAGATTTTATTCAAAGAAATGAATCTACAAGGATGGGGTACACACATTCCCCCTCAGGGATAAAACCTTTTCAGGTCGTCGCCGCTCCAGGTGCTCCCTAGCAGCTCGCCTTCCTGGTTCTGCAAGCGGTATCCTCCTGTTAGGAGTGCTTCCTGGATGATGAAAGGTCCTTCCCAGTTCGGGTTGAGCTTCCCGACGGCCGCAGACCTTCCTGCTGCGTCCACCTTTTTCAGGACCAGATCACCTGCTTGGAATTGTTTGAGGCGAACATTTTTGTCAAAGTGTTTTGCCATCCGGCGCTTGATCTCCTCTTGCCTGGCTGAAGCTAAATCTCGGAGTTCCTCGATGTAGTCGAGAGATAACTTTTGAACCTCTTCATTCTCTAGTCGCCATTCTTCGCTTCCGTCCTCCGCAGCTATCACCCGTGGGCTTCTGACTTCGAACTCTACTGGAATGAGAGCTTCCGACCCGTGAGAGAGTTTGAACGGCGTTTCCCCTGTGGCTGAGCTGGGAGTGGTCCTCAGAGCCCACAGGACCGAGGGGAGCTGGTCCGCCCAGTTACCTCTTAGGTTCTCCACCTTCTTCTTCAGTAGGTTGATGATCAGTTTGTTGGCGGCCTCCACTTGGGTGATGTACGGAGGCGAACCGAAGGTCGGTTCCTAGCTGCCTACAAAAGTCTTCCAGTTCTAAGCTGGCGAACTGGGGACCATTGTCGGTGATGATAGCGAGAGGGATCCCGAATCTGCAGACGATCTCTCCCCAGATGAAGTTCTTCACGACTTGAGAGGTGGTCTTGGCCAGGGCTTTGGCCTCGATTCACTTGGAGAAGTAGTCGATCATGACGAGAACGAACTTTCGTTGTCCACTGGCTTGAGGGAAAGGGCCGATCAAGTCCATCCCCCAGATGGCGAACGGCCATGGGGAGATGATCGATCGGAGCTGCTGGGCCGGCTGCAACTGAAGGGGGGCGAAGAGCTGGCACTTCTGGCACTTCTTCGAGAAGATCTCAGCATCCTTCCGGATAGTAGGCCAGAAGTAACCATGCCGCAATATCCTCTGCTCCAAAGTGCGAGTCCCAGAATGACTTCCACACTCTCCCGAGTGGATCTCTTCCAACACTCGGGGTACTTGGTCTTCGGAAACACATCTGGCCAGGGGGCCCGAGATGGTCTTGCGGTACAGCTCCCCATCTTGCAGGAGGTAGTATGCCGCTTTGTACCGAAATCCTCGCTGATCCCCTCCGTTCGCCGGAAGCTGGCCGCTGGTCAGGAAGGTTACAAAGGGATCCATCCACGAGGGGCGTTGCTCGATCTCCATTATCTCTCCCTCTTCAATGGATGGGTGGAAAAGCTCTGTGATAGTTCCTCCAGCCCTCGGCCCGTACTTGGCGAGGCGATCTGCTGCCGAGTTCTCTTCTCTTGGCACATGTTCGACGAAGAAAGACTGGAAGCCTCCAATCAGTCCTTTTACTTTTACCAGGTACTTCTGCAGGATGGTGTCGCGCACCTCGAACTCGCCTCGAATCTGCGACGCGACCACCATTGAGTCCGTGAAAGCCCGGACATCACGGATCCCCAGCTCCTTGGCAAGGCGTAAGCCTGCCACTATGGCCTCATACTCTGCCTGGTTGTTTGTGACGGGGAAGAGGATCTCGACGGCTTGCTCGATCCTTGTTCCCTGTGGGCTGACGAGCACGATGCCCACCCCCACAGAACTTTTGCCCGAAGCTCCATCAACAAATAACTTCCAAGGAATGGGATTGAGCACCTCTTCTCCTGGCTCCGCTTCCACCGAGAAGTCAGCCAAGAAGTCTGCTACTGCCTGGGCCTTGATCGCTACTCGGGGAGAGAAGGAAATGTCGAACTCGCTGAGTTCTACCGACCATTTCGCCAACCTCCCTGAATGCTCCACTCCCTCTAAGACACCGCGGAGAGGATGATCAGTCACCACTCTGATGGAGTGAGCCTGAAAATAAGGCCGGAGCTTTCGTGCCGACACCACCAAGGCGAAGGCAAGCTTCTCCAGGATTGGGTACTTCAGCTCCGCCTTTTTTAGCACCCGGCTGACGTAGTAGACGGGTAACTGCTTCCTTCCTTCCTCTCGGACCAAAACGGAGCTCACCGCCTCTGCTCCTACTCCCAGGTAGACGAGCAGGTCTTCGCCTTCCTTCGGGCTCTGGAGGAGAGGTGTCTGAGTCAACTGCTCCTTCAGCTTTCCGAACGCCATCTCACATCCTTCGGACCACTCGAAGCTTTTCGCTTTACGGAGTGTCTTGAAGAATGGAGAGCACTTCTCTCCGGCTTTTGAGAGGAAGCGGCTAAGACCCGCCAGCCTTCCTGTCAACCTTTGGACTTCCTTCATAGTCTTTGGGGATGGCATCTCCAGGATCGCCTTAACCTTGTCGGGGTTAGGCTCTACTCCCTCCGAGGTAAGGAGATGTCCCAGGAACTTTCCCCTGCCTGCTCCGAAGACGCACTTCGTCGGATTGAGCCTCATTTTGAATCTTCTTAGCGTCGCGAAGGTCTCTACCAGATCGGCTATGTGTTCCTGGACACTCTTGCTTTTGATCAAGAGATCGTCCACATACACTTCCAGGTTCCTCCCCTTTTGCTCTTTGAAAACATGGTCCATCATCCGTTGATAGGTAGCTCCTGCATTCTTCAAACCGAAGGGCATCATCTTGAAGTTGTAGCAGCCATCATCGGTGATGAAGGAGACATCGCGGCAATCGGGGGGATGCATCCGGATCTGGTGATATCCTGAAAACGCATCAAGGAAACTCATCACAGAAAAACCGACGGCCGAATCAACCAGCGCGTCGATTCGAGGCAAGGGATAACAATCCTTCGGGCAGCTTTTATTCATTAAGGAAAAGTCCACACACATTCTCCAGCTTCCCCCCGCCTTTGCCACCATTACAACATTGGAGACCCAGCCTGGATACTGGATCTCTGACACAAACCCTGCATCAAGCAGCTTTTTAACCTCCTCCCTAATTGGCTTGGCGAGGATGGTGGCGGTTCTCCTTTTCTTCTGGCGGACGGGCTGGACAGTGGGATCCAGGTTGAGGCGATGACACGCAACCTCAGGGTCGACTCCTGGCATCTCGGCTGCGCTCCAAGCAAAGATGTCGACGTTCTTTTGCAGACACGCCGCCATCTCGATCTTCTCTTCGGTCTTCAGCGACCCGCCAATCTTCAGCCATAGTCGCCCAATGCAGCCCAACGATTCGGGGGAAAATCCTGACCTCAAGATTCGGACCAATGCAGCCGGAGGCTACTCGCCCAGCAGCCCAACGAGATGGCTTGGCTGGCAACGACGAAGAAGCTAGAAGAGCAACAAACAGGACCCCAGGTGCTGCGGCAGGGAGGTCCCACCACGTACCCAGAAGCTCCGAAGAGACTTCCCCTCCAAGACCAAAGAATGGCCGAGCAAGGTACGAGGAAGGCACCGACTTGGCTAGCAAGCAGGGGTGACGGGCTCAAGAATTCGGAAATGGGGTTCCAGAAGCTCAAGCACAGGTGCCAATCCAAGTACCCCTGGGGTCCTATTTATAGGCAACCAAGGGGTAGGGGGGGTTTTTATAGCCCAGCCCTGACCTGGCGACATATGGGATACTCGGCGAGCATCTTCGACCATAGTCGCCCATCTGGCGAGTATCTGCTGCTGCTCGCACAAGCCTGGCTGATACTCGCTCAGGTCTTCTGTGGTTGCCGGACACTTTGGGGCGACATACGGGATACTCGGTACGTATCTTCGACCATAGTCGCCCTTCTGATTTGTCTTGCCTCTTTGACTTTGACCTGCCTACGTGGCCTTGAGTGGGTCCTACCCTCGGAGAATAAGGGTTGTACATTCGTCATATCAATTCACTTCTCAAAGTTTTAATACTCTCTATTTGTAGCTAGGTTATGAGTGAGATATGAAACTAGGTTAATATTTTTCTTTACACAGATTTTATTCGAAAGATTACTGCCTTCCGAGGACTTCAAATCCCCGCTGCCTAAAAGAGATCAGACAGTTGGGATTACAAAGCCTGCATAGTTCAAATCTCATAAAAGGCCACATCACAAGAAGCAGAATGCTTAAAAGGTACCCTAAGGCCTACAGTGCAACAACAGACTAGTGTCTAACCTTCATGCAAAAACCAATCCTTCTGCAAGTTCAAGAGCTCGTTCACGGCCGAACAGCTTCTCAACTATGCCCAGTGCAAACTCCATAGTTGTACCCGGGCCTCTGCTTGTAATCAGATTTCCATCAACCAACACACGGTTCTCCGATTCGCTCGGATCTTTAAGTTTTTCGCACAAGGACGGAAACGCCGTTGCTTTCTTCCCCTGCCACAGTTGAAAAAAGTTGATGCTCAAGATCCATGTTTTTTTAAATTCAAAAAGATTTCAGAACAGTTTAAACACAATGTTTAACCTTCAGTAAGCCATGGGGCTCAAGGACGAGTGCTGGGGAAGCGCATATAGCTCCATAGATTTTACCGGATTCAGCCTGCTTCTTGAGTAAATCTACGAGCTTTCCGGAATCTGAGAATGCTTGTGCGCCAGAAAGTCCTCCCTGTAAAAAATGTTTTTAGACTGGGAATGGTTGCCTGGTTGGAGTCGGCGATCTTGAGATTAATTATGTAAGAAACATGTTGATTGATTCCGTTACCGGGAGAATGATAAGATCGTACTGCAGTTTAGCAGCCTCGTCCAAGGGAACATCAGCTACAATTTTCACTTTTCTGGATGCGGTGATTTCCAGTTTTTCTTCAATGGAGGCCACCACAACGTTTGCTTTTGCTCTCCGGAGGGTGTCGATGATTATTACAGCCTCCATCTCCTCAGAGCCATTGGCAATTGGCACCAAAATCTGTTGGAGAAGTTGAAAAGTGGTATAATGAAATTTAACACAGTGAAGTTTATAACATACAGTGGGATAACTTAGGCTTCGTTTGGTTCGGCTTATTTGCTCCGGTGAGTTTGGACAAAAACGTCATTGTCATACCAAACATTTTATGCTTATAACTAGTTTCTTTTTTTGATAATGGTAGTAACATTTGTCATACCAAACATACATTCTATGACAATGACGATTTTGTCCAAACTCACCGGAGCAAATAAGCCGAGCCAAACGAAGCCTTAACTGTGAAACTTACAAAATGAGTCTAGAGATATTCATAAAGGCTGTTTCAATGACACTGCTGAGAGGGCATAAGACAGGTCTCAATTAAAGGATATATATATATATATATCACACACTACTACTACTGCTGCTGCAAGGGAAGATGAGCTTTGGGTGTAACATTTTATATCAATTTTAGAGATACACTCTTAAAAGTTACAAGTTTGAGGCTCCATAAAATTCTGTTGAGATGCGAATTTTTTGGGGGTTTTATTTAAATCAGGATAAGAAAATTTTAATTTAAATTGGTTACATTTTGGTTTAATATTTAATTATCAAAATTTAGCGCTTAGCTCCCCCGGCTATTTACCTAATTACTGTCAGATTTTGTTAAGCCATAAACTCTAGTTAAAGGCCTCTAATGATGAGTCTATGCATAAAAAAAGGATTAAAAAAAGGTCAGCCCGGTGCACAAAGCATCCCCGTGCAGCGAAGGTCCAGGGAAGGGTCCCACCACAAGGTTGAAATGTAGGCAAACCTTACCCTGCATTTTTGCAAGAGGCTGCTTCCAGGACTCGAACCCGTGACCTCAAGGTCACACGGCAACACCTCAACTGGTGCGCCAAGGCTCCCCATCAAAAAAGGATAAGCCAACAAATCTGCTTAATTAATTTCCTTAAGCATCTATGGGTAAAACCGAAGGTGGATAGGTATCAGGACTTAAATGACGGTGTTGGCTTGGGCAACAAGTGGTAGGCCCAATAGAGAGGAGCATCGGATGAGGCCAATGACGGGCTGCGGTTGGCCAGAAAGAAAGGTTTCTAGAGGGCAGCTATGATCGGAGAATAGGGAGGGTCGGTGCACACTGGAGCAGTGCCAGTCATGCAAAGCCGACTGGAGAGCGAATATTGTAATCTAGTACTCATCTTTATAATAGTGAAAACAATATCTGTTCGCAAGCCATTGACGAATGATCATTGGATCAGATCCTGGGTAAATTAATGCTCCTGACTATCCAATGATCCAATCTAAAGATAAAAATTGTGAATGATATCAAATCAAGCTAGTGAAATGGAGGAGAAGATCATTAGGAGTCCATAGACGGATAGTGAATAGAACAATTGAGGAACAAGATCGAGACCCATGTAAACTATGATTGGTTAGATCCGGACCGTCAATAGAACAATTGAGGAGCAAGATCGAGACCTATGTAATATGGACTATAATTGGTTAGATCCGGATCAAGTTGGTATCAGAGAACATTACTCATTTGTGCATGTAAAAAAAATATTATCAAATTCAAAAAGATATTTTTTCTTTAGATTTCCGAAGTCAAGGAAAAAATAGAGGTATTTGTGAAACAAAGATTTTATTGAGATATTATGCAAGGTGATATCAATGGATATAGGAGTTCATATATTTCTAACAAGTATGCAGTTGATAACCTTTTCAATGTAACAAATGAAGGGAGAACCTTCATGGTAGAAAGAAATTGTATAGTTATAATAGGTGACATGAAGATCAATGGTTATTAAGCGGCAAGTTGAGGAAGAAGAAGATGAATGGAGAAAATATACTGCAATAAAATACAACTGGAGGGTTAATTACCGGGACCTCCCCTGGAAGTTTGCATAATTACAGGTTGCACCCCTCTATCTTTCGAAATTAAGTTTACCTCCCATCTAAGTTTCACCCATTTACAAATTGCCCCTTCCGTTAGAAATATGAATGAAGAGTGACAAAATCCGTCAAATTATGTTACAATTTTACCCTTTGTAATGACTCAACATTGAAAGGGGTGCGTTACATTTTACCCGAATCTAGAATCATTATAAAGGGATAAATTTAAATATCATGAAATAATTTGGCTGATTTTAACATTTTCATCCATTTTTCTAACGGAAAGGACATTTTTGTAAACTAGGGGGGAGGTAAATGTAATTTCAAAAAATAGAGGGGTGCAACCTGTAATTATGCAAACTCCCGGGGGAGGTCCCGGTAATTAACACTAAAACTAGAGGGTGACCCTTGGCTAATTTCCTCTCCAAGAGAAGAACTCAAAAAGGCTCTTCAAGTAAATGAGAAAATATACTGTAATCAAAAGATATCTAAACTATAATATAATTATATTTTACAAAGATTCTTAGAGGGCTAATAAGGAAATGAGTTTTTTAAGTACAATAAAAGCACCTAATACTATTTTAACAGGATCTCTAACAAAGACTCCTAATATATTTCATTTCAAATATGACTCACGACATCCAAAATAGATTTCTTGCATTCCAACGAGATTGTCAAGTATGGTTCCGGCGGTGTGCCGTTTCCGTGCAAAGCCCAAAATTGACTTGTAATATGAGTCGTCATGAGTTCTCAAAATTATCCACATGAGTTGAACACCTTTAATCGGATCTTATAAATTTCAGCGATGCAAAAGATCTGGATGAGCAGTGGTCATGGCATGGAAAGAAGCTAGTGTCAATAGTGGAGTGGGATGGTCGGAGGACGACGACGACAATGTCGATGACAAAGTATCAGGGTGCAAATTTGGAAGATATAAGTGGCAGGATAGTATGAGTGTAAGAATCATTTTAAATTTTGGTTGGGAAGTTGAAGAAGCTTGAGCGTGAGAGTCATTATATAATATTTATTTATTTTTCTACAAATTTTCTCTTAAAACCACGGTATATAGTTTGTTATATTAATTTTCTGCTCAGTTATTTATTTAACTCACAATACAAAGTTTAAGAAAATCCAAGTGTCATCCTTATATTCATATAGTTGATATCCCACAATGTCGGACTAAATTATTAACTCGCCGAATTAATTAGTTGATTTATTTTTCAATTGATTTCTTATTTCATAGTATAAATAATGATTTTGAATTCGCGAGCGCTAATATTTAGGATGATTATATGGGCTTACCAATTTTCACTATTGGCAAACCAGGTATTCTAAAAATAAGTATTGTTTTTCTCCTCCTCATTTCCACTAGTAGCAGTCCGATCTTTCCTCCCGATGGAAAGCCCTAACCCTCCCCGCGATCTGCCTCTGTGTACCCTCGCCGGCGCCCAGGGCTTCCTCTCCGACGGACTCTTCGTCGCTCAGCCCTCCATCGACAATGCTTCTTCTGATTGATGCCCCTCTGACAATCCTTCCTCTCCGACAGACTCTTCGGTGTCCAACCTTCCCCTTCCCGCAATCTGCCTGATGCCGCACATTTTCCTGAAGCCGATCCTCTGCCTGATGCCACTCTTCCACCTGTTTCGACGGGGATGGGATTCGACGGCTCTACTAACGACATCCCAACAGGTATACGAAAAAAAACCCTACAAACCCTCAATACACTTATTTTGACTCGCTGGTCTTATTGCATACAAGAATAGTATGATGAGATTTAGTTCATCTTTTGACTCATTTTTCAAGTTTTAATGTAATAAAATGCTCTAAAAATCCCTCAATGGAAGGATTTGGTTCAGATTTTTCTGATTTTGAACAATGATTTTCGTAAATTGCTTATTTTCTTCTTTTCTACGATATATGCAGTCAGCCTTGATGTTGGAAAAATGTTTACAAATTGTTTGTGCTTTCCTACTAGAGAGAAAATGATCACATGGGTGCGTAATGTTGCTAAAAGTGTTGGTTTTGTTATTACAATACAAAGTGCAGATAAGATAACCTCTAGGAGAAAACCTAGAGTAATGTTTGGGTGCGATAGAGCCGGATTTAAATGTCGCAGTCAATATTGTTAGGTAAACAAAAATATGAGGAAATCGTCCTCTAAACGTTGTGGTTGTCCATTTTCATTGAAAGACACAAGAGATGTAATCGGTAGTGAATGGACACTTGAAGTAAAATGTGGTGTTCATAATCACGAAATGGTGCACCTAGAAGCTCACTCATATGCAGTCAGATTAAAAGAAAGTGAGCAAAATATTGTTCATGAGATGTACGTTGCTGGAGTGAACTCTCGAAATTTTTTGACTATTAAGAAAAGAGAGAGCAATAATGTTTCATGTCTTAGAACCTTGTATAACGAAAGAGCTACGATGCAAAGAAAACAGTTAGATGGAGGGACTCCAATTCAATTATTATACCAGTGCATTATAGATAGTGGTATATCAGTTTCAACAAAGTAAAATTGGGTGGAAACTATCTAGAGAGCCTGTTCTTTACTCACCCAACCTCAATTCGGCTTTGCAAAATGTTTTCAACCGTGTTTCTCTTGGATTGCACATACAAAACGAATAGATATCGACTCTCATTACTCTTTATTGTTGGAGTAACATTGACAAATATGACCTTTGTTGCATTTATATTATGTTCAATGAAACAAAAGAGAGTTATATATGGGCTCTTAGTTGCTTTAAGTCTGTGCTTGATAAATATGATCTGCCGTAAGATTTAGTAACTGACAGAGAAATGACATTGATGAATGTCATCAAGGTTATGTTCCCACATTCAAAGAACTTATTATGTCAAGTACACATAAGCCGAAATATTCTAGCTCATTGCAAGAAGTTCTTCACTAATGGGAAGGAATTTGAGATTTTTTTTGCTTGAATGGTGTTAGAGTTATTAAGTTTTAAGTATTTTAATATTGTTGGAGTTTAGTCCCACACCGCCTATCGGTGTTTGGAGTCCTATTGTAGTTCCTATATAATGCCCCCTTGTGGATGAATAAGATTGCACTAGTTCTATTTTCCCCTCTTTCAACATGGTATCAGAGCCAACGATTCTGAAAACCTAAATATTTTATTTCCCTGCTGCTCATCCCGCGACCTAGCCCGACCGACCGTTCGTCTTCCGCTTCCGGCTCGGCTGCTGGGGTTTCGGCGGCGCCCTCTTCCCCTCGCTCCCGTCGATGGGATCGTATTTTTGATTCCAGAGACGGGAGCGGGGGCCATCTCCCGTCGCAGTCAATGCGTGGTTCTCCCGTCGCAGACGATGCCGATCGACGATCCCTGCTTCATCTTCATCGACGGCTGCTTCATCTTCCATCGACGATGCCGATCCCGTCGACGATGCCGATCCCGTCTTCCATCGACGATGCCGATCCCGTCTTCCATCGACGATGCTGCCCTCTTCCATCGACGATGCCGATCTCGTCGTTCTCTTCTGCCATCGACGACGACTGCCGGGCCCTCCTCTTCTCCCGTCGACGCTGCTGTTCTTGCTCCACTGCGGTCCAGCCGCTGCTCATCTTCTCCGTGCCGCTGCTTCTCCCGCTGCTGATGCTATCGATCTGCCGCTGCTGTGCCGCTGCAGCCTCTGTCTGCCGCTTGTGCCTGCAACCATCTATGCCCGGGCTTCTACCTGATGTTGTTGCGCCTGATGCGCTCTCTTCCGAGCCGGTTCTTGCTGCTGGTCTCTCAAGAATGCTGAAGTTATGTGTTTATTTTTTGCTGTTTTTTATGTGTGGTGTTTGATGCGTGTCTTTGCCTATATGCACGTGTTATCCACGTGAGGGGGAGTGTTGGGATGAAGGCGACTCGGATGATCTTTCCCGACTTTTCGCCTTCGTTCCACACGGCCTCTAGGCTTGTTGTATGTGTGTATGTGTCTCCCCATTTGTCTTTCGATTGGTCATGTGTTAGGAAGCGATTATGTTGGTGTTCTTGTCTCATCGAGTTGTGTCGTGTGGGACTGTGTCGTGTGGGACTGTATCGTGTGGGACCGCCCTTCTTGCGGATTATCCCCGACAGATTATCCCCGGCGGATTATCCCCGATCACTCGTTTGATGATTTGCTCCACATTTTTCGTTCTCTGTCGCATGTTGTGTGTGTTGGTGATGTTGGTTGACCGGTTTCCAGTGAGTCTGCGTCGTGTGTGGGTCCTGCGTCGTGTGTGGGTCAGTGTCGTGTGTGGCTATGTCCCCGACTTGATTCCCCGGTTTGGTATTTCCCCCGGTGGCTCATCTGATGTTTTGTCCCACATCACCCACCTCCATTGCCGTTTTTTGATGTGTCCAAGCTGAAGGGTCCCCCTTCAGCTTGAGGGGGAGTGTTAGAGTTATTAAGTTTTAAGTATTTTAATATTGTTGGAGTTTAGTCCCACACCGCCTATCGGTGTTTGGAGTCCTATTGTAGTTCCTATATAATGCCCCCTTGTGGATGAATAAGATTGCACTAGTTCTATTTTCCCCTCTTTCAACAAATGGCAAAGGGTGGTTGATTGTAATACTGAAAAATATTTCATCAGTGCATTGCAGTCTATTAAAAATATTTATGTTGATAAATATCTTGTTGTTTATTCATATGTTATTGCTACATTGATTGAACCTTATAGAGAGTATGTTATGTCTGTTTGGGTTGATAAGTATTTGCATTGGGTAATACAACTACTAATCGAGTGGAAGGTGGACATAGTCAATTAAAGAAATTTCTAGAAGTCTCTATTGGTAATTTAAGCACAGTTTGGAAGATTTTTGATCAATTGATTTGTTTGCAACATATAAAAATTAAAAAATCATTTGGTAAAAGTGTTATGCAAGTCAACAAAGAATACAGAAAGATGATTTATTCCAAATATATCATCGATGCGGTGGATGTAATGGGAGATGGACATTGTGGCTATCGTCTTACTAGTTTGGCAATGGATATGAGGAAAACTGGCAAAGGGTGCGAGTTGAACTTTTAAGTGAAATACAGCGGAACGAGAGCCTATATACAGAGATATATGAAATCACGAGATATAATAAACTTTTTGCCCCTTTAGATTGTACAGTTGTTCCTGCGTCATTGGATAAGTGGATGATTATGCCTGACATAGGATTGATTGTAGCTTCGTGTTACAATATTAGATTCGCTCATTTCTCTTCATTCCGGTCTTTTACATTCCTACCGTTATATTCGGCAACTCCAACATTTCCACGAACAAATTTCATTGGGTTCATCAGAGGAAACAACTTTGTACAACTGTTGGTGCATGATGATTGTCCACTACCGCCTATATTCTCAAGTTGGAAGAAATATCGTCAAGAAATTGCTACTAAATGAGATTCGACTATTTGGTACGTAACAAACAATAGTAAAATATTTAATTTCTCTTGTGTTCTATATATTTACTAGTTTAATAACTTTAAAATTGTAATTTCTTTGGTAGATTTAAAGTTTGTTATAACAATATTTTTGGTCTTCTTATCTGCACATTTCGGGGGACGGTCGATTTGTGTACTACAGTTCGATTCATGAAGTTTAGGTATGCATTATAACTTCTCTCTACTATGTATACATATTTTTATATAGATATTTGAATTAATATAAGAAAATAAGTCTATGCCGATCCCAAGCCCGAATGAAAAATAGTGAGAGTTGTGTTAGGTAGACGACCAACGTAAAATTTAGTCACACTTATGAATATGGATCATTTGAAAAATTGTGCAAAAACTAGGTTGTTCCACCTAAGGAACCCGTCGTATGTCCGAATGTGGCGTCTATGTAGCAGAGCCAAAATATTCTCTATAAAGTTCAATCTATGTAGCAATAACATATGAATAAACAGCAGGATATTTATCAGTATAAACATTTTTAATAGACTGCAGTGCACTGATGAAATCTTTTTCAGTATTACAATCAACCATCCTTTGTCATTCAAGAAAAAAATCTCAAATTCCTTCCCATTAGTGAAGAATTTCTTGGAAAGAGCTAGAATATTTTGATTTATGTGAACTTGCATAATAGATTCTTTGAATGTGGGAACACAACCTTGATGACATTCAACAATGTCATTTCTCCGTCGGTTACTAAAACTTGCGGTAGAGCATAATTATCAAGCACAGACTTAAAACAATTAAGAGATCATATATAACTTTCTTCAGTTTCATTGGACATAAATACAAATGCAGCAAAGAAGGTCATATTTGTCGATGTTACTCAAACAATAGAGATTAATTGGAGTCGATATCTATTCGTTTTGTATGTGCAATCTAAGAGAAACAGAGTTGAAAATATTTTGCAAAGCCGAATTGAGATTGGGTGAGCAAAGAACAGGCTATCTAGATGGTTTCCACCCAACTTTACTTTGTTGAAACTGATATACCCACTATCTGTAATGCACTGGTATAATAATTGAATTGGATTCCCTTCATCTAACTCTTTTATTTGCATCTTAGCTCTTTCGTTATACAAGGTTCTAAGGCATGCAACATTATTGTTGTCTCTTTTCTTAATAGTCAAAAAATTTTCGAGGCTTCACTCCAGCAACATACATCTCATGAACAATATTTTGCTCACATTCGTTTAACCTACCTGCATATGAGTGAGCTTCTAGGTGCACCATTTCGTGATTATGAACACCACATTTTACTTCAAGTGTTCACTCACTACTGGTTACATCTCTTGTGTCTTTCAATGAAAATGGACAACCACAACGTTTAGATGACGATTTCCTCATATTTTTGTTTACCCAACCATTTTGACTGCGACGTTTAAATCCATCTCTATCGCACCCAAGCATTACTCTAGATTTGCTCCTAGAGTTTATCTTATCTACGCTTTGTATTGTAATAACAAAACTGATAACTTTAACAACATTACGCACCCATGTGATCATTTTCTCTCTAGTAAAAAAGTGCAACAAGTTGTAAACATTTTTCCAACATCAAGAGTGACTGCATATATCGTAAAAAAAGGAACATAAACAATTTATGAAAATCAATATTCAAAATAAAAAAAAATTGAACCAAATCACAGTCCATCGAGGGATTTTAGAGCATTTCATTACATTAAAACCTGAAAATGAGTCAAAAGATGAACTAAATCTCATCATACTATTCTTGTATGCAATAAGCCCAGAAAAATGAGTCAAAATAAGTGTATTGATGGTTTTTAAGGGAATTTTTCGTATACCTGCTGGGTTGTCGTTAGTAGAGCAGTCGGATCCCATCGCCGTCGAAACAGGTGGAGCGACATCGGGCAGATGATCGACTTCAGGCAAATGCACGACATCAGGCAGATCGCGGGAAGGGGAGGGTTGGGCGTCGGAGTGTTTGGCAGAGAGGAAGGATCGTCGGAGAGGGGCATCAGTCAGACGAAGCATCGTTGATGGTGGGCTGAGCGTCGGAGAGTCCGTCGAAGAGGAAGTCCTGGGCGTCGGGGAGGGTACAGGGAGGCAGATCGCGGGAAGGGGAGGGTTAAGGTTTTCCATCGGGAGGAAAGATCGGGCTGCCACTAGTGGAAATGAGAAGAAAAACAATACTTATATTTAGAATACCTGGTTTGCCAATAGAGAAAATAGGTGTGCCCATATAATCACCCTTTTTTTGCCCAAAATTAGTGGTAAGCAGGGCTGAAATTTTTTAAGGCCTTTTCGTTTATTTTAGCTACATGATTCAACTTCTCATTTCACATTGTGGGATTATAGTTTTCCCATTAATATGAACAATGTAAAAATTAAATTCCATAAGTGGACTTAATAATTTCAATTGCTGCCTGTTATGGGCCTACTCGGAGCGTTGGCCGGAGTAGTGGACGGAGCCGGAGATGATGGTGGTGGAGGATACTATGGAGCCCTCGCACGCGGCTGCCTATGCGGGGTTGCTCGTTGGAGGAGAGAGCCACCAATAATCTCACACAATAGAAAGGAATTAGATTACTTCTTGCTTGTCCCATACAACCATGCACATGCCTTTATATAGGCTTACAACACATACAAAGACAAATAATGATAATGATACCTATTACTAGGCCCGGTGCTCGAGGACACACACATAATGATAACATCCATATAATGATGACACCTACATAAAGGAGGTAATCCTAATTAACTAGATAAACGAGTACTCAACCCATAACATCTCACCCGTCGTTGAAAATGAGCTTGACCTCAAGCTCAAAGGGAAGCACAATGGTGCGAGCGTCATCCGACACCCTCCTCGTCGGAGTCCTCGGCGTGCAGGTAAAAAAGCTTTTTGCACCTGTGTCCGCGAGTGTACTGCTCATCGCAGTTAAAACATAATCCATGGGCGCGTCGTTCCAACATCTCGGCCTGAGATAATCGGCGGACCGGTGGGGCTGGAGGACCCTCGAGACGGCCCCTGCTGAATGTTGTTGGGGAGCAAGTATGCCTCTTGTGTTAGCTGGAGGCGACGGTCGCAGAGCCTGGCCAGACTCATAGCAATCACTAAATCTGGAGGGGCCTCAAATTCGATATCCAGTCGTAGGCGGTCGCGGAGTCCCGCAGTGAAAATGGCGATTTGCATTTCCGGGGTGAGGGTAACATGCGCCAAAAGAAGCTGAAATTGTTCGAGGTACTCGTCCATGGACCCCGTTTGTCGTAAAGATGTGAGTTCACCGAGGGAGTTGCTACGGATAGGAGGACCGAAACGCAAGTTCCAGTACCGTTTGAAGTCCTCCCACATCAGGTTCGGCTGGTCTGTGAAGAGACGAGAAGCCCACAATAGAGCTGACTCAAGCATGTGGAAGGATGCTAGGTGAAGGCGCTCTGCTGGCGGAGTTTGTTGGTGGCCGAAAAATTGCTCGCATCTAGTGAGTCAGCCCAATAGATCAGTTTTCTCGTCGTAGGTTGGGAAGTCCAACCTGGTATAGCGTGGTATAATAGCCGCTTCCGGGAGGATGAAAGCCGGCGGCTTGTGGCGGATAACTGGCGGCGGTGGTGCATGGCTGCTGTTGGCGTGATCCGTAGGCGGTGTAGTAACAACGAGAAAGGCGGCGGTCAGTTCATTTAGCTTGATGATGATGGCGGCCATGTCATCCTGATGACGTGTTTCGGCTTCCCGAAGGCGGGCCTCTATAGATGTCATGAATCCTTGGAGAGCCATCATGAAATCTTGTGTGTCGCCCATATGGCGGCTTGAAATAACACGAGAGATGGAGCGAGTGACTGGACGACTTGATTCCTCTGAAGATGCTAGCTGGGAGTTGCCGCGAGAGCCGCGTTGTCGCCCAATAGTGACACAAATATTATGCTCCAAGCCTTCGCTCTCCCTTGCCTTGGAGGCACAGGAATAAATGAAGTCCAAAATAGTGGCGCGAGACGGGCGAAATGAGATAGTGAGGGGGGCTTGTTGTGAGTAGGCAGCCGGATATAGGAAGTATAAATACATTAAAAAGAAGATATGTGGCTGGCGGTTTGGTGGGCTCGAGAAAAGAATGTGGGGTTAAAGATGGGACTAGGCGGCTCAAGGCTGTGGAAAATAAAACCGCGTGTTGTGGCTTGGGGCTCGCGGAAGATCAGTCAGCGTGCGTTGGGTTCGGATCGACATAAGTTAGCGTCTGGCAGGGGGCTCGATGAAAAAACAGCAGGCGGCTGGGATGAACGGATTGTGTGCCGCAGGAGTGGCGTGGGCTCGACGGAGGCTGGCGACTCTAGAAGAGAAACCGACGCAGAAATGAAACAGGGTTGCGGTTTCTGGCGGCGAGGGGCTGCGTCGATGGCGCTGGAGGATTCGATCGGAGGTGAGCTGGTGGAGTGACGACGACGGGTGCTGGGAAATGCGAAGACGCTGTGGTAGTGGCTTGATGGGTGTCTATGAAGAAGAGAGAAAGTCCCGCCGGGCCGGACGAAGCAGCGACAACAGTGCGTGAAGTTGTGGCCTGTTTGGATGTCGATGCTTGCTGTGGGGGAGGGGCTTGCTGGAAACTTCGACAGAAGTGTTGGTGTGCGTCGGCGGAAGAGGACCGATAGCTCTGATACCAAATTTGTTATGGGCCTACTCGGAGCGGTGGCTGGAGTAGTGGACGGAGCTGGAGATGACTGTGGTGGAGGATACTATGGAGCCCTCGACCGCGGCTGCCTATGCGAGGTTGCTCGTTGGAGGAGAGAGCCACCAATAATCTCACACAATAGAAAGGAATTAGATTACTTCTTGCTTGTCCCATACAACCATGCACATGCCTTTATATAGGCTTACAACACATACAAAGACAAATAATGATAATGATACCTATTACTAGGCCCGGTGCTCGAGGACACCCACATAATGATAACATCCATATAAAGATGACACTTACATAAAGGAGGTAGTCCTAATTAACTAAATAAACGGGTACGCAGCCCATACTGCAACTATTATGTTAAAACGATATAAAATTATTTTATAAAATTGGCATATAAGTTAGAATTATAACGAAATTAATATAATCATTAATAAATCTAATAAAATAAATAGAATATTTAATTAGATTAAAATTTTTAAAACATGGGTGATTGCCCAACAAGCATTCCGATGATAGCGATCGTATTATCGCACGAGTCAGAGAACATCGAGCAGGCCCTTAAACATGTTAGAGTACAACCGTAGCTCGAGTCAAAATAAATACGAGCAGTTTGGCATTGGGGATCGGTGTGCCCCGCACGACAAATATGCCGCTCTTTGTCCCTCATATGCAGTGTGGCGATGTTTATACTTTCGGATGACATTTGATATCCCGCTGATGTCGACGCACTATACACGGAGGATAGCAAGCGAGGGGCCTACAGTCGCGCGAGTATGCGTGCGGCGATCGTATTATCGCATGGAGCGGTGGAAGAGTAGCCCTAAGAGAGTACTAAACGTTCCAGAGCATCAAGTTCTTTAGTAGAAAAACCGCCTAAGATGAGCCTGCCAGTATTGACTTCAGCAACATGAGCAGCGAAAGGAGGATTGGGTTGGTGAGGACTACCACACCCACGGTTATTATGACCTTTCCGTGAATGCGCAAGGTGAGATATAGGTAAAGGCAAGAGTCCCAGACATGACCTTATTTGCCACAATGATTACACATCCAAACAGGTGGACTGGAAGGAGGGCCTCGACCAATGCCAGCGAGGGCAGAACAATCACACCTGTCGGAATTGAGAAATTGTCGGCAAACCCCCCCCCCCCCCCCCCCCCAAGACCATGTTGAATGCTTCTCGAAGAGAGGGAATAGACTGATGATTCAAGTCATGCGCGAGGAACATGTCAAACTCTACAGTGAGGCCCAAAAGGAAGGCATGCAGATGATAGCAATCCTCCTTAGTTTTCAATGCACGAGCGTCAGCAGTGCATGGAGTGAACTCCTCAAAGTAATCAAGTTCTTAATAGAGGCGTTCAAACTCAGAGAAGTATGCAACAATGTTAGAGGAGCCTTGTTTGCATTCGAGAAGGCGCCGAGTGAGCTCATACACTTGGGTAGAGCTACCAATTTGAGAATAAGTCTCGCGCACCCAAGTCCATAAGCATAGCTACGATAGACCACAAGAGAATTATCTGCATCCCACTTTCGTCATGAGGAATCAGTATTGGGAGGTGGAACAATGGTCCCATCAATGTACCCATACAGTTGATGACTGGATGACTGTGGATGGCATATTGCGTCGCCCGGGACCATTTAATATAATTGAAACCATCCAAAGGCACAGTGGTAATCCGAAAGGAGCTGGAGAAACCATGTGTCCCTGGATAATCATTACTCGAAGGGTTCGTTATAGTAGGGGGTCTGAACACTCGAATCTGAGGAGAACCCGCCATCGAAATAGTCAAAACTACAAATTGGAGCTCATGCAAGAAGCTTGTTGACGAAGCTTGCGGGAACAAGCGTGAAGGAAGCTGGAAGCGAACTCGCGGAAATGGAGCTCGCGTGAATGGTGCTCAAGGGAAGGAGCACGTAGGAGATGCACGACATAAGTGAAAGTTTTAGCTAAAGCCCTTCGTGCAAAGGAGAACGTGTATTGTTCACCCGATCGAAACTGTTGTGAATGTTGTGTAACGCTGCTAGCTTTATTTATATCCTTGCTGCTAAATTTATTCCGGATTAATCTGAATCATACACGCATCATAAGAATAGGTTTGCGTGAGTCAACCTGACATCACTTATATAGGTTTGCATTAGTGTTGGTCCCCCCTTCCACGGCCTACTCGGCATCATTTGGTGCATCGCATACCATAAATGTGTGGAATTTTGATGTTGCCATAAATATAGCTGTAAAATAAAAAATCTAAGTATAGCACTTATTCTTATAAATCCAATTTTTACCTGTGGTGTATTGTCATATTTCCATGGCACCGAGTTCAGTTCAGTCATGGTAAATTCTTCGCCATGATGAGGGCGCATCACCTGTAAGTAAAATGTTGAATGGTTGATAAAAAAGTTGAATGCTCAAAGAAACTAGATAAACGGAATGGAAATAATACAGCTCACTAATGAGACATCTATAGAAAAGCAGACAAATTGTTTGAGTGTTCAAAGTAAATTAAACCAGATAACAGAATGGAAATAATAAAGGTCATACTAATTAGACATCTATACAAGAGAAGTAAATGAATCGTTTGTTCTGCAAAATAAACCAGTAAAATATAGCAACAGTTGAAGAAGAAAAAAGTTTCAAAATGAATGGTCAAGAAAACCAGATGGGCCGATGACTGGCATATCAATGGATACTTGAACAATAGAGTACAATCATAAAACATGTGGAAGAAGTCTAATAAGTCGTATCACAAAGCATAATAATGCTGGAACAAGCTTACATACCGGAAAGTTCCAGATAGCCTAGTAGCATTTGAAGGATCAAATTTAATGCTTCAATATGATTGTTTCTACTAAATAGAGGTATATAAGCTTGACATGAGTAAAACTGGCATTCAATTTTCTATTTTTGTTATGATAATTTTAGCAAAGAAACGTGTAAAAACCTGCCAAGACCAACCTTGTTGAGATATGTGTGAGGAGTGCCCCCCAAAAACAAAATAAGACGAGCATAAAGTAAACATGAAGGAGATCAAAGCATTGCAGAGAACACAAACATGTATATGGTTCGACTTCCCAAATGAGGGCTTATGTCCATCTGATGTAAATGATAAAGACATTGGTCAACCATCCTAAACTTGAGTGCACCCATCTCTCAACAAAAAAAGGAAATCCTAAACCTGCATACTTCAGACCCAGATATTAACAACAATCTTAAAACACCAAGATCAATTCTGGATCTCAAGTCACTTGCTAACCAAGACTTTGTAACATCTAAGCCCAATGTCATGTCTATGCGGATAGAGATCCAATCACGTACATGCATAAGATCCCAAATCGCTCACCAATCAAGACTTTGTAACATATACAAACCCAATGTCATCTCTATGAAAATGGAGATCCAACCGGGTACACAAGAGGCCCGAGCAGAAATAGGATAAACAAGCACCATAAAGAACTCGTCCTAAAAGTTCCTCAAAAGAAGTCGCAGTATGGGTCTCTAAAAATCTATCTATGAAATCCTTGCACAGAGATAATTTGCATGTCAATACCATGCCCAATGCTCACAGAAACTGACATCCTTCTAATTTCTCTCTTTTCTCTCTCTCCACTTCATCCCTTCCAACTCCTTAAAACCTAAATATTGCATAACAGATTATGTGAACATTGATTACATGTATTACTGTTTGCTCTTGTCGTTGGTTACCACCCATCGACTGCCAATGTTGAATGCTACTACCTGCTACCAGTGATGATTTTAAACAACTTCTCAATTTATGTGGCCTTGTTCAAATCAAATATATTTTTTGTTCATTATTAAGGGGTATAAATAATCTCTTCCGCATAGCAAGCTCCCTTGATATCATTCTTACAAACAGCCAAAAAAGGATAAGAACAAATTTAGGCATATTTGAAACTTCAATACATAAACATAGGCAATGTTTATGCGGCGGATTTGCCGAGGGGCAAATCTGCTGCTGCCCGACTGTGGCCGCAGCTCAGTCATGATCCGCGGAAAATTTGGGGTTATGCCACGCGCGTCGGCGCGGGGAAGACGGACACGGGTCCGTGACTCCGCGGTCCCCCCCAAATGGACAGTGGTCGCGACCGCGCAGTTCCCGGATCCACGCCACGGCAAACGCACCCATAATTATCTTAACAAATTCCTAATTATGATTTTGAGACATTTCAACAATCTTCTCTTTACTATTATGGCCAAGACACGGGGATTTCCTGGAAACCTGCAAGAAATCTTTGAAGATCAAATGTTGTACATCAAACTCAATCAAAGAAAGAATGGCTGTGCACCTCCTAAGTGACAATCATCTCATTCTAAATGTTGATGTGATAAGTACCAAATACTACGAATGGCTGTGCAGTCCAAAAAAAAAATTGGGCTTGATCATCTTCAAATATCTTCCCATCTCATGCCCACCTTTGTGGCACAACTTTAATATGCAGCCCAAGAAGCTTACATTTTTCTTCTTCTATAGATTACGGATGATGCTTCATCAAATATCACAAGCCCACAATAGTTTTCTCTTTTATCAATTCGGACCCTCGCTTTATATCACAATAGTTTTCTCTTTTCATCTTCGGACCCTCTCTTATATCACAATAGTTCTCTTTTCATCTTCAAAAAATTGATTTTTTCTTTTCATCACAATAGTTTTCTCTTTTCTCTTTTATCAATTCGGACCCTCTCTTATATCATAATAGTTTTCTCTTTTCATCTTCAAAAAATTGATTTTTTTGCACTATGAACAATCAAAATATGCAGGGTAAGGTTTGCCTACATTTCACCCTTGTGGAGGGACCCTTCCCCGGACCCTCGCTGGGCAGGGATGCTTTGTGCATCAGGCTGCCCTTTTTTATGAACCATCAAACTACTCGATCTCAAATTATTATGGCCAACATATTTCGTAACAAGTTCTAATACCAATTTGTTGTGATTGATACTTGTCTGCGTGCGAAAGCACTTCCATAAGTAAAATATGATGAGCATAAAATAAATATAAATGAGATAGGCATCATAAAGAACAAAAATATTTATGTGATTGGACCTCACAAATGAGGTATACACCTACAGACAATAGAGAGGTACTAATCCACTAAAACCAGAAGCCACACAAATCAGATAATGTGCATAACAAGGATGCTTACCCTCCCTTCCTAAAATCGAGTACACTCAGAACTCAGGAAAACATAAAAATGTACATATGGTTCATACCTCGGATCTGATATTGTCCATACAATGACAACAATCACCTTACATCAAAATCAACTTTGACAATATATCCAAAAATCATATTATGTACATTGGTTAGTCGCCCTACTATGCCATAAATTATATATCTTTATTAATGGTATGCCGTGTCTTTATTATTGTCTTTAAATAATGAGTCTTTACGAGAGTTAAGAGTTATGAGTCATTATGAGGGTGTTAGTTAAGAGTTATTAGATGTCATTTATACCATAAGTCATTATGAAGGTCTTTATTATTGACTTTGAAGGCATGAGATGTGGAATGAAGGTATCAAAGAACTAAGAGTTTTTATGAGGGTTAAGAGTTACAAGACATTATGAGAGTGTTAGTTGTTAAGAGTTATTAGTTGTCGTCATTTATATCATGAGTCATTATGAAGGTCTTTATTATTGTCTTTGAAGGCATGGAATATGAAATGAAGGTATCATAGAATTAAGCTTAATTTCCTTGTCTTGTTATGAGATTGTGGTAGATATCTCTCTCCTGAGCACACCCTACCTAGGCAGCGGCAGTTCAGGGCTCCATAGTATCCTCCTCCTCCATCTCGCCTTTGGTCACTACTCTGACAATCCTACCGACGTTAGACGGGTTGGCCCGTAACAACTTGGTATTAGTGCATTTCGATCCTCCTCCGCGACATCTTCCCCCGACCCAACCTCGGCTCTTTCTAGATCCATCCCAACCTCAAAAAAAGAGCCCACGCCCAGGGCCTTTCAAGCTCTCAGTCGACCGCTTTCATCACTGTGTCACTACTGCAGAAGAAGGCCAGTGTACGCCATCAACAGGGAACTTCCCGCAACCCGTGTGATCATCTTCCTCATCATCTACGGCATACCACCGCCTCAGCCTCGCCGATCCATGGTATCGAAGCTCGTCGACGCAAACAAACCTCGGTGCTCATGGTCCTTCTCCACGAGACTAACAGTTTGACATTGAGAAATGCTCCTCCCTGCTTCGATGCTGAGCAACCAGTGCGTTCCTTCGAGCCCAGTCTAGAACCAAATCAAGCAGCCCGAGCTTTATTCTCATTGTCGATCCTTTTGCCTCTCGTCTTCCACGTCCAAAGCCAAATCGCCGCACCAGACATGGACACTCCAGCACCATCTCGTACAACGACATCAAGAGCCGACCTCAGGCAGTCTTCTGGTGCATCATCGTCTTCCTCACCTTTTCGGCACATGGAGTCATTCTCATTCAGAAGAACGTCCCTCTGGCGTGCATCGACTGTGTGAAGATCGTCGATGACACTCCTCTCACACACGCAAATCAATATGGTTCTGAGCAGCCATGGAGCATTTGCAGATTATTCATCACCCTTCAACTTGGTGTCAGATGATCAGTCACAATTTCATGCCCAGAGCCCTTATCATGGTTTCGAGCTCAAGGATAAGCTCGAAAAAAAGGATGGATGATATGTTATGGGCATAGGTTATCGCACTATCATGCCATAAGTTATGTATCTTTATTATTGTCCCGCCGTGTTAATAGTCTTTAAATGATGAATTTTTATGAGGGTTAAGAATTATGAGTCATTATAAAGGTGTTAGCTGTTAAGAGTTATTATTTATTGTCATTTCTATTATGTAAACCTATTTCAAGGCATGAGATATAGAATGAAGGTATCAAAGAATTATGTCCAATTTCCTTGTCTTATTATGAGATTGTGGTATCTCTCTCTCTCTCTCCTAAGCACGCCCTGCCTAAGAAGCCGCAATTCTGACTCCATAGTATCCTCCTTTGTCATCCTGCCTCGAGCTGCTCCTTCGGCAACCGTACCGACGTTCTACGGGTTGGCCAATAACATATCACTTCCTAGAATCAAATACACTCAAAACTCAAGAAAACATAAAAATGTACAAATGACTCATACCTCGGATCTGATATTGTCCATGCAATGACAACAACAACCGTACATCAAAATCAAATTCAACATATCCAAAAAAAATAGTAAAATCGACTTTGAAGTCTATGGAGATCCAAGTAAATACACGCCATAGAGGACAAGCAAAAAGAGAATAATATAAGCACTATAAAGTTCTTTAAAAAGTAACAATATAGATCTTTAAAAAAATCTCTCTGAATTCCTTGCATGAAGGTATGATGCTCAGTGCTTCCATAAACAATTTTATCCTATTTTTCTTCTCTTACCTTTCTCTCTCTAATTTTCTCTCTTTTCAAATTTCTTTGACACTGGGAAGGGCTTCTAGGAGAAGACACTAGATTGAGCTAGTGGGACAAAACCCTAACTTCTACCTGGAAAGGCAACATGAGCTAGTAAACCAATTAAGCCTTAAATCGATTAAATACATGGATTTTTAATTATATAAATAAAGGCACACTGGAAACGGAAATTCTTGGTAAGCAACAAGGATTTAGCCAAATACTGATAAGAGTGCAATAACAGAAATAAAAGATGAATTTATCATCACAATTTCAATTAAAAATGGAAAGAAAGTTAACAAGTATACAATCCACTAATTATAGAGATAATTCAGCATAAGCAATGCGAGCACAAAACAAGTATAAACACACCTCAACATAGATCAGCAAGGGTATCGAATCTGAATGGAGCAGTACGCAAAGGCAGTGGGCCAATACATCGAAGGGAAGACTGAGAGTCGCTCCCAATTCTAACAGGCAGTCAAGGCTGGTTATGGGGAGGGAAGAAAGGGTTGTTTGGTGGGGTATAAAGAAATGGAAGGACTGCACAGTGGGGTGTGATGGTATGGGCCAAGAGTTGGGACTTGGCTGTGGGAGGAGGTGCTGAATGGGTAGGATGGAGTGGAGGAAGGAGGGTGGGGCTCGGTTGTAAGAGGAGGTGCTGGATGGGTAGGCTGGAGTGGGGGGAAGGAGCGGACGGTTGGCTGGAGTGGGGAAAGAGAGGGAGGGTCAGCTGGAAGAGGTATGGAGTGGCTAGCTATGAAGTTACAGCTGACTTACAAGAAGATCAGAGGTGTACCGTCTAGGACCGGGCAGCATGGGTCATGGAGAAGAGGAAGGATGCTGAGAATGAGAGGCCGAGGTGGGAAATTGTGACTCCCATCACAGGAGGGCAAAGAACGAGCACACTGACTTCACACTGAGCAGGAGACTTCACGCCTTGACAAATAGAATGGAGGGCCCCAAGTTTTTGATCCCTACTTTAGAGTTTTAGGTGTTTTATATATTAATGAGTAGGGGCAACCATCATCGTGAACGATCGGGATTAACCAATTCCCAATGAACAAAATGGGTCGTCCAACGGACTAAATAAAAAAAATACATTGAAAATATAAAATACGTCGCACCGGTCGCAACAGTGGACTTGGATCGTCCGTCCGATGATCCTACACATGGATACAACATGAATAGAGACCCTCACGGACAACAGATGATGAAAAAATTCTGATGTGCGGTGGAGATTCTCACCATTCTTCTTCTTAAAATCGTATTAGATAATAGAACTCATCAACATTGACTGCAACCATTGTCTACCGCTAACTACAATTCGCTCAACAATGCCTTTCTGCATCCACTACCTGCAGGCTACAGTTGCCCATTGATGAAGATCTTCAACAAGCTTCTTAATTTGCATGGCCCCCTAGTGTTTGTTAAGACAATATATTTAACTCTCTCAATTTACTTAACTTGAAGCATAAACGTTCATAGCCAAGATGATAAAAAAAATCTTCCAACTCCAATGGATTGCATATATGAAGCAAGTGGCTGACAACAGCAAAGATTCCTCGTGAATCTAAACCAACACAAGACCTCGATAGATAGTTGGTTAGGGATCGAAAAGGTGGCCCTCATTAGATTAATTTGGCATTTCTTTCAGCTTGGCGGAACTCCATCAAGCATCTCTGTCAAGAATCGAGATCTGTTAAAGGAAAACATCTATGGCCGCTTTTATAACTACTTATCCCCCTCGTTGGGGAATAGTATACTAAATATATGTAACATATTATTAGAAACTTATGTATAATATATAAGTTTCATATGCTTCATCTACGTACATAGACACGTGTTATTTCATAAAGAGCACTCGACCTCATCCCTCTTGCAGAATAGAATAATGTTCTTTCTCAGCTCTCGTCAATGATTATTATCGATATCAGCAACAATCAGGCCATCCAGCGGCCAGATGAATTTTTATACTTAACTATTCAAACATTTTATATAGTGTTGAATAGTAGAAAAGAAATACTTGTTGATGTTTATTCATCTCTCAAGGGGGCATTATATAAAGCATACATGGACTCTTAAAGTTAAAATTGTAATGTGGGACTAAACCCAACTACACCTGAAGTCTCTAATAGACCAATATTGACTCGATATTTCCAACACTCCCCCTCAAGCTGGAGGGGAAAACTTCAGCTTGAAAACATCATTAAAAAGTAATGGAGGTAGGTGATGTGGAACAAAACATCAGACGAGCCACATGGGGAAATACCAAACTGGGGAATTAAACCAGAGACATGGCCACACACGATGTAGACCCACACACAACGCAGGTCCCACACACGTGGACTCGCTAGAATCAGGTCAAACAACATCATCTACACACACATGTGGAAGAGAACGAAAGATGGTGCTAATCATCAAACGGGTAACCGGGGATAATCCGTAGGGGATAATCTGTCGGGGATAATCCACACAAAGGGCGGTCCCACACGACACAACTCACTGAGATTAAAACAATCAACAACGATAATACCACAACACATATACCAATGGAAAGACAAATTGGGGAGAAAGGAACAACACACGACATAAGCCTAGGGGCCGTGTGGGACTAAGACGAGAGTCGGAAAATACCATCCGAGTCGCCTTCGTCACAAACACTTCCCCTCACGTGGAACACACGTGCATGAAGACATAAAACACACTAACAACAACACTACAAAGACGATTAAAGACACATATACAGATAAAAATGACCAAAAATCACCACAAAATTTCAACATCAACGAGAAATCAACACCCGGAAGGGGTAGCAGCGGTCGGAAGGGGTAGCAACAGCTGGAAGTGGTCGAAGCACGAAGAGCAGCAGTTGGAATCGTCTGAAGCATGAAGGGCAGCGGTTGGAATCGTCGAGGGGGTCATGAGCACAGATCGGGAGGTCGGAGCACGTCATCGGAATAGCAAACGAGCACATCGGGAGAGAATCAAGCTCCAGGCGGGTTCTGTCGCAGGGGATCGTCGACTTGACTGGCAGGATCAGAGAAAAAGTACCTTCTTCGTCGACACATGAAAGTTTGGGTAGACGGGATCTAGAGGGACGCAGTCGAAGAGCATACACGGGATCGACGACGAACGCAGAAGAGCACTGACGGGATTGAAGTCGAGAGGAGCAATCGCGGGATCGACGACGAACGCAAAGCCCTTCGTCAGCAGGATCGAAGGATAGGAGCACGACAATGAGGGAAGCTGGGTTTGCGATGAAGAAAGCGGAACCTCCCGTCGACGGAATCAGCATGCCTCAAGGGGGTATTATATAAGACATACATGGACTCTTAAAGTTAAAAGAGCAAGGTAGGACTAAACCCAACTACACCTAAAGTCTCTAATAGACCAACATTGACTCGATATTTCCAACATATAGTAATCATTATTTGATATAATAGATGTTAATCAATTCCTTTCGACATATGAGGTGTCAAAGACGGTCGAAGTCTAGTCACTAAGCCACGACAACTCGCAATTTGACGACTATCCATGAGAGAGGTTAACTCGTAGACTATCAACACAGTGAGCATCTGCTATCACACTATTCGCAACGCGACGACCATCCAGAAGACGGAATCTTTGAATCGAAAGGATTATTCATTTACATTTTTATGTCGATTGTATTTATCCAATTATATGATCGATCGGATGACATTCTTTGTATTTCCTGTAGCATTTACGTGTTTCCCTATCAATGCTTTGCGCTAGGCACCATTGGAACAAAATAGGACAAATTCACCCATAAATGTTCAAACATCCATATTCATTGTTGTTGTAGTCGAAGCTCATTTGTGCACAGCTCCATGAATGACAATAAGATACCAACATTTTCATGACCAATTTAGATTTGGCAAGCAAAAGAACTTTTCCAGCTAATCTTTCGATCAATGTTAGCAACATATTACAACAAAAAACATGAGCTAAAAGAAGGGATCAAAGCTTATACAATCTATTGTAACCCATCTCTACAGATGCTTGAGTTAATAATGCTAATTATTTTAATTATATGTGAACAACATCAATCTCATTGGCATGATCGAGATATCATGTCAATTCGAGTCAATTCAAAATTCTAGTAAGCGTGTTATTTGGTGTCCGCATAAAATGTCAAATTTGTGATTAGTGGGTCAGATCATTTCAACCTTTATTTTTTAGACTCAGCTTCAAGGTTGGCTAATTGATTAAGAGTGGTTGAAATTAGGATTTAGATCAACTAATTCAAGCCATAAAGAAATTTCATAGCAATAAATTTGTGTGGACAAAATTAGCCTCACATGCACGACATTGAGTAAAAGCATGCGTTGCATTTAAGTAATTTGCACTTTCCATTTTCTCCACGTTATTTTTTTGACTTGGCCTATAATAGAGAATCGTATAATCGCCTCTAACAATCAAATTTTAATTCTCACATATAGCCAAGCATGAGATGCTGCTCTAACATAGATCATTTTGCATAGTTTGTTCATGAGATACTGCTCTAACATAGATACGGGTAATTTGCTCTAACAATCAAGATACGCTTTCTGGAATGGTTTCTTTGTCGTGGATGCACTACCGATCAAGATCATGTTAGTCCATTTGATCTAATTCAAAAGCACTACTCTAAATAGCACCAATATCATGTCACGAGATGAAAAGAATGGTGTCCTTTATGTTTCTACACTTCTTTCAATGTGCCCGTTGGTTTCATTTGCTTGTGCGTTTATGTTTTAGAATAAATTATTTCATAATTCATTACACTCATTGCATAGGAGTTGCTAACTCATGCATGCTTGATCTTGCTCTAACATAGATCATTTTGCATAGTTTGCTATATGCGGCTGCTAGTAACATATCTTTTATGTCCATGATTTACTCCAAAAAACACTGAAATAATTTACTGGACTAATATATTCAGAACAATGGCATGTCTTCCCTATCTTTTTTCATTTTTGTATTGAAGAAACACTTCAGTAACAAGAAAATAAAAGACAAAAAACATTTCTCCATATAATACACTTGAAATTTTGCATAGATCTGTTCGGAAGATTGAAGGTTAACTAGCCATGAGAAACCTTCCATTATGAATAATATGTAACTCAGACTAGTAATAATTAACTTGATAATCTCAGAAAAAGTACACAAAACCTCTTACCATAGGCCCTGCAATCTCATCTGCTTTATCTTTGCCATACAGTTGCTCTACCAAAGCCAGAGCAAACTCAATCGTCGTCCCAGGTCCTCGGCTAGTAACTGCTCTCCCATCAATTATCACCCTCGACTCCACTTTGGTAACATCTGAAGGCATTTTATCCATGAAAGTGGGATAACAAGTCGCCTGCATCCAAACTCACATAAGCCCTTTGAAATTCCAGAAAAAAACTGTGCATAAACTTCAACATCGGGTCATGCGTGGCACAAAATCACAACTAGAAGTGGAAAGCAATTTAAAAAGGAAGAGAACTCCTACCTTCAATCCCTTGAGTAAACCCCAGGATCCAAGCACAATCGCTGGCGCAGCACAGATGGCGGCGTACAAGCCCCCTTTCTCAGCATGCTTCTTCACTATGCTTTCCAGCACTCCACAATCCCTAAGGCTAGCCGCGCCAGGCATCCCTCCCTGCACCAGCTTGACGCAAATCAATCAAAATCCAAAGATGGAAACAACAGTTTGAGACAAAAAGCGCAACAAGCCACCCACTGGAAGTGAGATTAGGTCGAAGGAGGAGTCAGCGCAGTCAACAACGAAAGTATCAGCGACGAGCTTGATCCCCCAGCAAGCATCTACTCGGAGGTTCTTCTCGACCGAGGCGACGGTGACGTCGGCTCCCGCTCTGCGGAGGACATCGATGGTGATCACCGCCTCAATCGGCTCCGTCCCGCCGGCGATCGGAACAAGTACCTGACATAGCATCCGTCATCAGTGCGTTAGAAATGACGGGGGGAGGAGATGCATGATCTACAGTCTCACCTTCTTCGAGGGAAGAGACGCCATTGTCGAATTGGAGAAACGCAGAGGAGTGAAGCGTGGAGTTGGAGCGAGTTTTGGGAGGGGGTATAGTCCTCTACAGAATAAGGTAACCGGAAGGGGAGCGAGATGACGCGTGGCCATCTCAGGACGATGACTGGCTCGATCAAGAACACGAGGCTAATGGAATAAAATTATGATTTAATTTCAGGGGAAATTATTGTGCGTGCCCATGGGTGGCTCAATAAGGAGCTGCCACGTGAGATCCAGCGTGGAGCTGGCTTCCTGGATCAATGTGGTGCGCAGCACATCGCACTGGCCCGCCTCTTCCTGTCCAAGAATTTTGCAAAATGGTTAGTGTATTTGGATTATTCTGGTCTTAATGGCTTTTGACTATTTATACATCAAAATTGATGGTTGGATGAGCGAGAAAAGATTCGGGTAAGATGTAAGCGTTTCGTTTTTTTTGCTGGAGAAAGAAGATGTATGTCCCTCATTGTTGAAATTCTTGGATCTACCATGATTGCAGTGGGCCCTGCGGCAGCAAGCGGCTAGTTGGGGCACAGGGGAACTCAATGCACAAGTGCTTATTTTTGTAAAAACATTAAAAAATCAATTTCATGATCATTGTCGCAGGATGTTCAACACCCTCACTACGCGGTCGAGTTGGGTTGTCTTAGCTCGAAAGTTGGTGGAACTGGTAAACAGTAAAAAAAACTGAATGAATGATTTTACATGAAAAACTGGAAAGGGGGAAATCACGGGGTCTAGCTCAGTCTGAGAAAATTCACTAGTTGTAATTCGGAGTACAATATTGAGGGTTCCGCGAGGGTGACAATCCACCGCTCGATTTACACAGAGAAAATAGAGTGTCTCCTTCGAAGAACCACACTTGTTGTGTAAAAAGCCCCATGACTCTGCTCCAAAAAGTTATGTTTGTCAAGCAAAAAGCTCTACGATTCCACTCCATGAAGTTCCATTTGTCGCGCAGAAAGCATTTTGGTTCCACTCAATAAGCTACGTTTGATGCACAGAAAACTTTGCGGTTCCATTCCAGAAAGCTCATGTTGTAGTGCAAACAACTTTCTTGTCCCACTCCAAAAAATTTTGTTTGTTGCGCAAAAAACTTTAAGATTCCCTCCATAAAGCTCTATTTGCCCGCCGAAAGATATGTGGTTTCACTCCAAAAAGCTCTATTTGGCCGCAGAAAGATATGTTCAACTCCATAAAGCTTATTTTGTTGTGAAGAAAGCTTCGTTATTTCACTCCAAAAAAACTTCATTTGCCACGCAAAAAGCTCTGAGCTCCCTTTCTTTTCTCCCAAAATATATCTCCCTCAATGAAGAATTAATCCCTCTTTTATAGATTTTTGAAGGGGAACTCACGAAATTTCGTCTTCATAATTACCCATCGGACGAATGGAAATGCTCAATTTATGTCAATCGGATCACTAATTTAATGCCCAGACAACTTTGCCGCCTGAGTGGATTCGGGCAGGCCTGACAAGTTTGCCGGAATAGTGGCGGCCAGCGGTGGTTGCTACCTCGTCTAAAAAAATGAATGCGTTCAGAACTTGATTAAAAATTCAAGGAAACTTCGTTTCGTTGTCATGAGTCCACCAACTGCGATAGTTTCTCAACCAGAAGTCCAGAGATTCAACAATCGACGGCGAAAGAGGTGTTTGGGTGTTATGGTCGTCTCGCCAAAACTCCATCAAAACTTTCAATTAAATAACCTATCTCATAGCCGTTTTGGTGTTTTGGGGGAGGAAGAAGAGGGAGAGAGTAAGGGAGAGGTCGCCCATGGCCATGGGGGAGGGGGTGGGCTTGGGAGACCCTCTCAGTGCTTTCCTAGTGGTGGCGACGATGGGCTCCTCGCCTAGCTAATACTCACGTTAGGACTTTGACCCTAGCGTGAGGAAGGGAGTGACCAATCCGATTCAGGCCGGTTTCCACAGACACTGCTCTGGAGGCCGTTTGAGGGTTCAACTGACTCGAAATAGCATGAAATTGAGCATGTTGGAATCCACTAGGTGAGGCGGTCGTAGTCAGGTCTTGTTGGTCCAATCTGACCACTTTGAAGTTTTGGGGGAACAACATCAATTGCCACCCATTTTGGGGGTTATGTCTAGAGGGCAACCTCAAAAAATTTATCATCGAGGTTACTAGCCATGACCACTCCCTTGAGTTGACATGAACACCCGAAGGTCTTACGTAAAAACTTCGTAAACACTAAGAGATATTATGTATGCTCCAGTACAGAAGAGTTCGGAAAGCTTGTTCCTCTTTCATGATAGTTGATGATAGAAGAAGAGTGTCATAGGGGAGATAGGTCCAATAGTGTCGGTTGGGGGAGACCCCCACCCACCCACCCACAGTTAGATATCATGGAGTCCCTTGGTGTTGCGATCTAGAGTGAGGAGTACGCTTTCCTTCTTTTATTGATGGGGGAACGAAGTTCCTGAAGGGTTATAGTGAGAGGAAGGCCCTTCTCGATCGAAGGACATTGAGTCCTTTAAAATACGTGAGAGGACCAAGTTCATGCAGGTCGTCAAGGGATAGAACTCTTTTGACTGGAGGACGATGGGGCCTTTGGAAATACGCAAGAGGACCAAGTTTATTGCAAAGTTGTAGATGAGCAAGTCTTTTCCGATCAGGGGCTCTAAATCCTTTGGTGATTGGCGAGGAGAACACAATTCTCACATGATCGTAGAGGGGGCATGCCCTTTTTGACTGGGGGACGCTAGGTCCTTTTGGAGATATGCGAGAGTATTGAGTTTGTCGCGCGGTCGTAAAGGGCAGACCCTTTCCGACTGAGGGACTTGAGAGATAAACATAGGGAATGTGGTCCCCACCTGGTCGTAGAGGGGACATGCCCTTTCTAACTGGAGGATGTTGTGTCCTTCGGAGATAAGCGAGGGGACGTGGTTCCCGCCCGATCACAGAGAGTGGTAGGCCCTTTACGACCGGAGGACACTAAGTACTTTTGGAGATATGCGAGAGAACCGAGTTTCCCGCACTGTCGTAGAGGGACAGCCCTGTCCGACCGAGGGAATATGAATCATTTGGATAAGGATCACTTTCAAGTCATTTTGGTAAGGAATCAAGCAAATAATCCAAGAATACCAAAGGCCTAAGAAATCTGCCTAGGGGTCTACTAGTCGACATTGTCTTAGACAAACTTTGCACAAGTTAAGGCTCTTCCAGCCGATTTTACTCCATGTCGACTAGAGGTCAAGTCGACATAAGAATTAAATAGATTTTTCTGTCTCTAATTTCATGGTGTGACAAATCTTACAGTTCACTGATCCAATTGTTCGTTACCTTACTCCCCAATAGATTGGGATTGAAACGCATGTATTTGGTGACATTATAACCATCCCCAGAATAATTAATTATTATAAAAAATGTAGCTCTTTGAATTTCATGATAAATATAAAGTTTTAATGAGACATTCCTTACGACGAGTTAGACTCGTGACAATCTTGGGGTTTGGAAAAATATTTTACCATTATATCTTGTAAATGTAGTTTCGTTGAGCTTAAACCAAAATGACAAGTTTTTGTTAGATCTACTTTAAGATCTGTGCCGATTTATTGTTATAATTAGACTAAACAAAATTTGTTCTATTTACACAGTCAGGTTCAAATCGATTTCTAGGCCTGATAAACTTAGATCTGGACCTCGGACTCAACATGAAGGTTGTAGCCCTTGGAAAGACCTTTCCAGAATGGAGTGGTCCAATATTTTTTGTTGAATGTAGATCCCTGAAAACCAGTTTTAGTAAACATCATCGCAAACCTTAGCACTTCAATGTTTTGTTTATTCCTCTCAAAATATTACTTGAAAGATAATGAAATTTGATACATGTATGTTTGATGACATTGTGAACATCTCATTTAAGTATCAAAATTTTTGGTTTTATTTTATTGATGAGTTGGAATGTAATATGCTGAGATAGTCGGCAGAATAGACGTCTTGTGGTGGGGGTTGCACAGAGTGCTGACACTACCTCAAGACGTTTGTTCTGGGCATAAGACCTTCCTCGACCGTGTCCAATTCCCGAGAGCTAGGGGTCTTACAAATGGTTCCCGCCGGATCATAGAGTGGTCAAGTCCTCTCTGACTGGAGGACTCTGGGTTCTTTGGAGATTGTTCCTAAAACATGATATCATAAGATAGAAAAATAGATATGTGATAAAATAACTGAGAGGACATTTATAATAGGTAGGTGCATGAGTACTGAATCATGACTTATTATATGACTTTAATAATAGAAGATGCAGATCACTGGTAGAAGCGGCGCAAGTTCTGTGTATCCACATGCGGGGTAGAAGCGGCGCAAGTACTGGATGCGTCGGGTTACGACTGCTGTGACCACGAAGATAGATCGATGTATTGAGCGGCGTGCACTAGTGAATAGAGAACGGGGGTGCACACTCGAGAGCGGAAGGCTGGGATGCGACATGGACAGCAGCGCGGAGGAGCGCAACATCTTGAGGGGCACGCAAGGGCGCAACATATATTAGCGATTTATGGGGTGCACGTACACTAGAGAGCGAAGAGTGGGGGAGAGACACGTTGAGCCACACGCTTGAGCGGGACATATCAAGTGACGTGCATAGGAAAGCGGAGCGAGGGGGCACACATTAGAGGGCAGAGCGCGGGGGCGTGCACTCGAGAGCAGTTCGTGGGAGCACGATATGTTAAGCGGTGCTTTATGTTGAGCAATACGCGAGACGCGTTCTGGAGGGTGCGATCAGGGGAGCGGCATACTGGGGCATGATATGTTGAGCAACGTGCAGGGGCATGCTCTAGATATTGGCGTGCAAAGGCATTGGATGGTGAGCGGCGCATTTTAGATAGCTGGACTAACGCTATATTGTAGCATCAAGCAATAATGCACCCAATATCTGACAACGACATCCATTTCTCAAAAGGGGTTGGAGTTATATTTCATTCAAGATTTATTCACTTGGATGCAACTACTATCGAATGATCTATAGATATCTGTGTTAAATGTGAAACATTTGATAGCATGTCTTTCACATAGTTGATAAATTACTAGTGAAAATCTCGAGAAAATTCTTGAGCTGTCTTTGTGCACTTTTAACTTGATTTGTGATTGATTTACTTAAATGAATATACTTATCAATCTAACTATAAGCGGTAGAAAAATCTACCACAATCTTATTAATATCATATAAAAGGCATTATGCAATCACGCATCTGCCACTTTTTTTCATGCACCCATAAAACTTTTGAAGTCATTTCCTTTACTGAATTTTTTTGCAATATACTAAAATGTTCTTATTAATATGTACTTTACATAAAATATTTTTTTAATTTTGGGAAAACAGCATGAATGGCATTCACCAAAGCTTGCTCTTTATTTCTCACTATAGCACATTTTTTCAGTTTGTTGATGTGACTCCAACAATGCACAGTAATGACATACTATAATTGTTCATCTTTGTATGTGCAATCTAATTGAATGACCGTTGAAAACATATTACTAAGGCCTTATTTGGGGTGCCGTTTTTCCAGGAGTGTCCTTTTTTTAAAACATTGCCGCCGTTTTAAGTCATTTGGGAGGAGCGCTTGCAAAACACCATTTTCTACGTTTTTCCCTCCATACGTTTTCCCCTCCATACTATAATGGTTCATCTTTGTATGTGCAATCTAATTGAATAACCGTTGAAAACATATTACTAAGGCCCTATTTGGGGTGGCGTTTTTTCAGGGGTCTCATTTTCTTAAAACATTGCCGCCGTTTTAAGTCGTTTGGGAGGAGCGCTTGCAAAACACCATTTTCTACATTTTTTCCCTCCATACGTGATCGTGGGTATATGCAAGCTTACATGTTTATTATGTATCGTGTTTCCTTTCCCGTGAATGAAAGCCCCCCCCCCCCCCCCCCCCCACACACACACACAATCTCCTCGTGTATCCCTAGTTCTCTCCCACCGACGTCTTCGTTGAGCACTGCTGCAACTCTGTTGAACATCGCCGACTTTATCAACCTTTCCTTGTTCTTCGACTCCCATTCTGGTCGCAGATCAAGGCATTCTCAAGGCTATCCGACTGGTTCTCGGCTGCGCCTACCTAAGGCATCTCATTCTGTTGGGTAATTATCTCTTCCTCTTTCCTTGTATGCAAGTATGATTGATATGTTTCTCTATGATCCAGCCATGTTATGAAAAAAATTAGCTATGCTTATTCCGGCTATACAGATCCATCTAGCTTCTGTTTTTTTGTTTATGAAATTTTGTCTATCTATTTGTATGAGATCCTTGATTCAAATCTGATTATGCTGTGTTTGCAAGTTTTCATTGTGTATGGGATAGGATTGAAACAAGGAGTGCTTTGCTTGTAGGTTTTTGTTTATTTTTTAATTTTTGTCCGAGATCCTTGATTCAAATTAGATCTTGCTATGTTTGAAAGTTTTTATTGTGTATGAATGTTAGGGTAGGATTGAAAAGAAGAGTGCATTGTTTGTAGCTTTTGTTTTTTTGTTTATGATTTTTTATTTATGTGTGCGAGATCTTTGATTCCAATTGGGTTTTGCTATGTTTGCAAGTTTGTATTGTGTATAAATGTTCGAGTAGAATTGAAATGAGGAGTGTTGTGTTATTAATGTGATCATTGATTGCAATCAACTCTGGCTTTGTTTAGGGTTTTTGTTGCGTACGTACGACTGTTAGGATTTAAAGGATTGAAATGAAGAGTGTTATGTTTGTATGAAATTGTTTGTGTAAGAAATTGTCCGTGCACGGAATTATTTGTATGGTTGCCATCCTTGGTTCAATTCTTGGTGTGAATTCTTTCAATGTTGGTTTTAGTGTTGTTCGGATTTTTCACCGTGTATTTAGCATTGTCTTTAATAATTGAGTAATGAGAAAGAGAGAGAGAGAGAGAGAGAGAGAGAGAGAGAGCACCAGCCTCATGGGAATCCAACTATATATGTTATGATATTATATGATATTTGTATTAAAGAAAATTCAACCAGGCAACGTGTCCATCACTCACTTCAATAAAGATGGCTGGAAGAATTTGATTGTCAGTTTCAAAACACGTTGAGGGAAAGATTATGATCGGGATCAATTAAAAATAATTGGGATCAGATGAAGAAATAATGGAAGTTGTGGCTGGAACCCTATTAAAAAGACAATTGATGTCTCAGATAAGTGGTGGAATGAAAACATTTTGGTAAGAAAAATGTCTAATTTTATTATCCTATACAATGAAGCTTTTTGTTTTTATACCAATATATTATATTTTAGGTCCTAACCGTTGCTACAAAGTTTGATATGCGGGCATTCCACCAAAGTTGGATGAAAAGATATTCATGTACGAAGGAGAGCCTTGGCGCACCGGTTAAGGTGTCGTCGTGTGACTTTAAGGTCACGGGTTCGAGTCATGGAAGCAGCCTCTTGTAAAAATGCAAGGTAAAGTTTGCCTACATTTCATCTTGTGGTGGGACCCTTCCCCGGACCTTCGCTGCACAGGGATGCTTTGAGCACCGGGCTGCCCCCTAGTGGTTGCCACTGGTGATGAGGTATGGATACCTAGCTCTGGGGTGTTTTCTATTGATGTATTATCAGTGCACAATGTTTCTGATGATTATGATAATATGGCGAGGAACACTGCCACTCATGGTAGAGGTTTAACGGAGTAGGATATCCACGAACAAGCAACCACAGGTTGAATCCTCCCCACAACAAACCAAGAGATCTCATACTGGCAAGAATAAGGGCAAGAATACTAATAAAACAATAATTGGATACCATATATCATTTACTAATTTTTGTACACGGAAATCGACTAAACGAAGGGCCGCAAGAGGATTTCAATAAAACACACTCATCATTTCACAATGTCATTGAAAAGACCTTCGGTGTATGAAATTGAAGAAATGGGGGATACTTCGTGATATACGACAGTACTTATTCAAGAAATAAATTTTAATTGTGATTTCTACAATGTCTTTACATAACTATATTCGAAGACATCCTTCATGTGAATATTCAGAATTTGTTGAGTGTGAGAATGCTGAGAACTATATACATTAGGAGATAAAAGCATATGTGCTTGAAACAGATGAAATTGATGTTAACTTCGTCAAAGGGAGATGAGATGATGAAATGATGATCTTAAGAGATCATCTAGCCAATCAGTTGCACAATGCACTCGGGTATTTTAACATTCCATTTTTAATTTCAAAAAATACTAAATAAGCTATATTTTACTAACATTTTTATATTATTACAGTCTTCACGTGAAGCTCATGAATGTGTGAGGATTGATGATATGCAATTATTTTTGAACTGTTTATTCCTAAAATTATTATGCGAAACATTTTAGTATTTTGATGAACATTTTCTTTTTGGTTTGAACATTTTAATATTTATGTTGAGAAATTTAACTACAATCGTCACCACACTTCTATACAGTCGAATTGATAAAATAGTTTTCACATTCATGACAACACTGAAAATACAGTTTCTCCAAACAACACAACTGCGTTCACTATCACAGTTTCCAACCTCTGTGTTCATAACTGCAGCTTCCAATCGTTGTGTTCATGACCGCCACCGTTAGGGTGAAACTTGTGCGGTTTGAGCCCAAACCGCAACCGCACCGAAGGGGGTCGATTTTGGACCGAAGAAATGCGCCGCACCAAAATCGTGCGGTGCGGTTTGAAGTCGGTTGTTGCAGTGCGGTTTCAATTTTTGTACAGTTACCAAAATATACTGTAAATGCAACTGTAAATTAATTTGATGTAAATAATCACATAGGATGCAGTGAAGAACTACCTGAATCCAGTGAAGAAGCGGGTCCGTTTTATTAATATAATCACATACAATGCAAGCTTATCCGATGAATACTTACAAATTGCAATCAGTGTTGAATTAGCAAAGGAAACCACAAGTAGTCATAATTGAGATTAAAACAATAGATTAGATAACATGGACGGACTCGTGGTTTCTATTTACAATGAAAGGGACGGAGGGAGGGAGGACTAAGGAATCGTTAGGCAATGCTTTCTCTTGGACCGGAAATCAGGCTGGGGTAAATGGGCGCAACATGAGAAATGTAAAAATCTTTGTTAATCATACTAGGGTAAATCAGGCTAGGCTAGTTTTCATCATCTATACTTTCTTTCTTTGATTATAATGGATCTTCTCTGATGCTCTTCCCGTGGATGTATGGTTTTGAATCAGAACCACATAAATCCTTGTGTCGCTTGTTTTATTTCTTGTATTGATTTCTTTTATATTCTTGGTTGATTATTCCGTTGTGCACTTTGCGGCGCCGAGAGATCGTTGCGATTTTATAACAGGTGGCAGTGGGAAAAGTTCTAATCTCACCGTCACCGCTATTATGGAGGTGTTTGGTTTCTCGGTTGTGGGAAAGATGTTTGTGTCAAAAATGTGTTTTCAGTGCTTTTTGAAAGTAGTGAACCCAAAAGAAGTTTTTTTTACGTTTTCATGTTTCTCTTCCCGTTGGTCAACATTCTCCTTATCATACTGATTTTTCTACCACTGCTTTTCCGAGAGCTCTAATTTCACCAACGGTTCTCCCACAACTACTTTCCTCGTCACCACAACCATCTCAAGCAAAGCGTAAGTGTTATAGAAACTGGGTGCGCAAAAAAATATAATAATCTCTAAAATTAGGTATTGTTTGCATAAACTTGATTAAAAGAAACATACCGCACCATGGATACACCTATATAAATATTGTTAGTGCGCTCGAAGCATCCCGTGTGGCCGTCAAGTTTGAAACGACCTCCATGTTACCTCCAGCAAGAATATTTATAGGCGTAACCCTAAATCCCCGACGAATTATTGGATTCATATCGGATCCAAACCAAACCATTAAGTATCATATATCATTATATAAATATACCTCAACAAATATTGTATATGCATTCCTCCACCAAACTCGCTCATTCTTAAGCAATTTCACACGCTCATTATAGATTGTCCTAATAATCGTGATATTTTCACTATTTTTCTTCTTCGCCGTGGATATACGTATATATATTACGTGATTTGACTCCTGAACTGTACATCTTTTCAGCCAAATTTTCTCTTCCTTGATGAACTATATCTCATGATTGCATGTGTTTCCCACATATTATGTTAATCTTCAATTTTTTTGTTAGCAATTAATTGTTTTGCCATTAAAACGAGAACCGACAATCACAGCACTTTGACAACGATCTATGCATACCTTTATTCAGCGAACTTTTCTTGTTTTGGCAGGTCATATTTCGCGAAGGGGGAACAGTTTGCGAGTAAAAAAACTGTGGAAAAAGAAATAATAGCTTTGCAGCTCTAAGAACTTTGGGTTGCGGACAGCCATTTATGAGCTGCGGGTAACAATCTCCCATTACAAACGCTATCTTCTAGCTGTAGTTGTACTAATGGTCCCTCTCTTTGTGCCCACATTAATCTCGCTTTAATTGAAATGTCAAGTGACAACTTGGGGGCAGTATCATATAGGTAATGTGAGACGACGATAATGTGTAAAGTAATTCGAGTGTAGCTGCCCGCACTCCGAGCCGGCGCTGCCCGCACTCCGAGCCGGCGCTGCCCGCACTCCGAGCCGGCGCTGCCCGCACTCCGAGCCGGAGCTGCCCGCACCCTCAGAACATGCAATTTTGAGAAAATGTTATCATTTTGGTTAAATTACATTAGAGATATAATATGTATGGTGAGAGCAATTTAAATGTGGTGGAAGAAGCTGGTCATCACGTCCAAATCATTGCCCAATTATGAGTACAAGCCCATAACCGCATAAATAAATATGTTTCAAGAACATGTCCATATGCGATTTTTATGATGGAGCCCCACCATCACCCAGCGGATGGGTTGGCCCAGACCCGACCCAATCTTATCTGGCGCGCCGAATAGGGCGCAGAATCCACCGTATTGCCAGCTGGCGCTTCATAACTAAAGACAAAAATAAGAGAAAATTTTCTGTGAGATAACCGCACAGGAGATCTGTGGGAGACCTTTTTTTAGTTCATAAATACAACTGGATTTTCATTGATTGTAAAAATGGACTGGATTTTAGTTCAAAAAAAGGATTCGATTTTTAGTTCAAAAAATGGACCTTTTTACAGTTGTATTTTCACTCCAAAAATATAGTCATATGGGCACTTAAAATGAGCGTAAAAATACATAGATCAATATTTCATGATTTATTTTGTAAAAAAAAAAGAAAACTTAGGAGAATTTTGTATTTCCCCCACGATCCTCCCCGTGCGGGTATCTCACAGAAAATTTTCTCCAAAAATAAGGCCAGTTGGGCGGATTTTTTTGCTGGTATTGTTCACGGCAAGTCGGCAAGTCGGCAACTCAAAAATATTTATTCGCACCTAAAAAATTCTTTTAAAAAAAGACGATTGTTATCCGCACTATAGTTTTGACTATTCGTACTCTTTTTTGTATAATTTAGGTGATTGTTATCTGCACTACAGTTTAGGGTATCCGCACTCTTTTTGTATGAGTTATTACGTGCTTTTTTGAAATATGTCTTGTACATGCATTTTTAGGAAACGTGTTCAACACGAAAGTTGTAGATCTGGTCGAGATCTACAACTTTCGTGTTGAACACTTTTCCTAAAAATGCATGTACACGACATATTTCTAAAAAATCGCTATAGTTACGCATATATATCAATCAGGGCGGCAATACGTCTTGTGCGTGCATTTTTAGAAAAAGTGTTCATTTTTGGCGATCTATAACTTTTGTGTTGATCATTTTTCCTAAAAATGCATGTACATTAGGTATTTCCAAAAGGCGCGTAATAACTCGTACAAAAAGAGTGCGGATAGCCAAAACTGTAGTGCGGATAACAATCGCCGTAATTTATTACGCGTCTTTTAGAAATACGCTTTGTACATATATTTTTAGGAAAAGTGTTCAACACGAAAGTTGTAGATCTCGTCGAATCCAAAATTATGATAAATGCAGATATTCAGATACGTTTGAATATTTGAATTCGGATTCGTTCCGAAAATTTGGGTTCGAAATCGCATTTATCTTTCAAATACTTATATTATGACTTATTATAAGTTTATTTGGTTATATAAGTTTTATCAAATTGTATTTTTCTACTCTTCGCAAACAATTAGCAAATACTTTTAACAGAGATAATATTATTCGGATTCAGATACTACTCGATTTCGAATTTGGTTTTGAATTGAAAAAAAAATACAAATTTTAATCGAATCTTCACGAATCGATTCCTGAATTGTTCACGAACTATTTGATTTGCGAACAGCCCTAGGCGTGACCCTCTCCGTTCCCCGCCACCGTAGTCGTGAACCTCACCACCCCCTGCTAGACCCTTCGTCTTTGCCGGCGAAGTTTGTTAAATTTTTGTGTGCTTCTACCAAGTACAAGAAACCAACGATGAACTGAACACGAAGAATTCTTTATAACTAGGCAGATGATCACAACAACGACAAGCTGGCTACAAGGTGCATACACCTTGAATCATGTCAGTTGATGATATATAAAAAAACAATAACTTGTCGCGGACAAGGTCCGCTTCTCCACTCTCTCCTTCACAGTGCACTCTGCACTCTCCACCTCTCGCCGAGGTATGGATTGGGGTCTCCTGGGGTGTAGGTACACTCCCACTCTCACTCCTCAACTCAAACCTCTTCTCTCTCACACTCTCTTGTGTGTTCTCTCTCTTCGCATCAACATTTTGTATGGGGGGGGGGGGTATTTATAGAAAACACACAAAGAAGGGGGGGTGCACTTGCCACCTTTGCATGCATGCACACACCCCACAAATTCCACTCGCCAACATCTCATGGCAGCCCCCCCCCCCCCCTCACTCTACTCGCACAGCCATGCACAGCAACCCTTCCCTTTGCATGCACTCCACTTGCCTCACTTCATCCACTCGCCAGCACACACAACACTCCCTCACATTCCACTCGCCAGCTCCAAGAAGAATTGCCACCTTTGCATTTCATTTCACATGCATGCACACGTCACCTCACATGCGCTTGCAAACTCCCACATCATTCCACTCGGCAGGCTGAAGTTTCCACTCGCCCAGGACCTCTCCTCTTCCTCCACTCGCCTGGGGCCAAGGCAGCAGCCCCCCTCCACTCTCACTTCAACTCTCAACACTCCCCCTTGAAGTGAGCTTCAGGGACAACTCCAAGGAAAGCGCGAAGCTTTTTGAACGGCCCCGCAGATAGGGGCTTTGTGAAGATGTCCGTCAGGTTCTCTTCACTTCGCACGTGCTCCACCGCAAGCGAGCCACCCAACACCTTCTCTCGATGAAGTGGTGCTCGATCTCTATGTGCTTTGTCCTTGCGTGACAAATTGGGTTGGTTGTCAGCTTCAGAGCACTCTCATTGTCGCCACGCAGCACAGTAGGTCCTCTAACCTTCTTATCCACATCTTCCACCAGCCTCCTCAGCCAGACACACTCCTGAGCTGCTAAGGACGACGCCTCGTACTCAGCCTCAGTGGTGGAAAGGGAAATGGAGTCCTGCTTCTTGCTGCACCACGAGATGGCAGTAGCTCCACACATAAACACGTAACCTGATGTCGACTTGCGGTCATCAGCGTCACCTGCGTAATCTGCATCTGTGTAGCCATGCAGCTTGAAGTTGGTCCTCCCTCCATAGAACAACCCCATCTCCAGGTTCCCCTTCACATACTTCAGTATTCCCTTGGCTGCCTCCAGATGAGGCTTCCGCGGCTCCTGCATGTACCGACTCACTCGGCCGACAGCAAAGGCGATGTCCGACCTTGTGATGGTCAGATAGATAAGGCTCCCCACCAGTGCCCGGAAGATCTTCGGATCAGTAAGAATCCTCCCTTCTTCCTTCCGAAGCTTCAGCCCAACCTCCAGTGGAACGGAGCTGCTCTTGCCCTCCTTCATGCCGAACCTCTCGACGATCTTCTCGGCATACGCCTTCTGGGTCACGAGCAGCCCGCCACTTCTCTTCTCCACTTGAAGTCCAAGGAAATGGTGCAGTTCACCAAGATCCTTCATCTCAAATCGGATGGCTAGTTGCTGTCTCAGCGCCGCGACCTCTTCACCGTTGTTCCCAATCACGATCATGTCATCGACGTACAGCAGCACCAGCACGTGAAGATCTCCACTCTTCTTCACGAATATGCTAGAGTCTGAGTCTGAGACATCGTAACCACAGAACTGCAGATACTTTGCAATCTTCCCATACCAGGCTCTCAGCGCCTGTTTCAACCCATAGAGGGCCTTCTTCAGCTTGCAGACATGACGTGGCTGAGACTTGGACACGTATCCAGGTGGTTGCACCATGAATGTGTCCTTATCTATCTATCCGTATAGGAATGCATTCTTCACGTCCAGCTGCCACAGCTTCCACCCTCTGCACGCTGCTAGGGCAATGACTGTCCTCACCGACGTCATCTTCGCTACAGGACTGAAGGTCTCCTCATAGTCCTCTCCATAGGTTTGTGAGAAACCTCGAGCGACAAGCCTAGCCTTGTACCGCTCCACTTCTCCATCAGCTCTCTTCTTCACCTTGTACACCCACTTGCAGGTGACAGGCTTGATGCCCTCCACAGGTTCTTCGGGAACTTCACCTCCTTCGGTCCGAACAACACGTGGTAACCTGCATCCACTGCATTCGCAACCGTGAAGAGGTTCTTCTTCATGCCCAGCACGTGATACACACTGTTTAGTGTCACGGGCTTCTCTTCACTTCCCAGGGATACCATCCCTTCCTTCTCAACTGGATGCACCGTATCATTCGTCGTGATGATAACATCAGTTCCACCATATGCCTTCAAGGAGGCAAACTTAGACACATCTCCAGTGAGATGGTGCCCGCAACCGGAGTCCACTATCGAGTCGTTCTCAAAGCTGACGGAGGCTAAGGCATCGACCGACGTTGTCGTCATCTCAGCCAAGAAGTAGTTGTCTCCGCCTTCACCACCCTGGTGACTGATGAGTCCTGATCATATACACATTTATGGACTCATCCGGGCTGTTATTTAGTCAATTCACCGCACTTTAGCCTTGTTATAGCTTATATTTGATAATCCATGCTAGGTGCACTTCTAGGCCCACTTTGGTGTGATTTCATGCTTATTGTCATTAGTATTTTACATGCGCTGTTAAGTGCCACTTTCAGTGGCTAGATTTGTGGTTGTGCTGGAATAGGAGTCGTGCAAGTGTGCCCGGTGCAATTCTGCACAGGAACACTGCGCACGATCGTCGGTTCTATTGCGCACGACCACTGGTCGTGCGCCACTGATCGTGTGCACTTAACACCTTTTTCATGAGTTCTGTTTGGTGTAGTGCGCACGACCATCAATGCCAGTGCGCACGACCACCGGTCGTGCGCCACTGCTCGTGCGCACTTACCATTTAATTTTCGAGTTCTGTTTGCTGTAGTGCGCACGACCATCAACTCCAGTGCGCACGACCACCGGTCGTGCGCCACTATTCGTGCGCACTTAACAGTAATTTTATGAGTTCTGTTTCATCTATTGCGCACGACCACCGACGCTAGTGCGCACGACCACCGGTCGTGCGCCACTGGTCGTGCGAACATTTTATTTTATAATTTCATATCTTGCAGGTTCCACCCAGGCAGTGCGCACGATCGCAGAATTCCAGTGCGCACGACCACTGGTCGTGCGCCAATGACCGTGCGCAGTATTTAATTCAGCGCCTATATAAACGCCTGTTCCGATTTTAGGGCATTATCAAGCCGCCGGGAGCGGAGTTCCTGTTCCGTACGCCGCCGACCACCACCTTGGGACGCCTCCACTTCATCTTCTACGCAAGGGGAAGCCTCCTCCATCCATTCCAAGACCTCCTCCATTGTCCGTGAGTGTTCTCCATCGTCCGCAAGCCTCCAAGCAACCATTCTCTCATTCCGCCCGGTGAGAAGAAGAAGAAACCTGAAGTCGAAGACGACGGAGCTACGTAGGGAGATTGTGACAGCTCTCTACGCCGGAAGCATAGTCCGCCCGAGCCCGGAGGTAGCCCGACAACCTACCATTCCGGCCGTGAACGGCCGCTAGTCTTCACTATCGGTTATCCCTTTCTTCTCTCTTTCATTGTACTCGTTATGCTTTGTAAACTCGAATATTGTGATGCTGTTTGTTGAAATGAATGTTTCCTTGTTGTTCTTCATGGTTTGGTTGTGATTCACTCCATTTCCACTCACTCACTCGCACGCGCACGCAAGGTGTTTGTTCCGTGTTAGCAAGAGCTAACGACGGTTGTGAAGAGGTGTTTACGACCCTCACCCTTTCGCGCTAGAACACACTCCATCCGCCTCACGAAGCACGGCATCGCGGCCGTTGCATCCATCTCACCTTGCGAAGCGGTGCTTTCGACCCGCATCTCTTTTACTGTTGTTAAGATTAGGACAAACCAACCAAAAACCCCCTTTTTCATGTGTGTTTCGTTCGTGTAACAAGAGTCACGCTACGCGTCTCGTTCACCCAACCTGCATTCCTCAAGATACCGACATTCGGGGAGGCCACTCTCCACATTTATTACTTGACAGCGACCGGTGCACTTGCCGACACGCATCAAGTTTTTGGCGCCGTTGCCGGGGAATGCAGGCGTGTAACGTCCCGTGTTGTGACTGTCGTCATACAAGCAGTTGTTTTTGATTTTTCTTGTTTGTGATAGTGCATGCAGAGACAGGTCGTAGGTGAGCTCGTACCCTTTGATCCTGAGATTGAACGGACCGCTCGCGCACGAAGGCGCGCTGCTGCCGCGCAAGCGGCCATGGGTGATCAGGTAGACCCAAATGATGTTGATCCGAGAATGCCCGGCGTGGGGGAACATCAGCCTGGGAATGAGCAGGAGGCAGCTAGGCCTCGACCCCGCACGATGAGGGACTACACCACTCCAACTGCTGGGAGTGTGTATCCGGGGTTCGGGCCAAATATTATGAATAATCAGTTCGAGATTAAGCCAGCAATCTTGAACATCATCCGGAACAACGCTCAATTCTCCGGGCTGGCCAGCGAAGACCCGCATCTGCATCTGGCAGAATTTTCTGATATTTGCGGAACCTTCCGCTACGCAGGGATTGCTGACGACACAGTCAAGCTCAGACTATTTCCCTTCTCACTCCGCGAAAAAGCGAAGGTGTGGCTCCATTCCATTCCGCCCGGGACTGCTGCAACTTGGGATGCCCTCGCATCCAAATTCCTGGCTAAGTTCCATCCTGTGGACAAGATCGTGAGCTTGCGGCGGGAGATCGCCACATTTCGTCAACTTGACCAAGAGACCCTTGCTGAAGCATGGGAGCGCCTCAACGATCTCCTTCGCCGTTTTCCTGGCCACGAGCTCCAACCATGGAACGTGGTCGAAACGTTCTACTTTGCGATCGAGCCCAACTACAGGGCAATGGTCGATGTTGACGCGGGTGGCACTCTGATGAACCACACTCCTGAGGAGGCCCTTCGGATTCTGCGCGACACCGCTTCCCACAGTACCTTCTGGACTGCCGGGAGAAACGCTCCAAGAAGCGGCCGAGGACTCTTCATGGTTGACTCTCTCCCGTCCCCATCCCCACCTGCTGCTATCATTACTTGTGAAGGATGTGGAGGCGGAGGCCACCACGCGTATGAATGCTCAGGGAACAACGTGGCAGGTGATTTCGCGCACCTAACTCTTAATGAATCTGTTAATTATGTAGGAAATCAATCCAAGGGGGCGCCTTTTAATAACGCCTATAATCCGGGAGCGAGAAGTCACCCGAACTTCTCGTGGAACCCAAACACGCCTGGCCAACGATGGGCACCGGGGCAGCATCAAAACGATGCTTACGCCTCCGGGAGCCAACCGAGGCCACCACACCCGGATTATAACCAAGGTCCCCCAACCCAAAAAAAGAGTAATTTGGAGGAAATGATGGAGAAGTTCATGCAAGCGGCCAACTCTAATATGATGAATCAAACCGCATCCATGCGTAACTTGGAAACGCAGTTGGGCCAATTGGCCCAAGTGCTAACCGAGCGGTCGCAGGGGACCCTTCCTAGCAACACTGAAAAGAACCCAATAGATCAAGGGAAGAGTCTTGGCAATGTGGTTGAGACTGATCCAAGTGAGTTGGTGATTTCGTGTTCCATCAATAAGGTTGAAACAAAAGCTCTATGCGATTCCGGTTCCTCCCGCAACGTCATTGCACTGCAAGATGTTGCGAAATTACAACTTGAGATGAACAAGGAGGAAAGGAAATCGCTTATTCTTGCTAACGGGACAATTATCCAATCTAAGGGGGAAGTGAGAAATGTGGAAGTAATAGTTGAGGGAACGACTGTGGTCGCGGACTTTCAGGTGTTGGGCCCCCAGGAAAATCAATCCATCCCTATCTTGGGCGTGCCGTTCTTGAAGGAGAGCGGCGCCACCCTTGACTTAGCTACGGGTTGTGTTCTCCTACCTAACAAGGCGCCGTAGCCCACTCTCCTCGAAGCTACAGCTGACACATCCACTCCCCCCCCTCTCGTTATTTCTGATGAATTTCTAAGCTGTGCAGGAAAGAAACATGATCAAGAAACAAGTGAAGGAGGAAAGGAGGAGCTCCAGTCGGATGAGGAAGAAGAGGTTGACTTCCGGAAAGAGTTCGACTCCGAGAAGGAGGAAGACTGCAGTTCGGGAAACGTTGACTTGGATTTAGTTAGGGATGCTGATTATTTATCTTCTTGTGGTGAATCTTGTAATGAACTATCTAAGCGCTCCATCTCCTGGGCCGATCCGGTAGTCACCGCGATACTGGAAGTGACGCCACCCACCGCTAAAGTGGAGAAATCTGAGAACTCTCAACGGTGGCAGTCTCCGACTGTCACCAAACTTAAAAAGGAAAAACTTCTGCGCGATGCTCGTGCCGCCGCTCTCCGTGGCAAGATGGCGGAGGTTAGGGGAGCATTGGGTGATACCGGTGCTGGCCCTAAAGCCTTCACCTCCCGCCTACGTGCTACGGGAGACGCACACCATAAGAGCGCTTTTAGTTGATTTGTGTTTCGTCTGTTGTGGTGAACTGCTTCTGAATATTTCTTCTTTAATTCTTGCACTTTATAAACACTGTTAATACAGGTATTTGGTCCAGCTTAAGGACGCTAAATGAAAGCGCTACTGGGAGACAGCCCAGATTTCCTGATTTTGTAGTTTTTTATCTAACTTCTTTTAGTTTAGCTTTTGCATATTTGTTGTTTTGAGTTTGTGCTTGTAGGTTTTGTGTTCGATGGTGCGGATGGTGCGGATGCTGCGAACTATTCTTGATCATAAACGCCGATCGTCTGGTATGCTCAATTCTGAGCATTGGGTAACACTTCCTCCCCTCTTTTTGCTTCAAATTTTTAGATGTATTGTTTAGCTTAAGTCTGGGGGAGCGTTTGTGTCATCCACTGTGCACGAATTGCACTGCATACTAGAAGGTTGTTTCTTTTTCATCCTTATCATTATCATCATTTACATGCTTCACACACCACTTCACCCACTTGAGTGCGCGCTTATCTTTTTGTTGTTGTTCCGTTTAAACTATCTTGGTTGGAATGTGAAATAGGTTGTTAACGTAGGAATTATTATTTGGAGTGCGATGTTGACTCATATAGTGTTCTAGTCACTTCGCATGTTATGGTAGAATTTGAGTAGAACTAGATTTTCTTTATGCATCTAATTTATGTTTAGTATTTCTGCGTAAATTTAGATTTAATATACTCAAGTGGTGAATTTGTATGGAATTGACGATAACCCGGTGTTGTGTGTGTGCGATTACTAGTCGTGTGTTGCTCGAGTCGGGAGGAAGGTTTACCTTTCTCGTGGGCTAAGAACTTGCCCCAAGCGACTCTCGAAGCATGGGTGAGAGCGACTCGTCGAGTTAAACATGATGTAGGCCACCCTTTGGCTAGTTTGAGCTTTGTTATTCCATGTCCATTTCGTTCACCGTTGCAAGCCAAATTTGTGCCTACCAATCCTTTGTTCAGCTCCTCTTCATCAACCAAAGCCTGAAGCCTATCCTACACCCGCAACCAAATTGTTTTTAACTGCGCTCATAATTCTCAACTTGTGTGGTGTGTGGAATCATTGTGTTATGAAGGGAAAATAAAGTTTATCTGCTGATTTTGAACCAACCGGAGGATACATAAAAGAAAAAAAAATATATGTTAAAAGAAAAAAAAGAGTATATTGAAAAGATCCTTCCGAGCTAACTAGAAAATCTGTTGGTATTTGTGAAGTAGGCCGTGTGCACACCTGGTTTTCATGATGAGTCTGGGGGTGTGTCACACGAGCATTGTTTGTTGGTCTTGAGTGGTGCAGCGTTCTTTAGCTCACTTGGGTTGCGCAGCCATCGTGTTTAACTTTGAATATCATACTGTAACCTAAGCCCCGTCTTAATCCTAAAAGCCCTACTGATTTGACTTGCGAGAGTGCTAGCGCCGTGGAGAGAGTGTGACCGGGCAAGCGTATGGTTCACGACGTTGATGGATTTCAGCGGAGTTATTCCTAAGCCCCGATCTTTTGCAACACCCGCCTCAGTATCTTGTCACTTTCACACCGGGCATGATCGTCAAATTTTTCATAATTCACCAACTGAGTATAACTAAATCTCTACTTACGCTTTAATACTTATGTAAATTAGTTAGCATAGTTAGAATCTCCTTCTACTAGAATCTCTACTCGCATGCGTATGTTACTTCGCACCGTACTCCCTTGTGTAATTCTCTATGTTAACTCTCGTTTTCACACTCCGCCGGATTCGTTTGCTCGGGACGCGCAAACAGTTAAGTCTGGGGGTGTGATGAGTCCTGATCATATACACATTTATGGACTCATCCGGGCTGTTATTTAGTCAATTCACCGCACTTTAGCCTTGTTATAGCTTATATTTGATAATCCATGCTAGGTGCACTTCTAGGCCCACTTTGGTATGATTTCATGCTTATTGTCATTAGTATTTTACATGCGCTGTTAAGTGCCACTTTCAGTGGCTAGATTTGTGGTTGTGCTGGAATAGGAGTCGTGCAAGTGTGCCCGGTGCAATTCTGCACAGGAACACTGCGCACGATCGCCGGTCCTATTGCGCACGACCACTGGTCGTGCGCCACTGATCGTGTGCACTTAACACCTTTTTCATGAGTTCTGTTTGGTGTAGTGCGCACGACCATCAATGCCAGTGCGGACGACCACCGGTCGTGCGCCACTGCTCGTGCGCACTTACCATTTAATTTCCGAGTTCTGTTTGCTGTAGTGCGCACGACCATCAACTCCAGTGCGCACGACCACCGGTCGTGCGCCACTATTCGTGCGCACTTAACAGTAATTTTATGAGTTCTGTTTCATCTATTGCGCACGACCACCGACGCTAGTGCGCACGACCACCGGTCGTGCGCCACTGGTCGTGCGAACATTTTATTTTATAATTTCATATCTTGCAGGTTCCACCCAGGCAGTGCGCACGATCGCAGAATTCCAGTGCGCACGACCACTGGTCGTGCGCCAATGACCGTGCGCAGTATTTAATTCAGCGCCTATATAAACGCCTGTTCCGATTTTAGGGCATTATCAAGCCGCCGGGAGCGGAGTTCCTGTTCCGTACGCCGCCGACCACCACCTTGGGACGCCTCCACTTCATCTTCTACGCAAGGGGAAGCCTCCTCCATCCATTCCAAGACCTCCTCCATTGTCCGTGAGTGTTCTCCATCGTCCGCAAGCCTCCAAGCAACCATTCTCTCATTCCGCCCGGTGAGAAGAAGAAGAAACCTGAAGTCGAAGACGACGGAGCTACGTAGGGAGATTGTGACAGCTCTCTACGCCGGAAGCATAGTCCGCCCGAGCCCGGAGGTAGCCCGACAACCTACCATTCCGGCCGTGAACGGCCGCTAGTCTTCACTATCGGTTATCCCTTTCTTCTCTCTTTCATTGTACTCGTTATGCTTTGTAAACTCGAATATTGTGATGTTGTTTGTTGAAATGAATGTTTCCTTGTTGTTCTTCATGGTTTGGTTGTGATTCACTCCATTTCCACTCACTCACTCGCACGCGCACGCAAGGTGTTTGTTCCGTGTTAGCAAGAGCTAACGACGGTTGTGAAGAGGTGTTTACGACCCTCACCCTTTCGCGCTAGAACACACTCCATCCGCCTCACGAAGCACGGCATCGCGGCCGTTGCATCCATCTCACCTTGCGAAGCGGTGCTTTCGACCCGCATCTCTTTTACTGTTGTTAAGATTAGGACAAACCAACCAAAAACCCCCTTTTTCATGTGTGTTTCATTCGTGTAACAAGAGTCACGCTACGCGTCTCGTTCACCCAACCTGCATTCCTCAAGAGACCGACATTCGGGGAGGCCACTCTCCACATTTATTACTTGACAGCGACCGGTGCACTTGCCGACACGCATCAGTGACCTCCACCTCTTCCTCCACCTCTTCGATGGTCTCCACCTCTCTCAGCAACATGACCGACCTTGAGATTAGACCGACACTCCTTTGCCATGTGCCCGTACTTCTTGCAGGCAAAGCAGATGGGTCTCCCCCTCTGGTCATATGGGGGGAGGAAGTTCTCCGTAACTCCCTGAGAGGACGTTGAAGGTTCATCTCCGGAGTTCTTCTTCTTGTACCAAGGCTTCCTCTTGCCTGAGAATAATGCATCACTATCTCCCCCTGAGATAGACACTCCTGCCATCTGCTTCGCTAAGCTCTCCTGTGACGACAGCTGGTTCTCTAGCTCCAGTAAGGTGGGCTGAGTAGCCCATCCTTGCACGGACGTGATAAACGGAACATACTCCTTCCGCAGACCTCGGAGTATGTGCCTCTTCAGCTTCGCCTCTGAGATCGGCTCGTCAGGATCCAAGGCCGAGATCTCAGCACACAAGTTCTTCACCTTCAAGAAGAAGGTGGATATCGACAACTCTCCTTGAGTGGACCGCGCCAACTCATTCTCCAGGAACTGTAGCTGCGCTACGTTCTTCTTGTTGAATAGACCATCAAGGGCACTCCAGATCTCTGACGCTGACTTGCACCCCATGATGTGGTCGAACAAGTCAGGAGAGATAGCTCTCTTCAAGGTGAACTCCGCCTTGGCGTTGGTCTTCCTCCACGCTCTCACAGCTAGACCATTGTCATCAATTGAAAACACTTCTGCTTGCTCTTCTCCTCCAACAACCTCTCATAGGTCCTCTCCAAGCAGGTGGCTCTCCATGCATGACTTCCACTTCTTGTAGTTGGTCTGGGTGAGCAGCTCAATGCCTAATCCTCTCGCATAACCTCCTCCGCCGTCCATCTTGATTGTCAACCTTGAACCTAGATAGCACGCGCCGCTTCAGCAACCTGGCTCTGATACCATGTTAAATTTTTGTGTGCTTCTACCAAGTACAAGAAACCAACGATGAACTGAACACGAAGAATTCTTTAGAACTAGGCAGATGATTACAACAACGACAAGCTGGCTACAAGGTGCATACACCTTGAATCACGTCAGCTTATGATATATAAAAAAACAACAACTTATCGCGGACAAGGTCCGCTTCTCCACTCTCCCCTTCACAGTGCACTCTGCATTCTCCACTCTCCCCTTCATTTTAGCCGCCGAACTGGTCATCTCCGGTCCGCCGCTCCGTTCATATTTTTGTGCATCCCCTTCTAGCAGGTAATGGAAGATTGTTGTGAGGACATTGTTTTTTCTGCAGATTGATGAGTTTCATTACTTCTCGCCGGAGCTCCATCGACGCCCAGTTTTTCACGCAGATGTTCCCAGCAAAAGAGTATATTGACTTAGGCTTCGTTTGGGAGGACTTATTTTCACCGGTCAAGCGGTCACGACCGCATGAACCGGACCTTAATTAAGGTCCGGTTCATGCGGTCGTGACCGCTTGACCGGTGAAAATAAGTCGCCCCCAAACGGAGCCTTAATATTCGAGACGCTCCGCACCGCCCGCACTTGAAACCACAACTTTGAAGGATAAGCAGACTGCATTGATATGCATAATATGAAACATCAGCAGAGCATACAAGTAGTGAGTTGGCAGTTATGCACATAATCATGACCATGAATCAAGATTTGATATGGACTGTGAGATGAGTAGAATCATCAGACATCAGATGAACATTAAATTAAATCAGGGGATCTGAGGGTGAGGCCAAGCTCGCGCGCACAGTTAAGATTCGAAATCTTCGAGCCCACCCATCACGGGTTTCAAAATTTCACGAAAACCCAAATCGAAGCACATTAGGGAGATCCGAATAGACTCACATGATGCACTAATGCTTGGATCGATTAATCAAACATCAAGCTCATGCAACTGCTCATGACGATGACACATTTCATTTTATCAGAGATAATGTGGAAAGGAAGAATTCCCTTGAAATATGTTTCTGTTGATGATCAAAGGGTTGATATGTACACAAAACCACTAGATGAAGTGAAACATACTTCATTCATTCGTGCCTTAGGAATGATGGATGGTGCAGACTGAAATGAATAATTGAAGTTAAAAATTAACTACACTCAACATATGTAAGAGGAAAGTGACGAAGAGACACCAACAAAGGAAAAGAAAGCCGCTGAACTAACTCGAAATCAAACCGATGACGAGCCTCCTTGCATATTGAAGCCGAAAAGTAAACAATGGATGAGCCGGGAGGAATAGAGCCTGAAACCACTTATGTAACTCTCTCCGGTACCTATCAATATGTGAAGGGCCGTCCTCTACAATAAGTAATAGGAAGCTTAGAAGATGGTGTTAAGACAAAGGTAGACACATCTAATGAATTGTTAATTTGTATAAGCAAGAAGAGCTAAAGCAATTTGAAAGCAAAAGGTAAATAACCATCAATCGTGTAATTAAAAATTTAAAATAGTAAATAATCAGAATAATTAGGAGCAAAATGGTAGATGACTAATGCATGTCAACACCATATTTATGCCTTACACTGTCGTGCACGGCATTCCCCCAAATATAAACACAAAAAATAAACATAGTTATAAGACATTGTAGAAATTGTAATAAAGGAGAAAATTTTAGAAAGATGAATATTTCACCGAAGTGTTTTTACTTTATATCTAGTAAGGTATATAGATATTGATATTGATGTAGTATAACATACATAAAGATTAATTAGGGGGTGTTGATATTGGCAGATCAACTTTGACTATTTGTAACTCTTTAATATTTGTAGAACTTAAAATTATATTTGTACCCACATATGCTATTCGTAGACCCTAAATAAGGGGTGTTGATATTCTTTATTTTTTTCAGTGATTACAAATTGAAAACAAGATGAGTTGGTTCAATGCCCCAGCATTTTGCCCATGGGGATCCTCTCCATTTGGAGTGAAATGGATTGTATGCATTTCAAAGTCCATATCTGTTTCTTGTTGATCCGACGGGTTCAGTAATCTCATCCTTTTATATTTTCTTTTTAATCAAAAAATTTTCCACCATTAGATCAAGTGAAAATGCATCCACACCACAAAATGGATACTATTCATTTCACCCATTTCCTCCTCAAGTTCCAAGTTGCATTTCACCCATTTCCTCCTCAGATTTATAAACCTTCAAATCCTCTTCATGCACACTTGCATTTTCCATGAACCTCACCGCATTTCCTCCTCAAGTGCCAAGTTGTTACATTGGTGCTCTCGTTGAGATCTGTAACAACTGTAGATCTGGAATACTAATACAACACGATAATATATGGCCAAGGGGAGGTGACCGAGGTGAGGGAGAAGACGAATGGCCAGGAGGTGGCAGGAGTTAGGAGAGACTGAGGGGCAGCTGAGAAACTGATGAAACAGAGCAACTTTATTAAATTCTTTCATAATCCCTTTTTACAAGCAAGGTACCCTATTTATAACAATAATTACAAGTAATGACCCATAATATTTGGACATGTGGTATAATCCTATCATGTAATCTATTATACTTGTTACAATGAACCTCACCGCATTTCCTTGCCGCAGCAGCCTGGTCACGGGCTTTGAGGAGAAGGGAGGAGGAGGGCGTAGGAGAGGTTGCCGGCGGTAGAGGTTTGCGAAGAATGAGAAAAGCTTTCCGGAGATCGGAGTCGGCTGTTGCGTTGAAGAAAGCCTCAGCGTTTATGTCCTTAGTGGCTCAGAAGGTTTTTGGGCACCAGGACAACCTGAAACATGGAGTCTGCCGAGAGGAAGCTGATCTAGGAGCTTCAAATTTGAGCGAACAGAATGGGCGGAGGTCTGCCGGAGTAAACCGCCGGTCAGGCGAGGTCGGCGAAGGGGTGTGGGCTGCAGAAATCGGGAAGAAGATAAGGGGTCTGCAGTTATTAGTTTATGATGGCTAAAAATGAATAAAAGTTGTTTATTTGCAGGGGCACGAATAGCAATTTATGATCTGCAAATATCAAAATCATTAATTAATTTGTGTCATGAAATAAACTCATATTGCTTGGGAAATTTTTTTGGTATGCCTATCACACCATGCTCTTGTGCGGGTGAATTTCTGTACATCAGATCTGCTGTCGGACCGTCAACAAAATGAGATGTCCTATTGGATTTCCAGAATTTAACAAAGGCCAATGTCCCGCCGGATATTATTTTTAAAACATTTTTAATGCATTAATAAAACCCTAAAATATTTATAAAAAAATCTAATTAATATTTTATAATTAAAAAAAATTCATTTTAAAAATGGTAATCGCACGGTTCTCTAATTACGATAGACGTATCTAAATTTTTTTTCTATTGCTTGAGAGCAATGATTCTATTCAATTGTTGTCGACAATGTGTCAAAGCATCATCAAGGTATCTTTGAGCAACCAAATCGCTGCTATGCATCAACGGCAAACCATTCCCTCTATGCGAAAAATTGTGGGGCGAGTAAATTTAGGGCGTTGATATTTGCAGACCCACTTTGATTATTTGTACCCCTCTCATTATTCGTAGACACAGGAATTATAATTGTACCCCAAGATAATATTCAAAGACCAAATGAAAAAAAAGGATTGAATTAATTAGTTTATCCACTGTGATGAGTAATTCTCTTCTTTCTCATACGCCACCTGCTTGATTAAAATACTGTAGTCGAGAGAATTTCGTCGAACACCCGACGAGCAAGTTTAAAGTTGAAGCATTCCCAAGATCTAGCAAAATATACTCGCTATGACTCTCTAGTTTGCACCTAGATAGACTTACCAACGCCGTGCCATTTTTATTGGTGTAGTCAAGCATGATGTGAAAACATCGGCAGTAAACTCAAGACTTTGTGGAAGAGTTTCGAGTGTCTCATGACATGCAGCAAGTAAAATGCAGTCCATTGATGAACCAGAAGCACTAGAAGCAGAGAGATAATCAGGGAGGAGTAACACATGCAGAGAAAGAGAGAGGTGGGGAAGAACCGTCTGCCGTCCGATTGGCGATCCGACGACACATGAAATTCGATCATATTTAATAAAAAAACGAAAAAAGAAAAGAAAAAACACTGTATTTTGGATTTCATGAACAGTCCGATCATCTATCGGACTGTTGGAACCGAGATTCGGCCCAACGAGGAGTTCGAACCCCCTATGAGGAGGCAGCTAGCACTTACTGATCCCGCGGAAGAAACTTGACCGAAGGATTAGAACTAAACACCGACCCTTAGTTGCAGCGTGAAGGTCCCACCCCACACCGCAAGATCTTACAGTGTTTCCCCACCTAAGCCAAAACTGAAGCCGGGCACCTCGGAGAGCCTGAGGAGCTAACCAAAGATGTTCTAAGGAGGAGGAAGCACAAGAATGTGATCCGCTCCAAAGGTGTCATTCAGAGTTTATATATAGTTTTTCTCTTCTGATCTGCTGATAGCGTAACTCCGACTTTTAGTTTTACTAATCGCATCTCAAACTGGTCTGTTAACAACCAAACTCCGCTGTTTTGAAGAACTACTGGCAACCCGCAAATGGTATCTAGGTAAATTCATCTCTAGACCCCACTGGGCGAGTGGTCCGTGAAAGCACCGCTCGCCAGTCTTCCCGCGAGCCGGGTTCGCAAAATCTTACTATGCGAGTGGTCCGTGAAGGCACCACTCGCTAGACCCCTGGCCTCCCGGGCCCCTCATTTGCCTGGTGGCCAGCGCATCCAAAAGTTTTGGCGGGCAAGTGCTTGATGAAGAATGCGCCCGCCCTCCTCTACTAATCTGAGTCGAACACGGGTTATGCACGGACGACACACGATTCTTTCCCAGGTATAAAAAAAAGGTGCACAACGCCTACTTAAAATTGAGTTTCACTCTCCACGCTAAAAAGAATTATAGTCGAATACAAGAAATAATAACAAAGAATTCCACTCATCTACCCTCAATTAAAGCATTTACAATGAAACCATTCTCCTTGGAAAGAAAATTCATGGCGCCGTTCTTCCTGATGGCACTCGGTTACACTACAACGGTGAGTTCTCTTGTTGATTCTCCGCCGGCGGAGAAGATTCGAGTCGTGATGAAAGAGAGTGGTATTGACTTATTTTTCAGGGAACGAGGAGAGATGAGAGGGTAGTTTTTTTTTTGACAATTTTAAATTTTGGGGATATGAATAGTGAAAATAGGTCTACATGTATAAACGCTCAAAATTTAGAAAAAAAATGTTGGCGTGTGTAACACACCTTAGATCACCGTGCGTCACCTCCGGATCTCGCAGTATATTTTCGCCATCATGAATTTTTGCGCATGATTCATTTAAAATACAATCATTTTTTATTACGATCATATTACATAAATACGATCGTATGTTTTTGCAAAAAATCTATTGAAATCACGGATTGCACGGTTGTATTGGCTTCCACACGTGTTACCAGTAACTATAAGTCTTCGTTTGGCGCGACATATTTGCTCCGGTGAGTTTGGTCAAAAACGTCATTATCATAGAATGTTTAGCAAGACAGGTTACGACCGCTATAAAGAAAATAAATTAATTTTGAGAATAAAAGGGAATTCTTAGAAGCATCGCAAATTTGGCTGTGCATCGCATTTTTACACGTCTTTTGGAAATACTCATTGTACATGCATTTTTAGGAAAAGTGTTCAGCACAAAAGTTGTAGTTTTCGTCGAGATCTACAACTTTCGTGTTGAACACTTTTCCTAAAAATGCACGCACAAGACGTATTTCCAAAAATTCGCTATAGTTACACTCATGTTTCAATCAGGGCGGCAATACGCTTTGTGCGTGCATTTTTAGTTGAGATCTACAATTTTCGTGTTGAACACTTTTTCCTAAAAATGCATGGACAAAGCGTATTTTCAAAATGCGCGTAATAACTCGTACAAATTGCGGTGCACATAACCAAACTGCGGTAAAATGCATGAATTTTTTTAGATGAGGTCGGACGTTCATGAACGAAAATTCATAATCAGGCGTTCACGACCGCTACTGCCGCGCCAAACGAAAATCTCTCATTTACGGATAACGGCAAGAAACCTCGGCGGCTTTTTCCGCCGTGAAATAAAATCAGGCAGCTGCGAGGAGAGAGAGAGAGAGAGAAAGAGAGACTAGACAGTTAAAAGCATAGAAGACGTAGGATGACGTGGGCCTCTTTTTACTTGTTTTTATCCTTCTCTTCCCTCTACTCTTTTCCTTCTTACTCAGATCTTCTACAAAAGCTCGAAATTCACGCACCATTGCTTCCCTGCTCTCCACACGCGATCCCAGCCTCTCCGTTTTCTCCAATTCTCCGTTTTCTTCTTCACTGCTCGATGCGTCCTTCGGCTTCCTGATTCCTCTTGCAGACATCGCGGCAGGAGATCTCCGGCCTGTCGAGAAGCCGTTTGTTGAAATGTCTCTACCCGGCGAGCCCAGACCGGCGAGGTCAGATGTTCGATTGCGATCTGCTTTGAGCCTAGACAGCAATAAACCCGATTCGAAGGATTTTCACCTGCAATGCTCCCTGTTATCCCATCGCCGCCCATGTGCCAGCAGCAGCTCGAGCTCCTCCGGATCTACCACCGGAGGCATCAACGGCAGCCGCACTTACGCCGGCGATCACATGGTTAGTCCGGAGACTACGAAGATAATCACGGGCGCCAGAAGTACCAGACCCGGGCACCGGCGCTCCGGCTCCGAACCACCAATCTACTTCTCAAACGCTGCTGTAGCCGACACCAGCGCTGGAAGAGAAAACATCGCGGTAAGTTCTCCAGCGACCAACACTCTTCCCGCCGGGAACATTTACCCGTCGGGGAAGGTTGGGAGGTCCGGGATATTGAGCCACAGCACGGTGGCCGGGAGCGATGTGCTTGGGAATGGGGCGAGGAATTATGGGCATGGGAGCATTATGCGACGAGGGATCAGTGGCTGTGGTTCGGGGACGTCGGCGGTAGCGGCGGCGGCCGGGAATGGGTTAGATCCGGCATCGAGGAGGGTGACGGTGAGTACGGATCCCGAGGAGGTTAGGATGGCCGGGAACGACTTTTTCCGAAGAGGGCGATTTGAAGACGCTCTAAGACTGTACGACAGGGCGGTGGTGATTTGCCCGGATAATGCTTCTTGCAGAAGCAATCGAGCGGCGGCGCTGACTCGTTTAGGGAGGCTGGACGAAGCTTTGAAGAGCTATGAGGAGGCATTAAAACTGGAGCCTTCTTCTGCGAGAGCGCACCAGGGGTTGGGCTCGCTCCATATCAGGCGAGTTTTCCACCGGTGATTTTGATTTGAAGTTTTGAAGAAACGTCAGATTTTCTTTCCATTTATGATTTTCATATTGTTTAAAGCTGTAAGATTTATCGCTCGTTGACCTCATTAAACTTCCTTTAGCTCGTCACTCTGATTGCTCAATTATGTAATTTGCTTAAATTCTGAGAGAAATCCCATTAAAAATGTGATTTTTACTCCAGGTTTGGTCAGGTTGAGAGAGCTAGAAGACACATGTTCTGGCCTGGGCTGCTGCCAGATCAAATTGAACTGAAGAAGCTACAAGATGTGGAGCTGCATATAAGAAAATGCACCGATGCTCGTAAAATTGGGGATTGGAAGACTGTATTAATTGAAAGCAATGCTGCCGTACAAGCTGGATCAGACTCTTCTTCATTGGTATAAGTTCTTATGAATATATTAATCTTGCTATCCGTCATGTTTAGTACAATTAGTATAGAGAATAGATTTCTAAGTTATGTGGCATTTTCTAGCTTATCACAGCAAAAGCAGAAGCCTCTCTCTGGCTTAACCGGCTCGAAGAAGCTGATTCTACCATTCAAAGAGCATTACAGCTTGACATCTCTTCGCCCCCTTCTTCTTTGCTTAACTTCTTTGACCTGCTCTACAATTCCTATACCCACATGGTGAATGCGCAAGTTGAAATGGCATTAGGAAGGTGAGTTTTGTTTGGGGTCTGCTGCATTCGATTTTTTTTTTTTATATTAAAAGTCACCTACATTTACAGGTTCGAGAATGCAGTAGCCTCTGCAGAGAAAGCTAATCTGATTGATCCTGGAAATGTTGAAACAAGGATGACACTGAAGAAGGTGAGGTCAGTTGCAAGAGCTCGAACCCAAGGGAATGAGCTCTTCAATGCTGGAAAGTTTGAAGAGGCCTGCTTGGCATATGGGGAAGGACTTGAGTTTGCTCCCTCCAACCCTGTTCTGTACTGCAACAGAGCGGCGTGCTTGTCAAAGCTTGGGCTTTGGGAGAAGTCAATTGAGGATTGCGACGAAGCTCTCAGGCTCCTTCCCGATCACACGAAGGCTCTTCTACGTCGTGCAGCCTCCAACGGTAAGGTGAATCACGAACTACTTTTGTTTCTCATATCATTTACAGCCCTTTGGGATGCATGAATTGATACCTGATACTAAAAAGCTTCTCCCGATCGTTAGCTTGGGCGGTGGACTGAGTCTGTTAGAGATTATGAAGTTCTGAGAATGAAACTTCCAGGAGACAGTGAGGTGGCAGGAGCTCTTCTCAATGCACAGGCAGCACTGAAAGCATCTCGGGGTAATGATATATATAACACGACAGTTGGTGGCCAAGTTGAGGTGATTACTGGACTGGAGCAGTTCCAAACTGCAATATCTTTGCATGGTGAGACTAATATCTCTTGCTTCTGCAATATCCACTTGTTCTTGCTATGCTAGGAAGTCGGAAGTTCTTTTTTTTGCAGTTTATTCACGGTTAGCATAATATTGATATCTTGAAAATTTTATAGCCGTTGAGCATTAGCCTGCCTATGAATTAGCCTTCTTTCTTCTGTTGCGTATCCAAGTCCCCTCAGTAACTTTTTCCTGCTACTATTCCAGTCATCCTGTTGGCTTTGCACTTCAGACAATTTTTGATAAAACTTTGACTTTTAATAGAACTGAACAGCCTGACCAGTTGACCTCAAGACTACTGCAAATTGTTGTAATTTTGTTGAAACTCCCAAGCTAGGCTCTGTTCGGGACTGCGGCAGCTGTGAAAAAAGTTCTATTCCCTCCGCCACCGCTATTTTAGAGGCATTTGATTTCCCAGAAGTGCGAAAATTGTTTGTCAAAAATGTGTTTTAAGATTTTTTTGGAAAGCAGTGACCCGTCTCACGTAAAAAAAGAGCTAAAAGGAGCTCCAACATTTTCATGTTTATCTTCTGTTGGCATGTATTAGATTAGTGACGTGCGTATAGGAGTGGTGTCCGTTTAGAGATGTAGTAGAGGTATATATACATGTATATATGTGTTAATAATGATAAGAAGCCCTAATTCTACATGGTATCAAAGGCAGTGGGCGGGGAAGGGAGCCGTCGTGTATGCCGATCTTGTGTCTCGTTGGAGCATGGCTTCCAGTCGCTGAAGGGCGCATCGCTTCCCGTCCTCAGCATCGTCGATCAAGGGCGCATCGCTTCCCTCACTTGCCGCCGCTGCAGACTGGTCGACGACAAGGGCGCCGTCCTTGACGATTTGACTGTGGAGTTCCCGTCATGGAGGCATTGTCGATCGTGTGTCTTGCTGGAGCACAAGGGCACCGTCGCTGAAGACTGGTCGACGACAAGGGCGCCGTCCTTGTCGATTGCGGAGGCATCGTCGGTCGTGGAGCATCGTCGACGACGGGGAAGGGAGCGAGTATCCTCGACGAATCAGCAATAGGAGCTCATCCTCGACGAATCAACAATAGGTGCTCTCGAGGACTCTCGACGAAGCAGCTGGAGCACTCGACGAATCGGCAATAGGCGACGACACATGACGAATCAGCAATAGTACCTTGACGAATCAGCAACAGGAGCTCTAGATGAATCGGCAACAACCCTCCATCTTCTTGACAAACCAAGGTTGATTTCTGAAGGTGCTCTCGACGAACCAGCTGGGGGGGGGGGGGGGCTGTGTTTGCTTGATTGGTGTGGGCACTAGTAAATGTCGACGACGAAAGAATGGAGGACGTCCTCAAGAAGCTGTACAGAGGTGGTTACCTTGTTGAAGCTGTTGGGTTCATCACCCCGATTGGTGAAGTTGGACCTTCCACCAATCGACCTGAAGCTCGATGGACCGACCACCTATCTGGGTTGGTCGCGCCGCGTGAGGAAGACTCTTACAGCGCAGAAGGTTGAGGGTTTCTTGACAGGGGAGTTGAAGAAGCCAGAGAAACCAACTGCAGGAGATGAGTGGGAATCAACCCACATGACGGTGTTCATGTGGCTTCTCAGCTCGGTTGTCCCATCGATTGCTGCCACGGTTGATGGCCTGAAGACAGTCATGGAGGTTTGGGACAGGCTGCGAAGTACATATGATGGAGTGGGAAACACTCTCAGAGTCTTCCAGGTGAAGGGAGAAATCGATGACACAGTTCAAGGGGAGAAGACTGTGCAGGAGTACGCATCAGAGTTAGAACGATTATGGGTGGACTATGACCATGCTTCTGGTGGTATGTGTTGCAGTGACCCACAATGCAAGGCTTCCAAGATTATAGTAGAAGAGAGGACCATGAGGTTCTTGAAGGGGTTAAATGAACGATTCGATCAGTGGAGAGCCTTACTTCTGTCGGGTACGAAGATCCCCACTCTGGCAGAGGCTATCTCGGCCATGATTCAGGAGGAGACCCGGTTCAAACTCCAGGCAGGGACGGGAGATTCCACTGCCGTAAAGTTCGCACTAGCGGCTACTGGCAAGGGTATTCCAAGACCACGAGAGGAAACACGACAGTGCTACAACTGCGGGGAGACAGGTCATCTATTGTATGCTTGCCCCAGACCACCCAAGGAGGGGGATTTTGGTGTCCGTGGACGTGGTCGTGTACGTGACCAGGGTTGTGGTGGCAGAGGTGGCTATCGTGCCAATCTAGGCATTAGTGGATGTAATGAGAAGGCTGGTGTTATCTACACTGAGGAGGAGCAGACTCTTCTGAGTCTAATGAACAAGATGGAGGGCCTCAAGAGGAGGCAAGCTGGAGACGCCATTGAGGGGCCATCTCATGCTATGTATGCTCATCCTTCTGGAACGACAGAGTGGATTGTTGACTCGGGTGCATCCCGACATGTGACCGGGGACTCGGGGAAGTTCACTTCCTACTCAAGCCTTGCATCTCCAGATGACATCCAGACAGCGGATGAGACCTTTCAACCAGTGGTTGGTAAGGGTACGGTCGATTGCACGGGTTCGGTAAAATTATCCAATGTTTTGCATGCTCCCTCATTTCCTGTTAGCCTTTTGTCTATCAGCTCTATTATACTCCAACTAAAATGTACTGTCTCCTTTGATATCCCCAAGACGACCTTCCGGGAGAAAGAGACAAGTATAGAGGAGGCAATTCTGCTCCACCATCGACGTTTAGTCCATTCGTCTTTTGGTGTTTTAGAACGATTGTTTCCTTCTATTTTTAAAAAAACATGTAAAAGTAAACTTGTGTGTGATGTTTGCGACTTAGGCAAGCTCACAAGAAACTCTTATACTAGTTCTGGTTATAGAAGCTCTTCTGTGTTTAATGTTGTGCATTCAGATGTTTGGGGGCCGTGCGCAGTTAATTTCTCTAATGGCTATAGATACTTTGTGACCTTTATTGACTCTGCTTCCCGTGTCACGTGGGTATATTTAATGAAAGCTAAGAGTGAGGTCCCCACTTGTTTTCAGAACTTTCACAAGCATGTCCAAACTCAATACGGTGCAATACTCAAGGTACTTAGGTCGGATAATGAGACATAATATACCAATAAGACCCTTGCAGAGTACTTATCATCTCACGGGATACTGCACCAAACCACTTGCGCATACACTCCTGAACAGAATGACGTCGCTGAGCGGAAGAACATACATCTGATGGAAGTGGTAAGAAGCATGATGCTGCACATGAATGTTCCCCAACACTTGTGGGGGTATGCAGTGTTAACGGCAACACAGTTAATCAATAGAATGCTATCGAAGATCTTAGGGTGGAGATCCCCGTGTCAGGAGCTGCAAGGACATAACGGAGGTATGCTTCCACTTAAGGTTTTTGGGTGTCTGCTTTGTGAAGGATAATAGGACAAGCGTTGGCAAGCTTGATGTCAGGGCAATTAAATGTATCTTTGTGGGGTATTCTGGTACTCAGAAGAGATATGTATGTTGGAGTCCAATCGAGAAAATGTGTTTCGTGAGCATGGATGTCCACTTCCGAGAGCAAGAGCAGTACTACTCACAGGAGGAGATTGTACTCGTACCTGAAAAGCCCAATTTTAGGGATGGAGGCCGAGAATGGGAGAGCCTGGTGACAGATTTAAGTAAAGACAGTGGAAAACCCGTTGAGGAGCAAGGGACGAATGAAGAGCAGGAGGAGGTGAGAGGTGTGATACCCACAATTTCATGGGAGCTTATCACATATCAGAGAAGAGAAAGGAGAACTCCTGACCTCGTGCCTGCACCCACAACGATAGTGCCTAGTCCCCTCGTCTATGCCCGTCTCAATCCCGGAAGCACCTCCAGTTGAACCACTGTCACCTCCCTGTGAGTCTATCTCTCCCACATCCCCGACTACTTCTGTCAGAAGGAGCACTCGCAGCAATGCGGGTAATCCTCCTGATCGATATGGTTGAGATCTTGCTTCATTTGTCTCCTACGACGCTATCTCTTCTTCTCACGGAGCATTCATTGCATCCTTGGATAGTATTACTGTACCTAACAGTTAGCAGGTAGCTAAAGCCGACCACAACTGACAAACAACAATGAAGGAGGAGATGCGCGCTCTGGAGAAGAATAAGACGTGGGAACTAGCACAGCTCCCGACGGGGAAGAGGGTTGTTGGGTGCAAGTGGGTCTTTACCGTAAAGCAGAACCCGGATGGCAAAATCGAGCGCTAGAAGGCTCGATTGGTTGCGAAAGGGTACAACCTGACATACGACATCGATTATGACGAGACGTTCGCACCTGTTGCAAAGATGAGTACGGTTCGTACCCTGATCAGCCTGGCGGCCAATGGTGGATGGAAGATGCACCAATTGGATGTGAAAAATGCTTTTCTGCATGGCGATCTTGTTGAGGAAGTTTATATGGAGGTCCCACCTGGATTTGGTACAACCATGACGGAAGGCAGAGTGTGTAGGTTGAAGAAGGCACTGTATGGACTGAAGTAGTCCCCTCGTGCATGGTTTAATCGCTTCAGAAGGACCATGATCGGGATGGGATATCAGCAAACCAATGTCGACCACACTGTGTTTTTCAAACATAATGAGAAACATCACATCACCATACTTGCTGTGTATGTGGATGACATGATCATTACGGGAGATGACGAGGAGGAAATTGCGCGTCTTAAGTGTGACTTGGGGAAGATGTTCGAGGCGAAGGACTTGGGTTCTCTTAAGTACTTTCTTGGGATAGAGATTACATATGGTGCGAAAGGAATTGTTCTGTCTCAACGAAAGTATGCGCTGGATCTCCTCACCGAGATAGGGATGCTTGGATGCAAGCCAGCTGCAACGTCTATCGACACTAAAGAGAAAGTGAGTGCTGAGGCAGGGGAACCAGTTGATCGGGAGAGATATCAAAGACTTGTCGGGCGATTGATCTATCTGAGCCACACGCGTCCAGACATCTCCTTCGCTGTGAGCGTGGTGAGTCGTTACATGCACGATCCCAGGAAGGGTCACATGGATATTGTGTACCAAATTCTTCGATGCGTGAAATCTGCTCCAGGAAAAGGGTTGCTCTTTAGTCGGAACGGACATATAAAGATCGAAGGATACTGTGACTCAGATTGGGCAAGCTGTGTCGATGATAGGAGATCAACCTCAGGTTATTGCGTCTTTGTGGGAGGCAACCTGATCTCATGGAGAAGCAAGAAGCAGTCGGTTGTAGCCCGATCAACGACTGAAGCTGAGTATAGGGCTATGGCTCTGGGGGTCGCTGAACTCCTCTGGTTGAAAGGAATGCTAATGGAGCTGACATTGGATCGAAGAGACGGGATGAAGCTATGGTGTGACAGTCAAGCAACAATCAACATCGCTAACAATCCTCTTCACCATGACAGGACCAAGCATATCGAGATTGATAGGTTCTTTATAAAAGAGAAATTGGATAGTGGACTCTTGGATCTTAGCTATGTCACCACCAATGATCAAGCTATTGATTGTTTGACAAAGGGGCTCAGCTCAAACGACATGATGAGGAATTGTGACAAGATGGACTTAGTTAACATCTTTCGCCCACCTTGAGGAGGAGTGTTGGCATGTATTAGAGTAGTGGTGTGCGTATAGGAGTGGTGTGCGTTTAGAGATGTTGTAGAGGTATATATACATGTATGTATGTGTTAATAATGATAAGAAGCCCTAATTCTACATCTTCCCATAAATCGACATCTCCCTTCTCCTCATGCTGCTTTTCCTGATAGTTTGAATCCATCACCATTTTTACTGCACTATAGCCGTCACAAACAGACTAAATGTGTAAGTCGCTGGTAAATTTAAGTGCATGCCTCCTAAAGCAGATTTTACTTCGATCTTGTATGTGCCTGTTTTTTCGAAATGTCTCTCTTATACTCGGCACACATGATTAACCATGTCAAATTCGACATTACTTGTTTGACTGCTTATGGCGGCATCTGCTACTTGTTTTTACGAAATATTGAATCTTACAAGTGGGTTAGGCTCTACTATTTTTCTCATCCAGGGTTTTTTTTGCGTCACATAAAAAATCTTGAGTGCCATAATCTACTCACATGGCTCATTTGTATGCGTGTTATAGAAAAAAGCCTAGGCGACCTGGATTGGCTTAGTTGATTGGAAACATTTCGTCCGTTTTGAATGGTAACCATAACAGTCAGTGATTTTTCTAGTGCAGGGACCTCAACTCTCCAATCTGGACATCCTTGATCAACCAATCCTATTTGTAAATCCACATGAGCTCTCGAGCTGATCCACCTTTGACTTCTGACAAGAAACAAGCTGAACACTAAAACAGTATAATCATAGGATACCATGACACAAGCTATGATGCCTTCTCAAACAAAAAAATCAAGATGGAAAAGCAATTTGGGATATGCTATGCACATCGTTATAACTTATAACCAAACATCACTCTCCCATTTCTATTAATAGATTTTTAAGGTGTGTTTTTTCCGTCAACACGCATCCTCATCCAGGGGATGACCACATGAAGGTCAAATTGACAACCCCATCAAAGGCCCTCTGACCTACCTCTCATCATCGGCGAGAAGCACCGCTAATACCCTTGATAATGTGAAATCTTTCATGTCTGCTAAAAGATGGTAAAAAATTCATTTCAAAAGATAATCAAAGAAACATCACTTGCATTATGTTTTTGTTAAAGTCTTCTTCCTTGAGAATAATGAATCATTCAAATCATCTCATTTGTCTACTAAGTCATCCTGACAACTAAATGGAAGCCTACCAAGGACAGTTGTATTTGATCTCCATTTTAGAACTCTGGCGACGAGGAAAAGAAAAAAAATACAAATTTGCCATGTTAATTAATTGAAGTCTAATTTCCCATAGTATGAAGGCCTATAGAACTTTATCTAGAAATGCCACCAGAGTTATGCAGCTTACAACAACCCGTCTAAGTTGCGGACACCATTTAATATGAACTTTTTACCAAAAATTATGGGTTGTAATATTTTGTTATGGGTCTCAGGCCTAGTTCTTATTATCCTTTTATTATTATTATTATTATTATTATTATTATTATCTTTTATGTCACATTTTTAAGTAAGTCCAGTTGTTAGGTCTTATATCACTTATTTATGTTTGTCATTTTGTAAATCTATTTAAAGTCCCTTGGCTAGTGGAATGGGATGCCAAGAACTTAAATTCTATTTCTTTGTCTTCGTGAGATTGTGGTAGCTCTTTATATCCGAGTGCACCCCGCTTAGGCATCCGCTGTTCCGGCTTCACAGTATCATTCGCCACTGTCCAATGGACATTTCGAGTGCACACAGCCATCGAAAGGAGTGACGATTCAACGCATCCCGCCGGAAATCACCTCCGACAATCATTCGACTCCGGCGAACCCTCATTTCTGGCTCTAAACCATAAGTATTTCCTCTGATTCCTTACTCTATTCCTCATTTCGCGAATTTTTCCTGTTATTACATTCACGATACATCAGACATGGCTTCTAAGAAGAAGGCATCGGGGAAAGCTATTGCCCACAAACAACTTTAATTTGTGAATGCGGAAGCTAAAGCTCTTTTCGAAGTCTTAAAAACTAGATCGGTCATATTTGAGCGAGGGTTTATCATGAAGATGCGCTCCTGGAGTGTCACCTACGTTGCCCAAATCAACAAGCAGGGGTGGGAAACTTTTTGTCACCCGCGGACTGAAGCTATACTACCATGGGTGTACGAGTTCTACGCAAATGCAAGATTTCAGAAGCATGATGTGGCTATGGTCAGGGGGAAGGAGATTAATTTTTCGTTTAAAGCTATAAATTCGTGTTTCAATTTACAGACCTGGGTAAACGATGATTATACCTCCTTAAAAAGTACTATATCCCCACAAGACGTCGCAACAGTCCTCTGCCTTACTCCTGAGGATGCTTGGGCTAATCCTTCGAAGCATGTGTTTAAAGCATCTAGTTTTAGTAGGAAAGCGAAGGTATGACTTTTATTTATTAATGCTGGAGTTTCCCCCACAAAGAATTCGAATCATGTCTCTTTCGATCGAGCACTACTTATATATTGCATAATCCAAGGATCCACCATTAACATCACCTGCATACTTTCTGATAACATTCGGAAAAGAGCTACTTCTACCAAGGGTCAACAACTCTGGTTTCCTTCCCTCATTACAATGCTTTGCCGTAATGCTGGTGTGAGTGCAGGAGATAGTGACATCATCACTCCGGTCAGTCATCACATCACCCACACTGTTATATCTACGAATATCAAAGTCTCGGAAGCAAGTGCTGCCTAAAACAGCTCATGATGCCTCAACAAGCAAGTCCTCTTGATCTGCTAAAGAATTTAATATGGATCATTCAGATATGGATATTATAATGGCCAATTTACAGACATGAAGGATCATCAACGTAAGCATAATATGGTTGTGGCTGCTCAGTTACAAATTATGAATAGAAATCAACAAAAATTATTGCGTCACAATCTCCTCCCAGTTGGAGATCAGTCATTGTCGTTTCTTCGACCATTCGACGATGACGGCTATCTACTCAATGCACAAGGAAAGAGGGGATCCAGCTTTACCTGAATCTCATGAAGAGGAATCAAGTGATGAATATAGCGATGAAAACTACTGGCATAAAGAAGATGATGACGAGGAGGACAACACAGATGAGGACGACAATTAACCCACGCCAGACTATCTATCGAATTATTTCGTTTTCGTTGATATTAGCAACAACTTCCTTATATAATTATTTCGTTTTCATTGTCTATCTATCTAACCGAACTTAATTACAGTTTGCTACTTTCATTTGCTTTCGGTGAAAACTTTGGATGTTATTATTATATTTGGTGATACATTATGCAGTGATTGTTTTATATAATTATCATCATATTCTAGAAATGGTCGATGCAATATTTATTCCTATCACAAGTTCTTCTACACCCACTCTACGTCTGAAACATAATATCTTTACATTATGACTGCTTGTATTATCATATTTTCACATATCTTACTTGTATTATCAAGTGGCTACTTGTACTGTACATTCTGGATACTATGTGATTATCTTATCAGTTATCATCAATTAACAGTGTTGTGATTGTATTATGTCTTTACATTCTGGCTACTAGTGCAACATAATATTTTGCGATAATGTGTGGATAACCAATTGGATTCCCTATCGACTCTTAGCTTGCTACTAAATTTAGAGGAGTATTTTATTTTCTTTATTTGTTTACCACGCCATATCCTTTTGAAACCTTAAATTTAAAACTTTGCTAGGGGCTAGCAAAGGTCTTAGTGTGGGGGTGCGAATTCAAACCTCCACTAGATGAGTACAAGCTAATCAATTGACTATTTCTTTTGAGGAGCGTTATTCTTGTTGTCTACATTTTACAAATTTAATCAAGAAATTCAATTTGATTACATTGCTTAGCTATTCAATCCTACAATTTCATTCGATCATATGAAGTTAGTAAGATAGAATAAAGTTCTTTCATGACCTTCATTTTATGCACAATATTACTTAAAGGTTTTACTCTATAAAATAAATTATTGACTTTTGAACATAATGGTGAAAGGATGAGCAAGAACTGAGTCAATGTTGTAAGCCAAAACATGGAGTATAGGTAGTCTCCTTGGGATAATTTAGCACCTCAAAGCCTACATTTGTTTTGATTTTCCTGAATCCTTTGAGCTTGAACCTTGACATTTTGATACAATTGACCGTGCATAATTTCCCTATAATTTTACTAGTTTGAAAGATATGGGTTGTCAATGATCTACATCTAGAGGGGGGGGGGGGAGGTGATTAGGTGTTTTCTGATTTCTTTGCTACTTTAAATTTTATCTATCACAGCACAAAAACAACACAGAAAGCACACACTGTTTTTATAGTGGTTCCCTACAAGACAATATGTCTAGAGGTAGTCCACTGTCCCTCCCACCTATCTAGCAGTATGCTAGACTAGGCAACTTCTCCAACTCAGATCTTTTCACAATTAACAGATCTTACAACTCAGGTTCACACAGAACCCTACAAAGCTCAGACTTTACAAGTTCTACCAAACTCAGATCTGTACCAAGATCCTACCAAACTCAGGCTCACACAGAACCCTACCACTCAGATATGATACAAGATCCTACAACCTCAGGTTCACAAGGAACCCTACAGAAAAGTATAAATATGTTTGTTGTTGTAGAAGAAGAAAAGTCTTCAAGATGTATGCTTTTTGAATAGCAAACTTTTTCTTCTTCTTATAAATGTATGCTCTGTGATCTTGTGGATTACTGAGCTTTTCTTCTGAATCTCCTCCTTTGATGATAGATGCACTTCTAGTATAGGAGAAAGATTCTTTCTTGTCTTCTCAGCAAAGTGATGAAGATTTTCTTCTTGTTCTTCTTCTTTTCTTTTCCCTGCCTCTGGTCATCCTCTAGCAATCCTACCGAGGTTCTACGTCGAGACCGTAACAACTTGGTATCCGAGATTTCGGTCCTTCCCTGTTACGCCCAGCATCAGTTCCACCCTCCGTTCAGCAAGACTCTCTCTGTTGGCTTAACTCACGCCGCAGCACCCTCGTCGAGGCCATACGACCATCCATGTATGCTACCAACGACAACACAAGAAATCCAGTGCCGCTTGCGTGCCTCCGGCTTCGTCGCGCCTGTATCCCGAGAAGTTGAATGGATCTCGACCTCCCGCATCCGCATCCAGAGCAAGTGAGAAGATCTTGACATTCGTTTGGCGAGTCCTACATCCTTCCTGTCGATATCATGCAACCTTCATGTCAATCTCCTGCACCAGGCCGCAAATTGCGCCCAGTTTCCGACTTCTCTGCCCCTCTCCTGCGCACGTCGAAGCCCAACTATGAAGATCGAATCCCATGACTTCTTCCTTCTCGAGCCCCACGATACTCAAGCCACGTATCTGATGTCGGTCCCTGCAGCAATGCACCTCGGTTTCTCCCTCACACGATCGAGCCCCGCGCCTTCGCCCGCCTGCTATTTCGAAGCCGCTCATAGCCCTATGTCGTGTCCTGCCAGTGCCAGACCGCAGAGTCTCATTTCAATCCCCACTGCTATCGGTTCTACCAAAGCATCTTATCTCGAACCCTGTGCGGCTGTGCACTGTTCACCCACATATTCTCTCAAGTTTAGCCGCCCGCAGAGTCGCCCCTCCTTTTTACGGTCTATGCCCCTGTTTCGAGCCTTGTGCCTTTAGCCACCTACATCCAGAACGTTATTTGATTAATAAATTAATTGCTTGATTAATTATTCGTTCTTCGGCATTGGTGATTTCTCCGTCAAACTGATTAAACTTGAGGATCAGATGCGCCTTCTTATGGCATCCTATACTGTTTCAGCTCGACATCAAGAAGCGCAAACTCGACACCAGGTTGCCCTTGCTGAACTCTCCAATCCATCAACTTTTGTGAATCCAATCTCTCGTCATCTAAACTATGCGCAACCACCTAGTCCGATGATTGTATCGTCGCACCCCATGTCTCCGCCGACTCCTGTGAACCTTCTCCATACACAATTTTGTTCTTCCCCGCCGCAAATCTCATTGGTTTGAAATTTGAGCCCTGTACCAGTCGTTCTGCCAGCCACCTCCATCCAACACCCTCTGCTCCCGCCACAGCCTCCGCCGGCTCCGAGCCTGGTCCATTTGCGAGTATCACTCTACTGGCTCCACCACGCACGACCATTGTGATCCCCACACCACTAGATCAATGGTTTACCTTGTGTATCCATAATCGCCAGACAATCATTACTCTGTGCTACCAAGCTGCACTACTCCTTGGCGCCCCTCTGATTGCAGTTTCATCTGCCCTGCTATCTGTGAGCACGACATGAGCTCTCATCCCGATGACACATTTGATCCCGCCTTCCGCTACTAGGATTTGTTATGGCGCAAAGTTAGGGAACCCGAAGATCGCACCGACTGGGTCACGCTCGAGCTTGAGGGCAAGCTTGATTTTAAGGAGTGGATGTTATGGGCCTCGAACAAAAGAAAAGCTATGATGAAAGACACTTAAATGTTGGATTGTACTTAACTTTTTCAAGGATCTCTGAAGTCATTCATTATGGATTTAGAGACGATTGGAGAGTCTCCCTACTTTTCAAATAAAAGCTTGACATCTACACATGTTAACATAGTTATTCTTGCTAACCCCTGCTACTTCATGTGATAATGACGTAACTCCATTGAAAATCAATTGATCTTTACTATTGTGCCACTAATGTGGTTTTAGAGTAACTCATCAGCACAACTTTATATAGTTTTGTTTTGTATGCCCCCCTTTCATACAGGTTCGTTGCTCGCTTCATATTGCTTGCGATGCTTCATGCAACTTTATCACCCGCCACCGCCGCTGCTCATTCGATCTCGCCTTTACCACTTACATGGAACTTTGCTTCCTGCTTTGCATTGCTGCATCGTTTATGGCGCTCATGCAACTTTGTTGCTTTCTCCAAGTTTGACGCAAGATGGATGTGGCAAAAGTGTATATGCCAACTTTATGAATGCTTGAATGAAATCGATACAAATCCGGATACTAAACTTGCAATAAGAACATTATAAATAATATGACACAATAATCACGTTCAAGTAAAGTCTTTATTAAGAGAACAAATAAAGTAATACATGTGCAAGAGAACCGTGTGGCTGGAATGAAATTCCAGAGGGCGGTGGCAGTTGTTAGCTCTCCTGGACGGCACCTGGGTAGTTGTCTGATGATTGTATGAACAAGGAGAACAATAATTGGCTTAGTGATTGATGGAGGGGCTCAGTTTGGAGGAGGTGGAGAGGAAATTGTGGAGTAATGGATTATGAGATGTGTTGAGAAGTTTAAGGAGAAAGTGGGCCTAAATTTTAGGAATGGGTTATAATGGGGTAGTGGAGTAATGGGGGTTGGCTAAGGAGTGGGGGTGGTGGTAGGAGGGTGGTGGTAGGCCAAGGGGGGCCAGAGAATATTGTCAGAGGTGGTGGTGGTGGCCGGAGGTGATTTTTTGGAGATCGCCAGAAAACTGCAAATGAAGGGAATTTAAGTGGTTGTGGTGGAATTTTGAGGAGGCGGCCTAATGTGGTTTCCGGCAAATCGTCCAAAAATTGAAAGAGGTGGTACTGTCAGAGGCTGGGTGGTATGAGGAGACTAATGGTGGAGATGGTAAAGTATGTATGCCTGAGGCTCTGAAACGGTGGGAGGTAATGGGCTCATGTTATCACGTGGCTCATCAAATTGGGTCAAATTTTAAATATTGAATACATGCGAAGTTCCTATATTGAATGGAAATAAGTGGTGGTGGTGGTGGTGGTGGAGTTTGGCATGAGGGTGGGGTGACCGGCCCTTAGGTAGTGGAGGGAGAGGAGTGAGGTCGGCCCTTTGGTGGAGGGAGAAGGATAACTCCAAGCTTCGCGCTAGGATTTTCGGCTACGACACCAGGTGATCAAAATGAGCATTTTCTTCTTGCACTTCACTTTTAATTCATTTTAAATGAGCCTTCTATCCCTATTTACTAAGGGACCCTCATGGAAGGTCATGATTCTTCAATCATGACGGCCCTCAAAATACATGAAAATAAAAAACAGAAAAATACAAAAAAACTTAAAAATCATGGATCGTCGATCCGCACAAAATAGACGGCTCCGATCGTTGTGTAGAACTATGTATGTCGTGATCCCCATCAAAGTTGTTCACTTGTCTTACTACTTTCATGTAGTTTTGTCGCCCGCTCCCAAGTCTACTGCATCAAATGCATTCTCACAAGGATTTGAAAATTAAGCCGACCAAGTGTCTGGAGCATTAACCAACCTTGTCACAACTCACATGCTACTTTATGGCATTGCATGTATTGCTACATGCAACTCCATTGCTTACTCAATTGACTCCATCGCGTGCAATTCTACATATAGTCGCTACATTTGCTCGTTAATCAGTTGCGAGTTCTTTAGTTAAGCCATCCATGTCATCTACTTCTTCGCAACTTCATTGTCTGCTTCTTATCCGTCCACACTGTTTACATTACCACATATTGCTTAAGCATGTCATAGCACATAGGCGATCATATTTACTGCCCCCTACAAAAATCTTGGGCATCCGTTTCATAAAATATCTCCACTCGCTCTTCAGTTGGCGTCGTTGCCTTTACTAATTCGTGCACTTAATCCCTTACTTCTTTCTGTGATACCTGCACCACTTAACTACGTGTTTCATTCAATGTTTTAAATGTCAGCCGACATGTCCGACATGTCGGCCGACATGTCTGATTTGGGAAGAAACCGATATAGATTTTAAATTTTACATTAAAAAATCGTCTTTAATAATATCGGCCGATAAATCGGAAATATTCCGACTTATCGGCCGATCCGATATTTTGTTATGCGGATGATATTTTGATATTTTGTCACATTTTCATGTTTGATGCATGATCAAACCTTCTTAATACTTCTTAAAAATGTATGCCCTACAAAATGTTAATGTCATAATGACAGCATTATAGAAAAATAAATATTATAATTGTGTACTTATGTTTGTAGCTTTGGATGAACAATATCTAACTGCTTAGACATAAAATCAAAATACATTTTTGGATTTTCCACATTCTGTAACTTATGCTTCCACTTGCAATAGCATGAACAGTACTAAAGCTCAATTATTATTGAATAATTTAGCATGTATCAGCATTAGAGATTATACAACAGAACATTTGTTACCCGGAGAGTTTTTAAGAATTTGTCAAAATAATAGAATAAAACTGTGGTTAACAGAAATAGTCTAGAACCGCATCAAACATACTCATCATTCTTTAGCAGCAATTTGAGCTTCAGAATTAAACAATATGCGGTCTGCTATAGTGCTTGCTATTGAACTAGTAAAAATTGAAAATGCATTCCAACTCTTCAATTCTTGCAACTGTAACTGTTTGCCAATATAAATAATAAAAAAGAGCTTATAAAACAAATAGTAATATATTATGTTAGATGCATAAAAACATGATAGATGCATAGTTATATTATACTTACTAATAATTTATGTTTTAATTTTGAAACCCGACATTTTCAAATGTCCACGACATGTCTCCGACATCCGACATCCGACTTTTAAAAACCCAATCCGATATGTACCCGACATCCGACATTTAAAACTTTGGTTTCATTACTCAATAAGTCGTATCACCTGCACCTCTTTATGTGGCTTCATCTTTTAAGTCAACCACATCAAACTACAGTCAATTTTATCGCTAATTCTCACCACTGTCACTGACACGTTTATCTGACGCTATTATAGTAAGAGGCGGCAAGTTGACGGACGCGGGGACATTTGTTTTTATTCCACATTTATTTTATCCACCACTTTTTTATTATTTATTTATGTCGCTATTATTTACGGTTCGGGTTGGTTCGGACCGCGCGCTATTTCCTTCATTTCGAACTCTGTATTTATACCCAGCTTGGTTTGAGAGCTGGTCATACTGGTCATACTGAATCTAATCAATTCTTTTGACATCAAGAGAAGGTATTAGGGATCCCTCTCCAATTCATCAAAAATCCTCCATCTCCCTCTCAGACGTACCGCGGCTTAGCCCTAAGGGATGTATGGCTTCCCACTCCACGCACTACTCCCACCCCTCAGCGTGCGGCTGAACACTGGTCTAAGTTGATGCGAAATTAGGGCACCATCTGCACCCTTGACTTGCACAACCCAGCAGAGCAACAACCAATACTCTAGGAAAGGACAAACTAGCAGCTTCGGACACCGTGGCTGGATAGGGGCCCCGTCGGCTGCCAAGTTCTTCCTGCTCTACTCCCCTCCACTCTGGCGCTAACACCTCCACTCCTCCTTCCACGCTCCGCTCCGGACGTTGCGGAAAGGTTCCAATCGATCCCTTATCTCAACATAGGTCGACATAGAGGATCAAGGGGAAACAACTGTCCGCAATAATCACCACATTTGTCTTTTGCAACACCCCGTCCGGTGACACGATCTGTGACACGGACCTACGACCACCATGCACATTGATTTCGCTACTTCATTCAGCTTCATCACTTAAGCCTAGAACCATGTATGCACTTATAGCTTTGGCATTTGCTCCTCTAGCAGTTGTATGCTTGCGCCCACTTCATGTAGCTTCGTTGCCACATCGCTTGCATTACATTCATCTTTACTTATGCTCCCCAACCGTTTGCTTCACCTGCGTTACTTCATGCATCTTCCATCACTAAAGCTGTTCATGTCGCACGTCTAAAAAAATTGTCCGCTCCTGAATCGTTAATGGCATTCAAGGCAATTTCATTCGACATATTTCACATCAATTGTTAATAAGACATCATCGAAGGGCAACCTATGAAGGATGTCTCAAGAAAACTAAAGGATATCTACTCTCTTGAAGAGAAGAAGAAATTACTGAATACATGACACTTCCAAGAAGTGCTCAAACCCGGTAAGATTTTGGGGCTATCAAGACAACTTCATTTTACATATGATTTTAGTTTTACTACTACATTTTATAGTGATTAGCTCATGCCCACAAACAGTATAAAGAGTTCTTTATACCTGGATAGCTCCAGTTGATTGGTGTTTTTTTCGACTTCATTTAGAATTTTGAATGACCCATATCAAATGGGTTTCCGCATTTCCCCCTCATATTTGAGTTGTCCCTTGATAATATGGATCCATTCTAGAGTGCCTATTTTATATTTTCCTTTGGTGCCTGTCGTGACAAACTTGTAACTGACACGCGTCTTCTTTGTTTGTTTCTCTATCTCCTTGTGAATGCGCCGAATCCTCTCAATGAATCTTCAGGCACAAAAGCTTATAGCGAGGGGACTACCGTCCCACCTCAATTAGATCATCCTGCCTATGTAGTAAGGACTCTGTCAGACAATCACGTGCCTATTGAGTGCCTTCTTGAACAGGTAAGTTCCAGTCATTGTTGGTGAATTCTATGTTGGAAGGACTAGAAGAACTTATGTTGACCTCATACAACACCTGATTGGTAGACCAATGGATTGCACGGTTGAATGCAAATTGGATGGAGGAGAGACTATCCTATGTCTTTTGGTGCAATCCAACACTTCATTGTTGTGTTCATTAATGATTATGGCATCTTTCAAAGTTACCCAGAAATGAGAGTTTTGGTTTGAGATTATTGACTTGGAGAGTCCAAAGTAAACACACATTGTTGAAAAAAAGTCCGATGACTTCTTTCTCCTGTAATGTTCTGCTTATAGCTCATCAAAATGATCAAATTAAAGAATCTGCCCACCACTACATAGACATAATTATGATTTCGCTGAGTCGTCGCCAGGTCTTTGAGGAGGTCTTTGCATGCGCTCTGCCAAGGTTGGAATGAATCTGTTAAGGCGTGCAGAACGCTTGCTTCCACTATGATGGCTTAGAAGCAGAATGCGCATTCTTTGCAGGTGCATATCTGACCAATACACATACCATGGCAAGTTGATGAAATCTTTACCTCTTAGAAATGTAGAGTAATTCTCTCAGTATTTCCCCTCTCTTCTACGCTTTTTATGGGATTGACTGCAACCTTTTTGAAGTCGTCAGTAGATACAAGTTGTCATACTAACTGTGGGTAGTCGACTGCATTGAAATGGTTAGATGACAAGCACACTAGCGATAGTGATAGCATGTCAACCATTTTTCTGCATATTCTAATCTCACCATTGTTGAATTCATACACTAGGTAGAGGATTGTTTGCTGCTCGAAGTCGTACTTCTTTAGTTTGAGGTGCAGCTGCTGCAGCGACTCAACCTCCTTCGCATGGACTGGGTGTTCTTCCCACTTACATAGTCTGTATCGAGTCTTCAACATTGTCTTGTGTCTTATTGGATGCGGCTTGGTGGTAACTTGGTCTGAGATTAAACTTGGTGAAGATAAACACGGGCTTTAGTTGGTCCAGCAGGTCCTCAAGTCATGGAAGCAAATATTGAGTGTCATTCTTTGACACCATCACTATTGAAGAGGCGCCAGGAGCGCTGCTCAGATTTTGCTTACTTCTTGTGCAGATTTATTGAGAAGTTGCATAAGAATTGCTGGTTGATTTGGGTCTCCACATCCTTCTGAAATCCAGCCTAGTGGATGAGGATTAAGATGGAGAGTTGTCTCTAAGCCAAGTTGTTTGGAAAGATTCATTGAAATCAAAATTTTCTCATTCCCCGTGTTATTAAGATGGAGAGTAAATTTTCTCATTTACCTCATCATCATCATCATCATCGTGCATTCTGACTCCGAGCATCGAGCGGAATCGAACACGGTCAAAGTCAAACTGGTCATCTGGATTAACCTGGACTCTACCTTGATTTCTTCAGGTGTTGTGGTCGTGCATTTCATGGCGGCATCGGAGCAGCGTGGCCCGATATATCCTTCCATGAACATGCTCCGCAGAAGATTCCCGTCGCTGAATTTTCTCGAGGTAAGGTTTTTGCGCATATCCTCTCTTTATCTCCCGACCATTGCATAATATTCCGCTTTCTGGCTTTTGTTAAAAGGTGGACATCAACAAAAACCCGGATATTTCGACCGCGGAGAAGATAACTGTGGTTCCGACGTTCAAAATATATAAGAGAGGGGCGAGGGTGAAGGAGATCATCTGCCCAAGCCAGCAGGTGTTGGAGCACTCTGTGAGGCTCTACAGTCTCTAGTTAGCTCTCCCTTCAAACTATCATTTTATCTATATATTTAAAATATATATATATATATATATTCATTCTTGAGGTTTTGATGAGCTAAAGAGGTAGGGAAATGAGGAGGAAGAAGTTGCTAGTTATTCAAAGCTTGCGTAATTACAGCTTGCACCCCTCTAATTTTTGAAATTACAATTATCCTTCTTAATGTTTACATTTTATAACATCCATGAACAAAAAGACCCCCCTAAAGATTTACTCCAAGGAGGTATTTTTGTGCATGGATGTTATGAAATGTAAGCATCGAGGGAAGGTTTTTGTAATTTTGAAAGTTAGAGGGGTGCAACTGTAATTATGCAAAGTTTGAGGGGAAGTCCCACTAAATAACTCTCTCTCTCTCTCTCTCGCTCTCTCTCTCTCTCTCTCTCTCTTCTGGGAATCTCTGTATACATTTGCCTAAACTAGTAACCCGTGCGCACACTTGCTAGAAGATGGAATCTCTGTATTTCGAGTTTCTAATGTTTGGGGAGAAAGAACTTGTAACTGTTACACGATTTCATTTATTTACATATATATATATATACTTAAATCTTTATTTTTTGTGTTACTATCACTGGTATCAAAAAACCACGGTGGTCTACGAATAGTCAAACAGTTTTATGCTAGCTGCTGTTCGCAGATTATGTTGGTCTGTGAATAGCCAAACAATTTTACGTTGGCCACTATTCGCAGACCACATTGGTCTGCGAATAGTCAATCAGTCTTGCGCTGGCCGCTATTCGCAGATCACGTTTTGGCCACTACACTATTTGCAGATCACCTGATTTTATAAGGATTTTTGAAAACCGATGACGGGCACAGTCTGCGGCGGGCGGGCTCTCAGTTGGGGGCCAGTGTGGGCGAAACCCATCGTTGCACTAACATATGATCGGAGGCATGTACCTTTCAACTCCTGTGTGTGTGTGTGTGTGAATTCTCCCTTTACATTTCTATATTTTAGTTTCATTTACTAAAAGCCTTCAACCAAGCTCTCTCTACCTTTTCAATGCTCTCTTCCTATCACTTGTTATATGGTACTAAAGCTGGTTAAGCCCAAAGAAGACCACTCATTTGTAACCTAATTAAAAAAATCATGTCATGGATATCAAAGAATCTTGATATTGTGAAGCGTGTTGAGAATATAGTCTCATTAAGAAATTCATGCTTTGTGGGGCAATTATTATAGATCTTGGTTTTTTCCACCTACCAATTGGTGATGGTTGTGAACGCGATGGTTAATGAACCGTTGTTCGTGAACGCCCGACCTCACCTAAGGAAGTGTATTCACTTTTTAGTTCAAAACTAGTTTTCTTTTCTTGGTGGCGGTCATGACCGTTGGCATGCCAAACATATATTCTATGGCGATGAAGTTTTTGTCCCAACTCTCCGGAGCAAAAACATCGTGCCAAATGAAATAGGGTATTGATATAGGCAAATCAACTTGATTCTAAAATAAAATTAGGAGAAAAAGTTAAAGATAAAAGTCAAAATTTAAAAAAAAATGATAAATCTAATATATAAATTAGATTTAGTTAGATGTCATAAAAACATAATATCAATTAAAGTTGATATAGTGCGTTGTTATAGGCAAACCACAATTGGCTGTTAGCAAATCTTTATTTATGCAAATGGCTATTAAGTAGTAACAAATATTCTTGTTATTAGCAAATCATGATTTTTTTTAATAAATAAATAAATTTTTAAGCAATTCTACAAATAGCATGAGCCCATAAAAATTGTTTTTCTTTGACATTTCTTTGCAGGAAAATATCAGAAAATTGACTTAACTGAAGAGAGTTCAAAAAATGCGCCACCGCTCCAAAAAAGTGCTAGATCATGCAAAAAAAAAAAAGAGTTGAAATATTGTGAACACGTCGTAATTAAAATTAAAAAAAATGCAAATATGAGATTAGATTTGTAAAAAATGCCAATTTTGTCTTTAGTATTGTAAATGCGAAGCGTATGCACTTTCCCATGAAATTGCCAGAGTTAGATTTGTGGTAATGAGCATCCATCTTTCATTTGTAGCCCCAAAATATGATTATTATTAATAAATTCGATGAAAGTAAGCTTGTGAATGGAAGGCACAGGATGCAAAAACTACTCTTAACATTATAGCACGATGAGATAACTAATCTCATATTTGGCATGAACATCCACTTCTCTAGTGGCACGGGAAGAGTATCACAATGTAGTGAATAAATTAATTCCTTGCATCTTAAGTCTCCCAAAATGTGACCATAAAGATGTTCTTTTGTACCCAACTCAATAGATAGATCACTTCTATCCATCAATAATGTTGAAAGTTTCAACAATAACATGATAACCACTAACCACAATGTCCATCGGAGGCCACAAAATAAACATCTACCATAGTTCCCGACGCACCGGATCAAAAATTTTGTTTGTTTGACATCTTGAAGACCTTTTTCAAGTTTCTCTTCACTTGCGGACCGTCCAACAACACATGTTCAAAAAGCAAGCAAGAGTCTCGTCGGTGGCAACCATCAATTCTTTCTCACCGGTCGCATATGGAAGTAGGAATCATTGGGAGCGTCGGTCACGAGAAGGTAGGAGGAGACGTCGATTGCGAGCGGCAGATGGAGGCTTCGGAGGAGGCGAGAAGAAGAGGCGTTATGTTTTCATAAAAGCTCACGAGAATGAGGAGGCATGGGTGGTTTGCTATTAAGTTTTTTTAGGAGGAAAAAATGAAGCCTAAAAACTCTGAACTTGGTTTATTTCATACATGCAGTACCTTTTGAAATAATAGTCAAATATCTCCTTTTTAAAATTTTCTACACATTTTTAAGAACAATTTCTATTATAAAACCAATTGAAACATTAACACATGTGATAATTAACTAACCTACAGTTTCAACTTTCAAGACCCTTATTTTCATTATTATATAATAAAATAAAATAAATAAGTATACATTCATAATTGGGCAGTAGGTAAACATTCAGAATTACTAAATTTATTATAACTTCTACGAAATTTATGAACAAGCCTCAGCTGATGATGGTAGGGCGGCGGCTGGGAACCCAGGAAATGCGGCCGGAGTTCGGGACCGGAGGGGGAGGGCGGGGCTCGGCTCGGAAAGGAGCAATTTCGGAGTTCCGCAGAGTGCAGGCAGGAGCAACCGCTGCCGTTCCGCACTTCCGCAAGTTTGTTTTCCGCCGCGCGGGACCTAAGACAAACTGTCTTATATATTTAAATATATCCATGGAGGCGTTGGAAGTAAGCCTATATTTGCTGATAGACGATGTGCAATGTTTATTAATTAGCAAGAAGCCGTTAGTCAGAGAGTGCTGTAACAATGAGAATTACTTCTTCTGTACTCTTTAAAGGCAATCCTAAAAATTATAATTCCTATTTTACCCCCTTTCTACTTCATCTATTTCCAAGGAAACCGGAGTCGGAGCGTGCAGGTAGACGTTGGAGAGGCTGCCCGCACCTCGGCGGCCATGAGGCTGGGGAGAGGAGCAATTCTCTGAAGCCTACATAGGATTACGTGCCATATGAGCTCAAAAGATTAAGTAAGGGCGGTCCTGAACGCGGTGATAAAACTGTCATTCATGAATGCCCACCTAAAAAACTTCATCCACTTGAACATAAAAGTCATCATAATGATTTTTCTCAACTAGATTTACAAATGACGGCTCTGCATAAACCACTTAAACCAGTCAGCTATCAGGTTATCGCTCTACTCTAAGCCAAAACTAAATATCAACCTCTGTCACGTTGTGTCTACCAGAATACCAAATGTGGAAGTTGGAAAATGAACATTCAACGTTCAAAACATCAAAAAGCGCAAGTAAACAATTGGGTTGGAACAAATTAGAAAAGAGTGATATATTCTACCTGAAGCTCTTTGGATAAGGTAACCCACAGCTGGCGGAAAGGATCCGTGGTGGTAATTAATGGGGGGGTGCAAACCAATTTCAGTTTCGAGCAAACCTACAGAACACAAATTTTCACATTTTTTTCTCTCCTAAAAAAATGTTAGGAGCAAACCCTCCCAAAACCCTCTTTTCCCTCTCTTCCTTTTCTTCCTCCCTCTTTTCTGGCTCGCTTCTCCGTAGCCTTCGACCCCAAAGGTTCAGATCTGCAACATTTTGGTGGTGTTTGGTCTCCGTAGCCATTAACTTTCCTGGATGCTTCGTGGGGCTCTCGTGGAGTTTGGTCTCCGCTGGTTTGATGGTAAGAAATGGAATGGGGCGGCCTACATCGCACCGCCACCTATTTTTCTCTTCTCCCGGCCGCGATGATGTTGCGGAGTTTTTTACGGCGCATTCTTCCGGCTCTGCGAGGGATTTCCGCACCCCCTCCCCCCTCTGAAATTTCTTCTTCATCCTCAACATCTTCGGATTCTGAGCAACATGTTTGTGTTCAAGGACGCAGCTCCCCTGTTTCCTGCTCGGGCTCGCGATTCCAGCCGGTCTCGCCCCTTCTTCATCATTCACGAAGGCGTTCTCGCGATGCCTGGTCGTTCATTCTGTTACAAATCTTGCGTAACATACAGTTCTTGTTTCCGCCTCTATATTTTGCATGGTATAATTCCTGCTCCCGAGTTATTGTTCCAGATCTTGACACTTGTTCCCAATTTTGTTTGTTATTTGTTGGATTTATTGTTGATTTCTGCTCCTTTTTTGAAGAGGACGAATTCATTTTTTTTTACAGATTTCTTGCATTTAAGATTTTGATCTTGCACATTTTGTTCCGGATCTTGCGTGTATTTTGAAGAGGATAATTTCCTACTCGTTATAAATTTCTACGGTAATAGATTTTGCATATTTTGTAACGCAAAATCATGAAAACTAGTCTACCTATTTTCGCCTAAATATATAGTTTACTATAAGATGTATTTTTTTTTTTAGTTTTTTTGGGTGATTTGCTAGTAACCAAATGGTTTTCAAATAGCCATTTTAGAATTGTTGGGTTTGCTAGTAGTAATGGTTTGCTAGAAGCGAAAATAGGTTTGCTAGTAACAACACCCTTAATGGGTACTCCCAAAAATTAAATTGGTAGGATCGGACCAACTAGACCATGACCTCGACCGGCTCGACAAGGCGATTCCAACATGCCCAATTTTGCATGATTCTATACGCTAGAGCGATTCAAGGCGAAACCGGACCTGTCCGGTTTCCTCCTTCCTCACGCTAGGGCCGAGCCAGAGCGTGAGGCGCAACATGAGGGATGGCAGCACCCTGATTCTGGCCACCAATCGGCGGCTGGATGGCATGGGGAAGGTCGCCCGACCCCTCCTGAGGCCGTGTGGATCTCCTTTCCTCCTACCTCCTCGAACCTCCAAACCAAGCATTAATAGAGCCATGGAGGTCCTCGTTTGAGGCAATGGAGAAGAACACAAGTACACAACAAATCCACGAATGCACAAAATTAATTTAGTCCCAAGACCGACGACCAACGGCTTCAGAGCGATCCCGCACTCTTTGCATACCCTGACAAATTGACAATCCATTCGAAAAACGGGCGACCCCGAGTTGACCCCCATCCTCTGGCATATCACGGGGGAGCAGGTTGACCTCACTCCCCTAACACCCACATCTATCAAACAACTACCAGAGGACTTTCACACTGTGTTCACCCCGACGACGAGCCTTCCTCCCACGGGTATGATCAACACATTCTACTCCACCTAGGGGTAAAAAGCATTTCAGTGCGGCCATCCACCGCTGTCATGCACCGAAGAACACCATGGAACAAATGGTCGCAGGCATGCCTCAACCTAGGTGAGCCCCTTCTCAGGTTCCGTTCTCCGCGTGCCATCCACCGCTGTCATGCACCGAAGAACACCATGGAACAAATGGTCGCAGGCATTCCTCAACCTAGGTGAGCCCCTTCTCAGGTTCCGTTCTCCGCGTGCGCATCTGACCATGAGGAGAAGGTTGTTGTTCCTTCGGTAGATGTTGATATTCGTGTCACGATGCGAGTATATTCGCGCAAGGGGAAGAAGATAAGACTCCGACTCAGGGCCTACCACTGGGATCGGACGCCCTCATTTTTCCCCTCAATTTATTATGTATTTTATTTTTGTTTATTTTCTGATTTAATGAATAAAATGTATCACTCCTCTATATAAAGAAGAGCACACATAAGAATACGATTATTGGAGGAGAATCTGGTCTAGTAGGAAGTAGCCCACTAAGGGTCCGTTTGGGAGAGCAGTAGCGGTAAGAAAAAGAGTGAAAGCAAAACGAGGGTTGTAAATGAATATGCACAAAATAGTCAGTGGCAAATGAAGATTTGTTTGGATGAACTCCGTTTGCAGATTTGTTGAGAACAGAGAAGCGCGGTAAACTGTTTGGCCAAACTCCGATGCGGTGACTATTTAATGAAAACATGTAAAATACTTTGTGGAGTATTATTTTAAATAATTATGAAACCACAATATCAGTGACCAGGAAAAATAATATTAAAAATCTCTCTCATTGCAGTCACATAAAAAATAATACATGATAGTACATATAAATACATGTTCAATAATTTTACAACAAGCAAACTATGTATTAGCGTCGTACAACTGTTCTGCAATGTGGTTACGCAATGCAATCATTTCATCAACACATACCCGCACAACTCTAACATGGTCTGAATTCGATGTTATATTAATAGTGGTTGGTCACGCAATGCAATCATTTCATCAACACCTACTCACACGCCTCTAACACTATTAAATTCTTGTTATCATTGCATGCCATGAAACCAGGATCAGAGCGAGTTGTATGCCATCAAATATAGCTATGCAAAGTTATGGTTGCCCATGATCACTCAAGAGAAGGATTGAGCATAGCATAGAGAAGAACCATAATACTCATGCATCACATTCATCCTTCAAATTCATCATCAGATCAGTTAAACACATAAAGATCCACACTGCATCACAGCTTGTATCATGCTTCACATATACTTCAAATTCAATTAAAAGATCAAACAAAAATGCTTTGGATCTGGTAACACCAACAATACTTCAAATCATGTTCATTCATGCTTCACATTAACAGTTTGATCAACAAAAATTCCAGATTTGGGGAATGATCTCACCTAAAGATGAATGTGCTGGAACAATGAAGGATCGCCGAAGGGGAAGGAGCGGGAATGCCGTTTGTTGCCGCTGATTGAAGTGAAGGACCACAGAAGGGACTAGAAAGGAGGTGAAGCTCATTGGAATTCCTGGAAGATCGCCGAGGTTCCTGATATAAGCTACCAAAGACTGCTCGCCGAGGCTACTGGAGGCACGTCGAGGAAAGAAATAAAGCATAACAATATAGAATCGCAAGGAGATGCCACCAAGAGTAGAGTCGCGATCCTGGAGAGGGAGGAGTTTCGAGCTGCAAGAAGATGTCATCAGGAGGAGAATCGAGTCGTAGGTATCTGGTCGTTGGGAGGAGAATGCGATCTGGAGCGGGTAGGGTTGCGGGATCGTGTTCCGGCGTGGGAGGAGAAATAAAAAAGGGAATTGTTAAGGACACACCGATTTTGGCAATGTGCACTACAATTTTAAGTAAATTAAGATTTCAATTCATTCCACGAAAACAATTAGGTGCACGCATTTGAGCGCACGACACCTTTTCCGCCCCTCCAGCCCGCGACCCCGAAACCTAGGGTTTCCTTATCTGCGACCATACATCGCCTCTCCCGCCGTTCGCCATCCTTCGCCCGCCTTGTTCTCCCTTTTTTCATCGGCGACAACCATCTCCCGTTCGCAGAGCAACCCAGATTCAACCCCTCTCACGCAACCGAGTTTCAGATCCGACGCCCGCCCTGTTCTCCCTTTTTCATCGCCGACAACCATCTCTCATTCGCAGAGCATGGTAAGCCTCATCCCCTCCGTTATTTGGTAATACTTGTAATTATTTGTTGTCTATCCGCTCATTTGTCGATCCCCCTCTTCTTGTTATTCTTATCTAGAGATCTTGAGATCTGGTCATTGTTTACGCAGTGAATGTGGATACATCTGGGATGTGTTTCCACTGATCTTACATCTTCATTCCGACAAACCACACCATCGAAGGTATCACTTATTTGTGTTGTGATTTTGCTAAGTGAATGTTTGTGCCATTTCGATTTTGTTGGTTTGATATGTTATTTATATACGTATAATTTTGTGGATTTTTACAGTATGTAGGGAAGTAGTGATATGGTAATTTGTAGTAGTGATGATAAGAAAACTGAAGTTGAAGTGGGTTGTCATTTTGAGACTGATCAAGTATTGTGACAAGTGAATCCTTAATTGAGTGGGTTCGAAAAGTTGGCAGTACTTTGGGTTTTGTAGTCACAATCAGTTGTTCGAATAAGGTAGTTGGTCGGTTGACACCTCGTGTGCTCCTTGATTGTGATAGAGGAGGTCATTATCGAGACAATCAACGCAATAAAGATCAAGAAAAAAAGGTCTTCGAAAATCTTCTAGTAAAAGATCTGGCTGTCATTTTTCCGTTAAAGGCCAAAAAACTGCTAATGTTGATGAGTGGAAGGTAACTGTACTATGAGGGAAACATAACCATGAGTAGGTTCATTTGGAAGCGCATTGATGCAGGACGGCGCGTAGGGTTTACGCGCCTGTCGGCTATTTCTAAGAAACCCTAAATGCGTGCAATTTAAATTTTTTTTAACATTTGAAATTGAGCGGGCGTGCACGAACTTTAAGAAATTAAGCAACAAGATTTTGTGAAGCATAAAATTATTAATTTTGTTCAAAATGAAGTTTCTTGAAATTATGGTTCAATTCTAAATCAGGGGAAGGAAGTTCGCAACTTTCGTTCCGTTCCCCTTGCCGTAGCAAACGGAAATCGTGAACTCCAAAACGTTTCCGTTTGGAGTTTTCGACGTAGCGTTCGCTGACAAAATCCGAGCGAAAACCCAACAATGAGTCTAGAATCCTAAGGAGAAAATTTAGATGCACACAAAGGAGGAGGAAGAAACAAGTTACCCACGGAAAGAGGCGTCTTTCCGCAACCGAAGTCGACGGCGATCCCGCGAGGAATTCCTCGTCACCTTCGATCTCCCGCTCCGAGGTCTGCCGCTGTTGCACACGGACACCACGGATGAAATTCGCTCAATCTCACACGAAAGTGGTTCCACGGAATCTCTAACACGCAAAATATAAGGAAGCCACAAACTAACAAGCACAAAATTCACTCACTCTCACGTAAGGGGATCCACGAAATCTCAAAGCACAAGAGCAATTAGATCATACCAAACCTAAATCACTGTTTTTTTTACTAACTCTAAAATTCTAATCAAAGAGCATAGTCAATCCTTCATACATTCATCTACCCCCAACAGCAACCACGGGGAAACAATATTGAAACAGTAACATCAACATCGCTGTTCATCATCTCCCTCAATGGAAGGTATGCAGCACACATCAACAATCAACATACACTGAATAACCATCTCAACATTAACTCCTAAAGAAAAATACACTCAGCCCTTCTCAAACGGGTTCCAAGGCCTCAGTCAATCGATCCTAAAATAAACAATCTCCAATCTCCTACTGTTTATCTTCTCCAAGCTCTCACACAGAAAAAATGCCGCCCTCTGCAGAACTCCCAAAACCCCTCTTTATAGAATACCAGTAAAATCCAGCCCTCTCTAGCAAACCTGCTGGCGTCGTGAAGGAGCGGCGTGGACGAGTTCGCGCCAACCATCGGAGAAGAGATCGTGTCCTGGAGGAGGTCGTGACTGCGGGTCGTTTCCTGGAGCAGCGCCATTGACGGAAGATGCGCGGTTGAGCCCTAACTGTCGCGTGCGGACTTAACCGGGAGAAGGAGCGGCGGATCTTCCTGATCGTCTGGACGGGCCTCAAGCAGTTAGATATATATATATATACACAGAGGTATTATATATATACATATATATATATTTTAACAGAACTGTTTTTTTTGTTTTCTTAAATATATATATACGTATTATATATATATATATATATATTTCACACACAAAAGAAAAAATACAAATTACACAAATTACAAAAAGCTAAAAGTGACACAAATAAATTGTGCTAGACTCAGGGTTGATAGTGGTCCGGTCGGGTGCAGCATTGGGTACTTTTGCGTCGACCTGATCGTGGCTGGCCTCCACCACGCATGCATATGCAGGTTGCTTGATTGAGGATGAGGTAAAGATAGTCGAGAATATATATGCTTCAAGAGTAAAGTGTTACGTGTTAATCCTCCGCCAATTATCTTATTATCTCGTTGCGTGTAGGGAGTCATAGTTATTAGACTCGTAGTAATATTTTAGTATTTTAATATTGTTTGTATTTTATGTATTTACGGGTATGCCACCCTGGGGGTTCTATATATTAGACCCGGTCATGTATTTGGAAAATTATGAAATGAATTATGAAAGTTTCCTTCTCTCTCTCTAAATTCCTCTCTCTCTCTCTCTAAGATCTTCTCTCATTCCTCCACCCTCTAGGGTTTCTTCCTCTCTCATCCCCTCCACCACCATTCTAGGGCTTGCCCTTTGTATCTCCGCCTCCAACAACCCGGCAACGAACCAAGTCCATAACAACTTGGTATCAGAGCCAAAACCGACGCCGTATTCCTCCACTACCGTCGTTTCGCCAACTGACGTCATTCATCTTCGCTGGAGTCTCCTTCCTACTGCCTCTTCAATATCGGTTCGGCTCATCGACGACAAAGGCTCGCCACCCGCAAGCATCTTCCTTCAGTCGCCATCACAGCCCGATAGTAACGACAAGGGCCACCAACGCTTCCATCTGTAGTCGAAGCCGCAGCGCCCCCCTTCCCCGACGACAGCCATTCCAGCTCCGTCTGTCGACCACCAGCATCCTCCATCGTCGACCCCACAGTACCCACCTCCTACTTCGTCAACAACGCCAATTGCGTCTTCATCTTCCCGTGCGCCGCACGTCGATCTCCGCCCGTCCATCGCCCCAGGCACCTGCTGTTCTCCTCGAGCCGCAATTTCCGTGTGCCTTTGCCTTCCCCTGTGCTTAACGTCGCTCCACCTGCGCCCTATCTTCGAGCCCCCACTCCGTCCCAGTCACGTGTGCCCCCATCTTCATCGAGCCAACCACTACTTTGGCTGCTGGGCGGGTCTCCTCACGTCAGCTCACGGGAGGAATTTTAAATTACTCCTTTTTCATTCTGATCTCCACCAATCTCGGGCAGCCCCCATTCTTTTCTTATTTCTCTTCCTAACCACACCCCTTCTTCATATTTCATTTGATGAATATTCAACTTAGCGCCACGGATGTGGGCGCCCTCCACTCGATGCTGCTGAAGTGGTCGACGACATTTCAAGCCTCCATGTCTCGCTTCGAGGCCAAGCTGGATCAATTGGGATACTTTGACGTTCCGCCACCGGCCGTTTCGCCTCCTCCGCCACCGGCTCCTGCCTTGCCGGTCTCACTCTCCAGGCCAGCACAGCTTGGGCTGCCTCCGCCGTCCTCGCCGCCGTCACCGTCGCCGCCATCGCCGCAGTCACCGCCTCTGTCTACCCTTGCTCCGCCGGCCCCTGCCTTGTCGGTCCCTCCAGCCTCGTCGCTTTCTGCTTTGTCGGCCGCCTCACCGCTGGTTTGCGCTCTCGCCGGACCCCTTCCTTCTGCCGGACGTTGTTCCTTCGGTTGCCCTGCTGCTCCGGCCTGCCGCCGCTCCGCCGGACCACTCGGCCCCAGTCCTTGCGCCACTCGTCTTTCCGACGACACCACCACTACTCCTTGCCGCAACTACCACCGCGACGACCTACCAGGCGCTATTTTGGCGCGAGATCAAAGAGCCAGAGAAGCCGAACATCCTACTGGAGTTTGAGCTTGAGGACAAGCTCAAAATGAAGGACGGGTGGATTGTTACGTGTTAATCCTCCGCCAGTTATCTTATTATCTCGTTGCGTGTAGGGAGTCATAGTTATTAGACTCGTAGTAATGTTTTAGTATTTTAATATTGTTTGTATTTTATGTATTTACGGGTATGCCACCCTGTGGGTTCTATATATTAGACCCGTTCATGTATTTGGAAAATTATGAAATGAATTATGAAAGTTTCCTTCTCTCTCTAAATTCCTCTCTCTCTCTAAGATCTTCTCTCCTTCCTCCACCCTCTAGGGTTTCTTCCTCTCTCATCCCCTCCTCCACCATTCTAGGGCTTGCCCTTTGTATCTCCGCCTCCAACAACCCGGCAACGAACCAAGCCCATAACATAAAGCCGCACAAAATTTAGCCTCCGTGAAGAAAAATAGTTCTACTAATACTACTATAAGAGCTATTTATAAGGAAAGAGTGTGTTTACAGAAAAAACCACTGGATGGTTGTATTTCGATACAATTTCTATACAAGTGCATCAATTTGGAGAGCTACGTTAGTTACAACAAAGTGGTCGAAAGTACAAGCCGATTGCACAATTTAATTTTTTATCACCCAGTCTACATCAAACTCAGTAATATGATCTCTATTGTGTTTCAGTTGGATTGCACGTATAAGACTAACATGTATCACATGCCATTGTTATGCATTGTTAGAGTAACATCAACCTACCAGTCTTTTTTTTCTTGTTTCACCTTTATTTCAGATGAAACTGAAGATAATTATCGGTGGGCATTGGAATGTTTCAAATCAATATTTAATCCAAATGTAAAACCTGTCGTGCTGGTAACTGATAGAGAGTTTGCCATAATGAATGCAATTAAGGCCGTATTTCCACGTTCCAAGAATATTTTATGTCAAGTGCACATAAATATGAATATATTGGCTAATTGCAATAAGTTTTTTAGCAAGAGGAAAGAATTTGAGTGGTTTATGTATGCATGGAAGGGGTTGATTGATGCAACAACCGAGAATGAATTCAATAGTACTTTTAACACACTAGTGACTAAATTTTCTGCAGAATATTCTGATGCATTGGGCTATAGCACCACATCATGGCTTGAGCCATACAAGAAATATTTCGTGTCTACATGAATTGATAAGTACATGCACTTGGGTAGCTCTAGTACAAATCAAGTTGAAAGTGGGCTTATTTTTTGTACGGTGATTAACTCTTTTCCCTGTGCATATTTTTAGCAATTTAACGTGAGTTTACCAATCTATTTGTTCAGAATTGAAATTCAAGGAAGTTAAAGATGTTGAGGCTTGACATGAAAGAGTGGTCCTTTATGTTGTTAGCCATGGTTTTGAAAGTCGGACCGGACGGTTCGATAATACTCCAAACTTATGACAATAAAAGCGGAGACCTTTTTGTTTTTCCATTTTGATGAAATCATGTTATTGCTAATTGATATGTCAATTGTTGCCGTTTGTTTTCCCAATTTTGATGTAATTCAAGTTGTGTCCTATTACTCCCATTTTTTTTGATGATATCATGTTGTGGTTCAATGATATGTAAAGTTATCCTCGTTTGTTTGTTGTTAACAATAATATAGTGCCTCTAACAATTATGTGTACTCTTATTATAGTGCAGTGCTTTCAACAAAAAAATGCACATAGCGAAAATTGTAGTGCACTTAACATTCCCATAAAAAATTCTGGCGAGGAGAAAGAAAAGTCGAACGCGCGCGGTAGACTGGAGGCCTCTCCTGATTTTCGGAAAAGGACCTAAAAATCATTTTGGACGGTAGTGGTGGCCACCAGTAGACAATCCAAACGGATCGAAAGGAGCGGTGGCGTTTTTCCAAGTACCGCACCGGAGCTGAAAAGCCCTCCAAATGGGCCATAAGCATCGCTACTTGCAAGAATTCAGCTGCCTCCCCCTTTTTATCTTGCACTCAATTTCCTCTGTCAGTCAATTGCAATTGCAATTCCTCACTCCATCCTTCAACGCAGTCTCGTCCTCTGCCATCAATTCCCCTAATGGGATGCCAGGAACAGCCACCACTCGTCATCTTGGGTCCGAAAATGCTAACAACTTTCAACCCGAAAAATTACTCAGCAGAGAAATCAATGAATTAATGTAGAATTTGGTTAAAATAATGAAGGGAAGATAATCCACATTTGTAGTCTTATGTTTATATAGATTTATTTGGTCTGATATCACCTATGCATATAATAATCCCTTTGTATACTACTTGCCTTGGTCCAATTTTGTAAAGGATGCCCTCAATTGTATGCTCCTTTTTTGTCACTTGACATAGTCACCTCGTGACTCAAGGATGCCTCATAAAAAATATGGTTCAAGTATGCGCTTTTTTGTAAACACGAAACTTGAATCTTGGCGAGACACTTTAGAAAAGAAGGGTTTTAGGTTGAGTATGGCAAAGACAAAATATATGAAGCTTAAATTTAGCAGTGCAAGAAGGACGGATGACTTCGTTATAAAGTTGGGTAATCAAGATATTTCCCGCAGTGAGTGCTTTAAATATCTTGGATTGATAGTTAAAAAAGAACTATGGTGTTGATAAAGATGTGATGCATAGAATCCAAGCAGGTTGGTTGAAGTGGAGAGGTGTGTCAAGGATCTTATGTGATCGTAAAGTACCATTAAAACTTAAAGGCAAGTTTTACTGTACTGCAATTAGACCAGCGTTCTCTATGGTGCTGAGTGTTGGGCAGTGAATTGTGTACATGAGCAAAAAATGGGAGTTGCGGAGATGAGAATGCTTAGGTGGATGTGTGGACACATGAGACTGGATAAAATTAGGAATGAATGTATCAGGGATAAGACAGGAGTGCCATCAATTGCAGAGAAGATGCGAGAAGCTCGACTAAGATGGTTTGGACACGTACAAAAAAGACCGTTAGAGGCACATGGTAGGCATTGTGAGAGTTTAACCACTAGGCATGTTAAACGGGGGAGGGGTAGACCAATAAAGACTTGGAATGAGACTATAAGGAAAGACATGATGTATGTAGGCATTAGTGAGATTATGACTAAAGATAGGGCACAATGGCGACAAAGGATCCATATAGCCGATCCCACTATAGTGGGATAAAGGCTTGAGTGTTGTTGTATTCTTGTGAATACAACATTCAGAAATCTTACATATTCCAAGCATCCACATCAATCTCTCTCAGTGAGGATATACATGATTTTGATTCTTTTTTTTAGTTATCTCCTTAAGCAGTGTAATGCCTTTCAGTCAATCTCCACATATCATATTTTCACTCGACTCCAGAGAGAGGTTCGTTCGTGTTCTACTTCCTGGAAACCTCCTAATTAATATGACGCCGCACCCTCTCTCTCTCATCCTTTTGCATCATAATTCAGTCCATGGACGACCACTCTCTTTAAATTCTATCAAATTGCTCCATCGTCATCTACTACAACCAAGATCATGTTGTTTGCTTGTGCTACACGGGTCGAGGAAGTTCTGAATTCTCTTGATGAGGCCATCCTTTTGGCCTTCACGGATCTGTACATGATTGAGGACCGTCATAATCACATCCTCTTCGACGTTATGGTCAGGGTCATACAGGTCGTGCAGAGAAATATTATGGTTGGTGTTGTGGAAACAATCATCGTGACCATAAATTCGAGAAAAGCATTGCTCTACAATTTGTCAAACTTCTAGGTCTTCAACTGAATCTATAACTCTTCCCATGATTCCTTTGGTAGACAAGGTGTTCTATCCACTGCTGAATTGAGCAATATTCCCATATATTTTCAGGGAGAAAAAGATATCCATAACTATTTCTATTTTTTCATGTATATATATCCGAAGGGGAGCCTTGACGCATCGGTTGAAGTGTTGTCGTGTGACCTTTAGGGCACGGGTTCAAGTCCTGGAAGCAGCCTCTTGCAAAAATGCAGGGTAAGGTTTTCCAACATTTCACCCTTGTGGTGGGACCCTTCCCCGGACCCTCACTAAGCGGGGGTGCTTCGTGCACTGGGCTGCCTTTTTTTATCTATCCTAAATTCTCAACAACATAGGCACGTTAACACACCAAGTTCAAGCATCATCCAACGCAGACATAAAAGAAAAGCTATGCTATCAGTCTTTGCAAGAGAAGAAACAAAAGATTCAGTTCCATCTGTCTCTTCTTGAGAATAAACAATGAGGAACAGTGTCATGGGTAAGTAAACTCGAAGACCACCTGATACACACGCATGGCGCCAGCAACCGGGAGGGTTTTATTTTGAGTGATTTTTGTACTTTCTTTATAAAAGGGTATTTTGGTAAGTGAGTCTCTCTCCATGTATAAGAAGGAGACTAGTGAGTCTTAGGGCTATCTTTTCATTGCTTAAGATTTTGGCTCTCATTTGAGAAAGTTATTTGGAGAACCCAACTTCCCAGAATTTGGCGGGAACTTATCTCTTGATTTGCATCATGTTCTTCTATTTCAAGCGCAATCCATTTTCTTGTTCGGTAACACCACGACTAAAAATTTCAACATTATATATAAAAATTTCAGCATTATTTTGGTAAGTCAGTCTGTCTCCTTGTATAGGAGACTAGTGAGTGTTAAGGCTATCATTTCATTGCTTAATGTTTTGGCTCTCATTTGAGAAAGTTCTTTCGAGAATCCAGCTTCCCAGAGTTTGGCGGGAACTTATCACTTGATTTGTATCATGTTCTTCTATTTCAAGCGCAATCCATTTTCTTGTTCGGTAACACCACGACTAAAAATTTAGCTTTCCAGAGCTTGGCGGGAATTTGTCTCTTGATTTGTATCATGTTCTTCTATTTCAAGCTCAATCCATTTTCTTGTTCGGTAACACCACCACCAAAAACTTCACATTATATATTCAGGCAAAAGGGAAATATATGATCAGCAGATACAATAACCATTTTCACATCCTGGAACCTAATCAATGTATGCCATGAACAACTAAATTAGTTATGATTCGTAACTTCGTACATGCTTTATATACCACAAACAGGGAATAATCGCAAGAAATACATCGTTGGTTGAAATCAAGAGGCGATAAAAATGGTGAAGCAATAACATACCAGCAAGAACAAGTTGCAAGCCAGAAGAGTCTACAGGAGAACCAGTCCAAGCTCAGAAGGCTTCAAAGCATGTCTGAGACGATAATTGTAGAGATAGTAATGAAGCATCCCATCTCCAGGCCCAAACTTGAGCTCTTTCAGGAAGGATTCGTTCTCCATAACATCCAACGCGTTGAAGACGTCATAATCCTTCTGTTTGGCAACAATGAGCGCGTCGTTCATCAGCTGCAGAAGAGGCGTCTTTGTGGCCACGTTGTAGAATGAGTACGCTGCCATCAAGTTCGTGTAATTTGCATTGTTGAGAATCAGAGATGGAAGGGTGTAAAAGCTGCAGAAATCAGTGATTTCATGGGTATCAGGGCTCTCCACCAAGAAGCTATCGACCACATCCTCCCTTGGTAGTAGCCAGTGTGCCACATCCTTCTCGTCCAGATCGGGTGCCACTGCGAATTTGGACAGGTAAATCCTAAGCAGACCAGTGACCGCAGGCACATCACGGATCTCCATCTTCCGGAAGCCGGGAGTGACTGGAGAGGGGGGCAGCTTGTAGAGTCTAATGGTACGGCTCATCGTCATCCTCGCACCGAGACGGGAGAATCCCACCTCGATGAGCTTTTTTGGGTTCAGGGACCGATGCCAGTATTGGCAGGTGGCAATGGGCGTCGGAAGGACGACTCCGGCGGTATACGCCGCCTGCCACATATCCTCACGATGGACGCGGCGAGTGACTTCCTTGATGAGGACTGGGGCAAGCCGCTTGGACCTCAGTTTCTTATGGACGCAGAGGAAGTTTACCTCGGCCATTCGCACCACCACAGTGCTAGCTCGGATCCTGGCTGGAATGCCGGTGATGAAACCCACGAGTTTCTTGGAGGATTTGACACGTACGCCAATGTGCCATGATTTGAAGTAGCCGGGAGGGCGGAGAGCCCAGAGGAGGAATTCTTTGGAGTAATTGAAGCGGAACATATTGTCGTCGTCCTCGACGTAGTTGTTGGAGAGGAGGTTGTAGACCTCGGCCGCTGTAACATCGTCGTCGATATCGCAGGTCGTCCACTCGTAGAGGGCGGGAAGGGTATAGGGGTCCGACTTCACCTCCGACAAGGGGGTCGGCGGCTCAATTGAGCCCTCTGAAAGGGATACGTCGCCAAGATCTTTGAATTGGCCCACCGGTTGGGTCTCCCAAAACCGGTGACGCTTGCTTAAGGAGAGGGATTCCTGGATTTTGTGAGCAATGGCTTCGATTGATGCTTCGCCGTTTCCTGTCGCAGTGGAGGACTGCGTTGGATTCGATGGAACGAAGGAGGATTCCTTACCCTCTCCATGAGTCCCGGAGGGAGGATCGCCGTCGCCGAAGGACATATCCTGTGAGCGCCCAAGCTTGAACAGAAGACGAGAGATGTTTTGCAGAAAGTTTCAGGGACTGGGTATAAGGATTCGTGCGGATCGGAGCCGGAGAAGCGCTAGCCGCTGGGTCGCTGACGTATCTACCGAGGAAAGGGGTGAAAGAGATCAGCTAGGGCGACACAGAGAAATGGGAGAGAGAGAGAGAGAGCGAGGGGGACAAGAAAAGCTTGTTGAAAGGAGAATTGGGTATGGAGGATGGCGGAAGTAAAGGATTTTTTCTTGCGTCTCGGTTTCGGGCCTACTCCGGAAAATCAGCATTTAGTGGGGCCCATAAGAAATTGATATGCGCACACAAAACAGTGCTAAGTGGGCCCGCTACATGCAATTTTTCATGTACTTCTATTGATCGGCAGCGGACCCGGAAATAGTTAACATTGCATCCATTATGGCTTCGTTTGGCATAGCTTATTTGTTCCGATGAGTTTGGTCAAAAACGTCATTATCATCAAATTTATGTTTGACAATACAAAAGTTATGACCGCTGTAAAGAAAATAAACTAGTTTTGAGCATAAAATGCATGAATTTTTTTATGTAAGATCGGGCGTTCACGAACAACGGTTCAAACCACGGCGTTCACGACTGCCACCACCGCGCCAAACGAAGCCTTAATCGTACCTTTCATTTACATATCCTTTAAATATATTATATTAGATAAATGAAATGTGGTACTACTAGTCTTCACGCGTGCAACTTTAAAATGTTTATTGTCCTCCACAACTTATGGCCTTGGTGGCATAGTTGCGCGCTTCTTTCTGGTTGCCGATGGGTGATCGCTCCTCCTGGTCGGTGATCAGAGATCGCTACTATCGGTCGGCGATCACCCAGCTTCATGTTTCTGTGCATAGGTATTCCCAGTCGCCGATCGCCGACTACCCAGCTCGATGTTCCTGCACACAGGTATTCTCGGTTGGTAATTGGTGATCGGCGTCCCGATCTGCCAAACAATTTATCGACAAAAATTATCTACCCACTCCACAAACCCCACCTTCATATGCAGCACTCTGGCCGCCTTTCACATTTTTTTCTGACAAAGTCGACGAGCAATTTGAATATCAAGAAAATAAAATTTTGTAGGGTGAGTGAGTTTAGGGCTCCGTTTGGCACGGTGTTTTTGCTCCGGTGAGTTTGGACAAAAACACGATTGTCATAGAATGTATGTTGGGCATGACATGTTATGGGTGCCAGCAAGAAAAGAAAATTAGTTTTAAACATAAAAGTGGATGAATTCCTTAGGTGAGGTCAGACGTTCACGAATAACGGTTCATAACCACTACGTTCATGATCGCCGCCGCCGTGCCAAATAGAACATTACAAGAGATTTGACAAGTGCCCGGCGCACAATTACTCTAGAATTTGGCTAATTTCTAGATTGAGAGTTGGGGTGAAACGGGCGGAGTCCCCAAGTGAAGAATTGCTTTGGATTCAGCTAAGGCTCTCTATGGCACTTTGGTGGTAGTCGTGAACACTGTGGTTATGAACCGCCCTTCGTGAAAGCTCGGCCTCACCTAAGGAACTTCATCCGCTTTTATGTTCAAACCTAGTTTTCTTTTCTTAGGGTTCATTTGGCGCGGCGGTGGCGGGCAGCGTTTGCGGCAAACGCCGTCGCAAGGCGGGTAAACAAATGCCCGGCAGTGGCAGTTGTTGAGGTTCAGCCCCTAAAGGTGGCGGTTTTTTTATGAATTTTGTGATTCAGCAAATAGGTTGCAACCTGTTAAAATAGCAGGTTGCAACTCTTTTGGCTCTGTCCTTCTATTTGGGCAAAAATCTGGGCAGATTTTTGGTCCGGTTCACAGCTGAACCGGACTGTTTTACTTTTGGGCGTGGACAACTTTTATTATGGTTGTTTTTGAGGAGGGGTTAGGGTTAAGATTTTAATCTCTCTTCTCCCCTCTCTCTCCCCGATTCTGTACAGGCGCCCCCTCCCCTTTTTTCTTCTTCCTCTCGTTCTTTGGGAGAACCGCCGCTGGTGCGTTGGAGGAAGGGTTGTCGGCGCTGCTGTCGGAGATTGGAGAGGGCTGCCGCTCGCCGCCGCTGCTTTGGAGAGGAAAAGGCTGTCGCTGGAAGGAGAGGGCTGTCGCCGCCATTTCTGTTGGAGAAAAAGGTCCGGCCTCTTTGCTTGGAGATCTGAAATTTGCGGCCAGAATTTTTGCCGGAAGGAGGAGGTGATTCCTCAGTGGTGCTTGGAGTTTTCTCTACCGTTTTAAAGGCCTCTTCGTCTACGGTTCAAGGTGTTCTCTTTCTATTCTTCGTTTGCTATTTTGCTTGAAGAGAGAGTAGAGTTTTATCCTATTGTAGAGAAGTTGTGTGTTCATCTTTGTGGTAGAGAGGAGTGGATTTGTTTGTCAAATCCGGTGGGCGTTCTAGGTTTGGGCAAACCTAGATTATCTTTGTAATCCTTATTTATTATAGTGGATTTTGTTGTGCCGTGCCCCGTAGTTTTTGACCTTCAAATGGTTAAGGTTTTCCACGTATATCTCTGTGTTCTCCTGTGTTATTATTTTGTTGGTTTTCTTTCTCATTGTTGTAGGCTCTATTGATCGGTGGGAGACGTCGTTATCTGCGACCTTCATTCCCTACAAGTGGTATCAGAGCCAGGTTCTTTGGCTTGTCGTTTTTATTTCTCGATTTCTAACTCGGTGCGGTAGGTGACGACCATTGGTCCGCTTCCTATCCTCTCTTGTTAATCCCTTGAAATAAATTCACTTGTGGATCGTGTTAGAGCTATTTTGTTTGAGAAAGCAATGGAACATAATATAAGGATGGTCAGTATGAATGGCAAGAGTTGGAGCATCTGGAAGCCTCGGATGGAGGATCTTTTATATTGTAAAGATCTTCATGCTCCGCTGACAGGGAGCCGGCTTCAGTTAAGGATGATGAAGAGTGGAAGAGGATGGATCGGAAGGCAGTAGGGTTCATTAGGCAGTGGCTTGATGACTCTATTTTTCATCATGTTTCCACCGAGTCCTCGGCTCAAGCCTTATGGAAAAAGCTTGAAGCCTTGTATGAGCGGAAGTCTGCAGGTAACAAGGCATTTCTGATTAGGAAGCTTGTTAATTTAAAGTACCTGGAAGGTTCGCAGATGACTGAGCACCTGAACTTTGCCCAAAGTATTATCAATCAATTGGAGTCCATGAAGATTACCTTGGGAGATGAACTCCAAGCTCTGATGGTCCTTAGTTCCTCACCAGAGAGTTGGAAGACTCTAGTAGTGTCGTTGAGCAACTCAGCACATGATGGCATGGTAACCATGGAGATGGTGTCTAGTTGTCTCCTGAACGAAGAGTTGAGAAGGAAGGATTCTGGATCTTCCAATTCAGGTGTTTTCCTCATGGAAGGAAGAGACAGGTCTGTGAAGAAGGATGTGAAGAACATGGGCACTTTCAGGAGCAAGTCTAAGGGCAAATCCAAGAAGGACATCGAGTGCTACTATTGTAAGAAGAAGGGTCATTTCAAGAGGGATTGTTTCCAAATGAAAAGAGATCTGAAGGGAAAGATCAAGGAGGTAGGAGAATCCAGTGGTGATGCGACGACTTCGATTGTGGAGGCTGAGCCGTTATGCTTGCAGTGCAGTGGGTGGTCTTGTCAGGAATGCGTTGACACAGACTGGGTCGTGGAAGGAGGTGCATCTTATCATTGCACTCCTCACAGGGATTACTTCTACACCTATTCTGCGGGAGACCTTGGTGTGATCCGGATGGCAAATTCCGGTGAATCGTTGATTATTGGCAGTGGTGATGTCCACTTGGAGACTGAGTTTGGGAAGATTGTCCTCAAGAGCGTCAGACATATTCCTGACTTGAGAATGAATCTGATTTCCGTTGGTAGACTTGATGACGCTGGTTTCACAAGCATTGAAGGTGGAGGTACCTGGAGGTTGCTGAAGGACTCTTTGGTGGTAGCCAGAGGAAGGAAGTGATGTGGCCTTTATCGCACTAATGCCAAGATCTGTGGTCCAATTGTGAATGTTGTTGAGGGCGAATCTATGGAGTTATGGCATCGCAGGCTTGGGCATATCAGTGAGAAGAACTTGAAGATTTTGGTGAAGAACAAGGTTCTTCCGGAGCTATCAGGAGGGATTCCCAACACGTGTGTGCACTGCTTGGCCGGTAAGCAGAAACGTGTTTCCTTTGCTGATTCTGAACCGAAGAGGAAGGCGGAGTTACTATATTTGATACACACTAATGTGTGTGGTCCTATTGAGCCCAAGTCTGTGGGCGGAGCCGCCTACTTTGTCACGTTCATTGACGATCATTCCAGGAAAGTCTGGGCATACTCTGTGAAGCAGAAGAGTGATGTTCTAGCAAAGTTTGAAGAGTTCAGAGCGAAGGTGGAGAAGATGACTGGTAAAAAAATAAAGCGAGTTCAATCTGACAACAGGGGAGAGTACACCGATGCCTTCGATGCTTACTGCAGAGAGCATGACATAGTACATGAAAGGACAATCTCGAGGACGCCGCAACAGAATGGGTTGGCAGAGAGGATGAATAGGACGATTATTGAGAAGATCAGATGCATGATTTCTCAAGCTGGCATTGGTAAGCAGTTTTGGGCTGAGGTTGTGCAAACTGCTGTACATCTGATAAATCTGTCTCCTTCGGCACCTCTGAATGGTGATATTCCAGAGCGTGTTTGGTCCGGGAAGAAAGTGTCGTACGGACATGTGCGGGTGTTTGGGTGCAAAGTTCACGTTCATGTCCCCAAGGAAGAGAGATTGAAGCTTGATGAGAAGTCTCGGGAGTGCATCTTGTTGGGATTTCCCCATGAGGAGTTTGGATATAGACTCTAGGATCCCGTGAACAAGAAAATGATCAGAAGCAGAGATGTGATCTTTGTTGAAGACCAAGTGGTTGGTGCGCAGAATGCTGCGGAGTCACAGGTTCCACAGTTTTCACCTGCGGAGGAGAGACTCTATATTGATGATGGGCCAGTAGAGACTGCTGCTGATGATGAGCATGCTGAGGAGGAAGTTGGTGAGCTTATTCCTGATGAGGATATGATTCCGGATGTAGGGGAGCTTTGCCAGTTGATGTGCCACCTGTGGTGGTGGTTCCTCCTGTCAGATCTGAGAGAGTCAGAAGGCCCAATATCAGGTATTCTCCTCATGAGTATATCTTTCTTACAGATAGTGGAGAGCATGAGTCCTATGTGGAGGATCAGAGTGCTGAAGATCGTGAGGCTTGGACGGCTGCTATGGAAGAGGAGTTATACTCCCTTCAGAAGAACGAGACGTATGATTTAGTCTCATTGCCCAAAGGGAAGAGAGCTTTGAAGAACAAGTGGGTCTTCAAGCTGAAGTTAGATGAAAATCTCTCTCAGCCGAGGTACAAGGCGAGACTTGTAGTGAAAGGTTTAAGTCAGAAACAAGGTATCGATTTCGATGAGATATTTTCCCCAGTGGTGAAAATGTCCTCTATCAGACTGGTGTTGGGTATGGCTGCCTCCATGGATCTTGAAGTCAAGCAGATGGATGTCAAGACGGCATTTCTGCATGGTGATTTGGAGGAAGAGCTATACATGGAGCAGCTCGAAGGCTTTGTGGCTAAGGGGAAGCATCATCTGGTCTGCCGGCTCAAGAAGAGCCTTTTTGGGTTGAAACAGGCACCCAGGCAGTGGTATAGGAAATTTGACGCTTTCATGATGAAGAGCAAATTTCAACAGACCAGGGCTGATCACTGCGTATATGTGAAGAGGACTGAGAAGGCTTTCACTATTCTGCTGTTGTACGTAGATGATATGCTGATTGTTGGGGATGACAAGGCAAGCATAACTGAGTTGAAGAAGGAGCTCGGTGAGTCCTTTGAAATGAAGGATTTGGGACCGGCAAGGAAGATTCTTGGAATGAAAATCACCAGGGACAGGAGTGCCGGTCAACTATGGCTATCTCAGTATGAGTATGTGGAGAAAGTGCTGAAGAGGTTCATGATGGACAAGATAAAACCCGTTGCTACTCCCTTAGCCGGGCACTTCAGACTTTCTAGTTCTCAAAGTCCTTCATCTGAGAAGGAGGTGGAAGAGATGAGTCATATTCCTTATGCATCTGCAGTGGGGAGCTTGATGTATGCTATGGTCTGCACTAGGCCATACATAGCTCATGCTGTGGGGTCTGTGAGTCGTTACTTGGCAAACCCAGGGAAAGATCACTGGAGTGCTGTGAAATGGATATTCCGCTATCTCAGTGGTACCTCAGACCTTTGCTTAAGGTTTGGTGGAGGTCCACCAGAACTTATTGGGTACTCGGATTCGGACATGTCAGGAGATGTTGACACGAGGCGATCCACTTCTGGGTTCGTGGTCACTTTTGGAGGGGGAGCAGTGTCATGGCAGTCAAGGCTTCAGAAGTGCGTGGCATTGTCGACAACGGAGGCTGAGTATATTGCGTTGACTGAGGCGTCAAAGGAGCTTATTTGGATGAAGAAGTTCATGCTTGAGCTTGGTCTCCAACAGGACGTGTACACAGTATTTTGTGACAGTCAGAGTGCTATATTCTTGGCCAAGAATCCCGCCTTTCACTCCAGGACGAAGCACATCGACGTGAAGTATCACTGGATTCAGGATGCAGTTGAGGAGAAGTTGTTGGTGGTGGAGAAGATCAGATGAAAACCCTTCGGATATGATGACGAAGGTCGTCCCAAGGGAAAAGCATGATCTTTGCCGGCGGTTGATCGGCATGATGTCGACTTGAAGGAGTCAAGGTGGAGATCTCCCCTTTATAGTCTGAAGGGGGAGTTTGTTGGGGTTCAACTCCTAAATGTGGCGGTTTTTTTGTGAATTTTGTGATTCAGCAAATAGGTTGCAACCTGTTAAAATAGCAGGTTGCAACTCTTTTGGCTCTGTCCTTCTATTTGGGCAAAAATCTGGGCAGATTTTTGATCCGGTTCACAGCTGAACCGGACTGTTTTACTTTTGGGCGTGGACAACTTTTATTATGGCTGTTTTTGAGGAGGGGTTAAGGTTAAGATTTTAATCACCCTTCTCCCCTCTCTCTCCCCAATTCTGTACAGGCGCCCCCTCCCCTTTTTTCTTCTTCCTCTCGTTCTTTGGGAGAACCGCCGCTGGTGCGTTGGAGGAAGGGTTGTCGGCGCTGCTGTCGGAGATTGGAGAGGGCTGCCGCTCGCCGCCGCTGCTTTGGAGAGGAAAGGGCTGTCGCTGGAAGGAGAGGGCTGTCGCCGCCATTTCTGTTGGAGAAAAAGGTCCGGCCTCTTTGCTTGGAGATCTGAAATCTGCGGCCAGAATTTTTGCCGGAAGGAGGAGGTGATTCCTCAGTGGTGTTTGGAGTTTTCTCTACCGTTTTAAAGGTCTCTTCGTCTACGGTTCAAGGTGTTCTCTTTCTTGTCTTCGTTTGCTATTTTGCTTGAAGAGAGAGTAGAGTTTTATCCTATTGTAGAGAAGTTGTGTGTTCATCTTTGTGGTAGAGAGGAGTGGATTTGTTTGTCAAATCCGGTGGGCGTTTTAGGTTTGGGCAAACCTAGATTATCTTTGTAATCCTTATTTATTATAGTGGATTTTGTTGTGCCGTGCCCTGTGGTTTTTGACCTTCAAGTGGTGAATGTTTTCCACGTATATCTCTGTGTTCTCCTGTGTTGTTGTTTTGTTGGTTTTCTTTCTCATTGTTGTAGGCTCTATTGATCGGTGGGAGACGTTGTTATCTGCGACCTTCATTCCCTACAGCAGTGGCCGCGTTTGCACCTGCCGCGCCCTGTCAAATGGAGCAAAACGCTCCTTTTCGAGCCATGTTTGCTCCCCTCCGTTCCCAACCCGCCCTCTCCACCCGCCGATTATGCCCGCCACCGCCGCGCCAAATAAAGCCTTAGTGGCGGTAATAATCGTTGTCGTGAAAAACGTACATTCTATGATGATTTTATTTTTTGCCCAAATTCATCGGAGCAAAAACGTCACGCCAAACAGAGCCTAAATTCTCATATAAAGAGCTGCACTTTAGTTTACCCAAGGCTTCGTTTGGATCGGCGTTTTCACGTCGGTGCGGGAGCAACAGCCACCGTAAGGCGGGAAAACAAACCCGTGCCGCGCGCGGGCGGCGGCGGCTGGCAGCCCGCCTGGCCACCTCCGTCTCCATCTCCATCCCCGCCCGATTCCCTCCATCCAAACAAAGCCTAAGTTCTCCCATTCCCAGTTGCACTTGAATTCATTACCGTAGATTTGACCAAGTCCCCATGCAGAGAGGTGTACGTTGTCGGATTTGGCCAAGTCTAAAGTGGAAAATTTTATTTTATTTTATTTTCGCTAAGTCCTGAATTGCGTTTGAACTTGGATAAGTCCTCGGGCCCGGTGGCACTCGGTGAACGCCGTGGTCATAAACCGTCGTTCGTGAGCGCCCGATCTCACCTAAAAACGTTCATGCATTTTATGCTCAAAATAGTTTAATATCTTTATAGCGGTCATAACTTTTGTCTTGCCAAACATACATTCTATGATAATGGTGTTTTTGATCAAACTCGTAGGAGCAAATAAGCCGTGTCAAACGAAGACTAAGGCTCCGTTTGACATGGCGTTTTCCCTCTAGTGACGAGAGAGTTTGGACAAAAATACCATCATTATAGAATTTATGTTCAGCATGACAAAGATTATAATTGCCACCGGAAAAAAATAGTTTTATTAGGTGAGGCCGGGCGGTCACGAACGACTGTTCATAACCGCCGTGTTTCATGGACGCCACAGTCGCCCCAACTCCCAAGTAAAGCATAAATTTGTTTCTCTGTTCGGAAAAAAAAAAAGTTTTTTTTTTGCTCAAGTCGTCGTGAGAGGAATTGCTCTTGAGCTTGGCTAAATTGTGAGATAGCAAGCTGCACTAAAATTGACCAAGTTCTCAAATATTGAGTTGCATCAAAATTGAGAATAATCTTTCTTTATCCGTATTCGACTAAGTCCTAAAATAGAGAATTGCGTTGAAATTGTCTTAGGAAGTCAAAAAGTTCGGGTCTGTTTGCGAGAGCTCTGGCGGATTGAGAAGCTGCTGATTGAACAGAGCTTTTTAGACAGAGCTCTTTGAGGAGCTGTTATGAAAAGCTGCATGCTGTTTGGATGGTTTGTGGATAAGTGCTGATTGAACAGAGCTTTTTCAAATAAAACTGTTTGGTAGAACAACTTTTTGAGAGCTATTTTTTTAAATGAAAATATTAATATATATTGTTCTTAAACAATTAAACACATCAATAAAAATAAATATTGTTCTCAAATATAACATGTAATGGTAGGTTCTCCGGTGCGTTCGTTCCACTATATTCAATCATTCTTCGTCACCTGCACAATTAAATTTTTTGATATTACTCATACTTTTGATTAATATGATTTCAAGAGTTTGTTAAAAAGATGATATGAAATTTTACCTGCGGGTGTTGTACACTTCTTCAGCAATAGTATCTCGTACAGTAGACATATAATCAGATCCCCCGCCATCAAACATATCAGTCTCAATATCATCCTCTGTTGTATGATCATCATCCTCTGGTGATATGAATGAGTCATCAGCATCGCAAGCATTAAATTCTGGGTCCCATCGAGATGGATGTCTACGAATGAAGTTATGCAATGCCATGGTTGCCAGTACAATTGAACGTTGTTTCTTGAAATTGTACTGAGGCATTTTTTGAAGAATGTGCCACTTTTTCTTCCAAACTCCAAACGTTCGCTCTATCACACTTCGAAGAGATGAATGCGCCTTATTGAAATGCTCATGCCTGCCATGGACGGAGCGACTCCCGCGTGCAAAATCTGCCAAATGATATCTTGTTTCTGGATATGGTTTTAAATAGCCCGTCTTTAATGGATATCCAGCATCCACTAAATAATATTTACCTGTAATTAATTGTTATGTTAAACATAATAATATTGTAGCGAATGATTAAAGCATATACAATCATTTATTACACAAATTACCTTGAGGAGGATGCAAAAAATGTAGCCTATCGTCTGACAGTGCGCGCGCGAAGATACGACTATCATGAGCGGATCCTTCCCACCCAGCTAGTGCAAATGTGAAGCACATATTGAAATCACAAACAGCCATCACATTTTGCGTTGTTGTGCCATGTCGCCCAATATATCTAACTTGATCATCAACAGGTATCCTCGCATCTACATGTGTTCCGTCAATTGCACCGACGCAGTCCTTAACAAATGGTATGTAACGGGCATCATATCTTATTTCTGCAGGTGTTTCTCTAAATTGACGATCAATTGGTTTTATAACATCAACTGACAGTAGCAATAATGATCTGAGTCCTTTTGAAAAAAACCTACTTATAGTTTCAGTTGAGTGTTGAAATCGCTCTTTTGTTAATCTAATAGAGCCACCATGTGCTAGGATGTACAATGTAACTCCTAGGATTTCTCTTGAGGTTGTGCGTTGTGATCCATGAAATTCATGATCGTTTTCTAGCTTTCTAAGCAAATCAATAAATATACGCTTTGACATTCTAAATGCGTCATGAATTCTATCCGGGTGCCCTTCAAGCAACTCTTTCAACCAAAGATCCCCTGTTTGGGTAGACGTCATGCATGGTCTCTTCTCCCGTATGAAATTATTTAGCTCACCTATTGCTGCGATAACTCTATTACAGTATTCAATACGTTGTACCCTTTCTGGAGAAAGACAATGCGAATTCTCGGAATCGTCACTGTTCGAGTCATATGTGTCCATTACCTAAAAGAAGACAACACATAACATGAATTTAGATTAGGATATAAAAACATCATAGTATAAACATCACAGTATAAACATCACAGCATAAAAACATCATAGGATAAAAAATACATCACATAAGTCTTACTAAAATAGAAACATGACAACACAACATGAATTTCATTACAGAAAAGTTTTAATAATAAACAAACAGGATAAAAAAACACCACGCAGTCTTTTGATAAACCAAAAACACATAACACAGCACACAACTGCCTAAAATGACACGATCACTGCATCTTGTTCTCAAAAGCACTTTTGATCCACCATACCCTATCCTCCTCCGGTATGTTAATGAAAATTTCCCTATTGTTTTTGTCTTTGATATGGTTCAAAGCAAAGTAATATAAAGGCAAATTTTCACGTATCTCTTGCATCTTGCAGATCAAGTCCACTGCCTCCTTGATTGTGACAATTGGTGGTGGCTTATCCGCTAGTACCGATGCACGCAACTCAGTCATATAGGAAAGAGCCACTCCTTTATTCTTTCTCATTCTTTTTCGTTTACTAGTGGAAGTGGAGTTATTGCCAATATTGGTTGATGAATCAACTTGTTGCACCTCCAAGTTTTCTACTGCATTGTCTTCATCGTCAGAAATGTGCTCCACATCAGGTGGTAGGTCACCCATTGATGGAGCCCAAGAATCTTCACCTGTAGCAACAACTTGACTGAACATAATATTCAGTTTCTCCTCTAACTCGGGCGTAATACCAGCATATCGAAATTTTTTGGCAGCGGGTACAACCTGAACATAAACAATTAAAATAGTATAAGAACATATTTAACCTAAATATATATTTTTGTTTAAATTTATTGAGTTTTAGGTGACCTTAATTTTGTCCTCCAACCACTGATCAGATGCTGCAATGGTTCTCTTTTCCTGGTCCCATCCCAAACCGGTCTCTCCATGTTTTAGTTCTTTCCATAACTTCCAGTCTTTCTTGAGGTGGTCCCACTTATTCTTCATTTGCATTCGATCATAGTTTTTTCCAGTACGTTCTTTAAAAGATCTAATCAAATTTTTCCAACCATCCTTGCTAAAGTGGGTGGTAGGCCGATTTCCCAACCCTATCTCTATAATGCAAAGATCGCAGAAGACCAATACATCATTTGACTCCCATGTTGCCGTGCTTCCTCCGGCCTTTGGGTTTCCCATTATACTGTATACCCAAAAAAACATAAATCATTCAATTAAACAAAAACATTTATTCAAACATACAAACACACAAACATATTTATACATACACACACACACACAAATCTACTCAAACACACACACATACACATACACATCACGCACGCACACATACACATCACACAAACACAAAAAAACACCAAAATTAACACAAACATACACACACAAACACATTTACACATACACACACAAACACATATCTATTCAAACACACACACACATACACATACACACATACAAACACACACACAAACACATCCAACCATACACATATACACACTCAAAAAAAACCATCCACCACATACACATTCATCCATACACATACAAACACACATCAACACAAACAAAAAAATACATCAACACACTTATTCCAAAAACACACACACACATATCCACACATACACCATACACTCATCCAACACACACACACACATCCAACCATACACATATACACTCGTTCATACACATACAAACAAAAATCAACACATACACATACACACTCATCCAAACACACACACATCCAAACACACACAACACACACACACACACACACACACACACACACACTCATCCAAACACTCATCCAAAACACACACATCCAACCATACACATATACACTCATTCATACACATACAAACAAAAATCAACACATACACATACACACTCATCCAAACACACACACATCCAAACACACACATAACACACTCATCCAAACACACACACACACACACACACACTCATCCAAACACTCATCCAAACACACACTCATCCAAACACACACTCATCCAAACACACACACACACAACCATACACAAACACAAACATATACAATACACACACATTTTCAAACACACACACATCCACACATACATCCACACACTCATCCAAAACACACACATCCAAGCATACACATATACGCTCATTCATACACATACAAACAAAAATCAACACATACACATACACACTCATCCAAACACACACATAACACACTCATCCAAACACACACACACACACTCATCCAAACACTCATCCAAACACACACTCATCCAAACACACACACACACAACCATACACAAACACAAACATATACAATACACACATTTTCAAACACACACACAAACATACATACACACAAACACAAACATATACAGACACACATACACAAACACAAACATACACAAATCAACACACACACACATCCAACACACACAAATCACAAATCCAAACACACACATCCAAACAACACAATCACACATCCACACACACAAATCACACATCAAAACACACACACACACACACACACATCCACATCCACATAACACACTCACACATCCAACACACACAAATCACACATCCAAACAACATAATATACACATCCACACACACACAAATTAAAAAACCAAAAAAATACACACATCCACATGTGAACAAACAAAAAAAATTATTTTGATTCAAGTTCTGAACAAACAAATAAAAAAACAAACCTTAATCAATGAGATATGAGGAACAAATCTCGGAATCGCCGGAGAAGCAGATCTGAAATCGCCGGAGAAGCAGATCTGAAATCGCCGGAGAAGCAAATCTGGAACCAGATCTGGACGTGGAAGATGAGAAGCGAGCTCTGAATCGCCGGAGTTGCAGATCTGGGCGCCGAATCGCCGGAGGAAGAGGTGAAGAGGCGAGCTCGGTCGAGGAGAAAGCCGTCGGAGATAGGAGGATGGAGAAGAAACCTGTTGTCGAGGCAAAGGGAAAGACGAGCGGGCGATGTCGAGGGGGGCGTTGTCGCCTGAGATCGGGAAAGGGAAAGACGAGGTGGGCGATGTCGAGGGGGGCGATGTCGCCTGAGATCGGGAAAGGGAAAAGACGAGCCGATCGGGGAGAACTCTCGCACGCGGGATCGGGGAGAGGCGGATCGGGGAGAGCGTTATTTTAGGGCGCGATTTTGAGAGCGCTATACGCGGGAGGTCGGCAGATTCGCGAAGAGGCCATAAAACGCTACATTTGGTTCCGCGATTTTCGAAACGCGCAACAACCAAACAGTATAAAAACAGCTCTGGCGGCTGGAGTAGAGCTTCTCCAGCCGCCAGAGCTCTCCCAAACAGACCCTTCATCTCAGCTCCTCTGACCAAGATTTAACATAAATATCTTATTTGTCAAAACATTTTTAGCGTTAAAATTAGGGCAATGTTATAAGCAGTCCTAGAACCGCTAAACACAGTCCATTGATATTCACAGTCCAATGAATTTAAGTGTATTTAAGACTGCGAATAGCCATTTTAAGTATTTTTAGGACTGCGAATAGCCGTCTTAGGACTGCTAATAACATCACCCTAAAATTATTGTTGTAACCAAATAAATAAAACTCAATTTTTGACAATTAAGGGAGGCCCCCTTTCCCCTTAGGGTTTTTCATGCAGAGTTGTTGTCGTCCCCTTATTTTGATCGAGTTTACTCTGAGACTAAGATGACCAATTTTACTATCTCACGAGATGCTAGATGTTCTGTAACGTCTCAAGGCCCTGGACTTATCATCGGGACAACGTCCACCGACTGCCTCGCCTGGCGACCGTTACCGGATTGTAGCCCAAGCACCCCAACCCCTCTCCAGCCCACTGACGGGTTGTTGGTGGCCACAGCCTCCCTTCGATGAGGCAAACTCGATAATTAAGCATGCACCACGAGGACTTCCCAGGAGGTCACCCATCCTAGAATTGCTCCAGTCCGAGCACGCTTAACTATTGAGCTCAATTGATGATGGAAAGTGAAAGAACTCCATAGTAAAGCGTGCTCGGACTGGAGTAGTACTGGGATGGGTGACCTCCTGGGAAGTCCCCATGGTGATTGCTTGACTATCGAGTTTGCCTCATCAAAGGGAGGTTGTGGCCACCAACAACCCACCAGCAGGGCTGGAGAGGGGTTGGGGTGCTTGGGCTGCAGTCCGGTAACGAGGCCAGTTGAGACTAGATCAGTGGACATTGTCCCGATCGAACATCAGCTTCTAGGTCGTTACATGTTCAACACCAATAATGTATTTAAAAATTCTTATGCTGGTCTTAAGTTAAGTTATGTGTACTTGCCATTACAAGTATATTCATTCTCCTTTTTATTGGTGCACAAAATCAGGAGTAATAGTGTAGATTGTTAGGTTCGGAGCGGTTTGGTCTCAAATCTAAATCGATCTGAGTGACCTTGTTTTATATATATCTCAAAATGAAACCGCATCGAATCTTACCGATTCGGTTGAGTTCAATTAGGTTTTCGAATTTCGGATAGATTTTCCAGACTTTGAGCTAGCACCTAGAAATATGGAAAAAGAAGCATCTTGATTGTATAAACCGTATTTGCCGAGAACAGAAACACACGCTAACATTACATGCCACATGTCAACTCGCCCATTCTGTAGGTCAACTTGGCGACCATAGGTCAACCAGGCGACCTCAACAGTAGATCAACTTGCCAGCTTCAGTAGATCAACTTGTCAGTTGCTAGCCTCAACATATCAGCTCATTAATCTCACATTGACCTCGCATGTGGGTGGGTCCCCCCCCCCCCCCCCCCCCCACACACACACCCACCCCCCTTTGGATTTGCCTATTAATACAATCTGATTATAACGAGTGCATGATAGCTCACGTCGCCCATTGACGACCTCACCTACCTTCCCCTGACCCAGCAAAACACTTGATTAAGGATAGGGGGAGTTCCAATACACTAATGAGTATGCGGAGACCGGAGAGACCTCCACAATGTAACACAACCACCTCCTTAAATAATAAAATAGTCATATTTCTCGACTTCTCCTGCTTTCATGGTCACTCATGAACAAGTAGACGCCGGTAATACTATCGTCCGAACTTTGTGAGCCGAGACGTTTGCCCTTACAGGTCAAGATCTTGGCTCTTGCATGTGAGGCCGAATTCTCGACATCAATTGATGTGAAACTCAAACACAACATCATTCAGACTTCATATAATCATTCAGACTCCATATAATGATAATAAAACAACTATATTGTTGCGGAACGCTTAGGGCTCTTGGTAGACCGGTTCACTTGAACCACCTTAGCTCGTGAGCGAACTAAGCGCGCAAACAGTCAATTAAAGATTTGCTGAGTACACAGGGAGCTTTTAGCGTGGAAAACCCGGAAAGGGTAAAAAACCACGTGGTCGGAGCTGTGCCGACCAAATTCCACTATCTTCAGGGGGGTTACAAAGTGAGACTTAGAACTCGAGTGCGACATGCCGCAACTCGTTACAGTAGTAGAGAGATAGAGAGATCCGAAGGCGACAGGCCGCCTCTTGGAAAAAACTAAGTCCTTTTCTCCTTCTGAGAAAGGTGGAGAACAAAAGTGAGCTGCTCCGGGGAACAAAAGTGAGCTGCTCCTGGGAACAAAAGTGAGCTGCTCTGGGGAACAAAAGTGAGCTGCTCCGGGGAACAAAAGTGAGCTGCTCCGGGGAACAAAATTGAGCTGCTCCTGGGAACAAAAGTGAGCTGCTCCGGGGAACAAAAGTGAGCTGCTCCGGGGAACAAAAGTGAGCTGCTCCGGGGAACAAAAGTGAGCTGCTCCGGGGAACAAAATTGAGCAGCTGCGTCGCCTTTCAGGATGAAGGAAATCTTCAAGTCCGGAAAGGAAATCTTCAAGCGCCGAAGGAGAATTCCGCAAAAGTCTGCAAGGAGCTCTCCCGGGTCCAGAAGTCAAGGTCCTTTCAAATGAAGCCCCAGGGCCCTTTTTATATCTTTGGCCTGGGGTAGTCTAGTAATCTTGTCGTTGGCAGTTTCCATAAATGCTTGGTGGACGAATCATATTTTCCGGTTTGGGGCACACGGATCGTCATTTTTCGTAAATGACCACCTTGCCCCTCGGGCAGCTTGGGCAGCTCGGGTAGTTCGGGCAGTTCCATTGGAGGCGAAAAAGGCGACTGACTGTTCCTGAAAAGTGAGAAGCCTGAAAGACAAAAAGTGAAAAGCCGGAAAGACAAAAAGTGAGAAGCCGGAAACCCAAAAAGTGAGAAGCCGGAAAGACAAAAGGTGAGAAAGCTTCCTGATCGCGCTCAGAAATGTTCTGAGCACGCACTAGCGCTGAAATGCTCCAAGTGCGCAGCGAACCACGGAGATGCCTCGGGCGGACGGCGGACGGGGAGTTGCCCCTCAAAAGGGGGGGACCGGGATCCTTTGGCGAGGAGAGGGCGCCGGACCGCACCCCGAGGAGGGGTGGGCGCGGCCGCGCACCCCAAAGAAAAGAAAGGGGGGGTGCGGATTGGCCGCACCCCCAAGGGGGGGGGGGGGTGCGGATTGGCCGCACCCTCCAAGGGGGGGCGGCTTGGCCGCACCCCCCAAGGGGGGATGCGGCTTGGCCGCACCCCAAGGGGGGTGCGGCTTGGCCGCACCCCAAGGGGGGTGCGGCTTGGCCGCACCCCAAGGGGGGTGCGGCTTGGCCGCACCCCCTTGGGGGGTGCGGTTTGGCCGCACCCCAAGGGGGGTGCGACTTGGCCGGGCGCACCCCTAAGGGTGGTGCGGTCAGGGGGTGCAGCCCGCGTGCTACCGCGCTCTTTGACCGTCGACCCCTCCTCTCTTTTTCGGGGTTTTCTTCAGGTGCGTCCTAAGGCCTTTACGGGTGTACAACATATATATATATATCATAAATTAGACTCTTCTCGACTCTTCTCCTACGTATCATCAACTTCAACAAATAACATTAGAATGGGGGGGGGGGGGGGGGGGGGCTGTGAGCGGAGATAGTGTCGTCGCGTCGTGACATTGTCATGATCGGGATACTGTCGTGGCCGCAGAGAACTCCCTCACTGACATATATAAAAAGTGTGTTTAAATTAGTTAACATAATTTTTGACTGTCAATAGTGTATTAATAGCAATATTAGAAGGAATAAAATAGGGCTTTGGGCTTCAAATTGGCTTTGCTGTGCATTATTTTAGTTATATGCCTAGAAATTTTAATTCACCCGAAGGTAGAAAGTCGCGCTTTTATACCGAAGTTATTACATAGAGTTTTTGAGGGTTCTGCTGCCTAATCAGAGGTGGAGTCTCTTGTAGCTGTTTCAATTCTTCCATCTAACGAAACGACTTGCTACAGTCTATGAACTTAATCCATCTTGAAATGAATCGGGTGAATCTTAGGTTTCATGTGCTATTTTTACTGATGGTTTTAAGTGTAATCCTCTTTAGAGATGAAAATCACCACCTAAAAATTCATAAGAGCTTGCAAGCCGGGCACGCCAAGGCTTCGTTTGTTTGCATGTTTTTTCTCCGTCGAGTTTTTCAAAAACGCAAAATCTATTTTTGTGCCCATCCGAACAGCCTCTATTTAGAACCACCAGTTTTGTGCCTGCTGATTCCAACCGCTGGGAGGGAGCACTGTTCAAGAGCACTATTTTATCTACTTCTCTAGACCGCTCTATCTACAACCGTCACCAAAAATGGCTCCGTTTGTCACAATGTTTTTGCTCCGGCGAGTTTGGACAAAAACACCACCATCATAGAATGTAAGTCTGGCATGACAACGGTTATGACCACCACCAAGAAAAATGATTAGTTTCGAACATAAAAGTAGATGAATTTTCACAGGTGAGGTCAGACATTCAGGAACGACAATTCATAACCACCGTGTTCACGACTTCACCGCAGCGCCAAATAGGGACAATTTTCTAGTACGAGCATCATTTTTCTGTATTTTTACAACGTTTGGATACAACTCTATTCTTGGAGAAAAATACAGTCCTGCTCCTAAAGATAAGAACAATACTCTACGAAATAATTGTCCGCCAAATAGAGCCAATATTCTCAGCCCGGATATAAGAAATTTTTAGAAAGGGCCGTTTTGGGCTCCCAATGGCCCACTTAACTAAAGCACGTTTGTTGTATTAAATAAATCACATTTGTTGTATTATTTAAGTGAATAAATCCAATTATTTAATTATCAGGGATGTTTGCTTGAAGGATGGTCTGCTTTATAATGCAATCTTAGGCCGCAGCGAAAATATCTAAATATTATTTAAAGCAAAATTAGCATCAAAGTAATCATTTTTAGGGTGTTTGTGAGAGCGGTGGCGATTGTGATTGGAGTGGTTGAAAATTGAGGATTGCAAATGAAGATATAGGATCTGATTGTTGCAAATAAAGATCTGTTTGAATGATTTTTGTTTGCAGATCTGTTCAGAATAGACAAATTATTTGAACTGTTTGGCAAAACAAAAGTATGATATATATGTTAAAAGAAATTGCTTAGAAAAAATTACAGAAGAGCACGGGATAATTATTTGAAAAAATTTCGCATTGCTTCGAATTCTAAAAAGCATACCTACATCAATTCTAACAATTTGAAAGCATACATACATCATATAAACTCTATAAAGTTGTTCGCAATAGAGCCACACATCACACTCATCTCATCAAGATTTACTCGCACACCTCTAACACAATCTGCATTTGAACAGATGCCCTAGTCACTGCTCTGTCTGTTTTCGTTTGTCGGATCATTTGAAAGAAATTTTAGTTGTAGGGCAAAGGAGTGATGGTTATTATTTGAGCTGGAAATCCTAAATGACCTAGATATATATGTGAATGTTTTTTTATTGTTTTTAAAATGCTTAATTGGTAAACCAAATGAAAAGGGTAAAATGGGAAAAGTAAAGTTACACAAATGGGTAATTTCCCCTTATAATATAGTATTGATACACATACACACACATATGTACATACAAATTCACAAAACCTTAGGAGTGAAATTTCTAAAACCTAAATTCATATTAATAATCAAGCTGTGGAAAAACTTTATGGAAGCATACCTTGCAAAATAGACTTTTAGCTTCAAAAACCAAACAAAGAGCAAAATTTGAGAAAATTAAACTCATAATTTCACTATGGAAGTCAAATTAACTTAGAAAATAATATTTTGTTTGACGAAAATGAGATTCTTGCAAATAAAGTTGAATTTGGGAAGGAACTGTTTAGAATTTGGAGAACCTGAGATATTGATTTAGAATTTGGTGTATATATATTTATTTTTCCATTTCGGCGAGCAAATGATGAATGGCTGGAAGGGAGTCCGATGGTTGAAATGGGCGGCACAGCTGCTGGCTGCGCACCACGTGGACTCGCACTCCCACCGAGCGCAATACCTGAGCTGCCACTCAATCTCGTATGGTGGTCGGTGGCGAGTGCAAGCGGCATGACTACCGTCGTGCACGGGTGAACCTCATGCGCTCGAGAGGAGTCCTGCTCGGGCGCAGGGACAATCATGGCCGTGGTATCGGTTCAACAGTTGCATATTGGTTCAACCGTTTGGATGGTGTCAATGATTATAATGCTTGTTAAATAATTTGTAAGGTTCATTTGATTATTGGAATTGAGATTTAAGAATTAGAGGACACAATTTTAATTATGCTATCCAGATAAATTTAAATTTAACTTATTTTTACTACTGACGGCAAAAATATATTAACATCAAATGTTTTATTTTCACACAATCATGTTATTGACACAAAAAATATAAAATTTGTTATTAGATTGCACCAAAATTCATACAAATGAAAATAGTTTGTGCATGCATGCAACTTTAGTAATTCCGTTAGTGGACGCCTCCTTTTAGGTGCAGCAGGCGGAGCATGACGGAAATTTTAGGACGAGGACATGCGCTGAGGAGCCGAAGAGTTGAGTAGTTGTTAGCCTAGCTCTACTTTTCTATTACTCGGTCGACGTGTATTATCAGATCACACCCTTATACTTATACATGTACTTGGACTATTGAGCTGTTTACTTTTTTACTTGTTGTAATACTCTGTGCGAATACTGTACTATTTGTTACTTCCGCTACTCTATTTATTCAAGAGTTGATTGTGATGTGATGATTATTCGTTGAACATCCGGGGGGGGGAGGTGAGACGTTCATACATATGCTTCTCCGCTAGTCACTCCACCATTGTGAGTTGGTGGTGGTGTGCGATGAGATCCCCTAGCTGTCGGTGTCTATTTTCGAGGGTGCGTGGGTGGGGTCGGTGAAATTCTGAGCTCGCCCACACTTGGTCGGGGTCTTCTGAGCTCGCCCCTTGTGGGATAGGTGGTCTAAGCTCAGCTCGCCCCTGCTATGCGAGGTGGTCTGAACTCGCCCTTGATGGGCGAGGTCTTCTGAACTCGCCCATGTTGGGTGAGACCTTCTGAGCTCGCCCCTGCTGGGCGAGGCCTTCTGAGCTCGCCCCTGTTGGGCGAGGTCTTCTGATCTCGGGCCTGCTGGGCGAGGTGGTCTGAGCTCGCCCCTGCTGTGCGAGGTCTTCTGAGCTAGCCCATGTTTGACGAGGTCTTCTGAGCTCGCCTCTGCTAGGTGAGGTGGTCTGAGCTCACCCAAGTTGGATGAGGTCTTCTAAAAGTATCCTCCTTAGGTATTTCAGATCTCGACGAATTATGAGTTATATAGTGACGACAGAGTATTGTCACAATTAAACATTAAGCGCATATGACCTACAAAAGTATTCAGAGAATGCATGCATAATTTTAATTATCATATATACTTATCATGTCTAATAAGTTATTGCACGAGAAAACAACAAATATATTATTGTTGTTAGATATTGCACACTAAAAGCATATATACATGACATGCTCGCGAAGACCAGAGTGATACTATTAGGGGACTCTTCCCTTTCAACTCTTTATATAATAAAGAAAGTTGATTTATAACATGCATGAATTGAACTATTTTCCAAAGTCCACACGACTTAAAATGATGGAGTATTTTCTCCTAAATGTTAAAACAAGTTAGCCATAATATTTGACTTCAATTTTCAACATGTGTCTTATCTTCTCACCAATTTTTCTCGCCAATTTTTCAACAATCTAGCAACTCATCTCCCCACTAATCTAGTTCTACCTCATGTTACCAACCACAACTATCTCATTGTTGGAACATGCGTTATGCATCTATCAGATTTGATAATATAAATCTCAAGTTGTATTTAATCATATATGTTATAAGTATAGTGTGCAGGTTTACAGGTGTGAAGTCGTGCTGAAACTCAACGTTGTGAGTTACTGTCAGCGCTGGAGATAACGCCGCGCGCTAGCTTGGATTATACAAGCCGACTGGACTTGCTCAAGTCTAAGGCAAATATCGGCTAGACCTCATATCGTCGTGACAGCCTACCGCTGACGCTAGTTTTAACGCGGCACGCTAACAATATCGACTTGAAGGCGCACATCAACTGGATGACTGAAGTATCGGCTGGAAAGATCATATCGTCGAGACAGCCTACCGCTGATGCTAGCTCTAACGCAGCACGCTAGCAATATCATCTTGACAGTTTGTGTCATATAGACAACCGGAGATTTGGATAGAAGAGGAGCATATCGTCCAAACGGCCTACCGCTGGCGCTAAAGAGTTACCGGTGGCGATAATAATGTCGTCTAGATAGTTTTAATTTGTTGTCTGGATGACTAGAGCGACGACTGGAAGAGCAGCATATCGTCTAGACGACTACTGCCGTGCGCTATCACTTATGCGTGCACCGCGCTATCATGTAGTCCACGTCAGCAATCCAAGTGATCAACGAGAGAAAGTGACGACATAACAAAAGAGGAAATGTTACTACCGCTCCGCGGTAATTCTGATGAACATGGAATGATCTGCCACCTTCCCCATTTGCAGACGACCAACTATGCAAGATTCTACAACAAGCGAGCCTACCGCAGCTATCTAATATTCAATGAAATCCAATTTTCTGTTTATGATTCATATTACATCTGTTTCTGAAGTGATATTCATGTGTATATTGAAACGATCTTCTGCAAGCGTTGAATATGATTTCTGATGATACCGTCGGCGGTAGGTTAGGTCTACCGCCCAGCGCTAGCATTCAGAAAGTGTATTTCGGTGCAGAAATCTCTAAAACTCAAGCGCGCGTTTTAAAAACTTATTCACCCACCCTCTAAGGTTGGCCACCAGATCCAACCACAGCTATCTCATGTCACCTACCGCAACTATCTTGTTACCTAGCTACCACAACTATCCCATGCCAGCTCCCGCAACTATCTCATGTCACCTACCGCAGCTACCTCATGCCACCTACCGCAGCTGCCTTATGTCTTCCACCACAACTAACTCCAAAGATTTGACTCTATAAATAGTCATGCTAAAGAAGGATGAAGACATTCATTTCTCTCCAAACATAAGCATTGAAGGATTTCCTCTTGGGAGGTTTTTGTGACAATCAATCATAGTTTGAGGTAAGTGCTCGGACGTCATTCAACGACATTGACGAAGAAAACTTCATTACACGGATTGGATATGGAGCATATATGTGCAAGGATTCGAAGAGGCGCGCATCTTGGAGATGATTTTTGTAATTCGTCTCATTTGCTACTGTCAGTAACTTGAAATTTTTCTGCTTTTATTTATTGTGTAATACTGTGTAGTGCGAAGTTAATGAAAGTTCTTTATGGATCGAGGAGGAAAAATCTTATATTTACCTATTTGTTTTCAAACATTTTTTAGTGGCGGCTTCCATTGTTGGACTCTGATCATCCTGTAGTTTTCACTACATTGAGTTTTCACGTTAAAGTCTTTGTGTGTCCTTTTTTTATTGTTGTTATTATTGTGTTGTTTTTTGCTGGTGTGTCGTATACCGCCAAGTGATCACGTATGTGCTTGCTCGGACTAATTTGCAGGTACTCTAATTGGACTTCTGTGCTCTCCATCCCAACATAAAATTCGCAGATACAAACTCTACTGTTAATTTCAAACATCTTAAAACTATTTTACCACAAATAGTAATAAATTGATGCAGAGAAACAATATAGTTGAATGTAGAAATATGGAGAGCTACCGAACGAGTTGCGATAAAATCCATATCTTCATACTTCTTCATTACAGTAATTACAGTACAAAAATGATAAGACTCCATATCCCAATTCCTCTTCTTCATTCCAAATTCAAGAAAGTTTTGCCGGCTTCCAAAGGAAAAAAAAAACTTCCGAAAGAAATTCTGGCGGTGGCGAGACTGGCTGCGATCCTCAGCAAGAAATCGGTGGTGGTCGTTGGTCGGCGAGCCAAACAATGGTCGGTGATCCAAGGGGGGTAGTTGATCCATCGATGGTTCACGTTCCGGTGGTGGCCGGGCCAGTGATCTGGCAATGGTCGACGAAGAGAGAGGGGGTTACGGTCGGTGGAATCGCGAAAAGAACATGGTAGACTTGGGTCACGGGAGAAGGAATTGCGAAAACATAAAAAACGCAACACGTATATGACAAAAATAACGATCGTTGTGTTTTTCACCACATCCTCCAAACGATCAAATAACAATAATGATGTTTTTTTGGCGGTGACGTTTAGAGAAACTGCCACCGCTGCAAAAAAACTGTCTCAAACGGGTCCTTAATGTATGTGATATTTCATGGAGATGATTCACATATTATTGATATTATTTTGTTATAAGACTATCATGATGTTGGGAATGCGAGCTAACACTCCCGACCAGAGCACCTGTTGCAATTTTTGAGCAAGCACCTGCGCGACCGCGTTGAGCGGTATTCCAAGCAAAGCAAACGAAAAAGAAAACAAAAATGCAACCACAGAAGACACAGAAAATGTTTAACGTGGAAAAATCAATTGGGTGAAAAACCACGGGATGATCGGAGTCCAACCCGGAAAGCCTCCACTAAAAATGTGTGAAAATCACACGCACGGAATACAGGCTTTCCCTCCACCGATCCACAAAGGATCTTCACTCCTCCACCACAACAACAATCCACACAGGATTTACACAACCCCCTTTCCAACAACACGCACAGGCAGTAACCGCAATAACGACGCCCATGAGACAGCTCGCATTCAAAGCAACTCATTCCCAGTTTCAGTAACCGCAATAAACTCAGCCTCCGTGGTAGACAATGCAACGCACTTCTGCAATCTCGACGCCCATGAGACAGCTCCCCCTGCAAACAGTACCCTGACGTCGACCTCCTGGAATCCAAATCTCCAGCCATGTCCGCATCAGTGTAGCCCAACAGCTCTGGCTCACTGCCTCCAAATCTCAGCGTCAAGTCTGACGTCCCTTGCAGGTATCTCAGTATCCACTTCACTGCGCTCCAATGCTCTCTCCCATGATTGGAGAGAAATCTACTGACGGTCCCAACCGCATGCGCAATGTCTGGACGAGTACACACCATCGCGTACATGAGGCTCCCAACTGCAGATGCATACAAAATCTTCTGCATCGCCTCAATCTCCTCGGGTGTGCTGGGGCACTGATCAGCGGTAAGCTTGAAATGAGCTGCAAGAGGCACGCTCACTTTCTTCGTTTGATCCATGTCAAACCTCTGTAGCACTTTGCGGATGTACCGCTCCTGTGACAACCAAAGCACCCAGATCCTTCATCTCAAAGGTGGAACTCAACTGCCGCTTCAACTCAGCAATGCGAGCAGTGTTCCTCCCGACGATCAACATGTCGTCCACGTGCAACAACAGAATGATGAAATCCTCTAGAGCATACTGCTTGATGAACACGCAGTGGTCAAGGGTGGTCCTCCTGAAGTTGATCTCCCCCATGAAAGAATCCAACTTCTTATACCATTGCCGTGGGGCCTGCTTCAGGCCATATAGACTCTTCTGCAAGTGGCACACCAGACCTTCCTTTCCCCTGACACTAAAACCCTCAGGCTGCTCCATGTAAAGCTCATCGTCAAGATCGCCATGCAGAAAAGCGGTCTTGACGTCCATCTGCTCAATCTCCAAATCAAGCCTCGCTGCGAGGCCAAGGACAACACGAATAGATGACATCTTCACCACAGGTGAGAGGATCTCATCGAAGTCAATGCTCTGTCGCTGTCCAAAACCTTTCACCACCAGCCCGACCTTGTATATGGGAGGTGTGGAGGAATCTCCCTGCTTTACCCTGAAAATCCAACGATTCTTCAAGGCCTTCTTGCCCTTAGGCAATCTCACCAGGTCATATGTGTGATTCTTCTGCAGCGACTGCATCTCATCCTGCATAGCAGCCATCCACTGGCGCTTCTCAGCACTCTCCACAGCCTCATCATAACTCTCAGGCTCCCCCGCATCAGTCAGCAGTATGAACTATGATGCAGAATATCTGGCGGACGGGTGTCTGGCACGATCTGATCTCCGCAAGGCAGGCTCAGGGGACGGTGCAGGCACATCACCAGCAATGTCCTCAGCGACTCCTGGTTCACCATCAGTGGTGATATCATGATCCGAAAGGGTATCAGTACCCTATGCTGGCTCAGGCTCAGTAGCCTCCTCAGTGTCGTCACCTCCAACCACAGGTGACTCTGCAGCAGTGCGAGAGTCAACCTCAAACTCAACAGTCCCCTCAGGATCACCAATAGTCTGATCCTCACAGAAAACAACATCACGGCTACGTACAAGCTCTCTACAATCTTCCCAAACTCTCCACTGTACCCAAACTCTCCACTGTAGCCGTACCCCAAGAAAATACACTGCCGGGTCTTCGAATCCAACTTCGATCTCTCGTCCCTGGGGACGTGCATAAAGGCTTTGCAGTCAAATACCCACAAGTGACTGTAAGAGGTGTCTTTCCCATACCAGACCCTATCTGGGACATCCTCCTGCAATGCTGAACTCGGCGAGAGGTTGATGACATGCGCTGCAGTAAGAAGAGTCTCGCCCCAAAACATCCCTGGCAGCTTCGACTTAGAAAGCATGCATCGAACTCTCTCCATCAGTGTCCTGTTCATCCTCTCAGCTACGCCATTCAGCTGTGGCGTCTTCGGCGGGGGTCTTCTCATGTCTGATGTCATGGTCCCAGCAGTACTCATCAAAGGGACCAATGCACTCTCCCCCGTTGTCTGACCTGATGCACCTCAGCCTCTTCCTAGACTGTCTCTCCACCTCACCGTGGAATCTCCTGAAGGTATCGAGGACCTGATCTTTGGTCTTGATACATAGACCCAAAGGTTCCTCGAATGGTCGTCAATGAAAGTGACGAAGTATGATGCTCCTCCTCTAGTCTGGACCTTCAGTGGTCCGCAAACATCAGTATGAACTAGCTCCAAAGGCTCAGATCTCCTGGTGGACGTGTGGCTATGAAATGATATCCTGTTCTGTTTCCCAGTCATGCAGTGGTCGCACCTCTCTAAGTGATCCCTATAAATATCACAAATCAACTTCTTCTTCGCCAGGCATCCCAAACCCTTCTGGCTAATGTGTGCCAGCCTCCCGTGCCATAAGGAAGTGGATGCCTCATCCCTGACGGAGTTGGCCTGAGCAGCTTCAGGTCTCCCCTCCATGTAGTATAGTCCAGAATCTCTATAGCCTCTGTCCATCACAAGCGATCCCCTGATCAGCTTCCAGAAGTCTCCTCCAAAGACACTCAGGTGTCCTTCGTCTCCAAGTCTGCCAACAGATATCAGATTGAAGCGAATGTCTGACACGCGTCTAGCATCCCTCAAAACAAGTAGAGCTCCAGTGCTCGTCTTCAAGTGCATGTCTCCACACCCAAGAACCTTGGATGTATCCTCATTGCCCATCCTCAACACCCCACATTCATGAGTGGTGTAAGTGGCAAATAACTCCCTGTTGTGGGAGACATACGCAGAGGCTCCAGAATCAACGATCCAGCATCGGTCGTCACACGCAAGTGCATCAGTGACGTAGTCGCTAACAGTGATGACGTCGTCCTCCTCAATCGAAACGGTGGTTGTCGTGTGACCCTCATCCTTGCCCTCAGTGGCAATCCTCTTCTTCTTCTGATCGTTCTTCAATGAATAGCAAAACTTCTTGATGCGACCCTTCTTATTGCAGCAGTGGCATTCCACGTTCTAATAACGTGACTTCGACTTGCCCCTACTCTGACTCCTGTCCTCCTTCCTTCCTCGGCTCTTACTCCTTCCTCTCCCCCTGGGCTCAGTAAAGAGAACGTCAGCACGTGAAGAAGAGCCTGGAGTCCCCTAAGATTTTCGTCTCACCTCGTCATTCAAGATCCCACTCTTGGCGATCTCCATGGTAACAATCCCCTGGGGGGAAGAATTGATCAGAGAAACTCTGACCATCTCCCACGAGTCTGGAAGTGACTTGAGTAACCACAATGCATTCACCTCATCTTCAAAAGTCATCTTCATGGCAGTCAGACGATCTATAATCCCCTGGAACTCGTTGACATGATCCAAAATAGGTGCGCCCTCCCGGTATCTGAACTCTCCAATCTTCTTCAGCAAATACAACTTGTTAATGCCTGTGCTCTTGGCATACAAGATCTCGAGAGTCGTCCACAGTACCTTTGCATCAGTGATGTTAGCCACATGGTTGTAGACATTCGGCACCACGAACCGTCTAATGAACCCACACAGCTTCTGATGCTCCACCTTCCATTTCGCCGGATCCATGTCCTCTGGCATCTCCTCAAAGACAGGAGCATGCCAACCCTTCATATATATCAAATCCTCCATCAGTAGATGTCACTGGTGATAATTGGCACCATTCAACTTTACCATCTGCTCTGAACCTGATGTGGACTTCATTCTGCTCTGTCAACTGGCCGGGCCGACCACTGATCTTTGAGTTGACTATCTCAAAATATGCAACTGGAGAGGATAGCCAGCGGGCCAATGGTCGTAAACTACCACTCTCAATTGTACACCCGAGATCACAATCAACTCGTCTTGAAAATCCAAAAAGGTCAGCCCGGTATCTGCTCTGTCACTGAAACGACTTTGTCACTGAACCTCGGCTCTGATACCACTTGTTGGGAATGCGAGCTAACACTCCCGACCAGAGCACCTGTAGCAATTTTTGAGCAAGCACCTGCGCGACCGCGTTGAGCGGTATTCCAAGCAAAGCAAACGAAAAGAAAACAAAAATGCAACCACAGAAGACACAGAAATTTTTTAACGTGGTTTTTCACCCAATTGGGTTTTCCACGTTAAAATTTTCTGTGTGCTTTATTATTTTTCATAAAATAAAAAAGAAGATTGTTTTGTTTTTGCTGTTATTTGGAATACCGCTCAACGCGGTCGCATAGGTGCTCGGCTAATTGCAACAGGTGCTCTGGTCGGGATTGTTAGCTCGCATTCCCAACACATGAGTGGTTGATTCCCAAATGCATGGCGACTCTTCCATTTGGTATCAAATAGAGGAGTTCATTTCACGTTCCAGATTGAATCTCATGCATCTAAGTGTGCATTTTTTTGTCTTTACATAAAATAAAAAAGAATGAGATTATTTAGCTCGTCCGATGAATGAAAAAAAAATACAACTTGAAATGAATGGTATCTATTTGCCACCAAGTTGAGAGAATCTTTTTCCTAAATACATAATGATAGGCACCCCCTAATCCGGGCTGCGAATAGCCAAAGCATGCACCCGTCTCATTTGGAGGAAATGAGGTTGACCAATATAAACCTCACTAGCATCTTAACCACCCAACATGAGGTGCAAATAGAGAATCTTCGCTTAGGCGCGACGCGCTCAAATTTTATTTGGAATCAAAACAATCATTAATAAATTATTTTGAAAATTTTGAAGGACGTGTGAGTTTGACGAGTGACGTTTGGTCTAGTAGCATAAAATTAGGACTATCGTATATTTGTATAACTTGTAATTGGGTCGACCCCATTTCATGGGATCTAAATAAACGTATAATATGTTTTGAAGGTTTCGAAGTCCCGCACTCAGGTCAAGCCATATATCAATTTTTTATAAAATATCTTCGAGAATTTAAAATTAAAGATAAAATTATGAGTATTTCTTTCGATAACGCAACTAATAATACCTAGGCAATTGAGTGGTTAAAACACGATTTAAAATCAATGTTAAGAGGTGCATTTTTTCATACTCGGTGCGTTTGTCACGTTTTAAATTTAGTTGTACAAGATAGTTTATCTTTTATGGAACCTTATATTAATAAAATCCGACTTATGCTACAATTAATTTATTGTTTTAGGCAACGAAGACAAGATTTTAAAAAATTCGTAAACGACCAAGGTCAAAAATATTTGAAACCTCAATTTGACATGCCAATTAGATGAAACTCAACATATACAATGTTAAAGAGAGCGTTGCGACAAAAACCACTTCTTATGGAATACTACACCATGCTAAATATTCATGATTTGCACGACAACGATTGAGACGTAATAGAAAATTATTTGGATTTATTAAAATGTTTTTATAGGGCGACAATTTGTTTATCTGACGTGTATTATCCAACTAGCTCTCTAGTAATCAAAATTTTTGTTAATATCACAAAAATTTAACTATTATAAACAACACGAAGGGTGGCGTCCTTTAATTGAGAAAATTGAAACAAAATTTTGAAATATTATAAAGAAATGTCAGCAATGTTTTCATGCGCCGCCGCCTTGAATCTTCTATTCGGCGTAAACGGCGTAGAAAATCTAATCGAATAAATAAATAAAAATTTAAACTTAAATATAACTTTTTTGGAATTTGATAACATTAGTATTTCAAATTTTAACTGTTTTTTCACTGAATTTTATAATCATTACGATCAATTATACGGATCGCGGCCCCGAGAAGATATATCACAACCTAGAACAAAGGATAGTTTTAAAAATAAAATTTTAGAATTAGCTTCTAGGAAAAAAACACGCACATCATCTAGTAGTTTAAATGAATTAGGATTGTACACAAAAACACAATTTCGCGATTTTATGAGTACGGACGAAATTGAAAATTTTGATATTCTAAAATGGTGGAAAAGTAAGGTTAACACCTATCCTATTATGGCCTATATGGCCCGTGATTTACTAACAATCCAAGCTAGCACGGTAGCTTCGGAATCTGTTTTTTCTCTTAGTGACAGGATTTTGACCGAGCGGAGGAGTCGCCTAAGCGAAGAATCGCTGGAAATTTGTATATGTTACAAGGACCACTTGGATGCTATATGAAGAGGAAGCACACATTACACCGATCGAGAATAGCCTAACTGACGTAGACGACGAGATGGGCGCAATAAATTTAGGAGATGATTAAGCGCGCGCGCACTCACAAGTCGCACCCCAGGAGCTGAATTTTTTTATAATGTTTTAAATTACTGAATTTGTAATTTTTTTTGTCATTTTAATTTTATAATAATTAAATTCATTTTTGTATTTTTCATCTTTTTTTAAATTTGAATGTAAATTTGTATTTATCATTTTTGAAGATTAATAAAATAAAAATTCTTGTAAATTTAGATATGAATTTATTGTAAATTTTTATTTTTAGGTCTTTTTTTAATATTTAAAATATTAAAAAAAAACTTAAAATAAAAACCGGGCTCCCAAGGCCCGGCCTGACCCGGCCTTGGGGGCCTCATCAGGCTCCCCCGAGGGGGGGGGGGAGCCTGAGCCCGGCTATAACCGGGCCCGGGCCCGAGCCCGGTTCAGGAAAGCCCGGGCCCGGTAGGCCCGGTTCAAGCCCGGGCCTACCGGGCTTTTTGGACAGGGCTAGGTGCAAATAGTAAAATCCTCTAACATGGAGGTGCGAATAGTAAATTCGCACTCATCGTGCGGTGCAGATAGTAAAATCTCACAATATGGGGTGCAAATAATAAATTCCTCCAAACGGGTGTGCGAATTGCACATAAATTGTTATTGTGTGCGGCTAGCCGCATAACCACCATAACCACCGTAACCACCCACTATGGGAGGGTGTAAATGTCCAGAATCATATCGAGTTGCGTATAGAACAATATCAGAATAATATGTGTTTCAAACCATATAAGTCCGGCCTGTGCATAGCAATTATGGTGGTTACGGTCTGTGAATAACCAGATAACTACTGTAACCATCTCTAAGACCTATAAATAGAATCTCAACTCTTCTCTTTTTTGGATCCTTTTCTCCTCCTCCTTCCTCTTCCTCTTGAAGATCTCCCTCATCTTCGAAGCCGCCCTTGAAGGAACCTTCAAGCACTTCGAAGACGGACGAAGATCTTCATCCTCCTTCGAAGACTTCCCTCATCTTCGAAGCCGCCCTTGAAAGAACCTTCAAGCACTTCGAAGACGGACGAAGATCTTCATCCTCCTTCGAAGATCTCCTTCCTCTTCAAAGATCTCCTTCCTCTTCGAAGATCTCCTTCGAAGATCTTCGAGCGCCTTAAAGATCCTTCGAAGGTCTTCTTCCACTCTCAAGACAGCTACAAGCGCGCCTCCGTGCGCTCCGCTCCAAGCGCGCCTTCGTGTACTCCGCTCCAATTGCGCCTCAGTGCGCTCCGCTCCAAGCGCGCATTCTTGCACTTCGCTCCAAGAGCGCCTCCGTGTGCTCCGCTGCAAGCGCGTCTCCGTGCGCTCCGCTCCAAGCGCGTCTCCGTGCGCTCCGCTCCAAGAGCGCCTCTGTACGCTCCGCTCCAAGCGCGCCTCTGCTCTTAGCGCGCCTCCGTGCGCTCCGCTCCAAGCGCGCCTCTGTGCGCTCTGCTCCAAGCGCGCCTCTGCTCCAAGCGCGCCTCTGCTCCAAGCGCGCCTCTATATGCTCCGCTCCAAGCGCGCCTCTGTAAGACCCCCCCTCCCCAGACTGAACCGGGTTCCGGGAGGGGGGATCTTACTGCCCAAAGAGGACCACCTAGTGCTTTCCGGGTGGCGACGTCCCACCCACTCAAGCACTGAGCGGTCTCTTTGTCAGGCACAAGAATCATTACATCACATCAGATCGCACAGCGGAAATAGACAATATAAAGGAAACAAGCACACTGCTTATAATATACATCTAAATATGGCCGGAGCCTATCGTTTTACAAAATGTTGCCCGAAGGCTACATAGTCCAAACTACAAGGATCCCTAGGCTAGTCTTTATTCTCTCGCACTCACGTCTCTGAAGATAGGAGGAGAGGCTGGGGTGTCCGATCGGGCCATCTCTAAGGCATGTATCTCATCCTGCGGGGTGGGGGCTTCGCGCTGTCCCGTTTCCTGTGATTGGTTATAAGAAGTAACCGTTAGTCACAGAGCTAAGTAGAACAATACCTCCCCTCCCCGGATCCTTATCCGGGGGGGGGGGGGGGGACGGCTAAAGGACAGAAATGAAATAGCCGAAGCAAGGAAAAGGGTTAGTAGCAGGTGAATATGTATATATAGACGCATATATATATAGATAGGGCCGTATGCCCTAAGGCCCGTATTTGCGCCGTATAGTAACCACACAATACTATGTCGCGCAGACGCACACCCAGGTATTCAAACCCGTACGCACACAAAAGACCCTGTGTCGACACAGTTTAGACCGCTTTTGTTCCAGCAGGGGAGCTAACCCCGCGGGCCTCACCGATGTGGCCGTCGGTGACAGTGGCCAGTCTTGCCACTTCTGAATGTAGTCGTACCGTATCATTCAGGCCCTCCTGTACAACTTGGTGTACCAACTGGATGTGAGCGACATCCGGCGAGCCGATTTGTAGGCCGACCAGCGGAGGCAAAACTGCATGTTCGGAGGGTGATAACCCGCTGCACACATCTCCCTGTCGCCATGAGTCGTCAACCCACCCGCACCGGTACGAACGGTCTGCGAGCGTGACCAACCCGCCACTTCCAATCAATCTTCACCCTTTTGATATAAAACAAACCCTTAGGCCACGTGGCAATTCTACTCGACCGGTCGCACGATCTTGTACCGGGAGGCTTAGCGGTATGAGGGCTCCTTGTTTGGGACCAACCTGGGAGGAGAGACTCAACTCCGGGTTTTCCCCAACTAAGGCCTCGCCGAGGGGAGGACAAGCACCGCGTTCGTCGCCACGACAGCTCTACACTAACAAGTAAATTAGGCCGAAGCAGGGGCCATAACACTAAACAGAAATGTAGGCCGAAAGCAGAGGCCATAATGATAAGCAGAAAGTAGGCCGAAAGCAAAGGCCATGTAATAAACAGAAAAGTAGGCCGAAAGCAGAGGCCATAATGATAAGCAGAAAGTAGGCCGAAAGCAAAGGCCATGTAATAAACAGAAAAGTAGGCCGAAAGCAGAGGCCATAATGATAGGACCAGTGCAAGACTGGATTTAATTGAAAGTACAGAAAGTAAGTGCGGGGGACCAGTGCAAGACTGGATTTAATTGAAAGTACAGGAAATAAGTGTGGGGGACCAGTACGAGACTGAATTTAATTGAAAGTACAGGAAATAAGTGCGGGGGACCAGTACGAAACTGGATTTAATTGAAAGTACAGGAAATAAGTGCGGGGGACCAGTACGAGACTGGATTTAATTGAAAGTACAGGAAATAAGTGTGGGGGACCAGTACGAGACTGGATTTAATTGACTGTACGGAAAGCAGAAAAGCATAAGAAGAAATGGTTAGTGGTCCAATCACCCCATGAGAGAAGGCTTCGATCGACGACTACGTTCTTTTATTATCGTCGCGGCGGGGTTAAATTTCGGCACCGCGCCGCGATGTCGTTCCGCTTTTTGCGTTGCTTTCCCGAGCTTAGTCGATTTTTTAGATTGGTACGCATAATTTTGATAAGCATTTAAAATATGCATCGAGGGGCGCCGATTTATTTTGAGGAATTTCGCCCTTTTTCGGGCGTCTATTTATGCTTGTAAAAGCATTTAAGGGATCAAAACAAGAGGCCACACCTCCCAACTTTGATAGTATTTGGAAAATACCTATGCTTAGAGCCCCTAATTTTTGGGGAATTTTAGAAACTCATTTGGGCATCTTATTTCCTAAAATAAACTTTATAATGGGTTTTAAAAATAGTAAAACTCCTCCTAAAAATCCCAAAAAATTACAGGAGGTGCCCCTATGAGTGGGGCACAATTTTCATTTAGGAAGTTTCTTTTGAAGAGGCCCCATTTTCCCTTAGAAAAATGAGGAAGGAAAAAGAGGGTGGGGTGCGGTTAGAGGCAGGGAAGAGCCAGAGGGCGCCGCACCGGGAGCCCTCCTTGGGTCCCCACAGCGGATCCACAGCGGATCCGCTGTGGGGGCACTCATGTGGAGGTAAGGGGCGGGGCGGGAAACGCTAATACAGGAGCCGCACGATCTCCTGGGGGAGATCGTGCGGCTCCCGCTGCTCGGCCGAACGGTGGCCGCTGCCACCGCCGGGCAGCGGTCGGCTGGTGCCGGCGCCGCCCCCGGTCGGTGCGCCGGGGGCCGGCGACTCCTCCGGGGGTGGTCCGGCGGCCTGACGTCGCCGGCCACCGCCGGGGGAAGGAGATATAGAGGGCGGGAGGCGGGGCGTGGCCTGCATGGGCCATGCAGGCCCGCTGCGCCGCCGTCCTCCCGCCGAGGGCCACTGATGCCGCCCCCGGTCGGAGCGCCGGGGGTCGGCGCCCACTCCGGCGGTGGCCCGGCAGCCTGGAGCCGCCGGCCGCCGCCGGGGGGAGGGCGTCTTCCTCCTACAGGAAGTGCGGGGAGGAGGGGGAGGCCACGGGCGCCGCCGGCTGTGCCCGCCGGCGGCCCGGCCGCCTCCCCTGTGTCGCGCCGAGATCCTCGAGGGGGGACCCCCTCCCCCCCAGCGCCACCGTCGGCGCTGGGGGAGAGAGCTCCCTCGGCCGCCTCCTCCCCGAACCTTGCAAGGCTCGGGGCGGCGGCCGGCGTCGCTCCGGCGACAGGGGGAGGGGGGGGGTCTTCCTCCGGGAGGTGGGAAGGAGGAGGGGAGGTGGTTCTACCTGGGGAGGGGATCGGGTGGAGGGGCGGCCGGCCATGAGGGAGGAGGTGGGGACGGCGGCCTTGGGGTTGGCTTGCTCCGGCAAGGAGGAGGAGGAGGGGGTGGCTGGGGGCTGCCGGCAGAGGGGAGCTGAGAGAGAGAGGGAGGTGGTTTGGGGGGAAATGGAGAGGGCTGCCCCTCCTTTTATAGGAAGGAGGGGAGATCTCCCCCCCCCCCCTCTCCCTCCCTTCCACGTGTATGAAGGGAGGGTGAGTGGGGGGGGGGGAGATATTTTCTCCCCCCCCCCCCCTTCCTTTCTCTCTCTTGTCCCTTGCCCTAATAGGGGCAGCCTCCCCCCCCCCCCCCCCCCCCCCCCCCCCTTGGGGGGTTTTTCTCTCTCCCCCCCCCCCTTTTCTTTAGCAATTTTGAGTTTGGGGGGGGGGGGGGGGGGGGGGGGGGGGGGGGTTGACTAAGTCAACTTAGGGTGGGGTCCTCCTTGGCTCCCGGGGCATGATAAGAGTTGTCGGGGCCGATGCCGGGCTCGTGTGCTTTATATCTCGTGCGTTGTACTGAGGCGATCTGCATAGGACTAAAATGGCATACTCTTCATACGACCTTGTATCGAGACGCAACGAGTTCCGTTGTGCTTGTATTGGTCATACGATCCTAACGGAACTGACAGAAGTCAATTCGGGGTTCGTACGGTCACTATTCATAATAATGAGGTAGTGGCGCGCTACGATACCCGAAATGGTCGTTTTCTCCAAACGACCTCGGATCGAAGTGCAACGAATTCCGTTGCGCTCGTATTGTCCATACGAGTTCAACAGAACTGACGGAAGTCAATTTGGGGTTCGTACGGTCACTATTCATAATAATGAGGTAGTGGCGCGCTACGATACCCGAAATGGTCGTTTTCTCCAAACGACCTCGGATCGAAGTGCAACGAATTCCGTTGCGCTCGTATTGTCCATACGAGTTCAACGGAACTGACGGAAGTCAATTCGGGATTCGTACGGTCACTATTCATAATAATGAGGTAGTGGCGCGCTACGATACCCGAAATGGTCGTTTTCTCCAAACGACCTCGGATCGAAGTGCAACGAATTCCGTTGCGCTCGTATTGTCCATACGAGTTCAACGGAACTGACGGAAGTCAATTCGGGATTCGTACGGTCACTATTCATAATAATGAGGTAGTGGCGCGCTACGATACCCGAAATGGTCGTTTTCTCCAAACGACCTCGGATCGAAGTGCAACAAATTCCGTTGCGCTCGTTTTGTCCATACGAGTTCAACGGAACTGACGGAAGTCAATTCGGGATTCGTACGGTCACTATTCATAATAATGAGGTAGTGGCGCGCTACGATACCCGAAATGGTCGTTTTCTACTGCTCGGGCCTACTTTTATTGGGCTCACTAGGGTCTAGTGGCCCAATAAAAGTCGGGATGTTACAATCCAATAAAAATAAAGAGATTTTCGTCCCCAAAAATTGGCTAAAGTAGGGGTTTAAAGGACGACATACCTGGGGAAACAGTACCGGGTATCTCTCCCGGACGAGGGCTTCTGGTTCCCAGGTGAACTCTTCGCGTCCTCCGTTTGACCATAAGATCTTGACCATTGTGACGGTTTTGTTCCGCAGCTCTTTGATCTTGGAGTCCACTATCTTCACAGGTTCGAGTCGGACAGATCGGTCGGATTGTACTGATGTTGGTGGTGTGGGAAGGTGCTGCTCGGGTTGGCGAAGTACGCGTCTCAGCGAAGAGACGTGAAACACGTCGTGGAGGTTTCCTAGTTCAGCTGGCAGGGCTAATCTATAGGCCACAGGGCCAACTCTTTCGATGACTGGATACGGGCCTAGATAGCGGGGGTCCAGCTTTTTCTGCCTCTTGATTCGTGATATCCCATGCATAGGCTTAATCTTCAAGAAAACCATATCTCCCACTTGGAATTCCACTTGTCGATGACGTGCGTCGTAATACTTGGCCTGCCGGCTCTGCGCTTCCAGCATGCGTTCCCGGATTAACCTTATCGCGGCGGTGGTATCGTCGATGTAGGTGACTCCCAAGGCTTCGGGGTCCTCATCCTGTGCCCAAGATAGCGGGGTTCGACAGCGTCTTCCGTAGAGGGCTTCGTAAGGTGCCATCTTGATGCTTGCCTGGAAGCTGTTGTTATATGAAAACTCTACCAGAGGTAGTAACTGCTCCCATGGCTCGTTGTGTTCCACTGTGCATAATCGGAGAAGATCTTCCATCGTCCGATTCGTTCTTTCCGTCTGCCCATCGGTCTGGGGGTGGAAGGCGGTGCTAAAAGCTAATCTGGTTCCTAGATAAGCTTGCACTCTTCTCCATTCCTTCGATGTAAAGCGCCCGTCGCCTTGCCGGTTCGGGATGAATCGGGCTACCTTGGTGAGGCGGTCCACTACTACCCATATGGAGTCGTTACCTGCACGGGATCGGGGTAAGCCATGGACAAAATCCATGGAAATATCCTCGAACTTCCATTCTGGGATGGGCAGGGGTTGTAGTAGGCCTCCTGGGCTTCGACATTCTGCCTTGACCATTTGACAGGTCTGGCAGCGCGCAATATAGTTGGTGACATCCTTCTTCATTCCTAGCCAGTACAAGGTCGTTCGCAGGTCCGTATACATTTTTACTACTCCCGGGTGTATCGAGTACCTGGTCTGGTGCGCTTCGCGGAGGATTTCTTCCCGAATTCCTTCTGTCGCGGGGATGAATATGCGGTGTCTGAACTGCAGGATGCCATCGTACAAGTTGTAATCCTCCTGCGCACCATGTTGCAGGGCTTGAATGATCGGGGCTGCTTCTACGTCAATCTTCTGAGCTTCTCTTATCCTATTCCGGATGTCGCACTGTATTTCCATCCAGTAGAGCTGGGCCTGGTATTCCATCGGATTTCTGCGGGAGATGAGGATAATATCCATTTCCGCCAATGATTTGACTAACTCCTCTGGCACCATTTCTAACCAACTCCCGGTCCTCGGAGGCTGCCGACTCAAGGCGTCTGCAACCTTATTAGCCTTGCCGGGGTGGTACTGGAGGGCGAAGTCATAATCACAGAGAAATTCTAACCACCGGCGTTGCCGGAGGTTCAGCTCTTTCTGGGTGAAGACGTATTTGAGGCTTTTATGATCGGAGAAGATTTCGCATCGTACCCCGTAGAGGTAGTGTCTCCAGACTTTTAATGCGAAAACTACCGCCCCCAGCTCCAGATCGTGGGTGGCGTAGTTTAGTTCGTGCGGCTTGAGCTGACGTGAGGCGTAGGCAATCACCTTGCCATGTTGCATAAGCACGGCCCCCAATCCTTTTAGAGAGGCATCGACATAGATTTGGCAACCCTCGGTACCGGAGGGGAGGGTTAGGATTGGGGCCGATATCAGCCGGTTCTTCAGTTCGACGAATGCCGCCTCGCATTCGGGAGACCATTGGAATGTCACATCCTTCTTGGTGAGAGAGGTAAGGGGTAGCGCAATTTTGGAGAAACCTTCGACGAACTTACGGTAGTAGCCGGCGAGGCCAAGGAAACTTCGGATGTCTGCTGCTGTCTTTAGTGGCGGCCAATCTCGTACCGCTTGCACCTTGGCATGATCCACTGCTACTCCGTTCTTGTTGACGGTGTGTCCCAGAAAACCGACTTCCTCCATCCAGAACTCGCATTTGCTAAACTTGGCGAAGAGCGAGTGCTCTCTTAGCTTAAGTAGTACCATTTGGAGGTGCCTGGAGTGATCGGTTTTGTTCTTTGAGTAGATGAGAATATCATCTATGAAGACTATTACGAAATGGTCCAGGAAGGGTTTGAATACCGTATTCATCAAAGCCATGAAGGCGGACGGGGCATTGGTATACCCAAATGGCATTACCATGAACTCGTATAGTCCGTAGCGAGTGTAGCATCCCGACTTTTATTGGGCCACTAGACCCTAGTGAGCCCAATAAAAGTAGGCCCGAGCAGTAGAAAACGACCATTTCGGGTATCGTAGCGCGCCACTACCTCATTATTATGAATAATGGCCATACGAGCCCCGAATTGACTTCCGTCACTTCCGTTGGACTCGTATGGACAATACGAACGAAACGGAATTCGTTGCACTTCGATCCGAGGTCGTTTGAAGAAAACGACCATTTCGGGTATCGTAGCGCGCCACCACCTCATTATTGTAAATAGTGGCCGTACGAGCCCCGAATTTACTTCCGTCAGTTCCGTTGGACTCGTATGGACAATACGAACGCAACGGAATTCGTTGCACTTCGATCCGAGGTCGTTTGAAGAAAACAACCATTTCGGGTATCGTAGCGCGCCACCACCTCATTATTGTAAATAGTGGCCGTACGAACCCCGAATTGACTTCCGTCAGTTCCGTTGGACTCGTATGGACAATGCGAACGCAACGGAATTCGTTGCACTCCGATCCGAGGTCGTATAGAGAAAACGACCGTTTCGGGTATCGTAGCGCGCCACTACCTCATTATTATGAATAATGGCCATACGAGCCCCGAATTGACTTCCGTCAGTTCCGTTGGACTCGTATGGACAATACGAACGCAACGGAATTCGTTGCACTTCGATCCGAGGTCGTTTGAAGAAAACGACCATTTCGGGTATCGTAGCGCGCCACCACCTCATTATTGTAAATAGTGGCCGTACGAGCCCCGAATTGACTTCCGTCAGTTCCGTTGGACTCGTATGGACAATACGAACGCAACGGAATTCGTTGCACTTCGATCCGAGGTCGTTTGAAGAAAACGACCATTTCGGGTATCGTAGCGCGCCACCACCTCATTATTGTAAATAGTGGTCGTACGAACCCCGAATTGACATCCGTCAGTTCCGTTGGACTCGTATGGACAATACAAGCGCGACAAAACTCGTTGCGTCTCGATACAAGGTCGTGTGGGGAATATACCATTTGGGGCACTATGCAGACCACCCCAATGCAACGTATAAACTACGATGTGCACGAACCCGGAGTCAAAACCCCCAAGAAGGGGGCTGCCCTATTAGGGCAAGGGGAAGAGAGAGAAAGGAGGGGGGGGGGGAAGAAAATATCCCCCCCCCCACTCACCCTTCCTTCCTACACGTGGAAGGGAGGGAGAGGGGGAGGTGGCCACCCCTCCTTCCTATAAAAGGAGGGGCAGCCCTCTTCTTCTCCCCCACACCACTCTCTCTCTCTCTCTCCCCCTCCTCTGCCGACAGCCCAGCCTGCAGCCCCTCCTCCTCCTCCCTTGCCGGAGCAAGCCCACGGCCGACCTCCTCCCCCTCCTCCATGGCCGGCCACCACCACCAACCCCCAACCCCTCAGGTAGAGATCTCCCCCTCCCCTTTCCTACCTCCCGGAGGAGGCGTTCAGGCCGCTGGCAGGCACGGCCGGCGGCGGCCGTGTCTTCCCCCGCCTCCCCCGTCTCCCTGCTTTCCTGTACGGGGAATAGCCCCTCCCCCGGCGGCGGCCGGCGGCTCCAGGCCGCCGGGCCACCGCCGGAGGGTTGCCCCCTCCCCGGCGCCCCGGTCAGTGGCGGCCGGGAGGGCAGCGCACGACAGGAGCGGCGGCACAGCGGGCCTGCATGGCCCATGCAGGCCACGCCGCCGCCGCCCGCCTTTTTTTTATCCCTTCCCCGGCGGTGGCCGGCGGTGCCAAGCCGCCGGACCACCCCCGGAGGATTCGTTGGCCCCCGGCGCACCGGCCGGGGGCACCCCCCCACCCCATCCCTCCGGTGGAGGCGGTGGCGGCAAGCCTGCAGGAGGCGTACAGGCCGCCACCGCCCCCGTGCCCTTACGGCACAAACCCCGGTGGTAGCCGGCGGCGCCAGGCCGCCGGACCACCACCGGAGTGGTCGCCGGCCCCCGGCGCACCGACTGGGGGCGGCGCCGGCCACATCCGGCCGCTGCCGGCGGCGGCAGCGGCCGCCTCCCGTCCAGGTTGACGGGAGCCGCCCGATCTACCCCGGGAGATCTAGCGGCTCCCGTAACCTAGACTCCCGCCCAATTCCTCCGCTTGTGTGCCCCCCACAGCGGATCCGCTGTGGATCCGCTGTGGGGACCCAAGGAGGGCGCCCGGTGTGGCGCCCTCAGCTTTCTCCTCTCCTCTAAACGCACACCAAAAACCCCTTCCCCTTCTTCTTTTTTTGAAAAAAAAATGGGGCCTTTTTAGGAAAAGTTTTCTAAACGGAAAATGTGCCCCACCCTTGGGGGCACCCCCTGTAATTTTTTGGGATTTTTAGGAGGGGTTTTACTATTTTTAAAACCCAATATAAAGTTTATTTTAGGTATTAAAATGCCCAAATATGTTTCTAAAAATCCCCAAATATTAGGGGCACTAAATATAGGTATTTTACAAATACTATCAAAGATAGGGGGTGTGGACTTGTGATTTAACCCCTCAAAAGCCTTTTCAAACAAAAAATAGACGCCCGGAAAAGAGCAAAATTCATTAAAATGAATCGGCGTCTCTTCGACGCATATTTTAAATACTTATCCAAAATTATGCGTATTAATCTAAAAAGATCGACTGAGCTCGAAGAAGCAACGCCAAAAATCGGAACGACATCGCGACGCGACGCCAAAACGTAACCCCGCCGCGACGATAATAAAAAAACGGAGTCATCGATCGAAGCCTCCTCTTATGGAGTGATTGGACTACTAACCATTTCTTCTTATGCAATTACATTCTGTACTTCCGTTTAGATCCAGTCTCGTACTGGTCCCCCGCATTTACATTCTGTACTTTCGTTTAAATCCAGTCTCGTACTGGTCCCCCGCATTTACATTATGTACTTGCGTTTAAATCCAGTCTCGTACTGGTCCCCCGCATTTACATTTCTGTACTTGCGTTTAAATCCAGTCTCGTACTGGTCCTATCATTATGGCCTTTGCTTTCGGCCTACTTTCTCCTATCATTATGGCCTTTGCTTTCGGCCTACTTTCTCCTATCATTATGGCCTTTGCCTTCGGCCTACTTTCTGCTTATCATTATGGCCTTTGCTTTCGGCCTACTTTCTGTTTATCATTATGGCCTTTGCTTTCGGCCTACTTTCTGCTTATCATTATGGCCTTTGCTTTCGGCCTACTTTCTGCTTATCATTATGGCCTCTGCTTTCGGCCTACATTCTGTTTAGTATTATGGCCCCTGCTTCGGCCTAATTTACTTACTAGTGCAGAGCTGCCGTGGCAACAGATGCGGTGCTTGTCCTCCCTTCGGCGAGGCCTTAGTTGGGGAAAACCCGGAGTTGAGTCCTTCCTCCCAGGTTAGCCCCAAGCAAGGAGCCCTCATACCGCTAAGTCTCCCGGTCCGGGGTTGTGAGACCGGTGGAGTGGAAATGCCACGTGGCCTAAGGGTTTGTTTTATATAAAGCGGGTGAAGATTGATTGGAAGTGGCGGGTTGGTCACGCTCGCAGACCGTTCGTACCGGTGCGGGTGGGTTGACGACTCATGGCGACAGGGAGATATGCGCAGCAGGTTATCACCCCTGAGCATGTAGTTTTACCTCCGCTGGTCGGCCTTCAAATCGGCTCGCCGGATGTCGCTCACATCCAGTTAGTACACCAAGTTGTACAGGAGGGCCTGAATGATACGGTACGACTACATTCAGAAGTGGCAGGACTGGCCACTGTCACCGACGGCCACATCGGTGAGGCCCGCGGGGTTAGCTCCCCTGCTTGAACTAAAGCGGTCTAAAACTGTGTCGACACAGGGTCTTTGTGTGGGTACAGGTCTTGAGAACCTGGGGTGTGTGTATACGCGCGATAGTGTTATAGATTTATTATGCTGCGCGATTGTGGTTATTCGGGCAGGAGCCCCGCTTTATATATATATATATATATGTGTATGTATATGTTTACCTGCTGCTAACCCTTTCCTTGCTTCGGCTATTTCAATTCTGTCTTTAGCCGCCCCCTGGATACGGATCCGAGGAGGGGGATGTGTTTTCTGCTTAGCTCTGTGACTAACGGTTATTTCTTATAACCAATCACAGGAGACGGGACAGCGTGAAGCCCCCACATCACAGGTTGACCGGGAAGCCTTGGAGATGATCCGTTCGATTACCCCAGCCTCCCCTTCTATCTTCAGAGACGTGAGTACGAGTATATAAGGACGAGCCCAGGACTCCCTTTTGTCTTAGCATATGTAGTCTACGGACAATATTTTGTAAACGATAGGCTTCGGCCCCGTTAAGTTGTAAATATAAGCTGTATGTTTGGTTTGCCCATCTTTTGATTGCTTCCGCTATGCGTTCTGATGTGAGGTTATGATTCTCGTGCCTGACAAGGAGACCGCTCAGCGCTCGAGGGGGGATGGGACGTCACCACCCGGGGAGCGTTAAGGGGTCATTCTTGGGCAATAAGATTCCCCCTCCCTGAACCGGTTCAGGATTGGGGAGGGGGGGGTCTTACAAATGGATCAGAGCTACCACGATCCGACCACATGGGGCAGTCTTTCGATCCTCCTTTCCCCCGGTTCCGTTTCTTGGTTCGGGACGAACCATGCAGCGGAAGCCTGGTGGACCCTCTAGGTTAAGGACTCGAGACTGCACGATAGTACACCCACACGCTTTCCGCTTTCTTTCCTTTCAGTCCTGCAAAATGCCCTTAGTTTTGCAAGTTCTGACACCCGTTTGTTACTTCTCCAGATACCGGAGTCAAGTAATGGAAGGTCTTCCTCTCAAGACCAGTACCACCCTACCACTCCACCACCAGCTCAGACCGCTCCGGCCACAGTCCCATTCGGAGAGACAGAGCTCGGGCAGACCCTGGTAGCCCTGTTGGCCGCCTTCCAGACAGCCACTTTACGGCCACCCCAGCAGGCCACCGTACCCACTGATCTACTGACGACTTTCCGAGGGCTAAGGCCCCCCACCTTTCGGGGTACAGAGTCGGCCATCCAGGCCGAGGAGTGGGTGGAGAGGGTAGAGGAGCTTCTTGTAGGGATGATGTGCCCAGCAGTAGCCGCAGTATCCCTAGTAGTGACCATGTTGGAGGGCTATGCCCGGGACTGGTGGAGGGCAGCTAGCCGCTCCACTTTTAGAGGGCGACCTCTTAGCACCATTCTCTGGGGGGAGTTCTCGGATGCTTTCTTAAAGCATTTCATTTCAGATGCAGACCGGATGGCACTCCAGGAGCGGTTCCTACAGACCAGACAGGGAGATAGGACGGTTCCAGACTACCAGAGAGAGTTTATCCACCTGGCCCGCTTCGCCGGGACCTTAGCTGGTACAGATAGGGACAGGGCGGCCAGATTTTATCGGGGATTACGAGACGACCTCCGTCAGGCCCTGATCATGATATCCCAGGCATCCTTCCACACGATCGCCTCACATGCCACCGCTCTAGAGATGGATCAGCGGATGGTAGCCCAGCAGCGGAGGGGACATGTAGGTATTCCCCGGACTCAGGACCGAGAGAGAAGAGCAGGTCCTCGCAGGCAGGGCCGAGACGAGAGGCAGCGGCAGCGTCACCAGCCATATAGGCAGGCACCCCAGCCCCGACCAGCACCCCAGCCCCGACCAGCACCCCCAGCCCCAGCACCACAGGTCGTCCCGGCCGCACGACGAGATGTTCCCTTCGCAGGGAACTGCTACCTATGCCAGCAGCCTGGGCATATACGAGCCTTCTGCCCACAGGCTACCGGGAGACCCGGTTTAGGAGCAGTACAGAGAGCGGCGGAGAGAGGACGAGGTGGACGCAGAGGACGTCCCGCAGGCAGGAGGGAGCCGGCTAGGCAGGGCAGAGCAGCACCGCTCGAGGCATACGCGTTGGATCTCCAGCACGGTCCTGCTCCTGACGTAGTGATAGGTATCTACTTCCGATAGTACGATATCCTAGGAAATGTTTTAGCTTATATATTGAGACTTTTTGTATATGTCATCCCTACTCTTGTATATCTGTGAAAAGCTTATGATTATGATATATATACATATATGTTATCAGGTTTACTTTTGGTAGAAGGTCGTCCCGCTAAAACACTGTTCGATACCGGCGCCACACACTCTTTCGTTGCACAAAATTTCATCGCCGACAAGGAGAACACGGTGCGATCATCCGGGATGTCAATCCGAATACGACTCCCGGATGGATCAGATATGACTTCCACCGAGAAGTGTTCCTTCCAGGCAATGCTAGGAGGCATAGAGTTCGAAGTCAACGCCACCATCTTAGCAATAACCGGGTTCGACATCATTCTGGGGATGGATTGGTTGGCCGAGCACAGCGCCCAAATCAATTGTTCGACTCGAGAAATCCGCCTCCAGAATCCGAATGGGCAATTTATCACGCTAGCGGGTATACCCTCCGTCACCCGCATTATCTTAACATCTGCACAAACCATCAAGGCAGGTCGACGGAAGGACGAGATGTACCTAATCTACTTTGAGATGGAGAACACGACGCAAGTACTCGCTAAAGTACCTGTGATCAGGGACTTCCCAGATATCTTCCCAGAGTCACTCCCCGGGTTGCCCCCGCAACGGGAAGTAGACTTCCAAATCGAACTTACTCAAGGAGCCCGACCAGTGTCCCGAGCACCATACCGGATGGCCCCGAGGGAACTGGCTGAGCTCAAGATTCAGCTACAAGAGTTAGTCGACGCAGGATTCATACGTCCTAGTACCTCTCCCTGGGGAGCCCCAGTACTGTTCGTTAAAAAGAAGGATGGATCGCTGCGCCTCTGCATCGACTACAGAGGCTTGAATAAACTCACCATCCGGAATACCTATCCCCTACCCCGGATAGATGAACTGTTCGATCAACTACAAGGCGCGTCCGTCTTTTCCAAAATGGACTTAAGATCCGGCTACTATCAACTTAGAGTACGAGAAGAGGACATTCCCAAGACCGCCTTTAGCTCTCGCTACGGACTATACGAGTTCATGGTAATGCCATTTGGATTAACCAATGCCCCGTCCGCCTTCATGGCTTTGATGAATACGGTATTCAAACCCTTCCTGGATCATTTCGTAATAGTCTTCATAGATGATATTCTCATCTACTCAAAGAACAAAACCGATCACTCCAGGCACCTCCAAATGGTACTACTTAAGCTAAGAGAACACTCACTCTTCGCCAAGTTTAGCAAATGCGAGTTCTGGATGGAAGAAGTCGGCTTTCTGGGACACACCGTCAACAAGAACGGAGTAGCAGTAGATCAAGCCAAGGTGCAAGCAGTACGAGATTGGCCGCCACTTAAGACAGCGGCAGACATCCGAAGTTTCCTTGGCCTCGCCGGCTACTACCGTAAGTTCGTCGAAGGCTTCTCCAAGATCGCATTACCACTTACCACCCTCACCAAGAAGGATGTGACATTCCAATGGTCTCCTGAATGCGAGGCGGCATTCATCGAACTAAAGAACCGGCTAATATCGGCCCCACTCCTAACCCTCCCCTCCGGTACCGAGGGTTTCCAAATCTATGCTGATGCCTCTCTGAAAGGATTGGGGGCCGTGCTTATGCAACATGGCAAGGTGATTGCCTACGCCTCACGTCAGCTCAAGCCGCATGAACTAAACTACGCCACCCACGATCTGGAGCTGGGAGCGGTAGTTTTCGCCTTAAAAATCTGGAGACATTACCTCTACGGGGTACGATGCGAGATCTTCTCCGATCATAAAAGCCTCAAATACGTCTTCACCCAGAAAGAGCTAAACCTCCGGCAACGCCGGTGGTTAGAATTTCTCTGTGATTATGACTTCGCCCTCCAGTACCACCCTGGCAAGGCTAATAAAGTTGCAGACGCCTTGAGTCGGCAGCCTCCGAGGACCGGGAGTTGGTTAGAAACGGTGCCAGAGGAGTTAGTCAAATCATTGGCAGAAATGGATATTATCCTCATCACCCGCAGAAATCCGATGGAATACCAAGCCCACCTCTATTGGATGGAGATACAGTGTGACATCAGGAATAGAATACGGGAAGCCCAGAAGACCGACGTTGAAGCAGCACCGATCATTCAGGCCTTGCAACATGGTGTACAAGAAGACTACAACCTGTATGATGGCATCCTGCAATACAGACACCGCATATTCATTCCCGCTGCAGAAGGGATCCGTGAGGAGATACTCCGTGAAGCTCACCAGACAAGGTACTCGATACACCCGGGAGTAGTAAAAATGTATACGGACCTGCGCAGGACCCTATACTGGCCAGGCATGAAGAAGGATGTCACCGCTTATGTAGCGCGCTGCCAAACCTGCCAAATGGTCAAAGCCGAATGTCGTAGCCCAGGAGGCCTACTACAACCCCTGCCAATTCCAGAATGGAAGTTCGAGGATATTTCCATGGATTTTGTCCATGGCTTACCCCGATCCCGTGCAGGTAACGACTCCATATGGGTAGTAGTGGACCGCCTCACCAAGGTAGCCCGATTCATCCCGAACCGGCAAGGCGATGGTGTCGACATTCTAGCCCGACTATTTATCGAGCAGGTAGTCCGATTTCATGGAATACCCAAATCAATCGTCTCGGACCGCGATGGGCGCTTTACATCGAAGGAATGGAGAAGAGTGCAAGCTTATCTGGGAACCAGATTAGCTTTTAGCACCGCCTTCCACCCCCAGACCGATGGGCAGACGGAAAGAACAAATCGGACGATGGAAGATCTCCTCCGATTATGCATAGTAGAGCATAACGAGCCATGGGAGCAGTTACTACCTCTGGTAGAGTTCTCATATAACAACAGTTTCCAGGCAAGCATCAGGATGGCACCGTACGAAGCCCTCTACGGAAGACGCTGTCGGACCCCGCTGTCTTGGGCACAGGATGAGGACCCCGAAGCCTTAGGAATCACCTACATCGACGATACCACCGCCGCAATAAGACTAATCCGGGAACGCATGCTGGAAGCGCAGAGCCGGCAGGCCAAGTATTACGACGCACGTCATCGGCAAGTAGAATTCCAAGTGGGAGATATGGTGTTCTTAAAGATTAAGCCAATGCATGGGATATCACGAATCAAGAGGCAGAAAAAGCTGGACCCCCGCTATCTAGGCCCGTATCCCGTCATCGAAAGAATTGGCCCGGTGGCTTACAGGTTAGCTTTGCCAGCCGAGCTGGGGAGCCTTCACGACGTATTTCATGTCTCCTCGCTAAGACGTGTTCTGCGCCAACCAGAGCAGCACCTTCCCACCCCACCAACATCAGTACAATCCGACCGATCTGTCCGACTCGAACCTGTGAAGATAGTGGACTCCAAGATCAAAGAGCTGCGGAACAAAACGGTCACAATGGTCAAGATCTTATGGTCGAACGGTGGACGCGAAAAGTTCACTTGGGAACCCGAGACGCTCGTACGAGAGAAATACCCGACGCTCTTCCCCCAGGTACATCATTTAAACCCCTACTTTAGCCAATTTTCGGGGACGAAAATCTCTTTATTTTTATTGGATTGTAACATCCCGACTTTTATTGGGCCACTAGACCCTAGTGAGCCCAATAAAAGTAGGCCCGAGCAGTAGAAAACGACCATTTCGGGTATCGTAGCGCGCCACTACCTCATTATTATGAATAATGGCCATACGAGCCCCGAATTGACTTCCGTCAGTTCCGTTGGACTCGTATGGACAATACGAACGCAACGGAATTCGTTGCACTTCGATCCGAGGTCGTTTGAAGAAAACGACCATTTCGGGTATCGTAGCGCGCCACCACCTCATTATTGTAAATAGTGGCCGTACGAGCCCCGAATTGACTTCCGTCAGTTCCGTTGGACTCGTATGGACAATACGAACGCAACGGAATTCGTTGCACTTCGATCCGAGGTCGTTTGAAGAAAACGACCATTTCGGGTATCGTAGCGCGCCACCACCTCATTATTGTAAATAGTGGCCGTACGAACCCCGAATTGACTTCCGTCAGTTCCGTTGGACTCGTATGGACAATACGAACGCAACGGAATTCGTTGCACTCCGATCTGAGGTCGTATAGAGAAAACGACCGTTTCGGGTATCGTAGCGCGCCACTACCTCATTATTATGAATAATGGCCATACGAGCCCCGAATTGACTTCCGTCAGTTCCGTTGGACTCGTATGGACAATACGAACGCAACGGAATTCGTTGCACTTCGATCCGAGGTCGTTTGAAGAAAACGACCATTTCGGGTATCGTAGCGCGCCACCACCTCATTATTGTAAATAGTGGCCGTACGAGCCCCGAATTGACTTCCGTCAGTTCCGTTGGACTCGTATGGACAATACGAACGCAACGGAATTCGTTGCACTTCGATCCGAGGTCGTTTGAAGAAAACGACCATTTCGGGTATCGTAGCGCGCCACCACCTCATTATTGTAAATAGTGGCCGTACGAACCCCGAATTGACATCCGTCAGTTCCGTTGGACTCGTATGGACAATACAAGCGCGACAAAACTCATTGCGTCTCGATACAAGGTCGTGTGGGGAATATACCATTTGGGGCACTATGCAGACCACCCCAATGCAACGTATAAACTACGATGTGCACGAACCCGGAGTCAAAACCCCCAAGAAGGGGGCTGCCCTATTAGGGCAAGGGGAAGAGAGAGAAAGGAGGGGGGGGGGAAGAAAATATCCCCCCCCCCCCCCCCACTCACCCTTCCTTCCTACACGTGGAAGGGAGGGAGAGGGGGAGGTGGCCACCCCTCCTTCCTATAAAAGGAGGGGCAGCCCTCTTCTTCTCCCCCACACCACTCTCCCTCTCTCTCTCCCCCTCCTCTGCCGACAGCCCAGCCTGCAGCCCCTCCTCCTCCTCCCTTGCCGGAGCAAGCCCACGGCCGACCTCCTCCCCCTCCTCCATGGCCGGCCACCACCACCAACCCCCAACCCCTCAGGTAGAGATCTCCCCCTCCCCTTCCCTACCTCCCGGAGGAGGCGTTCAGGCCGCCGGCAGGCACGGCCGGCGGCGGCCGTGTCTTCCCCCGCCTCCCCCGTCTCCCTGCTTTCCTGTACGGGGAATAGCCCCTCCCCCGGCGGCGGCCGGCGGCTCTAGGCCGCCGGGCCACCGCCGGAGGGTTGCCCCCTCCCCGGCGCCCCGGTCAGTGGCGGCCGGGAGGGCAGCGCACGACAGGAGCGGCGGCACAGCGGGCCTGCATGGCCCATGCAGGCCACGCCGCCGCCGCCCGCCTTTTTTTTATCCCTTCCCCGGCGGTGGCCGGCGGTGCCAAGCCACCGGACCACCCCCGGAGGATTCGCCGGCCCCCGGCGCACCGGCCGGGGGCACTCCCCCACCCCATCCCTCCGGTGGAGGCGGTGGCGGCAAGCCTGCAGGAGGCGTACAGGCCGCCACCGCCCCCGTGCCCTTACGGCACAAACCCCGGTGGTAGCCGGCGGCGCCAGGCCGCCGGACCACCACCGGAGTGGTCGCCGGCCCCCGGCGCACCGACCGGGGGCGGCGCCGGCCACATCCGGCCGCTGCCGGCGGCGGCAGCGGCCGCCTCCCGTCCAGGTTGACGGGAGCCGCCCGATCTCCCCCGGGAGATCTAGCGGCTCCCGTAACCTAGACTCCCGCCCAATTCCTCCGCTTGTGTGCCCCCCACAGCGGATCCGCTGTGGATCCGCTGTGGGGACCCAAGGAGGGCGCCCGGTGTGGCGCCCTCAGCTTTCTCCTCTCCTCTAAACGCACACCAAAAACCCCTTCCCCTTCTTCTTTTTTTGAAAAAAAAATGGGGCCTTTTTAGGAAAAGTTTTCTAAACGGAAAATGTGCCCCACCCTTGGGGGCACCCCCTGTAATTTTTTGGGATTTTTAGGAGGGGTTTTACTATTTTTAAAACCCAATATAAAGTTTATTTTAGGTATTAAAATGCCCAAATATGTTTCTAAAAATCCCCAAATATTAGGGGCACTAAATATAGGTATTTTACAAATACTATCAAAGATAGGGGGTGTGGACTTGTGATTTAACCCCTCAAAAGCCTTTTCAAACAAAAAATAGACGCCCGGAAAAGAGCAAAATTCATTAAAATGAATCGGCGTCTCTTCGACGCATATTTTAAATACTTATCCAAAATTATGCGTATTAATCTAAAAAGATCGACTGAGCTCGGAGAAGCAACGCCAAAAATCGGAACGACATCGCGACGCGACGCCAAAACGTAACCCCGCCGCGACGATAATAAAAAAACGGAGTCATCGATCGAAGCCTCCTCTTATGGAGTGATTGGACTACTAACCATTTCTTCTTATGCAATTACATTCTGTACTTCCGTTTAGATCCAGTCTCGTACTGGTCCCCCGCATTTACATTCTGTACTTTCGTTTAAATCCAGTCTCGTACTGGTCCCCCGCATTTACATTCTGTACTTGCGTTTAAATCCAGTCTCGTACTGGTCCCCCGCATTTACATTTCTGTACTTGCATTTAAATCCAGTCTCGTACTGGTCCTATCATTATGGCCTTTGCTTTCGGCCTACTTTCTCCTATCATTATGGCCTTTGCTTTCGGCCTACTTTCTCCTATCATTATGGCCTTTGCCTTCGGCCTACTTTCTGCTTATCATTATGGCCTTTGCTTTCGGCCTACTTTCTGTTTATCATTATGGCCTTTGCTTTCGGCCTACTTTCTGCTTATCATTATGGCATTTGCTTTCGGCCTACTTTCTGCTTATCATTATGGCCTCTGCTTTCGGCCTACATTCTGTTTAGTATTATGGCCCCTGCTTCGGCCTAATTTACTTACTAGTGCAGAGCTGCCGTGGCAACAGATGCGGTGCTTGTCCTCCCTTCGGCGAGGCCTTAGTTGGGGAAAACCCGGAGTTGAGTCCTTCCTCCCAGGTTAGCCCCAAGCAAGGAGCCCTCATACCGCTAAGTCTCCCGGTCCGGGGTTGTGAGACCGGTGGAGTGGAAATGCCACGTGGCCTAAGGGTTTGTTTTATATAAAGCGGGTGAAGATTGATTGGAAGTGGCGGGTTGGTCACGCTCGCAGACCGTTCGTACCGGTGCGGGTGGGTTGACGACTCATGGCGACAGGGAGATATGCGCAGCAGGTTATCACCCCTGAGCATGTAGTTTTACCTCCGCTGGTCGGCCTTCAAATCGGCTCGCCGGATGTCGCTCACATCCAGTTAGTACACCAAGTTGTACAGGAGGGCCTGAATGATACGGTACGACTACATTCAGAAGTGGCAGGACTGGCCACTGTCACCGACGGCCACATCGGTGAGGCCCGCGGGGTTAGCTCCCCTGCTTGAACTAAAGCGGTCTAAAACTGTGTCGACACAGGGTCTTTGTGTGGGTACAGGTCTTGAGAACCTGGGGTGTGTGTATACGCGCGATAGTGTTATAGATTTATTATGCTGCGCGATTGTGGTTATTCGGGCAGGAGCCCCGCTTTATATATATATATATATATATGTGTATGTATATGTTTACCTGCTGCTAACCCTTTCCTTGCTTCGGCTATTTCAATTCTGTCTTTAGCCGCCCCCTGGATACGGATCCGGGGAGGGGGATGTGTTTTCTGCTTAGCTCTGTGACTAACGGTTATTTCTTATAACCAATCACAGGAGACGGGACAGCGTGAAGCCCCCACATCACAGGTTGACCGGGAAGCCTTGGAGATGATCCGTTCGATTACCCCAGCCTCCCCTTCTATCTTCAGAGACGTGAGTACGAGTATATAAGGACGAGCCCAGGACTCCCTTTTGTCTTAGCATATGTAGTCTACGGACAATATTTTGTAAACGATAGGCTTCGGCCCCGTTAAGTTGTAAATATAAGCTGTATGTTTGGTTTGCCCATCTTTTGATTGCTTCCGCTATGCGTTCTGATGTGAGGTTATGATTCTCGTGCCTGACAAGGAGACCGCTCAGCGCTCGAGGGGGGATGGGACGTCACCACCCGGGGAGCGTTAAGGGGTCATTCTTGGGCAGTAAGATTCCCCCTCCCTGAACCGGTTCAGGATTGGGGAGGGGGGGGGGGGGGGGGTCTTACAGCGAGAGCTGAAGGCGGTCTTGGGAATGTCCTCTTCTCGCACTCTAAGTTGATAGTAGCCGGACCTTAAGTCCATCTTGGAAAAGACGGACGCGCCTTGCAGTTGATCGAACAGTTCATCTATCCGGGGTAGGGGATAGGTATTCCGGACAGTGAGTTTATTCAAACCTCTGTAGTCGATGCAGAGACGCAGCTATCCATCCTTCTTTTTTACAAACAGTACTGGGGCTCCCCAGGGGGAGGTACTAGGACGTACGAATCCTGCGTCGACTAACTCTTGTAGCTGAATCTTGAGCTCGGCCAGTTCCCTCGGGGCCATCCGGTACGGTGCTCGGGACACCGGTCGGGCTCCTTGAGTAAGTTCGATTTGGAAGTCCACTTCCCGTTGCGGGGGCAACCCGGGGAGTGACTCTGGGAAGATATCTGGGAAGTCCCTGATCACAGGTACTTTAGAGAGTACTTGCGTCGTGTTCTCCATTTCAAAGTAGATTAGGTATATCTCGTCCTTCCGTCGAACTGCCTTGACGGTTTGTGCAGATGTTAAGATAATGCGGGTGACTGAGGGTATACCTGCTAGCGTGATAAATTGCCCATTCGGATTCTGGAGGCGGATTTCTCGAGTCGCACAATTGATTTGGGCGCTGTGCTCTGCCAACCAATCCATCCCCAGAATGATGTCGAACTCGGTTATTGCTAAGATGGTGGCGTTGACTTCGAACTCTATGCCTCCTAGCATTGCCTGGAAGGAACATTTTTCGGTGGAAGTCATATCTGATCCATCCGGGAGTCGTATTCGGATTGACATCCCGGATGATCGTACCGTGTTCTCCTTGTCAGTGATGAAGTTTTATGCAACGAAAGAATATGTGGCGCCGGTATCGAACAGTGTTTTAGCGGGACGACCTTCTACCAAAAGTAAACCTGATAACATATATGTATATATATATCATAATCATAAGCTTTTCACACATATACAGGAGTAGGGATGACATATACAAAAGTCCCAATATATAAAGCTATAACATCTCCTAGGATATCGTACTATCGGAAGTAGATACCTATCACTACGTCAGGAGCAGGACCGTGCTGAAGATCCAACGCGTATGCCTCGAGCGGTGCTGCTCTGCCCTGCCTAGCCGGCTCCCTCCTGCCTGCGGGACGTCCTCTGCGTCCACCTCGTCCTCTCTCCGCCGCTCTCTGTACTGCTCCTAAACCGGGTCCCCTGATAGCCTGTGGGCAGAAGGCTCGTATATGCCCAGGCTGCTGGCATAGGTAGCAGTTCCCTGTGAAGGGAACATCTCGTCGTGCGGCTGGGACGACCTGAGGTGCTGGGGCTGGGGGTGCTGGTCGGGGCTGGGGTGCCTGTCTATATGGCTGGTGACGCTGACGCTGTCTCCCGTCTCGGCCCTGCCTGCGAGGACCTACCCTTCTCTCTCGGCCCTGTGTCTGGGGAACACCTACGTGTCCCCTCCACTGCTGGGCTACCATCCGCTGGTCCATCTCTAGAGCGGTGGCATGTGAGGCGATCGTGTGGAAGGATGCTTGGGAAATCATGATCAGGGCCTGACGGAGGTCGTCTCGTAATCCCCGGTAAAATCTGGCCGCCCTGTCCCTATCCGTACCTGCTAAGGTCCCGGCGAAGCGGGCCAGGTGGATAAACTCTCTCTGGTAGTCTGGGACTGTCCTATCTCCCTGCCTGATCTGCAGGAATCGCTCCTGTAATGCCATCCGGTCTGCATCCGAAATGAAATGCTCTAAGAAGGCCTCAGAGAACTCCCCCCAGAGAATGGTGCTGAGGGGTCGCCCTCTAAAAGTGGAGCGGCTAGCTGCCCTCCACCAGTCCCGGGCATAGCCCTCCAACATGGTCACCACTAGAGATACTGCGGCTACTGCTGGGCACATCATCCCTACAAGAAGCTCCTCTACCCTCTCCACCCACTCCTCGGCCTGGATGGCTGACTCTGTACCCCGAAAGGTGGGGGGCCTTAGCCCTTAGAACGTCGTCAGCAGATCGGTGGGTACGGTGGTCTGCTGGGGTGGCCGTAAGGTGGCTGTCTGGAAGGCGGCCAACAGGGCTACCAGGGTCTGCCCGAGCTCTGTCTCTCCGAACGGAACTGTGGCTGGAGCGGTCTGAGCTGGTGGTGGGGTCGTAGGGTGGTACTGGTCTCGGGAGGAGGACCTTCCGTTACTTGACTCCGGTATCTGGAGAAGTAACAAACGGGTGTCAGAACTTGCAAAAATAAGGGAATTTTGCAGGACTGAAAGAAAAGGAAGCAGAAAACGTGTGGGTGTACTATCGTGCAGTCTCGAGTCCTTAACCTTAAACCTAAAGGGTCTACCAGGCTTCCGCTGCGTGGTTCGTCCCGAACCAAGAAACGGAACCGGGGAAGGGAGGATCGAAAGACTGCCCCATGTGGTCGGATCGTGGTAGCTCTGATCCATTTGTAAGACCCCCCCTCCCCAGACTGAACCGGGTTCCGGGAGGGGGGATCTTACTGCCCAAAGAGGACCACCTAGTGCTTTCCGGGTGGCGACGTCCCACCCACTCAAGCACTGAGCGGTCTCTTTGTCAGGCACAAGAATCATTACATCACATCAGATCGCACAGCGGAAATAGATAATATAAAGGAAACAAGCACACTGCTTATATTATACATCTAAATATGGTCAGAGCCTATCGTTTTACAAAATGTTGCCTGAAGGCTACATAGTCCAAACTACAAGGATCCCTAGGCTAGTCTTTATTCTCTCGCACTCACGTCTCTAAAGATAGGAGGAGAGGCTGGGGTGTCCGATCGGGCCATCTCTAAGGCATGTATCTCATCCTGCGGGGTGGGGGCTTCGCGCTGTACCGTTTTCTGTGATTGGTTATAAGAAGTAACCGTTAGTCACAGAGCTAAGTAGAACAATACCTCCCCTCCACGGATCCTTATCCGGGGGGGGGGGGGGGGGGGGCGGCTAAAGGACAGAAATGAAATAGCCGAAGCAAGGAAAAGGGTTAGTAGCAGGTGAATATGTATATATAGACGCATATATATATAGATAGGGTTGTATGCCCTAAGGCCCGTATTTGCGCCGTATAGTAACCACACAATACTATGTCGCGCAGACGCACACCCAGGTATTCAAACCCGTACGCACACAAAAGACCCTGTGTCGACACAGTTTAGACCGCTTTTGTTCCAGCAGGGGAGCTAACCCCGCGGGCCTCACCGATGTGGCCGTCGGTGACAGTGGCCAGTCTTGCCACTTCTGAATGTAGTCGTACCGTATCATTCAGGCCCTCCTGTACAACTTGGTGTACCAACTGGATGTGAGCGACATCCGGCGAGCCGATTTGTAGGCCGACCAGCGGAGGCAAAACTGCATGTTCGGAGGGTGATAACCCGCTGCACACATCTCCCTGTCGCCATGAGTCATCAACCCACCCGCACCGGTACGAACGGTCTGCGAGCGTGACCAACCCGCCACTTCCAATCAATCTTCACCCGTTTTATATAAAACAAACCCTTAGGCCACGTGGCAATTCTACTCGACCGGTCGCACGATCTTGTACCGGGAGGCTTAGCGGTATGAGGGCTCCTTGTTTGGGACCAACCTGGGAGGAGAGACTCAACTCCGGGTTTTCCCCAACTAAGGCCTCGCCGAGGGGAGGACAAGCACCGCATTCGTCGCCACGGCAGCTCTACACTAACAAGTAAATTAGGCCGAAGCAGGGGCCATAACACTAAACAGAAATGTAGGCCGAAAGCAGAGGCCATAATGATAAGCAGAAAGTAGGCCGAAAGCAAAGGCCATGTAATAAACAGAAAAGTAGGCCGAAAGCAGAGGCCATAATGATAAGCAGAAAGTAGGCCGAAAGCAAAGGCCATGTAATAAACAGAAAAGTAGGCCGAAAGCAGAGGCCATAATGATAGGACCAGTGCAAGACTGGATTTAATTGAAAGTACAGAAAGTAAGTGCGGGGGACCAGTGCGAGACTGGATTTAATTGAAAGTACAGGAAATAAGTGCGGGGGACCAGTACGAGACTGGATTTAATTGAAAGTACAGGAAATAATTGCGGGGGACCAGTACGAGACTGGATTTAATTGAAAGTACAGGAAATAAGTGCGGGGGACCAGTACGAGACTGGATTTAATTGAAAGTACAGGAAATAAGTGCGGGGGACCAGTACGAGACTGGATTTAATTGACTGTACGGAAAGCAGAAAAGCATAAGAAGAAATGGTTAGTGGTCCAATCACCCCATGAGAGGAGGCTTCGATCGACGACTACGTTCTTTTATTATCGTCGCGGCGGGGTTAAATTTCGGCACCGCGCCGCGATGTCGTTCCGCTTTTTGCGTTGCTTTCCCGAGCTTAGTCGATTCTTTAGATTGGTACGCATAATTTGATAAGCATTTAAAATATGCGTCGAGGGGCGCCGATTTATTTTGAGGAATTTCGCCCTTTTTCGGGCGTCTATTTATGCTTGTAAAAGCATTTAAGGGATCAAAACAAGAGGTCACACCTCCCAACTTTGACAGTATTTGGAAAATACCTATGCTTAGAGCCTCTAATTTTTGGGGAATTTTAGAAACTCATTTGGGCATCTTATTTCCTAAAATAAACTTTATAATGGGTTTTAAAAATAGTAAAACTCCTCCTAAAAATCCCAAAAAATTACATGAGGTGCCCCTAAGAGTGGGGCACAATTTTCATTTAGGAAGTTTCTTTTGAAGAAGCCCCATTTTCCCTTAGAAAAATGAGGAAGGAAAAAGAGGGGTGGGGTGCGGTTAGAGGCAGGGAAGAGCCAGAGGGCGCCGCACTGGGCGCCCTCCTTGGGTCCCCACAGCGGATCCACAGCGGATCCGCTGTGGGGGCACTCATGTGGAGGTAAGGGGCGGGGCGGGAAACGCTAATACAGGAGCCGCACGATCTCCTGGGGGAGATCGTGCGGCTCCCGCTGCTCGGCCGAACGGTGGCCGCTGCCACCGCCGGGCAGCGGTCGGCTAGTGCCGGCGCCGCCCCCGGTCGGTGCGCCGGGGGCCGGCGACTCCTCTGGGGGTGGTCCGGCGGCCTGACGCCGCCGGCCACCGCCGGGGGAAGGAGATATAGAGGGCGGGAGGCGGGGCGTGGCCTGCATGGGCCATGCAGGCCCGCTGCGCCGCCGTCCTCCCACCGAGGGCCACTGATGCCGCCCCCGGTCGGAGTGCCGGGGGTCGGCGCCCACTCCGGCGGTGGCCCGGCAGCCTGGAGCCGCCGGCCGCCGCCGGGGGAGGGCGTCTTCCTCTTACAGGAAGTGCGGGGAGGAGGGGGAGGCCACGGGCGCCGCCGGCTGTGCCCGCCGGCGGCCCGGCCGCCTCCCCTGTGCCGCGCCGAGATCCTCGAGGGGGGACCCCCTCCCCCCCAGCGCCACCGTCGGCGCTGGGGGAGAGAGCTCCCTCGGCCGCCTCCTCCCCGAACCTTGCAAGGCTCGGGGCGGCGGGCGGCGGCCGACGGCGCTCCGGCGACAGGGGGAGGGGGGGGGGGGGTCTTCCTCCGGGAGGTGGGAAGGAGGAGGGGAGGTGGTTCTACCTGGGGAGGGGCTCGGGTGGAGGGGCGGCCGGCCATGAGGGAGGAGGTGGGGACGGCGGCCTTGGGGTTGGCTTGCTCCGGCAAGGAGGAGGAGGAGGGGGTGGATGGGGGCTGCCGGCAGAGGGGAGCTGAGAGAGAGAGGGAGGTGGTGTGGGGGGAAATGGAGAGGGCTGCCCCTCCTTTTATAGGAAGGAGGGGAGATCTCCCCCCCCCCCCCCCCCCCTCTCCCTCCCTTCCACGTGTATGAAGGGAGGGTGAGTGGGGGGGGGGAGATATTTTCTCCCCCCCCCCCCCCCCCCCCCCCCCCCCCCCCCCTTCCTTTCTCTCTCTTGTCCCTTGCCCTAATAGGGGCAGCCTCCCCCCCCCCCCCCCCCCCCTTTTCTTTAGCAATTTCGAGTTCGGGGGGGAGGGGGGGATGACTAAGTCAACTTAGGGTGGGGTCCTCCTTGGCTCCCGGGGCACGATAAGAGTTGCCGGGGCCGATGCCGGGCTCGTGTGATTTATATCTCGTGCGTTGTACTGAGGCGATCTGCATAGGACTAAAATGACATACTCTTCATACGACCTTGTATCGAGACGCAACGAGTTCCGTTGTGCTTGTATTGGTCATACGATCCTAACGGAACTGACAGAAGTCAATTCGGGGTTCGTACGGTCACTATTCATAATAATGAGGTAGTGGCGCGCTACGATACCCGAAATGGTCGTTTTCTCCAAACGACCTCGGATCGAAGTGCAACGAATTCCGTTGCGCTCGTATTGTCCATACGAGTTCAACGGAACTGACGGAAGTCAATTTGGGGTTCGTACGGTCACTATTCATAATAATGAGGTAGTGGCGCGCTACGATACCCGAAATGGTCATTTTCTCCAAACGACCTCGGATCGAAGTGCAACGAATTCCGTTGCGCTCGTATTGTCCATACGAGTTCAACGGAACTGACGGAAGTCAATTCGGGATTCGTACGGTCACTATTCATAATAATGAGGTTGTGGCGCGCTACGATACCCGAAATGGTCGTTTTCTCCAAACGACCTCGGATCGAAGTGCAACGAATTCCGTTGCGCTCGTATTGTCCATACGAGTTCAACGGAACTGACGGAAGTCAATTCGGGATTCGTACGGTCACTATTCATAATAATGAGGTAGTGGCGCGCTACGATACCCGAAATGGTCGTTTTCTCCAAACGACCTCGGATCGAAGTGCAACGAATTCCGTTGCGCTCGTTTTGTCCATACGAGTTCAACGGAACTGACGGAAGTCAATTCGGGATTCGTACGGTCACTATTCATAATAATGAGGTAGTGGCGCGCTACGATACCCGAAATGGTCGTTTTCTACTGCTCGGGCCTACTTTTATTGGGCTCACTAGGGTCTAGTGGCCCAATAAAAGTCGGGATGTTACAGCCTCTGCTCCAAGCGCGCCTCTGTGCGCTCCGCTCCAAGCTTGCCTCTGCTCTTCAAAGACGGATGAAGATCTTCATCCTCCTTCGAAGATCTCCTTCCTCTTCAAAGATCTCCTTCCTCTTCGAAGATCCCCTTCATCTTCGAAGATCTCCTTCGAAGATCTTCGAGCACCTGGAATATCCTTCGAAGACCATCTTCCACTCTCAAGACAGCTCCAAGCGCGCCTCCGTGCACTCTGCTCCAAGCGCGCCTCTGTGCGCTCCGCTCCAAGCGCGCCTCCGTGCGCTCCGATTTCATGCGCTCCGCTCCAAGAACGCCTCTGTGCTCTTCGCTTCAAGCGCGCCTCCGTGCGCTCCGCTCTAAGCACGCCTCCGTGCGCTCCGCTCCAAGTGCGCCTCTGCTCCAAGCGCGCCTCCACTCCAAGCGCACCTCTGCTCCAAGCGCGCTTCTGCTCTTCGAAGGCGGACGAAGATCTTCATCCTCCTTCGAAGATCTCCTTCCTCTTCAAAGATCTCCTTCCTCTTCGAAGATCTCCTTCATATTTGAAGATCTCTTTTGAAGATCTTCGAGCGCCTTGAAGATCCTTCGAAGTTCTTCTTCCACTCTCAAGACCGCTCCAAGCGCGCCTCCGTGCGCTCCGCTCCAATCGCGCCTCTGTGCGCTCCGCTCCAAGAGCGCCTTCGTGCGCACCGCTCCAATAGCGCATTCGTGCGCTCCGCTTCAAGCGCGCATGCGTGCGCTCCGCTCCAAGCGCGCCTCCGTGCGCTCCGCTCCAAGCGCGCCTCCGTGCGCTCCGCTCCAAGCGCGCCTCCGTGCGCTCCGCTCCAAGCGCGCCTCCGTGCGCTCCGCTCCAAGCGCGCCTCCGTGCGCTCCGCTCCAAGCGCGCCTCCGTGCTCCAAGTGCGCCTCCGTGCGCTCCGCTCCAAGCGCGCCTCCGCGCGCTCCGCTCCAAGCATACCTCCGTGTGTTCCGTTCTTCAGACTGCTCCAAGCGCGCCTCTGCGCGCTTCGTTCTTAAGAACGCTCCAAGCACACCCCCACACACGCAGCAACAAGCGTGTCAACCACCAGCAAGACCAGTACTCCAAACTCCTCTCACGCAGCAGGAGACAAGCCGCAGAGACAAAGACGCACAGATCACATCAATCCAACCTTCAAGCAACTTTTAAGATCTCGATCCATAGCGCTCAGAGCGCAGCATTCCCCTCTGCAGCGGACAAAAGACTTAGCTCCGTGAGCGGTGACTTGTCACCCACCGAGCACCTCTCTCTCAACTTTTTTAACGAGAGTCGGCACGTCGCCCTCGAGTTCTTCAAAACAACTTTGTACATCAACCAACAAATAGTGTAAGTTTTGGCCGGCACAGACCGACATCGTGGTTTTTCACCCAATTGACGGGGTTTTCACGTTAAAAAAATTGTCTTGTCAGCTTTTCTTTTTCTGTGACTGTTTGCACGCTCGAACTCTCCCGGGCTAAGACGATTCAATTTAGTTCGGTCTATCGAAACCTTGAGTGATCCGCAACACATAAGACATATGTTTATTCTCATTATTATATATATATATAATAAAACATAAAGGATAAAACTACATGGGCACTCAATAAAACGCAAACAAATCGCAAATAAGTGGGCCCCATAAGGTTGTATGTGAGAAGGGGATTTTTTCTACCTAGGATTACGTGTTTGCTATTAAAAATCCCCTTCTCACAGTTTGCGATTTGTTTGCGGTTGAGTGTCTCTAATTTCGTCCTAACATAAAACATAAAACATAAAACATAAAATTTCTTAGAAATAAACGTCCAAAAATAGTATTTAAAAGAGAGTCCACATTCATCATTAATTAAATAGAAAAGATACTTCAACAACATTAAAAAAAACTCGGTTGCTAATTTTTATGTGATATTTCTCATCGTTTTTTGTTTGACTGACGCCTCCTTCTCAAGAATTTGGTCAATTCGCATTAATAGCATTGTGTGCATATCAACCATCTAATTAATTAACCCCAAAATATTAATCACCCTATTATATATCATCATCATTTATAATATCAATGTTATTATTAGTATTATTTTGTAAATTTCATTGTCTCTCAATTATCTTTTACTCATTTTTATAACAAACATGTCACTCTCTTATCATGTTACTGATCAGAGAGTGCTGGTATTTTTCAAGAATTTTAACTTTATACGTATCAAGGTGCATGAAATTATTAGCAGTCCCGTATCAATGTATTATCAAAAATACGAAATATGTGCTCAAATAAGTATATCATCGCTCGTGCATTTTACTAAGAACGCACGCATCTTGCATGAAATTAGCTTAATTGTGATGATGATGACATGCATTAGAGGGAAGTACATGAGAGATTGAGGAAGAAGAGAATTTGAATATAGAACAAAAGAAGAAGATTGATTGATCAGTATCCTTAGCTTTCATTATGGGTACGGTCCCGGTAGGCCCGGGACCAATTATTTCGCGCCAAGTGTACTCTACTTTTTGCGCATGAGACAGAGATACCGGGAAAATCATATATAGTTTATATTCATCCTTACATTGTTGTATAATACTCTATGGTGTTATATATTGTTGTCCCATAATCGTTCTATCAATACGGCTAATTACTTGGCATTCTTCATGAATTTGCATTTCAGTTGAATATGAATTTATCGTCGATATCTAAGTACCCAACTTCGACCCCCTTTTAATTCCCGCCCTTTAATAAGTGTCATTAAAGTCATTGACACGAAAGAGGTCAATTATGTTCACACGGTTTCTGACTCGATCACATGGGTTTAGCTCCTATATCTTGAACTATATGTCTACCCAAAATTCAAATTTGGCGAACATTTAACACCTGTTTGCCACAGTGATGGCGGTCGTATATACAATAGTTACGAACCGTCGTTTGTGAACGTTGGACCTCACCTAAGGATTAACTTCATCCATTTTATGTTTAAAATTAGTTTTTCTCTTGAGAGCGCTCATTGTTGAAGCTATGAAAATCTCGACTCCAAATGCTCAGATCAATGCAGTCGAAGATTATTAGTCCAGCGGTCCAACTTGACGGCTTGATGGGCAAACACAAAGGGGCTCAAGGAGCAACAACAGGACCTGATCAGGTGCTGCAGCAGGGTGGTCTCGCCACGTACCCAGAACCTCAAAAGAGACTTCCTCTCTACAACAAAAAATTGTCGAGTAGGGTACGAGGAAACCATCAACTTGGCGAGTATCAAAAGTGATGACCAAGGGGATGATCAAGATCTCGCGGTCTAAGTATTCGAAAATGAGTTCTGAAAGCTCAACCAAATGTGCAATTTCTGGTGTCAATGTGGTCCTATTTATTGGGAAAACCAAAATGGGAGGCTTAGTTATAGCCCAGCCCTGCTCGGCGTGACGTTGAGGGGATCTCGTCTAGTTTCGGCGAGCATCTCCTATGGTCGCGCACCTGACGAGTATAAGGGAATGCTCGCCGAGGCCTTCTACTGCTAATACTGGCTGAGTTATTTTGATCTTTGACTTCTGACTTCTGCTTTGACCTTTGATTTTAACTTTTGCCTATGTGGCTTTGAGTGAGTCCTACCCTCGATGAATATGAGTTGTACACTCATAATCGTTGTCTTGTCAAACATATATTTCATGATGAGGATTCTTTTGTCCATACTCATGCACCAGATCAAACTCCCACGATAAACGGATGGCGATTTTATATAACCATCGTGTTCCCGACCATCACCGCCGTGCCAAACGGTCCCTTAGTGATCTCTTGAGGCATAATATTTAATAAACAAGTAAATAACTCTTAACTATGCCAGTACATGAAAATATACATTTTTGGGTTCAATATATATATATTATTTGACTGTTTTATTTGCCCCAACTTTAATCGACTCAATAACAATATTCCCATCGATCCATAATAACACGATGACAAACAAAAATTAAATAATTAATGTGATGCACAATTTCATACGTCTCCTGTATTATTTAGGAAAAAATTTCTCGACTTGTAATATTTCTACTTTTCTGTGCGCGAATTTTATTTTTATTTTAAAATACAGTTCTTTTTAAAAAATAATTCACAGAATATAAATTTACCTATTTTTATGATCATTTTAAGGTCTCATATGTATATATTATAGTCTGAAAATAAACGTGTTAAAAAGTGATTTTTTTGAATACAGTTATAATTGTAAATTACATACGTTTTTACTTAACTATGAATACAGTTACAATCATAATTTCAACTAAAAATACTGTCTTCGCACCATCCCAGCTAAGCGTACAAAAAATTCTCTCTATTATTTATTTTTATTCAAGTAGTGACGTCATCGACTTATTATGAATGATCTCTTTTTTTATTATTATTTCGGTGAAAATTAGGTGTATATATTATCAATAGCACTCTGCTTTATCAAGGTCTGAATGCTTATTTTGATTTTATTGATTTATAAATATCAATAAAAAGGAAAAGTGACGGTCTGCCCGTTTAATTGAGTTTTATGATTTATTTATTTATTTTCTTTATTCTATTTTATTTATATAGATTAGTGAGTCATATTCCTTGCAATCAATTAAAATAAAGAAAAAAACAAAATTAATAAAAATAATTTAAGAAAATGACTACAAATTAAAACACAAAGGCTTCCATCACCAAGTAGAATATGTGACTTGACTGAGACACAGTCCATAAGTTCAGTGTGCTAAAAACTCTCAGTAGCATCTTACAGTGTGTATATAACTTATCAGCTGTATAATTAATTTGCTATCTATAGTGCGTCTGTTAGAGAATAAATACAGTTGTGTGATCGTGATTTCAAAGGCTGAGATAATATTATGTGAAAATATACGGTCGTATTTGTAGTATACGGCGATCCTAGGTGGGAGTAGTAACGCCCGAAAAATTTAGTCGTTTCCTTGAGCGCTTTTGCTTCATCTTTGGTGGAAGGAAAAAGTCACCGCTAGAGAAGTTTTTGTTCGGTGAAAGAAATATGTTCGGTTCAGTGTTCACCCGGCCACGACAATGCCCAGACATGACGACACTCCCGCCGCTCACAGCCGAAAGTTCATGCTGGCAGAAGTAAAAAAAAAAACACATCTTTTATTCTGATTTCACAGGAGGCGGTGAGGGTCTCGACACTTCCTCGCGCTCGCACTATGCCCTTGCTTAGGGCAACATCTCCCCCTTTCTGTGCTCTAGCTGCGTGGTTGACATCTCCGTCGATCTATTCTACTACCATTCACCTCCGACGATTTGTTCTTCTCTTCGACTCTTCTATTGTGTCGACGCTTCCGTCTGTCGATCACAGAGAAAGTCGTCGGAGACGTAGATCTCGTGAGGGTTTGATCTAGTCAAAGTCCCCTTCTCGCTCAACATCAAAAAAGTATGTAGTTTTTTTTTTTACTTCTCAACACTAAGAACCATACAAACAACGTTGGCGTGATAGTTGTAACGTCCCAAGGCCCTAGACTTATCATCGGGATAACGTCCACTAATAGCCTTGCCTGGCGGCCGTTACCGGGCTGCAGCCCAAGAAAGTGGTCCATGAAATTTACATCATGCTTGCTCTTTGTTTATTAGTTTTAATTTATTATTCTGTTCATTCACATTATTTTGTTGTTGTTGAATCATAGAATGAATTCCTCTCAGTCTTCTAATAAAGTCCTAAGTGCGCCAGTGTCCGCTGATAGAGATGTTTTTTGGGCATTTGGAGAGAAAATGGTTGCAACGGATACCAATAGAATCTGTTGCAATTACTGCAAGCAAATCGTAAGTGTGGGCATAACAAGGTTCAAATCTCGTTTATCTGGGATTAAGGGTAATGTAAAGCCATGCACTCATGTTCTAATTGATGTCAGAGCAAAAGCCAAAGAAACCCTTACAGCAACACAAACTAGTAAGCTGATGAAAAGTACTAGGTTACATAGTAGCCTGGATGAGGTCGTTGTTGGAGAGGATGCAGATCCCGACTGTCCACCAAGGAATTTGTTTGCAGGAGTTGGGAGTAAAGGTCTAATGGACCAATTTCTTGAGTCGGGAAAAATTCACAAAACACAATTGAGAGCAAGTTTAAGAAAAAAGTAAGAGATGACGCAGCATTATATATTGCTAAGTGGGCATACGAGATGGACATTTCTTTCAATGCTCTGTATATAGCATATTCTTTCAACAAATGTTGCATGTTGTAGGTCAATGTGGCCCTGGGATGAAAGGACCAACTCTGTATGAAATGAGGGAGAAGTTCTTACAGATGGAGGTTCAACGGACCAAAGAAATGCTAAGCAACTTTACTCAAACATGCAGGTTGCATAGGTGTAGTATTTTGACAGACGCAAGGACAAATCGCAAGGACAGAAGTGTCATGAGTATTGTAGTGCACACAGTTGCTGGGGTAGCCTTTTGGTTATCGAAGAATGTATCATCGTCTACACATGATGGTAAGTTCATATATGAGTTTGTAGATGAGGCAATCAATAACCCGGATGGCCCAGGAGAAGAAAATATAGTACAGGTTGTGACAGATAATGTGTCCAACAATATGTCTGCATCACGATTTCCAGCTGTAAAAAGACCAAAGATAATTTGGACTTCTTGTTTCGCTCACACCATAAATCTTCTTCTCCAAGATATTTCAAAATTGAAGCAAATTATGGGTGCAATCTCTATGGGCCGACGTCTTACTGTATTTATATATGCTCACATCATTGCTCTTGCTGTGTTCAGAGAGACGACGAAAGACATGAAGTCCCATGATCTCGTTAGGGTTGGTGTGACAAGATTTGCCACAACTTTTTAATCTTTGCCGAGCCTCCAGGGTAAGAGAAGACATTTGAGGGAAATGTTCACATCTACTAAATGGGAGGAAACAAAGTTGTCAAGTACCACACATGGAAAACAAGTAAAGTTTTCATCCAATATTTTTAACATTATTTTTGCAATTACACTATAGTATTTTAATATCTTTGATTGTATGTAGGCTGCAACAATTGTATTGAGTGCCACATTTTGGCGTAATGTTGAGCTGACACTCCTTATATTTACCCACTTGGTGAAAGTTCTAAGAAGAGAAGATGGAGATATACCGTCAATGAGGTGATTGTATGGAGAAATGAAGAAAGCTAAAGAGGAAGTTATTGTAGCACTCGAAAAAAAAACAAGCATCTTCCTATATGAAAGTTGATTGATAGCAGAGTGGTTAGCAAGATAAGTGTTGGAACCAGTATCTAGCCCAATGAGGAGTTCAGACCCTTGTGAAGGGGGCAACAAGCACTTACTGATCCCACGGAGGAACCTGACCGAAGACGACTTAGAACGAAAGATACGACCCTTGGCAATAGCGTGGAGGTCCCACCACACACCTGGAAGATCTTTTGAGCGCTTCCCCTCCTAAGCCAAGACTGTAGTCGGGCACTTTGGAGAGCTGAGGGAGTTAACCAAAGAGACCTTGAGGAGAAGCAAAGATATAGTATGCTCTTCAAAGGTGCCCCAAAGGGTCTATTCATAGTCTTTCTGAACTGGTCTGCTAATAGCGGAATTCCATGTTTTGGTTTTGCTATACGCACGCCAAATTGGTCTGCTAACAGCCAATAACTCCGCTGTTCTGGAGGGCTATTGGCAGCCCACCAAGGGTATCAGGGTAAATTCACCTGCAACCCTTGCTGGGCGAGTGGCCCATGAAGGCGCCACTCGCTAGCCTCCATGCGACCTGGGCTCGCGAGGCCTCCTACTGCGAGTAGGGGTATGCCCCCACTCGCCTCGCCGGATCGACTCGGCGAGATCTTACCTGACTCGCTCGGGCTAAATGCACCCCAGAGCGGTCTTCAGAATAGACTCATGTTGTCGCCACTCGCTACTCACGAGCGAGATCCCTGGCTCGTCTCACCCAGCCCTGGCAGTGTACTTGCTGCGAGTCAGCGAGCACTCCCTGAATTGCCTGTGATTGATTCCTTTGCGAGTCGGTGAACACTGGGTTGTACAATAAGCAACCCTTTACATTTAGTTGGATATTTTTTAAATCCTTTCTTTTATTACCCCAATAAGGAGGAGGTGGAGGGCGATACTAAGTTCATGCATGGATTTCTTGAGTGCCTTACAAGAATGTAAGCAAATGACCATGATATGCAAGATCATATCACTAGTGATCAGCATGATACATATCAGTTCAGACAAGGACTATTTGGAAAAGAGCTTGCGAAGAGGCAATTGTTTATCACTTCTTTTAACCCAAGTAGTTAATTACTAAGTATATAGTTCAATTTCTAAGCTACTAAGAGAATTGCGTATATTACTAAATTTTCTTTATTTTAATTATTACACTTGTGGAAATCACATGAAGTTGAGATTCCGAAGTTGAGGGGGATGACCATGAGGATATTTAGTTTGACCACAAGTTCATTTGGATGCGAAAGAAACTGGAGCACGTTCGAAATGGTAGTAGTACATGCTTCAATTTATTTTAAGTATTAAAGAGATACAAATTATTTTAAATGTTTCAATTTATAGATTTATTCAAAAAAGCGGAATAGACTTGAGAGCAAACGATTAAATGATCTTGTCTTCGTGATGTTTGATGTTATGCTCAAGTCTGAGCATGTTGATATCTCTCGAGATCCAATATATGCAAAAAGTTTGGATGAAGGAAAAGTTGCGGTGGCATGGCTCGTTGGTTCAAGTGAAGGTGATAATGAAAATGAGTAGGAAGTATTTCTTGGAGAAGGACTATCTTGACAATAATTAACAACTTGGAAACATTGTGAATGCTGATTTGGGATCAAGAATGAGCACCGGACCTACTAACCAACAATCACAGAATGAAAGTTTAAAGCGAAAGCGCATTGTAACACAGACATTGGAGAGAGATGATGAATATGCGGGGCTATCAGATGAGGATATGCAAGCTCCACTGTTAGACACAATTTTTGAAGAATACGAAATAGAAGAGGAGTTATGAAATATAAGTCTTTTCTAACTAGAGAATAAATTATAAATCAATTTATTTAATATGGCTTTACACATTAATAATTAATCTAATTATGTGAGTGGTAGTGATATTCTTTTGATGCATGCATACATATGGAAGTTATGCATTGAGAGGTTTATTTCTACTTTGAGATACAATTATATTTTTTTATTTTTATATGATCTCACATACATTATAATAGGGGCCAAATATTATTAACTTTCAGCGCACATTATAATAGGGGCCAAATATTATTAACTTTCAGTGCGCGCGCGTGCACACACACACACACACATATATACATATAGTCTATCATATATATAGTATGATGTTGTTTACTTTGGTATCAAAAGTTGGCAAAGTAATATTTGGAATCTTTCAAAGATTGACAAGGTAAACAAAAATATCAATATTCTCATTTCTTTCATTAGCATCTTGCTAACAAATTAACTTTGATTTGTTTTTTGGATATATTTATTTTTTATGATAAGGAGAAGCCGAGAAGATGATGATACCTATTAGAAGCCTTCATTTCATGGAACTATTGGATGGTAATGGTTGATCTATAAACAATCATACAAATAAATGCAAGTTGTTTTCTTCAATCTCTACCATTTTTTAATATGCAAAATTGTGTTTATTGTGATTAATACTTCATTGGTTCATTATAATCATATTATTACATATTTATTGCAATCCGACATACGACATTCAAACTCAAATCGATCTGAACTCGACATCCGACATCTGCAGCCTTAATTTAGTGTCACAGACATCATTATCACAAGCCATCTTCTACGAACCCGCAACTAGAGATAAATGATTGGTTGGTTTGAAGGGGTCAAAAGATGCTTTTTTATTAACTTTGGCTTTACTATTGGAAAAATTTTGAGGGCATTGGTTGGATCGCCGATTCCTTTGCACTACATGTTAAATCAAAACATATTTAATTAAAAAAAACATTATTATATACGCCGAATCGACATGTTAAAGTATTCGCGAAGACTTGAGAACGGTCGCAATATGTCGGAATTTTATTCAGCCCGTCATAAAACTGCTTAAAATGGGGCGATGTTATTAGTAGTCCTAAGATAGTTATTCACGGTATTAAAAATATTTAAAAGGGCTATTCGCAGTCCTAAAAACACTTAAATTCATTGGACTGCGAATATCAATGGACTGCGTTTAGCAGTTATAGGACTGCTTATAACATTGCGCTTAAAATGAGTGTAAAAATCACGCTTTCTTTTCCGCACGATCGCATCAAAAGTATTATACCAAATAGACAACAGCCCATGCAAAAACTCTTTCGGCTGAGTGTTTATATTTTTAAAAGATTAGCCTTTTTGTTTTTGAAAAAATTAAGAATACTGTTTTTGTACAAACTCACCGGAGCAAATACGTAACCACGGTGCTCATGCACGAGCACGAGTGCACGACCTCCGTCACTGTGCCAAACAGACCCTTAATTTAGAAGCGAACATTATTTTCACTGGCTTCTCGCAGGTCACAGCGTCCATCGATCATCAAGAGGCTGATTTTACCTTGAATCGACGTGACTTCATTTCTACGAAAATCATTTGATCTGCACGCTGTCTAACATCATATTTGATTCGCTCTCACGAACACAGTTAATTCTATAATTGACTGCCAAACTTCTCATACTATGTAAGAAATCATCTATATGTACTATATATAGGGGCGGAATCCAGAAATTTCAAGAAGGGGGTGAAGACCTTTCAAGAAGTTTGTGAAACTCGCGCATGTTAGCTGTCATGTCATATATCTTCCTCCACTTCCAACAAAAAAGAAATTTGAACGTCTCCACCTTTCCAGACCATTTTCTCTCTTATTCGGACGTCGTTTCTGACGAATAAATATTCGTCAAAAATCATGTAAATGTACTATGTAAAACCTTTTGATGCTATCATAAGAAATGTGTAACAAGTTTTCCTGCCCCATACACACAAAATAATGCTTTAATATTCAAAAAACCTGAACTAGTTAAACTTTGAAGTATTCATCATTGTCTATTTCTCATATTAAAGAATTTGCATAATTATATGTTACACCCCTTTTTTTCAAATTACATAAACATCCCTCATTGAGTATACATGATCATAACATGCATACACAAAAATACCCTTCTATAACTCCCGTCCGGGGAGTATTTTTGTGCTTGCATTGTTATCAAATGTAAATCAATGTGAGGGTCCGGTCGTTTGGATGGAATTGAGATCTTGGAATTTGAATTTAAGTTCTAATTCAAAAAAATTTGTTCGTTTAGACGCTTGAATGCCGGAATTGGAATCCTAATAAATTCCATAGAATTCAAATTGAACTAAAACTAATTCTTTTCCATCTATATAAGAATTAAATAATGTCGGCCGGTGAGCATTTTTCACCAGGGGCACACTTTTTCGCCTGGGCAAGCATTTTCCGCACAGGTGAGTGTATTCGACCGAGCGCGCAATATTTTGCCCGGGCATGCATATGGGCCAGCGTTTTCCGCCCGTGCGCATGTTTTTCGCTCGGTGCGCTATTTTCGCCAGGGCGCGCTATTTTTGCCCAGGAGCATTTTTTCTCTCCCGGGCATGTGTTTCGCACGAGCGCGCGTTTCGCCTGGGCGCTTTTTTTGCCCGGGCATGCATTTTTCGCTTGTGCGCTCGTTTTTCACCCGGTCGTCATATTTTAGCCCGGACGCATGCTTTATCTCCTAGACGCACGCTTTTTCGCCCTGGCACATTTTTCGCGCGCCCTGACACGCATTTTTCATCAGGGCGCGTGTTTTTCGTCCGGACACGCATTTTGTGCCTGGACGCGTATTTTTCTCCAAGCTCTCATTTTTTTGCATGGCGCGTGTTTTTCGTCATGACAAATTATTTCACCCGGGCGCACGTTTTTCGACCTGACGCGAACTTTTTGTCGAGCGCTCATTTTTCGACAATAACAATTTTTTGCCTAGTCGAAAATGTTAGGTTCTTTTTGAATGCATTATTCTATAATTAATGTCAATAAATATAAAAAAATGTGTTATGCCAAATACAAAATAGTACGTAATTGAAGGGGTAATGAACTATTTTAAAAAAAAAATTAATTAAATAATAGTAAGAAAATGAATTTGCTATTAAAAATGTGAAAAATTTATAATAAAGAAGAAAATTGGATAATGAAATGTTTCACCAAAAGATGTTTTTGCTTGTATATAGTGCCTGTATTATATATGTATATATATAGATAGATAGATAAATATATATAATATTACATAATAAATTATTTGGTCAATGCAAAAATAGAATAATAGAATGACTTATAGAAGAGCCGTAGGAGGAAAGAGAAAGAGAGAGAGAGAGAGTGGAGAGCAAGAGAGAGAAAAATAATAATTACATTTGTATATTTTTTTATAAAATAAATATTGTAATATTTATGTATATTTTTTACGGTCATTTCGAGTACTCATATGCATATGTTTGTTGCGGGCGCAGCCCACATACGTGTCAAACACGGGTGTGCGGAGGCAGGCAAAGCTTGCCTGGATGCGGCCGAAGGCCGCCTGACAACACCACGTCAGGGGCGGGCGAAGTCCGCCGTCGCCGGAGGGATATTATCGCGCTTGGCCGTAGGGGCGGAGCCCCATGTCGGGCACTCATATATCATATAATATTACATAATAAATTATTTGGTCAAAGCAAAAATAGAATAATAAAATGACCGTTGACATTACACGCCCTCGGTTTACATTTAGTAATACTCGTCAAAAATATGTATTATTTCCATTAAAAATTGTTATATTCTTCCAATACAAGTTGAAAACAAATAATATATACTAAAAAAATACACTTGACCTTTGACCTAGAAGGGATGAGCTCCCGATTGCAAGAAAAGCACTAGCTTGTTTTTTTGGTAGAATAAATTAACTTTATTCGACTATGAGGATGAGGGGAGCAATCTTAGCCATTGGATTGAGATCCACGACTCTGATTAACACTTAGAACGTCAATTTATGCTTATCGCACGGCCGTGCGTTCTTTTGTTAACTATAACTCAAAGCACACACAGACACATGGTCATGCATAAGGGCGCATAAGCAATTTTATAACTTTGGAAATTTGGTCATTAGCATCTGCCTTCGCGCATTATATGACGCACGATGGGGCGCCACAAGATTAATCTCGAATTTTGATCTTTCAACTCCACATGAACACTCAATCGTTCGTTTTTGTAGCGCACGGTCTTGCGTGAAGAGAAAATAAGTCTATTACTCACTGCTCGTGTCAAAATTACACCCACTCATATATCAAGCACATACACGTCATCGACAAAGTTTTGAGAGTAGATTTGGGGAGTTAGAAGTTTGAGGGGGTGTTGAATAAAATATTCATTTATTATTTAAGAAATGAATGAAATATTAAATCTTTTTCTTCTTCATTATTCTAACAAACAGTACCTGATGTCGTTCATAAGTTACGTGTCGGGTAGTGCACTAGTGCTCACCCCTACACTTGTTTATATATATTGTCTATATATATAAATTATATTAAATATAAATAAACGTTGCATAAACGTTTATATATAACTAAATTAAAACATAAACATTTATATATAAATTATGAAATTAAATTAAACCCAAAATGAAAATAAGTTATTGTTGCGGGTCACTTAGGGCTCTTGGTAGACCGGTTTACTTGAACCACCTTAGCTCGGGAGCGAACCAAGCGCGCAAACAGTCAATTTGAGATTCGTTGATTACACTGGGACTTTTTAGCGTGGAAACCCGGAAAGGGTAAAAAACCACGTGTCCGGAGCTGTGCCGACCAAACTTCCACTATCTTCTGGGGGGTTACAATTTGAGACTTAGAAGTCGAGCGCGACAGGCCGCTGCTCGTTACAATAATAGAGAGAAAGAGAGAGAGAGAGAATTCCGAAGGTGACAGACCACCTCCAGAAAAACTAAGTCCTTTCTCCTTCTGAGAAAGGTGGAGAAGAAAAGTGAGAACGCCCTGGAGAACAAAAGTGAGGACGCTGAGTCGCATTTCGGAAAAAAGGAAATCTTCGAGTCCGTAGGAGAATTCCGCGAAAGTCTGCAAGAAGCTCTCCCGGGCCCCGAAGGCAAGATCCTTTGAAAAGAAGTTATGGGGCTCCTTTTATAGCTTTGGCCGGAGGTAGCCCGGTAATTTCGCCGTTGTAACCACCGTAACCACCTAGCGGACGAATCATATTTTTCGGTTCAAAGCACACGGATCGCCATTTTTCGTAATTGACCATCTTGCCCCTCGAGCAGTTCGGGCAGTTCGGGCGGTTTTGTTGAAGGCGAAAAAGACGACAGGTTGTTCCTGAATCTGAGAAGCTAGAAAGACAAAATGCGAGCATGTCGGAAAAGTGAGAATATTCTGAGCGCGCTCAGAAACGTTCTGAGCGCGCGCGAGCGCAAAAAGCGTTCTGAGTGCACAACGAATGTGAGAGCGTTTTGAGCGTTCGACGAGCGCCGAGGCGTTCTGGGAGCCTAGTGAACGCTGATGTGCTCAACGCGCGATGTGTACTTTGGGGCGTTCCGTGCGTGTCGTGAATGTGAACTTAGGAGGGGAACGCGTCGTGAGTGCAAGAGCGTACCGTTCATGGTGATGAGGGTACGATTGTGGGGGCGCCAAATGTTCGACCGAAGTCTCTTGCTGCGCGGGGGGAAACTCCGCAATTGGGGAGTGCAAATTGCACTCCCCAATTGAGTGCGGTTGTAGGAAACTCCCCAATTGGGGAGTGCAAATGGGAAAACTCCCCAATTGGGGAGTGCTTGCACTCCCCCAATTGGGGAGTGCCACGTGAGGGGGCTGACCAAGTCAGCCCCCCAAATGGGGTGCTGACTTGGTCAGCGCCCCCTTTGTTGATTATGGGGGGTGCGGCACCCCCCTGTTTGACATTGGGGGGGGGCGGCACCTTATTAATGCCGCACCCCCCTTGGTGCGGCATTCGCCGCACTTTGTTGGTGCGGCAAGTGCCGCACCCTTCTGGCATGGCGCCTTTTCAACGCGGCGGGTGCCGTGCCGTTTCGGCGCGGCGCGTGCCGCGCCGTTTTGGCGCGGCGAGTGCCGCGCCGTTTCGGCGCGGCGAGCGCTTGCGTGCTCGGCGGTACCTATTTGGATACGTGATACGGAACCACATCCCGTATCATTTTTACGGGTGCATATAAGTTATAATAAATAATATAAATTAAATTATAATAAATAATCAAAATGAGTATAAAAATTAATTTATATATAAATCAGATGATTATATAAAACAAAACTATAATTACATTAAACAGAAACTAAAATAAATATGAAAATTAAATTATAATAAAAATAAGAATTATAATGCACACCCCCTATATCCATGAGAGTATCCCAACAAGATAATACTCTCGTCGCTCGCAGCTGTTAGAATAATTTTCCTGTATTCCTATATTAATATACAAAATAATATAATTTTGGGTTCTTAAAACTTTGCAGAAACAGCAATATCAAAATTGTATGAAGGAGGTGAGAAATAAAAGAGAGTAATGTATAGGTTAGAATCAAGCCTGGGTAAGGCGTGTGGTCACTGCCCTAAAGAAGTTGCACCACCCTCCGGCAGAGCTTTCAACCGATGCTCACTCCTCCAAGGTACAACACTCGGCTAGATCCTGAAAACTCTGATGTGCGCGGACACCGAAGAAGCACAGAGCACCCGAACTTCCACACTGATGAAGCAAATGTAAAGAAAAGAAAATCACAAGAACGAGCGAGAGAGAGGGAGAGAGCAGAAGCGGCTGTATCCGGAATTGCAGAAAAGGAACCACTTAATATTCAGACCGCAAGACTACTCTAAAATAGGATCTCGTAAAACGGCAATAATTAAAGCCACAATAAATGCGAACGGTTATAATTGGAAGGCTGAAAATCGGGAAAAGAAATGTTGTATTTCCAACGTACGGAATTAATGCCGAAAAGCACGCGTAAGCGGTTTAGGAAACATGCGTAATAACTGCAAGAGAAAACGGCAAAGAAGGAGGTCACGACGAGACTACACGACGACACAATTTATCGTCGAGACTAGTCTTCTATTCGACGACAAAAACGTGTCGAGACTGAGTGTGACGACGATAGAACTTATCGTCGAGACTTGCAATCGACGATACGACTTGTTCACGACGATACAACTTATCGTCGAGACACGCAATCGACGATACGACCTGTCGTCGTCGATCTGAATCAATTCGTCGACCGCAGAGACATGGTCAACCGCTGAGACGGAAGATCGTCGACCGAAGAAAGTATTTCGTCGAACGCAGAACCGCTGAGACTGAGATTCGTCGACCGCAGAAAGCATTTCGTCGAGCGCAGAACCGCTGAGACTGAAGTTCGTCGAACGCAGCATGTCGTTCGTCGAACGCAGGATGGAGTTCGTCGAGCCGACACAAAACCGAATAAAAGGACTAAAACTGTTTTGTACAAAAATACAATTCAATTCAATTATTCCCCAAATCCGGGTCCGGTCCGGTGCGTGCGCGCGCGCGTGTGTGGTTCATAGTTTCTCCTTATGTTCTTTTGAACAAATGAGAATGTGAGAACTAATATATATACTCACCAACATGAATGGAAATAGGCAAGGTGGGACTAAAGGATCATCCTTTCATTCATGAAAGGTTTCCCTCCAAATAATTTGGATTCCCTCCATCTTTTTGTTTTGGAGCTTTTCATCAAATATGAATAGTCAAACACCAACCGCCATAAGGGCTCCATAAAACATAATAAAATAAACATTTCTTTACAAAATTTCTAACAGCAGCTACTCTAATAAAAAATATTGAAGTTAAATATAGGGCGATGCTATTAGCAGACCTACGACGGCTATCTGCAGTCCTAAAACATCTAAAACGGCTATTCGCAGTCCTAAAAATACTTACGGTCCGTTCGTTTGGACGGAATTGGGGGAATAGAATTGGAATTGGACCCCCAATTCCAATTCCAATTTCGTCGTTTGTTTGACAAATTTAATCCATGGAATCGAATTTGAATCCAATTCCACAGTAAACCCTTTAAGCTTGATTCCACTCCACGCGAATTCTTATCCCCCTACCTAAGTTTTCGGAATTCCTTTTCCCCTCCCTGAGATGCAACCAATTGTAGATAGAGTAAAACTAGGACAAGAAATTTCATATAATCAGAAAAATGCAGTAAAATGGGTAAACGCGTTGTGAATTAGAGTGATGATTCATAAGAGAGAACAAAATCCTTACTGCTAATCATTTATCATAGGTATTCCTTCAACCTAAAATTGCAAGGAACGTGGAGCAAGAGACCAACGTATCAGTTCAGCCGAGACAACTATTGAGAGTCGATAGGATATATGCGGCTCTTGCAGATATTACTGATTTGACTGAGCAGAAGATCATCAAGGCTATCGATATGTTGAACGTTGATGTAGCAAAGAGTGACGTATTTATGGCTCTACCAGTATCTATCAGGAGGACTTGACTACACATGCATCTTGATGATTGAATGTGTGCGACCAGAGACATTATCAGTTTTTTGTTGAACTTTGTTTTGAGGGATGGACTTTAGAATTATTATTTCTATGTATTATGTAAACTTAGTTTATCTTAGTAGACATTTTGATAGTTTTGTATTTCTCTGCAATTTTGTCATTTTTTTATAAATTGAATTTTAATTCCTATCAATTAATTCTAACATGCAACCGAACGACGGAAATGTTAATTCCAATTCCACTATCAGAATTCCTTCATTCAGCCGAACAACAGAATTAGAATTGAGTTCAATTCCAATTCCTGCAGTCCAATTCCAATTCCATTCCCCCAATTCCGTCCAAACGAACGGAGCATTTAAATTCATTGGACTGCGAATATTAATGGACTACGTTTAACCATGATATGACTCCTTATAACATTGCCCTAAATATAATGTATGATTTAGTATTTTTTTTCGCTTAGCCAGACTTATTAATTAGGAATACAATAAAAGGAAGAGTGCTTTAGTAGGATTGTTTGGAAAATGTAATGCATATCCCCCAAAATATCTTCTCAAGGCTCAGGTCATTGAATTAGGCAATTGTTATTTGCTAATTTGTGGATAACAAAAATATCTGCGGCTAATAAATTTGACTTCCTTCATATTTGTGAATAGACAAAATCTACGAATAGAAAAACACGATTTGCGAATAACAACCGCCTTATTACATTTCAAGGATAATCTCATAAGTCATAATACACTAAAAAGCTCAAAAAATGGGGAGACCTTGAACTCTCATCAAAAGAGAAATACAAAGCGAGTTATCAACAAACTCGTCATCACCTCACAAAACACGAAAATGATTTTTTTCCTGTGCTTATATTTTGTCGTATAAATTCATACCCAATTTCTATATTAATAAGGAGGGAGGAGAGCACCGGAGGTGGTATTCGACCGTTGGTCAAATTATAATTTGAAATTAGGCCTTAGATCTCAATCATCTTCTTATTTATTTAATTATTATTATTATTAACAGTCGAGCGCATGCAAAGTTGCAAACTGATTAACACGAAAAGATTCCTCCAAATAAAACTATTTATAATGTTTTGACTATTTCATCGTGCTCTCTGTCCCCTTTTCCTCTCTATTTTTCTTCACGCAAACTCTTGATTTAATTTAAATATATTTTTGTTGCAAAAAATTAAAATAATAATTTTAGTGGTAAAATGGTTGAACGGTTGCGATGAATTTGATGATGTTGTTAATATTGAAAATCAAGACGAGTCGAAATAAAATTGCCGCATTCTTTGGATGCTTGGTTGTTATTCATTCGGAAGAGACGCATTCATTCGTAAGAGAAACGTCTATTTAGAAGAGATGCGTCTATTCGGAAGAGAAGTGTTCATTCGAAAGAGGAGCACTCAGTTAAGACCGCCCTTCGCTCTTTTTAAAAAAACATACATCATTCTACTTCATCGAAGTTAATGTCGTTCACTCCATCTCTAATCTATGTGCGTTTGATTTCTCTCAAGTTTATGTTTTTTTATTTTTCTACAGTCTTTTAAGCAATACATTGAAGTTTGTTTTTTATATTGATTTGTGTGTGGATTTCATTGCAATTGAGATTGGATATTGTGCAGAGAGGTGAAGTGATCTCGGACACCTGAATTTTTACATCTAATTAGTTATAAGACTCGAAACATGACCCATATGAAGTAAAAAAAGTCGCACTCGTATATCAGATGTCGCAAGGCGGAGTTTTTTCTACGGTGAATTTCGTTGTTTCTTACAGAATAATATATAAACTCATCTTATTATAGAGTTCTGGCTGTCGGGCGAAAACAAAGCAGCTCATATCTAGCTTGAAACTGTCTATATTCTTCCGTCTAGTGAAATGGACTGCTGCTGCTCGTGAACGTATGCCATTTCTAGATTAATCATATAACAATAAATGTCATGATCAAATATAAATGAGGATAATATTAGAATATATATATATGCAATTTGATCGATTTAAACTATACAATTTTTTATTAATGAGATTGTTTTCATAAATTCAGCATAAATTTGGATCCAGGCTGTCCAGCTATGAATATACTTTTAAGAATTACTCGCAGATAGGACTTTATTATATATGAATGAATATAATAATAAACTTTAAAATATATATAAATGTAAAGTTAATTCATTATTAATAATCAATAGAATTTTTCTTAATTATATTTTTTTTTTTTTATTTTGATCACAGACTTTCTGGAATGTGTGACTGCTTAGACTCAGTTTGGGGGCACTTATTTTCACCGGTCAAGCGGTTTCGACCGCATGAACCGGACCTTAATTAAGGCCGGGTTCATGCGGTCGTAACCGATTGACCGGTGAAAATAAGTCCCCCAAAATAAAGCCTTAGGCTCCGTTTGGCACCGCGGTGACGGTCCCACGACCGACCTCACTTAAGAAACTTCATCCACTTTCATGCTCAAAATTAAATTTTTTTTTTTTACGGTGGATGTAATCGTTGTCATGCCAAACATGTATATTAATGCTCTGTTTGTGACAGCGATAGCGTTTGAAAAAGCAGTCGTGGGAAATTAGTGGTGACATTAGAGTGGTATAAAAAGCTGTTTTGAAATAGTTGTAGACAATTTGAAAAATCTGCATTTAAGTGATTTTAAAAAAGAAAAGTGTTTTATGTTTCTCTATTTGGACAACATTTTAATAATAGTTGTTTAACTTTTTAATAATTAAAATGTGATTTATGTTTATCATTTATCGCATAGATTAAATAAATATTATATAAATCATAAATAAGCACGTTACAAAATGTCAGCGACGAGAACTAAAGATATCGAATGAGTGAAAAATCGCGAACGAAGAAGAAAACATTTGCAGCAACGATAAAGAAGAAAGTCAGATCGCGAATGATCAGACGTGATTTTCATAAACGAGAAATAGTTGACGCCAGGGAAATCAAATTTTAAAAAGCTCTGTTGGACCTTATAGCCCAACAAGCCGTAAAAAACTTTTTTAATGAATAGATAATTTATTTACTCGAATTTTTAGGGCTATGCTATAATCAAAATTTTTTGGTGAGCATCTCTCACCTAATAATAGGTGAGAGGGAGCCCCTCTAAGCCGTTGATTAGAGATCATACGGTTGTATTTTCCTAAATACTTCTGTATTTATAAATAATCAATAATGTCAGTATTTTATATACCGTCCGATCTAAGATCATACGGTTGTATTTCTCCCCCACCTATTATTAGGTGAGAGTTGCGCACCTAAACACTGCGCTTTTGTCTATTTGCACTCGCCGCTATTAGCAAACGCTGTTTTAAGTGATTGTCTATGCGCACTCAATCTGTCTATTAGCAATGCACTATTACTATTAGCATTTTTTTTATCAATTTTTTAACATAATAAAAATATCATTTTCACTATCGCCGCCACCGCCAACGCCCTCGTCGACGCCGCCAACTCCAACGCCATCGTCGCCTCCGCCAACGCCATCGTCGTCGCCGCCTACTCCAACGTCATTGTCGCCTCCGTCAACGCCATCGTCGTCGCCGCCAACTCCAACGCCATCGTCGTCGCCGCCAACTCCAACGCCATCGTCGCCTCCGCCAACGCCATCGTCGCCGCCGCCAACGCCATCGCCGTCGCCGTCGCCGCCAACGCCATCGCCGTCGCCGTCGCCGCCAACTCCAACGCCATCGTCGCCTCCGCCCACGCCACCGTCACCGCTGCCAATGCCATCGTCATCGCCGCCGACTCCAACAGCGTCGTTTCTGCGAGAGGAGATGTGTAGGGGCATGCATCTAAGGGGAAAGAGCTGTCTGCGGCTATTAAAAATAACACTCTAAAATTTTAAAATTTTAAGTGCTAATAGACAAAAGTGAGTGCTAATAAGCCCTAAAATTTTAAAATTTTAAGTGCTAATAGACAAAAGCGCAGTGCTAATAGCAGCGCCCTATTTTTATCGAAATTAATAAATAGTGCTGCCGTAAGTACTGTATTTTGGTAGTGATCAAAAGCATAACTTTAATTACAATTAAAACAATCCGCAATAAATGATATTTAAAATAAATATACATTTAGTTACCGTTAAGAATAAAAAATGTAGTCATAATTAAATTAATAGTGGCAGAAAGAAATATAATTAGTATAGTGTTTAATAATAATATTAGTATGTTTAATTAGTGTTAAAGGGGCTTAATGGAGCACCTAAATAGAAAATGTACTGGCTTTTGTAAAGAAATGTTTCCTTTTTTTCAGTTCACAGGAACGTGTGGATGCAAGCTGGAAGCCTCCGGAGAAAGCTGCTTTTTAAGAACTGTGCGTTCTTGCCTGAATTTGGGCCCGTTTGGTGTAGCTGTTTGTAGTTTGCTGATAACCGGCAGAGCGCCACGTAATCACGAGTTTCGTAGATCTTCGATCACAGTAGCCGTTAAACATGATTAGATGGGAGCGTAATAATCGAAACTCGTTAATCGCTCGATTTTTTAAATAGGAGCGAACTCAAAATAAAATGTTCAAATCGAACTGAATCGAATCAAAATGTCTCGAAATTAAGACGACTCAAATTTCGAGCCGAATCAAAATCGATGGAGCGATCGATTGTGGGTTGGATGCCCCGAGGATCCATAAAAAGGTTGAGTTTAGGGAGAGAATTAAACCCATGTAATACTTTAATAACAATTGTTTATTTTTAATTACTTTGTATATACATTTGGAGAAAGAAAGTGTTTTACTTTGATTTATGGTCCATTTGACACAGCGGTGACGGCCGTGAACACGGTGGTTATGAACTGTTCGTCGTTCATGAAAGTTTGATCTTCGTAAGAAACTTCATTCACTTTAATGTTGAAAATTAGATTTTTTTTTTTTTCGTCGTGGTGGCGGGCATACCAGTTATCATGCCAAACATTGGCTCTCCCATAGGTTTTCGGTGAGGCAGCCAACGCCACCGGTGGTCAGGGCACAGTCTGCGAGTAATTATTATATTATCTGATTCTGTATGTCAAATCAAATAAATAAATGTGACTTTGAAAGGAGAAATGAGAGAGAGATAGAGAGGGAAATTGTCATGCGTGAAGTTGATGCGAGCCTGCGAGCATGTACTGTCACTCGTGTGTGTGTATACAATTCGTGTGTTGTGCGTAGTGTAATTAAATGATAAAATTTTAATCACTTTTAATTTGATGCGAACATAGAAAAGCAAAATGTAAGTAATTCATTGAGATGCGCATTAATGAACTGCGGAAAATTTTAATATAATGCGTATCATTTTTGGATTCGACTTCGTGCCTTATAACGACAGACATCCTCAATAACGTGCTAGCATTGGCTTGAATGAAATTAGCGGTCCTTTCAGATGTAGATAGCATTTACTCATTTGGATTGTATCTCTCGAATGAATAAGCTAATTAAGCACACATGCACGACTTCTGCTGTATATAAATACGAGTGGCAAATGCGGGACTTCGTCTCTATGGCCAATTGTGACAGTACCTCCGATCGTGATATACATGGGGTGGGGCTTCGCCCCTATTAATTAATTAATGCAGCTTAAAATAAACATGCTATTAATTAATAAATAAAGTAAATAGTAATATACATGTACAACCCTCATTCTCCGAGGGTAGGACCCCCCCCCCCCCCCCCCCTCAAGGCCACGTAGACAGATGTCAAAGTCAAATAGTCAATACGGCAGTCAACAGTTCGAGATACCTGTGAAAATTTTTCTAAGGACCTTGTGAGAGCAAGCAGGAATCGATTATGCAACTTAGAGATACAAGCCAAACAACCAGAAACAAACTTTAGGCAAGCAATTGATCTTTATTGATAGCATAAACTTCATTACAGGGCAAGACATGCTTGGCGAGACATGATTTCGCCAGCACAGATACCAAACAGAAATACAAGAAGATGAGGATAACTTGAGATCGCTCCAGACCGCGCGACCTCCCTGCGACTTCAACACACTGCCAGACCGCAGCGCCTTGCCGATCACAGCACACCACCAAACCGCTGCACAGACCGCTCCCTTCTTCCGATTTCCTGATTCTCCCGAACTCCAGCACCACAACTCCAAGCCGCAGACCGCCCGAACACTTTCAGAGGAAGAGGTGATCGCTGCCGCCCACACTATCCGCAGAAGCTGCACAAGAGGAATTCAATCAGCAGACCGCACGGTCAGAATAAACCAGACCGCAGGAAACAAGCGAACTCAGCTTACACTTGGTGTGTTCTATTTGCTGCTACAGTGGCCTCCTATTTATAGGCGCGGGACCTGATCCAGTCACCACCCTATGAGATAGGATCACCACCCTCCAGATCGCGTGACCTGATCGGTCAACCCGCGCAATCAGCAACATAACTCCTGCTTCATTTTGGTGAACCCGCCAGCTTCAATTCTCCACCATGAGAGACCGCCACTCTCACAGCAGACCGCGACTCTCCAAAGAGATCGCCAGACCGCCCGAAGCTATTCACCACCTATGTTCGCTCGAGACCGCGAACACAGCCAGTCCGCCATCAACCCGCGAACTCCTGTCTGTATGCCGATCTCCTCCTGAGACCGCGAACAGCAACCAGCTCGCATACCAGTCTCCTCCTGAGACCGCGAACTGAGACCGCGCGACTAAGAGCCTTAGTCCGCGACAACTAATAGAGAACCTGGAACACCCTGTGCGGTCACACCTGACCCCCACAGCCTTGAAGAAGACAACCCGCCGCACGGTTATAGACAACCCGCGTGACCTTGGACCAGATACCAGCGGTCACTCCAGGAGACCACAGTTAGGCTACTACCAGCCAGACCGCAGAGGCAGACCGCCAGGCCGTGCGGTCATGCCAGACCGCCCGACCTCCTCCCAGACCGCCCAGGTCCAAAAGCCTCCTTCACTTCCACTTCAGCAATTTCAACAATACCAAGATAAAGTCGGCCAGCAGGCATAATGAGAGAGTTCGTCAAGCATAGGAGCAGAAGACAGCCTAGGCGAGTAGGGGTGCACTCGTGCGAGTAGCCCGGATACTCGCCAAAAGGTGGCGACCATAGGTGATACTCGCCCATTTGCCCGGGGAGATCGCCTCAATATCGCTAGTCGCCGGGCAGGGGCTGGGCTATAAAAACCCCCTACCCCTTGGTTTTCCTATAAATTGGACCCCAGGGGTACTTGGATTGGCACCTGGACTTGAGCTTTCGAAACCCTGCTCTTGCATTCTGGATCCTGTCGCACTTGGCCGCTACTCCCGGTACTAGTCAAGTCGGTGTCTTCCTTGTATCCTGCTCGGCCATTTTTGGTCTTGGAGGGGAAGTCTCTTCGGAGCTTCTGGGTACGTGGTGGGACCTCCCTGCCGCAGCGCCTGGGGTCTTGTTGGTTGTTCTTCTAGCTCCGTAGTAGTCGCCAACCAGGTCATCTCGTTGGACTGTTGGGCGAGTAGCCTCCGGCTGCATCGGTCCGAATCTTGAGGTCAGGCTTTTCCTGGAGTCAACACTTTGGTGCGGTGAGCGTGGATCGTAGTCGTTGGAAGAAAGTTCAGTAAGAAGGCGAGATGGTCGTAGTTGGCGACCATGAGGAGGTAGTCGGCAACTCGTCCGCGAGTGGCGAGTTCGTGACGCTAGCAGTTTTCGAAGCCTTCGCGCAGCGCATGGAGGGGATCTCGCAAGCAGCGCTTCAGCGGCGCGCCGAGGTCACGAAGACCTCGCCGCATCGCCCGGTTCTGACCAAGGGAAGGAGTCCCCCTCGGCGAGCAGGAAAGGAGCATGTGGAGGATGAGACCGAGCGACCAAGGAGGTCGCAGTTCTACCAGCAGACCTCGCAAGGGATCCGCTTCCGCGAGACGGAGGAGCATGCGAGGTATCAGGATACTCGCCCATATGACGAGTATAGTTGTGATAGTGACCAGGTGGAAGATCGTCGGCAGATTGGGGGTAGGAGCCCATTCTGCGAGGAGATCGTCGCCGCGCCAGTGCCGGAGGGGTCCAGGGATTCCTCGAAGAATTACTACTCAGGGAGGAATCATGTTAGGCAAGAAGTGCGTAAGGAGGAAGGATGCATGAAGTCAATGATTGCTGTCCGTCAGGGGAACAGACGTAACCGGAAGGGTAACCGGAGGAGGAATAGGGATCGAGTCAGCCAAGGATGTCAAGGAAGTATCAAGGCCGGGGAGGTAGGAGTGAGTTTTAGAGAAGCGGAGCTCGGATCTTTTCGCAAAGCGAATTTCCACCAGGCCTACCGCCAGAATGTCGCTCCGACCTCTCAAGCACCACCCCCGCTAGAGGAAATCACCTTCTCGGAGGAGGGCATGTTAAGGGATGAGAATCCCTTCCATGAGGCCCGTGTGATTGATGCGATCGTCGAAGACTTCACCGTCAACCGAATCCTGGAGTGCAACGGGGGATCTGTCTGTGTCATCTTTACGTCGTTCTCACGAACACGTTTGACAACCTGGAGGTCGAGACAATCAGGATGATGATCCTGGACAGTTCCCTTTTTTTATTTCTTAGGTAAGCAAAAGGTGGACGCGGCAGGAAGATCAGCCGCCGTCGGGAAGCTTAATCCAAGACGGGAAGAACCCTTCATCGTGAAGGGGAGCTGTTGGAAAACACCTGGAACGGCGACAACTTGAAAGGGTTTTGGCCCCTGAACGGGAGTATGTACACATCCCACCCCTGTAAATTTGTTATCCATAAATAAAACCATCACCTCCCTGAAACATGGGAAATGGTGAGTCTTTTGTCTCTTTCGGCTCTGTGTTTTCAAGAAAGAAGAAAGCGAGCGAAGCTGATCTCCGCGTCAGGTTGGGAAAATGTGCCTCCGACTTAACCCTCGTAAAAACTCAGAACGGATGATGGGACAGTGCCTCGGGTGTGCGTTCCCTTAAGACCAAGCCTCTGCAATGACGGCCGAGATCAGCTCCCCCCTTGTACGTTGGCCGCGGTTCCCACCGATTGCATTTCTCATCCGACTGGGGAGATTATCAGGAAGAAGTCTGGACGCCGACCTCCCAATTCGACGAAGAGATGATCGACTTAAACCGATCAGGGGACCCTTGGATAAAGGTGTTGTGTACCCTCGAGGGCTGAGAGCCCGTAACAAAGCACCTCGTTTCCAATCATTTCCTCCAATTATATGAGTTAGTGTGCTTAAGTGTGCTTAACTCCCCTTTAAAATTGTTGAGTAGCAGGAAACAGGTTCGGTCAGCACTCATCATCCAAGTGGGACGGTGACCTCGGGACGGAGTATCCCCTTGGATCTCCCCGACTGTCATTCCCCACCGGACGATCTGCTTGACAATATCCGGCACCACCAGTCGGGAAACGAGCCTCCGACTTAACCCTCGTAAAAGCTCAGAACGGATGATCGGACAGTGCCTCGGTCACGCAAACTTTTAAGACCAAGCCTCTGCATTGATGGTCGAGATCAGCTCCCCCTTGCACGTTGGCCACGGTTCCTACCGACTGCGCTTCTCATCCGACTGGAGCAATTATCAGGAGGAAGTCTGGACGCCGATATCCCAACTTGGAGGAATAGGTGACCGATTCGACCGACCGAAGGACGAAGGCATTCAAACCTCCAAGTAGGATGAGGACCTCGGGATGTTGTGATCCCTTGGACGGTGCTCCATCAGAACCTCCCCGACAGTCATTCCCTACTGTGTCGACCTCTTCAACAAAAAACAGTAGGATGAAGATCTCGGGATGCTGTGATCCCTTGGACGATGCTCCATCGGAACCTCCCCGACAGTCATTCCCTACTGTGTCGCCCTCTTCAACAGCATCAACATGGAGGTACAAAATGAGGTTCTAGAAAAGCATATCTCAAGGATCCTTCTTCATATGCAGGGGCGAGTATGAAGATGCGAGTATGATGGTGCGAGTATGCATGGCCGAGCATATACCCAGCGAGTAAGGTATGATCGTCGTCCGCAGCATCCCATCTCGTCTATGCTTAGTCGCCTAGCGAGCACTCAACCTCGTCTCGAGCCTAAGAACCTACTCGGCATGATCACAAAAAAGAAGAAAAACAAAAACAACTACAGAAGGCGAGCAAACAATTGTATTCATTTACTTTCATAAAGTACATATACAAAAATTGCTATACAGATTTGCAAAAAGGAGCCAGGCGACTATGCATCATCATCGCCACCATCCTCGCCGTCAGGATCGACATCTTCGCCATCATCACCCTCGTCCTCAGAATCGTCATCTTCGGAATCGGTAGATGAGGATGGAAGATCTCGCATGGGGGAATTGGACTCTTCGGCGAGTAGTGCTGGGATGATGTCCATGACAGTCAGGTTCATTGCCTCCGACTTCAAAAGGCCATCGGCCTTCAGACTGCTTAGGACCACCTTCCCGGTTGCTCGCGCGATCTCCCGGCGAATATGCGCCATATCGTCGCCGACTATTCGGATCTGCTTGCCAACCCTGGAGGGGCCCGCCGACGAAGGCTGTTGCTCGGCAGGCCGAATTTCCAACTCAGTGATTCGCACTTGAGCGGCCTCCAAGGTTTGCCGAGTATCCTCCAGCTCCTTCTCCAGCTGGGACACTTTCTTCGCCATTTCCAGCTCGGCGACCTGTGCAGATGAAGACAGCGGTTAGCAAGCATCCATCGGAATAAAAGGCGACTATCTCAGATATCGGAAAGGCGACGAGCGAGTACCTCCTGGTTTTTCCACTTGGCGGCCTCCAGCCCCATGGTGATGAGCTTCTTGCTCTGAACCCTGATCACCTGCTCATATTCAAGCAGTTTCCTCGCCGTCGCATGACCAAGCTCGGCAGCTCGAAGGTTAGCTCGCGAGCTCTGATGGGCGAGATATTCGGCCGAGACGTCTTGCAAGGATTCGGCGTCCGCGCGACCATAAAGGGCGAATGTCACGTCGAACGCCTCGCCCGCATCCTCCCAATCCTCCGACCAGGCGGGGAGGTTGGTGCTCAAAGTCACTTCATGGGCTCGCTCAGCCCAGGACACCAGAGGGCGACCATAGGCATCCTCGCTGCCCACACCTTCGCCAAAAAGAGGATGGCCGCTGGGCTCGCCAGCCTCCGAAGGATTTGCCCTCGCTTTCAGGTCCCTCTTGGCGACCGCCTTCTTCCTCACAGTCTCGGCGGCCTTCCCCTTGACCTTCCTCTTCTTCGAGGTCCCAGCATAGTCGCCAGCGACCTCCTGATCATCGCCACCGGGCGACATATCGACTGGAGCAGAAGCTCCCGCCTTTGGCACCAAGGGAAGAAGCTCGCTCGGTAAGGAGCGAGTAGCTGCACCCAGACGAAGAGAAGAGTTTTAGACACCGACTGAGAACAAGTGGCGAGTATCACTAAGTACTCGCTTGGAAGAATACCTTCACCCGGGAACACCTCGGCGAGCTCATCTACTCGCCTCCTCCAGAGGACGACATCCAGTCGGCGACCTCGGAAGCTGTCGAGTAGCTTCTCCCGGCTCTCCTCCAGATAAGGGGCAGCGAAGGCGCTCTCTGCCGGCTGGAAGGACGAAGTCGGCACGACGCCAAAGTCGCCCTTGATGATGACTATTCGCTCGGTCCAGCGATGGTTCTTGTTCGCCGTGCCGACCAGCGTGCAGACGTGGCTGCACAAGAAGACGACGCCTTCGCCAGTGGCGCCGAAGTGGAATACTCGCCGGAAGACGGAGAGATCAAAGGCGATCTTCTGGTCGCGCAAGTAGCAGAGGAACCCCACGATCATCGCCACTCCGTTTGGGTTGATTTGCGCCGGGACTATCCCGTGATAGCAGAGTATCTGGCAAACCTCCGACCACAAGGGTAGTCGCAGGCCGACTTCAAGACCAACTCGGTCGCCGAGAAGAAGTTCAGGCGTTCATCTTCGCGAGGAAGCCTGGCGACAAACTCCGGCGACAAATACTTGGCCGAGAACTCCTTCAGGTCACTCGGCCGAGTAATCGGCTTCTTAAAAGAAGTCGCCTCGAAGTTTTTCGCATGACTCGCATGGCGAATAGCTGCCTCCTCAGCCATTCCGGAAGAAGGGGATTGAAGGAACGAGTATCAAAGATGCGAGGAGAGGAGCAATCGGAAGATACTCGCTGGAAAGGGAAGATCGCCAAAAGCGTATTAAATACGTACCCCCCCCCCCCTATTTATTGTACTCGACGAGACTTGGCTTGCCGCGTACGCCGCCGCGAGCACGAGTCAGGGTGGCGAGTACCGAGGAAAGTCGCAAATACAAAGGGTGAACGTCAAATCACCAGTGTCGAACGAGCGAGTACCTGCATCAGATCACTAGGATGCCCGCAAACATCAGCGAGACATGCAACCAATACTCGCAGAAACAAAAAAAAAAAAAAAAAAAATCAAGACATCACAGCACAAAGGGAAGGCAAGGCAACAAGGGCGATAATCATACTCGCCAAATATCAATTTACTTAAAAGAAATCAAATAGTTCAGCATTACAAGCATTTGCCAGAAGGCTACAAGCGACTATAAAGAAAAAGGAGCCAGGATCCTAGGGGTTTGGCTGAGCACCGGGAAGTTGTGGTTGTCGCCCAACCCAGCCCAAACCACGAGCTCGCTTGAAATGCTCGAAGGCCACGGACATCGCATCCTCTCCTTGTCGCAGCTGCTCCTCCATCCTCGCCAGGCGACCTACGGAGCCCATGCTCGCACGCATCCCCGCCAGCTCGTCCTGATGCAGCTGCTGGCGATGATCCATCCTACCAACCCGGCGCTCCAGATCGCCGACAGACTGAAGGCGAGATTCTACACTAGCCAGGCGAGTATCTAACTCTTCCAGGCGTGATGCTCGCACCTCCAGCTCGGTCAGACGACGCTGGGAGTCAGCAGCCGCCAGGAGCTTCCACCGCGGTCAGACGCCGATGAGACTCGCTGATCGCCAGACGCTCCAACTTTGCCTCCAAATCCAGGATGGCGCGAGTAGCCCTCTCCTGATACTCGCGAGAAGGAAGCCCGACGACGTCAACCAGAGCCCCGATAGGGGTGTGAGCGCGAGCTGTGGAAAAAGACATAAAAGCGAAACCTTAGTAACGAGTAGCGGTGTAACACCTCTCCTGCAATGATCATATAACATGGGTCCGGCCGGGACCCCACGACATATAATCGCCACAGCTTCAGTATTAAAAGATGATATTGACTACCCATTCTCAAAACTCAGACAACACAGCGGAAACAAACATAAAACACAGAGATTGTCCACACTACATAGGAGTCCAACTGGCCTTAAGGCCATACAAAACCACAGTCCAAATCACCAAACATTCAACACAAAAGGACGTCCCAACAAAAGGGGACAGATAGTAGTTTTACCTAAACTACCTCGGCATGCAAGCCAGTTACAACAAAATGTAATAATAGAAGTGCATGAAGACAAGGTAAACACTTCATGAGGCTTTAGGCCTTTTTGGCCGGCGCGCTGGGTCCAGCCTGCGATTCTTGCCCTGCAACCAAATCACAAAGAGCGGTAAACGAGGGTCAGCTATGGCTGACCACAAACGGTGTAACAACATCCCTCCTCCCGGCCGTCCTAGCGGACCCCGGGGAACTACTTCACCCTACAAGTCAGCACTTCGTATGCAAATGTACATAAAAGGAAACAACATAAAAACAGGTATGAGTGTCACATACAGCATCCACGTTTCTATGTTGAGCAGATAATAAAAAGGGGCCTACCAATGCAAAATGAATGCAAACCCGGGTTTCACCCAAGGCACCATAAAGCGTATGAATCTATCACATCATCATACATCATCATCACATCACAAACACAGGGGTACTCGTCATTTCCCCGCAAGGGCATCGTAGCCCAAGGCCAAGAGCTCTCGCTGAGACCCACCTCGCCTGGCTCGCCATGCCATCGGGCTTGTCTAACAGCTCACACGCTCGGGCCGCCAACAACACATAAGACCGATACTAAGAATTCTGGCTAACAAAACGTCCCAAGGCCCTGGACTTACTCTCGGGACAACGTCCACCGATTGCCTCGCCTGGCGACCGTCAACGGACTCATCCGTAGCACAGACATTCTCGTCAGTCAACAAACGAAGGGACTAATCTTGCCGGGACACTCTCCACACGTGAATCTCAGTCTTCACGGGATAGCCAGCCGACCATAAAGACCAATCGCGCCTTCGCACCACACTAGGCATCACAAGCCCCATATTCCGCACATTATTTCTCCGCCCTAAACCCAACGTTCGTTACCACACGAAGCTACAAGGGCATCACAACGACGAGTTCGCCGTATTCGGATTTCTAACAAAACCCCTAAGATGCGCGTAAATCAACATCACCGAATCGGACCAATGACCACAAATCCGGCTTCACCCAAAATGCCTAATCCGCTAACGGAGCGGATCTCTAGTGCAAATCATGTCGGGGACGGACTCAATCAACCCGATGGTTCCTTTTGAACCAAGGCGACCCGGACCCCTCTCACTCGACGGATCCGGTGCCAAAATGCAGAAATTAAAGGGATGCCATGCACGCATCCTAAAGACCGGGAGGAGAAATGTCGTTACCTTTTGAGATCTCCTCCTAGTCATGAGAAGCTTGTAAACAAACGGTGGAGAAGAAGCACCTCGACGCCCTCTACGCGTTGCCGGTCTCGGATCGGCGAACGGAGCTCCGAAGCTCCGACAATGGCGGATTCCCCTTCTTCTTCCTCCTTGCCTCCTCCTCCTTTCTCCAACCTAAGAGAGAGAAAGTCTTGGAAATAATGAGGGTTTAACTCCTCTACCAAGCCCTAAAACCCCCCAGCCATCCATCGCAGCAGTTGGATCAAATCCCAACATTTTTGGACGGCCGGATCATCTTCCCCGTCACTTTTCGCGGAGCAGAATAAACAGTGCGCACGAGCAGCGGCGCACGGTCAGTGATCGTGCGCGGCCAACATCCCCTGATCGTGCGCACTACACAATCAGCCGACCTTCAACCCTTGTGAATTAACGCACGATCAGGTGCACGACCACTGGTCGTGCGCGAAGGAGGCTAGTGAGCGTGCGCGAAGAACCTGCTATGGAATTTTCAGCCTATTCCGAGTGCGACGCTACTACTCCGCCTACCTCGCTGGACTACGACTTTTGGGGTGTTACAACTCCACCCCCCCCCCCCCCCCCCCCCCCCCCCCCTTAAAAGAATTTCGTCCTCGAAATTTCAGAATTTAAACAGGAAATTCATAAAGCATACCTGGAGCAAAAAGTTCCGGGAAATCCTCCCGCATCGCTTGCTCACGCTCCCAAGAGAATTCGTCTCGCCCGCAGTTGTCTCATCACACCTTTACAAGTTTGACTTCCTTGTTGCGCAACTGCCGGACTTCCGAATCCTCCACGCCAACCGGACAAACCCTCGTCCCCAAATCCTCCATCACCGGCACCGTTGCCGCTTCGACTACGACGCTCGGCTCCACCAGAGCTTTCCTCAACACAGAGATATGGAAGACATCGTGTAATCCACTCAGCTCTGCAGATAACGCCAAACGATAGGCTGCTTCGCCTATACGTTCCGTAACCTCGAACGGACCCAGATACCGCGGACTCAACTTCTTGAGTCACCGCACCGGAGGACTGAGGAATGGAATTTTCAAATGGCACTAAATTATAGAATATAATTTTAGTGCAATGTTATATTATTGGCTATTAGATGCAACCCGCGTCGCCTCTTTTATTTAGTATTATCGCTTGTATTTTTAATTTCTGTAGCGCATGTCTTCTCGCATTTTTGAATTATTATGTAGCGTCGAGTTGTAATGCGCATGTTATATGTAAGACCCCAAATGACATGTGCACCCAAAATACCAAAAATGAGCATGAGCTGAAATCAGGGAGCTAGCGCCAGGCGTTAGCGATAGCGCCGGCGGTAGCGTTCCGAGAACTCCCGAGAAATGGAGCAGGCTGAAACAGATGAGCTAACGCCAGGCGCTAGCGATAGCGCCGGCGGTAGCATCTCTCAGCGGTACCGACTTAGGGCTAGCGCCAGGCGCTAGCCACTAGCGCCGGCGGTAGCGCTAAATATTAAATACCCTCAAACCCGACTTCTCAGCCATTTTTCTCTGCATTTCTCTCAAGTGCTGAGGGCTGAGAGCTGGGAGAAAGGAGGGAGAGCCTTTGGAGTTAAGCTTTCATCGTGCCAGGAGGGAGATTAGTGAAGAAGCGTGTGCGTGCGTGTGCCACCGCGGGTTCCAGCCATCCACCTCTCAATTCTATGGCACCAAAACGGCCTACAAGGGTAACGATTCTCCTCCCTATCCTTGGACATGTACATCCTTTGATTTGCATGCGTTTTGGAATACTTCTACTAATTAGTAGATCGGCTATTCCGGTGGGTTGAAGTGATTTCCCCACAAATTGCATATAGAGTCCGAAACGGTATTACGGACATAGGCATGCTGTGTGAAGCCCATCCGGACAGGTCAAGCCGGATTGGTGATGATTAGTGCGTGTAAAGTGTCGGAAACAATTCCGTGTACGTGTTGTGATTCGGGTCATGTGATTGTTGTTGTACAGAAAATAGGACCTTGAGGTGTTTCCCAGGCTGTACCCAAAATTTGGTGGCAGAACTGAGTTCTGTCACTAGCGCCGGGCGCTAGCGTTAGCGCCGGCGGTAGCTCCAGGTGAGCTACCAGTGTTGATGTCTGGAGGTGGTTTCCCAGAGGTGGCAGTACAGATTTCTGTTACCAGTGCCGGGCAGAACTAAGTTCTGTTGCTAGCGCCGAGCGCTAGTGTTAGCGCCGGCGATAGCGCCCAGCACAATGTGTGTGCTTCCGTGCTACCTAAAGTCCTGGAATTTGGATGTGTAGCAGGCAAAGCTGTGGAACTTGCAAACCCCAGCTTTAAGAAATGGGTATTGGGTGAAGCTTACTCGTATCGCATATATCGCGGTGATTGAGCACGGGCCTAGCTGAACCAAACCCCCTATAGTGGTGGTGTAGAGGTCGCCCCTCGTTGCACCGGGATATGGAAGAGTGTCGTAACTTCGTTTACGGGCTAGCTCAATTTGCTTGTCTAAGTTGAAATAGGACTTAGCGTAAGGGCGTAACTCAGGGAGTATGCCAAAGTGTGCCTTGAGAGCACGAAGCGGGTGGCTTGGTTTGCCTCCGTTGGTGTTGTTTACGGATATATATATGCTGCTGACTCTTACTTGCAGGAAAGGAGCACCGCCGCCCCGAGTGTGGGGCGGGGTCGTTATAAATCTTGGTCAGCTAAAGCTGACCGGTTGCTTGTTTTCCCACCAATTGGTGGATTTGCTTATACAGGTCCCGGTGAGACTAGCGGGAGATAGCGGGCTGAAGCCCCTGCTGCTGTGCTGTGCTGGCCCTTGAAGGCCAAAGCTTTTGTTTACTTTTGTTCATGTGTGGCCGGCCTGCGTGCCGATGTTTGGAAGCCACTTAGATGATGTAAACAAACTCATGTTAATAACTCTTGTTGTATTTCATTCCCAGTAGTATTGTGGACTTGTTATGAACTGGTTTTAAATGAAAATAAATATGCTTCCGTTATGCGACTCTGATGCTGAGATAGTTATATTTGTAACTGTTTAGACACTAATTTTAGTAACGCGCTCTTCTGTTCATTTCATATGGCGTGGGGTCCCGGCCGGACCTACTGTTATATGCTATGTAACAGGGAGGGTGTTACAAATTGGTATCAGCTACGGGTCTCGTTCCCTTTCCGTCTGAATTCGTGGTCGAATTATTTTAAGGGGTGGTGAGCACGTGTGTGCGTCGCCTTTAAGTCATATAAATAACCAGTACTTGTCCACTTTAGGAATGAATTACATGTATATGTGTAACATTTTGATGGAACTTCTGTGTTCCTTTATTGCTTCATACTATCTCTTAGTCGCTAATTATCTTTTTTGTACATATATAGGCGACTGGGAGTAGATAGGGGCCATCTCGACCCCCTCGTTCGACTGCAAGTAGTGCACCAACTCCGGTGCCGACTCCTCCTTTGGCTGAAACCGTAAGGATGATCGCTGAGGCAGTCTTTGTGATGTTCACGGCGCAACCAGGAGGGCATGTCCTTGGACAGCCTCCTAATCCGGGAGCGGTTCCGGTGCAGGCTCCAGCAGCCGAACCTGCGGTAGAAAGGCCAGTGCCGTTGAGGGCACGAAGAGCTCCAGATCAACAGCTGCAATACTTTTTGAGTTTCCATCCTCCTACGTTCACGGGGGCAGGAACCCCGATGCAAGCCGAGGATTGGCTGTCAAAGGTGCGCAAAACCTTGAAGGCCACGGACACGGAGGAAGGACAAAAAGTGATATTGGCAACCTTCCTACTAGATGGGGAGGCGCAGCTGTGGTGGGATGAGTTGGAGATACATCAGCTAGCGGGAAGGCAGCTGACCGATATCTCTTTTGATGAGTTTTCTAGACTGTTCTTGGCGCGATATCTTCCACATGCCCAACAGGTAGAAATGGAAAATCAGTTCAACCGTCTGACTCAGGGTGATCGTACTATCGATGATTATCTGCATGAGTTTACACGGTTTGGTCGCTATGCAGGCGTGACCTTTGCGAATGAAGCTCGTAAGACAAATCGGTTTACGAAGGCTTGCGAGAAGAGTTGCGGTTTCTTCTGATGGGGCCAATGACGCAAGGGTTTATGACCATGGTCAACTCAGCTCGTTCTTTAGAGAAAGACATGAAACGGTCCCACAGTAGAAAGGAGCTAGCAGTAGTCAAGCCAGAGTTCAAAGTATCGAGCTCGGCAAAGTCGGGGCAAGGCAAGTGGAAGAAAGGAGCGCGACCATCTGGGTCAGCTCAATCTTCAGCATCAGGAGACTGGGCGAGGTCCACTCACCTGTTACAACTGCGGCAGACCGGGGCACTTTGCTCGTGAATGTCGTAGTGGGAAGAGGCTAGTTGCGGCCTATGCAGCAGAGAAAGGAAAGGCGGCAGAGTCGACCGCATCCCACGCTGCTCCAGCCCAGCCTAGAGTTTACAACCTTGGCCAACAGGAGGCCATCAAATAGGACGATGTGGTGACAGGTATGCGGTAGTATATAACTTTTGTTGCTTTTTATACTTCATACCTTATACATTGCTTGGTAACCATTGATGTCCTAGGCTTTGTCATGATCTTTAATTATCCGGCGAGAGCACTATTTGATACGGGTGCTTCACATTCCTTTATATCAGATGCCTTCATACAGCAACTTGGAGTGCCTTCATCGTTTAGACAGGAACGATTAGATGTGTTGCTACCCAATGGGTGTTCGATGCATGCGGATCGAGGTTGTGTGGTAAAGGTACGAATAGGGAGTCAAGACTTTGATTTGGAAGCACTGATACTCCCGCTTTCGGAGTTCGATGTAATCTTTGGTATGGACTGGCTGTCAGCGCAGCAGGCCTACATTGATTGCACGTCTAAGAAGGTCACACTGGGGCGGAATACCGAACGTACGACTACGTTTGCTGGTTTGCGTGGATCGAGCAAGACACTGATGTCTGCTGTCCAAGTGGTCAAGGCGGTTCGGCAAGGCGCAGAGTTATGTGTTGTGCTAGTGGGGGCTGCAAAGCCTCAACCCAGTTTGAGTGATGTTCCTGTGATTTCAGAGTATCCAGATGTGTTTCCGAAAGATCTTCCTGGGGCGCCACCTCAGCGAGAGATTGACTTCACTATAGAGCTGGTGCCAGGTGCCAAACCTGTTTCACGCTCTCCGTACCGAATTGCGCCAAAGGAGATGGCGGAATTGAAAGTTCAATTACAGGAGTTGCTAGAGCAGGGTTATATACGTCCAAGTACCTCCCCTTGGGGTGCTCCGGTCCTTTTTGTGAAGAAGAAGGATGGAAGCCTGCGTCTATGCATTGACTGCCGAGAATTGAACAAGCTGGCCGAGAAGAACAAGTATTCGATTCCTCGAATCGATGACTTATTCGATCAGCTAGTTGGGTCAACGATATATTCAAAGTTGGATCTCAAGTCCGGCTATTACCAGTTACGAATTCGGGATTGTGATATCCCTAAGACAGCATTCAGTACTCGCTACGGACACTACGAGTTTACAGTGATGCCTTTTGGATTGATGAATGCACCGTCAGTATTTATTGATCTGATGAATAGGACCTTTCGAGAGTGCCTTGATCGGTTTGTCATTGTCTTCATTGACGATATCTTGGTGTACTCTCAGTCTGAAGAAGAACACGCGATTCATTTACGTGAAGTTTTGGAAATCCTGCGACGTAGTCAACTATATGCCAAATTCTCTAAGTGCGAGTTCTGGCTAGCCTCAGTGGCGTTCCTTGGTCATGTTGTTAGTGGCGAGGGTATCGCAGTAGATCCGGCAAAGATTGATGCAATCCAGAAGTGGCCCGTTTTGGCGACAGTAGCGGAAGTCAGGAGCTTCCTTGGACTTGCCGGCTACTATCGGCGCTTCGTGGAGAACTTTTCGCGGATCGCTCTACCTCTCACCACCTTGACGAGGAAGGATCATAAGTTCGTTTGGTCACCGGAGTGTGCACGGGCTTTTGAGGAATTAAAGAGGCGTCTGACCACAGCACCAATTTTGTGTTTGCCATCTAGTGCAGAGGGTTATGAAATTTACAGTGATGCGTTAGGGAGCGGCTTAGGCTGCGTACTTCTTCAGCATGGTCCAGTAATAGCTTATGGCTCTCGTCAGTTGAAAGTGCATGAGCGGAATTATCCGGTCCACGACTTGGAATTGGCGGCCGTGATTTTCGCTCTAAAGCTGTGGCGGCACTACTTATATGGTGTGAAGGTTGACATCTTTACGGACCATAAGAGCCTTAAGTATCTGTTAACGCAGAAAGAGCTCAATATGCGACAACGAAGGTGGATGGAGTTCCTGGGGGACTACACGTTTGATATACATTATACTCCCGGAAAGGGGAATGTCGTCGCAGATGCATTGAGCAGGAGGGCTTTTTCCCAGGCCAACTGGATTCAGATGTATGATCCACGTCTGATCAAGGACTTGGAAGCCTTGGAGATCTCCTGTGTAGAGAGGAGTTCTAGTGCGAATGCATGCTTAAACTGGACGGAGGTGCAGTATGACCTCGCTGACAGAATACGACAGGCCCTGGAGCTTGATTCGAGCATGCAACACTATTTGGCAGAGTCTGGGGATGGGACTGCTGCAGAGTTTGTGATGGACGACGGTCTGATGTGGAAAGACGGTCGGTTGTGCATCCCAAATGTGGGTAAGTTGCGGGAGGAATTGATGTACGAAGCGCATTTTACCAAATACTCAATTCACCCAGGGAGCACAAAAATGTACCAGGACATGAAAAAGCTGTTTTGGTGGCCAGGATTAAAGAAAGACATCGCCTTGTACGTGGCAAAATGCAAAACTTGCGCACTGGTGAAGGCGGAATGTCAGAAACCTGGAGGTTTCCTGAAGTCGTTGCCTATACCGGAATGGAAATTTGATGACATTTCGATGGATTTCGTGCACGGTTTGCCAAGATTACAGAGTGGGAATGATGCTGTATGGGTGATCGTGGATCGCTTGACGAAGATAGCCCACTTTATTCCAAACCGGAAGGACGATTCAGTTGAAAAGTTGGCAAAACTATATGTTGATAGTATCGTACGATTGCACGGTGTGCCCCGTAGCATCGTCAGTGACCGAGATGGACGCTTCACTTCGAAGGATTGGAGGCTAATCCACCAGTTGTTAGGTACAAAGCTGAAGTTTAGCACTGCCTTCCACCCTCAGACGGATGGACAGACTGAACGTACGAACAGAACTCTGGAGGATATGCTCCGAATGTGCGTCCTGGACTTCGGTAAAAAGTGGGAAGATCATCTATTCATGATCGAATTCGCTTACAATAACAGCTATCAGGCAAGTATAAAGATGGCACCCTTTGAGGCCCTCTATGGTAGAACTTGCCGCACTCCCTTATCTTGGGCGGAGACAGGTGAAACGAAGCTGTTTAAGCGAAAGGAAGTCGAAGAGGCAAATGCGGTTATTCAAATAATCCGTGAGAGATTGTTAATTGCGCAAGATAGGCAGACGAAATACTACAATGCCAAGCACAGAAACGTCGAGTTCGTCGTGGGCGACTGGGTTTATCTCAAGATCAAACCTTTCAAGGGTGTGTCCCGGATTCGGCACTTGAAAAAGCTGAGTCCAAGATACCTTGGACCGTTTGAGATACCGGAACGTGTTGGCGAAGCTGCCTATCGACTCGCTCTTTCGACAGAGTTGAGTGGTCTGCACGATGTATTCCATATATCAGTATTGCGGAAAGCTGTACCAGAGCCTAGCCAAGTGCTTGTGGCTAGTCAAGTGCCGGTCGATGATGGGTTGAAGACAAAAGTCATACCTATTAGCATCGAAGACACTGAGATCAAACAGCTACGGAATAAATTGATCAAGATGGTCAAAGTCCGCTGGAACAACTGCGGTCGGGAGGAGCTTACATGGGAGCGTGAGCAAACTATGCGTGAGGAGTTCCCCGAACTGTTCCTTTAAGGTACAAATTGTATTTTGTATCGTTTTGATTATTTGCACTGTTAGAATTTCGGGACGAAATTCATTTAAGGGGGGAAGAATTGTTAGAATTTTGTGTTTGCCATCTGGTGCAGAGGGTTATGAAATTTACAGTGATGCGTCAGGGAGCGGCTTAGGCTGCGTACTTCTTCAGCATGGTCAAGTAATAGCTTATGGCTCTCGTCAGTTGAAAGTGCATGAGCGGAATTATCCGGTCCACGACTTGGAATTGGCGGCCGTGATTTTCGCTCTAAAGCTGTGGCGGCACTACTTATATGGTGTGAAGGTTGACATCTTTACGGACCATAAGAGCCTTAAGTATCTGTTAACGCAGAAAGAGCTCAATATGCGACAACGAAGGTGAATGGAGTTCCTGGGGGACTACACGTTTGATATACATTATACTCCCGGAAAGGGGAATGTCGTCGCAGATGCATTGAGCAGGAGGGCTTTTTCCCAGGCCAACTGGATTCAGATGTATGATCCACGTCTGATCAGGGACTTGGAAGCCTTGGAGATCTCCTGTGTAGAGAGGAGTTCTAGTGCGAATGCGTGCTTAAACTGGACGGAGGTGCAGTATGACCTCGCTGACAGAATACGACATGCCCTGGAGCTTGATTCGAGCATGCAACGCTATTTGGCAGAGTCTGGGGATGGGACTGCTGCAGAGTTTGTGATGGACGACAGTCTGATGTGGAAAGACGGTCGGTTGTGCATCCCAAATGTGGGTAAGTTGCGGGAGGAATTGATGTACGAAGCGCATTTTACCAAATACTCAATTCACCCAGGGAGCACAAAAATGTACCAGGACATGAAAAAGCTGTTTTGGTGGCCAGGATTAAAGAAAGACATCGCCTTGTACGTGGCAAAATGCAAAACTTGCGCACTGGTGAAGGCGGAGTGTCAGAAACCTGGAGGTTTCCTGAAGTCGTTGCCTATACCAGAATGGAAATTTGATGACATTTCGATGGATTTCGTGCACGGTTTGCCGAGATCACAGAGTGGGAATGATGTCGTATGGGTGATCGTGGATCGCTTGACGAAGGTAGCCCACTTTATTCCAAACCGGAAGGACGATTCAATTGAAAAGTTGGCAAAACTATATGTTGATAGTATCGTACGATTGCACGGTGTGCCTCGTAGCATCGTCAGTGACCGAGATGGACGCTTCACTTCGAAGGATTGGAGGCTAATCCACCAGTTGTTAGGTACAAAGCTGAAGTTTAACACTACCTTCCACCCTCAGACGGATGGACAGACTGAACGTACGAACAGAACTCTAGAGGATATGCTCCGAATGTGCGTCCTGGACTTCGGTAAAAAGTGGGAAGATCATCCATGATCGAATTCGCTTACAATAACAGCTATCAGGCAAGTATAAAGATGGCACCCTTTGAGGCCCTCTATGGTAGAGCTTGCCGCACTCCCTTATCTTGGGCGGAGACAGGTGAAACGAAGCTGTTTAAGCGAAAGGAAGTCGAAGAGGCAAATGCGGCTATTCAAATAATCCGTGAGAGATTGTTAATTGCGCAAGATAGGCAGACGAAATACTACAATGCCAAGCACAGAAACGTCGAGTTCTCCGTGGGCGACTGGGTTTATCTCAAGATCAAACCTTTCAAGGGTGTCTCCCGGATTCGACGCTTGAAAAAGCTGAGTCCAAGATACCTTGGACCGTTTGAGATACTGGAACGTGTTGGCGAAGCTGCCTATCGACTTGCTCTTTCGACAGAGTTGAGTGGTCTGCACGATGTATTCCATATATCAGTATTGCGGAAAGCTGTACCAGAGCCTAGCCAAGTGCTTGTGGCTAGTCAGGTGTCGGTCGATGATAGGTTGAAGACAAAAGTCATACCTATTAGCATCGAAGACACTGAGATCAAACAACTACGGAATAAATTGATCAAGATGGTCAAAGTCCGCTGGAACAACTGCGGTCGGGAGGAACTTACATGGGAGCGCGAGCAAACTATGCGTGAGGAGTTCCCCGAACTGTTCCTTTAAGGTACAAATTGTATTTTGTATCGTTTTGATTATTTGCACTGTTAGAATTTCAGGATGAAATTCATTTAAGGGGGGAAGAATTGTAAGACCCCAAATGGCATGTGCACCCAAAATACCAAAAATGAGCATGAGCTGAAATCAGGGAGCTAGCGCCAGGTGCTAGCGATAGCGCCGGCGGTAGCGTTCCGAGAACTCCCGAGAAATGGAGCAAGCTGAAACAGATGAGCTAACGCCAGGCGCTAGCGATAGCGCCGACGGTAGCATCTCTCAGCGGTACCGACTTAGGGCTAGCGCCAGGCGCTAGCCACTAGCGTCGGCGGTAGCGCTAAATATTAAATACCCTCAAACCCGACTTCTCAGCCATTTTTCTCTGCATTTCTCTCAAGTGCTGAGGGCTGAGAGCTGGGAGAAAGGAGGGAGAGCCTTTGGAGTTGAGCTTTCATCGTGCCAGGAAGGAGATTAGTGAAGAAGCGTGTGCGTGCGTGTGCCACCGCGGGTTCCAGCCATCCACCTCTCAATTCTATGACACCGAAACAGCCTACAAGGGTAACGATTCTCCTCCCTAATCCTTGGACATGTACGTCCTTTGATTTGCAAGCGTTTTGGAATACTTCTACTAATTAGTAGATCGGCTGTTCCGGTGGGTTGAAGTGATTTCCCCACAAATTGCATATAGAGTCCGAAACGGTATTACGGACATAGGCATGTTGTGTGAAGCCCATCCGGACAGGTCGAGCCGGATTGGTGATGATTAGTGCGTGTAAAGTGCCGGAAACAATTCCGTGTACGTGTTGTGATTCAGGTCATGTGACTGTTGTTGTACAGAAAATAGGACCTGGAGGTGTTTCCCAGGCTGTACCCGAAATTTGGTGGCAGAACGGAGTTCTGTCACTAGCGCCGGGCGCTAGCGTTAGCGCCGGCGGTAGCTCCAGGTGAGCTACCAGTGTTAATGTCTGGAGGTGGTTTCCCAGAGGTGGTAGTACAGATTTCTGTTACCAGTGCCGGGCAGAACTAAGTTCTGTTGCTAGCGCCGGCGATAGCGCCCAGCACAATGTGTGTGCTTCCGTGCTACCTAAAGTCCTGGAATTTGGATGTGTAGCAGGCAAAGCTGTGGAACTTGCAAACCCCAGCTTTAAGAAATGGGTATTGGGTGAAGCTTACTCGTATCGCATATATCGCGATGATTGAGCACGGGCCTAGCTGAACCAAACCCCCTATAGTGGTGGTGTAGAGGTCGCCCCTCGTTGCACCGGGTTATGGAAGAGTGCCGTAACTTCGTTTACGGGCTAGCTCAATTTGCTTGTCTAAGTTGAAATAGGACTTAGCGTAAGGGCGTAACTCAGGGAGTATGCCAAAGTGTGCCTTGAGAGCACGAAGCGGTTGGCTTGGTTTGCCTCCATTGGTGTTGTTTGCGGATATATATATGCTGCTAACTCTTACTTGCAAGGAAGGAGCACCGCCGCCCCGAGTGTGGGGCGGGGTCGTCATAAATTCTTGGTCAGCTAAAGCTGACCGGTTGCTTGTTTTCCCACCAATTGGTGGATTTGCTTATACAGGTCCCGGTGAGACTAGCGGGAGATAGCAGGCTGAAGCCCCTGCTGCTGTGTTGTGCTGGCCCTTGAAGGCCAAAGCTTTTGTTTACTTTTGTTCATGTGTGGCTGGCCTGCGTGCCGATGTTTGGAAGCCACTTAGATGATGTAAACAAACTCATGTTAATAACTCTTGTTGTATTTCATTCCTAGTAGTAATGTGAACTTGTTATGAACTGGTTTTAAATGAAAATAAATATGCTTCCGTTATGCGACTTTGATGCTGAGATAGTTATATTTGTAATTGTTTAGACACTAATTTTAGTAACGTGCTCTTCTGTTCATTTCATATGGCGTGGGATCCCGGCCGGACCTACTGTTATATGCTATGTAACAGGGAGGGTGTTACATTATAAGCGCTTGGATGTTAATTTATATCGCGCATGTTGCTCGCGCGTTTCTTTTGGCGCGTTGGTGTGACCGGCCAACGAGACCCTAAATGCATAGGTCCGGTATTTTAGAGGATAGATTAGCTTAGGGCAAGCTGTTAATAATTAATTATTTTGTTAAAATGTCTCTTTTGACTATAGCCGTCCCCGCCCAGAAATTCACTTCACTCTCATTTTAAAAAATCTGCTTTATGTTAATTATTATCGAGTAGGGCTGCTAATAGTCATTTGGTCATAAACCTTGCTTTAAAAGCCACCCTCATTTCTCCTGCTAGGGCAGCTGGAAAAATGAATTAAGCGAACCAATTTTGGTTTCGTACGGTTCTTTCCAGCGCCGCCGCTCGCGTTCAGACCGCTCGACGACGCTGCCTCGTCCTCCCTCTCCAGTCAGCGCCGTTGACGCCCAGCCGCACCTCCTCCGTCTCCCTCCCTATTCACTGTCGGCACCCATCTTCTCCTCCCTGCTCGACGACGACACCGATAGGCCTTGCGCAGTCCAGTTTCTCCCCCATCGATGAAGCTACCTCCTGAAGCCTCGCCTGCCACCGACGAGGGCGTCATTGCTCCTCCAAGGTTCCGGCGACCTTCCCTACACCTTCCGTCGGTGGATTCAGCGAACCTCCAGCACCTCCCTGCTTCCAGGCGACCGTGTACTTGGTTACTGTGTCCGCCTCTACCGCCAGAACATCTCCTAACCTCCAATCAACCCATCTGCCAGCCCACAGTCTCCGGTCCTCCATGTTGGATCTGATGGCGCCCTTAGATGGGGGGGGGGGGGGTGAATAAGGGGTTTACTGTTTTTAAGATAAACTGACAGATTTTAAAGAAACAGAAAACTTTTTAGCACTGATGCTAACGCCTGGCGTTGACTAGTTAACGCTTGACGTTATCCCTCCAGAAAATATTTTGGTAGAAATAAACAAAGAGATTTTACTTGCACAATTTCAAATGAAATACAAATCCAGAAAAATAGATATACTGAAAAAAGAAATTTATATATCACAAAATGATTACAAGGATAATATTTCAATAACGCTTGAAATTGAGGCGACAAGTTGAAGATCTCTTTTTTGTTCCTTCACCGGTCCTTCTCCCAAGGACCGGTTGGCTATAGCCTATCTATCCCCAGATAAGGCCTCTAGCCAACCCCTAGATCTACCCTTGACATAGTCGCCACGCACAAGGCGGCGAATTACCCCCTTAAGCCGCACAAGGACCTAGTCGCCACACGCAAGACGGCGATTTCACTACGGTTACAAGTAAATGAAAAGATAAAGATACAAATTAGAATAAAAGACTCTCTATATTGAAAAGTGCTGAAAGAGATGTTGAAGACACGCTTTGATCATCATCGGAGTTGAAACGAGCATCCTTCTTCAAATTGACCGTTGCAAATCTCCTTCTCACTCTTGTTCCTCAATGGTGGTGTTGGTAGTTCTCTGAATTCGGGGATGAAATGCTCTCTCAAAAGATTGGAGTGAAGGCTTCCACAAAACTATTGAACACCGAAATCAGGTCTTTTATATAGACACGGGAGCTAACGCTTGGCGTTAGGGTTAACGTGATCGTTAAGCATCGTGTCTGGCAGTTGCTGAAGTCATGCGAAAAGTCGAGAGCGTGGCAGATCGAAATTTCGTCGAACGAAACAAAATTCGTCGAACGCTCCTTCGTCGAATGGAATTAACTTCAATTCGTCGATCGCAGTTCCGTTCGTTGAACGCTCCAAATCGTCGACCGCAGTTCAGTTCGTCGAACGCAATAAGCCGAGTGCAGTTATCTTCAAAGCGTCGAGCGCAGTTCAGTTCGTCGAGCGCAGGAATTCGTCGAGCGCGGTTCTGTTCGTCGAACGCGATAAGTCGAGCTCAAGTTCGTCGAACACATTTAGTCGTGCGGCAGCTCATTCATCGAACGGCTAACGCCAGCGTTAAGTCCTAACTCCTGGCGTTGACTCTGGTTTCTCGACGGGTTCCTTCTCAACGACATTTCATCTCAGCTGATTCTTTTCTCGACGGATGTTAACGCAGGGCGTTAACTACTAACGCGGGGCGTTAGCTCTCTTTCCAGAGAATCCTCATCAAACATCATCCTGTTCATAGGGTTATTTAACAATAATACCTGCACACTTATAAACACAAGCAAGATCAAATACATAGTGTGATTTGTTATTCTCAAACTAAGAGATATGAAACACAAGCTCCAACAATCTCCCCCTTTTGATAATAACAAATCCACTAATAAGAAATAAAAATAGAGTAGTGTTTATAGTATATGATAAGCGTGATAATCATGCATACTCCCCCTATGTGAATACTCCCCCTACATGAATGCATGTCATAATGTGCTCCCCCTAAATAATAGATTTCTCTAAGTTATTTCTTGAAATAGTCACTTCTCCCCCTTTTGCTATAATCAAAAGAAGATAGGGATGAGTAGTAGGAATTTGTTCTTTTGTGTACTCTGTAGAGATAATTGTAATTTTTTGAAAGTGAACACAGCGAAAGCAATATTTGAATATCGTTAAGAATTTGTAAAAACAAAACATAATAAGCGTTGTAAATCAAATAAGTAGATGTTTTGAATTGAAATACACAAGTTGCAAATACATTTGAAATTTGGAATATTTAAAGTTAGCAAACAAGAATATATAATATCAATGGAAGATAGGTTTACAATGTAAAATAATTTGCATTTCAAGAAATCATAAACATTGTAAAGATCATGCTTTGCTATCTAGTGCATTTACTCATGATTGTAGAGAACAATGTAGGTAAGCTTTAAGTCCAATTCTCATGAGTGGAAGTATTATAATTGATAATGATATGTACAATAAATGTGTTTTGATAAAGCATACAAGTGTAGAAATCAAACCATATGAAACTATGTAATGTAAGAGCATAAATTAAATTAAACAAAAACAACTTTACTTTCACAAATTTCAATGCACTATAGAATTTTTTGTTAATGAGAAGTGGTGAAAATTTTGTTTACACAAGACACTTTACAATTCTTTCCAAGGTGCTCAACCTAACAATGCTCATTAAGACTTATCAGGAGGTTCAAGTAGTGCTTGGCGGAGTTATCATTGTCATTCATTTGTTGCTTTTTAGACTTAGTGACAAATGACTCCGAATTCACTTGTTTAGCAAACATAGTTTATATTTTGTTTTGAATTTTATTTACCACATTTCTCTAAATACAAGTGCATGAAAAACAAAGAATTCAATGTTGTGTAGGTAAATTGTTTATGAAATTCAAAATAAGTTCTTATACTACACAACCATGTAAAAGTAAGATTTAAAAACACATGTATATTAACCAAAAGTGTAAGTGAGAAAATCATTATCAAAGATAAAAACTTTACTCATACTTAGAGGCATGTAAAAGCAATTTCGACATATGTTATCTATTCTCAAAATCTTTGCACATTTGAAGATAATTGATTTTGAAGGCATGATTAAATCAAAACAATGTTTTTAATGAAACTTGAAGGTTTAAATTAAACATTGTAAATAATCTTGAACCAATATCTATATAATATCCTTGAAATCAACATTTAAGCTTATAGTAATTTTTTGTTTTTAAGTTTTGAAAGAAAACACACCAAAATACCAACACAGTTGTAAAAACACACAAAAAAAAATTTCTGAGCATAGAAGCTAACGCCAGGCGTTAACTTATTAACGCCGAGACAGGACACCAATTTTTGATTTTTTGAAAAATATTTTTTATGATACATTTGTAATATAAATAGGCCTTCATACAGTTGAAATTTCAGACATTATGGAGTTGATATGATGACCTTTTTAGCGTGTTTTTGGTGGTTTTCCCATAGTTTTTAAATTTTTATTGATTTTTAATTAATATATATTTTTTAAAGAAAAAAAAATTAAAGTACATAAAATAATTTGATAGCTTTTTATAAGGCTAAAAGTGACATTTCTAAGACACATAATTCTAACCTAAGCATGTGAAAACGTGCATCGGGTAGAGGTTTGGTAAAAATGTCGGCAAGTTGTGATTCCGTCCCTATAAAGTTAATTTTAATATGTTCTTTCTTAATATAATCTCTAATGAAATGATGTCGGACATCAATATATTTAGATCTAGAATGATGTACGGGATTGTTTGTGAGATATATAGCGCGCTTGTTGTCACACTTTAATTCAATGTTATTTAGATAAACACCAAAGTCTTCTAACGTTTGGGTCATCCATAATACTTGTGCATAACAACTACCTAGTGCGATATATTCGGCTTTGGTGGTGGAGAGGGCAACAGAATTCTGTTTCCTACTCGACCATGATATAAGTGAAGGGCCTATAAAATGACACGTGCCACTAGTGTTTTTACGATCCCTTTTTGATGAAGATCCCTTTTTGATGAAATATTTCCGAAAGGTGTTTCTCCTTTCCAGATTCTTCATGAACCTTTTGAATTTCTTCACAAAAAGTCTCTCCTCGTCCTCTTCATCATCATCTTCATTTGCCTCCTTCTTGGACTTTAAGGCCAAGCTCTTCTTCTTTGGCTCCAAGTTGTACTCTTGTTGTTGAATTTTGAGTTCAACCTCATGGGTCTTGAGGTTCCCAATAAGGCTCTCAATTTGGAGCTTTTTCAAGTCGTGCGACTCCGAGATAGCCGTCACCTTTGGATTGAACTTTGGAGGGAGAGACCTTAGAATTTTTCTCACCAAGTCGCCGTTGGAGAACACCTTTCCAAGCACTTTTGAGTCGTTGATGATTTTGGTGAACCTTGTGTACATAAAATCCACGTCATCATCTGTCTCCATCCGGAATTTCTCATACTCGGATTCAAGTTGGAAGAGCTTTAAATCCTTCACCTGCGAAGTGCCTTCATGAGTAATTTCTAAAAGATTCCAAATATCATAAGCTGTTTCGCAAGCACAAGTTCTATTAAATTATGTTCTATCCAAAGCACAAAATAACGCATTCATTGCTTTAGCGTTATTCTTACATCTCAACTTATCGTTGTCATCTCGTCTATATCTAGGTTTTTCCATAGTGACTTCTCCAACAACAAATATTGGTGGAGAATAACTTTGTTCAACCATACCCCAAACGTCATTATCTAAAGCAGTTAAAAAACAACGCATTCTAGTTTTCCAATAATTATAATCAGTTCCAGTAAATAGTGGAGGTCTACTTATCCCTTGACCCTCCAAAAAGGCATGATGGTGATGCGTCATTATTCCCGGTTGTGAGACCGTTTTGGAATAACCTTCCTCTGATACCAAGTATTGGATCTGATGGCGCCCTCAGAGAGGGGGGTGAATAAGGGGTTTACTGTTTTTGAGATAAACAGGCAGATTTTAAAGAAACAGAAAACTTTTTAGCACTGATGTTAACGCCTGGCGTTGACTAGTTAACGCCTGGCGTTATCCCTCCAGAAAATATTTTGGTAGAAATAAACAAAAAGATTTTACTTGCACAATTTCAAATGAAATACAAATCCAGAAAAATAGATATACTGAAAAAAGAATTTTGTATATCACAAAATGATTACAAGGATAATATTTCAATAACGCTTGAAATTGAGGCGACAAGTTGAAGATCTCTTTTTTGTTCCTTCACCGGTCCTTCTCCCAAGGACCGGTTGGCTATAGCCTATCTATCCCCAGATAAGGCCTCTAGCCACCCCCTAGATCTACCCTTGACCTAGTCGACACGCACAAGGCAGCGAATTACCCCCTAAGCCGCACAAGGACCTAGTTGCCACACGCAAGGCGGCGATTTCACTACGGTTACAAGTAAATGAAAAGATAAAGATACAAATTAGAATAAAAGACTCCCTATATTGAAAAGTGCTGAAGGAGATGTTGAAGACACGCTTTGATCATCATCGGAGTTGAAATGAGCGTCCTTCTTCAAATTGACCGTTGCAAATCTCCTTCTCACTCTTGTTCCTCAATGGTGGTGTTGGGAGTTCTCTGAATTCGGGGATGAAATGCTCTCTCAAAAGATTGGAGTGAAGGCTTCCGCAAAACTATTGAACACTGAAATCAGGTCTTTTATATAGACACGAGAGCTAACGCCTGGCGTTAGGGTTAACGCCAGCGATAAGCATCGTGTCTGGCAGTTGCTGAAGTCGTGCAAAAAGTCGAGAGCGTGACAGATCGAAATTTCTTCAAACGAAACAAAATTCGTCGAACGCGCCTTCGTCGAACGGAATTAACTTCAATTCGTCGATCGCAGTTCCGTTCGTCGAACGAACGCTCCAAATCGTCGACCGCAGTTCAGTTCGTCGAACGCAATAAGCCGAGCGCAGTTATCTTCAAAGCGTCGAGCGCAGTTCAGTTCGTTGAGCGCGGTTCTGTTCGTCGAACGCGATAAGTCGAGCTCAAGTTCGTCGAACACATTTAGTCGTGCGCCAGCTCATTCGTCGAACGGCTAGCGCCAGCGTTAAGTCCTAACGCCTGGCGTTGACTCTGGTTTCTCGACGGATTCCTTCTCAACGGCATTTCATCTCAGCGGATTCTTTTCTCGACGGATGTTAACGCGGGGCGTTAACTACTAACGCGGGGCGTTAGCTCTCTTTCCAGAGAATCCACATCAAACAGTATCCTGTTAATAGGGTTATTTAACAATAGTACCTGCACACTTATAAACACAAGCAAGATCAAATACATAGTGTGATTTGTTATTCTCAAACTAAGAGATATGGAACACAAGATCCAACACTCCAGGCCGTCCCGAGTACAGCAGCTATCTGCAATTTCCTCCTACATCTTACCAGAAGAACTCCCACCTGGGTAATCTCCTCCAGCTCTCCTCCACTAGTTATTTTATGCCTGAACTTTAAATAAATAGTTAGTTATTATGAGCTTGCCCTTAATTAATTGTGTCTCCTATTTTATCGTTATTTCCAAACACGTGTGTACCACCAATTAATTTCTACGGATGTGGAATTGTGATTCATAACGTTTATATGTTCGTGAGGTAGCGTCTTACGTTCGTTGTGACGCCTAGGTCGTTTTAGTCATCAAAATAGCCCGCAAAATTCTATCGCGCCACATTTATTTTAAAAGATCTCATCTTATTATCTTTCAAAACTACAACCCTATTTTTAGTTTACATCAATTTGGTGTGGCTGCTGAGATATCTCACTCCTATTGTGGGATAGCCAAGCGGCAATTGTGTTCAAAATTTTAAAGTTTAAGGGTTAAATTTTCTCGTTAAGTTGTTTTAAAAAAATGGAGAACTTTGAAGAGCGCATCAAAACTTTAATGAAAAACATTGAGTTCGTCACTGCAGAATTTAAGCCGAATTTGAGTGGGTTGTGCACCAATGTACACCGCCTTGAAATGACAATGCACAAGCATTATGTTTCTCCTGATTCTCTCCCAACTACGTGTCAATTTGTGGAACCCGGGGTTCGGAATCTTAATAGTCGTCTTACTAGTCTCGTTGATTCCCCCACGAGCGCTTTGGCCCCACTGGTCTCCACTGAAGCACCCCCTTTAGTCGAGGAGGTTCGTCTTGAGCCCCAACTCCAGAAAGATGATCTTCTTTCCCCTCATCTCGTCGTCCCGACCGCAATGGAGATTCCTCTTACTCACATTATATCACCTCCCATAGATACCGAGTGTATTCCTGAGGCCCCGCTCCAGGAAGAACTTACTAGTGATGTGTCCCTCACCTCGGACACATCATCACTCTCTCTTCTCCAGAAGAGTTGGTTAGTGATGAGGCCCTCATCTTGGGAGACACAGGCTCGTTCGTCGTATGTCCTGATTTTCTTAGCCCACTGCCGCCACAAACCGTTGAGGCCACAGACGTTGTGCTTGGTGGCCACCCGTTAGTGACACTCGAGTCACCACCATATATTGATTTTATTTTTGGTGAGCACGTCTTTTATTCACGTCACTTTCTTTTGGTTTTAGGCGATCATGTTGAGTCCCCACATCACTACCGTCTGAGTTCTGACACGCCTAGGCTTAGTAGTCTTGAGGGAATCAAGACGATCCTTAGATTTTTTACTCCTAATAAGGACACCCGCTTCAAAGGATTTTTATGGAAAATTTTACAAGATAAATTTGGGATCTATTTAAAATTTTGTGACGCGAGTGGGACCTTGACGGGTGAAATCATGACAATACACGATCCTGGTCTAGCGGACGTTCGTAGGTGCCTATTGAGCGAACGTATGTCGCGTTATGAGTTACTGATTCCACGGGTTGATCACGCTTGCTTCATGTTTTACTTTCTACCTTGTTCTTGTTTCTTTCTTTTCCCCCTGCCTCGTGTTTGCCCCACACACTGCCCCTATCATCCTCTAAAAGCTCTAATAATTACTGTTTATTTAAATATTTGGCAAGTAATTTTGACTAATGGATTGCGAGTTTGGGGGGATGAGAGGTTACTTTCAGGGTTTGGCATCAGCAGGACAGTCATGCTGCATGTTCTCTGATCGATGTTTGGACTTCCTACTTGCAGGTTACATCGAGTCTCGTCGGAGTCGAGCTCTTTCAACTCCGGGAGAATTGATGCAACCCGCGTCGCCTCTTTTATTTAGTATTATCGCATGTATTTTTAATCTTTGTAGCGCATGTCTTCGCGCATTTTGAATTATTATGTAGCGCCGAGTTGTATTGCACGTGTTATAAGCACTTGGATGTTAATTTGTATCGCGCATGTTGCTCGCGCGTTTCTTTTGGCACGTTGGTGTGACTGGACAACGAGACCCTAAATGCATAGGTCCGGTATTTTAGGGGATAGATTAGCTTAGGGCAAGCTGTTAATAATTAATTATTTTGTTAAAATGTCTCTTTTGCCTATAGTCGTCCCCGCCCAGAAATTCACTTCACTCTCATTTTAAAAAATCTGGTTTATGTTAATTATTATCGAGTAGGGCTGCTAATAATCATTTGGCCATAAACCTTGCTTTAAAAGCCTCCCTCATTTCTCCTGTTAGGGCAGCTGGAAAAATGAATTGAACGAACCAATTTTGGTTTCGTTCGGTTCTTTCCAGCGCCGTCGCTCGCGTTCAGACCGCTCGACGACGCTGCCTCATCCTCCCTCTCCAGTCAGCGTCGCTGACGCCCAACCGCACCTCCTCTGTCTCCCTCCCTATTCACTATCGGCACCCATCTTCTCCTCCCTGCTCGACGACGACACCGACAGGTCTTGCACAGTCCAGTTTCTCCCCCATCGACGAAGCTACCTCCTGAAGCCTCGCCTGCCATCGACGAGGGCGTCATTGCTCCTCCAAGGTTCCGACGACCTTCCTTGCACCATCCGCCGGTGGATTTAGCGAACCTCCAGCACCTCCCTGCTTCCAGCGGCCGTGTACTTGGTTACTGTGTCTGCCTCTACCGCCAGAACATCTCCCAACCTCCAATCAACCCATCTGCCAGCCCACAGTCTCCCGTCCTCCAGGCCGTCCCGAGTACAGCAACTATCTGCAATTTCCTCCTACATCTTACCAGAAGAACTCACATTGGTTACCAGCGACATTTCATCTCAGCGGATTCTTTTCTCGACGGATGTTAACGCGGGGCGTTAACTACTAACGCGGGGCGTTAGCTCTCTTTCCAGAGAATCCTCATCAAACAGCATCCTGTTAATAGAGTTATTTAACAATAGTACCTGCACACTTATAAACACAAGCAAGATCAAATACATAGTGTGATTTGTTATTCTCAAACTAAGAGATATGGAACACAAGCTCCAACACTCCAGGCCGTCCCGAGTACAGCAGCTATCTGCAATTTCCTCCTACATCTTACCAGAAGAACTCCCACCTGGGTAATCTCCTCCAGCTCTCCTCCACTAGTTATTTTATGCCTGAACTTTAAATAAATAGTTAGTCATTATGAGCTTGCCCTTAATTAATTGTGTCTCCTGTTTTATCGTTATTTTCAAACACGTGTGTACCACCAATTAATTTCTACGCATGTGGAATTGTGATTCATAACGTTTATATGTTCGTGAGATAGCGTCTTACGTTCGTTGTGACGCCTAGGTCGTTTTAGTCATCAAAATAGCCCGCAAAATTCTATCACGCCGCATTTATTTTAAAAGATCTCATCTTATTATCTTTCAAAACTACAACCCTAGTTTTAGTTTACATCACTATTGACCGCAAAGTTGTAATGATACGTCAAAATTGATTATTTTCACACCGGCGTGTTAATGACACACCAAATTCAAAATTTTGATTTTTGCACGCCGCTGTTGAAACCGAGACTTGCGAACAAGACTTAGTCTCTGTGGAGTTCGGGGCCCTCAGTTAGCCGAGGGGCGACCAATCCTTACTCCTCCCAAGGGAGAGCTCTAGGTTGAAGGTGTTGGAACTAGGGACTGGACCAAGGGCTTAGTGGGGAGGTCCCGCCACATACCCGGAAGCCCCTTAGGAACTTCCCCTCCCAAGCCACTACTAAGCTTGGGCACCACTGGAGGCTCTCCTCACCCCCCTAGAGAGACTTGGGGAGGGAGAGAGAGAGGGAGAGAGCTAGCCTAGAATGAGATCCTCTCAAATGGTGCCCCCTTGGTCCTATTTATAGGATTTCTGAAGTTGGGCTGCAAATAGCCGAAAACTGGTCTGTCAGATTACCAAAATACCCTAGAACTGGGCTGCAGATAGCCAAATCCCGCTGCTCTTGGACTGCGAATAACCAAAACTGGACTGCGAATAGCCAAATCCCGCTACTCTTGGGCGCTAAACGCAGACCGCCTACCCGGCTTGGAGCTGAGCGAGCCGGAGACCTCCCGCCCCCCCCCCCCCCCCCCCCCCCCCCCGGCTCGCCCCCACAAGGCTCTGGGCGAGCCGGAGTCCTCCCGGCCTCCCCGGCTCGCCCCCACGTTGGGGTGCGTTTAGACATCCCTCCTGGTGAGGTTTCGCTGGGGTGCATTTAGACACCCCTCCTGGCTGCCGGACTAGGGAGTAGGGGCGAGTGGAGCTCGTCCCCTGCTGCTGGGCGAGCTAGAGGCCTCCCCGGCCTTCCCGGCTTGGAGCTGGGCGAGCCGGAGGCCTCCCCGGCTCGCCCCCACAAGAATTTGGGCGAGCCAGAGGCCTCCTGACCCTCCCAGCTCGCCCCCACAACGCTCTGGGCGAGCCGGAGGCCTCCCGTCCCTCCCAGCTCGCGCCCATAAGGGTCTGGGCGAGCCGGAGGCCTCCCGGCCCTCCCAGCTCGCCCCCACAAGGGTCTGGGTGAGCCGGAGGCCTCCCGGCCCTCCCGGCTCGCCCCCACAAGGCTCTGGGCGAGCCGGAGGCCTCCCGGCCCTCCCAGCTCGCCCCCACAAGGGTCTGGGCGAGCTGGAGGCCTCCCGACCCTCCCAGCTCGCCCCCACAAGGTTCTGGGCAAGCCGGAGGCCTCCCGGCCCTCGCAGCTCGCCCCCACAAGGGTGTGGGTGAGCCGGAGGCCTCCTAGCCCTCTCAGCTCGCCCCACAAGGGTCTGGGCGAGCCGGAGGCCTCCCGGCCCTCCCAGCTCGCCCCCACAAGGTTCTTGGGGAGCCGGAGGCCTCCCGGCCCTCCCAGCTCGCCCCCACAATGGTTTGGCCGAGCCGAAGGCCTCCCGACCCTCCCAGCACACCCCCACAAGGTTCTGGGCGAGCCGGAGGCCTCCCGGCCCTCCCAGCTCGCCCCCACAAGGGTCTGGGTGAGCTGGAGGCCTCCCGGCCCTCCCGGCTCGCCCCCACAAGGCTCTGGGCGAGCCGGAGGCCTCCCGGCCCTCCCAGCTCGCCCCCACAAGGGTCTGGGCGAGCCGGAGGCCTCCCGGCCCTCCCGGCTCGCCCCCACAAGGGTCTGGGCGAGCCGGAGGCCTCCCGGCCCTCCCAGCTCGCCCCCACAAGGTTCTGGGCGAGCTGGAGGCCTCCCGGCCCTCCCAGCTCGCCCCCACAAGGGTGTGGGCGAGCCGGAGGCCTCCCGGCCCTCCCAGCTCGCCCCCACAAGGGTCTGGGCGAGCCGGAGGCCTCCCGGCCCACCCAGCTCACCCCTACAAGAGTCTGGGCGAGCCGGAGGCCTCCCGGCCCTCCCATCTTGCCCCCACAAGGGTGTGGGCGAGCCGGAGGCCTCCCGGCCCTCCCAGCTCGCCCCCACAAGGGTCTGGGCGAGCCGAAGGCCCCCCGGCCCTCCCAGCTCGCCCCCACAAGGGTCTGGGCGAGCCGGAGGCCTCCCGGCCCTCCCAGCTCGCCCCCACAAGAGTCTGGGCGAGCCGGAGGCCTCCCGGCCCTCCCAGCTCGCCCCCACAAGGCTCTGGGCGAGCCGGAGGCCTCCCGGCCCTCCCGGCTCGCCCCCACAAGGCTCTGGGCGAGCCGGAGGCCTCCCGGCCCTCCCGGCTCGCCCCCACAAGGCTCTGGGCGAGCCGGAGGCCTCCCGGCCCTCCCCGGCTCGCCCTCACAAGGCTCTGGGCGAGTCGGAGGCCTCCCGGCCCTCCCCGGCTCGCCCTCACAAGGGAACAGTCCTGGGATGCGCCCCTCAGACTCGACTCCCTCCAAATGCTCACCCCTCCTCCTCCCGGGATCGCGCCATTTGGAAATATTGGGCCTAAAAATATCTTGGGCCTCGGGGGCCCACTCGGCGAATACAGGGTTGTACAGCCGCCGTATTTAAAAATTTCACAGTTGCACACCATATTTGAAAATTTCATTTTTCCACTCACATGGCAAAGCTTTGAAACTAGCTCAATGTCAACACATGGAAGAAAAACTTTATGGATTCATATCAGCAGGATCAATGATGGTGGCCAGCAGATTGATGACAGTCATTAGCACGCAAGAAAATATAGGGCAACGTTATAAGCAGTCCTATCACGGTTAAACGTAGTCCATTGATATTTGCAGTCCAATGAGTTTAAGTCTTTTTAGGACTATGAATAGCCATTTTAGGCGCTTTTAGGACTACGAATAGCCGTCGTAGGACTGCTAATAACATCGCCCAAAAGATATAGTATGCCATATTGAAAATGAAATTCTAGGAGAATTTAGATTTGATATAGAATGAATGATGCGATTATGGGGAAAAAAAATACTTCATACATCATTCAAAAGAATTTTTCTCTATGGGCTTACAATCTTAGGGTACCAACACATCCACGACTTCGGAATAGGAGAAACTGAACTAGGGGTGGCGGGATGGTCGGCTGAATAGAGGATCACTAGGGGTGGAGGCGGCCGGTGTCGGGCGGTGCAGTGCTGCCGTCGGGCCCAGAAATAGGGATGGCGGGTGAGGATCAACGTTCTCAAGAGCCATTCAGTTGAGAAGAAGTGGGTGTTCCATTAAAAAAATGAATATGGATTTTGTGGGAGTGATGAGAGTATGAATTATTTATTCGAAAAAGTATTCCGTCCAACAATTACATACAATTATTTCAAATATAAATTTTATTTAGTCATATTAAAAGTTATCTGAATTTAAAAAATTCTGATAAATCAGAAAAAAAAAAGACTATTTCAAATTAATTCACTTAATAAATTTTGTAACTAGCTATTTTATATTAACACATAACAAAATTAATGTTTAGAATTGATTTTAAATTATTGAAAAATTTAAGGGATTAATTTCATTCAAATAAAATTTTTGAGTATTGATTAAAAAATACTTAAATTTTAAGGACATAAAATGTAGGACAAAAATCATTTCAATCCCTAAAATTGCAAGGTAATGTCATTTTCATTCTCTTGCCAATATCCTGATTTATTTTGAGTACAATTCAAAGCCTAAGGCTCCTTTTGGGGGGACTTATTTTCACCGGTCAAGCGGTCACGACCGCCCGGTTCATGCGGTCGTGACCGCTTGACCGGAGAAAATAAGTCCCCCCAAACCAAGCCTAAATGACTATTTTGACACGACCAAAACTTTAGGAAATAATTAGGCGATTGTTATCCGCACTACAGTTTTGGCTATCCGCACTCTTTTTGTATGAGTTATTACGCGCCTTTTAGAAATACTCCTTGTACATACATTTTTAGGAAAAGTGTTCAACACGAATGTTGTAGATATCGTCGAGATCTACAACTTTCGTGTTGAACATTTTTCCTAAAAATGCATGTACAAGGTGTATTTCCAAAAATGTCGCTATAGTTATGCACATATTTCAATCAAGACGGCAATACGTCTTGTGCATGCATTTTTAGGAAAAGTGATCAACACGAAAGTTGTAGATCTCGATGAGATCTACAACTTTCGTGTTGATCACTTTTTCTAACAATGCACGCACAAAACTTATTTTCAAAAGACACATAATAACTCATACAAAAAGAGTGCGGATAGTCAAAACTGTAGTGCGGATGACAAGCGCCAATCATTAGCGTAATTCTTAGGGACCGATAATGCAGAGACAATTTAATAAATTCCTAAAATGTAAGAAGTAATTTTTGCCAATATTATAATCCATTTAAAACACGTGATAAGTTCATGCGCGGGCGGAAGTGCGCAACGCGTTATTAGCAGCGCTGCGGCGTAAATTTTAATTTTCATTTAATCCACGATATGAGAAATGGCTTTGCAGTTAAATTTAATTATAAAAGATCACATCTTTTTATGACCTAATTATCCAAATTGCGATCTTGCCCCGTTGATTTCCCCGCTATAAGATGTCTGTGGAGTGCTGCTTCAGCTTATTATTGTACGGCAGACGCCAGCATAAGAGTTTTATACACTTCACCTACCTCTCCCTCTCCCTCTCTCTCTCTCTCTCTCTCTCTCTTCATCCTCCTCTCCCCCTTCCTCGGTCCTTGCCTTTCTCCCTCTACTTTCTCTCTCTTCGGGAGGAGTTCCATGGGGCTCTGTGCTTCCTCCGATGCCTTGGAGACGAAAGGAAGAGATAAGAACATAGCATACATGGTTGGAGAAGAAGGATCAAGATTTGATGGTAATAAAGGAGTTGCGAGACTTGCCTCTCTGTATTCCCGGCAAGGCACAAAGGGACCAAATCAGGATTCTGCAGTCCTCTACCAGGTTTGGGATTCTTATTCCCCTGTTTTCTCCCAATTTTTCTGGTATTTCAGCATTCTAATGGGATCGGAGAGATCTAAATCCATGGCTTTCTCTCTCAAAACCCCAACTTTTTAGTCCAATATGTATGGTTTGGGGGAAAGGATCTGAAAATTATGGTTTAGTAACCCCCAAATCATTCTCTTTCTTAGTTAACCACAAACGAATTTATAAAGATTGGGATGAATTTCTGCAGCATATGCGTGTAGGATCAAACTGTATGGCTAATTACATCATATTGTTCTGATTGAAGGGGTTCGGAGCCGAAGACAGTGTGTTCTGTGGAGTATTTGATGGCCATGGGAGGAAGGGGCACATGGTGAGCAGGGCGGTGAGAGACGCTCTCCCCTCGCTGCTTCTCCGCCACCGAGTCGACAATGCCTACGATTCGAGCGACTGCGACGACACGAGCCTGTTTGATGGCTGGCTAAGCTCAGCCTCGTCGTCGCCGGAGCTATTCGACGAGTGGAAGGAGGTCTGTATCAGTGCTTTCAAGGCCATGGACAAGGAGCTCGAGTTCCATCCCAGCTTGAACAGCTTCCACAGCGGAACCACGGCGGTAACCGTCATCAAACAGGTAGCAGAACTTCTCAAAAATTCGTCTTTTGTTGTGAATTTTTGCGGCAGTATGCGCGATTCATCGTGATATGATCTGCAGGGAAATGATTTGATCATCTCTAACCTCGGGGATTCGAGGGCGGTGTTGGGGACAGTCTCTGAAGAAGGTCACTTGAAGCCTGTTCAGCTAACTACTGATCTAAAACCGAGTTTGCCTCGTAAGGAAACTCATCACTGTATTCTTAATTAGTTATGTATGGTTGGTAAGGAATGAAGAATGACTGAGCAATTTGATGTGTATTCAGATGAGGCCGACAGGATTAGGAAGAACAACGGTCGGGTTTTCGCTCTCAGAGATCAGCCTGATGTGCAGCGAGTGTGGCTGCCCGACACGAATTTCCCCGGCCTGGCGATGGCCCGTGCATTCGGCGACTTTGAACTAAAGAACTACGGAGTCATTGCGATTCCCCAAGTCTCTTATCGCAGACTAAGGGACGGAGATCTGTTCGTGGTTCTAGCTACAGATGGGGTATTGACTGCCTGCCTGTTGTTGCTTATGAATTCTGAGAACTTGGTTTTGTTTGAGATAGCTGAGGCGTTTGAGCGATGTGGCTCTGGTTTACCCGCGTTTGAAACTTTAGCAGCGAACTTTTTACCCCAAATTTCACTTTTGGGGATTTGGGCGTTGCTATTGCTTACATTCGACCGCGCATGCATGACTGTGATAATGTTTTTGGAACGGCGTCTAATCAAATGCTAGACATGGCTCTAGTTTATGTGGTTTACTGAACTGAGATTGTCTGATGCTGCAGGTTTGGGATGTGCTCAGCAACGATCGGGTGGTGGAGATTGTTTGGAGAAGTTTTTTGAAGCGAAAGGAGCCGTCGAAAGAACTTGTGAAGGCGGCGGTTCGCGCGTGGAAGAGAAAGCATCCGGACCATAGGGTGGATGACTGCTCTGCAGCTTGCATCTTCTTCGATGATAGATTGAAGTGAGCTTCACGGAAAGGCAACACTTGTGAATATTATGGGTTCAGCGGCTTCGCAGGTCATCTGCCTGAAAATGTTTGGAAGAATCTTCAATCTGTGAGGAGGATTCATCTCAGGACTTGTTAAGGGTTTCCATTAGAGGAGCTAGGAGTGGTGAGGAGGACCATAATGGCTTATAGTCCATGTAAATATTTCATTAAAAACACCACCTTTTTGCAGCTCAGTTTTTCGCTTTCTGATTGTCCTCGACTTCCCGCGGGTGCGAAGCAGCAGGTCATTTGGGAGTTCCATCTGTGATCGGTACCGTCTGTATGTATATAAGGGTCCCTTTGTTTGGACGTTAAACCTCCATTCCGTTTGTCAAAATAACGACAACGCTCTTTTTTAGCAGTTCGGTTCACCAGTTGCGACCGCAATGTCGCTATAATTGCCGTTTCCATCTCTTTGCCTACTTCGCTTTGAAGTGAGCTTTCCGTGTTTGGTTCTAGTAAATGCATCAAATGGGAATTATCTCGCGCATAAAGAAAGCATGAGAACTACGACGAAGAACAACCTATTTCTATGGGATGGATGCAAAGGATGCTTCTGTGATGGGCACATGCTAAGCGGCCCGGTCAGACTGAGGCGCGTTCCTCCTTCAAGAAGGAGGGCCGTGTCGTCTTGCCACATTAAAGCCCACTCTGAGCACGCCGGGATCTGGGTCGGGCGTGCCGAGCATTTTGTGCATTGTGATGGGCACGGTGCCGGGCAGCACCCAGCTTGGCAGCACCAGGTGCTCCCCAATTGAAAGCTACTGGGCTTTTTGTGCACGCCTACTTGAACTAGAGAGTAAATAAATATAAGCAATCAGTGCATCTACAAGTGAAGGTTATGTCCAATTTTTGTATGTAAGGGATAACAAAATTCATCTCTCTGCCTCTTTTGCCTGCCTCCTCCCCCTTGTTGAAATTTAAGTATCCGTTCGGTCGGCAAAAATGCGGGTTAGGGCCCAAAAAGGCGCGCCTGGCTGAAATACACTTGGCTGCGCGAAAAATGCGCGTCGGGTCGTTAAACACGCGCCAGGGCGAAAAAGGTGTGCCAGGGCGAAATACCCGCGCCTGGGCGAAAACCCTACGCTCCGGCGAAAAATGAGCGTCGAGGCAAGAAACATACGCGCGGGAGAAATATGCACGCCGAGGTGAAAAACGCGCCTCGTGTGAAAAAATGCACGCCCGGGCAAAAGAACATGCGCCTGGGCGAAAACCCTACGCTCCGACGAAAAATGAGCATCGGGGCAAGAAACATGCTCGGCAGAAAAATGCACGCCGAGGTGAAAAACACGCCTCGTGTGAAAAAATGCACGCCTGGGCAAAAAAGCATGTGCCTGACCAACACCCACCCACCCAGCCAAAGAACGTGTGTCTGGGAAAAAAATGCACGCTCGGGCGAAATACGTTCGCCCGTGCGAAGAACGTCTGCTCGGACAAAAAATTCTCCCCCGGGTGAAAAACATCCTCTCGGGCCGAAAAATGCGCGTCCAGGCGAAAAAAATAGCACCAATGAAAAAATGCTCGTCGTGGCGAAAAACGCCCACCCGATCGAAAAACATGCGCCCGGCCGAAAAACAAGCGCCCGGCTGAGAAAAGCGCACCCAACCGAAAAAACGCGTGCCCGAGGGAAAAAGCGCCTAGGCCAAAAAATGGGTGCTTGGGAGAAAACACTTGATTATGCGGAAAACCCATGGGCGAAGGTAAGAAATGGCTATTAGATTTTTTTAATTCAGAGCTATAAGTTTTCACATAAAAGTCAATATGCGCATAAATTTTGTCGTGCCTAACGTTGGAATTGAATTTATAATCTCTAATTCTAATTCCAAAAAACCAATTCCGTCCAAACGAATGGACCGCACGCAAGAATTGGCTTTCTGGAATTGGCATTGAAAATAGATAAACTAATTCCTGCGTTCGGCGGGACAGAATTGTTGTTGAATTGACTTTCACGCCAAAGACGTCGGTTCTGGGATTAGCCTACGAAATCAATTCCTGAATTCTTACCTCCCAACATCTGTTTTGCGCGGAATCGAGGCGGAAGCCCAAATCGCGACATTCTGGCGGAAGGCAAAATCCTGATCTCTCCTCTTCTTCTTCCCCATTTCTCAGGTCGCGACTGACGGACGGTCTGTGTTCCCGACCTCGCGTGCATCGTAGTGCTTGATTGCTCCAGACGAGACGGTGCTCTGAACCCTCGATTCCTATGCCGCTCTTGTCTGCGCTCTTCCGATTCTTGTGTTTTCTGGTTGATTTTCGTTCTCTGGTTGATCCTCGCTTGCAGGGAAGAATCGCAGATCCGCTTTCATTTTCACCTAGCGTCGTTAGCCGCTCGCGTGAAAGGAGATCTTGTTGTTTCCTTTTCACGTCGTCGCAACCGATCGTGGAGGAAAGAGAGTTGATCCTATTGTTGAATCCAATCGCCGAATTGCCAGCATAAGAGAGAAATCTCTTTCGTTCTCCTGTGGTAGCTGCTCGAGAAGATCATTCTCGTCGCTCTTGATCTAGGGCACCAGTTCACGTTTTCTGCCGCTACTTCTGTGCGTCTGCTTCCGATCGGTGTGGGGTGAAGGAGTTCCTATCTCCGTCTCTTACATGAGATGGATCTCTGCGATTTCTGTTCATCGTTCTCTCCTGCCGATCGGAGAAGATCTGTTGCCGCTTCTGCTCTACACCACAGCCGCAAATTGACCTGAATAGATAGATCTTGGCATCTGTCGATTGCAAAGGAGAAAATTCCATTGATCCTCTTGCTTTGTGTGGATCTTATCGCTTGCTTCTCGTTTTGAGATTGTTTCCAGACCTCGTTGCCGGAATCTGTTGTTGTTTTCAAGATAAAGACAACTCCTGATTGTTGCCGGTAGATCTAGTGTAGCAGGGCATCACAAAATTTGTTCTTGATCCTTTGGATCTCTGCTGATTGAGGAAGTCGTTTGTTGATCGCATCTAGTCTTCGGTGACTGCTCACGTTTAGCCGAAGAGGAGCAAACATATTACTGGATTGGATCTGAAGTGGCCTGAATCGACTCTACTCGGAATAGGAGATATTTTTTTCAGCTTACGTCTTTCTGTTTAAGAATGTTGAAGTGTAGCACATACGACAAAGTGAAATTGCAGTCGCTCGATCCCACTGAGTTCCATGGTTACAAACTGCACGTTCAACTCGGCATGAAAGAACTTGAGATTTTCTACACTGTGCACGATGACTTCGCAACGACCACTGAAAACTTAGACGAATTGCAGGGGTCCAAAGATGAGGATTTCTGTAGGGATTACCTTCTGAATTCGCTGAATCCTCATCATGTCATGACCTACAATGGATTTAAAACTACAAAGGAAATCTGGGACCGTTTGGACGCGCACTTCCAGAAGCAAGATGGACTGTCAAAAACTCTCATCGTCGAGAAGTTCTTCAATTTTAACCTTAATGCTAATTCGACAATCACCTCACAATTGATTGAACTGGAGAATATGCTGAGCAAGCTGGATGACGAAAAGTGTCTACAAAGATCAAGGTTTTAACATTTTTAGGTCTACTGATATGATCTCTGAATCTACTGTAGAACCTGAAGCGGACCCCTCTAACACTGCTACTCAACCTTTAGAAGAGAGACCTCTTCCTATTATAGTGTCTACAAGAGAAAGGATTCATCAAGATTTTGGTGAGAACTTTGTTACCTACCACTTAGAGGATGATTCATTCTTCTATCAGGAAGCAATGTGATCTAGGGATTCCCTGATGTAGGCAGAAGTCATAGATGATGAAATGGACTCGCTGCTACAGAACAATACTTGTCATCTAGTTGACCTACCTAAAGGAGTTAAATTCATTGGGTGCTAGTGGGTGTTGAAAAAGAAGATAAATAGTGATGAGTATATAGCTATGTTCAAAGCACGTCTAGTAGCTAAGAGTTATAATCAATAAGGGAGAATATACTATTTTGATGTTTATTCACATGTGGGTCACCTATTGACTATAAGAATTTTTCTCGCTTCAGTGTCTATCAAAAACTTGATATTTCATCTGATTGATGTAAAGACAGCACTCTTGAATGGAGAGTTTAATGAATAAATCTATATGACACAACTTAATGTTTGTGTCCATAAGGATTTAAAAGATAAAGTGTGCAAACTTGATAAATCAATATATGGGCTTAAGCAAACGCCTAAGATGTGGCACCTAAAATTTGACCAAGTGGTAAAGAACTATGGATTTCAGTCCAGCCTTTCAGATAAATGCCTTTATCACCGCTATGTGTCGAATAAAACAGTCATCATATGTCTATATGTGGATGACATGTTAATTCTGGGATCAGAACTTTCTGTTGTAAGGATATAAAATTCCCTATTGCGAAAGAATTTGACATGAAAGACCTTGGTCCTGTTGATACTCTTTTAGGTATGGAAGTTAGAGTAGATAAGGGTAGTGTTACTCTTAGTTAGGCTCATTACATTGAGTAACTTCTTTCTACATGTTGATATAAAGACTGTTGATCTATCGAAACACATTTTGATCATAATGTCAAATTGAGTCCAAATGTTGGGACCAATATTTATCGAGTAAAATATTCTAGGATATTTGGTAGTCTCATGTATGTCACAAGCTGTATGAGACCAAATATTGCATTTTCTATTGGCATGTTGTCGCTTTACTATTAATCCAGGCTAAGAGTTTTGGGATGCCTTAGATATGATGATGAAATACCAGAAAGGTACTAAAGATCATGCTCTGTGCTATACTGGACACCCTCCTACAGTAGATGAATATTCTGATGTCTCTTGGTGTTCGGAAGTTGGGAATAGTAAGTCTACGAGTGGCTTCATTTTCACTTTGGGTGGAGCTACTATAACTTGGAAATCCAAAAGACAGACTTGTATAACTTTGTCGTCTATGGAAGCAACATTGTTTGTCTTAGCTTCGCCTGGTGAAGAGGCAGACTAGATCAGAAATTTGATTCTAAATATTCTCTTATCTAGATTACAAGTCAATTATTTGAGCTTGTACTGTGATAATCAAACAACAGTTTAGGTCATTAAGAATGCTTTCTATAACACAAAAAGAAGACACGTACGATTGAGACATGTTTTGTTGAATTATCTGAAAGAACAAGGAGTTATCACTTTGATTGATATGAGGTCGAATGATAACTTAGCTGATCCATTGACGAAAGGAATGTCTAAAGATCAATTAATCAAAACAGTGAGGAAATGAGACTAAAGGCGATTTAGATCAGCCTTACTCCAATGTTTTGATTTTCAGAATTTCCTTTGTTATTTAGTAAGCATATTGTTGTCTCGCTGATGTTTTTGGTTGTTGATCTTGAATCTGGTGAGTTGTTTCATTCCAAAAAATTTATGTTTATAATTCAACATTGATTATTCTTTCTTACCTTGAAAGAAAGTGTTATTCCAAACTTGATAACGCTATCTAACTTGGGTTGATTCTTATTTTGTTATTCGGTATCATTCCAAATTTAATGATTTCCATTTTAACTTTTGGAGAACAGTGACCGTGACATTTCAAATTAGGACACAGATATAACTATGATGTGTAGAAGTCCATAAAATCGTCTCTTTTGATACATATAATGAATTCTGAACCAGAAAAAATAATACTCTGAGTATGTGCTCTCATTGCATAATTATTAAGTTAAGTTATTACAGTAGAACTCGATACATGTAATTTTTCAAATGTCTGAATTCATTTTAAATGAAATTCTCTGTTTGAAATTACATGAGATGCTGGAGATGGATGATCATTTGATGACTGAGATCCTGACAAGAATGATTTAATGTACATCTGAGGATGATGATAGCTTCTGAGTTTTTATTCTGCTTATGTTTTAGTTCATTCTTGGTACTTTTGTTTAGAGTTGTTGTTTCATGTTTACATGTTTTTATTTTTGGATTGTTGTGCCTTAGTGACTGATAGACATTATGTTGTACTGGACTCTGTGCTACAGTTTATCATTATTCTCTTTGTGATGCTTTGAGTTAGTTTTATTCTTATGCTTGCATACAATTAAATTTAGTCTAATATTATTTTAAACATGTGTGAGACACTATTGTGAATGATTCATGTTTGGTTGAACATTGCGCAAACCACACATATCGAAGTCGGGTCTGCGACGGACATAAGAAGAGATTGTTGAATATGTCGTGTATGTTCGTGCATGTCGAGACCGACACGATAGCGGCCCGTGGGTTGCATGTCCACCTAGGGCAATGCTCTACGTTTGAGGTACTATATATACATATTCCACACTTGATATGATATACGTAGAATACCTTGAGCAGAACCGCCCTAACATTAAACACCATAGGTAAAAAAAAATATTGCCGAAGACAATTGTTGGTATCAGAAGACGATGTTGAAGCTGATTAGAGTGATCGTCGAAGATATTGCTAGAGATTCGCTTCAGTGGGCGCACGAAGATATCGTCGTAGAATCACCCAACCAACGAAATTTCGCTTGAGGCAAGAATAAATGGTTTCGTGTTAGATTTTTGAAAAATAAAGTTAGTTGTCATCTCGAGTCATTGTGTAACGCGATCAAATCAGGCTTCACCCGAATAGAGATTTAGGAACGAAGCACGGAACCAGAAATTTCGCCTAAGGCAGAGAAGAACTCTAAAATTCTCTCTCATAATCTTTAATTAAATTAAAAATGCTTAATCCTACTTACATTTAATAAATCTCATAATTGATTAATCAGCATAACGGACGGTCCCCTGCGCCCACCAGAAAAATCGTGGCCTTGCACTCACAGGGAACTAGTGCACAACTGAGAGTCAATACTAAAATATATTAATTACATTATAGTATATATATACTATAAATATATATATATAAATACAAGTATTTTTTTTCTTCTTCTTAAGAATAGGCAAAGTGAGTGAGTAGCTTGAGGCTCTATTTGGGGCGGTGATGGTGGTGGAAAAGCTCTATTCTTAATGTTATCGTTCTTTTTAAGGTGTTTGGAAGAGAAGCTTTTTCAAAAGGGTTTTTTCAAGAAAGGTGTTCTGGAGACTTTTGAGTAGCCGATTCAATGACTTTTTAAAAAGTGTTTTTGCTGCTTTCAGCTTTTTCTCTTTTATTCAAGGGTTTACGAAAGTCATGTCCCGATCATTCGTGATTCTTCACCATTCTCTATCTTTGTTTCTCGCCGCTGACCTTTTGTAACCTGCTTATTTAGGATTTACGTAACATTTACTTATCTATGCGATAAATGATTAATATAAAACACATTTTATATTTAAAAAAAACACTTAAATGAAGATATTTCAAACAGTCTATAGCTTTTTCAAAACAGCTTTCTGAACAACTCCAATGTCACCACTGTTTCCCAACACTGCTTTTTCCACCGCTCGAAAAGAGCTTAAATGTTATGCCAAAAACACTTAAATGGGCTACATGACTGCTCTAGGTGGGCACCCACCTCTACCTCAGCCTTTCTTTCTCTTCCACCTCTACCCAACTATTTATTAGGCTTCGTTTGGAGGGACTTATTTTCACTGGTCACGACCGCATGAAACGGACCCTAATTAGGGTCCGGTTCATGCGGTCGTGACCGCTTGACCGGTGAAAATAAGTCCCCCCAAACGGAGCCTTAATGTCATTAGAAAAAGTTGTTTTTTTTTCTTTTGGTCCAATCACTTTTTTAGTCTAATCATTTTTTTAGTCCAATCACTTTTTTAGTCTAATCATTTTTTTAGTCTAATCATTTTTTAAGTCTAATAATTTTTTTAAGTTTAATCATTTTTAAGTCTATTTGATCTCTCACATAGGTTGTTTAGGAAATCTAGAATTTTTTTCTTCTCTCTCTCTCTATCTCTCACATTTACAAAGTAGCGGTCAAATATCACTGCCCATAAGAAGTCCGTACATTGTCGCTACTTTACTTTGTAATAAATCAATTATATTACATTAATTATAAAAGTTATTTAATATAACAAATTTAAATTATATTTTAAGATTTTACTTGCGTTAGTGACTTTGTGTGTGCGCGTGTATCTATATGACTATATACATATATCTTTTATTAGTATCTTTGATATGCCGAGATTTATAATGCCATTCTAAGATGTGTTTTGGCTTTTTAGAATAAGAGTGATAGCCGGCCCGTCGCCTTTTATTTTCTGTGTGCACGGGTGTTTGCGAGCGACGAAAAGAGCACATTTTTATTATATGTAAGAGATCTTATCTATACGAGATCAAATTTTCAGGCTCAGTTTGGCACAGAGGTGGCTGTCATGAACATGGTGGTTATGAACCGTCATTCGCAAACGACCAACCTCACCTAAAGAACTTCCGTTTCTATGTTCAAAACTAGTTTTCTCTTGGTGGTGGTCGTAACTGTGGTCATGCCAAACATATATTCTATGACAGTGATGTTTTTGTCCAAACTCACCACAAAAACACCACACCAAACTAAGCCTAAATCAATCACCATTGATTACATTCTGATCACCACTGCATTATTCAATTGGGATTGCATTTTAAGAAAACATTGCTACATTGATAATACAAAGTTCATCAATGATATGATTTGCCTACATTACAACATCAAAACTTCTAGCAGTGATATGGTTTACCTAGAATGTCAAAATGCTGGACAAGAACTTTGGTGTGATCGGAAACCTCAAACATCGTAAAATGTAGCACGCAAAATGATAAATGTGCATGCAGAATCCTTCAACTCATGCTCGCAAAACTGCAACACCCTTCCAACAAATCGGCTCAACGAAAATAATAATTAATCCAAACTGCATAAGAAAAAAAATCGGCTCAACGAAAATTGATAATAATGTGCACCCTTCAACACTACCAGGCAACCGCCAGCAAAATATCATAGTTTCAGCATAACAGCCGCACATCAAAACTACATGTAAGATGAATAAACAACAAAAATATCTTAATCATACTTCCCTCTAAACCGACATCTGCTGAATAAAAAAGTTCGATGAAACAGTACTCCCTAAAGGAGCAACCGACGGCATAGTTTAGTTTGAAGGAAACTGAGTCGCATAACTTTGCCGAGTCGGATTGCAATTATCAACTCTGAGGAGAAGCTTTCTCCACTCCATTGGTGCCAACTGGTTCAGCGGAAGTCACATGCGTTCCATCTGCAGAATACGAAGGCTGAGAATACTGAGCGGCGGAATATGCAACATTATACGACTGCGGCTGCTGCTGAACATAACCTGAGCTCTGGCTCTGCGGGGCCGCAGCATAAGACTGCACCTGCCCATAACCCGCCTGTGACCCGTACTCGGGTGCGAGCTGCTGCGGGTCCTGAACATACCCAGATGGCGCTGTTGGTTGATGAGAATACGCATAAGCCTGTGGTTGAGCGGATTGCGCGTAGTCGGCCTGAACGGAAGCATATGCTGGCTGGGACGTAGGCTGTTGGCCAGGTGGAACTTGCTGGGTTGAACCTTGAACACCATAGTTAGCGATAGCTCCCTCTTGAGTAGATCCTGCTTGATTATAACCAGCAGCCTGCCCATAATACTGCTGATAACCGGCAGCAGACTGGGAATAGGCGGATTCACCATTGTACGCTGGGGTCATCTGGTTGTAATTGTAATTGTAATTGTTTCCATCAAAGGGAACAGTGGATACCCCAACTGCTTGTTGTTGTTGTTGTTGTTGTTGTTGTTGTTGGTTATAGTAATCATATCCAGTAGCTTGGGAGGATTGTTGTGATGGTGAATTAGATGATTGGTCCCAACCAGACGAGGGTGGTGGCGGATACCCGCCATATGGTGGCTGAGACGTGTTAGGTTGAGGCGCAGAACCAGGATAGGGACCAAGATAAGCTCCTGGCTGCTGCATGTAGCCATAACTAGGTTGCTGAATGGGTGGTGCTCCGGATGGAACCCAGCTTGTCGGTGGTCTGGGTGGGCGATATCCTCCTGATTGTGGGTTCCTGAAACGATTCTGCGTAGAGAGAGCCATTTTGTAATCATATAGAGAAGAGAAAACGGGAGAACATTTTCAATATACATCCGAATGATAAAAGAAAAAAAAAACTTGGAGAATTTTACATATATGTGGCATTTAGTACTCAAAGATCAAGCAGTTATGGATTTACTGATGTAAAATAAAACATCAACTTACCATATAAGATGATAACTCCCAAGGCACATCCGATGTCCCCTCCTCTCCCATGTCCTAACTTATTTGGACTAGTAGAAAGTGCCGCAAGGCCTAAACAAGCATTTCTAAGAGAGAACATATATACTTCCAGTTGCAGCTTATTTTAATTGGTGAGAGACCACAGATATAAATGGACAAAATCACCATACAATCAGAAGGTGGAGAGCAGATATAGTAAGAAACTATAAAGATCTAAGGAAAACCAAACATGCCTTCTGTATACCATCAATATATAATTTATAACATAATCCTTTGAGGATATAAAAAAGAAAAATTTGCGGCATGATAATGTGGAGATATAATAAGGACAGTGAAGGGGGGAAAATCAATTGCATGAACTACAAAGTTTATAAACTGAAATTTCAAACTGAGCTGACTTTAAGAAGTCCTCCTGCAGGATTTCAAGTTATATGACAACTAAAGGGAAAGTATTTCAATAAGAGATAACTTATTTACAGTTCGACATCGGAAGAAAAAGGAGGTGAAAGAATTTGCTAAAATATATATAACTAATGGAATTAAAGATGTACACACAAACAGTAAGGATCAACCTGACCGAATTCTCTGCAAATGATATGATGCAACCGTCAACCCTGTATAATACTCAGAAACACCAGGATACAGTAAGAAAATAAATTTTGAATTTCAGAACAGTATTTAAACAAAACGTGAGGCTAATGAACAGAGCATAGATCAACATAACCCTCATCTTTTTTGTGTTAGGATGAATGTTCAGTTTCTCTTTATGTACCCACACAAACTCTAATGCATTATTGCAAATACATATAATATTATAATTCTCTCTGAAGCATTCCTCAGAAATTCATGCAGGCATGTAGTTAATATAATGCAGGGCATACTAATATAATATATTATAAGATATAAAAATGTACATAGCCAAGTATTAGTATTTAATTAATGTGCCTCGCTGGAGCTCGTTGGAGCTCTCCGAATCCATCCTAGACTTGATACAATTTGCATGTTGTTATGGCTATCATTTTCACACATTATAAATTTGGATGACATCGATTTGGCTTGGTTAAAGAAAGCTTGGTAGGCGACCATTTCAGCACATAAGTTAATTTAAACTTCATGTACGGCATATAGTCAACTCCATGTTGCAAAGAAAACAAAGGCCATTTAGGTCCAATGTTGGGATTAGATTTGCAACTTTGAATTTAGGACTTTGAATTTAGGACTTTGAATAGAAAAATCATAGAATTGGTAGACACATTGATTAGAAAAAAACATTGAATAATTACGAGAGCCTAAGTTAAAATGAGACAAATCGATGGAAATGTTACTAATATGAATGGGATTGTTAATAATATGAAAGGGATTGGGATAGTGATGAATAAACAGTTACAAGAAAAATTGATTTGCATAGGATTAGAGATTAGGTTCATTGCATAAACTTCTCAAGTTGGATTAGAAGATAAATTAAAAGATCAATTTTGGGAAGAGAGATACATTACTATATCATATACAGGAGGAAAAAAAGGAAAGCTATAGATAGACTGGCAACTTACACATGCATATGAATTGTAGTATGATGGGCTACAACATTACTCGTGATGGGTATGTAATAGAGAGATATAAATGCAATGGAAGAACTTACCCTTGATTTCATTGTAGCCTATAATCTTGCAATAGCAAATTAAAAAGAACAATTAAAAAAGTAAGTGACTATTAGATGGTTGAATTTAAAATGTGAAAATATTAATTTCTACCGAACGATGGCTAAACAACGCAAGTTGGAGTTCTTTAATAGAATCATTTCTAGTTTAGGAAACGGCCACCTCTATTAAGAAAATTTACGTACAGGTTTTTGAAGAGTCTAGAAGTATAAATGGAAAAAATATATAATTTTAACAAGTGAAAAAATATGAATAGCACCAAAGCTTATATTCTAATTATAAGAAAGCTAAAAGTCTTAGCTAAGGGTGTAGTGAGCAAAGAAAAACTACATATTTTGATGATTTATATATAATATAATTGGAATTAAGGATGATGAAAATGAGATATGTAAAATACTTAAAGCTAAGAAACAAGAGATCTAAAAAGTTTAATCAGTTAGTTCAATTAAAAATTGAAATAAAATAATATAAATCAAAGATGAAGATATCAAGTGAGAAAAATACTAAAGAAATTGTTGTAATATAAAATATTGTAGGCTATAAATAGCCACTTGGTTTTGCCCTAATAGAATTAGGGTTCATTTCGTAACTTGGTATCAAAGCCGACGGTTCGCGTATTCCTCCGTCTCCGTGCGTCTTCGTCTTTCTCCGCTCGTCGGCGAGGTCTTCCGCGCGTCAATCTCCCGTAGCTACTTCGGCCAATCTCCCGCGTCCTTTCTTCCGCAGCTACTTCGGCGCATCCTTCTCCAGCGGCCAGGACTAGCGGCGCCTCCTTCTCCAGCGGCCAGGACTAGCAGCGGCCAGACCAGCGGCGACCCCTGCTGCCTCTTCCGTTGGCTGCGGCCAGGAAGGCCGCAGCGGACATCCGCCCTGCCGCACCCAGTGGCTGCCTCTAGTGGTCGGGGGTGCGGCATCTTCGCAGCAAGTCCAGCATGCTCCGGCCATAGGAGGTCGTGATCAGATCTAGGGTCAGAGGAGGCCATGCTTGATACGTACGGGATGTGGTGATCAGTGAGCAAGCTGATCTTAGATGTCGATGGAAGGAACAATGGAGGATGTCTTCAAGAAGTTGGGCCCGGATGAGTTGGCCACACTGTTGAGGGTGTTGGGTTCGTCGCACCGCCCGGCGAAATTGGAACTTCCACCGATCGATCTGAAGCTTGATGGACCGACCACCTACCTGAGTTGGTCACGTCGTGTGAAGAAAATCCTTGCAGCGAAACAGGTTGGGGGCTTCCTGACAGGGGCGTTGAAGAAACCAGTGACTGGAGGAGATGAGTGGGAGTCGGCCCACATGACGGTGTTTATGTGGCTTCTCAGCTCGGTTGTCCCATCGATTGCCGCCACGGTAGATGGTCTGGAGACGGCGATGGAGGTGTGGGACAAGCTGAAGAGTACATATGATGGTGTGGGGAACACTTTGCGGGTCTTCCAGGTGAAGGGAGAAATTGATGACACCGTTCAGGGAGAAAAGACGGTGCAAGAGTACGCATCTGAGTTGGAACGCCTATGGGTGGATTATGATCACGCCTCCGGAGGTATATGTTGCAGCGACTTGCAGTGTCGGGCTTCCAAGATCATCGTGGAGGAGAGGACGATGAAATTCCTGAAGGGATTAGATGACAGGTTTGATCAGAGGAGGGCCCTGCTTCTATCTGGTACGAAGATTCCTATGCTTACTGAGGCCATCTCTGCCATGAACCAGGAAGAGACACGTCTCAAACTTCAGGCAGGTGCAGGAGGGTCCACTACTGTGAAGTCAGCACTAGCAGTTGCCAGCCATGGTGTTATAGGACAGAGGGAAGAAACCCGACAGTGCTACAATTGTGGGGAGGTGGGCCATCTGAGGCAAGCCTGCCCCAAGCCGCCCAAGGAGAGAGAGTCGGGTGGTGGACGGGGACGTGGTCGTGGACGTGGTAGGGCTCGTGGTGGCCGAGGTGGCTATCGTGCCAATCTGGGCATGATGGATAGTGCAGAGGAAGCCGGCATTATCTATACTGAGGAGGAACAGACCCTTCTGAGCATGATGGAGGGCATCAAGAGGAAACAAATGGGTGAGGGGAGCAGGGATGGAGTTGGGGGGGTCGCTATGTACGCACACCCAACTGATGGTTCTCTTGCTCTCGCTTCCATATCTCCCTCCAGGGCATCAGACTGGATCATTGACTCAGGAGCTTCACGTCACGTGACAGGAGACGTCAGCGAGTTCTCCTCCTACACTCGCCTAGCTACTGCAGATAGCATCCAGACGGCGGATGGTACGTTCCAACCAGTGGTCGGTAAGGGTACTGTTAATTGTTCAGGTTCAGTAAGACTATCCAATGTTTTGCATGCTCCTTCTTTTCCAGTCAATCTCTTATCCATTAGTTCTATTATTATTCAACTGATGTGTTGTTTCTTTTGATATTCCCAAGGTGACTTTCCAGGAGAAAGGGACGAGGCGGATACTTGGGACTGGGACTTGGCATGACGGGCTGTGGTATCTGGATCGGGGAGGACTGGACGCAGCTCTTATATCCGTGGTAGAGAGGGCAGAAGTTAGAGGACAAAAGATGAGTGCAGAGGATACGCTGGTACTCCATCATAGGCGGCTGGGGCACCCTTCGTTTGTCACTCTAGCTAGGTTGTTTCCTGTTATGTTTGAAAAAGCAAATAAAACTAAATTGGTATGTGATGCTTGCGATCTAGGCAAGCTTACTAGGAGTTCGTATGTTAGTACGGGCCAGAGAAGCTCTTCTGTTTTTGATGTTGTTCATTCCGATGTATGGGGGCCTTGTGCTGTAAGTTTTTTAAATGGATTTAAGTATTTTGTCACCTTTATTGATTGTGCCTTTCGTGTTACTTGGTTATATTTGATGAAAAACAAGAGTGAGGTATTTACCTGCTTCCGAGATTTCCATAAGCTTGTTCAGACGCAATACACTAAGGTGATCAAGGTACTAAGGTCAGATAATGGGACAGAATACACTAATAGGACAATGGGAGAGTACTTATCAACTAATGGGATATTGCAACAGACCACCTGTGCATACACACCGGCACAGAATGGAGTGGCGGAAAGGAAGAACAGACACCTTCTGGAGGTGGCAAGAAGTATGATGCTTAACATGAAGGTTCCTCAGAGTCTGTGGGGATATGCGGTGTTAACAGCGGCACAACTGATCAACAGGATGCCATCACAGGTTCTGGGGTGGAAGTCTCCATGTCAGTTATTGCAGGGACATAACTGGGGGATCCTTCCGTTGAAGGTTTTTGGGTGTGTGTGCTTCGTGAAGGACAACAGGCCGGGTGTTGGTAAGCTTGATGCGAGGGCAGTCAAATGTATCTTTGTGGGCTACTCTCGTACTCAGAAGGGGTACGTGTGTTGGAGTCCAGTGGAGAAAAGAAGCTTTGTGAGCATGGATGTTCACTTTAGGGAGTTGGAGCAGTACTACCAACAGGAGGGAGCCCCACCCACACTAGATTCATCTGATAGCGAAGATATGAGGCGAGAGAGGGAGAGGTTGGTGACAGATCTGGGAGTATGGCAGGGAGGACCAGTGGAGGAGGAGCAAGAAAGCGATAAAGAGCGGCTGGAGGAAGAGAGACGAGGTGTTAGACCTACAGCTCAAGGGGAGCTACTTACATACAGTAGGAGGGGGAAGCTACCAACTGTATCAGCTCCTGTGCCTGTGCCCAGTCTAGCTCCTAGTCCCTTGGCTACGTCTGTCCCTACTCCTGGAACGCCTACATCACCGCAAGCCTCAGGTGATATCCTTTCCCCTCACTCTCCTTGCCCAACTGTCACCTTACGGAAGACTACCCGTAGCAATGCGGGAAATCCTCCTAATAGATACGGTTGGGACCTTGCTTCTTTTGTCTCTTATGATCATATCTCCTCTTCTCACGGAGCATTCATTGCATCGTTGGATAGTATTATTGTACCTAACAATTGGCAGGTTGCCAAAGACGATCCGAAGTGGAAGACAGCAATGAAGGAGGAGATGAGGGCTCTTGAGAAGAACAAGACTTGGGAGCTAGCACAGCTGCCAAAGAATAAGAAGGCCGTCGGGTGCAAATGGATGTTCACTGTGAAGCAGAACCCAGAGGGACAAGTCGAGCGCTACAAGGCCCGATTAGTTGCCAAGGGGTACAGCCAGACCTATGGCATCGATTATGATGAGACATTTGCACCCGTCGCAAAGATGAGCACCGTCAGGACTCTGATCAGCTTGGCGGTGAATGGTGGATGGATGTTGCACCAACTAGATGTGAAGAACGCTTTCCTTCATGGAGATCTAGCAGAGGAGGTGTACATGGAGATACCACCAGGGTTTGGCACAGCCAAGACAGAAGGCAGAGTCTGCAGGTTGAAGAAGTCCCTCTATGGGCTGAAGCAGTCACCTCGCGCGTGGTTCGACAGGTTCAGGAAGGCGATGATTGGAATGGGATATCAGCAGACAAATGCCGATCACACAGTGTTTTTCAGGCAGAATGGAAGTCACATCACCATGCTTGCGGTGTATGTGGACGACATGATCATCACAGGGGATGATGAGCGGGAGATTGGCCGCCTCAAGGGGGCTCTGGGCAAAGAGTTTGAGGTGAAGGATCTGGGTCTTCTTAGGTATTTTCTAGGAATTGAGATTGCTTACGAAGCAGAAGGGATAGTCCTTTCCCAAAGGAAATACGCTTTGGATCTCCTCACAAAAACTGGGATGTTGGGGTGCAAACCTGCTGCGACACCAATCGATCGGAAGTGTAAATTGGGTGTTGAGTCTGGAGAACCGGTGGATCGTGAGTTGTATCAAAGGCTAGTTGGGAGGTTGATTTATTTGAACCACACTCGCCCAGACATCTCATTTGCTGTGGGCGTGGTGAGCCGCTGCATGCATGACCCGAGGAAGGGCCATATGGATGCAGTGTACCAGATTCTGCGGTACTTGAAGAATGCCCCTGGCAAGGGGCTGACGTTCAAAAGGAACGGGCACATGAAGATTGAGGGCTACTGCGACTCGGACTGGGCAAGCTGTGCGGACGACAGGAGGTCCACCTCAGGCTATTGCATATTTGTGGGAGGTAACCTGGTATCCTGGAGAAGCAAGAAACAGTCAGTAGTGGCTAGATCAACGGCAGAAGCAGAGTATAGAGCCATGGCATTAGGGGTGGCTGAGCTTCTGTGGCTGAAAGGGATGCTTGTTGAGTTGAAGCTGGATCACGGAGACAAGATGAAACTGTGGTGTGACAGTCAGTCAGCTATTAGCATTGCAAATAATCTAGTCCAACACGATCGAACAAAGCATATAGAGATTGATAGATTTTTCATAAAGGAAAAACTTGATAGTGGGCTACTGGAGTTGAGTCACGTCTCGACCAAGGGTCAGGTAGCAGATTGCTTGACCAAGGGACTCAATTCAGAAGATATGATCAGGGGGTGTGACAAGATGGGCTTAGTGAATATATTTCGTCAATCTTGAGGAGGAGTGTTGTAATATAAAATATTGTAGGCTATAAATAGCCACTTGGTTTTGCCCTAATAGAATTACGGTTCATTTCGTAACTGAAATAAAAATAATTCGAGAAGTTATTAAATAAACCTGTGTCGAAGGATTATATATGAGAAGGGATAGACCCAATGTAATATGAACGGAAATTATTCAAGTAAAATTGCATAGCTTAGATTTATCTTAGACAGCATTCGACAAGAATGAGTGGAAAGTGAGGTTTCACAAAACTGACACCAAAATTTGGTATATGACTATTGATGAGGTCAATGATGATGAACGAACAACAAGGTAGTAGAATGTAAACAAGCATAAACATAGAAACAGAGGAATATAAAATTCCAACCTTTTTACATATGACGATATATAAAATACATAAATTTAAAAAGATTTGGGAGAAGAGAACATGAATATACAAACGCAAATAAAATTGTGCATGTTATATCACTTCACAATGTTTTCTAGCTATCTAAAATTGATGATAACAGGAAAAGATTGAACTGATTGAAATCACAATCACAAGTATAAAAATATATACCGGTAAAACAAACAAAACTACAACCAATATCACTTCAGATATTAAAACTCTTTAGCAAACAAAGATAGATATCAACTGTTAACTGATGAGAAATATCAATAAGTATAATAATGTGAAATTTTACGTGTACAATTATGAAGACAAGTTAAAAGCATCAAAAAAAGATTGCAGAACAGTTGAACATAAAACTTGATGGATGAGAAAAAAATTATAACATGGAAGAATGTTCAATTCTCTTGAATATAATTTTGTTAATTTGAGCATAAAAAGTAACCAAACTTAGGTCTTTAACATTATAAAGATGTACAAAAACTTAGGTCTTTTCCTAAACCAAACATAAAGTGGGGAAGCCCCTCTCTATAAAGGCTCCAATACAATATAAAAAGTGCTCGCTCATGCTGGAAAAATAAAAGATTCAAAACATTAAAGGTGTTCTCTCTCCTTGTCACTTTGCCTTCGCCATTCGTAGAGTACAGACGCTCCACATGCGGGCGGGATCATCACCGTCCATGTTTTGCTCCATGTCACCTGCATGCGGGCCCGAGCACTCCATAACAATGCAGTCGTTTGGGAAATTTACCTCGTCTTTAAGGCATAATAGGTTCGAAACAGACAGTGAAAGGCATCACAGTCGACCTAACATAGCCTCTAATGTGAGTCAGTGTTTCCATGCCACGAGAATTTGTGGAACGTTTGGAAGCACCCTACAAAACGTCGCGATGTCCCAAGATAATGGACGGACCAAAGATGTGGGTATCGTTGATAGTCAAGTCGGTAGGAATAGTTCCCACCATGTGGTGCCGTGGTGATTCATAACCCTCTTGAGCTGAGAAACATGGAATCCAGGATGTATACGGGAGTGTAATCCACTCCGCAAATTCGTCCTTCGATAGTGAACATGTAATAACAAGTATTTGTGATCGAGAAGCCAAAGAGATATGTCGATGAAGCCATAGTCACCAGGACTGAATCGGAAACACAGAACTGAATGCTTCGGCGCTTTTGGTTCATGTGATGAGGCATCCGATGATAGGGCCAATGTAGTTTTTCAAGTAGAGATTCACACCATCATCTGCCCATCCGTCTACGGGTGATATGCCATACTCATGCAAAGCTAGGTGTCGGGGAGCTTGAACAAAACTGTTAAAAATTGTTCATGGAAATGGGAGAACAGTGGAGCACGAAAAACAGTGTAGTTGAATGATCGTAGTTGTGTAGAGGTGGCATCGTGGGATGAAGAGCATGTGCTCGGATAGTCTATCCACCACCACTAGAATTTTAGCAATTTGGTAAAAATTCCATGTAGATGTTATCCCAAATGAGCTTTTCGTACCGGTATGGGTTGAAGGAACAACTTAGGAAAGTTGTCTCATACTTCATTCACAAACTGCACAAGAGATGACAAATTGCTCGACGGAGCGAAGCACGCCGCTTTGGTATAGGAGCGCAGTAAGACATCGATAGGTGTGGAAGGCACATGCATGACATGTTGATGGTGTAGAATGAAATTCGGCCAAGAATCGTGAAATACCGGATGAGGTAATGAACAGAACAAGTCGTCATCGGTCATTGAGTCATCCACCAACTAAAGAAAATTGGGGTATGTCATCGGATTGGTTTGTATGACCTTGATGATGGTGCAGAAATGTAGGTCCAATACCACTTCCTGCTAGACTATGTTACACCGACACCGACACGTGACACGCGACACGATACGATGCGACACGCGACTCGTCAATTCTCAAAAAATATCATATTCCGGCACGCTGGGACACATATATTAAATATTTAATTTTTATAATTATGAAGGAGCACGCACTCCAATTCATCTCGACACATGATGAAGAAGATGGTTGTGCAAGAAGCTTTATGGCTAAACTCTGTAGCATAGGTGCACTTGCACCATGAATAACCCACCAAGCCTTAGGATTCATCGAAAATCGATTGTGAACTGAATCAAATTCTCTAAATTCTCCATTTATATAAGCAAAATTTGCGTACTCTAAATTCACCTTGGTGCGATCCTCAATGTTAGGAAAGTACTTCCTAAAGCATTTTTTGGTTTCTTGAATGATTTCACTATCCTTGTATGGAGAAATTCTAGAAGAATCTTCATTGAGTCATTATTCACTATAGTACCTAAATTTTAAAAATAAAACATCATACATAGTTGCCTTTATAGTGTTCTGAAGTGTCGGAGAGTGTCGGAGAGTCCGATGAGTGTCGGAGAGTCCGACACCGACACGCTGGGCATTTTGAAGTGTCGGTGCAACATAGCTGCTAGAACAGTCACCTCCTCGCACACGAGTTCTGAGATGGCCATGAGTGACGAAGGTTTGGCTTGCCGAGATAACGCACCAGCTCTGTTGCTCTTGCATGATCTAAATTCCACGGCGAAATAATATAGCCTAACAGCTTGGCCAAACCATAGTTGCTACATTTAAATAGAGATCCTCTGGCTCAGAAGATAGATGTGGTTATGGTGATTAGTGCGGATAATTAAATGTTGTCCTGGGAGGTAGAGCCTCTAATGCTACATAACTAGGACGAGGGCATCGACTCATTTTCATAAGATGAGTGGACAAGGGACATGCTCGAACATGCCCGACTGAAATGGGCAATGCGGTGTTGTTCTTTCATAAGGCGTCGCATTTTTTCAGTAATGAATTACTTGGAGAAATTGAAAGTAATCGGGTGCCAACCATTGCCTCGTGAATACCTTTGAAGATGTTGTTGCCTTCGGCAGTCGGGAGAGAATGGTCATGTGTCCATTTTGAGGAGATTTGTTGGTGGGCAGGCAAAGCGCCTGTAATGTTGTATGAATGGACAACATTAATCGATGAACCCTAGAAAATTGCATACCGCCTATGGAGATCGCGATGTAGGCTAATGTAGGACATCAATCACTTTGTCAGGATCCATGAAGGCCCCCTTGGAAAAGATGGTGTGGCCTATGTAACATCCAAAATTTGACTCATCTTATAAATTAATTTCAGGGTCGGCTCAATGTTGGTATCGTTGTCGCACCATCAGTTGAGGTTATTAATTTATTATCCTTGTTATTCCTAATTTCGCATGTTAATTAATGACAATAAATGATTTTGATTGGTGGAGAATTTTACGACCTGATTACAACTCGAACTAGAAACGCGCGAGAACATTTCATGTTACGATAATAAGATTCTAGTGAGCAATGACATTTCAGTAATATAAAGAAAACCTAAATGTTAATCCTATATATACATAGTCAAAAGCCCATGGGCCGATTATTTCCTCCAGCCGAATCGAGCGCCGCTGCCTTTCCTTTCTCGGATCGACGCAACCCTTCCTGAATCGAAGCCGACATCTCTCCGCAGAGTGATATGAGTCGTGATTTAGGGTTTCTTCTTCCGTCGTCGAGAGCGCATGCAAGGTGGTTGTTCGCAGGAACCCAGTCCTTCCGTCGTTTAGGGCGTGCGCATGAAACCATCTCTCCTCCTCTGGCTTCAAGTGTTGCAGGTCGGCGATCCTTAGTGAATTTCTGGCATCATTTTCCACAACCAAATTTTTGATGTTACACCCTAAGCAGCTAATATTTGTTTGCCCAAAAGAGAACTTCTTTCAGTTTACATAAAGGCTATATCGTGATAAGGCAGTCAAGGTGGCTGCAATTTGCTCCAACAGATCCTGCTAATAACAACCATAAACAAGGATATCATTAAAAAAATAAAGATGTATTAACAAAGTATTTGCCTAAGAATGTAATTCAGCTGGAATGTCATCGGGTTGATAGTCAAACTGAACAATATGACCCGGATCTCATAATGGTCGTGCGCCCAAGAAATTGGCATGCGTATGTCCTATGGACAAATCCAAATTTGGTGATAACATGATCGCAGATCAATCTTGGAATAGTAGGTAACACTATGTAGCTCATCTAGTGACACCTGAATGATCAGGAAGGGGTGCTTATCCGTGATGGTGAGGTTATTCAATTCTCGATGGTTCACACAGAAACCTCCAACTACAATCCTTCTTTCATACAAAGTGAACTAGGTCGTAGAAAGGACTGGCTTGGGTGGATGACACCAACTATAAGTATCTCAAAGTTTATTCGCTCAATATCATCCTTTTGTGCAAGCACAACAATAGGGTTGCGCAAATATGGCGACAACTTCTTGACGCTTGTGAATGTTATAGTCAGAATCCTTGGTGGTGGCAGGCCTCGAGATGGGATACTCATCCGCAATGGTGACGTGGTACAGATCTCGACAGTGCACAAAGAACCTCCAACCACCATCCTTCTTTCGTGCAAGGAGAATGGGGTTGTAGAAGGATTGGATCTTGGGCGGATGACGTCAACAACAAGCATCTCAAAGATTAATCGATCAATCTCATCCATCATTGAGTGCGGTATGGTCACACAGACACAACGCTGGCCTCTTGATGCAGTGGAATGCTATGGTCTGAGTCCCTTGGTGATGGACGGCCTCGAGACTAAGTGAAGACCTAAGGAAAGGAGAAGTGTGTATGGTTGTAAGGCCAAAGACAGTGGATCCAATGAATGTGCTATATAGTCGTCAGTAAGTGATGTGGGCCGCCCAACAGCCGACCCACCAGCCAGGAGGTCAGGCCGCCCAACAGCCTGCCTGACACTGGCGGCCATCCAGGAATCCACCAGTCGGGCTTTAATCAGGGCCGCAGCCCGTGCACCCCACCCATCTCCGGGGCCCACTACAGGCGCGCGGCGGGATGTTGAGGTCAGGGATCGAACCCTTGACCTCCTTGATAAGTCGCCCTTAAGAGGACTCCTCATCACCAACTGAGCTGCACTTTTTATGATGTGGGCCGCCCAACAGCCGACCCACCAGCCAGGAGGTCAGGCCGCCCAACAGCCTGCCTGACACTGGCGGCCCTCCAGGAATCCACCAGTCGGGCTTTAATCAGGGCCGCAGCCCGTGCACCCCACCCATCTCCGGGGCCCACTACAGGCGCGCGGCGGGATGTTGAGGTCAGGGATCGAACCCTTGACCTCCTTGATAAGTCGCCCTTAAGGAGCTCAGTTGGTGATGAGGAGTCCGCTTAAGGGCGACTTATCAAGGAGGTCAAGGGTTCGATCCCTGACCTCAACATCCCGCCGCGCGCCTGTAGTGGGCCCGGAGATGGGTGGGGTGCACGGGCTGCGGCCCTGATTAAAGCCCGACTGGTGGATTCCTGGAGGGCCGCCAGTGTCAGGCAGGCTGTTGGGCGGCCTGACCTCCTGGCTGGTGGGTCGGTTGTTGGGCGGCCCACATCAGTAAGGTTCCACGTGAGGGCATGGAAGTCGATATGGTCAATCTTCGTAATTGTCCTGAATGATGTTGGAGAGTGGATGAGGGACAGATCTCCCAGCAAGGTATTCCCCCTTCCCGCATCCTCCCCAACCCTACCAAAAAATGGCATCGGGATCAAGGCTGAACGGAGAGAAGAGCGTCATTATGGGACGAGACCACAATTGCAACTAAATGTCGTTGCAGATGTCGCTTGCAAGTACACTATGACACGATTGAGGGAGGGGATTGAATTGTGGCTAGTGACATTTTCAATTATGACCAGAATGGAGCTAGTGCGCAAGAGACGGCATATCTTCTTCCGGAAAGGGCACGAACGTGGGTGGGAAAATATGGAAAGCCCACGCGATGAGGAGTCTCATTGAATATGCAACGGAAGGGTCGTCATCCATCTCCAAAGCCTCAAAAATCGGTAATGCGGATCTCGTCAATAGTGTGGTCAATTAGAGCTCGTAACTCCTTCATGAGGTAATCACTGGACTTTAGGAATGGAATAAGATTGGTAGAATGGAGGGACGGAGTTCTTCAGTTGTTGTAGGTTAGGTTGATTTGGTAGTAAACTCGGCCTTCACAAGGGGGCTGATGTCCATGGCTCAGGCGATGGTGGTAGGGTGGAGAATGTGGAAGCAAAGCTCGAATGTGTGGTTGTAATGCATGCATGAAATACTCTAAATAATGATTGGGACGAACGCCGGGAATGTGGGTGACAAGCTCAATGAACTCATTTGCGTATTCGTTGATAGATGTGGTCTTCAAATATGTTTAGAGTTGTCGGAGTGCTCGTGGTGTGAGCATTTGATCGATGTTTGCAAACGATGGGGCAAGTGATAGATAAAGTGGTCTACTGAAGCCAATAGAGCAACAAGGACTTTATGTGCATTGGGGATGTGAGGCAATCGAAGAATTGCTTCGCTCTCGAAATTCAACCCATCAGATAGGTTTTCTTGGCGGTGGGTACCTCAAGACGCTGCAGGGCATGATTTGTGGTGTCAGCAAGGCATCGACATAAATATATTGGCAGGGGATCCAAGCATGGAGGTAGGGTTGTAAATGAAGTGCGGTGAAACCGCAACCGATGGTGGAAGGAGGGAGGGATCGGTATTGGATTGGATACGCAGAAGGGTGCATTGATGGCAGTGAACATCGTGAGAGTCCAGGCGGGCATTCATTGCTACAATGGAGTATTCTACAATATCAAGAGGAGCTTCAATCATCGTTTGTGTTGATGGAAGTGAACAACTTGTCGTTCATGTTCTACTCCTGTCGTGGCCCTAATCCCTCCATAATAGAATACATCCGGAAAACTAGAAAATTAGTGACCCACACTTTTAAAGCACTATTCACATCAAAGAAAGAACATTCTACTCAGGTTCCATTTCTATAGCTTTAAGTTGCCTGCTTTTAATTTTTTTAATAGTAGCTCGTACGTTTTGGGTTCAATGGTTGTGAAAAGAATTAAAGAAGTCCAATTTTATGAAAGCTCAAAAATAATAATTCATGTAGCTTCTAAGGCAAATCTTTCATGAATTTAGCTTTTTTATCACCACATTAGTTCATTCTTCTAGTTAATTTTATATCAACTACGATAATAGTACTATCAATAATTGTATGAAATTGATAATAATACCATTTCAATCAATTCATAGTAGTGTCAAAATATTTCTTTTTACTAAATAACTACAAGTTGTCGAGAACTTTTGACAACCATCATAATATAATTTTAGCATAGAATCACATACATTATTGAGAAAGCATAGCCCTGATAGAACACTATACAGCGCAATAGAAGATGTCAACGCCAAACATAACTTTAATGTATGTCGTAAGCATATGATGTCAAAAAGATCAAATCAGGTGGTTAGAAAGTATAAATCAAGCAATTGCAAGCTAGATTTAAACATAAAAATCAAGTTTGACACATAAAGGTCTTTGATGTCTACACCTAAATGAAAAAACACAAAGGAAGCAACCTAGCAAGGCTGAATTTTTTCAATTATATCAAACCCTCTAAAAAAGAAAAGAAAGTGCATATAATATCGCATTTCAAAAACACCTACTCAAAACTAGGCAAAACTAGGACCCGTTCACTCAAATCAATAATCATTAAAGTAGATCATGCGCGCTACTTCAAGACTAAATTTCATTCTTTTTTAGGAATTGTACAAATTCATTGATAATGACTAAAAAACAACTCTAACGCCACTCACTTGAAGCGGCAACTAACAATATTTACTCTAAAGTATACTTCACTAAGTAAAGGCAAAATTAATCCCTTTTTAATTACCTGTTTTATTTTATTTATTTTGATGGCTCTTTGATTTTTCATGCTATACTTATAATTGAATTTGGATAACATAAGTTCATCAAATCAAAATAAATGCACCATAAAGTGAATCACGTGCATACCTCACTTGTGGCATCATTGACCAATTGTTTTGCTAATTCAATTTGTTCCTTTGTACCATCTATATGTACAGTTCTTTCAGATGAGGTATCTCCCGGCGGTAGATGGAGTGGTATCACCTACATGAAGACAGCACTTAGGTATAAATAAAATCTAAATAATTGGAAGTAAAAATTCACAAAAGAAATTGCATCCTCCACAACTCGCACTACGAAGACATTGAGAAGGCCAATAAATTAGTAATTTTATTTTGGTCAACTAGTTTTCTCTTATGCCACTTCATACAAAGTGATGCACAAATGACTTTTCTAGGGTGCAATGCAACTCATTCAAAGTGATGTAAAAGCGTCCATGAAATAAAGTAAGTTTGGACAAAATATGGCATGGCTCTATAGCAAGATTTATGATCTAATCAAGTCTCCTTTATTATATGTGCTCATATTTAGGTGTATTATACTGTCGTAGTGTCGTCTATTGGTGTTATTTACCTAATGATTTTGGCTACGTTTATTCTTAGTCTCTCGCCTTGTGACCATATTAAAATCATGGGCGAATAGAAGGAATATACTTCTGAATCGTGTTCTACCCGATTAGGGACCAAGTCTCTTCCTCATCTTCTCCTCAGCCTAGACCACTCACTGCTGCAGTGGGTAATTATACAAGGCCGAAGCTGACGAGTGAAGATGACATACGATGATGATACAGACATTAATTCCTCTCTAGAAGACAATGGAGGCCCCTTGTAGATGGAGTACGCATATGCTATGAACCAGGCTCCTTTTTCCTCCCTGGTTCTCGCTTGACATGCAATAGAAACCTCCTGACACTTGTAAGCCTTTCAACACTCGTCGCAGACATCCTCCTCAATGCAAATTAAACTTTTAAGTTGAGGGTGATGCCTCCCTCACTATCGCCAATCAATACACACTCATTATGACGATGAAACACTCGCATTGATGACCGCTCCATGCCCAACATGGCCACCCTTTCATCCACAAGAGCATGCTTGAAATGTTCATGGCATGCATAATTTTCCTAACACGGGCTTTTCACCCGTGATTGCAGATAGTCACTCTTTTAATCAGACAAACTCACAATGTTTCATAGCAACAACAGTGTAAGTCACTATTGGAACGTCAACCATGCTCCTTGAGATAAAACATCGCATCAAGTCAGTGGTTGAACACATGTCCAGACCAGTCACCCAACTAACCCTAATTTGTTAATGTTATTGCACAATTCAATTCATCATGTGCAACAGAAGAATAATAGGATCTTTGAATGGTCTTATCTAAGGTTACCATGTCGGATTTTTCTCGGTTATAATTATATCAGAATTCAATATTTACTTATATATAAACATAATTAATTTTTAAATTTTATATAAATATATATTGATATATTAAGAATTTATCATTTATTGAACTTTTGAATCTACCGAACTAGTATAATCATTTTATCTTATTCAAACAATAACGACATTATTAGAAATGGCGTGTTGACCAACATGTGCGACATATCAGCTAATTACCAGAAGCTATTAGAAAACGTAACAGAATGAATGCAATTTGGCCACCCAGGGGAAAAATTATGAAAACCATCCATATATAATAATAACAAATATGAATATGAATATACTATTACATAACAGGCAACCAACAGAGAATAAACAATTGAATATATGTGATACTTTGTGTCACACGTGATTGAGGAATGAAAAAACTCCATAGTTAAGCGTGCTTTTTGATCGGGCTGATCACCAGTTGTAAGACCCGGGTAGGTCAGCCCATATCAAAGTCATGGGCTGTTTGGGCTGTCCTTAGGGTAGGACAGCCCATAATACTTGAATAACTTTTGAATGACTAAGGTTATGAGGGTGAAATTTGGTACATGTATGCATGTACCCTATATGCACACCCTGTTCAAAAATGAGAATTTTTGGACAACCTTTTCCTATAGTTTTAGGTAAAATGTGTTTTTCCAAATAAATGAAATATTTGAAGTTTAATTAATTCAATTGCCCCAATTTTTGGGGTGGTACACTTCTTAGGCTATAGCAAGCCAGTGGTAAAAGTTTGAGCCCATTTTGACCTCTGCAAGTTGGTGAATCCAGCTTGCAAGAGAGGACAATGTTTGTGTTTTGGGTTGCACTTAGCAAGAAGTGGGAAAATGGGGTTTTCAGCCTATATGGCCTTTGGTGTGCCAATGAAATTTTGGCCAGAGACTTATAATGATGAAATACATCATCCTTAATAATATTAGGATTTTGGGGACAAAGCCTTGGGTATTTCAATTAGTTTAATTATGTTGACTTTTGAAATTAAAAAGATAAAAATGAGCAAATTGGTTCAGAAAAGTATGGAGCTCTGTCATAAATCTTATAAAGCCACTTTACACCTCTGGTAATTTATTTGGATTTTTTGGAATTTATTTCATGTGAAGTTTAACAAAAATTTGATAATTGACCCTTAGGAACTTCTGTACAAACCATGATGTTTAGGGTCTGGAAAATGGTGAAATTTTGCCTTGATCATTTTTATAACCTTTTGGAACTATGTGAATTTTCAGGGAATTTTTGGGCGACTATTTAAGGTACTTCCTTTTATTAATGACATTTTAGTAAATTGTTGATTTATGGAAATCATGGGAAAATACACTTTAGAAAATTTACAAATCTTTGAAATTATGTTTTATTTGACATTTACATCCTCTGGAAATTTTATGGAATTTATTTATCAAGTATTTCAATTAAAAATTATTTGGGCTATTAAATGTCACTGAATAATTAAGAAAATTTGTCCAGTCTCAAGTTTCATCAATGTGATTTTATGATAAATTAATCTTGCTGGTTGGATAACAGAAAGTAACACTTCATGCTCAAAATCACTAGTGACATCTATTTAGGAACAGTATAATAATGGCTAGTTAAATTAGGAAAATCAAAAATCTCTGGATTTAAGAATAACATGTCATGATAGACCCCTAAAAATAATCTTGGGGCTTTTGGCCAATTATTTGGAGTATTCCCTTTCATACGCTCAATCTTGCTCACGTGGTCTGCATATAGTGATTTGGCGGAGTAAGGATAGAATTGTAGGTCTCCTATGGGATTGAAATATATCAGGTAGACCTAAGCTTTGTGAAGTCTAAATGAGGTCATCAAAAGGTGTCAGGTATTGGAATGCCTGAATTTCAAGGAGTTGTACTCGGGACCGGCGATAGATCGTCTCTCCCCCTAAAGAACTATAATTCACTTAGGATTAGCTTAAGAGTAATGTGAGAAGGGATTTAGTAATGGGTAGATACCAATAAAAGTAAGTGTCTTGGAAATGGAGCTTTGGGCTTCAGCCCATCGTAGTTCCTAGTACCGTTGCGAGCCCTTCACCGAGTAGACCTCGGGAAGTCCAAGATTAACCATAAACCGCTAAGTATAACTGAAAGTTAGACAAGAGTAGTTTAATAGAATGAACCTCACCCACGTATGGGTTGGAGTGATTCAGGACTTGTAGGTCCTGCGAGCCGAGGGCTCGGAGTCGCGACAAATAAAAGGACTTGTTAGTCCTGCGAGCGTAAGGCTCGGTGATGTATAAGATTTGAGGACGGGGTGGTCCTGCGAGCTGGAAGCTCGGATAGGTATTACTATACCTGGTTTGTGCTTGAGTGGTGAGTCAATCGGTACTGGTTCAGTCGGCATATCGACGGAAGTAACTTGACTCTGGTGAGGTGTGCAAGTCTTGGGGAGACCAGTAGGTTATTTATACTAAGGTCTGGAGAACTATCCCCTAAGCGCACACCCAACCATAAAGACTTGTTGTTGCCAGCAAGAGTACGCAGGGGCTCCGTTGTTGTGTTCTTAGCGTTAAGGCGTACGTAAGGTCTAAGTCTGGTAGTGTGCCTGCCCGCCTAGGAGTGGAGATACCCGCTCCACTGCCACTGTGAGCTACGACGGTTGGTACCTGAGAGGCTAGCTACCTCCAAAAGTGGGGAATGTGTGAAAGGTTTGTGCGCACAGAGTCGGGTGGGTGAGTTGCATTACATTTATTGCAATGCATCGCATAGCACGACATTCATTAGTTAGCGTAGCTTAGATTTATAATCACAGACCCTTATCATATAAATTAGTATGGACTTTTTTATACGAGTTATATTTGGAAATCTTAACTTATAAGTTTGTATGTGCATTCATATATGTTAAGGTACTTATCTTGATGATAGTGTAGTTCGTTTATTTTACCTTACTTTACTGCACTGTTCTTGTTTTCTATTACTGTCTTACTGTTCTTCTCCTTATATATATACACCTGCTAGTGTAGTTTCACTGTCATCTGGTTGATCTATTTACTACTCATATACCTTTCCTCTCTTCGTCTCGCGTGATGCCTAGGAGTCGCGGGGGTGAGGCGAGGGCGACAGTGGCTTAGTCTTTTGACTAACGGTCGGTAGACCATATCATTTTAGGAGTTCGAGGAGACGCACCAGTTGGACGAGGAGGCGGGTCGTGAGGAGCAGTTGCCACAAGCTACCGATACTACTCGGAGACAGGTGCTCGTGATCAGGGTTTTGATATGCTTTCGTTAGACATTTTGTGAGAGAGTGATTATATTTTGTTTCATTGGATATGTATCGGGCATAAGCCCTTACTCTCTTTACTTTATTTATCTCATTGTGGACTATTGCTTTTGACTTCATTTATATATAATGAGCTGTGATTTGTGGACTATGTTGTTTAATACCTTTGAATTGGCCTACTTGTGATATGATCATACAAGCCGGCAGGATTGGCGTCGTGCGGTGGCGACTAACTCGGAAGTTGGTGTCACCGTAAGACGGTGGTTCTGGGCATAAGACTTGGGTACTCCCCGGTGCGGGGGAGGGATCTTACAACTGGTAGTCGAAATCGCCCATGGTCGTGATCAGCCCATGCCTGGATTTTGTGATACCAGTTATAAGACCCCTCCCCTGCACCGGGGAGTACCCGGGTCAAAAAGCACGCTTAACTTGTGATATCACGTGTCTTGCGTGGATTGTTTGTCCGCTTATATATTGTATTAGGTTACTTGTATGGTGTAATGTCTTTAACCTAATTAAACTTTTTTCCTTCGACTGCTCCACTCGACTTAATATCAGAGCGACGAGACCCGATCAGGCCGCTCCCAATGCAACGCAGTCGATGCTTGCTCTGGTGCCTCTTGCCGCTCGAATCGGCTAGCATGCGTCGTTCTCCAGCCGCTTCTTGCATCGTCTCATCAGCTCGTCACTTCCAGTGAGCAATCGTTCTCCTCCGTTCTTTCCCGCTACCTAGCAGCGATCCAAGGTTGCAACAGATTCTCTCCAGCATAGCAGCAGCTTCTCTTCAAGTTCTGGCCTCTCCTTTTCCGCTCCCTAGTGCCGCTTCTTCGATTCAGACCCACAACAGGCTTTTCTCTGCCCGTCCAGCAAGCGGGCGTTGGTCTCCGGCCGTTTTGTCCTCCATGATAGCTGCAGGAGCCATCATGGTTACATCCTATGGTGTCCTCTCCAGTCGATCTAAGGGGGGCTCGTAGGATGTGATGCTTCTTAATACTATCCTTTTTTATTGATTCATTTTAGTGGTTGCCCCTTCCTTGCACATGGGTGATGATTCTTCTGATATCTTGTCCACTTCTCGGAGCCACGAGCAATCTGGATTGTTGAAGATCACTACAGTGGCTTTGGATGACACGAATTACCTTGAATGGTCCAGGGTCGCACAACATGCTACCCGTAGTCACTAGTTGTATGGGCATATTGATGTAACCGTTGTTGAACCGCCACGATTCGATCCCTCGTGAAGGAAATGGGATGCGGATAATTCCTGGTTGTCTCGTGGTTACTCTACATCATGTCTCCTCTAGTGTACCGTAGTTATATGCTCATGGACTCCGCCCAAGAAATTTGGACACAAGCCCGTGACACTTACTCGCATGTTGGTAGCTCGACGCAAATCTATGAGCTCACTCATCGCGCATTGGAGTTGAAACCTATGTTGTTAAAGGTGTGTCTAAGGCTCAAAATTCAAGGCTCACCAGGCTCAAAGGTTTGCGCCTCCGTGCGCCTTTTTCTCCTTTGAAGCATAAAATGCGCGCCTACGTGAGATTTATTTTGTAATTTTTTTTCTCAATATAAAGAAAGAAATAATGTAAGAACTCAATAATTTTTGCATAATTTAGTGTTTGTGAAACATAATCGAGCATTGCGACTTAGATATGATACAAGTGACCACATTGATTCTATTATTTAAAAGAAATAAATGATTGTAATAAATGAATAATAAGTAGAATAGATAAAGAATCTGATCAAGAAGATGAGTTGATGTTTGATGTTGATTATTTAAAATGGATGTGATTGCACCTTGCCCTCGTCAGGTGCGCGCATACGCCTTAAGCCTAGACTTCAAGAACCCTTTGTGTCATGATGCGCCTTGAGCCTTTAATAACTAAGGCTGAAACAAGGATCCGTGTTTGTATCTTCATATTACTCAGAATTTTAACGTCTCTATCAAGAATTGGATTACTTCAATACATTCATTCCAATATGCAATGTGGAGGCCATCAACCTTCAGAAGGACAATAACTGTTTTCTGGTGTATGTCTTCCTTGTGGGCCTCAACATTGAGTTTGATATTGTTCACTTACATGTTCTTCATCGTGAGCCTCTTCCCTTTCTTAGGGAAGCATTCAGCATGATCCTCAGTGATAAGAATCGTCCCCACTCTCTTGCTCCAATCATTGAAACCGATCACTCCGTCTTGTAGGGCTTGGTTGTGGTCCTCCCGCTCACACCCCTCATATGTGTGGCCACTACGGGCAGAAAGTTCATATTAAGGAGACATGCTATCATTTGTATCCTCATCTTGCCCCCTGGTAAGGGGATTGGTGGTCGTGGTCGAAACAGTAACTGTGGTGGTGGTCAGCAGTTTGGTGTTCGCACACAGTACTCTGCCCATACTAGTGAAGCTTATGAGGATGGTCTTCCCTCAAGGAGTCTTTTTGCTGAGGAACTGGAGGCATTTCGCCGTCTGTTGCGTTCATATTCAGATTATGCGCCCACTTATTATGTCGTTATCTTTGCCACTGTAGGTATCTCGAGTGCCCATGTTGCGTCTTCATCTCGATCTGAGTGAATCATTGACTCGGGCACTACCGATCATATGATCGGATCCTCATCGGGTTTTCCCTCCTACACTCCTCTCTCGGGTCGTGATAAAGTTATTGTGGCTAATGGTTCCCTTTTATCTATTATTGGCAGAGGAACAATTCCTTGTTCTCATGCCCTTTCCCTCACTTATGTATTGTGTTACCTTCATACCCTCGCACTCTTTTGTCCATTAGTTATTAATTCATTAAATTGCTCAGTGACTTTCTTTCCTGATGTTTGTGTTTTTCAGGATCTGGCTACGAAGCGGAACATTGGCAGTGGTAGAAATATTGGCAGACTGTACTTGTTGGAGCAGTCGTTGCCCCCCCCCCCCCCCCCCCCCCCGTCCCCAGTGCACTCTCCACCACCTGTGCTCCTACTATCAATGACAACTGATGTTGGCATCAACGCCTTGGGCACCCCTCCTCTTTATATCTTACCAAGTTTCCTGCTTTTAGTTGTTTGCTTAAGTCTTTTTATTGTGATGCTTGTGAACAGTTCAAACATGTTCGTCATAGTACAAGTCATGTATATCTTCCTAGTTCTTCTCTCTTCGATGTGATTCACTCAGATGTTTGGGGTCCTTCCTTGTGTTATCTTTATCTGACTATACATGATTTTTAACCTTATTTGATTGTTTTTCCCATATTATGTGGGTTTATTTGTTAAAAAGGAAGACTGAAATGTTTAGTTGCTTTTGCACTTTTTCATAAAATGATTATGACACAGTTTGGTGAAGTTATTCGGGTGTTGCGTAGTGATAATGGTGGCGAGTACGATGACCGAGGATTATTTGGCACATATCTTGTCGATAACGACATTCTTCACCAAATCACTTGTGTCCACACCTCCACTCAAAATAGAGTCGTGGAACGGAAAAATAAACACTTGTTAAAGGTTGCTCAATGTCTGTTAGAATGTTAGCTACCATGCAACTTCCCAAGTCCTATTGGGGTGATGTTGTTTTGACAGCAGCTCATCTCATTAATCTTCTTCCCTCCCGCTCTCTACACTATGTTGCTCCTCCTTCTCATCTTTCTTCTAAACACATTGTTCATATTTCTCACATCTCTCATATATTCGGGTCTGCCTGTTTTGCTCATGTTCATACTCCTCATCGTGGCAAACTATATGTTCGTTCTCTTAAATGTGTTTTGTGGGGTACTCTTCCACCACCAAAGGTTATCGTTGTTATCACTGTCCTACTCGACGCTTCTTCTGTATCGTTGATGTTACTTTTCATGAGGGGGAGTCTTACTTTGGTCCTCGTCAGGGGGAGACGAGTAGTGTTGATGACGTGACCTCTGACATTCCTCTTCCAATCATTTATCTTATGATAGTTGCTTCTTTCCCTCCTCCTATACTTTCTACTCACGTTCCTTTTTCGCGACCACTGCCACCTTTGTTGCATAGATACTCTTGCAAGTCCCGTAAAGTTCAGCACGTACAGACCCTGGATGTTCAACCTATGCAAGTGTTTGCTTCTGCTCCAGATTATTATAATGACCTCCATATCCTCATTGCTCATCTCAAAGGTAACACTGGTAGTTACCAAACATCCTAACTAATTACATTTCATATTTATCGCCTCTATCCCGCTCACAAAGTTTTTATCTCATCTCTTTCCTCTATTGTGATTCTCAAGACTTGGAAGGAGGCTATCAAGATACCTGAATGGAAACATGCTATGGAGGAAGAAATGTATGCCTTGGATAAAAATTACACATGGCAACTTACACATCTTCCTCCCGGAAAAAGAACAGTTGGGTCACGTTGGATTTGTTCAATTAAGCAAAATCAAGAGGGGATTGTGGAGCAATATAAAGCTCGATCACTGGCTCAAGGGTACACTCAAACTCAAGGAATTGACTATCAAGAAACCAATGCTTATGTCGCAAAGATAGACTCTATTTAGGTGCTCCTTTCATGTGTTGCATGTCTTGGGTGGGACCTACAACAGCTAGATGTTAAAAATGTCTTCCACATGGTGAGTTGGAAGAAGAAGTCTGCATGACGCTTCCTCCTGGGTTTTTTAAAGAAGGGTCTAATGGCAAGGTTTGTCATCTAAAGAAATTCTAATATGGGCTGAAGCAATTCCACAGAGTGTGATTTAGAGGGTTTAAAAAAACCATGTTACAGTTAGGCTATATTCAAGGACATGTTGATCACACCCTCTTCATTAAGAGGAGGGGAACTAAAATGTCGGTCTCATTGTATATGTGGATGACATCATCATTACAAGAAATGATTTGGAGGAAATCACGCACCTGAAAGGGCAGTTGTGCAGATAATTTGAAGTTAAAGATATAGGAAAGCTGAAATATTTCCTGGGGATTGAAGTGACAAGGTCTAGTCGGGGGGGTCTTCATATCCCAGGGAAAGTAAGTCATTGACCTTCTGAAGAAAACTGGTTAACTTGAATGTGCTCCCGTAGATACCCCCATTGAGGCCAATCACAAAATTGATGAGACACAAAATGAGATAAAGTTGACTCATTGAGCAACCAAAGAATGGTTGGTAGACGCATATACTTATCTCATACATGTCCTGATATTATGTATGTGGTTGGTATTCTGAGTAGATTCATGCATGCTCCCAGGATCCACCATCAGAAGGCAGCTTACTGAATCTTGAAGTACCTCAAGAAGTCTTCAAGATGTATTCTATTTTCTACAAACTAACCCTTGAAATTGAAATTTTTACTGATGTTGATTGGGCAGGTAGCCAAGATGACTGGAAATCCACTACAGGATATTGTCCATTTGTGGGTGGAAATCTTATATCTTGGAGGTGCAAGAAACAAAATGTTGTTGCACGATCTAGTGTTGAGGCGGAATATAGTGTTATGACACAAGGTGTATGTGAGGGATTGTGGTTGAAATCAATTCTTCAAGATTTAGGTCTCTTCGAGGACAAGTCTATTACTCTATATTGTGACAACAAAGCAGCAATTAATATTGCTCACAATCCAATTCAACAATCGGACCAAACATGTTGAAGTGGATAGACATTTCATTAAAGATCACCTCAACAAGGGCAATATGTGTACACCCTTTATGAACTTTCAAGATCAATTTGCCGACATCTTCACCAAAGGGTTAAGTTATGACACCTTTACTGACAATACATTCAAGCTGAGAATGATTGACATATACTCCCACCTTGAGGGGAGAATTGAATATATGTGATACTTTTGTGTCACAGTTGATATGTCACGTGTCTTGTGTGGGTTGTTTGTCCGTTTATATATTGTATTAGGTCACTTGTATGGTATAATATTTTTAACCTAATAAAAAAAATTCCTTCAACTGCTCCTCTCAACTTAAACTAAACATGCAAGTACACAACCAGCAAAGAGTAAACATGCAAGTACACAACAAGTAGCAATCAATGGAGAGCAGAAAACTAGGCAATCGGAAATAATCTACAAGGAAACTAACGGATAATGGAAAGTAGAGAGAGAAAACCATGCAAACATTAAAGAGCAGAAACCCTAAAGACCAGGCAATCAGCAGAGAGCAAAAACTGGGATATCGGGAGATAGCAGAAAGAGTAGAAAGAGAACCAAGCAACCAACATAGAGCAGAAAACTAATCAACCAGAAATAATTAATCAGCCAACTAGAAATAATGGACCATGCAACTAGCAGAAGGCAGAGAGAGATCGGGCAAACATCATCATAGAGCAGAAAACCTAAAATACCTGGCAATCAAGTATAGGGTAGAGAAGAAGAAAAAAAGGTTACCAGGAGATAACAAAAAGCAGAGAGAGGAAACTAGACAACCAGAAGATAGCAGAAAACCAGGTAACCAAAAATAACTGACCAGCCAATCTGAAATAACCGATCAGACAACTAGCAGAGAACAGAAAGCAGAGAGAGAAAACCAGGCAGCCAACCGAGAGCAGAAACCAACAAACACGGGCCAAAGTATATATATATACACTATATTATAAAGAAATATCATTTTAGGTCAATGACAAGGTAAATAGACTAGGAAAATGAGACAAGGGGCAAATCTCCACCGTTTTATTTGAGATCAAACAATCGTGATGGGCTGCGAATATCCATTAGGAAGAAAATCTACTTTCCCCCTCTCCCCAAAATCCCGAGCTCCTCTCACCCAAAAAATTTTTTCCCGTACGTCCTCCTACCCGCCGCCATTTAGGGTTGCCGCAGGCGGCGGAGCCGCCGGCTGCCCGCCGTGACCCCTCCAGGTTCGCCGGACCCCGGCGAACCTGCCGGGGATAGTCCGGCGGTGCTACGGCAGGGCCACCGCCGGCGGTAGCCCTACCCGTGAGGCCCTACCCGCCACCATTTAGGGTTGCCGCCGGCGGTGGAGCCGCCGGATGCCCGCCGTGACCCCCCCTCCAGGTTCGCCGGACCCCGGCGAACCTGTCGGGGGTAGTCCGGCGGTGCTCCGGCAGGGCCACCGCCGGCGGTGGCCCTTCCCGTGAGCATCGCCGGACTACCCCCGGCAGGTTCGTCGGGGTCCGGTGAACATGGAGGGGGGGTCACGGCGGGCATCCGGCAGCTCCGCCGCCGGCGGCAACCCTAAATGGCGGCGGGTAGGAGTACGTACGGGAATTTTTTTTAAATTATATATATATATATAATAATTCATATATAATTATTAATATATATAATATAGATACATATATTATTATATATATATTATTAATATATACTTATATATAGATTATGAATATATATAATTTACAAAAAATAATAATAATAACTGGGTGCATGCACGGGTCCCCCGCCGGGGTCGGGCGAAGCCCGCCGATTGCACTCACGTAGGGTCGTAGGCCCGTGCCGTTCGACTCGTATATATATATATATATATAAATATATAAAAGAGTGATATAGAACACTAGAAAATTTAGAAGAAATCATTGACTATGGTAAAGAAGGAACCCCAGTCAGGAAGTCAAGTAGAAGTTGCATAATAGACGTCGACGAGTGTAGAGAAGAAAGTTAGAGGAAGTAAGAAGTCAAAAAGTCATTGACGATGATTGAAAACAAGGAACTCTCAGTTCAAAATAAAAAAACAAAGCAGAATCGACGTCGACAGTGAATGAACGCAAGGAAGAAAGTCAGAAAGTCATAAGAGAGTTGATAACTAAGGCACAAAACAACCCATTTCATTTTGTTGTCTATTTAAACAAAGACGCTAAATAGATAAAAAAAAGTCGATATATCGCTAGGATATATTGGGTAATATATCACAAAATGTTATTTTGCTAAAAAAATATTG